>CM055866.1:11353153-12706307 GCA_029582065.1 Strongyloides stercoralis | reverse complement strand
AATTTGACAAGAAAAAAATGTATAACAGCAATAATATGTTTTTTTAAATCATAGTATGATAAAATATATTTAAAAATATTATTCAAATGTTATTAAAAATGATTAATTAAAAAAATATTTATCATCAAATTAATGTTAAAATGTTTTCAAAACAAAATAAATATGAAAGAGGAGTAAAATTATTTACCACAACATTTATTATATTTCCATTTTTTTATTCCTTTTTTCGGCACATTTCGGATGACAATCAAAGTCGTTTAAGAAATTCTTTATGTATGTTTCATATTTTAATATTAAAATTATTTCTATCTTTTTTTAAAAATTATTTCAGTAACAACATCTATAGTAATTTTTTTTGCTGATATTATGGAAAAAAGAATGGAGAAAAAAGAATTAATAATTTTATCAATAATTACTTTTATAATAATAAATGTGATGGGATATATATTTGAAGGATTAGTCTTACAAAATAATATGCTTTTATCATTTAATATTATCATTTCTTCATCATCCTGCATTGGAAGTATTTTATAAAAAAAAAGTTTGTTTTATTTTTAATAATAATGACAATAAATATTATAATAAGATAATATTAAAATTGTAAATATTTAAATAATTATCAATTTAGTTATATATTAACATACTAATCTTTCAATTACCTTAATCAATGACATAATATTATGAAGGAAGGATTTATTTTGATTCTAATTAATAATTAACTTGGATTATAAGCAATTAATAGTAAATAAATTCTTTCTTTCCAGCTATATTTTTACTTAAATATTTTAAAAATACATATGTTTAGAAAAAAATTATAAGATAATCTTTTTAGAAAGATTAAGAGTAGAAAAATTAAATGTTAAATTAGTGTAGTTATAATTTTTATTAATGTATTAAATGTATCTTAAAAAAAAATAATAAGTTAATTAGTGTTTATTATTATTATTATTATTATTATATATAGTTATTTTAATTATTAAAGGCCTTTATTGAAAACAATTTTTGATGGCATTGGATCTAATTTTCTAATTTTTTCTTGTAATGAAGGTTCTAATTTATCTATTGTTGTTTCTAAGTCTTGTGGAAATAAAGCACATCCAATTGGTGTTGATATTAAAAGGCAAAAAAAGCCAAGTGTTGTTTGAATAGGACCAGCAACCCAACGATTCTTCCCATACCAAGGTCGTTTAGAAATCCAATCAACAAATATTGGTGATAAGCACATATCAGGAAAAGCATTAAAAAGTCTTCCAATCACAACTGTTGTAATGGCTACTTTTGCAACAGCTGTACTTGTACCAATTTTGTTATCATTCTCATCTCGAATTGTGATTCCTGTTGTAAATTCATTATATCTCATAGTAGGAATGTTAATGATATTTGCAATTGCTATAGCTGTAAATGGTACCATTCTATTAATAATAGAAGGAAAATTCTATGATAATAAATCATTAACATTAATTAGTATAATTAATAAAATAATAAAATATAACTTACAGATCTTTTACATAAGTAATTTAATCCTAATGAGGATGATAATGCACCACCGGTTGCCAATAAATAACTATTAAATATTCTTGAACTTGTATCAATATCCACACCAGCTCTATTAGTATAATTTAATAATGCATTTGACGTTTGATTGAGCCATTGCCAAAATATGACAGAAGCTGGATGTTTATAGAATGTCATCATTCCAGCATGAATAAATGTATTTATTGGCACCTGGCAACTAAAACGACCAAGGAAATGTGATAATTCATGAGTCTCTGGATGGAATGCACTGTCAAAAAGGTGTTTAGCTCTCCATAATTCATCTACTGTCAAGTTTTTGTCAATTATACCATTTCTAAAATTGTTACAATTATGTTGATTAATTATTATATACTACATTAATTTTTTTTTCCTTACTTATAATCTAAAACTATTTTTTTACATTCTAATAATTTTGAGTCAGGTACCAATAAATTTAAGGGATTAACAACTGTTGTGAAATGTTTAACACGTCCAGTAAACGTTTTTTGATCCCATTTCTTGGCAAAAATATCTGGTTTATCCTTTAAATTTATGACTTTAGGTGAATTTGGGTGGCACCATGAAAGCATTTTTTATGTCAAAAAAATGAACCAATATTATAAATTGTAAAATATCATTTTTATTTTTATTTTTTTTATAAAATGTAAATCTTGCACCATGCATATTTTGTCAAAACTAATTTAAAATTTTTATTGTATATTATTTGAAAAAAGTAATATTTAATATAATTTGTGAAAAAAAATAATATGTAAAGAAATTTTAACATTTATAATATTACAAAAAAGTTGTATATTTTTGAATGTTTTTAATATTAAAATAACATTGAGTAAATAATGTGTTATTCAAATGTAATATTTTTATTAAATTTTCAAAGAAATCAATAAATTTCTATTTAATTTAATTTTTTATAAATGATATATTTTCAACTTTTAACAATTGTAATGTTGTACTTTAGTGCTTATCCATATAAATAAATGTAAAGATGATTTTGAAAAATATGAAATATACATTTATATATGTCATTCTCCTATCTCAATAATAATATGTATGTATATATGTTTATAAATATATACATATATTAGTAAAATATTTTTTAACCTCAGCCAACGCAATTACAATCTTTCTCCTCTTTTTTTTTTTGCAAACCGTTTTTATACTATATTTTATAACCGACAGATCCATAAAATTTTATTTAGTTATTATTTAGTATATAAATAGAATTATTTTAACATTCCCTTCTAACTAAATATGTACTATTTCTTGCAATATAATTTTTTTTTTATATATAACATATATTTAAGAAAAAAAAAATTACTTATTTTTCTCATTAAAGTTAGGTATTGATAATGGATTAAAAATATAGTTTTTAACTAAAAATATTTTTTATTATTTTTTATTATATTAATTTGCTCTTTGCAATTTTCCAGAAAAAAAAAAGAAAAAAATTTATTTATCCTAACAATTTCTGTATATTATGTCATTAGTAAATAAACATCCATATATGTATATGAATGGTTAAATATGAGTGTATGTGTATATATATATGTATAAATATGTATAAATATGGAAAAACTTTATATAAATTGTTGTTTGATATAGCTCCAAATAAAAGTAAAGTATATTGTGTAAAATTAATTTTTACAGTTAAGAGAATTAAGAGGAGAATGATGTAAAGTAGATTAAAGATAGATTAATAGAATCTGGAATATATACATACATTTATTTCTTTAATATGATTTTAACTTTTGATTTGTTTATAGATAAAAATTGTTCTTTCAATAAAATATACATAACCTCATTTTTGAAAATATTATAAAAGATTTTGTCATTTTAATTTTGTTTTATTTGTTTCTTTAAAAGATAATATCCATTGTATTTCAAATATAATTTTTTTTTTTACTTTTTTTTTTGTTTTACAATATTTAATTATTTCTAGAAAAAATAGGTTAATAAATATGACTTGTGATAATACTGTTGAACCTCAAATTTCAGATAAAGATTGGGATGCTATTGAAAAAGTTAAAGCTTTTGCTGGAATAGAAGATACCACCTCATACTCAACTCCTTTCAATATTTTACGTTGGATTTATGCTTATGAATATAATTTGGAGGAGGCAGCTCAAAAATATAAACGTCATTTAAATATAAGAAAAATACTTGATCTTGATAATATATTGAATGAAGATTATGATGGAAATATTGATGAGAATGCTGATAAGTATGCACCATTAACAATAATGGATAAAGTTGTTTCTAATGATGATAATAGAATATTAGTTATTGAAAGAACTGGAATGTTTGACTTGACAAGGATGATGGAAAATATTAAAGCAACACCATTTATAATGAATCGTTTTCGAATAATGGAAATAATGATGAAAAAAATTATGGAAATTGAGAGAAGAACAGGAAAAATGTCTGGATGTTTATTACTGTTTGATATGAAGGGACTTAAATTTCAATCGAATCTTATTTCAATTATTACTGGTCCATATAGAATTATGTGGGGTACATTAATTGAACAGTATCCATATTTTTATACTAAAATGATTGTTGTAAATGCACCAAAATTTATCAATGTTTTATATAATGCATGTGCAGCTTTTGTTCCACAAGAATATAGAGTAAATAATTAATTTTAATCTTTTTTTTTAATAATATTAATTTAATTTTTAGACTCGTATGAATATACTTAATGATAATTGGAAAGAAACTATTATTGAACATATAGATCCAGATTCATTACCTGTATATTATGGTGGAACAATACCTGATCCAAATGGCTGTGAATTATGTAGTAATATAGTTGAACTACCAGATTCATCACCATTTGACAATCCATACGATATTAAAATTGATAAAAAAGAAATTGGCAATTTAAAAGAATATTCTATTCCAGCAGGTGGTATATTATCTTTAACATATCATCTTAATGAAGGAGATTTAATTGAATTATATATATTACAATCACAAGAATTTACTTTTAATTGTGTTTATACAGAAAATAAAATTAAAATAGATAGAAAGGAGCAATTAAAAGTGTATCCTGAAGTCCATATGGGTTGTGAAAGACCAGGTTTATCAACGATAGATTATTTTAAATGGTTGATTCCAAAAAGTGGTTACTATCATTTTGTGTATGGTAATGAGAAAGCATGGTTATTTAGTGTAAAATTTGAGTTAAAAGCTTTTGTAACAACAAATTATGTTAACGGTGATAGAAAACGAGAGATTTTAAAAGAAATAAAAGATTAATTAAAAAAGAAAAAACTCTTTACATATCATGTTGCCTTGTTTTTATATATAAATTTATTTTGTATATTCTCATTTTAAAATAATTTAAAATATAAAATAAATCAAATTTCTTTAAAATTTTAAAAATAAATACTTGATATAAAATATAAACTTTAAAAAAATTAATAAAATAACTTATTATTATAAATTTATTAATATCATTAATAATTTCTTTCTTAATTTTCGTTATAAAACACTCAAATATTATAAACAATATCTAGCCAGTCAAAGTAAAGTACGGTAATTTTACAGTAGTACAGCTTGGTAATTTAATACAATTATAAATAACAATTAAATAATAAAATTTAAAATTTTTTTTATTTCATTTTATTACAAACTTTAATAAAAATATTTTGAAAAATAAATTTAATTTAAAAAAAATAAATTATAAAACATGAAGGGAGATTCAATAAATATCAAATTTTTTGATAAAAAATTAAAATAATTCATAATTATTATATATAAACATGTGATGTTTTGTCAAAATTCACATTATTGTAAATTTATTAAATCTGAAATAATACATTTATTAAAAAAAAAGTAAAAAAAATATTAAAAAATTCATTGATTATTGTGTTGCAATATTTTTTATTTAAACGGTTAAAAAAAAATAGATAATTAGAACAAAAAAAACTTCCATTTTTTTATTTTTAATATTATTAAATTGTTTATCAATGTAGATTTTTTTTTATTATTTTAACAATCATTTTATACCAATTAATTTTTTTTAAATGATTGTTTAGTAATTTAAATAAATATTTCTTACTAGATATAAAAAGATTTTATTTAGTTGATTAATTTTTGAAGTTTTATTCATATTTTTAAACATCAGAAGGCGAGAAAGTTGCGTGTACATAAATGTATGTTATATTAATTCATCTATTGAAAATTATTTTGGTTGCTATTTTTTTAAATAATCGCTTTAAAATAATAAAAATAAAAACTCATCTTTAAGTGGTAGTTTATTTTTGTCTGAATTAGCGAAAGTATTTTATTACAAAAAAAAATACTACTAAAATATTAATTTTTAGTAATAAAACTGGAAGAGAAACAATAACAATATTTAATACTAATGTTATTAAATATTTTAACGATGTGCTAAATACCTTGAAGTAGGTATTATAGAAGGAAAAAAAAAGTATGTTCACATTTAAATAAATAAATATTTATTTATTCTTTTAGCAACAAATTGTATAGACTTATTGAATGTAGACAAGATGTGGGAATAGATACTCTATCCACAACAAATGGATACAGATATTTCATTAACAGTGGAGTAAGATTTTACAATATTAATAGTCATTTGACACCTGTCCCTCTTAAATTGTAGTTTCAAAATTTGCTATTTATTATAGTTTACAAAAGTGTTATAAAAAGATATAATATTTTAAGAAGTAAGTGACAGATATAGGTATAATAATAGGTGCTTCTTTACCCAGATTGGAAAGTGTTTAAAATACTTTTAAAATGATACCAGATAATGTATATATATATATTAAAAATATAAAAATGACAAAGTATTAAGTATAACAACTTTTGAAGGGTCTAAGAAAAGAAGAAGAATAAAACTTTGTAATGGGGTAAGTTAACCCATATAAAAACTTTTAAAAATTTTATAGAAAGTCAATTATATTTTTCCTCCACTAATTTTAATCACACTTTTTGTAATAACTTTATTTATAAAACTTACTTTTCTTTTATTTTATATAAAATCTCCACTTCACTAGGATCCATAACAACTTAAAGTGACATTCACGAACTAAAATATCACAAATTAATACTTCAATTATCATTAATGTAATCTTATTTATTGTTATTGCCATTTTGCCTAATTATTTTTTATTAAATAAATTTATATACATTAAAAAAATCAAAAAAAAAGAACATATTTATTATTAGCATAATCCACATGAAGTTTATAATAATAAGTATTACTTTAATATTTTTTATGTTATTAAATCAAAGAAAAATATTTGTTAAAAGTTTTGCTATTGACATTCATGATAGTGATACTCTTAATGAAGTTAAGCCAAATTATTGTAATAATATTACATTACAAAAAGAGTATGGTTTAACTAGGACTGTTATTGGAAATTTCTTGGGCCTCGATTGTAGTGGGGAATTTTATCAATGTAGAACGTATTCTGATGGCTATAAAACTTTTAAAAAAACTTGTACTTCTGGTAAATTTGAAAATTTATTTATAATTTTTTTATTTAAAAAATTCTTTTTCCAGGTCTTGTTTTTGATACACATGGATCACAGACTTGTAATTATGATTATAATGTTATTGGTTGTGGTATAAGAGGATCAAAAATAAAATTATGTAATGATGATGAATTTACATGTTCTATGTCTGAGCAATGTGTCAAAATAGGGAAACGTTGTGATGGAAAATATGATTGTGTTTTGGAGGAGGATGAACAAAACTGTCCAATGTGTGGAAAGAATGAATTTCAATGTGTTGTTTCAGAGGAATGTTTACCACAAAATGTTCGTTGTAATGGAATAGCAGAATGTAAAGATAAAACTGATGAGTTAAATTGTGATCAATGTGGTAGTGGAAATTTTTTTTGTCGCAACAGTAATCAATGTATTCCAGAAGAAATGAGATGTGATGGAATGAGACATTGTTCTTTTGGTGAAGATGAATATAATTGTAGAAAAAATAAAAAAAATCCAAAGGTATATGCTTGTGAGGATGGTAGTGGAAAAATTGATATGAAATATGTTTGTGATGGTGTACCAGATTGTCAAGATTCTTCTGATGAAAATTATTGTGAAGAGACAACACCATCAAACATATATCACCAACCAACATATTCAAATTATATTGAAGAAGTAGGAAATCAATTATTTACAAGAACTCCATTATTTCCAATTTCTAAAATGCCACTACCATTAACAACAAATAATTTTTACCCTCAACCACAACCTATTACACCTAAAAGTACAAAGAAATTAAATAAAAAAAGTAAAAAAACAAAAAGTTTAACAACATTGATAACTTCTACATCAACAACAACTTTGAATTCTTTATCAGAATCAATTGCATCACCTGATAATCAAGAATATCAAAATACTCAAGATAATTTCAATAAGGAAGTTCCAGAAATAATGAATAATCATCCTTCATTTACGCCAAATATTCCTGAATTTGTTGGCACAAGAGGTAGAAAATCATTTTTTAATAGTATATTAAGTACCATTAATCCAAATATTATTGAAAATGCCATTCAAAGTGAAATAACAACTAATTCTGTCTATAATGAGAATGATGATTTATTAAAAAAATTAACACTTAAACTAAATTCATTAGATAATCAAAATGAAGTGAATAATTTATTATTTAAATTAGAATCCTTATTATCACCTTCAACAACAACATCTAATCCAATCTCATACTCTTCTATTAAACTACCATCTAAACAAAATAAAATAGAAAGGAGAAAAGAATTGTAAGTAGTATATTTCTAGATTATTTTGAAATAATAACTATTATTTTTAGTTTAAGAATAACATCAAATCCATTAAGGAAATGGAAACCATCATTATCACAACATAATAATAGACATACACCAAAAAATATAATGAAAGATAGACCATTATTGATAATGACAACAACAACAACTACTACACCATTTCCAACATTAAATCGGATTGATGTTCAATTAAGGCAATCAGATGAGCCAATGATCATTGATTCTAATGAGGATAAAGAATCTATTGAATTTATAGGTATTTCAACACAACCTTAATTTATTATTTCTATTATTTTCACATATTATCTTGTATATTTTAACATATATTTAAAAACAAATCATATTATGTCTACAATATACTTTTTAATGTTATTTACATTGCATTATTATAATAAAAAGATTAATCATTGAACAAAAATGCTATTAAGAAGTAATCTTGTAACCTGATCTTTAATATTACGAAACAAACAATAAAAAATATTACAAAACTTTTTTTTCTACTTACTCTACTATTTCTAGAGCTAATTTTATACAATAACATCAATAATCATATGTGGTCAGGTCAATAGTTTTATAATAATTTCTATTTAACTAGTAATCAATGTGTACAAAAAGTTTATGCTTTTACTATAAGATAATAGTATAATAATTCTGGAAGTATATTAAGAAGTTTAAGACATGTTTCTTTCATATAATAATAAAAATAATATTAAAAAAGTGTTGAATTAAAAATATAGTTAAATAAATGTCATAAGTAAGATGAAAAATAAATCGAGTACAAAGAAAATCTTATTACATATTTTGCTTTATAAATTAATGAAAGAAAATTATCTCCTTTTTTAAATATATGATTTTGATGTTTAAATGTATTTCAATTTAATTTGTCTAATAATCAGACTATCTTTTTCTATAAATGTAATAATATTATGAACTGTGTATCTAATTTTCTTAAATTATATCACATTTTAATAGGAAAAAAAACTATTCAACATAACATATACCATATAAATGCAATATTAATTAAAATTTCTTTTTTACAAATGTTAAAATAAAAATTTCATTCTATTTATTCTTTCAAAAAACAAATGTATAAGAAGGTCCTTCTTCATAATCAAATTTGGCATTATTATAAGATACAACTATACCCTGAGACAGTCAAATATCATATCTAAATATAGTTAAGGGCCTTTATTTAAAGTACTTCATGACGATTTTAGATAAACTTATGAATGACTGTTTATTTAGCCACTTTCGTTTATTACCCCTACATTACTCTATTAAATTTGAAGGCATATCGTTTAGGAGGATCTGTCAAATCAACTGTATATAATAATAAATGTCTCCTGTAAAGAATTCAATCTTTCCCAGCGCCTTTTATCTAACATTGGAATGGTCTAAAACATGCAAAGTTGTATCTAAAAATTCCTAACTTTATGATGACATGGTGGTTTTATATATTAATTTTCGTCATCAGTTTTTAAGTTTATTTTTTACAAAATCTCTTTCTTACACTACCTGCTTCAAACATTCATTTTTTTTTTCTAAAATTTGTTTTTTTATTTTCATTTTTAAAGTTATATTTTTGTCATTACTTTTGTTTTAATATTTAATTGTTAGTTGTTTTAATTTAGTTATCTCATTTTAAGGATCAATATGTTAGCCATCTTTATGACTTACTTTTTTTTATAACTCTTGTGGATTCTTAGAATTTGATTTATACTTTTTTAAGTCACTATTAAACAACATTATTCTTTAATTTCTGAGAATATTTAAACCTTCGTGTGATTTACTTGTTACAATTGTTATGTTTCCCACTTTTTCTTTTTTTTTTTATTAATTTACCTACCGTTAATTGTTGTTATCAGTAGTTTAAGAATTTTAGATTTGTGAAGGGTAACTTTTAAAATTGATAGTAATCCATTATTTAGTATTTTGACCGCGTAGTAATTACTTTTTTCTTGATTGTGAATTAAAAAGTTGGGAAAGTTAGCTGTAAATAGGACTGTACATGATGATTATTTATCTTATTTTATTGATATTAATGTTCACCTTATTTTTTGTTGCTCATTTTTACTTAGAAAATCTTTTTTTTGTTGCATTGGCTCTAAGCAGTATATTGTTTTATATGCCAATCAACAACTTAAATAATATGTTGACCAGACACACACCACTATTCGGAACGCCTTCTTGCGCATATGAAATAAATAGATTGTAAATATACCTTACATCCTTTCCAGATGAGAATTGTTATAATATCTTGCCCTGCGCGGGATACTATTAGCTCGCAAAATGTTGGCAGCGCCCCTATTGTAGTGTGCATCTCCAGCGTTTTGACTTTGCCCATTGCAACATGATAGATGTATATAGTGTATATGGTTTTTGTATATGAAGTGATTAGCAAATTAATGATTGCTTTTTCTAGTATTCAAAATGTTCTTTTTTTTATATCTAACAATTTGTTTATTTTATTAACATTACTCTAATATATTTAAGATAAATTAATTTTTTTTAGGAAGGCAGTTGGCATTCATCTGTCTCTATTAAAAAAAGAATCGTTTAACTGTTTGGATTTTTTTCTACTTCTTACTAACCAACTTTAAGATGATGCTCAGAAGCCGTGCCAACACTACTAGTGGTCAACAAGATGCACTAACAAATAATCAAGAGTCAAAGGGTTTGGGGGACAAAAAACGGCAAGCAACAAAAGAAGATCATGGATTAGAACCGAAGCCTAAAAGAAGCGCTTTGAATGATTTGTCTAAGGTAAACAATTTCCC
Source organism: Strongyloides stercoralis (assembly GCA_029582065.1). Taxonomy (NCBI): domain Eukaryota; kingdom Metazoa; phylum Nematoda; class Chromadorea; order Rhabditida; family Strongyloididae; genus Strongyloides; species Strongyloides stercoralis. The sequence continues at coordinate 12,695,218 of CM055866.1, read as the reverse complement.
TTTTTTTTGACTTTTTTTTAATGTAAAATTTTATTTTTAGGCCATTTCTAATGTTGTTTTGAATAGCAACAAAAAGGATTCTTTTCAAAAACCTGACCTTAGACGTGCTCATCCTGTAACAAATCTCCAAACAATTGCAGAAGCATTTAAGAGTGTCAGAAGTACTAGCGTTAGAGTTGTCAAGGAAACATCTACTACTTATGACTTTGACAAGGAATGTTCCAATGACTTAACAGCTAATGCTATTTTTGCTAATGATATTTTTAACTATTTAAAATCAAGAGAGGTAAATTTGAAAATAATTTAACCCATCTAAATTGCCTTTTTTTTAGCCAATGTTTAAAGTTGGAGATTATATGAAAAAACACGATTGTATTTCTCATGCTGATCGTGGTACTCTTGGAGACTGGATGATAGAAGTTCAAGAAAGTTTTGAACTTTATCATGAGACATTATATCTCGCTGTAAAACTTACTGATTTATATTTGGATCGTGTTGATTCTGTAAGTAAAGAAAAGTTACAATTGATTGGATCTGCAGCAATTTTCATTGCATCTAAATTTGATGAACGTTCACCTCCACTTATTGAAGACTTCTTATATATATGTAACGATTCTTACTCAAGAGAAGACCTTATTAATATGGAAATGAAATTCCTCCGTGTTGTTGGATTTGAGGCTTTGACAGCTCCATTAAGTTATTCATTTTTGAGACGTTATTCTCGTGTAATAAAAGGAGATATGGCAACTTTGGCAGCCGCTAGATACGTTTTGGAGACTTCTCTTTTATGGTTTGACTTTGCCAGAGTCAGTGAGTCAAAAATGGCTGCTGCTTCCTTTCTTTGGGCACTTAGAGTTAAAAAAGTTGGTGATTGGGTAAGTTTATAAAAAATATTTGTTAAATTTTTATTAAATTATTATCTTTATTTATAGAATGCTGTCTTGGTCAAATATTCAGGTTATAAAGTGAAAGATATTGAACCTTTAATGTATGCTCTTAATCATATGATTCATATGCGCTCAAAATATCTTAGAGATTTTAATGTTGTTTATGAAAAATATAGTAATGAGGTGTTTTATGAAAGTTCGCTATTGACACCACTGCCAGATATCTACAGGTCAACAGATCCTATCAGAGTACCTTTCGACTGCTAAATTTGTGAATAATACTATCTCTTTAAGCTTCTTGTATATTAATACAATGGCAGTAATTGGAACATATTAAAAATCAAATACAATACTTATTTTTCATTTTAAATTTACCTTTTCTCTTGATAAATGTAATTTGGTTTTCTTTCTATTGTCAACGTTTAAAAGGAAATTCTTGGGTTGTTATTTTGTTTAAATTGGTTGTACTCTTTCATAACATTGTACTTTTTTTTTTTTAAATACTATTTTGCTTATTATATTACGATATTCAGAAATGGCTGCATCTTTTAAAACGCTAACTAAAATTATTATTTACTATAGTTATTATAAAATATGATTCAGAAAGAGACTCGTTTACATATGCATATCTTATGTCATTATCTACCGCTTTTTTTTTCTGTTAGATTTCATGTAAATAGTACCTTGTATAACAACTACTTTATATGAATTTATTATTTTACTTCATACATTACTTACTAAATAGATGAATGATTGTGATGACAAAAAAAAAATTTGTAAGTATTAACCAATTTAAAATTTCGATTAATAAAATTTAATAATTATTATACTGTTTAATTTTATTTGAAACATAATTTCTACACTATTCAAGCGAAACTCAGCTAGAAATTATCAATCTTTTAATATAATATCAACTTTTCAATGGAACTCTTTTATATTAATAAATGTTTACTGATATATAAGTTAAAGATGTTTTTATTTTTTATTTACAATTAAAATGTGAATTGATTCTTTGAATTAGATTCATGTATTTCAGATTGATATTGTTGTCTACTTGAATTTGGTCTTGGAATTTTTTCAAAAATCTTTTTCAACTCTTCTTTTTCATTGAAATTTTTCCATATTTCATACATACCACAAAGTTCATTGACAACATCACCAATAACTTCTTTATCTGTATCAACTGCATCATAATAATCTTCAAATGATGTTTCTTTTTTCAAGTTTATTAATGCTAATAACATACAACCTAAAAATAATTATATAATATAAATATTTAATTACAAAATTACCTAATGCTATTTGATGTGGAGCATATTTTAATGGAACATCACATCTATAACTATCATTTATTATTTTTGTTGTTTCAGCAACTAAACTATCCCACTCTTTATCATCTTTAAAAGGACAATTATCTTTTTGTTCTTTAAAAAATTCCTTAGCATCTTCAATGATTGGGACAAGAGATCTGTATGGATGAAAAACAATCAATGAACAATCCATAATTTCTAATAAATAAAATTCAGCTTCTTGAATTAAATTCATATTAATAATAATGTCTTTATTTAAGAAAGGCCATTTTCTTAAAGCATTATTAGCACTAAGGACAAGTTTACTAGAATGTAAAATGCCATGTTCCTCTGATTTACAGGCTAAATAAAGGCATGTTGGAGCAAGAAGGAATGGATCAATATCTCTAAAACTTCTTTTAGAATAAAATCTTCTCAAATAAACGATTGCTGTTGCAATAACTTGCATTCTGATTTTACCTACTGACTGTAGCACATCCATGCCTAGCGTTTGAATAAAATTTGAAAAAAATATCATAACTTTTTCATAATTCTCTTCACCAAGTAATCTAACATCATGAAGTCTATGAATTGTATAATCACATGAAGGATCGATTATCCACGTTTTACTAAATAAATATTTTAATTGATAACTTTAAAATATTACTTACAAATGAGAGCTTGACCAAAAAGTAAATGCCATATTTAATATTTACAATAAAATAAATAACTTAAAATAAAAAAATTATAAAATTTTTAATATCAATATAAAAAAATAATCATTATAAAAAGATAAATATACTTTAATGGATATTAAGCATTCAAATATCATGTCAATAAATAATCCGTATCAGTTAAATTTTTATAAAAATATAATCTTACTTCTTTTTTTATAAAATAAGTGCTTTCTAAATTCATTCTTATCATAAAAAAATCCCTTTTTAAAGTGATATATTGTTTAGATACATTAATAATATAAAAGTGTGTAAATTTACTATATTATATCATAAATAAATCTAAATAACAATTTTTTTTAGATAAATTTATTAAATTAATTTATTTTTTTATTTAATAACTATAAATCTCAAGAAATTAAAAAATATTTATATATAAAATATAAGTTTTAAATAGAAATTTTTAATATACATTTTTTAAGTATTGATATATTAATAACTTGAAAAATACATTCGTGCCAAGAATAGATTGGAAAAATAGAGGTAAACAAGTCTTGAATTACATACTTAATTTCTAATCAGCACGTTACATATTTTTTTTTAACAAGAGTATAACTTGTAGCAAAAAAAAATTATATATATTATTAAATATAACTTTAAATCAATATTATATTATAATGCCTTCATGGAAGAAACAAAATAGTTCAGTACCTCCCTATTTGATTGGAACACCTGGAAAATATATTGGAAGAGAAAGCCCTCCACGAATTCCTACACTAGGTAGTTAATACTATTTATTTAATATTAATAATAATAATAATAATTATGATTTAGATGTTAACTTTAAAATTAAATCAAATATTCCTAATATACAATTAACAAAAGTTACAGATAATAATAAAACAAGTCATAGGAATAGTACAATTTCTGAAACATCAAGTCATCCATCTCAAAATATAACAGTTCCATCTATAAGAGGTGGTATACAAAATACTAGTGGTTTAAAAAAAAGTAGCCATCGTTTTGAATTATCCTCACATTCCTTTGCTAATCATCATCCAATTCATGGGGGGCAAAAAGATAATTCTTGCAATAAGCCAACTTTAACTTCATCTGTTTCAATAGGTAATGTTGTTCAGCATTCAAATGATAATGAGTATAGACCAATAAATCATGTTCACTCTCAACAAGCACCATCACTAAGATCATTACCAATGATAAATTGTAAAGACAATGAAGAATTAACATTACCTGCTAATTGGTCTGTTGAAATGACAGATGAAGGTTTATTATATTATGTTGATCATAATAATCGTGTAACACATTGGGTTCACCCATTTGCTAGAGAAAATTTACCTTATGGTTGGCAAAAAATTTTTCACCCTGAACATGGAGTTTTATATTATAATGAGTATGAAAATATAACACAAACAGAACATCCTGGAATTGCACAAGATATTGATGCAATTTATGAATCACCTTCAGTTCAGGCAATTGTTCAACAACCATCTGCTGATAAGGATGAATTTATTGAAGAAGTAAGTATTATAAATGAAGAAGAAGTTCCACAATGGTTAAAATTATATGCTACAGCTGATACAGAAAGTGATCATTTATTAAATTGGAATTTATTTAAACTTTCACAATTAGATAGTTTTGATGGAATGTTATTTAAATTATTTAAGCAAGAAATATTAAATGTAGCACAAAGATATGAAAAATTACGTCGTGAAATTAATATTGAATTAGTTAATCGACGTTGTGATCAACATTAGAAAAATGGTATAAAAAAATGTGCCTTATAATAAAAGTCGAGTATTATAAATATATATTATAATAAATTTAAAAATGACATATATCTGTCTTTTTATTATTATCACAAATAAAATTGTATCAAATTTTTAAAATGGCCATCGTCTATATTCTTCACTTAAGTAACACCCAAAATTTTGAAAACTTTTCTTAATAGTTGTACGGAACTGATTGTTTACATATATTTAGAATTTACTTAAACAAAAGTCATTAGTAAAAACTTTCTTTTCTAACTTATAACCTTCTCCTGTCTTATACTTATTTACTACTTAAGAAAGTGGTGATCTTATACTTCTTTTACTATTTGAATAAATTTTTTCAATATCACAATATTGTATGTGTTGAAGCTCCCAAAGAGTGGTGTTATTTTCTAGCAGTTTCTACCAACTAGTTTTTGTAAAGATATATATATTAAAAATTTTTCTTTTTACTTTTTATATTAAGCTTTTTCTTTTTATTATCATTACTTACATATTTTGAAATTACGATTTAAAATTGTTAATAATTTTATAATAATATTTTTAGGAAATAAATATAATATTTCGTTTTATTTATATCGATAAGAAAACTTTTTTATTAAAATTAAAACAATTGACGTGGAAGAATTTTTTTTTTCTTAATACTATTAATAATATTATATTAAAAAATTGTCATTTTATTTAAGTTTGACATTTTATATATTCTTATCTTTTTAATATTTTGTATATTATATTATATTTTATAAATTTAATATGCCTATTCATGCCACATTTGCTGATAATCCTGTTATTAATAATCAAAATATTATTTTAAATTCAACAACAATGGTAACTAATACGAAACAATTTATTGAAGGAATTAAAAAATTTATTTTTATTGCTGAAAATCCAAATTTAACTTCTAACTCCGGTTATGGACTATCTGATCTTGGTTTTATTTTATTACAATTAAAAGAATCATTAATAACAATTGATCAACGGTGTATTAATGTGGCACCTGAATTTGCTTCTAAACAATTTAATGGTTTAACATTATTATTAAAAACTGTTGTTATATTACAAGGAATTATACAAAATTCAATTGGCCAAAAATCAGGATTAAAAATAACACAAATATTAAATAAAAAAAATAATAGTGCAACATCAGGTATCAAAAGGAAAGCTTCTGTATGTGAAGCAGATTGTATAGAATGTATTAAAATTATTCTTGAAAAAGTACCACCATCATGGAGAATTTTTTTAGACAATCAACATAATTTAGAAATTATTCTTCATTCTATTAACTCACCACAATTAGATTCAAAATGTTATTCATTAGAAATAATCTTACAACTACTAGATCATGAAAATGGATTTGAACAATTATTTAAAAGTTTAACTATTGTTGCTGCAAGAGTTGGGGAATATCAACGATTGGCTCTTTTTACAAAACAATTAAAACATGGCCTTCATACAAATAAATTACATATCCAAATTTTAATTGCTAAATTTATGAATAAATTATTATTAATGGCTCCATCTACAAATTATAAATTATTATCTCAATCTGAAGCATTAATTTCTAACTATTCTCCAGAGTATATAAGAAAATTGTTATCTAATGTTAATGGTCCTTTAATTGGGTTAGAATTATTAAATGATGAGTTGGGTATATGGTTAAATCTTTTAACTCCTATTGACAAGGATCCTCCACAAAGTACAAAATCTGTTGATAGTAGTTTATATGATAATGATTACTCTTATAATATAGCTTTTAACAGTAATACAAGTAAAAATAGAAAGGTTAGTTGTTTATTACATAATATAAATATTATATAAGTGCTAAGTAATTTAATATCTTTTATTTCTTAAATTTTTAGAATTTGACAAGTCTCGCAAAAAATGTTGAAAGACAAAAATACAAAAAATATAATGATATTACTTCACCATCTAACAATGAACATACTACTATTATTTATAATCAAAATAATAATAGTTTAAAAAAAAAACGTCATGATTATGATGAGACACCCCTATATCCAATTCAAATGCCTATGACAATACAAGAAAATTTCAATTTTCCACAACATCATTTTCAATCCTCTTTCAATAATACAGATCCAGGTAAAATGAGAAGAGTTAAAAGTGAAAGTGCTATGAATATAGAACCGTTAAGTGAGGAAGACTCAGATAATGGTATCAATAATTTTAGTTTACATAATCGTAATTTAGGTAATTCAAAAAATTATAATAATATTTCATCAATACCTATAAAAGTTATTCATTCTTCAACAAAAAACCTTAATACCCAATATGAAAATCCATCATATACAACACCAAATAATAGATTAGGCAATGGAAAAATTATGAGTAAAAGTATTAATGATTTATCATTTCTTAACACTTCAAGAAATGAAAATTTATCAAATCAAATTGGTAGGGAAAGGCTATCACAAAAATCACGACAATCATCAATTAATATAATTCCAGCAAGCCAAGTACCACATGGTGGTTTTAGTTACCTATTTCCAAATGCTCCTGTTGTTGATAGAGTTTCTTCTCCTGGTCCTTTATCACCAAGACCATTATCAGTAGTAGCTAAAAGTGGACCATCATCTCCAAATTATAATAATGGAAATCATATAAATAATAAAAATTCAGGAAATGTTGTTTATATTCCAATACAAAAGCAGAATACTCTTGAAAGAAAAAAAACAGGTTTTTTAACGAAAAAAGAAAGTTTTAAATTTGGTGATACTCATACAAAAGGTGGAATTTTAAAAACAGAATCAATGAAAAAAACTCCATACTCTGAGGAGGTAAAAGATGCATTAAGTTTATTTGACTATTTAAATGATTATGAAGAAAGTGATACAATAACAGGATCTGCTATAAATCCTTCGAAATCTAATCATACAATATATCATTTTTAAAAATAAAAATAAATTAAGAACTTTATTTACTTTACTTTTTATTGTTTAATAATAATAAAAAAAATTATAAAAGAAAGAAAATTTTTTTTATTTGATTAAATAAGATGGTATTATTATTTTAATAAAGTGATAAATATATATTTTTTTTATTTTTTAAAAAGTGACTGTTTATAAATAACACGTGAGTTTTCCTTATTGTTATTAAAGTTTTATATTATTTTTATAAGTATAATATATAATCATAAAAAGATCGTGGCTTTAGTATCTTATCATTTTGACACTGTAACATGATTCCAAATTGTGATTATTCTAATATATAAGCTGCACACATTGAATTTATATATTATATACTAAAATAAACTATTCTAATCAATTTTCATAAAATTATTAATTAAATATGAGTATTTATGAAACGCCATACGAAAGTTTAGATGATGGAAAAGAGTCACTATTACCTCTATATAATATAGCAAAAAATTCAGAAGCATCTAGTATTTATTATGAATTTGGAAATGAAAATTCATATCAAAATTCTTTACCAGAGGATACATTATTCATATCCACCTCATCACTTTTTTTATCTAATACCTCAAATTTAACAAATATAAAAGTACCTGTAGGAAGAAGATACACATATGCTGATGTATTTAGATCATCATCGTAAGTTTACTCTTTTTTTATAAAACAAAAAAATTATTGAAAATAGTTTTAAATATTATTATATAGTTTATTCAAATTGACATGATGTTTTATCAGTTTTTTAATCTCTAAAAAAATTTTTTTATAATATTAAAAAGAAATTAAATTACAAAACTTGATTTAAAATATTAAGAATAATAATATTTTAAATTTGTCTACACATAATATAGTCAATAAAATAATATTAAAACAAATGTATAATATATATTAACTAAATAAATTTTATTATTAAAATAATAAATATGTAAACATTAAAATAAAATGACAAGAATATAAGCTTTTTTAAAATTAATTAATTAGATATTTGCTGATATAATATTTTAATTCTTATGAAAATTACTTTTTTTTTCCAAAAATAATATAAAAATGTACTTTATGAATAATATGTATAAAGTTATTCATTTTAAAAATAAAAATGGCATTGACATTATGTAGGTGCAAAAAAAATAAATTACTTTTAGTTTTCAAATTATTTTTATAAAATATATATAAAATGTATGTTAATTTAAATTTTTATTTAAAAAATTACAACAAACATTTGTAAAAAAAATTTTTTTTAAATGTTCAATTTTGTATACATTTAGTGATAACTTAAAAAAGTAAATAATAATTTTACCAGTTTGTTAAATTTAAAAATATCTCTTTTATAATGATAATAGATCATTTGATATAAAAGATAACATTTTATTTATATATATGTATATATAGATATCTACGATTTCCTTATCTCATATACTTGATCATTAAAATTTCTAGAAGCAAATATAGTTATTTATATAAGTAATTATATCTATATAGATATATATTTGAAAAGTGTAAAACTATAATTTCTTTCTATTTTTAGTAAAAATAATAATAGTATTAATTTAGATAATATAATTATTAGAAAACTAAACTTTTTAGTTTCAATGTTATTATAGATAAGTATTAGAGAATAAACAATTAGCGGGATATGTCTTACATTTTCTAATACATACTTTTTTACTTTTCATTATAAAACCTTCTTTCTTTTTATAAATCTATTTCTTTTTAATGCCATTTAATTTATTATTACTTTAATTAATATTCCTTAGAATATCGTATATATATATATGAATATAAATTAATAGATTTTTTATTTTAATATTATTTTATTATTATATATTATAATTCCTCTTTTTCAACTATAATATTGTTTTTTTTTTTTTATAAATATATATATATACACAAATTTAACTCTTTTTTGTTATCATGAAGATCAAAAAATATATATACGTATTTGGAAAATAAAAATGATTTCACGTTACTTTAAAAAATATATCTAGATTACAATTTACAAATTTTTTTTAAAATAATAATATTTGTTTAAAATTATTTTTAATTTTTCTAAACCTGATATATTTAAACTTTTTATATTATATATATTTATATTGTCTTATTTCAAATATATCTTTTTTAACTTACTACTTTATATTCTAGACTATTTTAAAATATATTTGTTACATTTTTAGCAAGTACATTATATAGATAAATAATTAAATACTTATAATTATTCATGATCATTTGATTATAATCCTATTTACCAAATAGTTTGTTATTATAAAATATATATTTATGAAACAATAACTAAAATAACATAAACAACTTGAAAATAGGAAGCATGTAATATAAATTTTATTAAAATATTAAACGTTTATTCTTTTTAGAATATATATGATATAATGATAATATAGAAATAAATACTTTTTAGTAATCCAATTATTTTACAAATAAAAAAAAATAATAATTTAGTATGATAAGCATCATAAAATAACATTATTTAATTTCACAACAAATGTTGATAAATTTGATTTTTATTTAAGAATAATATAATATTATTTTATTTATCAAACTTTTACAATACACGTATATTTTTTATACATTATTTATTGAAATAAAATTTTTTTTATTTGAAAAATTTCAAAAAAAAATTATATCTTTTTGTTATTTATTTTAATAAATAGTAGTAAAATAATAATAATATCTTTTTAATTTTTATAATATTTATTATTTATTCCTATTACAATTTATTACGATTTATTACGATTTATTTTCCACTTATTTAAATCCTATAAATATTTCAGATTTTTAAAATTTTGTTCTTTAAAATTTTAGTTTATTTAAATTTTATACACCTCTTTTAAGTAATTTTTTTTTGATTTATAAAAATAATTATACTTTTTATATATCAATAATATATATAACATTTTGTTCTTATTAAAATCTACTTTTTTATTCAGTAAGAAAATAGAAAGATTTCTACTTTGAGATATATTTCTACACAATCTTTTAAAGACAAATACTTCTTTTTTATTACAAAATGGGTGCAACAGAGGAAACAAATTGTGAAGATTTAGATAACAAAAATAATCAAGATATCTTAATAAATTGTAGTGATTTAAAAGAAGATGGTAGTCTTATAAATTCCAATATTTCACTGAATACCCAAAGGTTTGATTCATTATATTTATTATTAATAATTTTTATAATAATAACATTTTATTTATATGCCATAAATATAAACTACCACTATATATAATATATTTTATATTATTACTAAAACATTTTATATTTATACCTGTAAAAATTATTTTGAAAAAAAACAAACTTTTTCTTTAAATATTTATATATAAATAAATATATATAATTTTTTTTCTATTTTTAGTACATTAACTACATCAAATATTGAGAATACGAAAAATTCTGCAGTGTCACTACCTGACACCAGTAAAAGGAAACATAGTACTTCATCAATTGTTTCCGCTTCAACTTATGGTTCATTAAGGAGAGGAAAAATTTTTAATGATTTTGATGGTTATAATAATGTTAAAAGTAGTATTAAAAAGATTGATAAAGTTAACGAGGACAAATGTGATGATGATTCTGAATCAAGTAAATCTCAAAAATCAATCAAATTAAAAGATTTATCCAAAAGAGAATGGATTATAATTATTATGTTAGGAATGTCAAATTTATGTAGCACTATTGCCTTTAGTTGTATAGCACCATTCTATCCATTTGAGGCTCAAGAAAAAGGTATGGACAAATTTGAGACTGGAATTGTTTTTGGTATTTTTGAATTTATGATGTTTATAACAACACCATTTATGGGAAAATATGTATGTTTATAATAATTAAATTATTGAGTAGGTTTTTTTTTTAAGATGGTACTAATAGGATCAAAAAGAATGTTTAGTGGTGGATTATTGACAACTGCCTTTACTGCCTTAGCTTTTGGTTTTATTAATTATATACCTGCTGGAGCTATATTTTTTTGGATTTCTGTTTTATTACGTGTTATTGAAGCTATTGGAGATGCAGCTTTTGTTACCTCATCATTTGCTATTGCTGCAAAATGTTTTCCAACACATATAGCAACAATTGTTGGATTAATGGAAACATTTGCTGGTATAGGATATACTGCTGGACCTATGATAGGAGGAATATTATATGAATATGGTGGTTTTCAACTTCCTTTTATTGTACTAGGTGGATCACTTCTTTTAACAGCTGTATGTTCACTTTTTACTATTGAAAAATTTGAGGATGAAGTATGTGATAATAGTAGGGGAATGATTGGAATGTTAAAAATGCCATTAATATGGATAATGTCTGTAGCAGTTGTATTATGTGCTATATCAATATCATTTCTTGATCCAACATTAGCTGGACATTTAGAATCTTTTGATCTCTCTCCAACAATGATTGGTACTATGTTTTTATTTTGTGCTGGTGGTTATACTATTTCAGCTCCATTTTGGGGTATACTTGTTGATAAGTATGATTGTGCAAATACACTTCTTGCTATTGGTGCAATTGCTACAATGTCATCAATGTTTGCTATTGGACCGGCACCATTTATACCAATTGGTAAAAATTTATATATAATTGGTATAGCATTAACAGTTTTAGGATTTGCTGCTGGAGCATTATTTATACCAACATTTCAAACATCACTTGATGCTGTCAAAGAAAAAGGATATAAAGATAACTTTCAAACGTATGGTTGTGTTTCAGGAATTTTCCAATCTGCTTTTGCATTAGGTGGATTTTTAGGACCAACAATGGGTGGTTTTTCAGCTGAATGGTTTGGGTTCAATTGGACAGTTGCTTTAATTGGTTTTGGAAATGGAATATTCTTAATTATTTTATTTATTTATATTTTTGTTAAATCTAAATTTAAAAAAAATATTGAAGAGTTAAGAGACAAAACAGACATCAGTGCAACACCATTAAATTCATCATTACAAAACTCTTCAATAAGCAGTATTAAAACATAAAAAATGTTTTAAAAAAAATTATAAATATTGTTTTTTTTTTTCAATAAGATTTGAAGAATGGTAAAAATAACTTATTTTTTTTAGCGTTTTGATTTATTATAAATTTTTATTTCTAACTTATAAATTAAAATATATACAATAAAATTTTAGTAAATAAAATTTATTTTTTTTAATAACTTTTTTTTAACTAAAAAGTAAATAAATGTTAAAATAATAATAATTTTAGTATTTAAAAATCTTGCAATTTTTAATAGCAAACTATTTACCTTCATACATTAATAATCTTTTTGTGTATTATAGGAAAAAAAAATACTTATGATTGACTTAAATTTTAATTAATAAAAATAAAATGTGATAATGATAAATTTTCCATTTTTAGAATCATTTTATACTTTATAAGATACATTTTAACATAGTGATAAAAAAGAATTTTTACGTAAGCGATTATACATTTCTTAAGCACCTCTTAATCATTTTTAATAGTACTTTTTATATTATCATTACTGATAACAATGTACCATATAAATATTATATATTTTTTTTTAAATTTTTATTCTTGAATTATGGTAGATGTTAGATTCTTTAAAATACGTAAGTTATTATTTTAAAAAATATTAATTAATTTATTTTAGTTGGATATTTAATATTAACAAGTATATCATTAGCTACATTAATATTATGTATAATTATTTTAGTAAATCAAAATAATAATAATTCATCATCTGGAACAGTTTCGAAATCTACATCAACACCACCAATAGTACCACCAACAACTACACCAACTTATAATGGTCCAATTTCAAATAAAACAGGATTTGCTGAAGCTGCAAAATTTTTATTACAAGGTATAGATACCTCAATAAATCCATGTGAAGATTTTTATCAATACAGTTGTGGAAAATATTTAAAAAATATAAAAATTCCAGATGGTAGAACTAGAATTGGAACGTATGATGAAGCACAAAGAAAAGTTAATAATTTGATTGCTAAAAATATTAAAAATCTTGTAAATAAAAAGAATCCTCTTATTGCTGAAAATATTACAGCTTTTGCTTATGAAGCATGTATGAGAAATGCAAATAAAAGTCCAATAGACAAAAGTATACAAATACTACAAATGATACATTCATCTGGCTTAGGTGGAGTACCATTTTTAAATAAAAATTATCAACCACCGTCTAATAGTGATTTATGGAAAAGTATTGGATATTTTGAAGGAACTCTTGGAATTCCAACACTTTTTCAATCTATGGTTACAGTTGATTATAAAAAAAATTCATCTAATGCTTTATATTTAAATCAACTTCCATTAATGTTACCAAGAGATTTTTATATTGGAAAACAATATATTTCACAAATGAATGATTATGTTGATGATTTAACTGAATTAGCTATTAATTTTAATTATAATACACAATCAGGTGCTAACCCAGCTTATATTAAGAATGCTGTAATTGGAGCTGTAAAATTTGAAGTACTTTTAGCTATAGCTTCTGTGCCTGATGGAGAATTAAGAAATTACATTCAACAATACTATGAATATAGTTTAAATGATTTACATAACACTTATACAGGAGTTGATTGGTCTTCCTATTTTTCAAGTCTTTTTAGTGAAACTATTAAAGTTACTGGAAAAGTGCCATTAAAAGAGGATCGTTATATTGTATCAATGCCATCATATTTTGGTGAATTAAATACATTATTTAGTACAAAAAATATTGATATAATTGATATAGCTAATTTTATTTCATTAAGAGTTATTCAAGATACTAGTGATTTTATTTCAATTGAATCACAAAAAATTTCTAATCGTATAAAAGAAAAGTATAGTATTAATAAGAAAAAGAATCGTTATACTCCACTTTTTGATGAAGATGATACAAATTCACAAAATTGTGTTAATACATTAATGACATATATACCATATTCTACAGGATATTTATATGTATGGTATATTGATAATAGAGATGATATAACTAATGATATTAGAATTCAAACAGGGCTTGTTGTTGAAAATTTTATAAGTATGATGGAAACATTACCTTGGATGACAAGTTATTCATTAAATAATGCTAAAATTAAAAAAGATAATTTAATTAAAAATGTTGGATGGCCAGAATGGTATAATGATACAAATGCAGTAGAAAGGTATCATCAATATTATAAAAATATATTAAATATGGATGTTAATAATTATTTTAATATTTATATTGAAATGAACAAAATATTTCAAATTGTAGAAAATTTCAATTTATTAAACTTACCAACAGATAGAAAAAATTTCCAAGCTTCACCAGCTACTGTTAATGCTTGGTATAGTCCATGGTTAAATTCAATTACCTTCCCTATGGCTGCAATGAATCCTCCTTATTATAAATTTGATTGGCCACAAGCTTTCAATTATGCTGGTATGTTTTTATAACAATAATAATAATAATATATAATTTTAGGACAAGGTGGAACTGCTGGACATGAATTAACACATGGATATGATGATGAGGGTGTCCAATTTGGACCATATGGTAGTTTATCTGATTGTAGATGGAATTATTGTGGATGGATGGATGATAATTCAACTCTTGGATTTAATGATATGGCTCAATGTGTTGTTTCACAATTTAGTGAAAAATGTTGTCCATTAAAAGTAGGAAATGTTCATTGTGCTAATGGAGAAACTACACAAGGAGAAAATATTGCTGATTTAGGTGGTCAACAAGCTGCTTATAAAGCTTACAGACAATGGATTAAAGATTATAATAATGGTAAGGAGGAAGAAAGATTACCTGGTCTTGAAAATTATACACCAAATCAAATATTTTGGTTAACTTATGGATATTCATGGTGTATGAAACAAGAGACTGGTAATTTAGTTAATCAACTTTTAACAAATCCACATGCACCTGGTATGTGTAGAGTAAATCAAGTCTTTCAAGATATTCCTGATTTTGGAAAAGATTGGAATTGTCCTATAGGAAGTAACTTATATCCAAAACCTGAAGGAAGGTGTAAAGTTTGGACAGGAATATAGTAATAAAATAATTTGTTTTTGTTATCAAAAAAATAATAAATTTTTTATTTTAAAAATAAAAATTTTATTTTAAAAATATAGTAAATAAATTATAATAAAAATATAATAATTATTAAAAATATTATCATTTTATTATAGAAAAAAAAGTATAATTGTTATTAAAAAAAATTTGTCTACAAATAAATATTTTATTCTATCGTTTTGAACAAGCTTCATTTCTACATAAAGCATAACAGCTAATGCTACATTTGAAATCTGACATTTTATTTTTGCAAGTTTTATTACAAGTAGACAAACAATTAGGTTCACATTCTTTATATTTTGAAGCATTTTTTCCACATTCATTATCACATGATGCTTTACAAATAGGATCACATTGTGCATATCCTTTATCAGAGTATAAACAATTTTCTTTACATTGCCCTTGGCAGCCAATAGAGCATACATTCATAATTCTTTTTCTTTCATAATCAAGTGATGTACAAGACTTATGGCATACATCTATCCAAGCATTACTTTCAATTGATGATGCCATTTTTGGTGAATAGTTAGTACAACTTGATAAACAATCATTTTTCATTATATCTAATTTATATAATGTATCAACTTTTAACATCATTTGAAAATGTGATGAAACACGATGTGCTTCTGGAGCCATACACATAGAATCGCATGTTCTTTCACAAACACTTTCACAATTAATTTTCTTATTTTTTAAACCATAACATTGATACATACAATTTTGACTACACTTTAAAATATCACACGTTTTTTTTCCAACAACATTTTTTTTATTTTTACAAACATTTTCACATGGCGAATAACATTTTGAAATTTGATTTTCAAAAGGCTTTTTTAAATCACTTATTTCTCTAGAACATCTATTTACACATTGATTAACACATATTTTTATATTTTTTACCAATTCTGATGGTTTAATAGTTGTAACTTCTTTAACATAATGTACATTTGGATTTAAATGATTTGAAATTTCATTAACATATTCTTTTGCTTTAACTGTTGGAACATTTGAAGCACTAATTAATTTTTTTAATCCTTCTTTTATTACACAAATTGTGTTACAATTTGGTGCACATATAGATGAGCATGTAGATTGAGAAAATAAATCAAATTGTTTAGATAATAATCCACATCTAATTGAACAAAATGGTTTACATAATGTTTCACATACATTACTTATATCATCATTATCAGGATCACATTGACTTTCACATAAATTTAAACATTCATCACGACAAACATTTAATGTATGATTTGTTTTCATTATCTCATTAATATTTTTTCCTTCACTACCAATATTTGGTGGACTTTGATATAAATAATTTTTTATTTCATTATATTTTTTTACAATAGGCTGAAATAAATTAGTATCTAATATAGGTAATAATGGAGCTTTCGTTGTAGTTTGTATTGTCATTGGAGGTCTTAAATAAGCTATTTGTGCCTGATTAACATATAAATAATTTGAGCATGCTGAGTTACATGCAGTTGGACATGTATTAAGACAAAGTGATGGTATCGTTGATTTTGCTAAACATGAAGTTTGGCAACGTTGAATACATACAAATTTACAATCCTCGTTCGTATTCGCCTAAATATTTTTAAAAAATACATATATATAATAAATATATTAATAATAATACATTATAACTATTAACTTACATTAATACCAAAAATATAAAATAATAAAATAGTATATAATTTTTGATAAAACATTTTTGTACAATGAATTATTACAAAATTTTAACTTTTAATAAATTAATTTTGGTAACTTTAAAGAAGATGACAAAATCGTGAATAATATTGTTATACTATTAATAATTATTTGTAGAAAATTACATCTTATAGAGAAGTACTTTTAAAAAATAAAAAGAATATTTTTCTTGAAGATAGATAAAAGAAGTCCCACGATTTATGGGAACACGAAATAGTGTTAAAGAGAGCGTTAATTAATTTAACAAATTATTTGTTCTACAATTAATTTTCGTGTAATTTTTATTTACATTATAAGTAAGTACTCAATAAGCAAAATATATAATTTTGAGAATATACTTGTATAACCTAATTATATTAAACGCCATCTTATTAAGATACTTATTGAAGTACATTTTATACTGTTGCTATTTTAATAACTTTTTTCATTTATATATAACATATTTATTAATATATAAATATATTTATTAAAAATAGTTTATATAAATTTTCTTAAATTTTTTGCTTATTATATTTTTGTAGTTATAAATAAAGTTAAATTTCAAGAAATGTTTTTAAAAACATGTTTTGTACTTTTAATAATTAAAGTGATTAGAAGGAATTTTTATATATTTAATAATTTACTTTACTTAAAAAAAATATATTAATATAAATACTAATAATTTTAATATTTACAGTATTAATTATATAAGTTTGAAAAAGAAAAATTGACTTTTTTTATTTTAACATAAATTTTATTCCTTTAGATTATTTAAAAATAAATTTTTAAAATAAATAATAAAAATAAATGTACTATAATGCAATTTATTGTACTCTTAAAGAACATATCTTAAAAAACATTTGTATATTTATTGATAAAATTATTAACAAAAGATTAAATTAAGTTTGCTAATTTTTTAAAAATTATTTTCCACTTTTTTTGATATAAATTAATTTTAATGTTGGTTAATAATAAAGCATTTAAAATTAAAAAGTTTTTTTATAATATATTACTGTAATTTTTATAATAATAAAATTTTTAATTTAATACTTTATATGAAACTATAAAATATATTGTATAATTATTTATTAGTATTTGATTTTTAAACAAAAATTTTGATGTTTATTGGTAAAAATTAGACAAATCTCTGATATATTATACAACAAATTTTTGTTAAAGAACTATTTTACAGTACATTTTTGTATATAATACATTTCTAACTTAAACTAAATATATTTTTCTTTCAATATTTTTTTTTGAAATATTTATTCATATTTTTATTAATAAAAAATTTTAAATTTACGTATTTTTATTAATCGTTATTTCCTATTTTTTAGCAAATGTATAGGAAAGTCATAAAAATTCAATAAATTTTTCTGAAAAATAAAATTTTATGATATAACAACTTAAAAAATTAACTTAATAATAAATATTTTATTATACAATGACAATTTTTTTTATTTTAAAAAAGAAATCATATTATAAAAGATGGAAAAAAATTAAAAAAAAAACTATAATTTTACTATAAATTTCATTTATTTTTCTTTTTAAAATATATATTTGCACATTTAAATATTATATATTAATAAATATCTTGGAAAAATAAAATAAATTATATTTTTATTGTTACCAAAAAAGCATATTTTATTTATTTTAGATAATTTTTTCCCATTACAATATGTTTAGATCAAAAGCTTTTCACATTTATTTATAAAATATATTAATATAATTCACGTTACATTTTGAAAAAAATTACTTGCGAACACGTCGAAGTTGTCTTCCTTCATTGTCTGAAATAATTTGATGTTCAACAACATTGTCATCAAAAGATATGGTTTGTGAACTTTCAATTGGTTTTCTTGCCAATAATGTCTTTTGAGGTGGGGTGTAACCTTTGATTCTAGAACGCTCTTTTATAGCAATATCCTTAACATCATCATTCATTCTAACAGATGGTGGTTCGAGAATTTGAGTTTCTAAAGCTTTTCTTGCCCATTCTTTTGCCTCAATACAGTCTGGTCTTTCAATGACAAGTGAAACTTTTTTATTCTCTTGTAATTGAGATATAAGTAATTTTCTACAAACATCTTTGTCTGTAACAGGCAATCCATCAACATCACATATATGATCTCCAACTTTAAGATGATCATAAGCAATTGAGCCGGGATCAATTTTTGAAACTAAAACACGATTTTGAAAGTGGCGTATTCCTAAACCAAGTTTTCTTCCTTTAACTATATTAATAACAGCTAATTGATAAATATACCCATCTCTTCTCATAATATTACGTTCTCTTTCTTGTGGTATAGTTATTTTAGATAACATATCTTGAGCTCTTTTATCATCCCTAATAACAGTAATATATGCCATTGGATGAGCAAAACGTAATAAGTGATAAAAATGATTGTGATCTTTTAATTTGGTTCCATTTAAAGCAATAATTTGATCTCCAATATGTAAGTTACCTTCAGCTAAAGTTCCTGCTTGAATTTTAATAACTACTAATCTTTCATTTGGTGTAGCTCCAAGTGGATCACCTTCCTCCATTGGAATAGATACTACAATTTCAGCTGCTGGTGCACAAGCATCCTTAACTTGCTCACCTTGACTATTTTGGAGTGCCATTAATAATTCGCTGTTATAACAACACACAAATGTAAAAAAATTTTAAAATAATTTTTTTATGCTTTTTTTTAATACTCTTTTATTTTGAATGTTGGGTAATAGGTAAAAAATATTGGAATTCATATTTAATTAAAATAAAAAAATTGTTTAATAAAGTTTGGTCAAAAAAATTGATAATTAAAAATTTTTTTGTTAATATATTAATAGATTATCAAACTACAAATAAAAAGTTAATTAATAAAATAAAAGTATACTTTGTATCAATGATAAGGAAAAAATTTAATAACTTTTTGAATACATAATAAAAAAAATGGGAAATCAAAAAGGTATTTGATAATTGATAAGTTAATAAATGTATTAAAAATTTAAAATTTTTATATTTCTACTATGAACTTTGAACTATTTGATACAGTCATTTTAGATAAAGAAAATGGTGCCGATTTTCTTCAAAACGATAAATTTATACTTTCAAATAATAAAATTATTTTATCTATACAATTGTTGATTTGAAAATTTCAAATTTAGGATAAATATTAGTAATTAAGTAGAGTTTTAAGCTTTATTTCATTAACTTTTAGATACTATCTTTATTATTTACCTTTTTGATATCTATATTTACTTATTTCATTCATTTATTGCACTTTTTTTTTACTATTTTTGTTTAATAAAAAATGCAACATTTTAGTTTTTTTTTTCTTTCAATTATTCCAAATAACTTTTGTCTAAGATTTTTAAAGATATATAATATCATTTTGATTAATTAAAATAATCATATAAAAGTGTAAGTTTATAAAAAAAAAAGTTTATCAAAAAAACTATTTTATAATTTGAAATTTTAATTATAAATGAATTTAATATTTTATACAAGGAACATTATTCCAAAATTATTTGAAAAATAATTTTTCTTGTACGGAAGAAATGCAAGAAACTTTTAATAGGTTACAAAACACAAACAATTCCTTTTTTTTACTAACTTTTATTATTTGAAAGATAAAAGTAGGAAACATTTAAAATTTTGTAACTTTTTAATTATACCTTTTCTTTATCATTTATTTAAAAATCCATTAAATAATATAACATGGTAAATTCTGTATATATAGATAATGAGACTTATGATTATACTAATCAAATGAATCAACTTTCAAAGAAATGGAAGACTAGTCTTAAGAAACATTTTATAAAAGCAAGTCTAGTTTCTAACGTTAGATGTGCCTCATGGAATAGTACAGGAGAAATTCTAGCTATTGGAACAAATTCAGGAGAAATTTTATTTGTTAAATTTGAAAAAGGTTTAGAAAATTGCGTAAGTAATTAAAGTAAAAATAACTTAAACTTTTATAGGATGATGTAACTATTCAAATTGTTACAATTAGTGAGGCAAAAGAAAAGTTTGTTGAAGATAATCCTATTGATTTAAAAGATACAGAAAATGAGATTAATCATGTTGTTTTTCATAATATTCACCCTCATCTTTGTGTCACTTCTTCAAATGATCATGTATTACGTTTTTGGAATCCTTATAATGGTGTAAAAATTGGGGATTGGTGTAATAGTGAACTTGCATCGCAAACATTAAATTCTATATGTTTTAAAGGAAAAAGTGTAATTGATTCAACTTTGTATTGTATAACAAATTATGAAAGACTTTGGAAATTACAACAAGTTAGTGATGATTTTAAAGTTACTACAAAACTTTCTCAAAATGAAATTAATGATATTGCATTGTATGGAGAGGAAAATAATATTATTGGTCCCTCTCATCGTGGAACTGTTATAATGTATGATGGAGATACTTTAGAACAATATCAAAGTTTTGAAATAGGTACTCAAAAAAGAGGATACAGAGTAATTGCATTAAATAAGGATCAAACATTAATGGCATTAGGAAATAATTTTGCTCAAGTACAAATATATATGATGGATCAAGAAACAGTATTGACTCAGTATGATGGAATGAGAAATACTGTTCGTCATCTGTCATTTTCTGCTTGTGGGAGGCTATTAGCAATTGGTGGTGATGATGAATACATTGTAATTTTAGAGACAAAAAATTTTACTGAGATATATAGAATTGATAATCTTGGTAGTAAATGTAGATTTTTAGAATTCAATCCAATATATCCTTATTTAGTATATAAAGATTGTGATAGATCAAAAAATTCTCCAATACGAAAAGAAAGGAATGTGCAATATGAGCAAGCTATAATACTTGGCCCATTTGTATAGTATGTTGTTTTAATTGTAAATATTGTGATGTCACATATATATTTATTTTGTTAATTGATTGTTCTTATTTTAAAGTTCAATAAAACTTAAAATAGTTGTTTCTGTTTAATCTTGAAAAGTTTATTATTATAATTTAATATTTGGAAAGATGTTATTTAGTACAATGACGTGAATTTGTAGTATTTGAGAATATTGCATAATTTTTTTTGTTTAAAAATTTTTGTTTTATATTGATATTTGATATGTAATTTTTTTATAACAGTCATTTTTTATTTATTTTTCAATAGTAAAGTTTTTTATAATTATTTTTAGTCAATAATATGCCCACTTCCGCAATCAAAGTGGAATCATCAAAGTATCCTATTATTAGAAGAGATGATACAGTAATTGATGACTATCATGGAACAAAAGTAAAAGATCCATATCGTTATCTTGAGGATCCTGATTCTCAAGAAACTAAAGATTTTGTTGAAGCATGCAATAAAATTACGGAACCATTTTTGAATGATTGTCCAGTTCGGACAGAAATTTCTAAAAAATTATCAGAATTATGGAATTATGAAAAATTTAGTTGTTATGCAAAACATGGTAGTTATTATTATCATTTCTATAATACTGGTCTTCAAAATCAAAGGTTAGTTTTTATATATAATAATCTTTTTTAAATAAAATTTTAGTGTTTTATATCGTCAAAAAACTTTAGATGAAAAACCTGAAAAATTTTTTGATCCTAATTGTTTATCTAAAGATGGGACAACTGCCATAAGACAATATAAATGGACAAGAGATGGTGAGATACTTGCTGTGGGATTATCAGAAAAAGGAAGTGATTGGGTAACTCTTAAATTTCTTCAATCTAATGGAAAATGGTTGGATGATTGTATAACTGGTGTCAAACATAGTTCCTTAGCATGGATGCCTAACAATAAAGGAATATTTTATTCCACTTATCCTGATCATAAAAGTATAGTAGAAGGTACTAATACTGAAAAACATCAATTTCATTCTCTTTATTATCACGAAATTGGAAATCACTCTGGTGATATTTTAGTTGCTGATTTTAGAACAGACTCCAATCTTATGTTGTCTGGAAGTATTGGTCGCGAAGATAATTATCTCATTGTTGATGTCTCAAGGGGATGTGATCCATTTAACAAGGTATATTATTATGATGTTAGTCAAAATAATTTTGAAATAAATGGAAAAGTAGAACTTAAACCATTATTTACTAATAATGATGCAAAATATGATGTTGTATATGTAAAGGATGATGTTATTTGGGTTCATACTAATCATAATTCACCAATGTTTAAACTTATAAAGGTAAATTTTGCCACAGCTAATGAAGGACCATCAAAATGGACAACAATAATCAATGAAGATTCACATAAAAAACTTGACTGGGTTACACCGGTAGCTAATGATAAAATTTTTGCTTCTTATCTTGAAGATGTTAAGTCAACACTTTATGTTCATGATTTAAATTCAGGAACATTTTTATACCAAATTGCATTTCCAATTGGAACAATAGCAGGTATACATTGCCGTCCAAATGAAACAGAATTTTTTGTTTCTTTTGAATCACTTCTATCTCCTACTGCAATATATTATGGTGATTTTAAAAATAGTGTTAATAATTCTTTGAATGTCAAAGTAATTCGTGAAGTAAAAATTGAGGGATATGATAGTAGCAAATTTGAATCAAATCAAATTTTTTATACTAGTAAAGATGGTACAAAAGTACCAATGTTTATAATGCATAAAAAGGAAATTGAAATGAATGGTCAAAATCCAACAATGTTACTAGGTTATGGGGGATTTAATATATCAAATACACCATGTTTCTCTATTTCCCGTATATTATTTATGGAAAATTTTTGTGGAATTGTAGCTATTGCTAATATTCGTGGAGGTAGTGAATATGGTGAGACATGGCATGAACAAGGAATGAAATTTAATAAACAAAATTGTTTTGATGATTTTATAGGTGCTAGTGAATTTTTAATAAATAAAAATTACACTTCTCCTGATAAATTAATCATTCAAGGTGGTTCCAATGGTGGTTTACTTGTAGCTGTATGCTCCCAACAAAGACCTGACCTTTTTGGTGCTGTTATTAATAGAGTTGGTGTTTTAGATATGCTTCGTTTTCAAAAATTTACAATTGGTGGAGCTTGGATTCCAGAATATGGTTGTTCAGATGTTAAAGAAGAGTTTGAATATATTTATAAATATTCACCATTACATAATTTGTGCCTTCCTAAAAATAAATTACAATGGCCAGCAACACTTTTAATGACTGCAGATCATGATGATCGTGTTGTGCCATTACACTCATTGAAATATATTGCAGAACTTTATCATACTCTTAAAGATGCTCGTGATTATCAAACAAATCCTGTTCTTATTCGAGTTGAAGTTGCTGCTGGACATGGTCAGGGTAAACCAACTTCTAAATGTATTGATGAACTCACTGACATTTATTGTTTTATTCAAAGAGTTTTATCAATTGAATGGAAAAAATAAAAAACTTTTTTTTTTATTTATTTAAAAAAGAAACAATTTAACCATTAAAATATATAATTTAATTTTTTTTTTTTTAAAAAGCTGATGATGCATAAAGTGATCCACCTATCCAATTAATTACTAAACCAAAAGAAATTTTTGAGTTTGGATATTGAATAAATTTTGGAGTATCTAACTTTGATAGTTTTGTATATTTAGAAGAAGTTATAGCATTTAATAATTCGGCTCGTATTCTTCCTAAAAATCCTGGTAAATCTACTATTCCTCCACAAATAATTAATCTTTCAAAGAGCATTTTTCTAAAATCAATAGGACAATTATTTATTACCTCCAATATAGCTTCTGGTATAGACATTGAATCTTCTGTTGTTGTAAATAATATTTCAGGTGCTAATTCTCTTAAACGACCCGGTACGACTAATGTAAAATCTTTTAATATTATTTCAAAACCTTTTGGTTGTGGTTGTAATTCTTCATATTTATCTAATTTTCTTGATCTTTCTAAAGTTGTAACAAATAAGTATTTATTACATATATCTTCGTATGTCTTAGTCTTATCTAAAATAGCCAAAATATCGTTATCAATACTTTTGATCTCCCTTGTGCCATGAATTCGAACACTACCATATTTTACCAATAATTCTCTAACATGTTCTTCTAATTTTTTAGAACATGATAAAGAAATTTCACCCTCATGAAAAAGAACACAATTATGTATGACAGGAAAGATGGAGGCAAATTCATATCCAATATCAACAACTAATCCAACCTCTGTACAATATGATCCTATTGTTGCAGCAACTTGAGAAGGTATAAATTTAACCTCTTGAGCATTAAAACTTTTATTATTCTTAAGAATATCTGTAATAATATGTTGAAGTCGATCATTTTCTAATGTTCGAAAGACAACAACAAAATTTCTATCTTTAAATGGTAAGATTAAAACATTAAATGCTATTTTTCTTATAAAAGCAGTCAATATTTTTTTCTGTTTCTCATCTGAATAGTCATTACTAAAGACACTTGTTGGTTCAACTTCATTAGGTAATGTAACTTCTGATCTTATAACTCGTCTTGGTCTAAATTCTCCTGCCATCCCAACTCTAAAAGTAATATTATATTAAATGCTTAATAAAATTACTTTGTTAATCTATTTCCAAATTCTAATACAATAGCAATTTTTACTGATGTTGATGGGGGTTCTTTTAAGATTTGATCTACTCTTGATAATGCTCTAGATCCACTTGATATTGTGGACATATTACTTGATCTTCTTGAAATATCTTGATATGACAGTGTACTTCCAATTGTACTTTCAGAAGCCATTTTTATAGTATTGAAGTGTAAAATAAGTTTATAAATAAATATATTTGAACATTACTCCAACTTCGCAGGAAACAAATGAAATAATATATGTTGATATTATGCAGTAAATATAAAATATTATAGAAAATAACTGTAAAAAAATAGTATTATTATAAAATGACAAGATAATCTTTCATTACTTTTATACTATTTATTATTTATTTATATTATCTAACTATATAGTACAAAATTGTTATAATTTATCGGATAAATAAAATTTTTATTTTATTATACTATCAAAAGAAAAGCTTAATTTTTTTTTCTGTAATATTTATTATTGTCAGAAAAAAAAGATACTTCCTACTTTTATATAATTGAATTAATATTAATTTATTACATTTAAAAAAAAATAAACTTTTAATATAAATAAAATTATATGTTAGATTTTAAACAAATGTTCATACAAATATAATTTGTTAATCTCATTTATTTTTACTTTTTTTTAAATAATAAGCTTTAAATATCCAGCATAACATTTATAGTTAAAATATAACGGGATGATAAATTAAACTATCTATATAAAAAAATTTAAAAAAGAAAACCATTTAGTAAACACTGTTCCAATGAAACAACTTTTGTGGTAATAAATTGGTTACTAAATTATTTAGATAAGATATTTGTTTAGTTATTATATAGTTAATATTTTTTTAAAATAATAATTATTATTAATATTTATATATTTTAATTTGTTTTCCTTATTCATTGTTTTTTTACCTATTTTCTAATATTGTTTTTTCGAAATGTTTACATATTCTCCAAAAATACGATGGCTGGAAGCTTCTAATTATGAATATATTTTAACTACATCAAAACATGTCAAATTATTTTATACTGTTAAAGAAAATGATAAGGCTGAAGTTAGAGAGAAGCCAATTCAAATTAAACGTCTTTCTGGGGATGTTTTATGTTCCTCTGATATATGTAATGAACTTTTTGCCTTTGGAAATAATCGTGGTTGTGTTTATTTAACTAATCTTGAAGATTCATCACATAAAATAGTTGATATTAGACCAGAATATAGTAGTATTGATGATTGCCTAATTCGGGATATCAAATTTAATCGTGACGATCAAAATGTTATTGGTGTAACTGCTGACTCAATCCATCCTGAGCATCCTGGTTCAATTGTAAATGTTTATGATTTAGGTGAATTTAGCCATGAAAATGAAGGTCTTCCTTGTATATATAATGCAGCTTTTGGTCATCGTGTATTATCATTGAATTGGGTAGATTCTAATAGATATTTAGTCGCATTTTCAAATCATATGGAAATTTATTCCAAAAATTGTAATGATCAATATATTGAAAAGTTGGTCGTTAATGAACCTATAAGTAATGTGATCATTGAACCAAATTATAATAATGGATTAGCTTGTTATGTGAATGGAAAAATTCATATATATGATTTACGAAGATTTAGACAACCAGTATATGTTGTTGATATGGAACTTTCAAAAGAGGAAAAAAATACAAAAATGTTTCTTGAACTTGCATGGAATAAGAATTCAAATTATGATTTATCTTTATTATATCAAGGATATCCATTATATAATCTTACATCTTTTACATCAAGTGATTTTTGTATAGAAAAACCAATTTTAAAAAGTAAAAATTATGGTAAACAAGATTTAGGACATCCTTATATAATATTACCAGTACCACTTAATCATGATGAAGATATTATTTCATTTGACTGGCATCCCACTAAAAAACACCAATTAATTACACTATCATCAAATAAAAAAATTTCAACTAATTTAATTGACTTAAGAGGTACAGCACAAGTCTGTCCAACTAACAAAATTGTCTGTACCTCATTTGATAATGAAATATTAATAAAAGAATCTCATTTTAATATTGATAATAAAGGCCAACATAGCAGTATGGTTGAAAAAAAGAAAAAATGTAATATACAAAAGGATATAACTGATGTTATGAAGTGTCGAGCAATGCAAGGATTTGGGTATGGTGAAAGTGATAATCCTTTATCATCATGTATATTAAAAACTCTTTCAGTAATGGAAAATAATAATGATATTTCTAAAGCACAGAAACGAGATCTTATGAATGTGTGGATATGGTTATCTAGAATGACAATACGTGGAGTTGAAAATGAAGTTGTTAATGATAGATATAGATCAAAATTTCCTGGTATGATTGAAATTGCTGAAAATGGTATGGGTAGGGATGTATCACATTCAACCGGTCCTCGTATTAAAATAGAACCTAAACTAAAAGATTCAAATAGTCATGGGACATCCTCATCATCAGATGAAGATGAGGTTGTCATAAAATATAGATTCTTTCAACATCCAAGAAGGAGAGATATTTTAAAAATTTGTGGTTGGCCAACAGTTGATGATGTTACAAGTCAAGAGTATCTTTCATTAAAATTTGAACAAGATATTTGTGAACTTCCACGATCTTTGACAATTGCAGCATTTTCTGGAAATTTAGATCTTGCTAAAGAATTAAGTTCAAGATTTATAAATGAAATTGAAACAAGAGATGATCATGAAAAATATTTAGAAGTATTAAAAGAGCTTGACAAAATTCTTCAAAGTGGTGTAGGGAAAAGGTTAAATGATTATGAAATGTTATCAAAAGTCAAATTTTATAATCAATATTTAATGGCACTTTTAATATTTGTCTCTGTTAGAAAATCAAAAGATAATGAGAAGTTTAAAGAAATTTTTGAATTGGAACAAATTACATTTTTAGATAAAATCGCCTTTGCTAGTTTATTTTTAACGGATTCAGAATTTTTTCAAGAATGTGAAAGAATAAAAGAATCAATGACAAAAAAAGCACAATTATCAGCATTAATTATGATGGGATTGTATAATGATCAAGAAGTTCATCAATTATTTCATAATTATGTAGATCGAACTGGTGATATACAAAATGCTGCATTACTTCTTATTCTTGGAGACTGTACAGAGGAAGAATTTATATATTTTGATAAAAAACCATTAATGTTAAAAGAAAAAGAAGTAGTTATTAAGGAACGTCAAAAATCAATTGTTAATCCTGATTTATTTTTATATGAATTATATGCTAAAAGGAATGTTGAAAGAAGTTTAATTATAATAAGATGTTATATGGATTTACTTAACTCTTGGTCATTATATTTAAATCGAACATTTTTAGGTTGCCTTTCAAAAAGTATTCGTTCTTTAAATTTTACAAAAGAGATTAGTGATAATTTTGTTTCTCCAACTGGTAATCCACCTCAAGTAACAATATGTTGTAACTTTTGTAAAGAACCAATTAATAGGGATAAAACAAAAGATACACAAAATGAAAGTGATATGAAACATCTTTCCTTATTAAAACAAAAAGATAAAAGTAGTGAAGGGCGTTCAATGGCATGTAAAAATTGTAGAAAACCTTTACCAAAGTGTTCTATATGCAGATTACATTTTGGTACCCCTATGCATGAAGATGAGAAAAACGATGATGAGACAAATTCTGATAACTGGTTTACTTGGTGTACTAACTGTTTACATGGAGGTCATAAAAAACATTTAGTTAATTGGTTTAGAGCTTTTGATATATGTCCTGTTTCCGGTTGTGGATGTCTTTGTATTATGAGGGATAAGAATGTTTATAAAAATTACACAAAATATAAAGATTCTTTTTAGATAACGGGTTAAAAAATTTCTTACTACAAAATGTTTTTCTTATTATAGCATTATTTAATAACAAAAACTTTCTACATTTATAGATGTAATAATATATGATTCGACAATGTTTTTACAAATTTTCATTCACTTAATTTTTAAAAATATTACATTTTATAATACATTTTACATCTATAAATTTTTAAATTGTAAATTGAAAATGACAATGTTTTTAAAATAATGATTTTGTACTTTATTTAAACTTCCTTTAGTTTAAACTTAAAAAATTATTTTAAAATAATTACATTTTATAAAAATTTTAGTTTCCTTTTATAGTTAATAAATTAAGCATAAAAATAATTTATGTTAAAAAAATGAAAAGGCAACTAAAATTTTTAATGAATTACAATGAATATGTATCTTGAATTGAAAAGAAAGATACTATTACAAATGTTAGTTAGTATAAAGAGAATGTTATTCTACATTAAAATGTCCTTTAATCATATATTAAATATTCATAAAATTTATATATAAAATTAATTTATAATAACATACGTGATTTTCTTTTGTATGAAATTGTTAAGTATTATTTTTAACTGTCCTTGATTTAATAAAAGTTTTACAGATGCCCAAAAGAAAGAGAAGTCCCACAAAACAACCCGTAGTAGAAGCAAAAAGTAATAAAATATATTCTATGTTTGAAAAAAATAAAGTGAAAAAGACAACTGGGACATGGGTTTGTAATGATAAAGTATGGGTTTATAGTTATCTTAATGTTGAAGCAAGTACAAAAATTGCTGGTTTTGACTTAGATCATACTATAATTAAACCAACTAAAGGAAGTGTTTACCCAAAAAACGACTTCGATTGGGAATTTTATTTTGATAATATTATTACTGAATTGAAAGCATTAAACAAAGATGGATTTAAAATTGTTATATTTACAAATCAAAAAGGCATTTCATCTAAAAGAAATACTAACATTAACGTAAAAAATCGTGTAGAAAATATTGTAGAAAATATAAATATACCATTACAAGTATTTATTTCTACTGGTCACCCTAAATATAGAAAACCAGCAAGAGGAATGTGGGATTTATTGTGTAGTGAGTATAATGAAAACATTTCTATAAATATTTCTGATTCTTTTTATGTTGGTGATGGTGCTGGAAGATTAGAAGGCCCACACCAATTTAGGAAAGATTTTACTGATAGTGATAAATTATTTTCACTCAACATTGGAATTAATTTTAAAACTCCAGAAGAGTTTTTTAAAAAAATAAAATATAAGGGTGCCTATTTTGATGTATTATTCAATCCAAAAAAGTTATTTGAAATTAAATCATCACTTTTGGTACCTGAAAACTCAATAATAACATCAAATGAAAAAGAAATTTTATTACTTGTTGGAATAACAGGATCCGGTAAATCATTTTTTACAACAAAATATTTTGATACTAATAATTATCATATAATCACTAATTCAAAAAAAATTAGATGTAATATTTTTCAAAATCCAATGAATGTTATTGAGGGATTTTTAAATACAGGAAAAAATATTGTTATTGATGAAGAAAATTTAGACAAATCAACTCGAAAATTTTGGATTGACATAGCCAAAAAATTAAAAATAAATATTAGATGTTTTTATTTTGATTTATATATATATCATTGTTGTCATAATGTTGCTTACAAACAAATTATTGGTGAATGTCAATATGATCCAACATCCAAATCATTAATTAAACGTAGTCACAAAATGTTAGAACCACCAAAGTATGAGGAAGGATTTAAGGAGATAATTAAAGTCAACTTTCATCCTTCTTTTGATAATGAAGAACATGCAAATATTTACAAAAGCTATTTACCATTATAAAAATTAAAATAACATTGAATTGGACTACCCACTAACTTTTTTTTAAATTAAAATTTTTTATGAATCTTTTTTTTTTTGATAATTTTATTTTTCGCTTGTATTTAAAAATTTAAAAACATAAATATTTATTTTTATAAGTGAAAAGAATTATTCATTCATATTATAATACATTTAAAGTACTAACGTTATATAATGTCATTAGAAAAATTTAATGACTCATTTCTTGATAGTGATTTTGTACTATCAGAAGCATCTGATGTACCAGAAAATAAAGTTAAAGAGGTAGCAGAATTGTATTTACCATCTGAAATACTAAATTCGCCAGGAAAAAAAATTGTTGAACAAGTAAAACTAATAAAAAAAAAAGATTGTTCTGGACGGTAACTATTTGTTTATTTTCTTTTTATATATTTTATCTCTTTTAGTGTATTCTTTCAATATCAACTCAAATATAGAATATCAAATTAGCTTTTAATGACTTTTTTTGTCCATAATAATTTTATATTTTTACAATTTATTTTATCTAAATGATATTTAATAAAATTTCTTATTGATTCATTGTCTAATTATATAGTCATCAAGTTGTAAGATAAATTAAGACCTAGCAAATATGTTAGATACAAATTTATATATTTCTTTACAACTATTAACGTCTTCTTATAATAATTGATGAAAGATTGTCATAAAAGAGAATTACACATAATTATGCAGTACGGTGGTTAAAAACAGATTTTTGACTTACTCGACTTCAAAATAAAATATGTTATTCCACCCAATTTCCTTTGTTTATAAATATATTATATAAGTAATGTGTGAATTAGGTTAAGTAACATCACTTTCCTTATTTTATTATATAAAATCTTTAATCAACTTTATCATCCATTAGTAGTGATGATAATATAGAAAAAATCAATACCTTATTAATATAATTTTAGGATTTATTGTTAAATCATCATAATCTTTATTAATAACAGTAAACAAAATATTTAATAGTTATTTAATTGTTTAATGTTATCAATAATTAAGTGGAAAGAAAATATTATTTTATCGTTAGAATGACAAAATATATTTGACTGATGTAGTCATTGTATTATTAATATATTTAATTTCTTTTTAAAATATATTTATTACAATGAGTAAAACATTTTTCCATTAAAAAAGTTTTTTTTTTTATCTTTTTTTTTTGTCTTCAATGATTAATAACCTTGCTTCATTTTTTTTACCGCAAAAATGCCGACTTTATACCAAATAATTGATATTTAATCTTTTTATACTACAAATGTTTTGACGACTGATTTAATGTTTTTAATACCTTTTTTGATAATTAAATTGTTGTATTACGTTATAATTACATTTTGATTGATACCGGATAACAAGTGATTTTTCTTTACAACCTGATCAAGTTTGTATATACCGCTTTAAATATCACTTTTTGTTGTTGAACTTGTCCTTCCTGCTAATTGAATCAGTGTAAATAAATTATATTTTACGCTTACGTTTGATTGAAATATCTTCTTATAATATAATAGATAGATATCATAAAAATTTAAACATATTTTTCTTCAAACTATAGAAAAAAAATTCCATGTTTCTTATATAAAAATGTTAATCATTTTATTTTTTAATGTATTCATACATTTTTTTCTCTTAGTATTGTTAAACACAATATCATACATTTAAGTAACTAACAATAGTAGATAGATATAAGATTAAAATTGTATTCATGTTATATGATAACTAACTAAAGCTATCCTTTATCTTTAATAGTACTTTTAAATGATAACGTTTGTAACATTATATATAGAAATATATAGAAATATTAAATAAATCCTGATCAATATTTTTATTACTATTATAACCCTTCTAGATATGCGTGCTCCTTGTTTCAACTCTCCTAAGACCGGTCCTCGATTCTATGGAACATATTTTGGATGTTATTTGTATATAACTAACTCTATTATTTTATATCGATTCTTACTTTAGTAAAACTGTATATTTGAAGAAATAAGGGTGTGAGTATATATATATATATTATAATACTTATAATGTCTTTAGTTTGACTGTCAAACTTTTGTTAAACGAACATTTTCCAATGTAGTTGCTATCAACAATATATCAAAATTATTCACATAATAATATTAATTGGTTTTAGACGTTTTTTTTTTATAAATTAAAGAAAGTCATTTATATAATTTAATATTATTTTATTTCCAGCTGCCACTTTTTAAAATTAAAGTATAACATTTATTTATTATACTTTATTTTTGTCTATTTAAATATAAAAACTAATCTGATCAAAAATAATTTGTAATGCGTGAATTTAAAGTAGTTGTACTTGGCAGTGGTGGTGTTGGAAAAAGTGCTCTGACTGTTCAATTTGTATCGAATACATTTATTGAAAAATACGATCCAACAATAGAAGATTTTTATAGAAAAGAAATTGAAGTTGATGGTCAACCATGTGTTTTAGAAATTTTAGACACAGCAGGTACGGAACAATTTGCTTCAATGAGGGATTTGTATATAAAGAATGGTCAAGGATTTATCATAGTTTATTCAATTACTAATCAGCAAACTTTTCATGACATTAAAAGCATGCGTGATCAGATTATTCGTGTTAAGGTAGGAGTATTTCTTCTTTTTTTTTAAATGACATTGAAATTTATTATTTATTTTTTTTTAGGCGAATGAAAATGTGCCTTTAATTTTAATTGGAAATAAAATAGACATGAATAGTCAACGTCAAGTTCGTGTAGAGGAAGGGATGACTTTAGCAGAATATTGGTCTTGTCCATTTGCCGAATGTTCTGCTAAAACTGGCCATAATGTTAATTTAGTGTTTGCTGAAATTGTACGGGAAATGAATTATATTCAAACGAATAAATCAAATAAAAAGAAAAATTGTTGTTCTATAAGTTAAATATAAACTTAAATATTTTTAATATTAAATGTATATAGAAGAAAAGCCACTTATTATTATTTATATAAACAAAATATGTATAATATTTTGTTTTTATATATGTCGTTATTTATATCTGTCAAAATTAATTCGTGCCTATTGTCATAATTGAAAATTTGATAGTTTCAAAATATTAAATTAATAATAATAGAACTTTAAGGAGTGCATTTTTTATTTTTTTAACATTTACCTTTTTTTTGAAATTATTTGAAAATTTTGTGATATAG
Source organism: Strongyloides stercoralis (assembly GCA_029582065.1). Taxonomy (NCBI): domain Eukaryota; kingdom Metazoa; phylum Nematoda; class Chromadorea; order Rhabditida; family Strongyloididae; genus Strongyloides; species Strongyloides stercoralis. Next base: position 12,660,500 of record CM055866.1, on the reverse strand, counting down.
TATTTGTTTTGTATTTGTATTGAAAAACAAAAAAATTGAAGTATTATAAAATAAAATTTTTATAATTACTTCTAACTTAATAAAGATGGTATATTATAAAAAAAAAATTTCTAAATCGTTTTGTTTATAGAGTGATTGTATATTATAAATTTTTAAATAAACAATTTTGTATGTATACATTATTATGAATGACTCAGGAAGTAGAAAATTATTTGGTTTCAAAAAAAATAACTTTTAAATTCTATTTGTTTCTATAATATTTTGGTTAGGTCGTTATCTTTGTATAATAGTTGCACTTTGTTATTTATCAAAATATTTATAATATAATTGTTACTCTTTTAAATTAAATTATTTATTAGTTATATAGTTTTTTAGTTTTAAATCATGCATAGACAATTTTTTTTAAAATGTAGTATCAAAAAAAGGATTATACTTTTTAATAAACGTTTATTTAAAGTTATGGTGGATGATGTTATCAATGGAAAACACAAAAATTGAAATTAAACAAAAAATTGGCTTCGTATAACAATATAAATCTAGATATTATAAAATAATATAATTTAAAAACAATAATCTCTATATTATATTTTGGAGAAATTCTTTTATTTACTTTATTTTTCAATATGATTCAGAAATAAATAAAAATTAATATATATCTATTTTCAATTTGATTTTTTATACTATGTTACTTTGTGAAATTTATATTTAATGGTTGATTTAATTTTTTCTTTCAAAATAGTTCTTAACTATAATGATTTAATTATAATATATACTTTTACGCATTTTTTTAATATTAACTTTACAAATTTCATAAATGATTCTTAAGACAAAAATTAATTTCTCAAACATTACAATTACATCATAATAATGCTTTCTTAAATATCTTAAATCTTTAATTGGATGGAATGGATATTCTAAAGAAGTGACATTAATCATATAAATTACTAAAGCTAACACATCACTTTTAATTATGCCATTTTCATATATAATTAAAATTCTTTTTCCTCACTATTTTTCTCAAATTTCTTTTTAAAAAGTCAAAAAGTTTTAAAGATCATCTGGAATATCTAAAGTTTTAATGGATTAATTAAAAACTTTTTTTTAAAGTAAACTGTCATTTTCTCAATTATAACATTTAATAATTATTGATGTAAAAATTTTCCCTTGAAAAATTACATTTATTTAAATAAATAAAAATATATCCAAAATTTTTGTTTATATCGTTTAATTCTCATGAAATTACTTTATCTTCATAATTTTTTTTGAAACATTTAATGAAAAATAATCAATTATATCTTTGTGTGGATTATTTATCAAAATAAAATATGCTATAACAGAAATGTATTGTTATAAAACAAATCCATTTAATCTTTCTAATGTTAATAGTTACTAATATTTATGTAAATTAAAATGTTTCATAGTAGTTTTTAAAACTTACTTGTTAAAAAAATATTATTTAATTTAATAAAACGTAACTATATTTATTACATTAAAAAATTTCAACTTCTTCAAACAATGGATTTGAAGAATAGTAAAGATTTCCTGGAAATTTGTGAATTTGCCATTTATTAAGATGAGGAACAAATAAAAATCTAGGTTTTTCTTTTATAATTTATTAAATAATAAATAAATCCAGTTGTTTGAAGCATTTTGAACCAATAAAATTATATTAATTCAACTGAAACGTTATCAAAATTTTGAATAATTTTTTTCAAATGCCATTTTTCCAAATGTATTAATTTCATTTTTCAAGAACTCTTAAAAAAATTGTTCTTATTATAAAATTAAAATTTTTATACTACCAGAAACATATATCATCTTTGCTACCAGGAAGTTAATAAGAAATTCTTTTTTACTTAACATATAATTTGATTATACTTAGTAGTAACTATTGTAAATAAATTTTTAGAAAAAGTTGACTTATTTTCTTATGAAAAACAAAGTTTTGTGATGCTATTTATATTAAAATTAACTTGGTCTCATAAAAATACTTATAATAATATTTGAATACCATTAATTCTACAAAAATTTGTTCAATAAATTTTGAATCAAAATGATAGTTTGTTTTAGATTCTATTTCCGTAACATAAATAAAAAGATTCTAAACTTTTAAATTATAAATTAAGGTTATTAGTAATATTTCTTTTTAATTAAACGATTTTATTATTTTTGTTTATTTTGTATACGTTTACATTTATTAGAAAATATGTACTTTTAATTAATAACTTCACTCTTAGTGATAAATATGTACATGTTAATTTTACTTCTTTGTGCTTTGGCTTTTACATATATAATATAATTATCTTTTAATAAGAATCCATTCAAATCAATTGAATTTATTAAATTTTCAATACCAACACTTTGACTATTAAAAGTGACATTAGATGAAAAAAAAAACGTTAAGTGAATAAGATGGATATTCTCAAAAAGTAATCGTATTGGATAATTGTTCAATGATTTTTTTATAAACATAAATATTATTTTCAAGACCACAAAAAAAATATCATTTTAATTTCTTTATTTTTTCATTCTAAATAAACGTCACAAAAATAAGTTATTTCATAAATACTATATGAATCTAATAATATTTGTTTATTTGTTAAATTTTGCTTTCTTTTATATTTATTGTATTTTATATATATTTAATTTGTAAAATTAAAAATGTTCCTTTGTTTGGTGCCACTAAAATTGGTGTATATTGAACTCATTTAGTGCTTTTTCAACTAATACATTGATTTATTATCTTTATTAAAAGGTGATTTCTTAAAATTTTACATTGAAATACAGTTCTATCACTTTTTTTTTTCTAATTAAATACATGAAAATAAATATATTGTAATATTTCTTATAATTTCGATTAAATTTAGGGAATCTTTCAATACTAAATTCATTTAATAATTAACAAAAATTAGTTTTTATTTTAAAATAACTTTTCAATCAGTATAAATTATGATAAATTTATTATGTAGTATTGTTTTATTATTTTTTTAAATTTTTTAAATATGTTATACGTAATTTATTTTTATTATTATTAAATAAGATATATAACAAATTGGTTTGATATAATTATTGTTCAAACATTAACCAAAAAAAAATTATAAATAGGTGAAGTTTCAATGATAATTAAAAATTTCACATCTAAAATTGAATTCTCATAAATTATTTGAAACCCAGGTGTGTTTATCACTATTGTAGATTGCTAGAAAAATTGTCAAAGAACACAAACCAAGTGGTTAACTTAATTCCATTAAACTTTTATTAGTTGTATTTATAGAATTTTTCTATAATATAATATTAATTATACAGATTTTACGTAATAATAACAATTTTTTTTCTACTTTTTTCTAACAATTAAATGATCAAAAACCAACAATCATAAATATCTTCTCATATTAATATTTCTTAATATATGATAAAAAAAAATTCTTTAAAAAATAAATAGTGAAAAAATTTACACATATTTATAGAAAACAATTATTTATTTATAAACTAAAACACGGTAAATAAAAAATAGTGATAAATACCAATATTAAGTGGTAGAAAATTAATCAAAAATCCATCATTTCCTACTTTATTTAATTATTTTACTAACAAAAAAACTAATTAGGTTTTAAATTATTTCCCATGAATTAATTTATTTCTTTGTAAAAAATATAAATATTATCATTATAAGTATTATTTAATTTTTTTTTTAGTTAAACAATTATTAATTAACTATCACATAATCTTTATCCTTTGAATTATATATAATGTATTCCAAATATCCATAATCATTGAATAAGACACATTAACATAGGATACTTTATATGAAACAAAATATATACATAAGTTACAGGCGCCAAAAACAAGTTTGATGACAATGAAGTAAATTTTTGTTATCCCATCAGTGTCATCTAAATAATTTTACTGTATACAGTTTATACTATTCAATGTTTGCCATTTTGGCGTAGAGTTGTTAGACAACTTTACTTTAACTATTTTTTGATCTATTACATTAATATGTTGTTTTATATAAATAAAATTACTTTAATATTTATTATTTTTTAAAATTAAAATTAATTGATATTTTTAATTTTTATAAATTTTTCCATTTAATTTTATATAAAATAAAGAAAAATTGAAATGATTTATTAATTTAAAAAAATTTATAAATATAAAACTTTTCCATTTTAGGTGCTAGAAATTCTATTGGAGTACCGCCGCCGAAATTTTTTGTATAAATTTTTGAATGCGAACAACGAAAAGTTTATACTAACGTAGCACTTACATAAATTTTATCCTAGGAAGCTATTTCCTTTGTTTTAGGGAAATGCTGAATTGTCAAATGTATTCACTTCGAGCGGATAATTTTGATTCTGTATCACAATATTCTTTGTATCCAGATAGTAAGTTTATTTATTCTGATGACATTATAGTTACCAATAAATTTATTATCATAGATGCGTCTCAAATAGGGGATGATGAGTCAAATATTGCTTTTGGTGGAAGTGGATCAGATCAGCACCATACTGGCCCTGTAGATATTTGTGTAGTGGGTCATATTTCTTCTTCAGATGAAAATTTGCAGCTTTTAGAAAATCATTTTAATTGTCGTCTTTTTTTTAGTGAACGAGGTTTAGAGTATCGAGACAATAATGATATTATTTTTTATATGAATGATTTTACAACTACAGAATTTAATTATTTTTATGCAGATGGGAGACGTATTATGGGACCAGGAGTAGTAAAATATCATATTAGAACAAATACTCAGATTTCTTATCCTAAACCAAATCGTCCTAAGTATGGCTATACACTTCACAAATTAAGAATATGTGTAAAAACATTGAACAAGGGAGAAACTAGGCAAGCTGTTGATTATGTTCACTTTATGGGAGGAAGTGCTAAAAGATCTTATGCTATTAATGATATTCTTATAACTAAAGCTGCTAGAGGTACAGATTATCGTTTAGCTATATCGGTTGGGGGGACGATAGTTTTACCATCTTGGCTAAAAGCATGTTGGAATGAAAGAGATAATTTAAACTTTGATCCACTAAATAAAGATTTTCTTAATGAACATAGTGTTCCATGTTTTGCTGGACTTCGTATTTTTTTGTATGGATTTAAAGAAGAAGATACTCATGCAATGATTAAAAAAATAGAGCAATATGAAGGGACTGTTGCAGAGACATATAATGAAGCAACTCATGCTGTTTTTATTGATAATAAAGTAAATTTTTCTACCCTTCCGTTTATGGAAGATGGTGCATATAATAGTGATATAGCTCATGTAACAGCAGAATGGTTTTGGACTTCAATATCTGTCAAATGTTGTGCTCATGAAGAAGCATACTCAGCTATACATCGACCATTAACACAAGGTATAACTTCAATGTCAAATAGAAAAAGAGTAGCACCAACTACTACTAAACTTTCTTTGTCTGAAGCAAAAAAAAATGTCTCAAAGTCTTCATTAGATGGTACATTCAACAACTCCAGTTCATCAGTTCTCTCAGATAAGATGTTTAGTGAAGAAGATTTAACAAATCCTATTCCTGCTCCAGCAAAACATGACAAACGATTTTTAGTTTGTAAAGAACTATTGGAAACAGAAGAAAATTATTGTAAATGTTTGGAAACTATGGAAGTTGACTTTAAAAAAGCCTTAGAAGATCAAATTGCATGTGGTAATGAATTAATTTCTAAAAGTGAAATCAGTCAAATATTTTCAAAAGTTAATGCTATTTTTTTGGTTCATAGTAATATACTTAGTAAACTACGTGCATATATTTATCATTGGAAATCAGATCATCTTATTGGTAAAATATGGGCTGATGCTTCAAGAGATTTACAAAAAGCTTATTGTCCTTATATAAATAGTTATGATACTGCTAGTGATGTTTTGAAACAATGTATTGCATTAAATGATAAATTCCAAGTATTTTTAAAATGTGTCGAGTCACGGCCAGAAATGAAAAGGAACACTCTTAAAGATCTTTTAATTAGACCTGTTCAAAGGTTACCAAGTGTAATTCTTTTACTAAAACAAATATTAGCAAAAACAGAAAGAGGAAATCCTGATGTTCCATTTTTGGAACAAGCTTTAATAATGATGGATAATGTTGTTTCTGCATCAAATGAATCTCGTCGTGTCACAGAAGGTTTTACAAAAACTCTTGAGATATGTAACGAGATTGAAGGATTACCTCCAGATGTTATTGCTAGCTCACGTTTGTTTCATAGTTCCTTAGAATGTCAATTAGTTGGTGCATTTGGAAATTTTTGGCATAAATATAAAAAACAAACTATTAAATTTTTCTTATTTAACGATATATTTATTTCTGCTAAAGTTAGGTCTCATTGCCAATCTCAAAATCTCAATAATTCATTTGCTACTGGAGCAACATTATCTAGGCAGTTTTCATTTGCAAGTTTAAAAAAGCCTTCTACCAAACCGTACAGATTTATTAATTTTCTACTATTTCCTAAAATAAGGGAAGTTCTTCATTATTCTGATGATCAATGTTCTGGTATTTATGTATTAAAAATGCGATTGCAACTTAGTGATGAATTTATTGTATTAAAGCCAGTCAACGATACGGTACCTCATACCAATCCTTCATCTTTTTTCAATCAAGTTTGCCAATTAATAACTCAGTCGTCTCGAGAAATGCGAGTGGAGGAAATTACTCCTCATGATTTGGATCAACTATATCAATGTAATCCAGACGAGACTACTATTATAAGAAAGGCAATGTAAGTTTCTGCATTCTGTCATATATGTTTTTATTTAGAAATCATGTTAGCGCTGCAGCCGTCGTAGGAAATCAGTCAAGTAAACGTCATTCGAATATTAGAAGAGCTTTATCAAATGTCTCATTTAATCTTCAGAGTTCACTACAGAGATTTTCTTCAAAAGCAACTTTGAGTACTATTCACTAATACATGTATATTTAACAATATTTTAGTTGCTAGGCTTTGAAATATTTTTCAGAGTGTTGTTATGATATTTTTCTAATTGTCTTAACGAATAATTTACCTATCTAACCTTATTTACCAATTGATTATTTTATCATCTAATTTATCTTGACCTTCAACCGAAAACAAGACTATCTTAAGTATATTTGGTTTATTTATAAATAAAATTTTTAAAGTATACATTTTATAAAAAATTTATTTTAACATCATGTTTATTTATTAAATTATTCATATACTCAACAAAAATTATTGTTAAGCCATAAAGTCATCACCGAGTCCACCAGACTTTTCTCTAGCCTTCAACATGGCTTCACCGATAGTTTTTCTCATTTCGTTGTCACCATTTTCATACATTTCCTTCATCATATTCATAATACTTTCTTGAGGATTTGATTCGTCATAGTCATCTTTGAGAGCGCTCTTCTTTTTTCCACTTAATTTTAAAACAGAAGACCATTTTTCTTTCTTAGATTTTGTTAATGTAATCAGAATCATGTCTGTTTTTTGTTTGAAATCACACTCCTCAGGAATAACTTTGTCAAAAAGTCCTTTAAGAATAAATTCATAATCCCGTCCATTGATGTCAGATGCTTTAAGACATACTGAATCACTCTCAACATTAAGTTTGAATGATTCGGGAGATGCTTCTTTAGCTCCAGTAATACTTAAATAAATCTTCAATTTTGACTCATTATCCTCATAAGCTATAAAGAGGCATTAGATATATTACAAATAAATGCACTTACAATAATTAGTTATTTTAGTTAGAGGACGAGAAGATGTTTTAATAACTTTTTGTTGCTCTTTTTCAGTTGTTTGTATATCAGCAAGCTCCTTTTCAGATGCCTTCAGAAGTTCTCTTAACTTTTCTTGTACAACAGCATTTGAAGTAAGATCAATAAGACGTTTACATTCTTTGATTACAGTTTCAAGCTAGGAAATATTTTAATAATAAATAATTAAAGTCAAGTACACTTACCTTATGTGAATTAGACATTTTTATACTTTTTAAACTTTAAAATTTTCAAACCAAACAATTGTATATTTTGGTACAATGTCGGCTTTAATCGCTCTGAAATGTGATATATTTTTCTTATTTTATTTTATATAGAGAGTTTTTTTTATTGATAAATATCCAAAAGTATTCCTACGTTACGTGTGAGATTGGAGTAAAAAAAGGAAAATTAGAAGACATAAAAGTTACGAAAATATAATTAAAGGCAAAATGATGTTTTTTAAATAAGTATATTTAATGATAGTAAAATATAAAAATTGTGTAATTTGCTGGTAAAAGAGTACATAACTTCTATATGGCTGAAGAATTTTCTAGAATTTCTTGTATCATGCAACTCGAATGTTCGTGATTCAATATTGGTACATATTTTAACAATTAAAATTATTTTTAATTTTTTGGTCTTTGTTACAATTAATAATTAATAATTTAATTAAATTATGTATAATATTCATAAAAATTAATCAAATATTAATACCTATTTTATTTTTTTAAAATAATATGTGTGTTGAATTGCGTTTGATGCAATAAAAGTGTTTTGTTTTATTTTTTTCAAGTTTGTTATTAATAGTATTTATTATTATATAAATGTGTAATAAACAGTAAATAAAAAACATTAATTAGCAAAAGGTGGTTTTTGAGAGGCGTGAGAAGTTTATGTAGAAGGAAAAAGTGGAGTAACGTATCTTTCTCGGCCTGTTATATGTGGTCTAGAATCAATAGCTTACTCTTAGTCCCAGATTTGCTAAAGAATGCTAAGTCTCGGAACGCTGATCACTTTTAGTCAATCAGAATTGGATACGCTAAAAAGTCTTTCACCATTAAGTTTTCCTGTCTTTCATAAATGGCGTATTGAAAATGATGTGGGACAATTGGAAGTTTTATTTAAAGTAAGTAAATAATTAATTGTTTTATGTTTATTTTTAAAAATTTTTCTTTCTTATTTAGGCATATCATTACCTCAATAAATGTTATAATATCTTAGTTAATGAATCTGAATGTGATAAAGCAAAGTTATTTAACCTCGAGATGAAATTGGCCCATTTATGTTTGGTTGGTGGGGATGAAATAAGATCATTATCAATTTATCAAAGTTTGCTTAAAAAGAATGAAGCTTTATTTTCAAAATCATTTGGAGCTTATTTTGGTTTAGGGGTAACCTATTTTCAATTGAAACAATTTACACTGTAAGTTGTAGTTTTTTTATAGTATCTTTGTATTGGTAGTTATGTGTACATTTGTTTGGTTGTCTGGCATACAAAGTAACACTATGCCTATCTTAAATGTTGAATATAGTATTGATATGATTGACCTCTATTACACATAGTGCCATTAATAGGATTTGTTCAATGTATTTCTGATTCAATTGTGACATGACCAACCACTAGGAGTTTAAATATATTATTTTTCCTTGAAATATCTTTTTATATAAAGGTTCTTTTTTTAAAATGAACTTTGCTACTTATATTTTTTTTAATGAACTTTTGAAAGTACATTTATTCAACAAGTTTTTAAATATCATTTAATGATCTTAAATATTTTACATTATTAAGTATAAGTATCTTTTAATTATGTTATTTATTTAATTATATTATTTATCTAGAGTAATTTTATTCTAGTACAATTTGGATTACTAGCCTAGTTATCTAATCTAAGATTTTCTTTAAATAGATAAATAAATTTAAAAAGTTTTTTATAAATTTTATTACTAATTTTTTTATTAATTTATTATTTTTTTTAGTGCCAGTGAAGCGTTCCTTAAACATTTATTTATTTTTGAAGACGAAGGTGCATCAGTTAATGCACATTGTTATCTTGGTCTTATTTATCAATTACAATTTGATTTCAATAGGGCAGTAAAACATTTTACTATAGTTCAAAATTTTTCTAGAGAAGGTTACGTTTTATCCAAAGAAGAGATACGTTTCAGTATTGCTCATTGTTACGAGTGTGCAGGAGACTTAGAAAGAGCACGAAAAGAGTATAAAAATATATTGGACGAGTTACCTAGTAATATTCCAGCTACTGTTCAAGCTGCAATTTATAGACAACTTGGATGGTTAAATTTTAAAGCTGGTAATACAAAAGAAGCTAGTGAATTGTTAGAAAAAAGTCAAACAATAAATCCTAATTGTGGGAGGACTGCTTATTTTTTGGGACGCCTTAATAGTGAAGTTAAAGATAAAGCTCATTTTGCCTTCAAACAATATAGACAATCATTTGATAAAGGTGAAAGTGAATCTGATACTTGGTGTTCAATTGGTGTATTATATCGTCAACAGGAACAAACTGTTGATGCATTACAAGCTTTTACTTCCTCTTTACGTTTAAATCCTAAACATAGTATTGCTTGGTATAATTTAGGTGATCTTTATGAAAAACATTTAAATTTTCATGACGCTTTAGAGTGTTACAAAACAGCTGTTGGATTAGATTTTAAAGAAAAAGAAAAAGTTAAGAAACGTATAGCTATTCTTGAAAAGGAATTACAATTTGTTTCACCAGAACAATTGGCACAAAATAGTGCCCAATTAATAAAACCACCACCATTAAAAGAAGCTATGCAATTAACTTTACCTAATGAAATTAAACATACAATTCAAAAAGCCATAGATAAAAGAATAACTACTCATTTTGAAGGTGGAATATTGTGGGCATCTCCAGAAGTATTACTTTATACAATGAAACGTGCTGGTCATAATATTCAAATACATAATGATATTAGAATTAATGAAAATTTAAAACATATTCTTAGTTATAACAAAGATCTCCTTGAAACCAGTGAGTTGCAAGCTTTAAGAATAATTGAAGAAGCATTTCCAAAGTATAGAAAAAATAATATATATAATTATGGTCTTTCACAAATAAAATGTAGTGAAATAGGAAATGATTATAAAGAGATAAAAGATGAATATATTGGTGAAACAAATAATAGTAATACTTCAAATGAGACCAATATTAAGAATAATGATACAAATATTAAAATGGAAGCATTAGATTATATATTACAAAAAGATCAAGATTGTGATGTATCATCAACACAAGATGAATTTCCATCATATTTTTCTTTACTCTCTGAAGTTTCCATACCTTTATCTACTACATCAAGTGAAATAATGAAAGCTGCCAGTTTAAGAACAACAAATCTTTCTGAATATGTACCAATTTATAAAGAGAATGAAATGGTACAATTATTTGATATTCCTAATGAGGAATTATCTGGTAATCAGCTTACACCTCAAACTCCATTACTTCAAGTTGAAACGATAAGAGAAGCACATTCTATAGAATTACAAAATTTTTGTTATAATGCATCTCCCATAACATGTATAAGAGGACTTACCTCAACTCTCAAAATAGATCTCGGATTATTTTCTACAAAAACATTATTAGAAACAGTTCCCAATCATGATGTAGAAGTACGTACACAATATAAATTTCCTTTTGATGTCAATACAAATCATGCTGGTGAAAAGTCATGGGAATATTATTCTAAAAGAAGTTTCACAAATGTAATTTCTTATGCTAAATATCAAGCTGAATCATTTAAAAAATCAATGAAAGAAGAAACTGAAAAATTAAAAAATATTCCATCTGGTAAATATAATAATCAAAGTAATAATGATGGAGAGCATGGTGTACCACAAACTAAAAGAAAAAAAATGTCAATGTCAAAAGAGCCTCATCAAGAGGTAAAACCATCAAATATTCCTATGAAAACAATTAAATTTGGAACTAATGTTGATTTATCAGATCCTAAAATATTTAATAGCCAACTTAAAGAACTTACAAAATTACCCGCATTTTGTAGATTAGAAGCTTCCTGTAATGCCCTTACACATATTGATCATTGTATTTTTGGTATGAATACTGTACAATTATATATGAAAGTTCCTGGAGCTAGAACACCAGCCCATCAAGAAAATAATAATTTTGCAAGTATTAATATTAATACTGGACCAGGTGAGTGTGTTTGGTATGGTATAGCATATGAATATTTTCCAAAAGTTGAAAGAATGTGTAGAAAAAGGGGTGTTGATTTTTTAAAAGGAAGTTGGTGGCCTGCTGTAGATGAACTTCTTGAAGAAAAAGTTCCTGTTTATAAATTTGTTCAAAAGGCTGGTGACCTTGTATTTGTAAATTGTGGTTGTATTCATTGGGTAGAATCTACTGGATGGTGTAATAATATTGCATGGAATGTTGGGCCAATGACAAGTTATCAAATGAAAACAGCTTTTTTTTCTCATGAATGGAATCGTTTAAATGGTTTTAAAAGTTTGGTACCACTACAACATATGTGTTGGCAATTTGCCAGAAATGTACGATTTACAAATAGTAAACTTTATAAAATGATACGAACAGTTTTAATAAAAAGTCTTGCATATCAAAAAATGCTTCTTGATTATCTCGGAACAATTAGCAAAATACCAAAAAGTCAACCTCGTGATAAAAATGAAATAACACATTATTGTAGTTTATGTGAAATTGAAGTTTTTAATATTTTGTTTGTTAAAGAAAATCAAGGTGGTGTATACAATGTTTTCTGTGCAAATTGTTCAAGAAAATCAAGTCAACAATTTGATGATTTTATTGTTCTTCAACAAACAACCTTAGAATCATTATGTGAAATTTTTGATCTTTTTCAATTATATCCTACAAAACACCCTCTAATTTGTTAATAATAATTTGTCTTTTCTTAAAATTCTATATACTTTCTTTTTTTTTTAATAAACAACTAGAAGAATATTTTATATTTTTCACGTTTAATATAAACATTATTTTTTAATTTTATCAAAATAACCTTGTCAATTTTATATTAATAAAATGAGTTATTTGACACGCCTTGAAATATGTGTTAGTATTTTAGGGTTATTTAAAAGATTAAAAATATCATTACATCATTATTATTAAATAAAATGTTATATAAAACTTTTATTGGAATTATTTTTTTTATACTAATAGGAACAATTTACTGTGCTGGAATAATTGGAATCCTTCAAGCGACTGGTGCACGAGGAAAATTAACTTGTAAGGGAAAACCTGCTTCTGGTGTACTTGTAAAATTATACGATGAAGATGACAGTATGTTTAATAATTATAATTATTTTACAATACATTTTGATGTAACATTTTAGCTGATTTTGATGATTTAATTGATAAGGGTTATACTGATGCTAATGGAGAATTTTTCGTCCAAGGCTCACATAAAGAGATAACTCCAATTGATCCAAAAATTAATATTTATCATAAGTAAGTATTGATATAAAATTAAATAATATAAAATAATATTATAGATGTAATGATTGGTGGTTTATTCCATTTTGTAAAAAAAAGTTTACAATAAAAATACCAAATAATTATATTACACAAGGAGATACACCTAAAAACATTTATCAAGCTGGAGTTCTTGAATTATCAGGAGACTTTCCAGGACAATCAAGAGATTGTTTTCATTAAATTGAAATGAAAATTAAATTGGTTGGATCAGCTTTTATTATAAATAAAGTGTATTACTTAGTTTAACAATTTAAAATAATTTTTTTTTCAATTATATTACTCATTAATAAATAACTGATTTGTCAGAGTGTTGAATGAGTCATATTTATAACAATAATAATATTGATGATAAATATAATAAAAAGTATTTATGTTGAAATTGATTAATTGATCTCCTGACACACCAATTGGTTTAAATTAAAAGATATTTTAATAAAATAAAGATAATATAAATACACATAACATAAAGATATTTTATTTTGCCAAAATGTATAAAATCTTGGTTTTAATATTTTTATGTTATATCAATAAAAATGTTTTAAATTCTACTAGTTTAGGAGGAATAAATCAAAGTGTTGGTGTAAAAGGACGATTATTTTGTAATGGTAATCCAGCAGAAGATGTTCTATTAAAATTATGGGAAAATGATCATTTTAATTTTGATGATTTGATGGCACAAAGTACATCTAATAAAGAAGGTTTTTTTAGACTTCATGGTTCAAGTACTGAATATTCTTCAATCAATCCACGTTTAACTATTTATCATTATTGTAATAATTCTAAAGCAATATGTGCTAGAAAATTTTCTATAATTGTTCCTAATAATTATATTTATAAAGGAGAGTTTGCTGAAGATTTCTATGATCTGGGAGATATTCATTTAGATGAAAAAAAGAAAGACGAAGTTAAAGATTGTTTTTTTTAAAAAAATTTTTTATATCGTAAATTTTTTGTCATCTTTAAAATAATAAATTTTTACAATAATATTTTTTAAAAGTAAAAATAAATAACATGTGATGAATTTAAAGAACATTAAAATTGTCCTAATTATTTGATCAATGACGCATAATAATTATTCGAATAAGCAATTCAAATTAAAAAATTCACTTTTTATTAGAAAAAGAATCTGTTTAACAAACAATAGAATGCTTATAAATAGGTTGAAAGTTTTCAATTTCGTATCATTTATAATATTTGTTTAAGTATCAATTTTATAAGAATTAAAATAAAATATTGTTTATAAATTTATTAAATTATTTTTTTTATTTTTAGATAAACATGTTGATAAGAATAATATTTAGTGTTATGTTTGTTGTTTTAAATCTTTTACCATCTACAGATGGTCTTTTTTTTAGACGTGTGCAATCAATTAGTGTCCAAGGATATTTAAAATGCAATAATAAACCTGCTTCTGATGTTACAGTAAAATTGTATGATAAAGATACATTTACTTTTGATGATTTAATGGCAAAAGATAAAACTGATTCAAGAGGATATTTTCGTTTGACTGGAAATGAAAAAGAAATGACAAAAATTGATCCAGAACTTGTAATTCATAATACATGTGATTCTAAACTTGGAAGATTTTCAATGAAACGTATTAAAGTTAAAATACCTAAAAGTTATATTACTAATGGACCTATTCCTTCAAAAACATTCGATATTGGAACAATGGAGTTGGCTGGTAAAATAAAATGATAAAAAAATATTTCCTTTTTTTTTAAATTAAGAAATGTTTATTACAATAAAAATTTTATATAAACTATTAAATATATTTATTTTCTAACGATAAAACTATTTATTATTAATAAAATAAAATAAATAAATATTTAATGTATAAAATAATATTATTTAAAATTGTTTATAAATTGTAATTAAATAACAAAAATTAAATATCTATAAAGAAATGAGAATTAAAATAAACTTATCAAATATGTCATTTATGTCGTTATTGACGATTTCATTAATTTTTACTCTTATCTCAATTATTAATTCTGCGGGGTTTATTGGAAGATTACAGTCAACAGGAGCTGTTGGTAGAGTAACATGTAACGGAAATCCTTATAATAATGCTTTAATTAAACTTTTTGATGAAGATGACTGTGGGTTAAAAAATTTTTTTCTATCATTTTCTAAAAAAATATATTTATAGTAGATATTGATGACTTAATAGATGAAACTAAAAGTAAAATGAGTGGAGATTTTGAAGTACAAGGTTCACATAGAGAAATTACATCTATTGATCCTAAAATTGTAATATTTCATAATTGTAATGAACTTATTGGAATATGTTCAAGAAAAATAACAATTAAAATTCCCGATAGTTATATAACATCAGGATCTAAACCGTCAAGAATTTATGATATTGGAACATTAGAATTATCAGGAAAATTTGATGGGGAAGAAAGAGATTGTTTCCATTAAATTTAATTACATTATTTAAGTAATTTTTTGAAAATTTTACTACATTCATTTCTAAATGTTTGATCCATAAAACCATAAATTATAGGATTCCATATAACAAACATTTTTGCTGCAATAGCAGTTAATAAAACAATATTTTGATTTAATTTAAAATTAAAAATTATATTCCATACAATTGAAGTAAATGCATAAGGTGTCCATGATATTATAAATGATCCAACACAATAAAAAATTACCCTTGCACATTTTTTTTGTTGTTTATTATAAATAAGTAGTAATTGACAAAATTGTTGGTCATTAAAATCACTATTTGCACAAACTTTACCTAATTCATAAAGTTCTGTTTTAACATCACTATTAATTGAAGATTTAGATACTCTTGAGTAAAAACGGCTTATTTCACTATTATTTGAGGATTTAGATATTTTTGAGTAAAACTGTCTTTTATATATATCACTTTTTCTTGTCTTTATCATTCCTTTTGTTGTTAAAAATATTTTATAATTTGAAAATCCAATTATGATTAATGGTATTATATAAGCATTAATAAATAGATATAAAATATATAATCGAGATAATCGTTCTTTTGATAAATAATCAAAAACACAATAATGAAGACTATCATCTAAAACTTTATATCTAGACCATCCAAATAAAGGTGGTGCTGTAGTAAAGAGTGTCCAGGTAAAAGCTCCAATTACAAAAAAAATTTTTGTTCGTAATGCCAATTTCATTGAAATAAAAGGATATTTAACACCAATAAAACGTTCAAAGGATAAAACTGTTAATTGATGAATTCCTCCAACGCTTAATGTTGAAATGGCAAATGCATGAATAGTACAAACTAAAACTTATTATAAAAAAATAAGTTGAAATAAGCTTACTTGGATCTTTCATTATTTTATAAAAATATATATGATAACTATTTAATGTAAAAAAAAGACTTCCAAATGCATATAAAATAGATATCACAATAATATAAAAATATTTTTTTCTTAAGTAATTTTTGCGTGCAAAAACATAAGCGATTAATCCATTACCAAAAAATCCAATAATAGCAATCATAAGCATCCAAAAACTTAACAAAATAGTGAAAACACGTTGAATACTGGATTCATTAGGTAATTTAATTTCTTCTTCATGTTCAAAATGAAGTACATTATAAAATGATGTTACATTAGTTAGCATTTTTTGTATCTAAATATTTAACAAACATTAGAATGTGTAATATATTGTATGATAAGAATCTTAAATATTAATCCAAATATCGAAATTAATTAAAGCTAGTAACTAATAAAAATTCTGTAATGCTATAAAATAAAGTTAATTAAATTTTATGATATTATAATATTAAAAAAAAATTTATAATTTTAATGAAATTGACTACTCAATAAATACTTTAAAAAGAATATTTTGAAGAAAAATTTTTTCATTTCCTGTTTAAAACTTTAAATTATTTTAAAGATATTATATTTTATAAGTATTTAAAGTGTAATGATGAGATTACACAAATTGAATTACAAAATTTATCTTTCAAATAAGTTATTAAACTTGAAATGTAAGTTAGTATATTAAAAAGTTTTAAAAATTTCTTAATATTGGCATAAATATTATATAAACATTAACATATAATGATGCAACTATAAATAATTAATAATTAATGTTTTTAAATATATTTAAAATATTTGTATATAAAAAAAATAAATAGAGCATTTTATTTTTTATTATATCCAAATAAAAAACACAAAACATTGAAAATTAATAATAATTCCTGATTAAACATTTTTTTTAAATTGAAAACTTTACTATTTTTAACATTATTTTTAAGTTAAATTTTGTTTAATATAGAAAATTATTAAAATGATGAATTTGGTAGCATAATAAATTTTCAAAATAAAATAATATTATTTAAATAAATTATCTAATATTATGTTTTATATCTTATAATTTACATTAAATAAAAAGAAATTTAAAAATGCTCTTTTTATATAAAAAAAATGTAACTTTAAAAATTTAAATAAAAAAAGATTTTTAAAGTATTTTAATATTTACATTATAAGTGTAAGTATTACTGATGCTGTAGATAAATTAAATGATGTAACTGTTTCATTTATTATTCTTATCATATCATTAGTTTGATATTCTTTATCACCTATTTTAATATTTCCGCATAAAACATAAATAATTAATTCCCTTTTTTGATTCATTTTTATAGTATGTAAACCTTTGCCATGTAATTTGACAACAGTATTATATTTAGGTTTACCATAAATAACAATTTCTTTACCATTCTCTAAATCTTCTTCATGTTTTTTTATTAATTCAAAAAGATTTTGTGGTTCTTCAATATCTTGATTAACAATATCATATTTTGGTTGACATAAAAAAGATTTTTCTCCAACTTCCATGTTTTTTCTTTCTTCTGATTCCATAAACTCTTTAATAATAGGGGGCAAATCTTCTACTACATCATTAAGATGAAACCATCTTTCAAATAGAATAGTATTACAATCTTCTGAAGTAAAATAACGAACACAATCATATTCTGTTGCTAAACGTTCTCTTTCAACAACCATACCTAAAGTATCTTCAAATCTTTGTGGTGAATGTTCCATTTTAGCTGGTAACATAAAAATATGACCTTCAGGAATAATTAAATCATATGGTTTTCCATAAATAATAAGCTTTAAAAGCATATCACCTTTTAATTGGTAAAAAAACTTAAACAATAAAAGTATTTTTAAAAATTTTAACTTACTTCTTCACCTTCCTCAAGGTGATAATCTTTTCTTTGATTTGGTCCACCAACAAAAAAAACTTTTAAATATTTATCATACATACATTTGTTACAAACAGGTGGCTTAAAATTTTTCTTATTTTCTGCACACCATTTTTCTACATTTTCACAATTAACAACCATTATTGAAAATAATACTTATAATAATGAACATCTTTTATATATTTAATTACTTTATAAAGGTTTCTTTAAAATTAATTAATTATATAACCTTGTTTTATATTAACATTAATTTTATAACTATATTATTTATGATAATGAGAAATATGTTGTAAATAAATCATTTTCAAGGATCTATTTTTATTTTATAACATTGATAACAACTTTATTTATTTCATTAAACAATATTTTTATTATATAAAGAAATTAAAAAACATCTTTTTTAAAAAATTAAAATTTTCTATAGAATATAATTTTTAGCTTAAAAGATTTGTTGCTTTTTTATTAATATATATGTATTTCTAAACATTAATAATTATCTAGAATTATTTTGGCAGCGTCAACGTCTGAGATTAATCTTCTAACATATCAAAAAAATATTAGCTCTTAATAAGAGAATATTTATTAACATGATATATGATACAATAAAAATATAAACTGATTGGAATAACTTTATCTAAAAAAGTTCTTTGTTACAGATATATTATCAGCATTAACAAACTAATCTTCAAATATAATCAATTTGAAAACTTAAACCGAATTTTAATTTAAAAATATCTGCTTATAAATAAATCAGATTCTTTTTTAATTTTTCTAAAATACCTTATGACATTTATTAATCTGTAAAAAAATTTTTCTAGATGATTTTTGTATTAAAAAAGTACAAATAATAAGATAATTAAAATAACTACACTTAGTACAATTTAGATTATAACTATAAATTGTAAATTTAATCTAAAACCATATATTTTTTCTTGATTTAAATTATTTTTTTTTATTTTTTTTTTTTTAAATTTATCTACTTAAAATAAGAAGATTTTTTTTTAGCTTAAAATTATTAATATTTTTAAAACAATTTTTCATAAGAAATGATATATCTTTTAAAAAAGACTTAGTATTACGAAAGTTAACCAAAATATTATTTTATATTTTTGTATTTTTTATGTTTAAAAACATATTTTGTCATTAAAAAAAATGTTTTAAAAAATTATTTTTTTTATTTCTTGACATTAAACTTGTAAACGTTACATCAAAATATTAAATTTGTTAAATTTAATATAAGTAAAAATAAAAAAAATAAGTAAGTATTTTTTAAAATCAAAAATAAATTTTATAACTTAAGTAGAAGTTATTTCAAGAATATATTGAAATAAAAATTTTACTCCAACCAATACTTGAATTTTGTCATTAATATTTTCTCGCATTCCCCTTGAAATGCTTTATCCATAAAACCATAAATTATTGGATTCCATATAACAAACATTTTAGCTGCAATAGCAGTAAGTAATACAAATGTTGGATTTAATCTAAAATTAAAAATCATATTCCATACTATTGAAGTAAATGCATAAGGTGTCCATGATATTATAAATGATCCAACACAATAAAAAATTACTTTTGCACATTTTCTTTGTTGTTTATCGTAAACTGAAAGTAATTGTTGAGTCTGAGGATCATTCAAATCTGATGACTCAAACATTTTAGTTGATTCTTCCAAGTTCATATTACTATAATCCTCAGTAATAAAAGTTGATGATGATGGAATTGAACGAAGACGATTATGATACACATTAGTTTTTCTTGAACTAACTACATGTCTTGTTGTCATAAATATTTTATAATTTGAAAATCCAATTATTGATAAAGGTACAATATATCCATTAAAAAATAAATACATTATATATTCTTGTGTTGATCTTTCTTTTGATAAATAATCAAAAACACAATAATGAAGACTATCATCTAATACTTTATATTTAGACCATCCAAATAAAGGTGGTGCTGTAGTAAAAAGTGTCCAAACAAAAGCTACTGAAGCAAAAAGAACCTTTGTTCGTAATGGTAATTTTAATAAAATAAATGGATGATTAACACCAATGTAACGTTCAAAAGATAAAACTGTTAATTGATGAATTCCCCCAACACTTAATGTTGAAATAGCAAATGCATGAATAGTACAAACTATAAGAAAAAATCATAATAATTTTTATTAAAAACTAACTTGGATCTTGCATTACTTGATGACGATATAAATGATAAATATCCAAAGTAGAAAATATACTACCAGCTGCATATAAAGTAGATATAATAATAAGAAGCAAATATTTTTTTCTTAAGTGGCCATCTCTTGAAAAAGCATAAACAATTAATCCATTTCCAAAAAATCCAACAAATACAATTATCATCATACAAAAACTTAAAAATATTGTACCATTAGCGGTATCTTTAAATTCAACTGATTGAACATAACTTTTAAAAGTAGAAGACAAGTATTTACTTTCAAAGGTACTATTTAATGCCAAAGTCATAATTAAATAAAAAAAATTATATTAAATTGCAAGAGTATTGTATTTATATTTTATAAATAATCTTTATTCTTCTTTTTTTATATTAATTTTATAGGTGGAGTTATAAAATGATAATTTATTCGTTTTAAGTATATTGTAAATTATAACTTTTGAAATTTTAATTATTTTAAAACAAAATACATTATGTTATTGAAAAAAATTTTTTTCTCAAAATAAAAATACGGATAAATATAAAAAAAGATAATTTAGAAAATTATTTAATTCATATATGTAGTTATATTAAATACTTTTAATATAAATTACCATAATTTATATTCTATAAAACACTCCAGGAGCCTCTTCAAAAGCTTCTAAATAATCTACGCTACTATAAAAAAGCTATTACTTCAATTTAAACTTTGAAATTTCTTACAAAGGTTAATAAAATATTTAAAGAACAGTATTTAAAAATTTTCTTTTTTTTAAGAATAAGGGAATGAATGTCTGATTGAGTAAAAGTAAATGTTCACTAAAAATTTAATGTTTATATTTTTATTTTGGCAATATAGTTTTTAATTTATTTTATATTTGATATGTTTAATACAACCGGAAGAGTTTATAAATTAAAATTAATTTTCAAATATTATATTAAATTTTTCATAATATTTATTTAAAAAAAAAAAATAGCTCATATAATATTAAAAAAAAAGTTTATTTATAAATTTAAAATTGGAAAAAATAAATTTAAGCTAAAAATAGAACACTAATGTGTACTATTGTTTTGTATCAAAACTTTGATTTTTAATATTTTCACCAATTTTCTTTTTTTTAATAATACAAGTTAAATAAGAAAAAATTTACTGTGTATTATTTTAATATGGTTAAAAATGTAATTATAACAAACAACGTAGGTGGATCAAATATTGTATTTTTTTCATTAATTAATGATAGACTATCATTAGTCTGATGTTCCTTATTACTTAATTTAGTTTTTGAGACTAAAGATAAATAATAATTATTATGTTTTATTAATTTTAATAGTGTTTTAAAACTTTTTCTAAATAATTTAAATATCGATCTTATATTTAGGTTAGCAAAAAATTAAAATAACTTTTTTTAGTTGCTTTTTATATTTTTTAATGTAATTAAAAAAAATTTGCCGTTATTTGGTATTTTAATCAACAATATCATATTTTAATTGGCATACAGAAAATTTTTCTTTAATTTCTATGTTTTTATTTTCTTCTAATTCCGTACATTTTATAATAATAAGAGGAAAATCTTTTTTTTACATTATTAGAATGGTATTATCTTTAAAATAAAATATTAAAACAATTTCTTGAATCAAAATAATAGCACAATCAAATTCCGTTTTCCTGAACTTTTTTTTAGCAATTATATATAAAATATTTCAAATATTTGTAGTGAATATTTTATCTTTAGCCTGTAAAAAAAATATGACTTCCGAGGACAATTAAATTATACTTCCTTCTTGAATAATTATTTTTAAAAATTAAAACTTTACTAATTTACTATTTTCAGATATAAAATAAATTTAATTATAAACAAAGATTGTTATTTTTAAAAAAAAATATATACATAAGAATATGATTGTATTGAAACTTGTAATGGAAAAAAATAAATAATATGAAGAAATTAATGAATATATTAATTATTACATTTTTTAAGTGTTAACATTTTTTGATTTTATATAAAATGATTAAATAATATTTAATACTTTGTAATTTTTTATGCCATACTAATATTTTAATAACAACTGTAAGAAATAATCTTGGATATTATATGACATGTAAAGTTATACTAAAATATATTCCCTTTTTATTATATGAAATGATTAATAAAATAATAATTCAAACAGATAATTCCTTTTATTTATTTAGTTTATTTTATAAAAAGCTATTTGTAATTAACTAGTTAGAGATAATGTTCTTATATTTAAAGAATAATTTTGCCATGATTCTATTCTAAGTAGTGAAGAAAGAAAAAATTTTAGACTAATTATTCTAGAAATTTTATTTTTACTGTATAATTCTACTGATACAAATAATCATCTAACAATACGTCATTATTAAAATATTAAAATTAAAAATTTTCTTGGAAAGATAAAAAAAATTATGTGATTTCTAAAAAAAAATAGTTTTAATAGGAAAAACTTATATTAAAATGAAATAACATTTTTATTTTTAAAAATTAATTCTTCTTATTTTTAAAATATTTATTTTCATTAAATATTAATAATTTACAACATTTTAAAATAAATCTTTTCCGATTAATATGAAAGAATAAATTTCTATAAGATATTTATTTTTCATATCTAAATAGATGTACATTAACAAAAATAGTAAAAATAGTAAAAAATTTTGAAAAATATAAAGTAACACATTTTCTTATCCAAATTTAATTAAGTTATCAAATTATTTCATTTAATCAAGTAACAACAAATAACTTTTTTTTTATATATATATATAAAATAAATAGAAGTTTTACTTAATATTTTTGTTACATTAGATTATGGTTAGAGTAAATTATCTTTTCTTGAGTTGGTTGTGACATATGAGATATGTTAATATAAAAGATTTTAAAATATAGATGCTTACGTATATTGGTTAATAATTTTAAATCTTAAAGATTTAGCTATAATATAACATATATTAATAATATTATTAATAGTAAGTAGTTTATTCTAGATCAATTTTTAATTTATAAAATTATTATTATCAATTAAAATATATATATATATATATCTAAAAAAATGGTAAAAAAAAGTTATTATATCAAAATATATTTTATTATATTAATAACTATATTATTTTATTTTAATTTTGTCAATTGTATTAAAAAACGATTAGACGAACAAGAAGTAATTTCATATATATTAAAAGATTATGATATAAGAGTACGACCTCGTGGAACAAATAATAGTTGGCCAGGTTTGTTTAGAATAAATAGATTTTTTTAAATATTTTTTAGATACTGGTGGACCTGTAGAGGTTTCTGTTAACATTTATTTACGATCAATTTCAAAAATTGATGATGTTAATATGGAATACTCAACACAATTTACATTTCGTGAACAATGGATAGATGAAAGATTGGCATATGAAAAATTAGCTGATGAAAATACACAAATCCCACCTTTTATATTATTAATTAATGAAGAAAATGAAGAAAGTCAACGTATATGGATTCCTGATTCATTTTTTAATGAAAAAGAAGCAAGAAGGCATCTTGTAGATAAACCAAATGTATTAATGCGTATTTATCCAAATGGAGAAATATTATATAGTGTAAGGTTAAGTATGGTATTTAGTTGTTTAATGAAACTTCATAATTATCCTGTTGATAAACAAGTTTGTTATCTTGATATTGCTAGTTGTATGTTTTTTAAAAAAAAAAAAATAAAATAAAATAATTATTTCTAGATGCATATACAACAGATGATATAAAATATGAATGGAAAGCTACTAATCCAATTCAAAAAAAAGCCGGATTAGAAAAAAGTTTACCATCATTTGAATTGTATGATGTTCAGACTGACTATTGTACATCTAAAACTAATACAGGTAAATATAAATTTTTTTTTTCAATTTATTATAAAAAACATAAACAATTTTTTTAGGAGAATATTCATGTTTACGTACAAAATTATTACTTCGTAGAGAGTATAGTTATTATCTAATACAACTTTATATTCCATGTTGTATGATTGTAGTTGTATCATGGGTTAGCTTTTGGTTAGATAAAGTAAGATTATTTTATTAATTTTTATTATTTAATTAATCTTTTAAGGATTGTGTACCAGCAAGAATATTTTTAGGGGCAACAACATTCCTTACAATGACAACTCAAGCATCAGGTGCTAATGCTAAACTACCACCAGTTTCATATATTAAAGCTGTTGATATTTGGATTGGTGTATGCTTATTTTTTATTTTTGGTGCACTTTTAGAATATGCTTTAGTTAATTATTATGCACGACTTGAAATTACAAGAAAAGAAAAAGCTAAAAGAATACCTTTAATAAAACATAAAGAAAATATTTTAGTTAATGATAATAAAAATTCAACATTACCATATACACAATTTTCTTTAGAAGATACAAAACTATCTAGACAATTAGATAATCAATATCAAATAAACTTAGATAATATGACATTTAATTTTATTAATGAAATAAAAAATACTCCAAGTTTAAATTTAGATTTAGCTGTCGTATCAACAGAAAGTACATTTGGAAAATTTATTAAAAAAGCAAAAGATGCAAGAATTAAATTTATAAAATCAGATGTATCAAAAAAAGTAGATCTTGTATCTAGAATTGCATTTCCTTTTTTTTTTATTTGTTTTCTAGGTAATTAAATATATAATCAAATTAAATTTATTCTTTTTAGTTCTTTATTATAAGATTTATTTTACTCAAAATACTGTAAATAAAAAATAGGCCGGTAAAAGAATAATAATATGTTATTAAATAATTTCATTTAATTAGATTTCTATTTTAAAGTATTAACATATATTTAATAATATTTTTTTTATATACTATATAATAAATAATATTGTTATCTTGATGTACTTTATTTAGTCTTTATAAAAAAAATATTAAATAATTAATTAAAAGTATTACTATATATTTTTAACTAACATTAATTTATTTAAAACATCTTATTTTAATATTATTTGATTGATTTTAATAGTATTATTTAAAATTTAATATTATTTAAACAATTAAAATTTATTATTTATAATTTAAAAAAATCATTTCTATATATACATTTTGTTTTATCTTTAAATTTTAAGTAGTTATAATTTTTTATTAAACTTATTATTATTATATAATAAGAAAACATGCTGTTTTATAAATATATTATTAAAAAAAAGTACAAATTAATTTTTAAAATATAATATTTGGTTGTTAAAAATAATTTTATACTGCAATTTTTTATTTGACAGACAGATAATCAAACTTTTTTAATTAACTATTTAAAAAATTTATATATTTTATGTTGATAGATTTATAGTATATTTTATATAATCATAATAAAATTTCAATAAAAATTTTTACTAATCATAATATTTAATAACAAATAATTACTCATTAATTACAACTAATATTGTCTAGTACTGTATCAAACAAATTTTGAAATAACTATTATAAAGCTTAGTTATTTTTAATCAGATATAAATTTAGATTATCTATAATTACTATTAATAACGTTTAAAGTGGTATTTAAAAGGTATACTTTTTAAATAATTTAAACAGTTTTTAATTTTAAAATACTATCCATTAATGAAGATACTAATATTATTTGTTTTTAATATTATTATTTATAATATATATGCTCAAGAAAATATTGCACAGGTAGATGGTATTGATTTAAGCAGTTTTGTTCCTTCTTTTTTGATTAATGCAACTGATGATGCTAAGGAACAGTATAAAAATATTGTAAATAATCTAAGTTTGAGTATTGGTTCTATTAAACAACAAATAGAAGATATAATTAATGGTCAAAGTGATGAAGTTAAAGTAAGTTAAAATAATATTTGTTATTTAAAAAAAAATTTATTAGGCAGCTTATGAAGAAGAAAAATCAAAAACAGAACAAATAGAAGGAGAATTAAGAACAAATTTTACTGCTTCAAGAGATAATTTACCTGAAGATGCAAAACCATATTTTGATAAAATTTTAGCTATCATAGAAAATGAAAGTCTTCCTTTAAATCAAATACCTACTGAAATTTCAAAAGTCAGTTCTGAAATCACAGATAACAATATTAAAAATGAAATAGCTAAATATTTTCCAATTAATCTAACTCAACAAGAATTATCTTCAAATGGTATTCAATAGATAAAACTTTATTAAATATTCATCATAAAAAATGTTTTCTGAGTAATTATATTAGTTAAATGTTTTATACTACTATTATCAATAAATTTATAACAATTTAAAATAACTATATGAATTGATACTGTAACTAATCTATTATTTATTAAAATAAATATAAAGCAAATAATTAAAAATATATACATAAAGTAACAAAAAAAAATATTTACCATGAATTTGCAAGATTATTCATATAATTTCTTGGAATACATTCATTAATATCAAGATATACCGAATTAATATCTTTTATAATCTTTTTATCTTCTTTATTTTGGCGAAGTTTAGCACATAAATCACAAATACCGTTAATTAAATCGTACTCAGAATTTGGTATAACTGTTATATTTTCCTTTCTATAATCAAAATATTTTAAATACTCAATTGGATTTTTAATTAAATAATTTAAATAATTAGCCATTTCTTTACCCGATTTGAAATCATCAATAGCAATAAATGAAGAATTAGGAATACCAACATCTGTATAAATTTTTCTTTTCATTACAATAGGAATTGAATCAAAATAAAATCTTTTCCAATATTTTTCAGTTATATAATTATTACAAATAGCATTTTCTAATGCAAAAAAAAAATAATAACTATCAATTAAATTTTTTTCACATTTATAATCTGAAACGTTACATGTTATATTTGTAATAGGATTAATTAAACATCGTCCATAAACATTTACTTGAATATATTTTTCTAACTTTTTAATAAATATTTCACGTGCTGAATTAGAAAAACAATTTGAAATATAACCAACAATTCCTTTATTTAATTTTTTAAGTATTATTTTATCATAAGAATAGTTATATCTTTTTTGTGTACCGTTACTTTTTATCCATTTACTACCATATTGAAAAATGACATCTGATTTATTATTATAAGACATAAGCCAATTAAAATAATTTTTTGGAGGATTTCTATCTACTGTAGAAAAAGGTGCTTCTAATGAAAAATAAATAAACTTTTGTGATGGGAATGATCTAGTTGGAAGGTCATTTTCAAGTATATCTGCAAAATGAAACACAACTGCATCAGATTTTGAAAATAATCTTTTATCTCTTGTAAATTCACAATTTATAGGTTCGCATTTATTAAACATTTCAATTTCATCAGTTAAAAAATATTTTGTATACATTAAAACTCTTTTTCTTTCTAACGTTGAAATATTTTCTAATTTGACAATAGTTTTTTGAAAAAAAACTCTATTACAATAAAATAAGTATATCGTTATAGAAAAAATAGTTAAAAATTTTAAAAAATAATTTAATTTTTTCATTTAATATAAATATACTGTAAAATAAAAGAATATAAATACTATTTAGTTAATTTAAAAAATATTATAAATATTTTTCAAAAAATGTATGTAACCAAAAAATATAAAAACAATTTTTATTATATGAGTATAAGTTTAAATATTCATAATTTTTTTCTTTCAAAGATACTCTAATCGATTAGATCAACACACAAATGCTTATCTTTAATGTAAGAAATCATGAAACTGTAACTTTTTGATAGTAGAAATATATATTTACTTTAAACAAACGATTAAAAGTGTATAAATTTTATTATTTACAAAAATAAGATTATTAAATTTTTGTTTGAATTAATTGACTTAATAAAAAATTTTCAAATTATTCAGAAAATTGTTACTTCCATAAAAAACTTAAAATTTATTATTTTTTTACTTAAACTTTTTTATGTAAAATATTTTAATTCAAAGTATATTAATGTAACTTGATATATTTTTTTTTATATCACTATTTAATAATATTATTATCAATTTTTCTTAATTAAATTTTAATTAAAATTCTAAGTTAATTATAAATAAAAAGTTTTAAAACAAAAATAATATATTAATAAAAAAAAGATGTATATGATAAAATATTTCTAAAAATATATAAAAATATCAAAAAAATGAGCTAAGGTAATAATTTAAATGTTTTGTTGAGTACAAAAACACTAATAATTAAAATAAATAATAGCTTTTGTTTTATTTTATTTTTACATAGAACAAAATATTTGTTAATATTACGCTAAAACATGTCGAATAAATTTATTATTTTAGTGCAAACATTTGTATGTTTTATTAGCTACAAAATTTATGAAAAAATATACTCTTTTACAATTTTAAAATTTATATAAATAAAAATTTAATAATAGCATTAAATAATAATTTCTTTAATAACAAATATTTTATGTTTGGCTTCTTTATCTATTTTTTTTACTTAACGTATTAATTGTAATATGTAATATTGTTTTGATACATTTCAAATTAAGACAATTTTAATTTTATTCCGTCAAACTGTATTGAAAGCACAAAAATTGAACAAAAATACTCTTTTAATATTCTTCATATTTAATATTTTTATCACTTACATATACATTAAAATATATAATTAATAATGTATAATTTTAAAAAGATAATCGAGATTATTAATCATTTTTTAAAGTATTATGTCATAAATATTTTTGTTTCGATGACATAATTTTCAATTAAAAATTAATATAATATTTAAAATAATTATATAATTTATAAAACAAATTTATTATGACTAATCAAAACATATATATTTTAAAATTTCAAACTTAAAAATCAAATAATTGTAAAAAAACAGAAATTTTTAAAACAAATTTAAATTGGAATAAATATTTCATATTTTTAAAAGTTTACGATGGTATATTAAATTTATTTTTTTTTTCTTTTATTACTTTTTATTGTTTCTTTTGTTGTTATTTATAAATTATTAATATGTTTAATCTTTTTATATTAATAGAGATTAAAGTTTATGTGGTAAATAAATTAAAAAAAAGTATAAATAATATAAAAAGTTCTAATCTAATTTTACACATAAATATTTTTTTAATCTTTAATTTTTAATTTTATTTAATCAATGATACTTTTTTAACTAACATCCTATACTCCTGTACAATTCATACGTATGTTGATACCTTTTTTGGTTTATAAAAGTTTAGCATTTAAGAAGCTTAAAGTTAAATACTTTTTAAAATTATTAAAAATATTTAATTTATAAGTAATAATTTTTTGCAAATTTCTTAATTTTTTTTTTAAAAACAATTTTATATAATTACATAAAACTTTTTATAAAAAGTTATATCGTTATTAATATTTAACCTTTTGAAAATTTGAATAAAAAAAAGTATATAAACAAGCAATATATAAAATTTATTATAATACTAATATGATTAATTATTATAACTTTATTATTGTATAATAATAAACAAAAATAAAATAAAACATTGTAGTATTATTTTACATTTTTTTTATAAATATAATTAAATATTAATGAATACGGTGTGGTAAAAAAAAACTTTATAACATGTTAAAATCTTTTATTGTAACAAATTTTATAAAAAATAATACAAATATTACAAAAAAAATAATAATAATAAAAATTATAAATAATTATTATGTGATAAAGCAGCATTAACTCGATTTGAACTATGTTGTCTCATTGATGAAGACTTTTTAAAAACACACTTAGAACAAATAAATATCTTATTGTAAAAATGAAAATATTTAGTTCTTACTGTTTTACATGTTATTAATAAAATAAGACCATTTATTAAACAAAGGAAATCTTCACTAAATGGATATAATTTTAATGTTACAAAGTAAATTTGTTCATTATAAAGAATAGATCCTGAAAAAACTTGAAAAATAGCAATAATAATTAATAAAATTTGAGCTAAAATTTCAAAGCTAACAAATACAAATAAATTTATTTCTCTTCGTAATTGTGTAGTATTTTTTCCATTTCTCATTTTGACTACAAGTATAAAACTCCATACTCCAAAAAAACAACATGCACTACATGATATTATGATTGAACAGATACCAAAAATAATAGATTTATATTGATTTTCAAATTTTTTTAATTCAAGATATGTTGTAGAATTGTCTTCTGATACAAATACTCTACCAGTTTCATTCCAACACCATATTATAATTATAGATGGAAAAAAAAATTGTAAAAGAAATAAAGATCCAATTAACCATTTATTAAATAT
Organism: Strongyloides stercoralis; assembly: GCA_029582065.1. Taxonomy (NCBI): domain Eukaryota; kingdom Metazoa; phylum Nematoda; class Chromadorea; order Rhabditida; family Strongyloididae; genus Strongyloides; species Strongyloides stercoralis. The sequence goes on along the minus strand of CM055866.1, from coordinate 12,629,645 downwards.
TTTATCAAATGAAAAAGGAAATTTTATTATGACAAATCTATTGATAACTTGTGTTAAATGTCCAAAACCAATAACACAAGGAAGGTATACTGATAAACCATAAATTATACCAGGAAATACTTGTAATGAAATATACCAATCATTGAGAATTTTAAAAAATGGTAAACGAACTAAAAAATATTCTACAAAAATAAAGGTAAATTCAAAAGTATTATTGATAATTAAAATTCCATAAAATTTTATTGGAAAATCAGAATCTTTTTTAATTAATTGATAAATTATAAAAATATAAACAGTAAGAGATATTAGAAGTAATATCATATCAACACTTGCCAATATTACGTTATAAATTAGCATTGTTAAATAGTACCAAATATTTTGCCCAGAATAATTAATATATAATAAGTATAAAATTTAATATTTCTTAAAATAAAACAGCTTAAAATGATATAATTATTACTTTAATTAAGATAAAAAAATATTTTAGAAAAATTAATTAAAATAAAATAGTAATTTAAAGATATAATTTTAGTTTTTCATAAATAAAATAACTTATTATAATACATCATATAAAATTTTTTTAGATGAGCAAAAATTATAAATGGAATAATAAATAATAGTTGATTTCATTAAAACTTCTATTTTTGAGTTAATTTAATGAGGAAAGTTAGGTATATAATTTTCTTATACTTTATAACTATATATTAAAACAGAATTTTTTTTATTGTGGTAAAAAATCAATTTTTAAAAATTTTTAAAATAAAATTGTCATATATATAATAAAATAATTTTTTTTCCTTTTTAAATAATATATTATGGCTTAATTAAAAGTTGTTGTTTTTTAAATATAAATAGTTAAATATATATCCTATAAATTTAATTTTTAAAGTACTACTATGATAGTTAGAATTTTTACAATATTTATAGAAAAATATTATTTGTTTTTTAACTTTAATTTAATTTTAAAAGAATTATAATAATATATTTAAATTATTATTATTGATCTTTTCTATATCATTTTAAAGTTATTAATAAAGTATAAAATTAAAAAAATTAAAAATGATTTATAAGAGATTAATTTAATTATATTTATTTTAAAAAAATACTTTATAAAAAAAACTAACAAAATAAGCAATAATAATTTTGAAATAAAAAATTAGAAATATTAAGTATACTATTAATTATAAAAAAATATTCTTATTATTGTGTGACTACTGTAATAAAAATATAAAATAAAGATTTTAATTTAAAAAATTATGCCTACATGATGAATTATTCTTATAAAGTAATAGTAATTTTTTTATAAAAATAAAAATTATAAGTACAAAAATGTTTTGTTTAATGAACTAAAAAAAAATTATAATTAAAATTTTATTTAGAATCTAAAAAAATTTAAGTAAGAATAATTAAATGTTTATTTGAGTGCATAAAATATGATTCTAAACAAATAATATTACTGTGTAATAGAAAAAACTTTTTGACCGATAATAATTTAATGTGTGACGTATTGATTACATAGGATTTTTTTTAATTAATAATAATAAAAACTAATTATTATAATTTAACTTAACTAATAAAAAAATAAATTTTTTAATGTATAAATAAAATGTTTCAAAGTAATTTTTTTTATTTATTTTTTTATATAAAATTCCCTATTACATTTAAAAACATTTAATGTAATTAATTGTTGAAATAAATAATTTTGCATTAACTTTTTTCATTTGGTTTCTTATAAGATTCAACCATACATTTAGCATTTAAATTAATTGTAAGAATACAATTTATAAATACAAAAATATTTATACAGTTAAAATTAAAATTTATTTTTATATAAATTCTAATTTTTTTATTATTTAACAAGACATCATCCTATTTAATATTCAAATACTTCTGGTAAAAAAAATGCAATATGTTGTGTATATGTTTAATAGTAATCAAAAAATATTTCATGGTATAAAGTTAAAAACTATTATTGATCATCATTTTGTCTGCTTAAAAAGTTTATATAAAATGTTTATAAAAAGAATAAGTTAAAATCATTTATCCATATTTTTACGAAGAATTAACCAGTTACTTTGTAATCGTTTTTTGTTTCTAAAAGTATGGTTAAATTTGATTGTCTTGAGAAGCCGCTAGCAAAATTCTTTCGGGACTATGGAAAGTTTATTTGTAGGTATCCAAGACCATTTATTATACTACCAATTTTCTTCACTCTTTTTTGTGCTGTTGGTTTTCTACATATGGAAATTGCCTCAGAAGCTATCCATTTATACACACCAACTAATGCTATTTCAAAGGATGAAAGAGAATTATTTCATAAATTATTTCCACTAAGAAATGATAACTATATACCTTCAAGGGCTGTAACAACAACAAGAGAAATACAGGTAATTTTTTTTTTATAATTATAATGTGTTTTATTCATAAAATTTATTTTTAGATAACTTTAACAACGACTAATGGTGAAAATATTTTAGATGGTGAATTTCCAATGTTAGTGAATATGTATCAAAAAAAGATAGAAAAAGAAATTTCAATTGAGTATGAAGGAAAAAGGTATGGATATCAAGATTTATGTATAACATTTCGTGATCAAGGATGCCCAGGAACACCTCATGTTCAATTAATTTCCTACCTCTTTCAACATGGTTTTAATATTTCTTATCCAATACTTCAAATAGGTGAAAATACAGGATATATTGGATCTACCCTTGGTGGAGTAAGATTATTTAAAGGAGTAGATGGTAAAAATTATCTTCATTCAGCACAATCATGGTTACTTCTATATCATTTGAAATTTTATCCTGAAGATACTTCTTTTTTGTCTGGATTATGGGAATTAAAGTTTCAAGAAGAAATGTTAAAATTTAAACCAACTGAAAAATTGAAACTCTCTGTATTTCATTCACAAACATTGACAGATGAAATTAAAAGAAATGGAAAAAGCTTGGTACCAAAGTTTGCTGTTGCTTTCTCATTATTGGTTGTATTTTCTGTATTCTCATCTCTTTCATTTACTAAATATGGATGGTCAGTTGATTGGACATTATCAAAACCTATACCTGTATTAGTGGGTGTTATGAGTGCTGGAATGGGAATTATTACTTCTATAGGAATGTTAAGTGGTTTAGGAATGGTTTATAATGACATTGTAGGAGTAATGCCATTTTTAGTATTAGCTGTTGGAGTTGACAATACATTTTTAATTTTATCAGGAGTACGAAGAACAAGTAGAGTAGCTTCTTCTTCAAATAGAATATCTGAAACATTATCTGAAGCAGGTGTTTCTATGTTTATCACTTCTTCAACTAATGCTTTATCTTTCTTTATTGGAGCAATTACAACGATGCCTGCTGTCTACATTTTTTGTATTTATACTGCTTTTGCTTTAATTTTTACATTCATCTATGGGGTTACAATTTACATAGCAATTTTAAGTCTATTCTTGGATATTGAAAGAAAAGGAAAACATTGTATGTTTTTTGGAAGGATATATGAAATTAAAGGAAAGACAGAATATGATAAAGCAACATTAATTGATAGATTATTTTTTATGGGATCACCAAATATAACTAATATTACTCCAAAAAGTGAATTTCCATCACCATCTTGTGTTACTGTATTCTTCCATAAATATTTCGGACCTATTTTAACTGATACTTATGTTCGTATATTTACATTAATTTTATACATAGGATATATTTACATTAGTATTTATGGTTGTTTTGATATTAAAGAAGGATTGGAGCCAGTCAATTTACTTGTTCAAGATTCTTATGCTGTACCTCATTATAAAACGTATGAAAATAATTTTCTAAAATATGGACAAGTTGTTCAAATTGTCATAGCAAATCCTCCTGATTTACGTATTAAAAAGAATAGAAATGAAATTAGAAAAATTGCTGAGGACTTTGCAACTTCTAGATATGGAGCAGGAAATATTTCTATTCAATTGTGGATGGATGAAGTTGAATATTTTTTGAATAGAGAAATAGATAAAAAAGAATATAATGATGATCTTTATTATATCTATGCAATGAATCACTTTTTAAATCATCCAACAAGTCGTTTTTCAGAAGACATTCGTTGGGTAGCTGATTCAAAAGGTGGTATGACAATTGATTCATTTAGATTTTTAGTTGGAATGAAAGATATTTCAACAACAAATGAACAAACCAAAGCAACTGCTGGAATGAGAAAAATAGCATCTAAGTATGTAGATTATAATATTACAACATTTATGCCTTTGTGGTTATTTACTGATCAGTTTGCTTTAGTCATCCCAAATACTGTTCAAAATATAACAATTGCTCTTATCTGTATGATATTGATTGCAGTCTTCTTGATTCCTGAACCAGTCTGCTCAATTTTTGTAGCACTTTCAATTGCATCAGTTGATATTGGAGTTGTAGGATTTATGACATTATGGGGAGTAAATTTAGATGTCATTTCTATGATAACAATTATAATGTCTATTGGATTTTCTGTGGATTATTCTGCTCATCTTACTTATGGATATGTAAGATCGAAAAAGATTGGCTCTTCACAAAAAATGATTGAAACATTAACTTCATTAGGATTACCTTTACTTCAAGGTGCTGCTTCAACTATTTTAGCAGTAATGACATTAGCTGATACACCAGCATATATGGTTCAAACATTTTTTAAAACTGTATTTTTAGCTATAACTTTTGGTTTACTACATGGATTGGTATTCCTTCCTGTGGCATTGTCTTTATTTATCAAACCATGGTGTTTAGCAAGAAATACTGTTCAAGATACATCCACTCCAATTCCAGAAAAAAGTGTAATGCAACAAGAAACTTTCACTATATATCCAGTTTCTAATGATAATGAATCAGCAATTTGATAGTTATTAGATATGTAAAGTTGTTTTGTTTATTCATAGTTACATTTAAATTTTTAATTGTACATAGAAAATATTAATCAGTAATATATATTTTTAACTAAATTATGAATACCTTAATGTTTATTTTATAGTTATACATTAAAAAAAAACTTTTTCTTTAATATTACAATCACATTTTAATCGATCATTGACGAATTTTATAAATTTCCACTTATTATTTGAATGTTTTATGTTTTTTTTTCTTGTTTTTTAACATGTTAAGAAAATTATTTGAAAACTAATATTTTAAAGTTTTTTGTTTCCTTTTTTAGATAAGAAAGTTATAGATAAAATTATTTGGTAATTTTTTTTAAATGCTCTAATCCAAGATAGATACAATTTTTTAATTAAAAGTTGGTAATTTATTTTTGATAACATATTATAATAATAATATAAAGATAACTCTTTTTAATGAAACAAAATTAGTAGTAATTATATCAAGTAAATATTTTTATTAATGAACTATATTTGCTAGCATTTTGGTAGTTGATTTATACATTGTGGCAATTCGTATGTTAAAGCAACCCTTTGAACATTGCAAATGAAATTTCCAGCATCCGAACCACATAAGGATTGATAGACATTTTTAAGGCAAAATGTATAATCAATTTGGGCTTTACATATTCCTTCACTTTTTATATCTGACATTAATTGATCAACACAACTATTTAATGCAGATTGGGCAATAGAACCAATTGTTGAAATACAATTAAATTGTCCAATAGTTACATTATAACCAGTAGTACATTCATAATTAGCAACATAATAATCTGATGTATACATTATATTATCTTCATCTGGAAAATAGAAAATCTTAGACATGTCATTACTATTAATACATGATGAAGATGACCCAAGACAAGATGTTAAAGAATTTTGAATATTACATACTTTCACCATATGATCTGTAGTTTTTCCAACTTCAAATTCACCTCTTGTTATAGCAAAATATTCATAATTTGGTAGGGTGTAATTGACACCAACACTAAAATTATAAAAATTCATAAAAGAATTGTAACATGTTCGAACTTGCTAAAATTTTAAAATAAATTTTATATTATATTTCAAAACTAACATCATAATGTGATGTATCACAAGAAGATCCTAATGTAGAAAGGGCAAAAGAAATTAATATAGATGTCAAAAAAATACTTTTCATTTTTAATTGAAATTAAAATAAAATAATATCAATTGAATACATTATTTATACCTTTTTTTTTATCAGTTATCAAACTTCTTAAGAATTTTTCTATACTATCACAAGTTTTATTATCAAGACTTTCTATTACTTATATGATAAAAATTAAACACATGTATTTTTAAAATATATATTGATAAAAATAACATCACTTTTACTTATTTCCAATTGATAAATAAGAACTTTTGTTATTGTAAAAGAATAAAAAAAAAAAGAAAAGTATATATTGTGATCAGTTAATAAAGTTAAATAAAATGAAATAAATTAAATAATAGAAATAGTGAGAAAAAAAAATTTGCGTTCATTTTGTCATCAATTAATCAAAAAGAGTAGGGTAACTAAACATACCTATTAAAGAAAATAACTAAAAGCATTATTTTTAATATATCAACGAGAAACGTTTTTCTATCTATTGACATAATTTATATTTAATACACTTTTTATTTAATTAAACATTTTACTCTTATAGATGTCTACAATTCATCAAGAAACTGCTGTTGAAACACTTCAAGAGGACTTAGATCATTTGTTAAATGATTTAATTACAAATGTTGCTGATTCCTCTATGGGAAAAAAAGTTTGTTTCTTAATTATGATTTATAAAATAATATTATTTTAGTTGAATAATGGTTACAAAACTGCCAAATCTAGTACACCATTAGTTGAGAATGCTTGTAATATAATTGAAAATGGTATCTCTAAAGCAAAGACTGACTATGTAATTCCAACTGCTGCTAAAGCTGTAAGTAATTATAATGTAGGTGCTAATAGTCTTAGAAATGTTTATGGAAAAACAATGGATGTTGCCAGCCTAACTACAGCTTATGGTATGACAGCTTTAGTTGCAGGAATTCAATTGAGTCTTCTTGCCGGATTTACAGGAGCTAACTATGCACTAGATACAGCTAAAGCAACAAAAGACATGGCCGTAAAGACAGCATCATCTGTTATTGACGTTAAGAATTCTACTACTGAAAAGATTGCTGCTTCAATTGAAAAAACATTATCAATTGCTTCCATGCCTAAGAATGTAGCAGCTTCTCAAATTAATTATGTCTTAGATGTAGCAACATCATATGTTGAAAATTTGGTTCAAAATACGGTACCTAAAGAATCTATTGATGAAAATTCAACAATCCTTGATCGTGTCAAAGTTTTGGCAAGTTTTGTTGCTTCAAATATTTATCAAAAAGGAAATGCTGATGTTGTTGAGTCAATTCTTGCCAATTTATACAATTTGATGTCCAAGATAAAGGATAATTTTATTCTTCTTAATATTTTGAATAAGGAGAAACAATGGGCACTTGATTCATGCGCTGGAATATCAACAAAACTAGCTAATATTAAAAAGGCTATAGAAGAGAAGGCTATCGAGTTGAAGACATCCCCTGAAGAAGTACTTCTTCAACAAATTCGTGCAACAACTGATAAGTTGAACGAAAGTGTTGATAAAGTTGAATCAAAGTCTGAAAATATTCTTACTCCTCAAGTCAATGAGCTTATCAAAAAGATTGTTGTTTTAATAAGAAGTTTTGATCAAAGTTTAGACAACAAAAAGTCTGTTTATGATGTTAAAGATGAAGTTATTCATCAAATAGTTAATACTTTAACATCTGTAATGGGATTTTTTGGAAAAAATTAACTTCTTCTAATGATAATTAATGATGAATAATTCAGTTAATATAATTGAATTAAAAGAAATAAGATAAAATTTATAATAAGCTTGTGATAGTAATATGTTAATAAAACTTTAACTATAAAGAATTGTTTTCTGTTATTTTTTGTAAAAGTAGTTTCAAAATTAATTAAGCAATGTTATTATTTATCTACATTTGTTTGGAAAACAGTTATCATATGGGGTTTTTAACATTTACAATTTATATTCAAATGTTTATAGTTATGGGTGCTTCGTTTTATTTTTTAATTATTATATCTTAATAGTAAAGATACTTGATGAAGTTTTTTTTTAATAAGAACTAATTTGGAAAAAAAGGTAGTTTAAGATTAGTTTTGTGGATACTATTTCATATTAAAAAAAAAAAAATTAAATAATCAAGATTTTATTTGATTTAATCAGATTAAAATGATGTCTAATCAGATCAAAATTAAATGTCTTAATGTCTAGACAAGAAGACAGCGCTTCTTGGTGGGCATGGACAATAAGCTGCATCAGCTCCTGGGATTCCTGGACCTCCTGGGGCTCCTGGTTGTCCGTCAACTCCTGGTGCTCCTGGTTGTCCGGCTGGTCCTTCTGGTCCTGCTGGTCCGTCTTGTCCTGGGGCTCCTGGTGCACCGTCAGCTCCATTGTTACCTGGGGCTCCTGGAGCTCCAGCTGGACCTTGTGGACCTGGTTTTCCTTTACCTCTTGTACCATTAGCTCCTGGAGCTCCTGGTTGTCCGTCAACTCCTGGGGCACCTGGTAAACCAGCATCTCCTTGTGGTCCTGGGGCTCCTGGTTGTCCATCATTTCCTGGTGCTCCTGGGGCTCCTGGTTGTCCGTCTGGTCCGACTGGTCCAGCTTCTCCGTCAGGTCCTGGTGGTCCTGGTGGTCCTTGTGGGCATTTAATACAATCTCTGCTTGGTTCTGGGCAGATAATTGGAGCATAAGTTGAGGTGTTGTCTTCACCCTTTGGTCCTGGGGCTCCTGGGGCACCATCTTCTCCAGCTGGTCCTGGTGGTCCTGGAGGTCCTGGTGGGCAAATTGGTTTGGTTGGTTCGCATTGACACCAGGCTGGGAGTCCTTTGAAGTCTTGACGTTTTTGACGGAAGATGCTGTTGAATGGATTTTCTCTTGGTTTTGATGGTGGGGTTACAGTGATTTGAATGTCCATTAATTCAGTCCAAGCTGAGTCAGTTTCAGCACGGAAAATTTGGACACCATCAGAAACGAAATCACGAAGTTCATTGATTTCATTGTAAAGAGATGGAATAGTAGTGATTGTGGCCAATATGGCAACAGTAGAGCATGCAGCAGCAATACCAACAGCTAATTTAGCGTCAAACATTTTTGATTTTGATGTAAAATAAAATTTTGGAGTTACTTTTATACTAGTAAAACGACCTTACAAACAGGATTTTATCTACATTTGCTAGATCACTTTTTCATTAATTAAAAACTTTTTTCAAGGTCTATAAAGATATTATAAATTACTACTATAATTTCTTTTACATATCCTTTAAGATTCAATATATTTTAATATATTAAATTTTCTTTAAAATGTAGTAAGATATTTTATAACATTTTTTTATAAAACTTGATATCCTTTCACTTTTAATGATATTTATATATGTATAATACAAGTTAAAAAGTGTACATTTATAAGAAAATAAAATAAATTATATTATGAACAATTAATTATTATGAAAGTAACAAAAACATCTAGATAATTTTAAATTGTTAAAAGATATTAATTAATTAAATTTTTTATCTTAATACATATTGAAACATTTCATACAACTTTCTTTTTAATTTAATATCTCTTGAAAAACAGGTATAATTAATCTAGTATATCTAATATATAATTTTCTTGATATTTTTTTTCAATTTTATGTTATACATGGTTTTTGTAATCATTATATAAATGTAAATTTTAATTACTACTAATAATATATTTTAAATATATTATTTATTTTAATTATAATTATGATTTTTGTTTTCTAATTTTAAAAATAATTTTATTTCAATACAATATTTTTTAACAATAAACTTTTTTATACTTTTTTAAACGTTGTTTATAAGTAACAATTTAGTTTAAATATTTTTTCAATTATTTTTTACTTATGTTAACATTAAAAGATTATTGTTATATGAAAAATATTTCTTTATATTATGTTAAATAAGCATAAATATGTCAAATAAATAACTTTGATTTTTCTTTTATAATATTTTATTTGAAAATGTCAATTTAAATTTTTATAATAACTCAACAATTTTTTTTTGTTTTATTATCTAGAAATTATTACAACAACTTTTTAAATTTTTATAAAAAAAACATTTTTGAAATAGCATTACAATTAGTCACAATTTCAAGGTAAAAGTTATTTACTAAAAAGTAAAGAAAATACTACGTTAAAATTAATGATAAAATCTTTAAAAGTTTAAAAGCAGATTATGACTGTAGTATAGCAATATAATTAAATAATCAAAAATAAATTTTTAATGTAATAGTCCTTTATAATAAGAGGATCTTTTAAATGAACAAAATCAAGTTATGCTGATATATTATATTATTTGATAAAATATATTACTTTTTTTAACTGTTTTAATAAAATAAAATTAATAACAATTCTTTTTCCATAAAATTTCATTTGTATTAGATATTTTAATATAAATCAACTGTTATTTATACCTTCTAAAAAAATTTATTGGTTGTAATAAATTATAATAATGAAAATAAAAATATTTGTCTTTATTAATTATTCATTATCATGTTAAAAAATGAAATTTATATTGATAAAATGACACTATAATCTTTTAACGCATCAATAATTATAACATGGTATAATTTATAAATTAAATTAAACAAACACTAAATATAGTATTAATTAAACTAATAATAACAACATTTTAATACACAATTTTAAAATGCATTGAAAATATAAGAATTGAAAATAAAATTATCTCTACACCTAATAATATAATTGTAGTTTTATTCTTTTTAAATTTAAGTTTTATTTTTCATTTAAAAAAAAAAAAACAATAAATATAAGTTATAAGTATATAAAAAATAATTTATATTAATCGTCTGCAAATTACACGACATATTTTTAAAGTTACAAATTAAAAATACATAATATTATTTAAAATAATTAACTTCAATTTAACTTATTTACTTCGTCTTCTCTGTTTCTTTCACCTCTGGTTTTGTATAATCTGGATTTTTCTTTAAAATTACTAAGCCTTCAAGTTGATTACATACCGGAATATATTCATCAGTTCCCAATTCTGCTTTTTCTCCATAAGCAAGTAAAACGGGAGTCGTATGTGTTTGGAATCCTGTAATACCTCTTTGTTTACCAGCTTGACCAACAACATCAACAGCTTGCCCAACACGCACTGGAACATTGATTTGTTTAAGTTTCTTATCACTAGTATCATCTTCAATTAAAGTAATCATATATCTTGGATTCATTGCAGTAATTAAATTGTAAATAAGATAATGTTGACGGTTATTCATTGCAACATTTCTTGAATCTAAAAATGAGAAACATGTTGAAATAATGCCAGCTAATGCAGTTGGACAAAGAAGATGTCTTTCAGAATGGAAAGGATTAAGTGTAATTGTTCCTTTTCCTAAATGAACCAATCCTTGGGATAGACGAACTAAAGATAAAGCAGTTTCACTTTTATGATAGTAACTTGCTAATTGTCTAAGAATAGAAACAATTCTTGCATTATTAGTACCAGCTGAAATAAGTCCTAATGCAAAAATAGAATTATGAGCAACATCATAATCTGAATCATGAGAAAATTTAGATAAAACTTCCATAATTGGTATTTGTGGATTTGAAACAGAAAGAACGGCAAGTCCAATTGGTACGGCTCTACGGACAGCACTATCACCATACTTCAAAAGATGTCCAAACATACGAAGACACATTTCACTTCCAACCTCTTCCCCCATAGCAATAAGTCCAATACCAAAACAGGCAACTGATTGAAGAAAAGCATACTCACATTTTGGACCAGTTTTTCCACTCTCATCTTTTTTATCCTTCTTAGATTTCTTTTGTGGTAAATCGTCTTTCTTATCATTTTCTGGATGCTTTGAACAAATTTGTAATAATTGTTGAATTTTCAAAACATTTCCAGTTCCAGCATAAGCTAAACAATCAACTAAAACAGAAGTCATTTCTCCGAAATGTCCAGGTAATTGACGGCAACTTTCAACAAAAACTTCAGATTTATCTTGTGTTCCCAAGAATATAAGTGCTAATCCTAAAGAAACAAGTTTATAGTTAAAGTCATATAATTCTTCTTCTGTTTTTTCTAATAAAAATTGAAGTAAATCTCCAGCAATTTTAGAATCTCCTGATGAAACACAAATAAGTCCAAGTGACAATGCAGCAACACACTTTATTTCAGTATTACTAGCTGGTGAAGTATCAAAAAGTGCTTTAGTTAATTCAAAAATAACACCACCTTCTTGATTTTGAACAACAGTTTCTCTTTTAGAGTTAGCATATGCAAGACCAAGGCCAAATGTAGCACCAAGTCTAACAGCAGAACTTACAGCATTTAATTGTTCTAAAAGAAGAGCACATGCTGGATCACAAGAATCTTGAACTCCAGAACAAATAATAGCTAAAGCAAGGAGACCACCTCCTTTGACAAATTCATTTTCAGTGTATAAAAGACGATCACAACTTGAAAATCCATTGTCAACATCCCATCTCCACAATAATCCATGTGAAGCTGCAGCAGAAAATAAACCATATTCTTTATTTTTAAAAATAAACTTGTTTCCTTCTTCTGCATTTGTAAGTATTTTATCAACACCAAAACCAGCATTTACAAATCCATTTACAAAAGAAGCTGTCAAAGCAAGTCTTGTAGTGTTATCAGCAGTCAATGAATTATAACCACTTCTAGGTTCTAAATGTACTTTGTAAACATTATCTGGTGTTTTTGGATCCATAATATCTAATTCACGAGCTAAAGAAATAAAGAAATCGTGAATTTGAGTGTTAGAATTCATTTCAGCTAAAACTTCTCCATCTTCAACATCTTCAAAGTCAAGGAACATTTGATGTCTACCAAGAAGTAAAGCCATTTGTTTCTTAACATTTAAATCTTTACAATTGACAATTTTTTGTTTAATTAAATCTACATCATTTAACATAACAGCACATCTGAAACTTTCATATTCATGCTTGAATTGCTCATAAATCTGCATAGCAGCACGAATAAGAGCAATATTATCTGGATCAGGGGCATAAGCAACACAAGCAAGTAAATAATTACATAACTTTTGACATTCACCAGCTTTAGCCAACTTAATAAGAACATCAAACCTATCAATTTCCATAAGAAGATCACAAGCTTCAACTTCAGAGTTATGTGTAATATAATATTCAACAATGTTACTAACAAGATCCATTAGAACTTTTGCCCTAGCTTCATCTTCTGTTGTATCACCAATTTCTTTCCATGCAGTAACAACATCAAGTGTTAAATGTTTCACATACTCATTTCCCCATTCACCAACTTGATTTCCTAAACCAAGTAATCTATATGTTACAACATCAGTTCCCTCTCCAGCAACCATAGCTATAACAGAAATAACATCTGCTAATAATTTTTTATCATTTCCTTGTGGAAGTTTTTCATAAACATTCTTGAATGCTTCATAATGAGCTTGTAGATATTTCAATGGTTTGGGAACAGCCGTAATTGATGTAGTTGAATCTCTCATTAAATCACCAACTTTTTTAAGATTTTCAGCAAAATTACCAGTCCCATCCTAAAAAATAATTTCTAAATAAAATTAAGAATCATAAAACTTACAATTAGAGCTCTAGATAAATCGTCTAATGTCTTTTTTAATTCCAAATCTTCATCCTAAAAAATTAATATTTTTATAAGTTTAATATTCACATTTGATATAAAGTTAAATGATTTTTTAAACCTTACCGTCTCACTATTTTCTTTTTCTTGGCTTTTTTTTGTTGGAGAACGATTCTCCTTCGTATCCATAGGTTCTACATTATTTTCAACAACCATTTTATTTAACAGACGAGTTTTTACTTGTAAAAAATTGACTAAGCTGTTAGTATAAAATTTTGATGACTTATAAATACAGGCACACCAAAAGTTTCCACTCAGGATATAAATTTCGAGAAACGCCTTTGTAGTATATTTAAAAAAATAGTATAGTATTTTTGTTTACACCCTAATATTTTGTATAAACATTTCATAAGTTAGGATGTTTTTTTTTAGATTCTCAATACAGTTTATGGTTAATTATTCTATGTAATATATTTATCAAATAGTGATAAGAAAGCAAATAAATAAAACAACATAAGTACATTTTTAATAGTTAAAATAATATGTCAAAAAAATTATTTATTAATATCATAAGTTAACTGAAAAAAAAAAAAGATTTTAAATTTAAATAAAAAGTAATAATTAAGTCATACTTATAAAAATTTTCCGAGTAAAAATAGTTTAATTTTTGTATAAATTTGTTAAAAAAAAGATTAAGCATTTGGATTTTCTTTCATTAATGCAATATCACTTGCTACCATTTCTTGAACTAATTCTTTTAACGTAATTTTAGCTTCCCATCCCAATATTTCTTTGGCTTTTGTTGGATCTCCAATTAAGAGATCAACTTCTGTAGGGCGATAGTAATTAGGATCAACACGAACACGTACTTTTCCTGTTTTTTCTTCTATACCAACTTCATTTACTCCTTCACCTTGCCATATTAACTTCATACCAATTTCAGCAAAAGCCAAGTTACAGAAATCTCTAACACTTTGAGTTTTACCTGTCGATATGACAAAGTCATCTGCTACATCATGTTGAAGAATTCTCCACATAGCTTCTACATATTCTTTTGCATGCCCCCAATCACGTTTAGCATCTAAATTACCAAGAGATAATGTCTCCTGAACACCTATACTAATTTTAGCTACAGCTCTTGTAATTTTTCTTGTTACAAAATTGTTACCTCTTCTTGGTGATTCATGATTAAATAATATTCCATTACAAGCAAATATTCCATATGCTTCACGATAATTTTTAATTATCCAGAATGCATATAATTTTGCTACTGCATATGGACTTCTAGGATAAAATGGTGTTGTTTCTTTTTGTGGAATTTCTTGAACTTTTCCATAAAGTTCTGAAGTAGAAGCTTGATAAAATTTAACTTTATGTTGAAGGTTACATGCTACAATAGCATCAAGAAGTCTTAATGTCCCTACTGCATCTACTTCTGCTGTATATTCAGGTAAATCAAAACTAACTTTAACATGACTTTGTGCAGCAAGATGATAAATTTCAGCTGGTTGAATTTTTGATATCAATTTAATAAGACATGATGAATCAGTCATATCACCATAATGAAGTTGAAATGTTGATGATCCTTTATGAATATTTGGATCAGCATATAAATGAGCAATACGATGTGTATTAAATGTTGAAGATCTACGTATAATGCCATGTACAGAGTATCCTTTAGCTATAAGTAATTCAGCTAAATAGGAACCATCTTGCCCAGTAATACCAGTAATAATAGCAATTTTTCTACCCCCTTCAGACATTTCAAGAAGATTCTAAAAAATATAAAATGATAAATTATTGAAAAAATAACATTTTAACAAGAAAATATAAAGCAATAAAACCGTTATATAAAATAAAATTGTATAAAATGATAAATTTAAAAAATATATTTAAAAAGAATTATATTATGACGATTATTTATCTTTTTTTCCTCTATTAATATCAATTTTTTTAGAATCGCTATAAAATAAATACGTTCCAATTGCTACAAAAAAAAGTGAAAGAATATGAATACTTGTAAATACGTGGCCAAAATAAAGCACTGAAATTATGACTGATATAAATTTTCTTAATGTTAAAACCATAGTGACACCAAGTGAAGAAAGCTCTGTTGTTAAAATATAAACATTATTGATACAGAATAATCTAAAATTAATTAAAGATAACAGATAAAATATCATTAAACATACTGAAATAGACATATTAATGCAACTATTATAAAATTTGTTCTTTCAAATTCTTTAAATGTAGACAAAATTTCATTTGAAAATAATAAAAAATAAGGTAAAGATATTAAATATATATAAAATGATGCCTCATGTGGATATTTACCATATTCTTTATACATATTTTCTTGTAATATTCCCAAATAAGATGATAATATTAATGCAATAGCAAGTAAAGCTATTCCTATACTAAATTCTGAAATACTTATTTCTTTTTTTGACACATTATGATCTGATATTACAATAAAAATATATATTCCTATAGTTACAATTATTACTGAAATTAATTTTTTTAATGTATAAGTTTTGTTTAAAAATAAATATCCTATTGCCATATTTACTAAAAGTGAAGCACTTCGAAAAACTATACATATTGGTACAGAAATATTATATTGCAATGATTGATTATTTGAAAGATTAATAATAAAAAATATAAATGCAATTTTAAAGTACACTCTGAAATAATAAATAGTATAATATTAATAATTATTTATACTTTATTAAAATAGGTTATTAACTAAATTTTTCAACTTGTTTATTATTTGTAAATATAATAATTTACTATAATATTTATTTGTTAACATTAAACTATTGGTTAATATATTATAAAGTACAATTTTTTTTTGTTCAATATTTTATAAATAATATCTTAGGTACCATTTAATTATATATAATAATAAGAATTTACCTTAAAGGAATGTTTCTTTTAACAGTAAAAAATTTTGATGTGAATATTAATCCATAAATAGCAATAAAAACAAATGTACAAAATGTTAAAAATGTCATACAATTTTCTTTCTTCCTTAAATATAATAAATTATAATAAAGGTTAATTTTATGAAAATGTAAATAAAACTTTTTTTAAAATAAATAAACATACTTGTTCAAAATTTCAATGAAAAACATACAACCTGAACATGATAAAATTGTTAAAGAAATTTGATTTGATTTATCCATAATTAAAACTTAGAATTATTATTAATTCAATATGTTTATATTTATATGGATAAACAGATTTTGTCTAATAACACTATACTTAATTCTTGGCAACAATTCCAACTGGAAAATTGTTTATTTCATTGGTGAAGAGCATCGCTTAATTTTTTTTTTACTTCACATATAATATTATGTCAAGTATTTAATTTCCTTCAAAAATATATCTATTTTACATAACTTTTGTAAAATATTTTTTTATTTTTTTTTTTTTTTAAAATATAATTTAAAATATTTAATGATTAAATATTATTTTTAAGAAAAAAAATTTTTATGTCCTTTTAAATGTGATCATTGATATGTTTTCTAATAATTTATTAATTACATTACAAGGAAATGGATGGATTTATGTTGATGAAGAAAGATATATCTCTTCATATCGAGAAGCTAATAAAGATTTTTGGAAAATAACAAATATATTTGAAATGGATTCAGAGTATAATGCAAGAATAGCCAATCCAGATGGTAGGCGTAGAAAAAAGGCAAAAAAAAATGTTGATCAAGAATTAATTAAAGAAATAGAAATGTGTAAAGATTGTTTAAATGAAATTAAAAGTAAAATAAAGTACAATAAAATTATAAAAGATGGAAATAATGAAACAGCTAGGAAAACATTATTCAATGCTATAAATGTGTCTAATTCTTTTGATACAGAATATCAATCTGATGTTAATATTGAATTGAGAACAATAAAAATAAACAATGATGAATGCATAGATAGCATGAAATCGAATATTATTTATGAAAATGATACAATGAAAACAATTTTAATACATTCATCTTTTTATAGTTATATAATTCCCAAACAATCTCGATATATTATTAATAATACTTTACCTGTATTATTTTCATTAAATGAAAAATTTAGTAGAATTGTTATTGATCCACCATGGAGAAATAAATCTATTAGAAGAAGAAAAGATTATTTAATTTATAAAGATAATTCATTGAATGATTTAAAAAATCTTCCATTATCAAAATTATTAAATGACAATGGATATATTTTTTTATGGATAACAAATAATAAAAAACTTCAAGAAAAAGTTAATGATATAATAGATAAATATTGGAAATTGAAAATTTTATCGAAATGGAAATGGCTGAAAGTTACTGTTAATTTGGAACCGGTTATTCCATTTTCAAAGGGAAATTTTAAACTACCTTATGAAGAGGTATGGATTTTAGTAAATAAAAATTATGAAGAAAATTTTGCTGTTAAAAATACCCATATTATATCTGTCCCACATATTGCTTCATCAAGAAAACCTCCAATCTCAAAAATATTTGATGAGTATTACAATTTATCAAATAATAGTAAAGTATTAGAAGTTTACGGAAGATACTTACTACCTAATACATTAACTGTTGGCTACCAAAGTTTGTACTTTCAGAATGTTAGTTTTTTTAAATAAAAATAAATGATCTATTAAAAAAATAATTTATTTTGTTGTTTGCACGTGTGTTAAATTAAATGTTATATATATAAAAATAAAAAGGACAAATGTTATTACTAATACACATATAATGTAAAAATTTATTTCTCTCTCTCGCATGGCAAAATTTTTCATCTTTTAACTCTTTCTCACTCTCTTCAATTTTTTTTGATATACTCAGAGCAAGTGAAAATATACCAAACACATGTCTAAGTATACTACAAAACTATGGATAAAAATATATTGTAATATACTATGACATAAAATTTCTATATTTTAAATATACTAATATATTTGATACTATTTTATTTATAAGCTAATATTGTATTTAAAATTTTTTAAAATATACCTGAAGTTAAGATAATTTTAAATAAAAACTTAAATAATTTTATCTAGTTAGATTTTTCTAAAATGTGTATATATTTATAACAATTTATTTAAACATTTTTAAAGCACATTGAATACCGGTGCAGTAAATATGCGTTCTTTATATGATAGATTTTATATTTCTAAAGAATGTAACAGGGTGATTTTAAATTTAATTTGTATAAAAAATTTTTTTATATTTTAATAAATATTTTTCAACTATTTCTTTAATATATAAAAATATTTTATATAGTTTATCATTACTAAAAATTATTAATATTAAGATAGAGATAACTTATAATGTTTGAAATCTTATTTTATTATTTTATAAATTGTAATAAATTGTATTATTTATGATTTTTATCTATAAGTATTTATATCTTTCCATTTCATCTTTTAGAAAAGAAAAATTATTTTTAATGTAAAATTTTTCATATTATATTATTTAAATTTTTTAATTACCATATATAAAATTTTTTTAATTAATTTTTAGAATATGAGTTTAAGACATTTACTTTTTATTCCGAATCGAAAAATTTTTTTTAACCAACAATTTTCAATTTTAAAACCTAATAATGTAGCAAGTTTATGTAATGTTAAATTATTTTCAACATCAAATTTATCAACAGAACAAAAACGTGAAGAAATTGAAAAAGTTTATGGTAAATTAGATAAATCATTTGAAAATATTAAAGAAGCATATAAGGTACATTTTATATATATTTAAAATTTATTTTAACATTTTTATTGTTTTTTTTTTTAGAGTAAAAGTTTTGGTGAAATAGTAAGAGCATTATGTGTTTTTAAACTTTGTTCATATAATATGATTGTTGTAAATAATCAAAAAATTTTACGAATTATGAAAAGTATTATGGGAAAAAAACCATTTGAATGGGTTTTAAAAAAAAGTTTTTATGGACATTTTGTTGCAGGAGAAGATATAACAGAAACAGTAAAATGTATGAAAAAATTACAACAATATGGTGTAAAAAGTATTCTTGATTATTCAGTTGAAGCAGACATATCAGAAAAAGAGGCTGAGGAAAAGGCATTTGCAGGTGTGTCAGATTCTGCAATACAACACTCTATTCCAATTGTTCATGAGGATGATAAAGAAAAGGTAGAAGCTATTCATGAAAAGTATACTGTTCATAAACGTTTTGCTGATAGAAGAAAAGGTGTTTCTGGTGCTAGAACATATTTTTATGAATCAGAAGTACAATGTGATAAAAATATGGATATATTTAAAAAATGTATTGATGCTGTAGCGTTATCAAATACAAATGAACAACAAGGTTTTACTGTTCTTAAAATTACAGCATTAGGTAGACCACAATTATTATTAAAATTATCTGAAGTTATTGAACAAACAAATAAATTCTTTAAAAGATTATTAGGAAAAGAAAAAGAGGATGTTTTATCTGGTAAAATTTCAAAAGAAAAAATTATTAAAAAATTAAAAGAAAAAAATGTTGATATTGATGAAAAAGAAGTATTAGATTGGTTTAAAGCTGTTGATGTTGATAAAAGTGGTTATATTGACTTTTTAGAATTTGGTGATCTTTTAAATCATGAAAAGAGAGCTTGTGATGTTTTTAAAATTATTGATACAAATACAGGAGAAATAAAACCATTAATGGCAAATTTAACAAAATCTGAAGAAATAGAATTAGATAATATGATAACAAGATTAAATAGTATAGCTGATTATGCTTCTAGTAAAGGAATTCGATTAATGATTGATGCTGAACAGACATATTTTCAGCCAGCTATTAGTCGTCTTGCCATAGAATTAATGAGAAAACATAATAAAGAAAGAGGACTTATATTTAATACTTATCAATGTTATTTAAAAAATGCCTTAAATTATATAAATATTGATATGGAATTAGCGAAAAGAGAAAATTTCCATTTTGGTGCAAAAATTGTTCGTGGAGCATACATGGAACAAGAAAGAGAAAGAGCTTTGTCAATTGGATATGAAGATCCTATTAATCCAAATATTGATGCAACAAATAAAATGTATCATGATGTTGTAGATAGAATTATAAAAGAAAGACAAATTCGTGGCCCTGGTAGTGTATCAGTTATGGCAGCAACACATAATGAAGATTCAGTTAGATATATTTTAGAAAAAATGAAAGATAATGATATAGCTCCAAGTGAGAAAGTAATTTGTTTTGCACAATTATATGGAATGTGTGACCAAGTATCATTTAGTCTTGGCCAAGCAGGTTATTCTGTTTATAAATATTTACCATTTGGACCTGTTAATGATGTTATACCATATCTTTCAAGAAGGGCATTAGAAAATAGAGGTTTTCTAGCTAAAGCTCAAAAAGAAAGAAAGTTATTATGGAATGAATTTGTAAGAAGAGTTAAAGAAAGACAATTTTCATAAGCATATTATTTATATATATATTTATATATTTTGACAAATAATATTAAATTACTATATTATATCAAAAATAGGTAAAATAAATATAAATAATATAAAATAAAATAAAATAAAGTAAATTTTTAAAAATTAATTTAATATTTTAAATCATATGGACATATATATATAAATGTATTTATATAAAAATAATTATAACAAACATGATTAAAATTACTATTAGTACACGGTTAAGAAAATCAAGAGTATATTTTAATTATTTTTAAAAACTAGTCTATCTTAATATAATAATTTTATATATTTTTACAAAGTGACTGTTTGATAATATATATATATAAAATATAAATTAAAATAATCTCTCAATTACAAGGAGTAATCTTTTCAAAATAAGTGAATAATTTACCACCTTAAATATGTGAGAAGTCTTTAAATAACTTAAGTTTGGTACCCGGAGACAGTGGTCCAGTTGCAAATGAATATGTGAATTAAATCTAGATAAATATACTATTAGGTATATAAATGTAGTGTAACCTAACTGATTAAAATAAATTAATTGTAGAATACTTTGAAAAATAAAGTTATTAAATATCTTCAACTGGATTAAATGGGAGAAAATTTAAAGTAGGAGTGAAAAGTTTAAGTAATATTATATATAATTATTGAAAGTGGTAAGTATCATTATTTATTTAAAAATAATTATTTATGGCTACTATTATTACTTTTAATATTTTTCTACTTCTTTTTTATTTTTTAAATTTTAATCATGGAAGAACAAATATTAATTTTAATGTTAAAAAAGATTTTTGTGAAAAATTAAAAAAAATAAACAAAGTACATCTTCATCCATCGTGTAAAGAATTTTTAACAAATTACAAAGTAATACAAAATATTAAAAGAAAAAAAGCAACAACATTAAGAGTTCCAATATTTGAGGAAGAAAATTCATCAAATGAAAATGAATTTTTTATGTCAAAAGAAATTACAAATGAAGAGATTCAGGAATGTCGAAATTCTGATACCTTAGTTCAATGTAAAAGTGATATAAATAGTTGTCCAAAAAGTGGTCAAATATGTTATAATACTGATAATACTGTTTGTTGTCAAAATGTTATTAAAGCTATTCCTGTTTCTTATATTAATTCTAAACCTGGAAATTGTCCAACACCAATAGGAATATCTATTATTCAGGATGCTAATAATGGATGCTGGTTAGATCAAAATTGTCCTGGAATACAAAAATGTTGTTTAGAACCAAATCCTACTACAAATTTAGCTACACGTCTTTGTAGGGATCCTATTAATATTCGATCATTTTCTATATGTAATTTACCATTATCAGTTGGTTCATGTAATGCACCAACAATTCGTTACTATTATGATTCTGTAACAGGAGAATGTCGTAATTTTCAATATAGTGGATGTGGTGGAAATAAAAATAATTTTCAAACGTTAGCTAGTTGTCAAGCAAATTGTGGATCAGCTGGTATTATGGGAAATCCTGAATGTCCTATTGAAGCTAATATGTCTTTAAATTGCCTTTTTGCACATCCTGATGCCTGTAAAACAGATTCTGATTGTATGGGAAGAGTAAATACAAGACAACCTTCATGTTGTATGACAAAATGTGGTTATAGAATATGTCATCAATACTAACTTTTAATTTATTGTTAGCTTAATTTACTAAATAAAAATAATATAAATTATTGAACAAAAAAAAACTGATTATCTTAGATTTCTATTTATAAAGAAATCACTAAATAATGATATTAGATTGGTAATTGCTCTTTGAAAAGCTGTTAAAGGAAAAAGTATAAAATTAATCATTCTCCAAAAAACATTTCTTCTAACAACATGATTACAATCATTTTTGTTTAACAAACTATTTCCTTCATCTCCAATACCACGTTCATTATTAATTTCAATAATCATATCATTTTTATTTCCTACTATGTCACCACAACCATTTGGTAATGTGGATTTAGTTTTCATTTTATTACTTGTTGTTAAAATATTACTTCTACCTTCCGTATAACTATTGCTCCTGTTAACAGATGAAGAATTACTTCTTTCTCCATTTTCAAAATTGTTTATTGTAATAGAAGTTATAATATTTTCAACTTCTTCATTTGTCACAGAAGGTTCTTCTATCTTTATTGGCTGTTTTGCTACAATAGAAGCAAATGAAGGACCATCGTTAGAAAGATTGGTAGTAGATACTAATGGATTTGAAAGTAATGAAGGAAATGCACTTTGATCCATCTGGAAATTATTTAATCTTTCATTGGCATAAATAACATTTAAAGTTGAATTACCATTGCCATTTTGTTGGTAATTTTTTATTGTTTTTCTTTTTCTATCATTTTCATAAGTTGCATTTTTTAAAGGTAAAGCTTGTCTTTTTTTTGTTGTAGGATGAACTTCAGACATATGTAACTGAAGCTCAAGCTCACTTGAAAAACATATTCCATTAATTTTACAATTTTTTACTGAACAAGGAAAGTGGTTATTTTCATAATGTTGTAATAAATCTTCAAATATATCAAAAACTAAAAATTCATTATTTTCATTAAAACAAAGTTCGCACGTTTGATGTTGAAGTCGATAGTGTCTAAACAAATTTTCTGAATTGTAAAAAGTTTTTATAGGACAAAAAGAACATTTAGCATGATCATTTGTAACCAAATTGTTATAAGGTGTTAATCTACCACTTAAATGTAAACTTAATTCTTTAGAAGTAAAAGGAATTCTTTCGATAGAAAGTTTTTGTTCATACTCAACACAAATACTACAAAATGATCGTTTATGTTGGATGACATAATGTCTTTCTAATTCATGAAATGTTTTGAATGTACATGGAGTATTATTAACGTGACAAACCCAACAATAATGTTGTAAAAATGTATCAAATGCTAGTACAGTTAATGAACAACCAAAAACAATATCATTACGTCGTTGAAAATTAGTATTATTTCTTGATAAATATCTTCTTTTGCAATCGTTAATATTAATTGGAGGATATACAGTTGGAAGTTCAGTGTCAACTTTAAAAAATATTAGTGATTTAAATGGCTTTCTACATAAAAAACACGAAGATTCTTCTACCAAAATTGATTGCTTTAGTAAACACAACATACATATACAATGATTACACGGTAACATTCCAAAAAATTCTAATCTTTCGCAGCATATTGGACATGTATGTTTCCAATTTAAATCTGGTATAACATTTTTTGTTACAGAAAAAAAGTTATTGATATTCTAAAAGCAATTACACTAATCTTATCTATTAAACTAACCATAACATTTTTAACGATTTCTAATGAAACTTCAGTTTCACCTAATTTTCTTTCATTTTCATTTGTTAAAAAAGTTTTAGCCTTTCCGTTAATTTTAGTTGCTTTATCTTTATTATTTATTTCCCTAGTAAAGTTTTTCTTTTTATTTTTTAATTTATTTACATTTGTTCTATTGTCATTTGATTTACTATCACTTTTCCATTTGGAATTTTTCGATTTTTTTAAATCTGATTTTAATAATTCATCATCTTTTTTATCAAGACATTTTATTTTTTTATCAGGTCCATGATCTTCTCCTTCTATATTTTGTTCTTTTTCATTTAAAGTTTGTTTTTTCTTTTGCCTTCTTCTTCTTTTTCTTTTATTTTGTTCCAAAACATTTTTAGCTAAATCATCCTTAATTTCATTGGATACCTTATTAACATTTTTAGTAGAATTAGTTTCGTCTACAGTTGATTTAAAATTTGACAAATTAGAGACTATTCCTTCTCGTGTTTGAAGACTATCACTATTTTTTTTGCTTTTAAAGATTCTATGACTTCTTTTTTTATTTTTCTTCTTTCTTTCTAAGGCATTAACTTGCCCTGTGATAGGTAAACCAGAATCCATAGAAATAAATATGTGTATCTATATCAAATTTTAAAATAAACCCGTGTAAAAGATGAATGATGATTTTGAAATAGCTTGTTAGAAGAAACACGTACTAGGTATTCACACACAATCGTTATAGGAGATAAAAATATTTTCAATTTTGCTAAGTTTTCATATTTTTCTTGTGATTCATAAACAAAAAAAATAAATATCAAACATTGTAATGCACTTTTTATTTAGTTGCTCTTTGATTATTTTATTTTTTTTGTAAAAAATTTAGTAGTGAAAATAAAGTTAAAAGAAGTATTATTGTGAATATATTTATAAAATGCCAACAGAATTATATTTTATAATATTTATTATGGTAGAAAAATATACAATTTTAGAATAAAAAAAAGATTTCTAAAAGTTTTAAAAGATTTTCTTTGTTTAATTTATGAGATATAAAAGTTAGTGAAAAAATGTAAAATCACAAACTTCATTAATAAAGTCAATCAATTATAGATTAAGCATATAAAATGCTTTTCACTTTTAATTGTTATTATTTAAAAATAAAATGCACTTTTTTTAAATAATCACATTTTAAATAAAAAAAACGATTTTTTTTTAAATCAAACTCACATTGATTTTTTGTTTTAAATATTTAAAAATTATTTTTGTAAAATTAATAATTAAAAGATTTAAAAATTAATCGTAAAGATGTTAGCCGTCTAAGGCAGTATTAGAGATTTTTCTAATATATCTGATACTGTAAAAGACAGCTAAAATCAAAACGATTGTAAAAATATTTAATTTTAAAAAATTTAAAATATTTAGTATTTCCAAGTGATCTGACCTGAATATCTTATAACGAAATAGTTAGTAAATACAAAAAGTTGCATATTTCCACTACTAATAACTGTCTTATCTTTTAAAGACAACTTTATTCAAGAAGAAGGTGCTTTTGTGTACCTTAACATTTGTCTAAATTTATATCAAATTTTTTTCACTATAACGTTCTTTTTTACTTCAAGATAAAGTTTTAATTTGTAAAATGACAAACTTATCCATAGCTTTAAAAAGTATCTAAAATAAAATCTTTATATTATAGCTTTATATCATAATGTTTGGACGCCGTTTCAGTCGTGCTCTTGCATCTACTGCCAGAGGAATTTTATTTGCATCAAGGCAACCAACAGTTTTTAGACCTGCCATTGTTTCAACCAATATATTACCAACTCACAATCTTCATACATCAGTTCCATGTTTCTCTGCTAAAGTATGTTGTTCTTTTTTAAAATTAATGGTAGTAATTTTCTAGGTTGAATTGACAAAAGCTCAAATTGAAGCAAGAATTAAATTAGTTTTAGGATGTTTTGATAAGGTTCAAAAGACAGATATCTCTATGGATGATGATTTTTTTAAAGATTTAGGATTAGATTCTTTAGATTTTGTCGAAGTAATATGTGCTATTGAGGAAGAATTTAATTTTTCAATCCCTGAAGGTATTTCGGATAATTTTAAAACACCAAAGGATATCCTCCAATTTATCTGTGATAAAGAAGATGTTTTTGAATAGGTATTTATATAAAATAAATGTTATATCTAGATTACTATTAAATTGGATTAGATAAATGTTTTACTGTTTCTTTTGTTTAAAAAAAATGGCAAGGGTAATTAATATTATTACATTAAAATACGTTATTAAAATTATTATTAAAATCAAGTTTTATGTTATGATCTTTCAACTCTATTGATTCGGACGTTCTTTGGTTCAAAATCTTCAATATTACAGCTATTTTCAAAATATATTAATCTACTTTTTGGTAGACTTTTAAAAAGTTCTGGTGATGTAATTGAATCGCCATCAAATAATTTACATTCTCCTGATTCTAAATCGAATGTTGCTGATTTACAGATAAAATTTTTTGATAAGTAGCATAATTCTACACAATTTAATATTCCATCTGAGCCACTTGGAAAACCTGAATATACTTCTTTTGGATCAGTATTAATAGTGTATTCAAAGAATGATATAATATCAGTACATTGTACAAATCTATTATATGAAGATGGATAACAAAGTTGTTTAAATGTTCTACTACTAAAATCATCATTTGACGAATGTATAATTTGATTTATAAAGAAATTTCCATTTTCTTCATCTTTAGCGTAATGTAATCTACAATTTTTATCTTTTTCATCTAAGGTAAATATATCACAATTAGTTTTCTCACATTTTCTTTTACAACCAATTTCATTATCTGCATCTATTATTAAAAATCTATCATCGTCAGGTACCGGAAGAAATTCAGAATTTTCTATTGCCATCCACATGCGTACATCACCATCTTCACAATCATTGTAACCTGTAAAATTTTTTTCTTGCTCTTTTAGTGGCATTACTTCATATTGAGAATCATTAAGGAAAAGTGATTTATCTGATAAATTAATTTCACTAATTTCTGATTGTTTATTAGTTGATTTTAAATTTTTTTGTTTCCTTCTAATTTCTACTTCATCTTCTTCATTAGATAATATACTATTTTCATTAATAATCCTTTTAATTGCCTTAAAACCATTTACTTTTGGCATTAATTTATCTGAAACATCCTCGAAACTTTTTATTACATCTATACTTTTTGTTGTACTTTCAATTTCAGAAGCACTGTTAGTTTCAGTTGACAATTCAACTTCCTTAGAAAGTTGTAACACTTCTTTATATATTGCTTTAACATTTTCTTTACTTACTACTTGATTAGTAGTAATATTTTCTTCTGTAGTAGTTGTTGGTACTTCTTCTATTTTAATAGTAGTTGATTCTGGTAACATTGTTGATGATGTTATATATGTTGGATCTTTTATTTCTTTTGATGGAGTATAAATTGGTCCAGCTAACCTAGTACTTTTTATACCCTCATCTAAATATTGAAAACAATGAGGATTAGTAACTTTAAAGTATGACATTTTCTTAGCGAAAGTTGTCATATCTTGATCACCATCATTAAAAAAATAACATATATGTCTTACTCTATCATGGACAATACTACGACATCGAGATGCTGTTTTGTAACAAAATTTTAAGCATTCCCCTTCCTCTGCCATCTTAAATTCTGTATGATAAGGAGACAATCCAACAAGTTTCCTACCAATATATCGTTCAAAACATTGTTTTAAATCTTAAAAAGTATTTTTAAAATAATTTTTTTTTTTTAAATTTTACCTTCAATATTAATACTATTATTTTCAATTGAAAATGATACATGTATAAGAAATAGTATAAAAACAAAAAAATTCATTTTTATTGAAAAATAGAAGTAATTTTTAATGATTAATAATGATGTATCTAAATATTGAATTATAGATAGATATAATTAAATGTTATATCTTGATTAAATGACCTGATTGCGCAATATTGTATTTCATCACAAATATATTTATAAAATTAAGATTGAAGACAATCTCTAAAAATATTTATTTAAATATCTCTTTATTCCATTGGATAATATCACTTTTATTATAAAACAATCCTTCTTATAAAGAAAAATTTCTCATGTTTTATTTATTATCCTGATAAATTATTAAATTATTTAGAATTTTCTTAAATTAGGGCAACCCTACTATGATATGAAAAAAATTAATTTTATCTATCAAAGGAAATATTTTTCATTTTTTTTGTTTTAAAAAAATTGAAATTAATAAACTATTATGCTTATATTATAATATTATTATTTCAATAAAAAAAATAAGAATTTAAAAATAACTGTTTGAATTACTTTTTATTTTGTTTTTTTACCATACTATTAATTTTGTTTTTTTATGATTATTTTTATAAAATATTATTTATTAACACTTTAAATTAAAGCTTTATTTTTTTTAAACAAAACTTATTTAACAATTTTTTTAAATTATATAAACAACAAAAAACTTATGAAATTTCATTAAAATATATTTTTGCGAAAAAAAAAACTTTCTGCAATAAATAAAATTAAAGATATTTGCAAAATCCTAAATTGATTTTCTTTTTCTAAATTTATTCAATTTTTTTGTCACTTTTTTAAATTAGTATTAATAAATTTTTAGTAACAATTTTTAAAAGCTACAGATTATAATAATAAAACAATGAAATAAATATTTATATTTTTAAAAAAATTCTAAATATTTTAGAATCGATAATTTTTTTTTGCAAGATTTTATTTAGACTTTTTTTTAGTATTAATTTTAATAGATTTAATTAATATTATCAACTGAATAATAAAGATAATAAAACCAATATGAGATATTGAAGATAATAAAAACAATTGGAAAATATACACGACTTGTATGATCAATTTTTTGAGCTAAATCTTTTTGATGAACATATCCTACAGTCGTAATAGTATCTCGTAAATTTTTACTTTTCCCATGAGAATCATTTTCTTTTTTATTATGAAAAAGAATTTTTGTTTTTGGAGTTGAAGGATAATTTAAAAAGGATGATTCTAATTTACAGCATTCAAGAACAGAATTTCTATTTATTGGATAATTTATATCGTCAACCATATTAATTTTACCAACATTATCAATAATATTATATGATGAATAATTTTTTACTAAATTCTTATTATATTCATTATCTTTTTTCATAAATCTATCAAATATAGGGGATGTATTGTATGGGTAAAATTTTTCTGTTATTTCATCATTTATTGGACTACAAATATTTCTTTTAAATCTTCCTATCATTTGATTATTTACAGATTTAAAAAATCTTCCACTACGTAAACCATATTTTCTTTTTTTTCTATTATTTATTCTACTACAATAATTGACAACTGTGAATTCTATAATTGCTAAAAAAACAAAACTAGTACACCCACCCATCCAAATATCTATAGCTTTAACATAAGAAGCTTGAGGTAATGCCATTCTTGCAGCAGAGTTTTGTGTTGCTAAAGTAAGAAGACATGTTATAGAAAGAGAAACTCTAGCTGGAACAGATTCAGCATCTAGCCAAAAAGAAAACCAAGATATAATAACTATTAAAGATGTTGGAAGGTATGTTTGAAGGACATGATGCATAATTTCTCTATCAACAATAAATTCAGCTGTAGCACAAGCCCATAAACCAGTAACATAATTATTTAATGTTGTTCCAGGTCGTATAGTTCTTAATGTCATATCCGTCATCCTTAAATCTTCATTAACTTCAATAGCTTTTTCTTTATTCCATTCAATTTCTAGTTGTGTATTATCATATGCATCTAAAATTTTAACAGCATGATGTATTAAATTTTTACATTAAATGTTAAAATTGATAAATTATTTTTTTTTTGTATAAGAACATTTTTAACTACTACTTATTATTTACTTACAACTTAAAATTCGTAATGTACATGCTTGAGAATCTAAAGGATATTTTGATAAATCTTGCATACAAATAACATTTAAAGAAATCCTAAAAAAAAGAAATAATTTTAAATAAAATATATAAATTGTTTGATGATATCAAATAATATTAACTACATTTTGTTGTAAATAACATTATAAAGTTATATAAAAACAACAAACAAAAAATTTCTTAACAATCATTATATAATAATTTACCTTGTGTCATAAAAAACAGTCCCATTAGGGTATATCCATACTAAAAAATTTGGTGATGAAACTTCATGAAAAGTAGATTCACGTGAGTTTGCAAAATATAATCCAGGTTGCCACATAAAATCAAATGTTTTCCTATCCCCAATTAAAATTCTCCTTTTTCCTTCATGTTTTAGTCTTTCATCAACCCATTGAGTTTGAAAATAAATGTCAACCAAAAAATCCTATAAAAAAATTTTATTTGTAATAAAAAAAAGTATTTAAACAAAAATTACCATGGATTGTGCTCGAAATGATGACATCCCCTCAATATACATCTGAATGACTACTCGTGTTGGAATTTCTAGACAAATATTTATATAAATAAGATAAAAAAAAGCTACCTTTTTCTTCATTTGGATATAAATTTTTATTATACCTTTCAGTATCTTTTAAAATATTAAGAACTTCCAGAAATTCGTTATGTTTTTGTTGAAAATTTTGATTTAAATTAGATCTTGCTAAAATTAAAGGCACTAAATAAAGTAAATGAATGAAAAATATATTTTTTTTCATCTGAAAATAGTATATATAGAATTAATATTTATATAATAAAAGTAATAAAATAAATGTCGACATAAAATATAATTTGATAGAAAATCTTTCATCATAATAAAATAAAATTTTTAAATTTTAAGTTATTTTAGTACTTAAACTCACTCTTTGTAATAAAACGTCTTTCTAGTATTAATACTACGTTACAATAAATTAATATATTTTTATCAAAAAAAAATTTCAAATGGTTTATATTTATGTTATTAAAATTATTGAAACAAGAATTGTATAAGAAAAATAATATTATAACTTAAAAATATAAAATAATTTTGTTATTACAAACAATAATATGAGAAAGTTTATAATTTGATTAAACATATATATTTTTACGAGAATATCAATTGAAAAAAAAAGTAAAAATATTATTTACATACTAGTATTAATTCTTTGATACTTTATACTATTTAATTTAAATTAAAATATTATTGTTGTAAAAAAAATTTAAAAATATAAAAAAAAATAATATTTTTTCTTTAATACTAAAAAAGGATATATTGAGATTTAGTCAGTTACTAGCATTCTTGCTTTATAAAATTGCTAAAATTAGTCAATTTTTAAATTTTATTTGTTATAAAAAGTATTAGAAATTAGTTAGAAAACAATTTTTTATTTTTATTGTGTACTTTAAATTATTTTTTTATTTTTTTATATAATCTTATTTAAAATTGAATTCTTTTAATGAAAAAAAAATTATCAATGTAATATTTTTTTAAAACCAACTAATTTTAAAATTAAAATAAACATGTAATTTATTAAAGTCATACAAAAACGTTTAAATACACTTCATTATGGTAATTAGTGACTATAAAATTTTAATTTTTTTGTTATTATTTATGAAATTACTAAAAAAACAACTTTTTTTTATGTAAACTTTGTAGAATATTTTATAACATTTAGTTATAAAACGATATATGATGTAATTTGCTTTTAATATATTGCCGAATTTTTTTTCAAATAAATTAAAAAAAACTGTAATTAATGTTAATTAAATCCGATATTTTAAAATTTAGCATTTATAATTATTTTAAGCTTTATTTGTTAACAATTAAACAGTATCATTTCGATTGAAAACTTTTTTTAGTAAAAAAAATTCATTCTACAATAACAATTAACAATAAAAAATTTCTGAACACACATGTGATAATATATTTATAATTACTAACTTTTTTTTATATAAATAAATAAAATCCACCTGCCAAATATTAAAAAAAATTGCATAAAATTTCACGTTTTTCCCTATACCATCTGAAGCAGGTTATAATTTTTCAAGTAACACTTTACCAATAATTATATTGTCAATGTTTCGATAGTTTTTTTTTTCATATGTAATGACTACTGTTAAAAAAATGGATGAATTGTCATATTTCTATTGCACATACATTTTGTTTACTCATTTTTTAACATTCTACTTATCAATATATATTTTTTTTATTTTTTAGATGCGTTTTTTATTTCCAAAATCACATTTTATATTTAATTTTTCCAAGCTGTCAATTTCTACTGTTAAAAATGCTGAATCAGTAGAATCATCTTTAAAAAAATTGGAGCAATTAACTCTTCCTAAAATTGCAAATAATCCATATATTGTTACACCTGAAGCTTGGGTTACTAATCTCTCAACAACAGAACAAAATAACATTGATATTATAAAATTAAACCCTGACATCTTCCGTCATGCTCCCCGTTTAGATTTACTTCATAGAAATATTACATGGCAGCTAAATTATAGAAATCTTCAATTGACAAAGCAATTGTCAAGAGCTGAAATGCCAGGTGGTGGAAGAAAACCTTGGCCTCAAAAAAAAACGGGTAGGGCTCATGTTGGATCAGTTAGAGCTCCAAACTTTGTCAAAGGAGGATTTGCTCATGGTGTCCGTGGACCAAAAACATGGTTTTATATGCTTCCAGATGCTATTAGATTGAAGGGACTTTGTGTTGCTTTAACAATCAAGCATGCACAAAATGATTTAGTAATTGTTGATGATTTTTCATCATTAGAAAGTGATTCAAAAGAAGTATGTTTTATTTTACCATAACTATAATTTGTCATTGTTTTTTTTTTAGTTTTTAAATGATATTGCTGAATCTCGTAATTGGGGATATTCTGTTTTATTTGTTGAGGAAAATGCAGAAGTTGGAACAAATTTAGTTAAAGCTACAGAAGATATACCTTCATTTACTATTATGCCTCTTTATGGATTAAATTGTTTTAGCATAATGAAGTATGATACACTTGTTATTAGTAAGAAAGCTTTATTGAAACTTGAAGAACGAATTTTGTATCATTTGAATAGAAGTGAATCATTACTCAAGAAGTACAAATACAAAGATATTAAGGAAAAGATACTTAATGAAGGAGAGTCTGAGAATAATAAAGAATTTGCTCCATTTGTTTAAAATTTTCCTATTTGTTTTTATTGTTATTAGGGAGTATATATTATTGTTAATTACAAAAATTTTTTTTATACAAGTAACTTTTTTATATAACTATCGTTTTAACGATATTACTATTTTTGATTTTCTTTTTTTTTTACTTTACTAACAAAAGTTTTTTAAGCTTTTATTATGGGAGGATATTTTAGCAAAAAAATATCTGTAAAAGATGAGCTAGTTAAGGTGACAGAAGACATTCTTAAGTTGCGATCTGACATTGAAAGGAATAATAATTTTCAAGCAAATTTTATAAGATCTACATTTTTTTTACTTTTTCTTTTATCAACTACAGGAAGTGCATATTTATTTATGTTAATTGGTAATAAATTGGAGTGGGGTATTTATACAGCATTATTATTTGTTGCATCCGCTTTTTTATTTATTTTATTCCGAAAATTATTACGTCCAATATTTGAGTGGAGAGATAGTAGATATCAAAGTCATTTGGCCAGTCTAATTGAAACAAAA
This sequence comes from Strongyloides stercoralis, assembly GCA_029582065.1. Taxonomy (NCBI): domain Eukaryota; kingdom Metazoa; phylum Nematoda; class Chromadorea; order Rhabditida; family Strongyloididae; genus Strongyloides; species Strongyloides stercoralis. The sequence continues at coordinate 12,595,672 of CM055866.1, read as the reverse complement.
CAAAAAATTTTGGAAGAAATTAAAAATAAGGAAAGTTATAAGGTTGCCAGTGAATTACTTCAAGAGTTTGGAGATGAACCTGAAACATCATATTTTGGAACTCCAAATGTCAATTTAAATGGTACAATTAATCCTATGGAAAATCTAGGAAATGGATCACCAGCATTCATTTCACGTGGTAGAGGAAACCCAAAAATTTTTAAAAATCCTCAATCACAATTTAACTTATCAAAAGTGGATCCAAAGAGTTTACAAATTAAAGCTGCTCATAATGTGTCTATGTTAAAACAAAAAGATTCACAATCCATACAGAAATCTACTTCTAGTCATTCTAAATTAAATAAAAATGTAAATAGTACTATTAGAACATTACCACCTCGTCCATATATTGATAGTCATAACACATCTATTGTTGAAAGAATTGCTGATATGGTTCTTGGAGATGGTATAAGTAATCGCTATGCCCTTATTTGCCTATTTTGTAAAAGTCATAATGGAATGGCTTTGAAAGATGAATTTGAAAGTCTTGCCTATAAATGTTATCGTTGCCAAAAATTTAATCCTGCTCGGAGTGATAAAGAAAAGTATGAAGAATGTGTTAGAAGGTCGAAATCTGAAGTTAACATTTATTCCGAAGAAACAAATGAAAACATCCTCCAACCTGTGAATGAAAATACTAACCCTGTGGAAATAAAAACTAATTAACTTTGAAAACTAACATTTTTTCTTGTATAAATATCACAGATTCAAATAAAATAACATTTTATTTTTTTGTTACAAATTTTTAATTAAACTATTGTGGTGTTTTTTAATAATTCGTTAAGATATAACGAACTTTTTCATATTAAAATTACTTTCATTGTTAAAACTATGGAAACCTAAAATAGCCTCTAGATTTCTTCAGTTAATAAAGTCTGTACTGTGAAATAAATTTAAACAAAAAAAAATATGTTAAAACAAGGGAAAAAATGCAGGATTTTACGTTGAATCAAAAGGATACGCCCCCGGGTGGGCTTGAACCACCAACCTTTCGGTTAACAGCCGAACGCGCTAACCGATTGCGCCACGGAGGCTGGGTCAGGGACGAATAGATCAAGAATATTACATTATACCGTTTATTTTAATAAACTGGTGTGTTTAAGGCTTACATCTGCAATATATTAGCAATTATATTAAATCTAAAGAAGATTCACACAATTTCATGTAGAAGTATTTTAATTTTAAAAAACCATATAAATATTAATTTATATTTTATGGTAAAATTGGAAAGAATGGTTACACATTAAGTTATTTTAAAGAATTATTTTATATGATAATATGCCAGTGGAACATATAATATAATAAAGATTTTCGAACCCTTTTTACGATATATTTTCTAAATTAAAATCTTCAAATTTGATCCTATTTTGCTCTTTTATACCTATTTCAATTTAAACAAAAAAATTTCTATTAGTTGACTAATAAAAAAAATAGACTTCATTTTTACTATTACTTTAAAAAATGAATTTAAACTCTAATAGGTAACAAGAACTTTTCAACACAATATAACAATAAAAGTTTTAAAGCCTAAAAATGTAATATTGTAAGTGTCTTTTATCATTTGTTATTGGTAACTTCATATACAATAAATGACAATAAAAAAAAGTAACTTCTAAAACAATGATAATAATAACTACGAAAGTTTAGCATGTCAAAAAAAAGTGACTATATGTTTGATCTACAAAGCAGTATATATATAGAATGATTTCGGTTGAGTAGTCATTATTTTGTTTTTTTTTGATTTTATACTTCTTCACGAGGTTTTTTTACTCCATTCCTACTAACATTAACAAAGGAATATGTAAGTTTAGTTGGACCAATTATTAGTTATTTTTGTATTTAGAATTACCACTAACAATAAACAATGGCTTCAAAAGGAGTATATGAGGAACCTCGTTATCACGATGACTTTTCAAATGGGCACAATATTTCGGTGTCATCAAAAACTGATGACACTTTGCCGTTACCTACTTATCATGTAAATAATCGTGCCACACCAATATCGAGATCTAATGGTAGTTCTCCACGTTCCAGACCTTCAGATGAGGAGGAAAGTAGCAATTCATGTTTACTTTTTGTTGGCCGTATTTGGGATGGTCTTATAGACATTGTGGGAAAATTTTCTCTATTGAATATAATTTTATGTATTATTGGTATCTTACTTGTTATATGTATACCCCTTGTTATAATTTGGGTAAACCAAAGTAGTAATATTACTGAGAATGAAGTAGCTGCTGTCACTAGGAATGTTTCTAAATCTTTGAATTATGGTGGATTCTTCTTCCCCCCAAATATAAATACTTGTCCAGAGTATGGTTTTAATTGTAATAATGATCCTAATGAATTTATTGGTATCATGCAACGTTGTGATGGCATAAATCATTGCTCTGATGGAAGTGATGAGGAAAATTGTCAAGGATGCCATTCAGGATTTTCTTGTCCTTCTAAAGCAAATAAAAACATGTTAATATGCTTAAGGGGTAATAAATTATGTGACGGTATTGTACACTGTGATGATGGAAGTGATGAGACATTGTTTTGTCAAAGAAGTAACTGTACAGAAAATGAATTTCATTGTAAATCTAGTAATACCTGTGTCCCAAAAAGTTATCAATGTGATGGAGATCCACAATGTCCATCTGGTGAAGATGAAATTAACTGTTCTTCATGTGGCAATGATGCTATATTTTGCGCCTCCACCAATAAATGTATACCTAAATGGAATGTATGTGATGGCATTGTACATTGCCCAGATAAAATCGATGAAACAAATTGTGAATGTACCGACTGCTCTGGAAATAACAGAGTTTTGTGCAAAAAATCGAATTTTTGTATTGCTAGTAGTGAAGTATGTGATGGTACTCCAAATTGCCCAGATGGTGAAGATGAGGAAGGCTGTCCTGGAAGTTGTAATCCAACCGCTGAAACTGCTTCTAGTACAACTTTAGTCAAATCTTTCTTTGAAAATGACTTTTTAAAATGTAATGATGGAAAGGACTACATTCGTAAATATGCTTGCAGTGGATTACTACCACAATGTGAAGGTGTTTGTAACAATGAATGTGATCGAGAATTAGCATTTACATGTAGAAATGGAGCTTGTATCTCAAAGTCCAATCGTTGTGATGGAGTTCCTGACTGTGTTGATGGTTCTGATGAAGAGGATTGTAAATGCGAGCCTGAAAAACAATATCAATGTCAAGTTGATCCTCTCACTAATGTAAGCAAGTGTATCAACAAGAATTTACTTTGTGATGGGGTACAAGACTGCCCACTTGGAGACGATGAAAAGAATTGTTCAGCTTGTACTACACCTGAAGCCATCTACTGCCCATCAACAAAAACATGCCATCCAAGTATTACAAGATGTGATGGTATTTCTCAATGTCCTGATGAAAGTGATGAATTAAATTGTTCCTGTGCTGAATGCAACTTACATCCGTATAAAATGTATACTTGTTCTACATCAAACAGATGTTTCAGAAGAGAAAGTGTTTGTGATCCATATTCTCTTTGTCCTAATGGAACTTCTGTAGATGTTGACTATTGTTTGAACCGGGCAATGGGAGGTTCTGTATTTTTTAATAGATTTTAAGAGAGTAATTTAAATGATATATATTATTGTTATTAATTGCTATAGAATTTTATTGAAATATTTTTTATAAAATAAACTTCTATTAAAAGATTTGGGTTGTAGTAAAAAAATGTTTTATTATATTTATTACTTTTCATATTATAAATATGTAGTTTTTTTTATATTTATTGCAACAAAATAATTGTTTAGTTAATTATTGACATAAAAATTATTTATATCATTAAAAGTTTGATTCATATAACTAATAAAATCAATTACCATTATTTCAAATTTTTTTTATTAATTAATTATTGTCACAAAAAAGAAATATTAACAAGTTTATAAAATTATCTTGGGAAACATTTTAATTTAAAAAGTTTATGATTTTTTATGTAGATTACCTTGTATACAACAAAATATAAATAAATCTATAACTAGTTAATTTAAAATTGTATTATATAAGAACAAAAATGTTATAACAATAAAAATATATTAATTTATAAAAAAAAGATACTTACATTTAAATTATACAATAAAAAAAGTTTTTTGTTATTGAAATTTATTAAAAATATGTTTTTTAATTATTAATGAATGTTTATAATATATTGTATATTTTAAAATAAAGTATTATTATATGATTATAAAATTACATAAAAAAGATTAACTGAAAAGATTTAAAATGTTTTTAAAATAAGATTAATGTAAGTGTTAGTTTTTTAATTAGTATAAATTAATAAATAAATTTAGAGAGAATAGAATCTTCAATTACTTTACGGTAAAATTTTTTATTAATTTGAAAATCCCTTAAATATTCTATATGTTTTAAGTTAAACAAAAAAGTTAAAATGTTCTCAATTTGGTTTTTTTTTATTTATATTATCTTACTATTATGTAAATATATAAAATATTTATTTTATATTTATTAAGATTATTTTTAGTAATAAAATTATTTAAAAAAAATTAATAAAGTATAATAAAAAAAAAGAAAATTTACACTTTATTTTATAATAACTTTTAATTAAATATTTTTTTAACAATTTTTTTTTACTTATTTTTATATAATATAAAAATGAAATTTGCTTTATAATTAACAAGAAACAACACCTGAATCATCTTGACTATTTGTTGAAGGGAAAGAAACATTATCTACCTCATTATTGTTACCCACTAAACTACTACTACTATTACAAGTTTTTTGATTTTTTATATTTACTTTTAAATTATTATCTTCAAATGTTAAATTTAAAGAATATACTGACTTTATGTTGTTTTTATTTGTATGACTAAGCAATGTTGAATCTTCATCTTTCTTATGAATTTCATTTTTCTTTGTTATCGTTTTATTACAATACCATGATTCAGGAAATAATGCTAATAATGTTGGTAATATTGCTAATCCATGTATAATTCCCCACCCAATAACTAATGTTATTGTTTTTAAAAAAACAGTTGGTGTATAATCATTTGTAAAAATAACTGGTATAAAACAAATCATAGTACTTAATGCTGCTTGAATCATTGGCCATGCAACAGCATCAAGTGTATGATATAGTCGTAGGCAAACGATTTCATTATATGAAGATACTGCTGAATAATACAATATATTTTGGCACATTTTTTGATAATGATAAGCTACATGTGCTGTATAATCAACTGAAAAACCTATTGACATAACTATTGCAGACATAGAAACAGGATCCAAATTTAAATTCCACCAATATAAAAAACCAAATACACCAAATGATATTGAAGTAATAGCAAAAACAGCTGATATAACTCCAGCAAATGATGGTACAAAAACAATACATACAAAAAACATACATAATAATGTTATAAAAACTGTTTGAAGTGTATTATATTTTAAATTAAAAATACCCTCAAAAATTGGTGAATTTTCACAATATATTGTAACATTATTTTCTGGAAATTTATCAGCTATCTTTCTCCATTTTAACATAAGATTGGCTCTATCTATCCATGATGTTGAATTAAAGAAACCTGTTTGAAATAATATTTTATTAAGAAAAATTTGATTATCTGTTTGTAAAATTTTTATTCCCATATTCCAATGTGGGAGATCTTTTAAAAATTCTGGTATATATTCAACAGAAAATTTGATATCAACTAAATACATTGACATAACTCTCATTGTTTGTAAATATGTTTCATAATCATTTAAAAAAATAAATGTTGACATATTTCCTAATGCTTGAGGAATTGTTTCAAATGCATTAACAATTTTTTTTAATTTAATTAATCCATCACTTTCAGATATATTTGGTGGATTATTTAATATAACTGTTAATAATTCATACTCTTTCCATGTATATTTTTCAAATAATTTATCAGTTTTTTGTAGTAATGAGTCTGATGGTATTATTTGTTGAGAATTGATAACTGGTTCTATTTTTAATGTACCCCAAATTGAAAAAAAAATAAATACTATTGTAAAAAGTAATATAATAATACGAAAAATATTTGTTGTTAATATGTAGCAATAAAATTTCATTAAACGTTTAATAGTATTTGTTACATCCTCATTTATTTCATATTTTTTTTCCTCTATACTATTAAAATGTTCATTAATTTTAGGATCAATTTGTGATAATTCACCTGTACAAGATGATATTTGTAGTTTTTCTGCTATAACAAGTATAGATGTAAAAAATGTTAATTCAAAAATAAAATCTATTATCATAGCTAACATTGATGATATACAAAAAAGTTGCATTGCTGGTGTTGAAACAGTCGATCCAACACCAAATGCTATTACATTTGTTAAAGATGTTATTGTTATTGAAGGACCAATTTCTTCTAATACTTTTTGTATCATTTTAGGAAATGTTTCTATTTTTTTTCTACTTCCAAATCCATCAATTTTTGGGTACATTCTATTCCATGAATGAAGTATAAGAAATGCATCATCTACACCTATTGCTAGTATTAGAAATGGTATAACAAATTGTATTGGATATATTGGTAATTCAAGAAATCCAATAATACCAAATGTTGTTGTAACAGCTAATAATGGTGATAAAACAATACCTAAAACAAGTATTGGTTTATTAATACTAAATTGAAATCTTTTAATTGGAGTTGATAACATTACACATATAAAAACAAAAATTAATGTTAATATAAATCCTATTATAAGATATGGTAATAATGCTAAACCACCACGTATAATTTCTCTTCCAAGTATTTTATCACCAAGTACATTAACATCAATTGTAGGAAAATCATTAATAATTTTTTTACTTTTTAAATAATTATAAACAGCCTGTTCCCATTCAGTAACAATATTAGTTATATTATCATTTGGATAATTAGCATAAAAATGTAAAGCAATCATTTCAACACTTTTAATTTTATTAAATCCATCATTTATTTTTTTTAATTTAACACCAAATAAATGCATAGCAACATTAAATTCAAAACCAAGTTTGTATGATTTTGGCCATGATAATATATATTTATTAGAATATTTACCATTTTTATTAAATGTTTCATTTTCATAATTAATAGCTTCAACAATTTCATAAAATCCTTTATTTATATTACAATATTCATCACAAATATTTCTATGTGTATATTTAATACCATCAACAATAACATTAAAATCATTTTGTAAAAAATAATGAAATTTTTTAATATCATTTAACATATTTTTATTCATTAAATTTTTCTCATTTACACCTTTAATAAGTGCTACAAAACGTTCTGTCTGTGTAGGTGTTGTATTATGAAATTCAAAAAATAACTTTTCTTCAATATGAGATCTAGAATGTCTTGATGTAAACCCGTCTTGTAATTTTTGAGCAAATTTAAGGTGGATAATTCCTATTGATAATAATGATAAAATTAATGTTATTGTTAAATATTTATATGGATTTTTTCCAATAGAAATACCCGTTTGAGAAAATATTCGTTTAAGAAAATCATGAAATCCATTTCTTATAAAATAATTAACGTTCCGCATATAAAATTTAGTAAAATATTTTGATATATATCTGAAAAAAAAAAATTTATATACATAAATTTTATAATGACCTTTATATATTTTAATTAATAAATAAATTAATTTATAGATAAAAAATTAAAAAGTATAACAAGCTGTTTCATATATTATAAAAGTAACTTATAATAGCTTGTTTAAAATTAATTTTATATTATAAATATATATATTTATAATTTAAAAATATTAATGTATATAATTTTTAAAATATTTATGGAATATATTGAAAGGTATCTAAGCAACATTTTATCTGAAAACCTACGAAATAAAATAAGAATTCAAAAATGATTCTTTTGATAACATTTATTTTAAAGACATGTTAATCTTAAAAAAAAAATTGAATATATATTATTACTATATTTATTTTAGCTTAAAAATTTATTGTACAAATAAATCAAAAATCATAAACTTTAATAAAGCTATATCATATTATTTTTTTAGATAAATATTAAGACGAAAAGGTTGTTTAAATTAAATTTATTTCTTATTAAAAAGAATGTTAAGTAAATCATCAACATTAAAAAAAATATCAAAACAAAAAAAAAAGTATACTTTAAAAGTAGGGCAAAAATAAAAATAATAAAAAATTATATAATTTTAAAAAATTTTTTTTAAATTAATAATAATTGATAAAATATTGTAACAATTTATAAAATGTTTTAATATGTAAAGTAATGTTTTAGCAAATTACGCAAAAATGTATTTGGGTAGGAGAGATGAATTTTTTTTTTATAAATAATAGATTATTAAAGATACGTTATTAGATGACATATACAAATTAAAACGTTAACTTTGATGTAAATATCAATAACATTAAGAAAATTATTTATATGTAAGTGTATAAAAAGAAAATTTAGAAAATGGCTTTGTGATATAAATTGTTGATATTAATGTCTTAAAATGATAACTTATTATTAATATAAAAGGTAATAATTATAATTAAATTTATACTGAACATGACTTGTTCTTATGTAAAGAAACTAACATTTATTATAGTTTACAAAGAAAAAATATTATAAATAAGTAATTTAATTTTAAAAATTTTGATATATTACATTTATTAATAAAACTATCATGCAGTGTTTTATTGTTAGAAAGTAAACACAATCAACAATCATTAGAAATATTTAAAGCATTATGGTGAAGAATTAAATGTATAATTTCCGAAGAAACAATGTACTTCTCTGTAAAAATGTTTTTATATAATATTTTAATTAAAGCACTAATATATATATAAAAATATATATTTATATTTATATTTAAATACATATATATAATATTGTATTAATTGATAAAGAAATGATTTAAAATATTTAAACAAATACTGTTTATTTGTTTATATTAATTATTACTTTGATTTAATTGCACATCATTAATTAATATAAAGACAATTATAAATAAAATTGTAAATTAAAAAATCACAATATAATGATCAATATATTGATATATTTTTATCATATCATTTGACATTTATTAAAATAACTTAAAAAAATAAACTACTATTTCTACAGTTTCTAACCAATATATTTATAGTTTAATTAAACTTTTTAAAATATGTCTAAATTCTTTTAAATATTGAAGTAAATTGTTACTAACAATAGCAAACATCATAGTCCAGTTCTTCTATCCGACTTTGATTAATTCTCTTCTATAATCTTCTAAAATCAACATGCAAACTTTATTATCAAATGATATTTTATACATTTTATTATATAGTTAAAAATCATTGAATAACAATATATTAGCAACATTCGTCATAAAATATTCATGCTTCAACTCCAATTTTATTATTGTACTATGTTTAAAAAATATTAATATATACTCAATCATTATTAATAACTATAATATTTTTCACTTGTAAAAATTTTTTTTTTAATATTTTACAAGACAAATGAAGAAAATAATAATTATTAATATTATAACATTATTAACTTATGCTTATATAATTCGAAGTAACGATAATTTTTCTGAGATAAAACCAAATCAAAAATTACTACAACCAACTACTTCTGAAAAAAGTTTAATTTCTAAAGGTTATTGTGATAGTAAGTTTTAAAATTAATCCTCTTAACAATTTCATTGAAATATTATAAAAAAAAACATTCACTTAATCATTTTTATTTCTAGTACGAGAATGTAGAAATTGGTCTGGGGTAATATTAATAATTTTATCACCATCATTTCCAATAGAAAAATTTTCACCAATCATTGATTTTGTATGGAATACATTTAATGACTGTCAAACATTTGGAGGAGAACTTTTTATACTACCAACTAATGCTTATAATAATTTACCTAAAGTATGGGCATCAACTAAGGATGAGTTAAAAAATAATTTTAATACAATATTTAATACAACAAATTTTATTCAATCCTCCTTTCCATTACCATCATTTATTGAAAGTGTATTAAATAATGTTACTACAAATTTTTATTTAAGTCCATTAGCTAATAAATCAACAACAATTTATGGAAGGTATTTAATGATTGTAACAAATTATGAAATATATTTAGATCAAGAGACTTCTTTTAGAATAAGAAATAATATTAAATATAATCAGGTACGATTAAAAATTTTGTTAATTGATAAGTATAATGATGATTTTGATTCAATGGAAAGTGATGAAGATTTTTTTGAAATGATAGCTGAAAGAGGTGAGAAGACTGAAGTTGATGATGTTGATGGATTAGAAACTTCTAAAATGCCTTCTAAAATGGGAGCATGTCATAATTATCAACCATTTCCAAAACCAATTATTAATATTACTAAGTCAAATAAAAAAAGTATCATTGTTGGAGTTATATTAGGTGGAGCTGGATTAATATTAATACTTAGTATTATTATATTTATATATATTAGATGGCGACGAAAAATTAGAAAAGATAAAATAAGTATTTTATCATGGATAAATAGTCAAGGAGGGCAAAATAAAATTAATGAATATAAAGAGCATAATGAAAATAAAATATTAAATAATTTAGTGCCATTGTATAATGATAATTGTGATAATAAAAATCAGGTAAATGAAAATAATGAAAATATAGAAATAACAGAAGACAGTAAGTTTAAAGTTATAAATCATTCCAGTACAATGTAATAAATAATTCAAAATAATTTAGAAAAGATATTGGAAAGTGTATTAACTATTAATTATAATCAAAAGTTAGGATCAGGTGCTTTTAGTAGTGTGTATAAAGGTGCTATTCTCCTGAATAGTAATCACGTTAGACAAAAATTAAATTTTATAAACAATAAAATTAAAAGAAAGACAATTTTTGTTAATGAAGGAAAAAATAATAGTGATAATGAAGCAATTGAAATTGATGTTGCAGTGAAAACTGAATTAAAAGGTGAAAATATTTTTCAAAATGCTGAATCTAAAGAATTTTTAATAAAGGTAATATAAAAAAATTTTTTTTATTAATATTTAATTTATTTTTTTAAGGAAATAAATACATTATTAAAAATATCAGATCATCCTCATGTTATAACTTTTTTGGGTTCTTGTTATAAAGATACATCTTTATGTTTAGTATTAGAATATTGTGAAAATGGTGATCTTCAGACATGGTTACGTAATCCATCTAATAAAAAATATATTGATGTGAAACGTTTATTAAGTTTCTCCTGGCAAATATCAGATGGAATGTATTATTTAGCTGTTAAAAATTTAATTCATCGAGATTTAGCAGCAAGAAATATTTTATTAGATGATGAATTGGTAGCAAAAATTAGTGACTTTGGTTTATCAAGAGTTTTTGATAATCATAATTATGATGTAGAAATGCAAAATGAATATATGCTTAGAACAAATGCTAAAATACCTGTAAAACATACTGCTATTGAAGCCTTAAGAGATGGAGTGTATACTGAAAAAAGTGATGTGTATGTTAATTTATAAAAAAAAATTTCTTTTTTTTAATATAATTTTTTAGGTGGGCATATGGAGTTTTATTATTTGAAATTTTTTCACTTGGCTCAGTACCTTATGAAACATTATCACTTGTTGAAATTTTACCATTTTTAACAAATGGATCTCGATTACCTAAACCACTTCTTGCAACAGAATCTGTGTGGGAAATGGTTGAAAAATGTTGGCTTGAAGAACCAAAAGATCGACCTGATTTTTATGAAATCAGAAATAGTTTAACAAAATTATTAGAAGAGGTTACAACTCAATACGGTTATATAGAATTAGGTGAGGTTAATGAGGTATCAGAAGATAACGAAGTTCAGATATAAACTATTAATTTATTTCTACATATTATTTGATACATTTCTTGGAAAAAATAAACAAAACAAATTTATTTAATATATATTATTTACCACTTATTCATTAATATTATAAATATAAATATTAACATATCGTTTGATGTATGTTGTTATGATATTAAATTTTTTATTATTGCAAAAATCAAATTTTTTTATGATATTTTTATATAAATAAAAGATAAATTTTTATATTTTTTATTACATTTAGTAATAAATATTATTTGTTTTATTATATTATTCTAGAAAAAAATGCCTCTTTCTGATCTTGCTGGAGTATGGAATGCTGATGAGTCTATCAATTTTGATGAATATCTTAAAACATGTGGTATTAGTTTTTTGACACGTAAATTGGCTGCCAAAATTAAACCTGTCCTTACAATAACTGTTGATGGTGAAAATGTTTCAATAAACTCAGCATCAACATTTAAAAATCACACAACACTCTTTAAATTGAATCAAGAATTTGAAGAAAACACTATTGATGGAAGAACTTTTAAGAGCATCTTTACATGGGTTGGTGAAAAATTACATCAAAAACAAACTGCAATCAATGCTGATGATAAACCATCTCTTATTGATAGATATGTTAAAGATGGTAAACTTTATATTGACATGGAATGTTTAGGAGTTAAAGCAACCCGTACTTATATCAAAGCCGAATAGTTTTTAAATTGTACTTTTTTTTTATTTAAAAATATAGAATTTTTATAATAAATCTATTTCATTTTATATAGTTTTTATAGAAAAAAATTTTTTTTTTCAATTGATTAAGAAATACTTTCAATAGGTATTATAGGCGTAACTCTTTTTCCATTTTTACCTTCTAAATACCATGTTGTTATATCTCCTTTTCCTTTTACTTGAATTGTTCCACGTAATGTTGTGTCAAATTCAGGATAGTGTTTATTTAATTTTTCATTCATAACACAACTAATCTGAATTTGTTCTGGTGTTCCAGTACTTTCCATTCGACTAGCTGTATTAACAGTATCACCAAATAAGCAATATCTTGGTGCATTTACACCAACAACACCTGCAGCAACAGGTCCTGTATGTAAGCCAAGTCTTATTTTAATAGAAATATTTTTTTTATGAGGTACTCTATAAGTTTGAAGATATTCCATCATAGATAATGCTACATCAGAAATATTGGCTAAATGTCTTGTACCATTTTCTTCAGGAATTCCCGATACAACCAAATAAGCATCACCAATTGTTTCTACTTTATAAGCATCAAATCTATTTATAATATCATCGAAACCTGTATATATACTATTTAGCATATTAACAACTTCTATTGGCGATGATGTTCCACAAAGTTTAGTAAAACCAACAATATCACTAAACAATACAGATGCTTGTTCAAAATTTTTAGGTGGAACAGATCTTCCCATTTTTAATTCATTAGCAACATAACCTGGTAAAAGTTGTGATAAAAGTTTATCAGCTTTTTTATTTGCTTCTTCAAGCATTCCAGTACGTTCTTGTACAGTTTTTTCAAGATTATTAGCATATTGTTCCATAACACGCATCATTTGATCAACAAGAGAACCTTTAACTTTAAGATAATGTTCTGTATTAAGTCTAACTCTTTTTATACTTGGTCTAACTTCAGGATTTGTATTCCAACAATCAAGAAGAAGTGCACAAAGATCGGGATGAATTTTACCCTTATCTTGTATAGTAGGTTTTAGTGGATTTCTAATACTTTTATTATTTTCATTCAGTTCATCTGCTATTATCTGATCATTAAATGGAAGTTGTCTATGCAGTATTTCATAAAGTAATATTCCAAAAGAATAAATATCTCCTGCTTGTTTTTTAGCTAAACTTGTTTTCAACCAATTTTGAGCTTCATCTCTCCTATTATTTTGTTCTGTTAATAATAAATTTTCAGGTGCACGATAAAAAATATGCGTTTTTTGTTTTGCTGCAGATTTATTTTCACAATCTTTAATAGTTTCATCAGTAATATAATGTTCCTTAGACCATTTTTCAATTAAATTACATACAGCATAATCGCTTAATTTAACTGTCCAATTTCTGTCAATTAAACATGCCCAAGGTGTTAAACTTCCATGATACTGAACAGGTGATAAATGAAGATATTCAAGACCACATGTTATATCTCTAACAAAAGCTGCATGAAAACTTTCATCTATTGCAACTTCATCATTATAAATAATATCTTGAACACTTCCTCTTGAACAAAATTTCCAATATACTAATAATTCATCTTTTTCATTAAATGAAATTCCTAAAAATGGATTTACGTTATCATGTACAATTTGTTTCATTTGATTAAACAATTGAATATCATCTCTTGAAAATGTAATTATTTTTTTTTGAGGATAAACATTATATGAAGCATGTGTATTAGTACCAATAACAGCATGATGTTTAACAAATTTACTCATGTTAGATATTTTTGTTTTTGATGATCCAAGAGATAACATTGATTTAACTTCATCTTCAGTTATAGTTCTAGCATCATCTCTCCATATTCTCCATGTTGTATTAGATAATGCACGATTTTCTCTAAAAAATAGTAATTAAATATTTTTGTTTAAAAAATAAAACTTGCAATATTCTTGCTATTACTATTCCACTAATAATAATAATTAAAATAATTAATACAATAACTACAATAATTATAATTAAAGTGTAATCACATTTTTCATTTTTAAATCCACAGGCAGGAATGTCATTAGGAAGTTTACCATCAATAGATGGCCAAAATGAGGTAACAATATCAGTAATTTTTAATTCAAAACATCCAGTCTTTGTTTTTAAACCATCACATTTAGTTAGAAAGATAGGTTCCATATCAACCATCTTAACAACATCATCTTTGTCTGGATTTATATAAAAAGCTCCATATTGTGCAGCACGTTCAGCCCTATCATCTAATTGAACTAAACCTGCAGAAACACCTTCTTTACTAACAAGACCAGGAAATGAATATCTTCTCATTTCAGACCATACTAATTTTCCATTATTTGCTCCATTAGGATCACCATTTGTTTTATTCATAATTGATCGAATTATTAATGCATAAAGTTTTAAAGAATCATACAAATGTATATATCCATAAACATTATTCTATAAAATAAAAGATATTTAAATATTTATAATAATAATTTACCAAATCAAGTTCATTGATATCTAAATTATTAGAAATTAATTTTTCTTTAAAAGGATTTACAAGAGTATCATCAAAACCATTAATATCATCAACAATAATAACATTAGAAAATAACTTTTTCACACTACTATCAATACTACCATCACTATTTATCCATGGAGGTGGTTCTTTAGCCTCTGCCTGAAGCCAAGGAAATATATAAACAAAATCACTACTATCTAACTTTGAAGTTACAACTGCTTTCATAAATTCTTTTGTCATTTCTCTTGTTTTTGAAAAAATACATACAATAATTCGTGCCGTATTCTTAATTTCTTGCATTAATCCACTATCAATAATTTGTTTAGAATCAGAATTTTCATCAAATGTTATTTTTTTAAGAATATTTATATTTGCTAAGTGCATATTTTCTTCAAATGATTGTAATCGCTAAAATAAAAAGAAATTTTATTAATATAATAAAATGATTAAAAATAATTGCAATTAAGTAATTTAAAAAAAAATATGTATACATCAAATTTTTATATAAGAAATGTATAATACTTTTATTTAAAAAATAGCAAAATTACAATTAAAGTTAATTAGTTATGTTACCTCAAGTGCTACAACACCAGTATTTGTTACGATAGCAATATTTTTCCAATTGTAATGCTTTAACAATGCTGCAACTGCTATGGCTAAATTATTTGTTGTTCTAATAGAAACTCTTGAAAGAGTTTTATATATAACTTTATCTGAAAAAATGTTAGAAGCAGCCATATAACCAATAATTGGAACATTCCAATAAGTAGCCATTTTTGATACAGCATCCATTTCAGAACCACAATATGGTCCTATGAATGCTTTAACATTTTGTGTATGAAACATATCTGCAGCTACAGCAACCCCTTCAAATGACTCTCCACAGGCACGTTTTTGTATTAATTCAATATCAAACTCATCATCTAATATACCATCTCTCCATAATTCTTTTCTTGCCATATCTAAAATAAGTTCAGCATTTGGCATAGCATTTATAGAGCCAATATGGCCAACTCTTATTACTTTACCTGTACCTTTTCTAAATACAGTATCATTAGATGATGATTTATTTGTTTCAATAGTTGGTAAATTATTATTTTTATCGTTATTTGCATTTGAAGTAATTGTCTGAATATTATTTGATGGTAAAGTAGTTGTCCCAATTATTTCAGGACTAATTGTGGTAGTATTAATATCATTACTATTTATTATATTTAAACAATAAAATATAATAAATATATATAAATGTTTTGACATTTTTGTTTTTATAAATATAAATATTTTATTTTCAACTAACTATATATACAATATAAGATTATTTCTTAAGAATGGATAAACTTTAAAATAGTTTCATTAAGAAATTAGCATATTAAATTTTTTCATTTATTTAAGTGTTTTGATTTTGTGTTAGTAATACTTTGTAGCAATTTTGTTTTATATTATTAACACATTTTATTATTAAAAACAAAAAAAACAATTTTAAAAGAAGATTTTAATAACTTTTTAAGGTATAATAAACCGTTGTAACAATTTGTTATAACTTTTATTTATCAAGTTATAATACTAAGTGATTCTAAAAACAAAATGGCAAAATTTATGGATAAAAAGATTTATATAAAATTATACACTTTTGTTGATTAAATTTGCAAAAAAAGATTATTTTTTAATAATAAAAAAAATATAAAATATAAAGATAAAAAAAAAATTAAAGAATTAACATATCCTCATATGTATATTCTTTTATTGAAACTTCTTTTTTATATTTATTTTTTTCTTTATAATGATTATTTGTTGTATTTTTTTCAATAAGACAAATATCCTTATCATAAGGATAAAGTTTAAAAATTTCACATTTTGTGTTTGGACAATAAAATGTTTCTTCTGATTTTGATTTTTCAATAAAATCTGTCAAAATAAAATAAGAACAAATGAGAAGAATTATTAATAATATGCCATACAAATCATGTAAACTATTATTCATAAAATGCTTCTTATTTGGTTCTAAAACTTTTTTTTTTATATTAAAACGTCTCACTACATGTGTAGGAATTCCTTTATTAATTATATTTTGACGATTTTTAGAAAAATATATTTCATGTTCATAACCTAAAAATAATATTTAGATTTATAATTAATAATTTTCTTACCATCTCCAACAGGTTGATAATTTTTTCTTGTACTAATGTTTCTTAAAAAAAATAAAATAAATTTTTAAATATAATTTGATCAGGCTTACGATAGTGAATTTATATATTTTTTAAAATCATCCTCAAAATTGTTTGTCTTTAATTTTCTTTCATATTCAAGAATAGGAATGTAATTCTAATAAAAAAATAAAATAAAATAAAATCAGTAAAAATAAAACAAACCAAGAAATTTGACAAAGGCTCCCACGTACTTTCACTTCTTGGATAACCCTCCCACCAAACTTTGTACCATGGTTCTCCATTTCTATACATTTTATCAGTAACTTCTTTTACGAGGTAGTAACTGGTACTTCTACCATTATCATTAGCCAAACTTCTACTTGACATAGCTAAATTTTAAATATTCAACACTCTCCAGAAATGTGTTTTGGTATGCAGAAAAATACGTCACCAAAAAGTAGTATTTTAAAAGTAGCATCACATGACATTTTTGTTTTTAAACATTAGTTATTGACGACTTTAACAATGAAATAAAAGTGTAGAGGTACAGAGGAGAAAACATAAAATTTAACATTTGATAGTTCACGCTGTTTTTTCACACTATGTAAATAATACACTGATAAAGAAAGCTACTTATAATGTAGTTTTAAAAACAATCTTTTGATAAATAATAAATAAGTAAGTCAAAAAAAAACACCGAGATGGTTAAAATATAATATTTTTTGAGCAACCAAGTAAATTAAAATAAATATAAAAACATTAGTTATAAAAATCAAATTGATCACCATCTTTTTTAATAACAACTTTATATGCATTGTCAAAGTCTTTCGAAAGCACAACATATCTATTTTCACGTACTGCTTGCATACCAGCTTCTTGGCAAATAGCATTAATATCTGCAGCAGAAATTTTGTCTGGACGAGCAACAAAATCTTCTAAATCAACCTCTTCAGATATATTCATTTTTCCTGTAATAGTTGAAAACACCAATCTTTTTTGTCTACGATCTGGTAGTGGAAATTCTATCTTACGATCTAAACGTCCAGGACGAAGGAGAGCTGGATCTAAGGTATCATGACGATTAGTAGCCATAATAACTTTAACATTTGTTGATTGATCAAAACCATCCATTTGATTTAATAATTCTAACAATATACGTTGAACTTCACGATCAGCACCTGTCTGGGCATCAAAACGTTTTGTAGCTATAGCATCAATTTCATCAATAAAAATTATAGCTGGAGCATTTTCTTTTGCCATTCTAAAAACATCACGTACCATACGTGGTCCTTCACCCAAATATTTTTGCACAAATTCAGATCCGACAACACGAATAAAGGAAGCTGTTGTATGCGCTGCAACAGCACGAGCCAACATTGTTTTACCACAACCAGGTGGTCCATACATCAAAACACCTCTTGGTGGATCAATACCAATTTGTTTGTATAAATCTCCATGAGTTAATGGTAACTCAACAGCTTCCCTAACTTCTTGTTTTTGCATATCTAATCCTCCAATATCAGAGTATGATATGTCAGGCTTCTCATCAGGTCTTAACATTTGAATACTACTATCAGCTTCAGGAGGTAAAACATCAACAAGTGCATTACTATATTTATGTAATGCTACACTACAACCAGGTTTCATAAGTTCACGATCTAAAATAGATAATACACGAACATAGTAATTAGATCCAGTTGTGGAACCAACAATAGCATGTTCATTATCAATAGCTTCAAGAAATTGTCCAATTACCAGTGGCACTGATTGTATTCTTTTAACTTCTTCCTGTGCATGAAGAAGTTCTTTTTCTAAATTTCTCATTTCAAGTTTAATATACTCCTCCATAACATCAATGTGTTCTAAATCTTTTTCCAACTTTTTAAATTTTAAAAATTCATCCGTACTTTGGTATTCAGATTGACAAAAAACATTTTCACGTAAAGTCGACGATACAGATGATTGCTAAAAAATGTCTAAAAATTCAATATAAATAACTTACATCAACTTGCATAACATCCATCTTTAAAAATTACTAATGAAAAAGAAATATTTTAGTTAGAAGTAAAGTCTAACTTTATACAAACAGAAAAAAAAGTGATGATAAATGAGATTTTGCCCCAACAGTTGTCGTTATAAGAAAATAAATTATTATTCGTGTAATTATAAAAATGGTTATAAAGAAAATTTATTTTAATAAAATTGTTTTTTAAAGAATCTTTTAAAAAATACTTTGTAACTTATTATTAAAAGAATTAAATTGATTTTTTTTTGTTGAAAATTAATATACTTTTCAATCTATTCAATTTAGATAATTAATATTTTATTAGAAAATTTAATTTTTTTTGTTACCATTTATTTTTTTAAAATTATTATTAACTTATCAATTAATAATACATAAATTGGTTAATAATTTGTATAGAAATTTAATAACTAAGTATACAATTTTATTTTTTTGGTAAAAATGAAAACTTTTTTTAGAATAAAACGAAAATACTTGGTGATTATATGAAGAAAAAGTTGGTGTTTTTTATAGTTAAACAAAATTAACTTAAGACTTTATTTTTACATCAAATACTAACAGATTTTGCAAAAGAAGGATTTTTAAAACATTACTTTATGATTTGAAAATATAAAAAAATAAATTTATTAAATGATTGTTGGAATAATGTATAGTGGTTAGTTGACATCAAATTAAAAATAAATATTTTTATTGCCCATTTGGGGTTTTATTTTAACCTTTAACCTAAACAATTTAATAATTGTTTGTATTACAATGGCACGTAAAAATATTAATGCAGTAATACGCAAAAATAATCGTAATGAAGCGACAAAAAAGGATCGTAAAGTGTTATCCTCAACATCACAAACATTTTCCTCTTTAAATGAACCAGAAGAAAAACTTTATTTTCCAAATGATAACTATGATACGGATATAGCTCCAGGATGTAATTCTGTTCTAAAGATTATTATTTCATTACGTATTTCATCAGCATTTTATGGTTTAATTATGGATTGTGACGAAGTATATAATTATTGGGAACCTTTACATCTCTTTTTATATGGAAATGGACTTCAAACTTGGGAATATTCACCTTTATATGCTATTAGATCATATTTTTATATTCTTATTCATTCATTACCGGCTCAATTTATTATTAATATTTCACCTCATTCAAAAATTTTTGTTTTTTATGCTATCAGATGTATTTTGGGAATTATTAGTGCATCTGCTGACACTTTATTGTACTATGCTTTATGTAAAAAGTTTGCTAATTCAATTGGTATAATTTATATTGTATTTACATTATTGTCACCAGGAATGTTTATTTCATCTACAGCATTTTTACCATCATCTTTTAGTATGATATTATGCACACTAACAGTTGCTGCCTATTTACGGGAAAAGTTTTTTGTAGCAATATTTTGTACAGCAACATCAGCACTTTTAGGTTGGCCTTTTGCAGCAGTATTAGGTTTTCCAATTGTTGGACATATGGTATTCATTTACTATAAGAAATATTTGTTCAAATTTATTCTTTACTCAGTAATATCAGGAATCTTAATATCTACTCCAATGATATATTATGATTCTTTATATTTTGGTAAAACAGTATTTGCTCCACTTAATATTGTATTGTATAATGTCTTTTCAAGTCATGGTCCAGATTTATATGGTACAGCTCCATTAACTTATTATTTAAAAAATTTATTCTTAAATTGGAATATTGGATTTCCATTATTATTTTTATCTATTCCCTTATCATGGTTAGAATATAAAAAAGTTAGAAATGAAAAAGCAAGAGAATTTAAAAAAATAAATTATGAATCATTTATACCAT
The DNA here is from genome assembly GCA_029582065.1 of Strongyloides stercoralis. Lineage (NCBI taxonomy): Eukaryota > Metazoa > Nematoda > Chromadorea > Rhabditida > Strongyloididae > Strongyloides > Strongyloides stercoralis. The sequence goes on along the minus strand of CM055866.1, from coordinate 12,574,616 downwards.
TATTGTTATTATTTTGTACAATTATGTTATGGTTTCTAATTTTCTTTTCTCAACCACATAAGGAGGAAAGATTTATGTTTCCGGTATATTCATTAATGGCATTGCTAGCTGCAGTGGCAGTTGATGGAATATCAAAATTATTTAAAAATAGTACAGTAGTAATACTTGTAATTTTAAGTATTTTTGGAGGTTTTTCAGTAGCAAGAAATATTGCTTTAACAAAATACTACTCAGCTCCAATAACTATATTTAAAGAATTTAATGACTATATGATTGAACATTCCCAAGATTTAGATTTTTCTGTTATGCAAGATCCTGTTAATTTATGTATGGGTGATGAATGGTATGAATTTCCTTCTTCATTTTTCTTACCATACAAAGTGGTAGATAGATTTAATAGGAAAAGAAGTGTCAAATTACAATTTATTAAATCAGGTTTTAAAGGATTATTACCAAAATATTATGAACAAGGTAAATTATTAGATGTAACAAGAAAAATTCCAACTAATATGAATGATCAAAATATGGAAGAACCTTCAAGATATGTATCATTATCAGCTTGTGATTATCTTGTAAAATTGAACAAAGGAAATGATAGTTTTTATAAAGAATTTACCAATGAATTTGTCACTATCATTAGGCAGCCTTATCTTAATACAGATAAAACCTCCACTATTTTTAGAGCTTTTTATACACCATTTTTTTCAGATGAAGCATTGCATTGGGCCAGTTATGAGATATTGAAACATAAATAAATTATTTTTTTGTTATTTATTATTGTTTAAATCAAGATTACTGATTACTTGATATAATCTTTAACGGAAAATAAGCGTAGCTCCAAATAATTGTAAACTTTATTTTTCAAGGTTATCTTTGTTATGACATTAAGAATAAAATTGTTTTCATTAATTAGTACAAAAAGATTTATTTTTTATAAATATTTTGATAATAAATTATTACCATGTATGTTTTATGTTTAACGTTTTTACTAGTTTTTTTTAGCGTTATCAAAGAACAATATTTTTCAGTTTATAAATATGAAAAGTACTTTTGACAAGTCAAATATTTTTTCAAAACCTCCATCTATTTTAATTTATACTAAAGATAATTATGAACATTTCAAACAAATTAATAATAATATTTTAAATATAGTTTCATCAGATACTTATACAACAAAATATATTGATACAAGTATTTTGAAAGGCACCAATTGGATTGACTCTTCAACAACATGTTTGATTTTATCTGGTATTGATGAGCTGGATCAAGATTGTATTGATTCTATAAACAAATTTATTATTGATAATGGTAAAATAATAATTCAAGATTCAAAATGTAAAGAATTATTTAAAAATAATAATGTAATAAATGATGATAAAATGAGTATTGTAGAAATGCTTCAAAAAATTGGTCTAGATATATCATCAGATCATGAAGTAAAAAAATTAACAACTTCTTATTTAATTAGTGATGATGATAAAAGAATTTTTGATATTGTTGGATTAAAGTTTTCTAAAGAATTAGGAAATAATCCTAAAATTTTTGTTAATCCTATATCAAGTAATGATGATATTAAAGAAGTTGAAACAACACAAAATCTTTTTAATATCAAAATATTAACAGTATCTAAAGATGTTCCTGAATTTAATAGACATGAATATTTTAATAATCTTCATACAAATAATTTAGGAAAACTTTTACTTCATTCAGATGTTTGTACAACAACATTAGATATGAGTCATGCTTTATTAACAGCATTTCCAAAAAATGTATTTCCAATTGTTGTAACTACAAATTATCAAATATCAGGAGTAGGTAGAGGTGGTAATAATTGGATTTCACCTAAAGGCTGCCTAATGTTTTCATTTAATTATGATATTTTATCAACATCATTGTTAAGTAAAAGATTAACTTTTATTCAACATATTCTTGTTGTTGCAATTGTTGATGCTATACATTCATTAGTTGATATTAATGATTTACCATTAAAAATTAAATGGCCAAATGATATATATTGGGATAGAAAATATAAACTTGGTGGTATAATTGTAAAATCTTCAACATCAGGAGATAACTTTAGTTGTATACTTGGTGCTGGATTGAATGTTAATAATAATAAACCAACAGTTTGTTTGAATCAATTTTTAAGAGAATTATATGGCATAGAATTAAGTATAGAAAATATATTAGCTGAAATAATGAATAAATTTGAAAAATACATTAAAATTTTTGAAGAAAATGATTATGAAGTATTTTTAGAAAGTTACTACAAATATTGGCTTCATAAGAATGAGGAAGTTTTTGTTAAAGGAGTTTCTTCTATAGATTCTGATACTGATGAAGATGATAAACTTAATGAATATTGTATTATTAAGGGTATAAATGAATATGGATATTTAAAAGTACTAGGCAAATCATCAGGAGTCAGTTTTTGTGTTTCTGATGATGGAAATACTTTTGATATGATGAAAGGATTAATTAAAACAAGTGTTCATGTATAATATTTTTTAGTGATTTTAAAATTTTTGTTAACACAATTTCTATTTATTTGTATAAAAAAAAACCCTCATTTTATGTGAGAATAGTTTTTAAATTTAATAAAAAAAGTATTAAGTAATTTATTCTTATTTCAGATTTAATTTGCAAACTTAAAGAAAAAGAAAACATAATTATTAAAATTAAACATAATAGCAAAATATTTTTTTTTAAAATTAAAACTTGTTTTTGTGTCAACATTGCTTATACTTCATGAAAATTTTTAATATTATTTACATATCACAAGCATAAAAATTTGTTGTATAATTGCAAAAAATTTTAAATAAAATAAATTTTGATTATTTACGGTTCGTAGCACATTTATTACAAAAAAAAATAATCATCTCCAACCCATTTATTTTCAAAAAAAAAGAACACTAAATATTGCTAAAAATATATTAAATAAATGATCAAAAATGATTAAAAAAATACAACTTGATTAAAAATAATAAAAAGTACACTTAATATAATATTTTTATTGAATGATGAATAATACATAACTATTATAAACAAATAGTTAAAAAGATTTTTTTTTGAAAATGTTTAGTGAAAAATTATTAGTTAAATGAAAAGCGTTGAAAAATTAAATATTGTAAAATAAAAATATACTATCAATTTTAAAAGAAAACAGTAAATATTAGTAATAGTGAATTAATTTTTTTTTAATAAATTACTTTACAATACATTATTCAGGAAGAAATTAACTTTTGTTAAAATTTTTTTATTATTTTCGAACAATTTTATTAAAATTTTAATTGTAAAAGTAATACCTTTTTTTTATTAAAATTAAAGCATTTTCAAAGACATCAATTATAACTTTTTCATATAACAAATCTTTTATATTAAATAAGAAAATTATTTACCAAGGGCTGTTGATGGTAAACATCTTCCAAGTTGGCAAGTATACCCTATTTGACAAGAAGATCCCAATGAACAAGCTAAAAATATTTTTTTACATTAAATATTTTAATTGATATTAATTATACTTACGGGAAGTGGAATGCAAAAGATTTTTTTCACAAATTCCATTAATACAATAATATCCTATTGGACATGGAGCTCCTGAACTACATGCTAAAAATAAATAAAAATTATTATGAAATAATTACATTCATACATTGTGTTGTAAATGTTTCTTGTGAACCAGCGTAAGCAACATTACTTTTTGAACAGAAACCATTTACACAAATTTCTGTATTTAAACAATCTTGTAACATTTGACATGGTCTAACTCCAGAAATTGTTTCACTAATTCCAGTAGCTAAGGCATTTGATGTTTGTCCATAACCTGTATACAAACATCGACCACCTTGACATGATTGACCACTAAAAATATTAATTAAAAAAAATATATATCTATATAATTTTTTATACCTATAACAATCATCAACATCAGTACAAACTTTATTGGCATTTAATGTATCCATAGTTCCTAAACCACCTAAACTATTTAATGAATTATATCCTCCTAATAAACCTTGATTTCCCATTAATCCATTTCCATAGCCAAGAAGATTATTTTGACTATTCATACAAACACCATTTAAACAATAACTACCATAAGGACATGATATATATCTACACATATCACTACTATAACCTCTTAAAACTGATAAAAAATTGCTTCCTAATAATTGTGAAGATATACTAAATTAAATATAATTATTTCCATATAAATATAAAGAAAAAAAATTTTTTTATATTTGTATTTTACCTTAAAAAAATATGATGTAGTAGGAAAACTTTGAGTAGTAAAAATTTATTCATTTTATCAAATAATTATAAATACAAATAGTATTTGAAATATATATAAATGTTTATTTATATATATTATAATAATAATAACCTTTTAAAATAATTACCCAATTTTCTATTAATTGTAATATTACATAATTTTTGAGGTTAATTTCTCTTTAACTTTAAATATATAAAATAACTGCTACAATAATTCAGCTTAACCATCATATTTAAATGTCATAGAGTATGATTATGCCTTTTTTTATCATTTTGTATGAGATCAACTTTATTGTATACCCTCACATGATTAATATTTTTCTCATTTTATATATTATTTTTTCGAGAGTCTTCAAAAATGACCTTGAAAATATTATGTAAAACTTTCACACATAAATAAACTCTATTTTTCAAAAAAAATCGAAATTGTTTTCTTGTTATTATTAAAATTATAGTTTAACAATAAAGGTTATCATTTTTAATGGGATAAATGTTACAAAACAAGATAAAGTAGATTTTCGACAATCAAAGTTATTTTATATGTATTTTTTTTATATAAATAATTTTTATTATTAAAATTAAACTGAATAATTCTTTTATGATGAATGTAAATAATGTATTTTCAAAATAACAATAATTAAAAAAAAGCTTATTTCATAAAAATTGTAAAAAAAAATTAATAAGTGTTTGTTAAATCTTATAATTAACTAATTTATTATTGTTTTATTAATTGTAGTTTAGTTTTTGTAAATTATATGTTGCTTTAATAAACATATGATATATAAATATAATTATTAATTGTTAAAAACGGGAATTAATTTAAAATTAAAATAACATGTTTTATTATTATTAAAAATTTTTATCTTTTTTAAAATAAATGATTTTTAATGTTTGAAGAAAAATAATAATAATTTAATATGGAACATAAATAACTGTGATTTTATACTTTATTTTGATTGATTTTGAAGGTTAATTTTATTATTTATTAAAAGATAACTGTAGTATACATACGTTAATACACAACATTATTTTTTATTAAAAATACTCTCATTTAATTTTTTTTTATTCAAAAATTTACATGAAATTAGAAATTTACTATCTAAAAATAATTATAAGTCAATTAAAAAAAGTAAATTATTTGTTGTAAAAAAAAATTAATTATATAAAAAAGTAACTTTTTTTTAATTCATAAAATTCTTTTGCAAATTTATTTACAAACTTTTAAGTAGTCACTAAAAATAAATGCACATTACAATTTATTAATTATCTATGGTATTTTCAAAAATGAATTATTATTTTTGTAATTATGATATTTCTATTGAATTGAAATAATTAGTTAAAAAAATATACCTGAAATATGATTCTGGTATTTTTATGATGTAAATAAAAATAATATGTCTTACTTTATTATAAAATCTTTAGATTTAAAATTATTTTATACTTTTTTTTGTCAACAACTATTATAAGAAAAATTCTACATTAGTTATTATTTCTATCACATGCATATATTTTTTATAAAAAATTGAAAAATTGTTCAAAGACAGTTTCACTTTTTTTTTATTACTATAAAATTTCGTAGTTATAGAAAACAAAATCTAAAAATAATTTATTAAATCCTTGATTAATTTATTATTTATAGATATATTTGATTTTTGTTATTGGTTTAAACTAAATAATGGGCAAAAAACTTTAGTTTAAAATATATATGTATACAATTTTTTATGGAATAAAAAGTGTTAAACAGAATGTAAAGAAAATAATAAGATAAAATGATATTAATTGATCTTTATTTTTTTATTTAAAAACAACTTTTAATTATATTATTTTTTTATCATTCCTTATTTTTCTATGATTTGTTTATTTGATAACATTTTATTTTATTTAGATTTACTTATTATAAAAATATATACAACTACATTATTATTTGTTTTTTACATTTATACGTTTGTAAACTTTTTAATCAACATTAAGATTATAAGATTTATATTGTTAAGAAAGTACAAACTTTTTTTTTAAATTTATAAATAAATAATATTATTATAAGAATATTACATTTAATTAAATATATAACGAATAATGTATGATGTCATTTTTAATAAATGGTCATTATTTTATACTATTAATATAGGTAAATATTTTCGTTAAACAAAGTTGATGGTTCCGCCAACTTTCTTAATTAACATTTTTACTTGATTCCTATATATTTATATATATAAAAATATTTTTACACATTATAAATATTTCAATGTTCTTTCTATCGTCTTTTACAATACTTTTTTGTGTAGTAAAAAAAATTTAATTATTTTATTTTGAAACTTTATTTATAGATTCAAAAAAAAATATAACTAAATATTTTCTTCGTCATTTAAAGAAAAAAAAACCAATATTATATAACTTTATTGTTGTTAAAACATTGCTATGTTTAAAAATAATATAATATTGTATACATAATTAAAAAAATTTTTTAATTTAATCATTATCAATTGTAAATAACATCATATAATTTAACAGTATAAGTTTAAATTTATTAAGTGGTAAAACTATTTCTTAACTTTTTACATTATTTATTGTAATTTTATATTTTGTTAGAGAGAAAAATAACCCATAATTTTGTAATAAAATATCATGGCTGAATCATTTGATATAATCATTTTTAAATTTTACCTAAACTTTTAACAAATGTATTTTCTAAAATATTTGACTTTACTTTATATTACTTTATGTCATATTTATTGATGTTTAAAATTTTTAAATACGATATCTTCAAAATATTTAATAAATATGTTCTACATATATGTATAAATATTTGTTTTAAACTTTAATTAACTTCAATTTTTTATTTATTAAATTTAAAATGAATGGTTTTTATAACTCAATTATTAAAAAGGTTTTTATAAAAAAAAATTTAACTAAAATTTTATTTATTGTTAATTTATTTCTTTATATACTAATTATACTATATTTAAGTATTTATATGTAATTTAGTTAATTGATGTACATGTAAAGGAATAGTGCATATAATTATATTATATAAAATATTTGATATTTTAAAAAAAATTTAATTTTTTTAACATTTTATTTTATATAAAATTGTTTTAGATTTTAAAAAAATATATATATTTATACATAAACTTTTTCCTTTATTTTGATTGATATTTTTTTATAAATATATCATAAAGAAAAATATGGCTCACAATTCAAATTCCACAATATCTATTACTACAAATACCCTAAATTTGATTTCAACTACAACAACTAGTTTACTGAATCATTTAACAACAAATAATTTAAATAATTCAAGTCAAGTTATTAGAACTGAATGTTTTATAAATATATCAAAAGATGAAAGATTTGACCTTATAAAAGTTTGTTTATTTTTTTATCAATATTTATTTTTTCTTTTTATTTAGCAAAGATATTTAGCAAAATTAGAAGATATTTTTAGAAATTATTATGGATGGATGCCCTTACCATTCACAATTATAGCAACAGCATTAACATTAATTTTTTTAATTTCAACATATAGAGCAATCAAACAACAAAGAGTTTCAAGAAAATGTTATGCTTTACTTTTTAATAGATCTATTGGTGACTTAATTTGTTGTATATCAAATTTTGCTGTAATTGGTTATTGTTTATTAGCTCCAAAAGTTAATCGTGATGTTGTACCAGCAATAGATACATTTTTTATTGGATCATTTTGGGCAGGAATGGTATCATATGTTTCATTATCACTTCTTAAACTTTATGCTGTATCAAAACCATTTAGTTATAGGAATAAAGTTACAATGAGAAAAGTAATATATCTTATAATGTTAAGTTGGTTAATATTTTTATTCATGATTATTTATGCACTTACAATGACAGCATTCGTTAAAGTGCCATATTTAAATATGTTAACAAAATGTAGAATGGAAACATGTCTTCGTACTATGTATAGAAGTAGAAATTTTTTAACAATTATTGTATATTTTTTTACATTATTTATTTTCTTTGGAACATGTAAGTTTTTTTTTATTAAATTAAATTTAATAACAAGGCAAAAATTTAATTTAACTTTATTTTAATCATTTGATTATTTTGTTTACCTTACTTTTTAACATATTTTTAATTAAAATAACAAATAAGTAACAAAAAAGTTTTAAAATTAAAGGTTAAACATTCATTATTAATAATATACATTTAATTTTTTATTGACATTTTTAGTGTTATATGTTAGAAAAGCCAGAAATTTTGTCAACTCTTTCAGTAAAAAAAATAGCAATAATAAACAGGTTATGAGCACAAGGTTCCCTTTTTGGAAGTTGTCATTAAATGTTGCTACATTTGCTGTAATGAATGGAATATATGTAATATGGGCTATCCTACTTCAATTGAATACAGATCAATGTTATTTTCAAAAACATTTAAATCAAATGATGATGTATCTTGGTTTTGTTAGATTATCACTTATAATAAGAATATGTTTTGATCCAATATTAACCTTTATCACTGATTTCCAAATGAGAAGATCATTGTATAATGTATTGGGAATAAATGGAAAAATTAATCCACTTAGTTCTCAAAAGAATATGATTAAAAAGGGCGATGAAGAAATTGAAGATGATATCAATTCATCTGAATATCTAGAAAGGGGTAAAACTTCTACTGCATTAACTAGTACTACAGATCAAACAAATGAAATAACTTTAAAACCAAAAAATGATAATGAAGTTGTCTCTACTACTGCTATGGTACATGAATCACCACAAGAGGATGTAATTGAAGTTGTTAAAGATGAAGATTTATCTGATGCTATAAAAAATAACAAAAATATGTAGAAAAAAAAATCAGTATAATTATTTTAAAATTAAAAATCTACTATGTAATTGTTCAGTGCCATGAAAAGTACATTTTTTTTTATTTTAACAATTATTACTTTTCTACTGTATCAGTAGAAAACTGTATAAATTGTCAAAAAAAAACTTATTAATTCATTATTTGAAAATAGTACAAGAGATATAATGATTTCCATTATATATATATATATATATTTTGTTTTATATTTAGGACGAGGTATCATTGATAATTTTAAAACATTGTTGATACAGAATACACTTTAAATAAAATTATTCCATTAAAAATTGTAAATATTACAATTCTGAAAAATAAAAGTCATATGTCTATAAAAACATATCTATGTACATGTATTTAAAACACGTACCAATAATAATTTTAAAAGTAGAAGAATCATGACCTAATTATAGCATCCGTTTATATTTTATAAAATGCATTCTGTAACAGTGTCATCTTATTCTAATCAATTTTCAACTTGTCGACAACATTCTAATATTGTAAAAATTATCTTCAATAGATTATATCTTTTATTTTTCTTTTATAAACAATGATTCAAAATAATATTTCTCAAAATGATCAAATAAAAATTAATGAATTAAGAAAATTGGTAGAAAATGAGGTATGTTTTTAAAGATTGTTATCTTAATTTTATTTTTAGTTAACGCCATATTACGATACTGATTTTAATTTACTTAGATGGCTTCAAGGACATGATTATAAGCTTGATATTATTGTTCCAAAACTTAAAAATCATCTTTTATTTAGAAAAAGTAAATGGGATCTTGATCATTTAGCAGACCAACCTAGAAATTTTCCTGTTCATGAATATTGGCCAGTAGGTTATACTGGGCCAGCTATTAAAATACCAAATGTAATTGTGAATGTAGAACAGACTGGTGTTAATGATTTTTGGGGCCTTTTACATACTTATCCATTAAATGATATTCTTAAAGCAAGATGTCATGATTTGGAAACAATGTTAAGATTAGTAATGGAAGAAGAAAAAAAAACAGGTGAAAAAACTTCTATTCTCTATATATTAGATCTTTCTAATTTGACTTTTGATTTAAAATTAACAACTTTAATGACTGGAGCTTTATCTTCAAGTATGTTTTCAAGGTAAAATTTTAAATAATATATTATAGTTTCATCATTTATGGCTGATCATTATGTTGAATTGATTCATTCATTTGTCCTTGTTGGATGTCCAACTTTTATAACAACTTTATGGAATATTGCTAAACCATTACTACCAGAAAAAACCAAAAATAAAGTTAAAATTTTAGGTAGTCATACATGGAGAGATGAAATATTATCTATGGCTTGTGTAGAATCATTACCAACATTCTGGAATTGTAATAATGATCAATTATTTTTAGCTGATGTTAAAAGGCCAAAAAAAGTTGATGAAAAAGATTATTATAAAGGATCCTTACAATCAGCTGATAATGTACAATTTTTTTCAGTATCTGCTGGTAAAGCTAAATCATTTACCATTAAAGCTAAAAAAGATCAAAAGATTACATGGTTTATAGAAACAGATGGCCATTTTGCTTATGCTGTTTATTGTACAGAAAATGATAATGAAAATGATGTAGAAAAAATGACAATTGCTTATCCACGTTTCAATGTATGTTTATTAAAAAAATTTTTTTTCAATCAATTTTTATAAAATTATTTTAGAAAGTTCCTGGACCTACATGGGTACCATTAACTGATGAAATAGTAGCCCCATTAACAGGAACATACTATTTTTGGTTTAGTAATGAACATGCATGGATTCATAACTTGAAAATAAAATATGTTATTGAATTGAAAGATTAAAAGTATATACAGTATTTAAACAAATTTATTACCAGAAAATAATATAAAAGTTTTATTTGAAAATTTCTAATCAAAAATACAACATATTTATAATATTTTTAATTTTTATAAATACTTTTTACTAAAATTATTATTTCAAAATTTTTATCTATATAAACTTTATCAAATATTAGTATTTTTTAATACTAATAAATATTTATTACACACAAATCCAAATTATTTTTATAGTGTTTAATTAATTTAATACAATACAAAAATAATACAATTCTTATCTAACATTTAATAATATATATTTTAATGATAATTACAAAGTTCATCTCATAATTAATTTTTTTTGGGATTAGGTGGTTTAAACTTATTCCACCTTTCTGTTAATAACTAATACACAATGGATATTTTTTAACCCATCAAAATTAATTAAAATTACTTATATTCTTAAAAAAATCTGTCCAAGTCCAGTCTTTTGTTCTCTAAAGTTGCTTGCCCTTAAGAGATAAATATACTATTGATAAGACTTTTAGTTAAATATTTTAAATGTATAAACATAATCCCAACAATATTTTTATTGGTAAGACTTCTTCCAAATCCTGATTCAATGTTGATCTATAAATTATACATTGGTTAATACTTTTAACAGTATCATTATAAATTATAATTACCATTATTATACTATTTTAAATATTAAATAATTAAAATATTTGGTTTAAAATTAATAAAGTTTTAGTATACTTACATATATACTATATATTCCTCCCTTTTTATGCCTATATTTGTAGTTATACGCTATTTTACAATGTAGAAAAATCAATAGAAACTTATTCTACATATGCTTTATTATTATTATATTAAATTATTGGTTAAATTTTAGACTTTACTATGTTAAATAGTTTTGGAAAATTTTTTATTTTATTTGTCTTCATTCTAACTATACGCGATCTTATGTCATCGACATCTTCTGATAAGAAGGTTGTTGATGATGAGCATGATGAATTTGAAACATTTCAAAATTCAAATATTGATCAAGAAGATGAATTAGATATTAGAGATCCAACATCTCATTTGTCACCAAACCACAAAGATCCTGATGTTATGCCAATTCATTCTAAAAAATTACCTCCAATACGTTTTGAATTTTGTGTTTCTTGTGGATATAAACAAGCATTTGAACAATTTTCATCTGTTATTCGTGAAAAATATCCAAGTGCTGAGATTCATGGTGAAAATTATCCACCAGTTTATTGGAAATCATTAACAGCACAAGTTGTAGGAATAGCTAAATTTGCATTCATATTTCTTATTATATCAGGAAAAGATCCCCTACTTATGATTGGTATTTCACTTCCAGCATTATCAAATTGGTATATGAATAATAAAATTTCTTCATGTATGATGATATTTATGTTGTCAAATTTAATTGAAGGTATGATGATGTCTACTGGGGCATTTGAAATATTCCTTGGTCAAGAAAAGATATGGAGTAAGTTAGAAAGTGGAAGAGTACCATCTCCTAACGAACTGTTAACTATTCTTGCACAAAATTTAGAAATAAATGGTGTTCATGGTTCCAACTCTTTTAGTCAATTCAATTTTAATGAATAATTTTTTTTATACTACTTAAATATAATTTATCCTTTTATGTAAGATAAAAAAAAACATATAATAACATTTTTAAAATATTAAATTCAATTTAAATAACAAAAAAAAACTTTATTAGTAGGTTTATTACATATAAAAACTGCCATTTTCGCTATTATTTTTTATCGAAATAATTAAAATAGTAAATGTTGACATCTTATATATTACAACACTTTAATACACGCAAAATTGATAGATATTTTTTATGTTTGTTTATTTTTTTTTTTTTTTGGTGACTAAAAATTCATTTAATTTTGTTTATATCATAAACAAAAAAAAATTGTTTAATTGAATGACAATAATACGTTTAAAAAAATAACCAATAAGTTAAGCTTTCATCTCCTGTATTTGTTTAATTAAATAAGCCTTTTCATCATTAAATTGTTCGTCCTCAGTTCTATCTTTATGAAAATTAGTCAAAAATTCAACCAATTTTTCTCTATTTCTAATTAAAATGTCCAATATTGGGCGAGGCCTATTTGGATTGGCAACAAAAACTTTAAAAACATGAAAAGCTTCAAATTGAATTGAACGACTTTTTTCTCTCAACATTATCATCATTAATTTTAAATTTTCCGGATTACTAATATACCTTGTCATTACATTAAAATTATGCCTATCAAGTAACAATTCTCCTAATAATTTTAAACTTTGTCTTCTTGATACATAATTATCTGATTCTAATAATTTTTGATAATGTTCAAAAAATTTGTCATAATTTGTATCTAAAAATTCAGCTGCTAACGTTTTATGTTTTGTAATTAATTCTTTAAATGTTGTAAAAGCATCTGATGCTATGTCAAATGATGAAACTTCTACATATTGGAAAAAATCATAAAAATTATCACTATACAAAATTATTTTGGCTAAATGTTCATGTCTTATACATTCACGTATCATAGAACCACATGATATAGCAATATCTGGTGATTCATACCCTTTAACAAGTATTCGTAATATTTCTGGTCTTGTACTTAAATATTCAACAGTTGGTGATCTGGTACCAATTTGTCTACGAAGAAGATTATTAAATATAAGAGCAACATCTTTTTTAGATTCAAAATCAAAACGATTCAAATGTTTAATTAATAGTGGAATAACACTTGCTCCATAAATTTCCTGAGCTAATTGTCCAACCTAAAAAAAATAAAATAAAATAAGATAAAAATTAATAAATAAACTATACCTGTTCATTATTTGGTTCTTGACCATCCTGACCATAAATAACATTTTTAACTTGTTGTAATGATCTGGAAACTTCTTCTATAGCTTTTTCCATTTTTTTATCCTTTTCTCCTTTGTTAATTGTTTCTAAAGCTTCTTTCAAACTTTTCACAATTTCTTGAGGAGATTTATGTGATTTTCCAAATAGAGGTAATGGCATATCTATAAGTATACATAGATTAAAAAATAAATTATAATTAATAGATAGAGTTAATATATAATTATTAATAAGGTAAAAATAAAGCTAACACATAATATAACAATTTAGATTGTTGTTTATAACCTCCAAAAATGTTAAATAAAGTTCGCGATAAGATATGAAAAATAATTGGAAAAATATTAATAAGAATATATGTTTTACATTTAATATATACTTTTTTTTAATAAAAAAAAATAGATATTTATTTATATTATAAATTTCTATATATTTTATTGTTATGATATTCTATACAAATATTAATATTACTAGAACTTAATTTCTACAAATAGATGATAAAATTACAACTAATCCATAAATATAAATGAATAGAATTATAAAATTTTAAAATTTTTACTTTTATTACTACTATTTTTTTGAATTATAAAAAGAAGTTACATATAAATAAAAATGATAGAAAAATGAAAATGTATATAAATTTTGTTGTGTGAAATTATAAATAATATATAAATAGTATGTCAATATTATAATTATAGTTAGTAGTACAAAATCAATCAGGTAAAATTGTAACATTCTTGAGTAAAAATTTTTTTTAATATGCATAATAATATGTATAGTTTATATATTTTTCATTGGATAATGGTAAATTTTTTTACTCATTCTATATTTTAATGTAAAAAATGTATATATTTTTTTTCTAAGTATAAAAATAAAAAGGAATATACAAGTATGTGTGTATTTTGTGTAAAATATTCAAGAAAGGGACGTCTAAAAGGAACTATATGTTAGTTTAATGATGTAAGAATATAAAAATTAAGACATAAAGAAAGTTTAAATAATAATATTTTTAAAATATCAGTAAAAAGAGATAATATTTTTTATTTTATAAAAAACATACATAGTAATAAGATTATTATTATTATTATATATAAAAATAAACAATAAAATATTTAACTATAAAAGAATTTTAATAAAATTAAAAAAAATAGATATTGAAAGATAGAAAATGTTATAAAACAAATTAAAAGTACAAATAATGTCAAAAAATATATTTATATTTTGAGAAAATTACAACAATAGTATCTAAATACAAATTGTAATGTAATTATATTTTATTGATAAGAAATATTTATTATAAAAAAAAATTGTAAGTAGAAAGCAAAATATTAGGTGATTAAAATACTCTTTGAACATATATTTATGCTTTATTATCAAGAGAAAGAAATTAGAGATAGAGTCCCGTTTATACTGATAAAACAGGGGGAGAATAAAAAGATATACAAATATTGTCAAAAGAAATGACTCAGAAATATATATATATATATATAATGATTCAAGAACTAAAAGGTTAAATTTTGAACGGATAGTTTAAAATACTATGATATAAAAGTTGAGAAATATGCTAGAAATAAAAAAATATTTTTATGTGTAATTGAAACAAAATGATAAATAAAGTTTTTAAAAAATATATATATTATAAAAAAAATGATAAAAGTTTAAAAATAAAAGTACTTTTTATAATATTAAATTATTATAATGAAATTTATGTGTATTAAGAAAATGATATATCCAAAAATATAAAAATAATTTATATATGGATGCTAAATATTAAATTTTTTAAATGTTTCATAACAATAAATTTTAAAATTAAAATAACAAATATAATTTAAAAGGACAAATTTCAACATTATCATTGAACTTGTATCTTTTCTTCGTCAAATTGGCATATTTAAGAAGAAAGATTGATAAATAAAATAACAGGTTTTATCATAAAAAAATTTCATCGAAACATTTCTTTTTTTTTGGGATAATGAATACTAAAGAGGAAGATTATAAAATTTCTAGGAAGTATAATGTAGAAGATCTTTTGTTAAAAATATAGTTACAATGAAAGTTTAATATTACTAGAAATTTTGATCCGATTAAGGTTATTTTAAATATATATATATACATGTTAAGACAAACTATTTAAAATATTACAATATAAAAATAGTATATAAAAGAGCAAAAAATATTAAAATGATAGTATTTGGAAAACTTAATTTAAAATCAATTTAATATAAGAATATTTAGTTAAATAGCTTAAAATATAATTAAATAATGATATAAAATGTTATATTTTATAGATGATCAATATGAAATAGATATTGAATAAATATATTAGTGATTAAATTAAAAATTTCTAAGTTTTCTTGTATTGATAAAATTAATTAAAAATTATTTTTAGAAATACTAATATATAGATTAAGTTAAAAAAGATTTTTATATTAAGATAGAGATGTATACAAACTTTTTATATGTTTTATAAAAATAAATACTAAAAAAATTGTGTTTAAAAGTATTTAAAAGATTATTTAAGTGTAAGATTTTTTATACATTTAAACATGTGATACTTTTTTTAAAAAAAAATATTTTAAAATAAAAGTTTTTTTTTTATTATAGTAACATTTTATAAAGTTATTAAGAATAATTTAAATTTAAAAAAAAAAAACTAAACTTTTATACACGTTTACATTTAAAGGTGTTTAAAAAAATTTTCCTATACTTTAAAGAAATTTTTTTGGAACTAAGTTAAACAAAACTTCTAATATATTTTTTATTAAACTTATAAAATAAAATAAACCTTATAAAATTTTAATATACATATATAAAAGAGTAAATTTTTACTTAAATGTTCTATTAATCTTTATAATAAAAATTTTATAATATAAATTATAAGATTGTTTTCCAAAACAAGGTATGTATGAATATAATTTTGTGGTCTCCTTTTAAATATATCATTTAATAGAGGTATTTATATATTGTAGTGTTCTCTTAACTATTCATTTACATTATTTTTAACAATTACTTAACAAATAATATCTTCTTCAATTATCTATTTATTTATTATTATTATTATTATTATATTTATAATATAAAAGAATTGATGAGATGGAAATAACTAATAGACATTTTATATACATAACCTCACTTCGAATATATATTAGTAACATTTTTGTTATAAATAAAAATCTATTAATATATATTATCATAACTTAGGAAATCAATTAGAAATATAAAAAAAAGTTTTTAAGTTGTTAAAAAAGTGTCTTAATAACAAAATTTAGAAAATTTATAATGGATATATTTATACCAAAATATACCATTATTTGACAAAATAACTTATATGATAAAAGAACATAAAGTGCAAGCTTAAAAGAATAACAATAAAATTCTTTTTTTTACTTAATATAAAAAAAAGTACATAACTAATGTTAAAAAGTATAATTTAAAAAAAAATTTTTTATAGTTATTAAAAGAAATATATAAAATAATATTATTTAAATAAAAAAAATGTACAACTAACTGTATGAAATGTTTATTATAAAGTATATCATATTTATCATCTTATATATCAAAAATTTATTAAAATATAACTTTCTATCAGTTCTTCTTTTTAAAATTAATAATATTTTACTAAAATATATACAAAAATATGAATAGTTTAAAGAAGATGATAAAATATAAATGAAGGTTAAATATTATATTTGAAACATTTTAAATAAATAATTTATTTAAAAAAAAAGTAAATGTTGAAAAATTATAGAATTATTATTTTTTAAAATATATAAAGATGCTTATATTTAATAACTTTATTTCAAAAAAAAAAATTAAAAGCTTTGTTTTATATATATTATTTTTAAAATCAACATACTAATATTATTAAATTATTTCAATATTATTGCATAAGCTTGTTTTTATTAAAATATTATATGTCTACAAAAATAGGTTTATCATTATTATAGATATTTAGTTGTATAATTAAATAAATGTATATTATATAAATTTAAACAGAAAAATTTGATTTATTTAATATTAATTATTGTATGATTTAATATTATAATAACATATATAGTTAAATATTTTAAAAATGATTATATTATAAATAAATTTCTCTTTTTCACTTATAATTTATCTAATAATAAATAATTTCTTTAAAATGAATAAAAATTTAGATTGATTTTAATAAATTTTTATTTATTTAAACCATATTTATGATTATTGACAACAAATATATGTATACATTTTAAAATCTATTAGATTACATATTTTTTTAATAAAACTTTTTATATAATAATAAAAAATGATACATAAGATTAATTATAAATATACAAAAATACCCTTTTATATATAGTTTTAGGTATAATATACTAGAAAAATTTTTTTTTATTATCAAATAGTTATCATTTACATAATTTAATCTTCATTTTTGATACTGTAAAATAATAAAATTTTGTTATAAATATGTCAATAGGATCATGCTCTAAAAATGAAAGACCATAAAACTATTCTTTCATTAATAAATAATTATGTTTTTATAACAATTATATTAAATATTATTTTATTGTTAAATTCTAACATTGATATCAGAGTTGATTGAAGGATTATCTCCAGTAATATTTCTTTTTTCACTTGACGATTGTAAACCAGTAAAACGGTCTTTGTTTGAATAATTTAATATTTGAAATCCACTTAAAGGGTGAGTAGAATTAAATGAATTACGATTTTTATAAAAACAGAAGTATAATATTGAACCAGTTAATGCTAACATACAAAGAATTGTTGCTATTGTCATAAATATAAGACAATACTTTAATGTTACCATTGTTTCAGCAGCTTTCTATAAAAAAAAAGTTATGTAAAAATGAGATGTCTTGAAAAAATATAAAAAAATTATTGAGAAAGAATTTAAAACAAAAAGAAATAACTTACAATTGAAGCATATTGAATATCTTCCATTCCACATGTTTTAAAACATGTACTTGGCCCACCAAATATTCCACTAAGGGGATTAGATGATGATGCATGTGGCATAGCTATATCTAAAATTTTATCAGCAAAATTGCCAAATGTTGATTTTTGTTGTGAAGCCACCTTTTCAAAAATATCTTTACCAGTTGGGAGTGAATTATTACCTAGTGTTGAGGTAAAATTATTATTTGAAATTTTAGATTCACTAACTAAATTTTTAGCAGTAGCACCAAGAATATCTGTAAGACCAGAAACAGTCTTTGAAACGTCACCAAATAAAGCTGACAAGTCTAATGAATTTGTTGATGGTAGTGAGTCAATAATATTGTTAACTGTAGAATGAGTACCTAAACTTGTTGATATTGGTAAATTAGATGAAGGTGATTGTAATTGCTGTTGATTTACTGATGCGGAGATGGAGGGTTGACTGGTGGATGAAATAATGTCCATTAGACTATTTTAATTGACAGTATCGACACGATAAACACAGTGATATTTTTAATATAGTAGATTATGACAAGTTATTTTAACTTTAAGACATTGACATTGAAAGTTCTATGTCAATTTATAATAGGTGATTAACGGAAATTGTTCTTTATAATGTGATTTTCAACAAACAATTTTCTTTTTAATAAAATCAATTTAATTAAAATTAAACAATTATATATCTGTTATAAAATCTTTTTTTAATAATTTTTTTTACAAAAAAAGTATCTAAAATAAATATAATTTCATAAAATTATTAATACATTTTAATAAATACATGAAAACAGTTAAAGAGTCAAGAAATTTTAAAAATAAATATTTCAAATATACATAATTTTTGTTTATAATTATAATTTAAAAAAAAAACAACATTTAGAATTTTTATTAAATATTTTTATTTATTTCTATATATAAATAAAAAAAATACTTAATTCTAAAAATAAAATCTTTAATTTTTTTTTCAAAACTTGATTTAGCATAAAAATTTTTAATAAAATAAATATATTATATAGAGTTAATGTTTTTAAAAATTTTAAAAACTGTATTATGATTTAGATAATACTTATCAAAGAGTAGAATCAAGTATCATTTGAAAAATGTAGAAATTTTGTGAATAAAATATTATTTAAAATATATTTAAAGAAATAATAACTAAAGAATAGTTTATTTTTATTGAGTTATTTAATATAGAATTATTTTTAACTAAAATAATAGTTATATAAAGATTTATTAAATATATGATAGATAATATAAGCTTTTTTTTATTGTTAAATTTTGTAATACAAAAATGTGAGATATATAAGATAAAAGAGTGATTAATGTATATATTAAAAAGAAACTCTCAATTTATCTACTTAAACGGTATCTAAATATTATCCAAATTATTTAATTTTATGTTAACCTTCTTCATATTAATATAAATAAATATTACAAAGGAAATTTACTTTCTTAAATTACTTCTTAAATCTTTTATATCCACTTCAAGATTTGTTTTTACTCTATTAAATAATATACTACTTATAACATTTTTCAAAAGATATAATTTTAAAATATAATAACAATTAAGATATGATTTAATAAATGTATGTTTTAACTTATTGTTAAATATTTCTCAATTATATAAGTATATTATTATCTTTCTTTAAAATAAACTTACAGAAAAAAAATATTTAACTTAAAATTAATATATTGTAAACTAGCTTTTAATTTTTGATATTTAATATCATAATTTTCTTTAATTTTAACAACTTTTTTTATATTACTGTACTTAAAAAATAAAAGTCAGTTATAATAATTGTACTCTAATAATAAATTGGATAGATGAAAAATAAATACATACTTTAGATTATTAATATTTCTTTTGTATAAAGTTAAATGATTAAAAGAACTTTGAAAAATATATAAATAATAAAGGTGTTTGATTTTATAAAAAGTAGTAGGCTTCTTAAAGCTAACTCCTCTTTTTAAATTAATGTGTTAATGATTAATGAAATATGAACACTATTATAAATTAAAAAGTTTAATAATTAATTTATAATAAAATATATATACAATTTCATTATTATATAATAAATAATTAAAATATTAAATAGAAAAGCAATTGAAAGTTTATACTTTAATAAATAATACAGTACCATAAAAATTAAAATAGGTAAACTACTGTTTGGTATATAAAATTTATAAAAGCACACGAGCAGAACATTTATTTAAAAATGATTAAAATGTATAATAATATTTTTAAATGAAACTTTTTAAGCATTTATTTAATATATCTTTATAAATACATTTTAAATATTCACAAATATTGGCTTATCATTTTTATAAACCTATTCATGGATTCTTTTCATTATTTTTCATTCATCATCCCATAAACTTTTAGGTCACAGGTACTACCACCTTTTTATTATTACAATACTTAACTATTATTTTTTTTGTTTCCTATTTATTGACATATTTTGAGGTACTTTATAAAAATATTTTACATTTTTTTTTGTTTAATAATACTTTACATCTTATTGTATATTGTTCTATACCTTGAAAAGGTTTTTAAAAAACCTTACATTTATAAAATAATTAACAAAAAATTTGTTTAACAAATATTTTACTAAAGTTATAAAATGAAAATAAGATAAAAACATATATATATATATATTACAATAATAATAATATTGTTTTTTTTTAGTATTTTATACATTATTATATACTTAAATTATAAAATTAAAAAAAAAATTACTAAATTTAACAATTATTATTTAATGTTACAAAATTTTTCCTTCTATTGAAATTATTTTTTCTCATTCTCCATGTCCAAGTACTAATGATACCGATAAAAATAAAAGCAAGAATAATGGCAGCAGGATACTGAATCCATACCTCTTTTCTTACAATGTCATTATAAAAATTTTCATCTTCCGATTTATTTATTTTGTGAATCATTTCATTGGTTGAATTTAATACTAATTCATTATTAATAGTAGTATTTTTATCAGAAATAGTTAAATTTGATAAATTAGAAGTAATATTTAATAATGTCCAATCTTCCATTCTATTTAAAAAATAAATTAAATTTTATTTATAATTATGATTTAAAATGATAAATTTTATAAAACATGAAAATAAATGTAAAATTAAAGAAAAATAAAATATAGAAAGAGTATATCTTAATAAATATCTATCAAGATATACGTAATTTATATAAAACTATAAACATACAGAAATAGGAGCTTTTATTTTTAACTAACAAAAAGTCAAAAATAAAAATATTTAGCATTAATGTAGTTAAAACATTATTTATAATGTAAAAATAGCTTTAAATAATAAATACAAATTACATATATAAAAAGTTTTAGCCTTCTGTAAATAAATATATAGATATTATAATAATGGCACGGTAGTAATTTTGATTATTTTATAATATATAAAGTTAAAACTTTATATCACAAAAATAAAAGTAAATAAATAATTTTAAATTAGTAGTCTTTACATTCATGAAAGATATTTGTAAAGATAATTATATTTTGTTTCTTCTTCCTTTACTTCTGACTCCAATGATTCATGAAAAAGAAATTAGATATATTGTAAAGTTTTATTAATATTTGTTAAAAAATTCTATTAACTATTTTGATATAATATAAATGGAATAATTTAAATATTTTATTATGCAATGTAATTATTTTTAAAAATAAATTATTCTTTATTATTTATTTTAATAAAGCAAAGCTTATAATATACAATAAAAAAAAACTTTTTTTTTTAAAAATTTTATTAGAAAAAGAGGTATTTTATATAATATAAAATATATTAATATTATATATATATAAATATATATTTGTGTATATGCTCTAAACATAAATATATCACTACAGATTTATATTAATAAAGTAAAAATAATGAGTTATATTATATATTAAATATGAAAAAGGAATGAATAAAAAAAGTTGTTTGCGCATGTGTTGATATTTTTTAAGAAGTAAATCATCATTGTTATGATATATTTCAATATTTTAAAAGTGTAACAATATGATACTATTGATAATAGAAAAAAAGAGTCATTTTATTTTATAATAAATAACGGAATTAAAAAGAAAAAAAAATTTCAAATAAAATAAAGTGTAAAATTTTTTGGTTAAACTAAATTAGAGGATTGTCATAAATAGAACTATAATTTAAAATGAACATTTTCCTATTTTATTATTAATTGTATAAATAATTTAATAAAAATATATATTCTATACATTGTTTAAAAAAAAGTTTTATATTTACTTTTAAAATATATGTGATTAATATTATTGTTTTATAAAATAATTTAATTAAATTAAAACAATTGTATATTTTGATAATTAAAATATATAAATAATTCTGTTAACTTATAATATACTAAAGATATTGTAAAACTTAATAATAAAATACTTTTTATTATTAATATATCATTTATCTATTATTATAATACTAGTTATTGTAAGAAATATAATAAAAAGATTTTATAAAACAGATAAAATTTATTATTAATTAAAATAAAGATACAAATTTTATAAAAAAAATTTTTTTTATTAAATATAAATAAAAGTTAAAATTTTTTTCTTATAAATATATAAACCCTTTTTGTCGAATAAATTAAACAGTTGTTAAATATATAATGTATGTTTTTTCCATATGTTTTTTTTAAATAAAATTTCTTTTTAGTTTGTTATTTTAAATGAAAGTTAATATATTATATTATAAATAATATCTAAGTATTATAAAAATAATTATATTTTTTTCATAATTTTTTTAGCATTATTAAAGGTAAATATTTTGTTATCTTCTTCATTTTCTTTCATTTCATCAATATCTATAATTAAATATTCATTCAAAGGATTTTCCTCTCCATTTGTACCATCCTCTTTAACATACTTAAATTTAACACTGTCATAAGCCGTATTTGTTAGATAAGCAACAACTTCCCATAAGGTAGTAATTAAGGCATTAACAAAATAACGATATTTTTTAATATCTCCTATATATGCTGAATGGAGAACAGTAAAACCTCCTTTAACAAAACATAATTTCCCATGAGATAAATCAATTGTATGTGAATCAAGAACTGTTGAAAATGGAAATGTCATACCATGATGTTGTGGAAAATGAATTCCATATTCAAGAAGGAACATCATAAAATATGATCCTATCATTAATTTATCAATCTCTTTTTCATTTGTCATTAATTTATAAATATTTTGACAACGTTTAATTAATTGTTGATAATTATGTATTCTATAAGCATCAAATGTTTTCATTATATTATATGAAATTAATCTTCTCTTCTCAAGAAGTCTAAGAAGTAAAAGATCAAAAAAGTAAGTTCCCCATACTTTAGTTTCCCCAGTATTTAATGAAAGTTCTTTTAACCAGAGGCGAAGTAGCCTTCCAAGGAGAGCAAAACTATGACATTGTTTTTGAGCTGATTCACATACTTGTGTGAATTCTACTCCAAGTAAATTGTCAACAGATAATGTTATATCAATATCAGGTATATTAGAACTTTTCATATAAATAAGACTAAATTTAGTACTTTTTTCAATTTTTACATCACTTAATGTTTTTTCATTCTTAAGAAGATCACAAACTTTTTCTAATGCTTCATCTTTATTAAATTTTTTATCTTTTTTCATTTCTATACTTGTTAATATAGTATAATCTAATGTTGAACCTTTAATAGCTGTATGATTTGCCATTGATCCAACCATTGCTATTTTAGAATGTTTACCAAAAACATTAATAACATTACCATTTAAAACATTATTTTCAAAATTTTCAAATAATTTATATTCTTTATCAGAGATAGAATTTTTATTAATTTCATTTAATGTTTCTTTATTAAGAAGTGAAAAATGTTTATAATTAAGTTTATTCATAACATCTTTTAGTTTTTTTCTTGATTCAAGTATACTTTTCATAGTCTTATATTTTTGGCTAATTAAATGTTCATTAATATCTTCTAATTTTTCTAAATTAACAAATGATGTTCCACAGACAGCCATATATTTGTTAGTATTTTTTGAACCATATGGTAATCTATGAATATCATATTCTTTCAATATTTCACTTCCATTTTTTCCAACATAAAGTGATCTTTCATTAAATTTTTGTTTTTTTAAAAATGTAAAAGCAGTATCAATAATAACTTTTCTTTCTACAGGCTCTTTCCACATTTCATATGAATAAAAATGTTTTCCTTCATTTGAAATTTCAAAATATATTTTTAATATTGTCAAAGCATTCTCCTTGCAATTGGTTTCAAAAACAGCCATAGCCTTTTCATCTTTATACAATTCAAGAGTAAAATTATCAACTTTTTCAGGGTAAGATTTTTCAATTGTCTCACAAAATTGTTCTATTTTATCTGAAAAAATACAATTTCCATTAATTTCTTTCTCTTTCTTTAATTCAACCATTTTCTTTTTCTATTATTAAATTTTTTATTATTATTTAGGCTAAAAACTGTTTTTATTTTAGAAATCTCTAAAATAAATCAAGATTTAAAATAATGATAAACAAAAAAAATTCGATAAAATTTATGGTTAAAAGAAAAAAAGTAACCGAAAAGTTACAGAGAAAAAGATAACGTATGATAAGTGTAATAGTAATAATTGCCACGACATCATTTATAGTAATATTTTTTAAAAAAATGTTTAAAAAAATAACAAAAATTAGTAATATAATAAAATATATTTATATAAACAATAATAAAATTTCACATAAAAAAAATAATATATATGTATATAACAAGATATATATTTAAATATTGTAAATAAAGTTTTAAAAGTTTAAAAAATTATTTAAAAAAAATATATTTATATATAATATATATTCTAATATAATAAATAAATTTTATAAAAAAAATTATTTCTATTAAAACTTTATGAAACAAATAAACATAATAGAATAATTTTTATGAAATTCTTCCAACACATAATAAATATATCTATCTTCAATTATTATTTTAATAGTATTATTATTATTATACGCCATAATCAACGTTTTGTCAATTATATAAACTTTTCTCTCTCCCTATCAACAATCACTATCTATCAGTATGAATAAAGAATGTGTGGACGAGAATTTTATATATATATGTATAACATTTTGGTACGTAATGATTTTTTGGAAATGGATTTTATAATTTTCTTTAGTTTCTCTAGATAATGTAAAAATTTATAGGAATAAAATATATAATTACCTTTAGTATAATTAATTTTTTATAATATTCATATGTTAAAAAAAAATAGCTTGAATACAGTATATCAAATATATTATGTTTAACATAAGAAAATTAATAGTAAATAGAAAAAAAAAATACAAATATACAAATAAATATATTATATCAAAATATTCATTAAATATATATTTTTTTATATAAAAAAGAATGATTAAAAATTGATAAATAAATAAAAATATTTTAAAATATATATATATAATGAAAAAAATAATAAAAGATTTCTAATTGATTTTAGTTTGCAAGATTACTAATAAACAACAAATTTTAAAAACCTACTTATAAATTTTAGTAAAAAAGAATGATTAATATTCTTAAACTTTCATTGTACCATGTTTAATAATTATATATTTAGAATAATTTTATATAATAGATAAAATATATTTAAAACAATTACAATTTTTCTCGCTTTTTAAATACACTTTGGTGTGAAGAGTTTTTGTGTAAATAAATTAAACCTTTTGAAAATACTAATAACTATATACATATATACATAGTATTAAATACTGATAAATGATGTAAGAATTCTAAGATGCTATAGGAAGAGTAATTGAATATTATAACATAATAATAATAATTTGTTAAAATATATGTGCTGTTGATTAGATGTAAGAGTTATTCTTAGTAATCTCATTATTAATGACCACCTACAAAATGTTGTTATTTTATTTGACTTCTAAAATTATTTCATAAACTTCAATCAATTTACCTCAATAATAATTGTTTTTTTAATTATAAAGTATTTTTACAAAAATTTTTTTATTCTTTGTTATAAACAAATATTTCATTATTCTTCTTGTTTTATCCTCTTTAATATTAAATATTTTAAAAAAATATATATAACAACATTTATATATTTGAAAATAAAAAAAAATTTTAAAGTTGTTAGTTTTAATACATTTTTTATTAAAAGTATAAAAATATGCAATTGATTAATTTTTAATAAAATGACCTTGAACTTGGACTTTTAAGAATGATATAATAATAAAAAAAAAATCTTTTTTTAAATCAATAAAATAATTCTTTGTATATCTACCAACTCTTTTTTTTCATAACAAAAAAAACAATTTGTCTTTGTAAAAATAATGAAAAATAATTCAATAGACTTGTGATGAAATGTAACTAATGAGGAAAATTATTTTAAAAGTATTTATATGTAATAAAAATATATTAAAATGCCAAAATTATTAACTTTTATTGTACATAACTATCCCTTCTCATATATTCTCTTACTCTTGTTGACCTTCGTTACTTATTCATATTCACAATTATTGGTTTCTAAAGTAATCGATGCTTTGAGGCAAAATAACTAGCTTTTATAACGTTCCTTTATCTTTTTCTCACAATAAAATATTTATACTTTTACAAACATTTCTATTTCTTTTTTATCAATCAACCAAACAATATTTTTGAAGGAATCTGTTTATCATCTTTTTGTAAAAAGTGAGGAAATTTATTATTATAATATTTAACTTTTGTTACAGATTAGCAAATAAAATAACAACTATTGAAGTAGTAGAAATATTTTTCCATATGAGTAAAATCAAAATTTATTCTTTTGTAAATTATGTTTAATCAAGATGAAATAACAAATAGTATCCTTTTTAATCTTTATGAGGTTTTTAAATAATTTTATTAACCAAAGGGTTTTAATTAAATTAAATAAAATGAAACTATTTAAAATTAAGCAAGATATACCATACTCTTATAAAATATTTATAACATTTTATATCTTAAATCAATAAAATTGTTATTAATCTTTAAAAGGTACTTTCAATTAAAGAACTTTGTCATTTATTATAAAATTATTTTATTTAATCATACAATATATTAAAATATATAAAGAATAAAATTTTTTTTTTTTAAATATACAAATATTTTCAACTACGAAAAGATATATTTATTTATAACGAGAAGAAACGTCAAAAAATTAAACCTTCTTTTTATATTTAGTTTTTATATATTTATATAATCATTTTTACTTTTCATTCTTTTTATTATTATATAAATTTTTATATCTCTAAATATTATTTTATAAAACTATATTAAAAAATGGTCCTTACAACTGTCCTTTCTATGATAAGATATGTCAGCGAAATTGATGATAGAGATTTCGTTGATCGTCTTCATGGATTTTTTACAACAAATATTTTAATTGGATTAGCTGTTTTAGTTAGTTTCAAGGTATGTCTTTTTTATTATACCAGTTTAATATTTATTTTTATAGCAATTTGGTGGTAAACCAATAGAATGTTTGGTGCCTGATATTTTTACATCATCCTGGGAACAGGTAATAGTTATTTTAAAATTTATTTATTTATATTTTTATCAAAAAAAAAAATAATAAAAATACAAATTTGATATATGTATATATTTGTATATGACTCAAGATTAAATTTTTAGTTACACTAAAAAAAAGTAAATATATAACACAAAGAAAAGTATTTTATGATTACTCATCTATTGTAATTTTTATAAATTAAATATTTAAAAATAAAGTACATTATATATATATAATATTTGACTAACTATTTTTAGTATGCTGAAAATTATTGTTGGTCACAAGATAATTATTATGTTCCATTGAAAGAAAGTGCTGCTGGTATGGAGGAGGAAGAAAAGAAAGCAAGAAAAATTAGTTATTATCAATGGGTACCTTTTTTTTTATTAATATCAGCTGTGTTCTTTCGACTACCCTCATTATTATGGAAGTATTTAGCAGGACATTCTGGTATCAAAATAAATGAATTAGTTAAAATGGCTTGTGATAATAATAATATAAAACCAGATATTAAAAAAGCGAATATCAAAAGTTTAGTCATTCACTTACAGGGAGCATTAAAATTTCACAAAAGAGTTAAAAAAAAACAAATAAAACAATTCAAGGTATTTTTTTTATGTAATCTTCCATACTCCTCAGCTTATGTTACATTAATGTATGTATTATCTAAATTTTTATACTTGGCCAATGTAACATTACAATTATTTTTAATGAATTCATTTCTTGAAACTGATCGTTATAAATATTATGGTTTAGAGGCAGTTTTAGATTTAATTAGAGGAAAAACATGGGATCAAACAGGAATGTTTCCAAGGGTATCTTTATGTGATTTTGATGTACGTGTTATGGGAAATATTCAAGAACATACTATTCAATGTGTCTTAGTTATTAATATTTTTAATGAAAAAATATTTATTTTTCTTTGGTTTTGGTATCTTACACTTTTTATTTTTACTTTGGGATCATTTTTATATTGGGCTTTTATTAATTTTTTTCCCTCAACATCAAAAAGATTTATTGCAAGGCATTTAGAAATGAGTGAATTAATGTTTGATCCAAAAGAAAATGAAAAAGATTTAGATAAATTTGTCTATGGATACTTAAAATATGATGGTGTTTTTGTTATTCGACAATTAACAATGCATTCTGGAATTATTTTTGGAACTGAAGTTGTTGCCAATTTATGGAGATCTTATTATAATTTAGAAAGAGAACTTAAAAGAAGTAACAGTATTGATAATTGTTTTTCAGCAAGTAATTCACCAGAAAAAGCTAAAAATAATTTTCAATATGATGATAGTAATGAAATATTATTAAGAAATAGAAAAACTTTTCCTCCAAATGTAAATTATTATAAAAATACATTGTCTAATGATCCATTAAAAGAATCTTTATCTAATGAAAAAGAATGTTTAATACCACCACCAATGCCATCATCTGATGTAATAAATGCATTAAAAAAAGCTACAGGATTAAGTAGTCCTAGTATAGGATCTCAAAGTACAACATCACCAATGTATGAAAAATATTTATCTGAAGGTACGAATACTCATTATAGATATACTAACATTTCAATTCCACAGCATGATGATCCAACAAAACTTAATTTGGTTGTTGTTGATAAGGCTTTTAAAAGTTAACAAATAAGCAAAAAAAGTTTTACATGTCTAACAACTAACTATTTAAATGTCTTTTTTTTAATAATAAATGAATAATCTTTTATTTAGAAAAAAGAAAAGCGAAAAATAAAAAAGTTTATTTTATTGAAAAACCAGAAAATACTAAAAATAAAAGATCAGAATCACCAACACCACCTTCCACTTATTATTCGTTTGCCCTAGAAGACAATGTAACTTCATTTAATAATGTGCCTCCAGAAGTTCAAAAAACAGATCCACCTTTACAAAATCTAAGTACTGTTAAAATTCAATCATTCAATAAATTTTAATAAATATTGTATTTTGATATATTTATATATTTCACTTGTGCCTTAATTTTCTAATAATAATAAAATAAATAAAAGTATTTTATAAATTAAAAAGTTTATATTAAAAAATTAAAAGAAATGTAATTAATTAGAGGACATGATTTATTTTATTTATAGTATAATTTTATTATAAATCAATTATATTATAGTTACCTTGAAAAAAGATATTAAATTACATTTCGATTATTATACAATTTTTATTTTTGTAACTATATTTATTTATTTTATCATTTTGTTTAAAAATTTCATTTCTTGATACAATAAATAATTTTAATAATGTTATATTCTTATAACTTTTGTATAATATAAATAATAACAAAATCTTTCAAGATAAATCTATATAATACAATCACTTGAGTGTATATAAACTAACTATTAATTGTATTATAATTAATGATATATATAATTTTTTTTATTTGACTTTTGGATTATTTTATTTAAGTTAAGATTTTCTTGAGTATCTTTTTATGAAGAGAGGTGGATAAAAAGTTTTTTTTTATAAGGTGAGATATATAACGGAAGTCGTTAACAATTTTAAGGTTGATTCACTAATAACATTTTTTTTTTGTTTAATAAATTTTAAATATAAAAAATTATGCCAATACAAGGATTATTAGAATTATGGAAAACATTTAGTAAAAAGTATGGTGGAGATTCAATAGATCGCTGGCATTTTGTTTATACATCTAATTTACTTATTGTTTTTGCCTCAATTAGTGCATTTAAAACATTTGGTGGTGATCCAATAAATTGTTTAGTACCAGGAAGTTTTCCAGGTTCATGGCAAGTTGTAAGTTTTATAATTAAATATTATTTGACATTTAACTTTTAATATATAAAAAAATAATTTTTAAAAAGAAAACAGTAATTAAAAGAAAAGTTATTTTTAATTTTATTTTATAACAATGAGTAAGGGTAATAAAAAGATTACAAATGACACCCTTCACATATAATAATTTTAAAAATATATCATAACTGTATATAATCAATGTTTGTCTGTCTTAAAAGTATCAGTAAACTTTAAAATTTATATATATAAGTGTAATAGGATGAAATAACAAAAATAGTTATTATTTAAAATAATTTGTATATATAATTTCCTACTATGTAATTGTCGTAAAATTTTTTATTATACATTTATTTAATATAAATCTATCAATTATCTTTAATTAGTAGAACTTTTTTTATTAAAAACAAAAAAAATTTAAAATCAATCACATTTCAAATAAAATAAAATCATGTTTCATAACAATACAATATAATAAATATGTTTATGTATATAATACTCACTTTATTAAATAATAGTTATTTATACCTGAAAATTATATTATCATTAAAATGTGAAGGTGGTAATATTTTTACCATAAAATTGATAAAAAGTATTAATTTTATATTTTTATTAACACTACTCATCTTTACTTTTCATCAAACTTTTATATAGAAAATTATATTTCACCAGCTTTCTTTATAAAATAATATCAAAAATTATTGAACAGGAATTTTTATACATAATAATATTTTAAAAATAATGATAGATTTAAAATTTTTATATTTTGTTAATTGTTTACTATTTTAACAGCTTTTATCAGCTATTTTATTTACTTTTTTTTTCGTTAAAAATTTTTACTTTTACTTTTAGTTGTTTTTTTTTTAAATTAACATAATATACTTATTATTATCTAATATTTAACTAATTATATTAAAAATATATTGTTTCAAAGATGATGATTGAATCGTTTGTTGGCATGATAAAATATCTATCACCAAGAGAAGATGATGACTGGAGTGATAGAATGAATTATTTATATACACCAAATATATTATTAGCTTTTAGTGTTTTAATTTCTTTTAAACAATTTGGTGGAAGGCCAATAGAATGCATGTTTCCTAATAAATTTCCAGGATCATGGGAACAAGTAATTAGAAAATTTTTAAAACACTTTTTATAATTAATTTTTTTTATTCTATTTTTTTTATAGTATGCTGAAAACTATTGTTGGTCACAAGATACATATTTTGTCAATCCAAATGAACATGTAGCTAATATTGCTGAAAAAGATAGATATTCACAGGATCGAAAATTATCATACTATCAATGGGTACCATTTTTTTTATTATTTCAAGCTGCTTGTTTTCGTTTTCCATCAATTTTTTGGAAATATATAAGTTTAAATAGTGGTATAAGGGTACATGAAATTGTTGAAAGAGCTATGGATCCATCAAATCTTGAAATAGCAACAAAAGAAAAAAATTTAGAAATTTTAACTCAACATATTAGTTTAGCATTAAAATTTCAAAGAAAAATTGCTAAAAAAAATATTGTTATTCATAAGACAATGAAACTTCTTAATATATCATATTCAGCATGTTTTATTAGTTATATGTATTTAATAATGAAAAGTTTATATATGATAAATGTTATAGTACAATTATATATTTTAAATAAGTAAGTTTTAATTAGTTATGATATAAAACTTTAATAAATATTAAAGGTTTCTTGAAACTGATAAGTATCAATGGTATGGTTTTGGTGTAATAAAAGATATTATGTTAGGTACACAATGGGAAAGATCAGGTTATTTTCCACGAGTTTCATTATGTGATTTTACTGTCCGTCAAGTAGCTAATATACAAAAATATTCTGTTCAATGTGTATTAGTTATTAATATTTTTAATGAAAAAATTTTTGTATTATTATGGTTTTGGTATGTACTTCTTAGTGTAGCAACACTTGCCTCATTTACATATTGGATTTTTGTAATGACATTTTCTTGTTTTGGTAGAGGATTTATTTCATCAAACTTAGAACTTAGTGATGTTGAAGATTTTGATCCTATAAGATGTAAAAAAAATGTTCGAAGATTTGTTAATGAATATTTAAAACAAGATGGTATATTTGTTCTTAGAATGATTTCAACACATGCAGGAATAATTTTTGGTACTGAACTTGTATCTAAATTATATAATGTATTTTTAGAATATGAAGAAAATGTAAGTATTATTGATTAAAATACTTTTAATTATTATTTTTTTTTAGAAAAAATTAGAACTTAATAAAATGATTGAAGGGCATGTTATGAATACATTAAGAAAAAGAAAAGATATTAGAAAAGCTTCTAATATATCCTTGTGTTCAGAAGATCATTATAGTGGATTACTTGACAATATTGAAGAGAAAGAAAGGCCTGATACAGCAAACTCATCAGGAACAACTAAATCATTAAAAAGTCAAGGATCTCAAACACCTAAACATTATGATTCTAAAATTTCAATTGGATATTCAAATAAATCTGTTGAAACAAGTAAAATCGAATAAATTAAATTTTAAAATTTATTGGTTAAACTATAATTATTTTTATAATAAATCCATAAAAATAATCAGATTATTTAAAGATTAAAAAAGATTTGATTTAAATAATAATTAATTAAAGTATATCATAATTATATGGTTTTATATCTCTTTAGTTAACCTTATATAAAGATATAAAACACTAGTTAATGCATTGCCAATATTATCAACATTACCTTTTATTAAATAGAAAAATAATACTGTGTTTTATTTTCTAATAAAAAGTTTAATTAATATTTTAATTTTTTTTTTATTTTTAATTTTAAAATGAAATAACATATTTATAGCTATATTATATTAATTAATATTTTTAATTGCAAACATGCAAAATAATATTAAAAACAAAATATGATTAATTTTATTAAAAAAATAATAATTTTTACTACTATTATTAATATTTTCGAAAAAATTAGTAATTCCCTTTTTTATAATTTTTAGTTATTGGTATTTATAAATAAATGTAAATATTGCTACTTTAGAACCTGCGCATATTTTATATTTGCTTAAAATTATTAATATGAAATTTCCTTAACTTTAAGAAGGCTTAAAAAAAACTTTCTAGTTAAATTATTACCTATTACTTTATACTAATTTTATAGTTTATATCTTATAAGAACATATATTTATGTATATTATATTTAAGAACTTTTCAATATTTAAAATATGAAAGTTTTTATTTACTTTGTTAAAGTGGTTATATTAATATAACAACTATTGTCTTTAAGATAAATAATTTTGTCATTAACAAATTATTTGGTACAAAATATTTTGTGTTACAAAGTTGTGTACTTCAGAACCAAAATATGAAACACTTTAATGTTTCAGGCTAATTCAAATAGTAAGATTAATCTTTTTATCTAACATTAATATAAAAAAAGACACTAGTTTTTATTTTCTAAATAATCTCTTTCTTTTTATTTATATTTATTTATTCTATTCTTTTTCAAATGAAGATAAAAATTGTAATAAAAATTTATATTTTTGAATTGATACTATGATATTATTGTGTATATGATACTAACTATTTGTGTCAAAAAAAATTTTCAACTTTTGTACAAACATTTTAAAAATTATAATATTTATTAAAAAAATTACTTTTAACTTGTAAAAATTAATTTATCTTTTATTTTTTTTTCATAAGAATAAGTATAAATTTAAATAAAGTTAATTTTCTTGTAACTAAGATACACTAAGATATTCATTTTATCACTAACAATATTTATATAAATATTATCTTATTTAAATATCTTTTTATTTATATTTTTTAATTTATTATTTACAAATAATATAATAATTATAATAAAATACTTTTAATATAAATTAATAATCACATAATATAAATATTATATTAACAAGTAGTAAAACTTTTTTCTTCATTTATCGTACCTTTTATGTGTTTCATAAAAAAATAATATGTAATACAAAATATTTCATGTTTAATAAATCACTCGTGAATAAAATATTTTTATTGTTATTATAAACTATTAAAGCATTTCATAAATCAAAAATAATGAAGACTTTTACTTCTATGATAAAAGTACACATATTTTTAATAGTCTTTTTTTTAATTTAAAAATTTCATTTTATAATGTTTTTCTTCAATTTTTTATTTACAAAATATAAAATATATTGTAAGAGAGATAGAAAAAAAAATTTATAACTAAACTACAATATTTTAACATTTTTGATTCATTTAAATTTATTAAACCATACTTTTTTTTAGAATTACACATTTCAATTTATTTTTTTCTAAAAATTCAATATTTTATGATAACAATGGAAAATCCACTACAACTTACTACACTCCCATTAAATTTGGAAAATGAAAAAAAGAAGAATAAAAAAAAAAA
Source organism: Strongyloides stercoralis (assembly GCA_029582065.1). NCBI lineage: Eukaryota > Metazoa > Nematoda > Chromadorea > Rhabditida > Strongyloididae > Strongyloides > Strongyloides stercoralis. The sequence continues at coordinate 12,539,173 of CM055866.1, read as the reverse complement.
TAAGAATCATAAAGTTTTTTCTAAATTAACTTTTTCTTTATATCCATCTGAAATAAAATCATTATCCACTTCTCAAGGAAGTTTAATTAATAAGAATGATGATATAATTGAAAAAAAAAAGCATGTTAAATGTAAAAATATTTATCAAAATAAAAAGTAAGTATTAATTATTATAAAATAATACAATGCATTTTTATCTATCATCATCTTACTTTTTTTTTTCTTTTTATTCATATTATATTTATAATTTTGTATAAAAACTTGTAATATAAAACAATAATACATAAAATTATGTGTATTTTAAATTTTTTTAATATTTTTTAAATTATTTTTTAATAAATAATTATTTAAATGATATTATTATAAATTTAAAAATATTTTTTAAAAAGATGAATTAATAATAGAATAATAAAATATTTATCTTTTGTATATTTTGTTCATTAATATGAATGTTTGCCTTGGATTTTTCCATTTTAACATTATAAAAAGTGCATTGTTTTATGAGTAAAATGGTACAAATGATAAGATAAGGTAAAACTATATTAAAATGTTTTATTACTTGTATAAATTTTTGTATCTAAAATTTATTAATTCAAATAGTTTATATCTACTATACTAATCATCCATAAAAAAAAACTATTTTTTGTTATTATTTTTTATTATTATTAATATAAAAACATATAATTTTTTCTTATTGTTCAATCTATATACTACAATAAATTGATATAAATAAAAAGATATTTTAAAGAAGATGATGAAAGATAAAACAAAAGGTATTTTAAAAGATATTGATGAATACATTGATAGAAAATTTATGGAACATACTGATATTCTTGAAATGTCATGGAATAAAAATGAAAGAATAAAACCAGCTCCAATAATTTATAAGGATGATGATGTTATGAAGGAAAAAATTAAACATATGGAGGAGCAACTTATTTTAAGAAAAGAAGGAAGTAAAATTCATAGATGTCCTAATGAATTTGAAGAGGTAACTTTTTTTTTAATAATTTTTTGTTACAATAACATTTTTTAAGACATCAAAATTTGTTGCATTACAAGTTTACTTTGCATGGTTTATTCTTTTTATACATGCATATTTTCGTGAATTTTTGCGTGGTATAGGTCTTGAAAAATTAAAATATGCTTGTGAATTAAAATCACAAAAACATTTTACACCATTATTTAATTCTTTTGAATCAATTTATGCTAGAAATTGTTATATTCTTGTTAGAGATGTTTTTGAAAGACCTATTGGTTCTTGTCCTGGTGGTACTGTTAATCTTATTGATAGAATTTCTTATGATGGTAACTGGACATATGAATATCCCGGTACTCAAACTAATGTTATAAATGTTGGTTCATATAATTATTTGGGTTTTGCTGAAACTTCTGGTAAATGTGCTACAGATTCATGTAACGCTATTGATAAATATGGTATCTCTGTTTCAACAACTATCAGAGAAGGAGGTTCATCAAAGATACAACATGAATTAGAAAAATTAGTGGCTGAATTTTTAGGTACTGAAGATGCTATGGTATTTAGTATGGGGTTTGCGACAAATTCTATGAACGCCCCCTGTTTAGTTGATAAGGTTTGTACAAAGATCAAATAACTATTTAACTAATAATTAATAAATTATTTTTTTTAGCATTCTCTTATCATATCGGATCAATTAAATCACGCATCGTTAATTCTTGGTTGTAGAATGTCAGGTGCCAGTATACGTGTATTTAAACACGATGATATGTTATCATTAGAACAAACAATAAGAAATGCTATTGCTTATGGGAATCCAAAAACACATAGACCATATCATAAGATTTTAATTATCGTTGAAGGTATTTATTCAATGGAAGGTTCCATTTGTAATTTACCAGCTATAATAGCTTTAAAGAAAAAATATAAATGTTATTTATATTTAGATGAGGCTCATTCAATTGGTGCAATGGGTCCTTCTGGTAAAGGTATTGTAGAATATTGGGATTGTGATGTTAATGATATTGATATAATGATGGGAACATTTACTAAAAGTTTTGGTGCAGCTGGTGGTTATATTGCTGGTAAAAAAAAAATTATAGATCATTTAAGAGTTACATCAGCAACTAGTTATTATAGTTCACCAATGTCTCCACCTGTAGCACAACAAGTATACACATCTATGAGTATAATTATGGGAAAAGATGGTACAAATGAAGGTAGAAAAAGGATTGAGCAATTAGCAAGAAACGCAAGATACTTTAGAAGACAATTAAAAAAAATGGGACTTATAGTTTATGGATCTGATGATTCCCCAGTTGTTCCAATACTTTTTTATTATCCAACACTTTGTGGATCTTTTGGTAGAGAAATGTTAGCAAGAAAAATTGGTGTTGTTGTTGTTTCACATCCAGCAACTCCAATGACAGAATCAAGAGCAAGAATTTGTTTGTCAGCAGCACATACTAAAGAAATGTTAGATGAAGTTTTAAAAAATATAGATGAAGTATCAGATCAATTAGGATTTAAATTTATGAAACATTCAAATAAATATAAAGATCTTGAGATTGAATGGTGATTTAATAAATTTATATACTTTTTATTAATTGTAATTATGGGTTTTTTTTGTTAAATTTATTTATAACTTTAATAGTTCCATATAACTATTACTAAGGAATAAATATTGTTTACTATTTAACCTTTGTAGTAAATATTTTAGTTAGTAAATTTAATTATCAAATTGATTTTTTTTTCAAAATAAAAATTCAGAGATATAAAATAATCAATAACAAATTTATTTAATTGAAACAACATAATAACAATGAAGCTTTCAAAAATTTCCCATTTCATATCATTTGAGATAACGTTAACACAATGATGAAATTTCTTACTTCTTGGCAACGGCTCCCTTTACTTTAGCAGTTCCTCTGAATTTCTTTTGTCTGTTCTTACGTTCTTTACGTTGTTTACGTCCAGACTTTTCAAGTTTTACTCCAGTAAGCTAAAAAAAATTATAATAATTTAAAATATTTTCTTTACTACTATAATAACTTACTCTAGCAATCATGTATTTATGTTCGTATCTCTTAGCATCATCAAGGGAATCATAGATTTTAGCAAATCCTGAAGATTTACCTCCACCAATTTGAGATTTGATACCATAAGGTATGACAACATCAGGAGTTGTCTTATAAAGAGCAGCAAGTTTTTCTTGTAATTCTTTTTTTGAAATTGTTGCTTTTAATGGATGAAGGATATCAACAATCATTTGCCTTCTGTTCATAAGTCTATTGTTGACAATTTTTTTTGTAGAAATAACGACAGCACCAGAAGTACTAATAACCATTTTTAACGAATGGACCCTAAAAATAAAAAAAAAAATTAAAATTGGTAACGTTGGTTATTGTTAAAAAAGAAATATAGTCCCAATACTGTAAAATATAAAATAAGAGAAAATATTAAAACTTTTTACAAATTTTCTCGTTAAACATAATTTATAAAAAAATTCTAATAATTTAAAAAATACTAATAAACAGGATAAATAAATATATACCACTAAAAACAATGAGAAAACTTTCAAAAAGGATTTCAGTTGGAAAATTAGTATAATTCCAATTGTAAGAAGGTTTTCGTTTCAAGAGATATTGTGGTTGGTGCACCGCTAACCAACGAATAAATATTAATTTTCATTCATAACCCTAAAAAATTACGGTAAAGAGCAGAATTATTTTTCTATTGATTTGATAATTTAATGAAAAAAAGAAATTGACAAACCATATATATACCATGTTTACAACAAAAAAAAATAAATAATAATAATCATTACAATTTATTAGTTATAATCTTATAAAATAAAATTTAAGGCACAATAATTGACCAATAAAATAAAGTTCGATAAAGTATAGGATGTTAAATAAGATAAAGTATATACAAATAAAAAAAAAAGTACATTTATAAAAAATAGTTTCCATAAAATAATTTAGTTCGTATAAATTTTTTTTTCTTTCTTTTATGAATAGAAAGTAAGAACAGAAGATTGGTTGCCTCTAACTAAAAGTGTAGGTGGTAAACCTCTTGTCATCATTTCAAGCCAAGCCAAGTATAAGCTTGATGAAACCATACCACGACGTGGGACTGGTAATGTTATACAAATAAGATCTGATGAGGAAGAATTATCTCTTAAAAGTTCTGCAATACGCAATTGGCGATTAGTTTTATCACGTTGACCAGCTAACTCTGCATCTGATATTTGTCCTTCTTTAGCATCATCAGATAAATTGCACCGGAATGGTTCTATAAGTGTATTAAATTCATCAACTATTTCTTTTTGTGGTTTTTTTGTTATATCAGAAATAACATGAACATCCGAAACTTTAATTCTAAATTTATTTAACAAACCAGCCATACCACGTTGCATTTGTGCAATGCCACTACTTGATGCTGAAACTGTAAACACACGTAAAGTAGCATTTTCAAGATATGACTTAGGTATAGTTAATAAATATGGTAAAAAAAGTGTTAATCCACCATCATCAAAAAGCCACCAAACATCTATTGTAGCTTGTTTAACTTTTGTTTTAAATCTATTAATTGACGACAATAATTCTCTTTGAGCAGCAGTAGGTCTTCTGGTACTAAAAATGGAGATTATTTAATGAAAAATAATTATATTAAATTAAACAAAAACATGCGCAAAAACAATGACACAATAAAGTAATAATAAATTAACTTTCTACAAACACAACACAATATTTAAAATAAAGTTGCGCCAACCTTTTTTTAGTTCCAAATAAAAACCTTCTTAAAATAATAAAATTGAAAAATATTTGTTAATTTAAAAAAAATGAACTAAATGTAGTTTAGAAAAAAACTTACCTTTTTCTTCTCAATAAACCAACTTTATCATTAATACTCATTTGATGATGTGAGCTTTGTCCTCCAATAGTATCATTTCTTGAATCATCAAAAGTAACATTTCTACCACATTCAACGTCTTCCTTTACAAGTGACATCTGACTAACTGTTCGTTGTGAATCAGGTGTCGACTGACTTCTATCATCTTCCTCCCCCTCATCTTCACCTTCTTCTTCCTCATCTGATACATTAATATCTAGATATGAATGTGTATTTTCTGAATCCTCCCCTTCTTCTCCTTCTTTTTGTTCCTTTTCATTTTTATTTTTAGTTACTACAATGTCTTTTTCAGGTGAAGTTTCAGTTTCATTACAATCATCTACTGATTTTTCAATATTCATCATAGAATCATCAGTTGGTAAATTTAATCTATCATGATCACCCATATTAAGGTTTCTCATTTCATTTGAAAAATCAAAACCATCTCCTGAGTTACGTAAAATGCATACACCCATATTTGAATCAAATGCACATTGAATAACTTTAAAATAATCATTAATTTCAGTTAAATTATTGATATCACAATGTTTCCAATTACTTTTAAATCCCATTAACAAGACGTCTGGACGAAGTTTGCCAAGACCACTAGTTTGAATTAATGATTCAGCTCCTTCTAAAAATGATTTTGAAACAAAACAACTAACAAATGCCCTAATATGTCTTCTTTTTAACCAATCAGAAAGTCTAGTGTTTAATAATTGTAAATTACTTAATATAAAATTATTTGGATTATGAAGAATAATATTTCCACAAACCATTAATGATGATCCTTTACAAATATTATTAGCAAAATCAACTAAACTAGGCCTTGCTGTTGGTGAACCACATAATATTAATATTTGTGGTCTATAATTTTTAACATGTTCTGCTGTTTCATTTAACTTTTGCATTCCTTTTAATGCATTTCTATATGTATGTGCCTGTCCACTTGATCCCCAATTAACATCTGGTTTTCTATATAATAAATATAGATATAATGCCATAAAACATGCAAATGTAATTAATGCTGTAGACCAAGAAATTATAAACATAACCATAATACATAATACAGCACCTAATAATGATACCCATTTATTGTAATATTTAAAACTTGGTCTAAAACCAGGTGAATCTGCTATACTATTATCAAAACATGCATAATTAATCAAAGCATATGATGCTAAAAAGAAATTTGAAATAATAGGAGCTATAGCATTTAATTCTCCAATTAATATCATAACCATACAAATAACAAAACCCAATAAATATGCCTTTCTTGGTTCATCATCTTTACCTGATCCTTTACCAAAAGCATTGATATATGGAAATAATTTATCCTTACATACTGCTTGAAAAACTTTTGGTGCTGAAACAAGAGAAGCAAGTGCAGATGACAATGTTGCAGCAAAAATTCCTGCTGTTATTAATGGTCCCCAAAAAGATGTCATCTCCATTATTTGAAAATTATTCATTAAACCATATTCACATGTTTGATTCTTAAGACATTCCTGTTCAACATAATATGAAATAGAATTTGTTGCATTTGTCTCTTGAATTGGTAATGTTATTCCATCAACATCTCTTAAACAAGTTGATCCAGTAGCAATAACTGTTAAAATATAAATAATAGTTGTTGAAAAAATGGCAGCTAATGTACCTAATGGTATAGCTTGTTGTGGATTAGCTAAATCACCAGATATATTAGCACCAGCCATAATACCAGTTGCTGCTGGGAAATAGACAGAAAAGACAGAAAAAAAGTTTTCATTACGAAAAGCAGGCATCAGATTAGTTATCATTGTAGTGTAACTTAATCCAGTTAAACCTTTAATAAATTTTTCTTCAGTTGGTGGTATAAAAATTCCAACAAAATAATTAATAATAGATAATGTTAAAATAACAAGAAGACCCATTTGCATTTTAGATTCAAAACCTGTACCAATAAAAACAATGCAAATAAGAATAACACAAGTAATTAAACCTATAATTCTAACGTCATTCATTTCACCATCAATAATAGCATAACCAAAACTTTTAAATAAATCTCTAACAGTTTCTGCAAAACCAACAATATACATTGCAGCTGAGACAGCATTAGCAAATGAAAAAATAATACCAATAGAACCACCAAATTCAGGTCCAAGTGATCTTGATATTAAAAAATATGCACCACCACCTTTAACATCACCATTTGTACAAATGGCACAAGTTGATAATGCAGTTATTGTTGTAACAACTGATGCTAACAATACAACAGCACATCCTAATATAATACCAGCTTGACCGGCAACCCAACTAACTCTAAGATATAACATAACACCAAAAATATTTAATAAACATCGAAAATAGACACCTTCAATCCATCCAAATTTTTTTCTACTAACAATTTGTTGCTTCCCAGAACCATTACTTGTTCTTCTATCATCTGGTAATAATGGATCTCTAGGACCTTTTAAGTCATTCATTTCATCAATACTTTGTTGACCACTTAATAATTGTGCCATTGATGGCCTAGTTGATTGTGGTTTATTTGGATCTAATGTGTTTCGATAATAATCCATAATTGGTGGTCTTTCAATAGTTTTAAAATTTCTTAAACTTTTCATATTTATTGTATTATTTCCACCTGATGATATTGTATTAATTGTACCATCATTACTATCATGACTATGGGCAACATTAAATTTTACTGTTCTTTGATTTTGTGGTAAATGATTTTCATCATTATTACTATTTAAAGATGATTCTACTGAAGGTTCACGTCCTAATACCTGTATAAAAAATGATAAAGTGCTACTTGAAAAAAATATATATATATTTTAAAACGTACAGTAAACCTTCCAGCAAGAGAAGTCTTCCTTGATATATTACTATTTTCATCACTTTTAAATGTAGCATTGGAAGAGTGATGAGATTGGAGTCGTTTACCATCATTACCTATAATACCATTTCTATCAGCTTCTTCAGCTTGTTTTCCTTGTTCTTCCAAATTTTGGGATGATTTTGTAACCTGGAATCGATTAGTTATCTTTCCCATTTTCTTTTAATTTTAAATTAAATTTTAGTTCTTTTTATTTTTTAAGTTTTATATTAGAGTTATATAAAATGAATGTTCTCTTTTAGAATGAGTATAAATTTAGATAAAGTACAAAGTTAATATATTATTAGCTAACTTTTTTTAAAGGTGATTAAAATAGCAACTTTCCAATATTATATATACGTACTTTATATATATATTTAAATTGAGTATATCAGATAAAATAGATAAAAATTAAAAGTCTTTTTTTTGTTATCAAAATAAGAATTGTAAAAAAAAAATAACTATACAAATTCTTTTCTTCTTTTTCGTATATAATGTAGATATATATAATAAATAATTAATATAAATTTATCTCAATAAAATTGCATTCAAAAAGAGTTTATAGGTTAGAAGGTAAAGAAAATAAAAAGAAGCTTTTTGGTAATTAAAAGTTGATTTTGATTCTCTTTTTCTATTGTATTGAAATATAATAAAGCTAAAAAATAAATACATTAAATGATGAGATTTAAAAAAGTTAATCAAAATTGCATACAAAAGTATGTATAAATTCTTCTTTTATTATTAAAGGTAAGCCTTGTGAAAAAGAGATTATTATATAGAGAAGTTACCAATTTTAGATAAAGAGAATTAAACAAATTATACAAAGTAAGAATATTTTGAGATAGAAGTTAATATTATAAATTATTTTCTTTAAATATAATATTTAAAACAAAAGAATACTAAATCAAAGGACAACTAACTAAAATACCAAAATCACTGTTATTAAAAAAAAAGACACAAAAAAAACTACCAAAAAAAGTAAAACTATATTATATTACGTAGGATTAGCGTGCTAAAAAGTTCTTACATCTATAAATATGATTCTTATCAATACACGATATAAATATACATATATAAAATGATAAAATAAGGCAGTTAATTTGCAAAATAAATATTATAAATTCATTAAAAGTTATTCATTTCCTATATAAAAAATTTTTTTATAATACACTCTTTAAATTACAAAATTTCTTCTTCATTAAAAAAGAAATGACCATTAAATAAGTTTATCATAAAACACTTTACCCCAGTTTGATAAAAATTTAGTAAAATTCTTTAGATAAGGTTTACTAAAAAGAACTTCCTCAAGCAATAACCGCAAAGCTTTTAGTAAAATTCTATAGGTATAAATAATTTTGGGATATTAAAATGATATATATATATATGTCAAATAATATAATATATTTACAAACAATAATAATAAAAGTATTACTATGTTATTTTTTCCTTAAAACATTCACTTAAAGTATAACAACTGATAATGTAATCAAATACTTTTTTTTTATATATATTTAAAGTTTTAATTAATTTATATAAACAAAACATACATGAAATCTTGTATTAACCTTGTGATCTTCATTATGCTCCGAAGATATTGAATTATCAGCAGAAGGAATAATTAAATTTTTCGCTACTTTTTCATTGTTTGATGGTAAATTTTTAGCCACCGAATTTGATGACATCCTTTAAAAATTTTATTTTTACTCCTATAAATTTAATAAAATTACAAATTTCAATTATTTAAAAAAAAAGAATCCCCCCATTAATTGAATACAAACAATGGAGAAATTAAAAAAAAAATTAAATTAACAATATTTTAAATGTAAAAAAAAATTTAAATTAAAAAGAAATTTTCTAAATTATAATTTAATAAGACAAAAAAAAAGAGTGTCCTCATAAAAATGAAATAAGACAAATCCTAATTACTAGTATTTATATATATTCAAGAATTATAATGAATATAAATAAAAAAAAATGTTATCAGTACACCATTATTTATATATTTATTTATAAATAAATATTATTTACCTTTGACTAATCATTTTATCTATATGTAAAAATGACGAAAATAAAATTAAAAATATACATTGCCAATCATTAAATAAAGCATAAAAGAACTTTTAGAAAAATATTTTATATAAAAATAATGTAAATATTAGGGTGTATAATGAAAAGATCAGTGGTATTTTAAAGAAGAAAAGTAAATGATACATTTTGAAAACAATAATAATTTAGAAAGTTAAAAATTTTTTAAGTATATCAAATTGATTCCTACCAATATTGTCATCTTAAGATTTAAATTGATGACGAATATAAGTATATTAGTACAAGAAATGTGGGAGTAAAATAAAAATATATATATGTTTGTTGAATAGCCACAACTATGAACGGTCTTTTCAAATGTCTGGTGCCAGAGTGATATTGTCATAGTAATATATGTTACAAGAAATGTTATTATGCCATATTTTATTTTATACTATTTTTATTTGGTTAAAAGAGTAAAATATTCTAAAATATTATATATTATATAATTTGCTCATTTTTATATTCTTAATATAATATTATATTATAATTGTAATGTTTAAATCATTACTTTGAATTATATAAAAGGACAAGATGATGGAAATTAAAATGTCATTGAACTTGGTAAATTAAAAGACAATAAATTTTAGGATAAAATATTTTGGATAAATAAAGAGGGAACACTATATATAAATTATATGGAAAGGAAAATGGAATAACATATCACCCTTGTCACAATACAAATATAGATATCCACAAATAAAAAAAAAGATAAAATTTAAATAAATTGATAAAATTATTTTAAACAAAAAGTAAGAATATGAAAGATTAAAAAAAATTTTTCCCTGTATTGTAGTTGTCATTATAATTTAACAAAACACTATGATTAGAAAAGAAAGAAAAAAAAAATGGTAAAAAAATGTTTTAAGAATTAGTGCATGTTTGATTTATCTAACAGTTGTATGTGACATAAACCATACAAATTTTCAATATATTTTTTTAAAATTATTTTTGAAATTATTTTAAAATAAAATTGAATTGAAAGTTTAACCATAAACAATATCTTAGGAAGGTATTTTATTTCTAAAAAAATAAAATATAAATAAAATTTACAGGAAATTTTCTTCTATTTTTAGTTTTTAAAACATTAATCTCATGAAAGTGTGAATGATAAACTATTAAATTTTTTTTTAGTAATAAAAAAAATTATTAAATGTTAGTAGAGATGAATTATCATAGAATATTTTATAGTATAAAGTAAAGCGTTGCAATGTTTTTGTTTTTTAAAATAAATTTAAATAAAAAAAAAGTATAATAAACCATTGAAGACAAGTGTCAATTTATTAATAATACGATGCCTTTTTTTTCTTCTGATTAAAATAATACTTTTTTTCTTTATAAAATAGGGACAAGCCAACTAATAAATTACAATAATAAATTTTAATAAAATATTGTTTCATTAATATAACAAAACAAAAAGATTAATTTGTAATGTTAAGATAATTTTAAAATAAATAATAACTTAAATATTATATAATCAATTTTATAAAAAGGAAAATACAGTTATTTATATTTTAAAATTAGGCATAACACCTCTTTAAAGTGCATGGAAAATAATTAATTGAAAAAATTTTAAAATGACAAATCACTATAATTATTTTAAAAAATAAACATTTTTAGTTAAAAGGAATGCATTTTTATTAATATATTAATTATATACATATATTTCTATCAAACAACTTTTTTTTTTATCTAATCTTCTTTTTTTTTAAGTATATTTTTAAAAAAAATAAATATAGAAAACAATATTTACATTAATATAAAAAATAATTTAAAAAAAAAAATAATTTAAAAAAGATATAAAAGTCAAAGATCACTACATTTTAATATTTTATTTAATTTAAAAGTGTTTAATTCTATAAGTATAATATTAAGTTTATTGCTATTAATAAAATATTATTCAAGAATGAGAAATTTTTATACTTAAAAAAAATTAAAACGATAAACTTTAATAATTTAATGTATAAAATTTAACACTTATAATCTATATATTTAAATTATTTATCTGTATATTATTTAAAACGTAATAATAAATGTTCTTATTTTCAACAAAAAAATTTTAATCTAAAAAATATACTTTTTATATTATATATTTTTCTAATACAAAAAAATATTTTTATAATAAACAAAAAACACTAAATTATATAAAAATTTTAAACAAAGAAAAAATATTTTAACAATATAGAATAAGTTTTAATTAAAAAATTATTAATTTAGAAGAAAACATAAAAATTTACTTCAGTGTAAATTTTTAAAATATAATAAAGAAAATAAAATGCTAGATTTATTTTGTCTTACTATCTATTTATACATAAATATTTATATGCGAATATATTAAGTGAAAAATATTTTTGAAACATATCAAAAGTATAAAAAAAAACTTTTAACGTTTATATAACTTAAAACAAAAATTTTTCCATAAGAAATATAGAAATGTTGAAATTTTTTTTGTTAGGGAATACCGTTGGTCCAAATATATAATTATAAAAAACTTTTTTTTTATTTTTTTACATATCTTACACAGGAAACATTGATAAAGGTTAAATATATATAAAAAAAAATTTATTTAATAAATTATTAAAATATTTTTTCAAGCATAAAATAATCACAGGAAAGTAAGATGTTATTAAATATACTTTATAAAAATTTTCTTTTTAAAGAAAAGTATTTAAATATAAGCAAATATAATATGTTAAATAAAATAATATATATAATATAAAAAAAGATTTTTAACAATTATTAAATTTATGGTCTAAAAAAAATTTATTAAAGGTATTATATTGTATATATTTTATTTGTAGAAGATATACAAATAAAAAATTTGTGGTATAAAGTTAAATACACCAGAACAAACGATGAGTTAAATTTCTAAAAATGAAATATTTTATGGTATTAAAATATATGAAACTTAGTTTGATTATAAACTGAATATTTATTTACGTTTACATTTACTTTCTTATATTAACTACGTTAACATAACATTGTAAAAAATATTATGGCATTTTTTGTCTTGTAAAATGATAGTGTATTTAATAAAATATTGCAATTTTTAAAGTGGTTTCGATACTTTATAATAGTTGGTAAATAATCGTACTTACATAAGTAAATATTTTCATACTTTAATAATTGAAATATTAATATAATAGTAAAAAATGAATCTTTTTTTACATTTAAGAAAGTACAGTAATGACAAATATAATCTTAAAATAAAATATATACTATTATTTAACTCTTTGAACTTTAAAATTTGTATTTTTTCTTTAAAAATTTAATGCTTCTTTAGATTTAAATATTCTTACAGTTTATTATAATAATCCAATAAAATAAAATATTTTTTAAAGAAAGTATTTTTAAAAATAACATTTTTTTTGAAAAATGAATAAGAATAGTTATTGATATAATATATATATATATATATATCAAATTTTCCATGATTAATTAAATTTTATTATATCAGGTTATTGAAAGAGTAAAATTTAAAATAAATTTATTTGCTAAAGAAATTAAACATTAATCACAATTAATTCCTAATTACATGCATTAATTTTTTTAAACCTGTTGTAAGAATTTTCAATATTTTTATTATGATTTATTATTAAAGTATAATTATATATATTACTTTATATTGATAATCAAATATTCACTTTTAAAAGTTATCATATTGATGCTTGAGAAAATTTTAAAATACCCTTTTCATCAAAAGAAAAAAAGTGTAATGTATAATAATAATAATCAAATAATGACATATCACTATCTTGATAATTGTATTAATCATAATCTTTATACTTAAAGTGAAAAAGAATGACTATGTGTTAATAAAAGAGTTATATAAAAAAAATATGTTAGATGATTTTATAGCTGGATGGATATCAGGTAAATTATATTTTTATTTTGTGTATTTATTCTTTTAAAAAAAAATTGTATATGTATATATATAACATTAAATAATTTACCTTTTTTTAGGGGGCATTGGTCTTATTGTCGGTCATCCTTTTGATACTATTAAAACACGTGTACAAACGATAAAACAATTTAATGGTCCATATCATTGTTTAATTATAACTATTAAAAATGAATCATTAAAAGGTTTATATAAAGGAATGTTAGCACCATCATTAAGTATTGGATTTCAAAATTCATTACTTTTTTCAGGATATGGATGGACATTAAAATTAATTCATAAGGAGTATGATAAAAATAACCTTCCAATGAGTGATATTATTTTTGCTTCAATTGTTGGAACATGGTTTCAATTAATTCCAGCAATTCCTATAGATAATCTTAAAACAAAACTTCAAGTACAGCGAAATCTTAATAATAATAAAGAATTATATAAAGGCCCTGTTGATGGTATGATAAAAATTATAAAAAAAAAAGGATTAATTGGTTTATATGAGGGTGGATATGCAATGTTCTGGAGAGATAATATAGGATATTTATTTTATATACCTGTGTATGAAATATCACAACGTTATTTAATTGAAAATAAATATAATGAAAGCTTATCTCAACTTATTGGAGGAGGGATAGCTGGAAGTATATCATGGTTAAGTATTTGTCCTATTGAAATTATTAAAAATAAACTTCAAGTAATGGAACAATTAGAGAAAAAAAATATAAAAACAATTAGTTATAAAATGATTTGTAAAAAAATAATAAAAGAAGATGGAATTAAAGGTTTTTATAAAGGTGGATTAATTCTTGTGTGTCGTGGCTTTCTTACAAATGCTGTTGTTTTTTCTGTTTATGAAAATATTATGGGTATATGGAGTAAAATATTCAAGCCAACAAATCACTAAATTATAGGTTACATATGTGTTATTTATTATTGATTTTAAGAAAAGTTAAAACAAATTTAAAATTATTATTAAAATTGAAAAAAAAATAATATTTACGATTTTTCAATGTTTTTTTCGTTGTCATTATTTATTTTTAATGGGACCATTCTATGATGATATATTGACCACAATGATATAACAATTAAGCCTAATAAAATTTGATAAATAAAAATTATTTTAGGACCAAAATTTTGATATATAAAAGCACTTATAATTGGTGCTGTAAGAGTACCAACTCCACCACATGTTTGTAACCATCCTTGCATTGTTCCTTGTCTTCTATTTCCAAGAATTCTTGAAAAAAGAGTATTCATTGCTGAATTTACAACAGGAAATGCTATCCCAACACATAAAGAATAAGATATAAAATAAAGATAAGGATTTATGATAGGAAGATTTTCACACCAATCAAACTTAGATATATCACATCCTGTCAATTCTGTTGAAGATGTTATATTAATCATTGTTCTTGAATCGTATTGTGAAACTTTAGGTGAATCATTATATATAAATGGATATGGATATACAATTAGATGAAAGATGACTAATAATCCAAAACCAAACATAATATTTCTACGAAATTTTCCACTAAAAATTTAATTTATTAATTTAAATAAATAAAAGATATTTATTTAAAATAGAAATCATATTATTTTGTATAACATTTTTATTAAAACAACTTTCTTTATTTTGATATATTTCTATTCAAAATGAAGGAAAAAAAAATCCAAATAATTTCTATACTATTTAATATAGTAAAAAATCAATTATTCTCATAAATAAATTTTTAATCACAAAGTTTTTATAAGTTAAGCTATACAACTTGTTAACACCAACAGATTAACTGAATTCTAATATAAATTTAAATAAATATTAATACTTTTTTTTAATATATAAATATTAAAAAACAATATTAATAATATAAAAATTTGTTTGATTAACAAAGTTATATATTTTTTTAATTTTTTTTACATAAAATTAAATAAAAAATAATGTGATTTCTATTTTAATTATTAACAAAAAAGTAAACTTACTATTTTCCTATATCAATAAAAATAAATAAAAAGTAAACAAAAAAAGCTGAAAAACCTAAAAAACCTTGAGCATAAGCTATAACAGTAACTGTTTGCTTTTTAGTAAAATTAAACATCATCATTGAAATAATAGGGCCAAGAGTTGATAAATTTGAAACAATAAACATTTGAACGAATCTTGATATGAATGCAACAGTAACAGCAACTTTATCATATTTAGGTAAACTCATACTGGAGTCTTCTTTTTTACTAGCTTCATACTTATGAATACCAACATATTTTTCTACAAAAATATATTTTACTGCTAACAAACTACATCCATTTGCCACTACAGCTAGAAATGATGGCATATTATAAATATGGAAATAAATATTTTTTAAAATAGAAATACCAGGATATCCTAAACCAATAAATAAAAGATTTAATGATGGTCCTATTGTAACACCAAAAGCTAAACCACCACTAATAATACTAACAGCTCTACTTCTATCTTTTTCTGTAGAAGCGGTTGCAGCATAAGAACGTAATAATGAAACAGAAGACCATCCTACACCTGTTATAATTCTTGATACAATCATAAACTCTTTTTGATAACACGGAAGTTTATCTAATATAAAATATAAAAAATTTCCTATTAATTGGGAAGTGATACCAATATATAGAGGAATTTTAATACATTTTATTTTATTTGACCACCAACCAAATACAGGTGAAAATATAATATTACTAATAGAATAGGAACCAAGAACAAGTCCAAAAAATTCTTCACTTACATGTGGATCAAGCTAAAAAAAAATATACATATTTCTTGTAAAAAAAAAAAGAAAAAAAAACAATAAAAAATCATACAATTTGTAAGTATGGCCAAATAGTAGCAAAATAAATAGAAAATTGGACATTTGAACTAAAGGCTAAAAGTCCGCCAATATATATACTTTTCCACTGTGTTTTCTCTTCATCATCCTTCTTAATTTTTGAAGTTTCTGTATCATTTGACGATTGTTTAGTAAATATTTTAGTGTTTAAACGAATATCTTCAATACTATTCTTTAGTGAATTCATATTTATAGGCATTTTATAAAATTTATTTTATCAATAAAATATTTTTTTCGTGAAGAAAAAAAATATATAAATTACTAAAAGCTTATTAGAAAGTTTAAAATTTCCAAAAAATGTTTAAAACGTTAATGTGTTTAATAAACATATATAAATTTTATATATACTAGAAATATTTAATGTTATCCAATATATTTATATATACAAATTGTACACTAAATCTTTTAAGTATAGATAAGAGAGAAAAAGCGTCTAATAAATATTACTCCCTGATTAAATCATTTTTTTATTGTAATCTTCAAAAATTTGATGAAAAAAGAGTGAAAAATTCTGGAAGTTAATAATATAAATAATCAAGTATTTTGAAATAATCATTTTTCTTTAATAAAAATTAACATTATTCAGGATTTAAAGCAATTGAATAACTTTTAAAATAAAAGAAAACTTTTTAATATGCACAATATTTAATGTTTCGAGTAGATTAGTTTTTAAAAATTTTGTGTTTTCTTCCAAACAGTATATTTTATATTTCAATATACTTTGTAACTATAACTTTTTAATTTAAATTATATTTTTTAAAAATTATTATTTTTATTTATTATAAAATATTACTGATAGGAAATAAATATTTCGTATGAAAAAGAAAATATTTTTTTTATTTATTCTTCAGTTGTAAGTAATTTAGTCCTTTTTTCTCCATTCTCAAGTTCTTCAATTGTTTCTAATAATGGTGTACCAACAGTTTCAGGAAGGCATAATAATACTAGTAAACCAGCAATACTAGATAATATTGCAAACGGTATAACCATAAAAATATTACCATATTGTGTTACCAACCAAAAAGATACATATGATGCAAGTATAGCTCCAGTTCTTGAGAATGTAGAACATAATCCCATTGCACTATTTCTAATAACTGTTGGAAATAATTCAGGAGTAAATGTATAGATTGTTGTATATACACATGTAATAGATGCTTTAACTATAGCATAAAGAATCAAATTAATTATCCAATGAGTTTGATAATGTGATAATAATTGTGAAATAATCATACATCCAGCTGATACTAAATATCCACCAGCTAAAAGTGGTTTTCTACCTATTTTATTAACAGTAAAAAATACTAATAATAAAGCAGGAATTTCCATAAAACCACCAATTATAAATGTCATATATGGATCACCACCTAAGAAGTCTGGCTTCATTGATACACCATAAAATATCATTGAAACAACAGGCCAACAAAAAAATGATATTAAAGAACGTTTACAAAGTTTAGGGGTTTTAAATAAATCTAAATAACCATAATCTTTTGTTTTATTATCAATAATAGTTGTACCATCATCTGTATCTGTGTCAAGTGTTAACCACCAATCTTCTGGAATTTGTGATTTATTAATTTTTACACCTCTTTTTAATAATTTATCAGCTTCATTGTAACGTTTCTTAGTAACTAACCATCTTATACTTTCACCAACAAGCCAATAATATGATAAAAATATTAATGGTGGTACCCCAATAATTAACTGTAGATGCCTATAATCTCTAAAAAAATAAGCAAAGACACCAAGTAATATTTCACCAATAGAAAAGGATGTCCCACTAATAGTTGCTGGTAATCTTCGTTTAGAAGGTCCAATTAATTCCATCATCATAATAATTGCAATCATAAATAATCCAGGATGAGAAACTCCAAGTAAAAATCTTAATAAACCAAATATAATTAAATTATTAGCAAATGCTGAGGAGGATCCAGCAAAAATTTGTAAGCATAATGCCATAAAATACATTTTTTTCTTCCATATTTATCACCATATTTACCAAAAACTATTGAACCAACCATTTGACCAATATAATAAGCTGATTGAATAAAAGCTCTCCAAATTGTTTTATCACATACAATATCCCATCTATGAATTGCTGAATAAGTAACATGAGATGTATCATAAATATATCCATTTGAACATGAATTAGAACTACGATAATGACAAGTTTCATAAGAACAATCATTTAAATTAATAAAATCTTTACATTCTTCTTTTAAAGGGATATCTTTTGATACGATTGGATTCATCCAATAAGATGAATTGACTGGTTCATCTGGTAAACGACATCTAAATATATATATATTTTTTAATTTTAAATAAATAATAAAATATTAAACATACCTATGTTTTATATCTGGAGCAGTAAATGTCCAGGATAATGAATGCATAGCTGTAAACATTGTCGGAATACATAATAAAAAAAATTGTATACTCTGGTATTTACCAAATTCTCCTAAATGAGTAAAAAGAATTTCATCAAATTTCATTATTTTCTATTATTAGTATTCCTTCTAATATTATTATCTATAATAATTAACATTTAAATATATAACTTTTTCTACATTCTTTTTTTTACATTACATAAAAAAAATTTTAACAATAAAAATAAAATAAAAAATATAAATGTTAAACAAAGTTATACTTCTTTTTAATTTTCACTTTTCTTTTATCAAATTTATTGATGTATTTTTAAAAAATTTATAACATAGAAGGAATATAACTTATATATTTCTAACTATAAGAAAGAAGATAAATTTATTTATTTTTAAAATCAATTTTAAAAAAAAAATTTAAAAACAAACAAACTTTTTTTGAGATTTATACTAATCGTTGGCATGTTAAAATTTATTCTTATAAGAAATGATTATAAAATTAATAAAAAGTTATTAAACATATAACAGTAATTTTTTTTTACCTTTAATTGCTCATTTCAAATAATATCTATTTGTTACTATATATTAAAAAAGAAAAAATTAGGTAGAGAAATTGTATGTTTAACTTATTTAAGAATAGTAAAAATATAGAAATTTTTTTACAAAAACAAAAGGCATTCATTAGAGATAACATAATACTAAATGCTTATTGTATAAATCACAATTGATTATCTTTTAAACTTTATTTAAACAAAAATTTACAAAGATAATTCATACAAATGATAAATATTTTTGATTAACAAAGTTTAGGAATAAATATTACACTGATTAAAGATAAATTATTTTTATTGTAAAAAGTTTTTATTTTAATTTATATATAAATTAATACCAATAAACTAAATAGTATTAGTTTTGGCTGTCTGATTTTAAGTATATTTATTTTCAACAAAACAATATCATGAAATAAATTATAGATTTATAGTAGGATGATTTTATATATTAATAAGCTCAATACTTAGATTTTAAATTATACGATTAAAAATTAAAAAAAAAAACAACAAGATTAATGTTATTATAAAAATCTAATAATATTTTTAAATCATAAAAATATAACTACTTTTGAGATTATGTCTATAAAATATTTTATTTATATAAAATAATAAAACAATTGCTATTACTAGAAGTAAAGTTAGAGCACAGAACAAGTTAAAATATTAAACTATTAATTATTGATGGTCAAAAAAATTTTTTTTTATACAGTTTTAATTAATTTAATGCATATTGTATTGTAACAAATTTACAACCTATACTTTGATGCATATATTAAACAACTGAAAAGTTCATATACCCGAAAATTTTCAACATTCATAATTTATTTTTTTTAGCAAATGACGTAAAATTTTAAGATTATAGAGCAAGTATTGTAACAATGTATCAAAAGTATTGTTTTATTTACCTGTTATTATAAATTATTTTAATTATAATAATTTAGTAAAAAGAAAAAAATTAAAACACAAAAAATTTTTATGCTATTAATTAAACTAAAATTTAATGATTGCATAAATTTGTAGGTCTTTGTTCCAATTTCCAATATAGCCTATATCTTTACTTAATAGAGTTTATGAGTAATATAAAATACTTATTAATGCATTTTATAAGCAATAATTTCAAACAACTATAAATGTATTTTAAAATTTTAGAATATTAATAATATATATAACATCTTTGATTAAACAACATATAATATGCTTATCCATTTTTTATTAAATTCTCATATCATATAAAAAATTTTTAATGTAAATAGATATAATTTTACTACTAAATTTCAAAACAATAATATAAAATAAAGACACATTTTATCTACAATTTGATGAAATCAAAAAATTTATTTATTTAACAAAAGATGCATTATACTTTAGACACAGCACTTTAAAACACTAGAACAACTAATTTCTAAATTTTATGTTAAAAATGTCAAAAATATATTTAATTATAAACCAAGAAAATCCCTCCATGCATTCTACAATTTAAAAATTTGTCAATAATGGTAAGGATGTGATAGGAATTTTACTTAACTGTCATCATTTGTACGTTAAAAATACTAAAAATAAATATTTATAGTTTGTACTTTTTAATTTTTTGTCTTCTGATAGTATAAATATTTTTTTTAAACTTACCATTTAAATAACTTCTTAATATTTAAGAAGATGAACATTATCAAAACATTACAATTAATATATTATGTGTATAAAAAAGTAAAATTCTCATTTAATTATACTATCTCGAAGTTTACCATATAATAAAAAAAAATATGTCATTACCACATTTTTTGATAATTCTTTAAATTTCATTTTTCTACACAAATTTATAAAAAGAAAAATGACATTTTCTCAAGATTAAAAATAATTATTTTAAATATTGGATATTATATATGGATGAAGCATATACTTTCGTAACCGACGAAATATTAAAAATAATTTGTAATGTAATATTTTATAGTTAAAAACAACTGAAATTAATAATTTACATATGAACTTGTTCTACAATTCCACTTCTCAGCAAAGTTTCAGCATTTTCTTTTGGCATATGATGTATTAGTCCTCTTTTTATTATAATAATATTACCATCTGCCAATTCATATTCTCCATAATCTTCTTTACATCTATAATAGTAATATTCTAACTTAGGTAAAGAATTATTTGTTAATAACTTAAGGCCATTTTCACTAATTTCATTTTCAAATTCAATATATAATTTATAGTATTTATCTGCAAATTCTTGTTCATTTTTTGACATATTTCCTTTTAAAGACTGTCCTAGGATACCACAAGTATTTCGTGTAATCCTTCTTATTCTATTTAATCGTTCATGATGATATACAATAAGGTATCTTTTTAATGTCTGTCCAGCATCTTTAAGTAGTAGAATTTTCGTTCTAGAATGTTCATCGGTTTTAATTGTACCGGCACGACGTGCCTGAATCAAGTTAAATGTTGTTTTAAAAATTTTATTAATACTTTCTTTGCATTTTTCAACATTTGCACCCTAAAAATATGAAAAAAAAAATAATATTATTAAGGATATTTTTACCATATATGGTGGTAATCCCGTTGGTTCCCGTTCTAGTGACCTCAATAATTCTAACCCTTCTTTTAAAGCTGCTGCTTCAACTTCTAAACATTGAGTAGAGTTTGTAGAATTTAAAGTTTTTGTAGGTTGTTGTGATTCTTGTGTTTCTACCTGAGATAACTCTGGCATCATTAATATAAATTGATCTTAAATTATTAAATATATTAAACAAAAAAATTAAATTATTAAAATGCAACAATTGACTATAATAAAAATGCCATGCATCAACTCGCTTCAGACAATACAACGTTTTATTTTGCTAAACTTTATTTTCTTTTTAAGATTATTAATGGTGAAATATATTACTATTCATTAATTCACCAATTATTTGTTTGAAATTTCATATTATTAAATACTTATAAGGTTTTGTTTTAATATTATACTTTTTAATGAGTATCAAACAATTTACTATTTCAAAGGTATACTTTTTTTTCTTAACTATTAGATTTTAAAACTGTTAGTTATGTCTATTCAATGGTATTATCAATTTTGTATATAAAAAAACTTTTATTTTGAATCATTAATTTTAAAGAACAACATGAATGAAAGGATCATCATTTTGATAGTTGTTAAGAAAGATTATAACATAGAAATGTCAATATTTAATGTAATTTTATTTACCATTAGGATTGGGTGTTTGACAACAATCTAAACCACAACAATATTGAGCATATCTCATACATTGAAAAATAATCTCATCAATATTACCTCCATCTTCATATTCTAATCTTAATGTATCTGTAATGTTTAATTTAAAAGCACATGTATCTCTACTTTCAAAATAATTAGTATGATCTAGATAGTAATATTTAGTTCCCAACCAATAACTTCTACGATATCTTGATAAATATACTCTATCATTAAACATTTTTACTTTTCTTACAGCAAAACCATCTAACAATCCCATCGTTACTAATTGAACAACATTGGCATTTGTTGCATCATTTCCATCAGTTACATATCTTCCATTTAATGATCTTGAAAAATAAAATTAATTTTTAAAAAGTACTAACACTTACCTTGTTCTTAATGAATAATAATTTGAAGGAAAAAAAAATAAAATAAAAATAATGAGAAAAATATTCATAACTTATAATTATTGATCTTTTTAAGATTAAGATTAAGGTTTATATTTATTAAATAAAATAAATAAACTTCAATTAATCATCCAACTCATCATACTCTTGTAAATCATCAATTGAATAGTCAATTCCATCATCATCTTCAGCATACATATTAGCTGTATTAAAATCATGGTCGTCGTGTTGATCAGCTTTTTTAAATTCACAAATATGATGAAGTATTATTTCAAGTATTCTTTTAGAATTTCTATCTGATGTAGAGAGATTTTTGTTTATACCTAAGATTGTCCCAACTTCCTGTATATAATTATCTAAATCTATATCAGTTGTTGTTGGCATATTTAAATATCTATTTGTTGTTTGAGCTAATCTAACATCAGTTGAAGAGAATGCTTCATCTAAATCAAATAATTCCAAGTTTGGTGGTGATAATTCTTTAAAATTTGGACTAAATACTGCTGGTTGAAGTGGTGGTAATGGTATTTCAAATTTTGGTACAATAACTGTTAATGGTTCATGTTTTAAGTTTAATTTTTCATAAGCATTGATTGCAACAGGCCACATATCTAGGGATATATTTTTAATTGACTGATTGAATAATGTATTTATATCTGTGGGCGTTGTATTATCAATGTCACCTTCTTGTAAACAAAATTTAAGATTTCCGGATAAATTAACATGATCTGGTAATTGAATCATTTCGCTAATATCTGGATTCTTTGAATCTAGTTGATTTAATTCAAAACCATTTATCAAATATTTTATTACAACATCAAATAATTTCATATTATCTTCTTTATCAATATAATTATCATGAAAGATGTATGTCGAACCAATGACAACAATTTTACCTTCATTTATATCTTTAGAATAATTTGTAAATGCACATATAGGCCTGTTGATAGGAAAACATACATTACCAGTTGAAAGAATAGCTGAACTATTTGAACCAATTGTCAATGTACACCCATATGGATAGACAAAAGTTAACGCTTGCGATACATTTGAATCATTTATTGCTTTATTTGATTTTTCACACATCTCTCCAATTGCTCTATTTAAAACTCCATCTTGTATTAATGCTTCTTTAGGATCAAAATATTTAAAAAATACAGTTCTTATGACAGAATCTGGATTACATCCAATGTCAAATTCTTCTAATAAAAAATTTATATTAGTATCATTTTTTGATTCACCACCTTCACCTAATAATACTAATAAATTTCCTCCATTTTTTATATAATCACGTAAAGCTCCAAATTCAGCTTCTGTAAATTTTTCATTTGGTAATGATATTATAAATAATTTACAATCTTTAAATGTATTTTCTGTTAATTGATCTGAATTACTATAATAATAAAAAAATTTTATATATTAAAAAAGAATAATTATAAAAAACTTACTTTATAACATTATAATCTTTCTTTAATCTTTTGACTATACTTCGAAATCCAGTATGAATATTAAATGTTTGAGCTTTTGATGTATCAAAAATAACTGTATTAGTTGATGAGTGTAAATTTTCTTTTTCTAAAAACATTATTTTTTTTGTTATTATTTATATTTAATTATTTTTTAATATTAAAAATATTATTATTGGATAAAAGATAATATTCACATTTTTTTTTGTTTCTATGACAACATACATTTATGTCAATTAATAATATTATAACAAGTAACACTTTTACTATTTGAAATCATAATTTATAACATTCAATAAAATTTTATAAAACAAAGTAATCGTTAATATATTGACAAGGTTAAAAATGATAAGAAAATCATTTACTAATAAAGTAGTAAATTTAGTTTTTAAAAATAAAAATTATATAACTTAATATTATTTTTAAAATGATAAATGAAGAGCCAAAAATTCTTATATTTGGATCTATTGTTCAAGATTTAATAAGGTATTTTGTTTTAAATTAATAAAATAAATAAAGATATTTTTTTATTTTATCTTAGTTATACTAAAAATTTTCCAAATCCAGGAGAATCAGTACGAGGGACATCCTTCAAAATGGGATCAGGGGGAAAAGGGGCAAATCAAGCTGTGGCAGCAGCCAAATTAGGAAGTAATGTTAAAATGATTGGTGCTGTTGGAGATGATATTTTTGGAGAAGAAAATATTAATAATATTGCTAAATCTGGAGTAAATGTTGAAGGGATTATAAAAATAAAAAATGAATCCACTGGTACAGCTACAATTTATGTTAATGAGGAAGGTGAAAATACTATTGTTGTAACATTATCAGCAAATTATATGCTTAATCAACAAAAAGCTGTTGAATCTGAGGAAGAGGTTAAAAAAAGTAATGTTGTCATGATTCAAAATGAAATTGATGAGAATGGAAATTTAACAATCTTTAAAATTGCTAAAAAACATAATGGTAAATAAAATTTTATTTTATAATATAATATATTTAACTAAATTATTTTAGTAAAAACAGTATTTAATCCTGCTCCTGGATTACCCAATTTAAACAATGAAATTTTAAAATACACTGATATACTTATAGCTAATGAAAATGAAACAGAATTTTTATTAAATAAAAATGTAACTACAGATGATGATTTTATGGAAGCAGCTAAATCATTAATAAATCTTGTTAATGAAGCTGTAATTTTAACACGTGGAAAAAATACAACTGTAGTAGCTATTAAAAATAATAATAGTAATATTGAAACATTTACTATACCAATTATTTCTGTTAAAGCTATTGATACAACAGGAGCAGGTGACTGTTTTTGTGGTTCATTTGTTCATGCTTATATTACAAAAAAATTATCAATAAAAGAAAGTATAATATTTGCATCAAAAGTTGCCAGTTTATCTGTCCAAAGACAGGGAACACAATCATCATATCCATTTAAAAATGAAATTGATTTTTAATTTTTATCTAATCTTATTATTTTAAACACAAAATAAAGTTTTATTGTTTACAATAGTAATTAATTTATATGTATACTTTTTTATTTGATAACATTTTACTTTGTATTTTTTGTTTACATATATTATAACATTTTTATTTTATTACATACATCTAACAAATATTTTTTTATCATATTATAGAAAAAAAATTTATACATAATGTCTTCATCTAAAATTCTTGTTGTCGGTTCTATTATAACAGATCTTATAAGGTAATCAATTATAATTAATAAAATAATTTATAGTTATACTGATAATTTTCCAAAGCCAGGACAAACTAGTAAAGGAAAATTTTTCAAAATAAATTGTGGTGGTAAAGGTGCTAATCAAGCTGTTAGTGCTTCTAAATTAGGTTCAAATGTAAAATTAATTGCTTGTGTTGGGAATGATGTATTTGGAAGAGAAAATATTAAAAATATCAAAGATTATGGGGTTAATATTGATGACATACAAGTTATTGAAGGACATAAAACAGCTATTGCAAATATAGTTATTGACAAGAATGGAGAAAATAAAACTGTTGTTAATTTAGAAGCGAATTTACAGTTAAATGGTAATGTAGTACAACAATTAAAAAATGAAATTAAAACTAGTTCACTTGTAATGTTACAAAATGGTATATCACATGAAGGAAATTTAGAATGCATGAAAATGGCACAAAAATATAAAGGTTTCTTTTAACTTATTAATTAAAATAATTTTTTTTAGTTGAAATAATGTATAATGGAGTACCACGGATGAAAAATTTAATTCAAGAATATCTTAAAAATACTGATTATCTTATTGTAAATGAAAATGAAGCACAACTCCTATCAACAACACCATTGACATGCACTAATGATTATATCAAATGTGCATTAGAATTAATTAAAATTGTAAAAAAAGTTGTTATTATAACAAGAAAAGGTAAATCAACAATTGTAGCAGTAAATGGTAATAAAATTGAACATTTTGAAGTAGAAATAAATACAATTCAGGCAAAAGATACTAATGGTGCTGGAGACTGTTTCTGTGGAGCTTTTGCCAATGCAATTGTAACAAAAAAATTACCTGTAAAAGATAGTGTAATATTTGCATCAAAAGTTGCAACATTATCAGTTCAAAGAATGGGTACACAATCTTCTTATCCTAGTATGAATGAAATAAATGAAACTTTCTAAGTATTTTTGAAAAATTACCATTCTTCCTAAACAACAAATACCTTTGGCATTTTTAAAATTAAGATTTTGTATGTATATTCTAAAATTTTAGTTTATTTTCATTAGAGTTACTGATAAAATTAAATATAAACTTTTTAAATTAAAATAATTTGTGCCATTAACCTTCAGAAATAAAAAGAAACTGCTTTTTTAATAAACTTTAAAACTTATTTAAAAAAAAATGATTCATAAAAATTAATTACAAATTTAAATAATAACAATAAAAATTGTATGCCATAATTTACCTTAATAAACATTTTTCCAAAATTTCAAAACTCATTTTTTATAACTATCATAAGATACTTTTTTTGTTTGCTTGTACAGTTTTATTAATTCTATGATTTCAAAGTTTAAAAAATGTCTGATGTAGAAGATGACTATATGTCTGAAGCAATTCTAGGTGCTTTTACAGAAGATAAAGAAGGTAAGTTGTATAAAAAAAATATAATATCTCAATAGTTTTTTAGTAAAAAATATAAGAAATCGTGAAAGAGATCGCCTTCTAAGGATAGCTAAAAGAACAGATATAGCACGTCAAAAACAATTAGAAAATGTTTCTATACCAAAAAAACAGGAAATGATTAGGAAAAAAATTGAATCAGAACCTATTCCAGATAATAATATTGGTTTTAAATTACTTATGAAAATGGGATATAATCCTGAAGAGGAGGAAAAAGGTAATGGAAAATTAAGTAAACCACTTGTAGTGGAGTCTAAAAATGACACATTAGGGTTAGGTTTTGCTGAAGAAGAAAAAAAAAAGGTAAAAGAAATGTTTGATGAGCAAGTAAAGAAAACACATGAACAGGTTATGAAAATAGAAACTCTTGTAAGTGATTTTAGGAAGCGTAAACGAGACACAAAGTTGTACAATCTTTGTATAAGTGACATTAGAAAATGTCAAAAGGTGTGTTACGAGATGGATCAAAGGATAAGTATACTTAAACCAGTAAATGATTATTTTTGGCCAAGGTATATTATGAATGTTGAAGATGATGAGGAAGCTTTTAGATTAGAACGTTTAACAGAAGATGAAATATTTAATTGTTTAGAAAATATAATATCTTATCTTAGAGAACAATTTTTATATTGTATATATTGTGGATCTACATTTGAAGATAAAAATGATATGGAGTCTCAATGCCCAGGAGCTTCAAGAGAGGAACATGATTAAAGAATATTTTTTTTGTTTAATATTTTTTTTTATCTGGTGTTAATACCATTGCTATTGTATTTTTTAACTTTTTAATTATTAGAAAATTTTTTGTAGAATATGTCAGGCACAAAAATATTAGTTTCTGGCGATGTTAAAGGAAATTTTGAAGCATTAATAAAAAGAGTTAATACAGTAAATTCAAAAGCAGGTCCTTTTGACCTTCTGTTTTGTGTTGGTGAATTTTTTGGAGATTGCAAAGAGGACAACGAATCATTGTTGAATGGAGGGATAAAATTTCCAATTTCTACATATATTTTAGGTCCATGTAACTCATTAAATGAAGAATACTTTCCAGATGATGGAGGATATATAACCGAGAATCTAACATATCTCGGTAAAAAAGGAATGTTTTTTTCAACACAAGGATTAAAAATAGCATATCTAAGTGGAAAAGAAAGTACAGAATTAACAAAAACTACTTTTGATAAAAGTGTAGTTAATGATCTCATATATCCTGTTAAAGCACTACATGGTTTTATTGGCTGTGACATTTTACTAACTTCTGATTGGCCTGAAGGAGTAACAAAATTTTCAAATAATATACCTAAAGAAATTCCAGTTGGATCAACATTAATATCACAAGTAGCAACGGCGTTAAAGCCACGTTATCATTTTGCTGGATTACATTGTCATTATGAAAGAACACCATACAGAAATCATCGAGTACTTATTGATACTGCTCAACATGTAACAAGATTTATTGCTTTAAATAGTGTAAATAATGAATTAAAAGAAAAATGGTTATATGCTTTTTCAATAACACCTTTAACTAAAATGTCAAGAAATGATTTGGTGGCACAGCCTGATATTGTTAGTGAATTTCCATATATGGATATTATAACAGATATCTTTATGGAAGATAAAAAGAAAGAATATGAGTCTAGTTCTGCTAAGTCATATTCTAAATTTGACTTTAGTTACTTTGAAGAGGAAGAAGAAAAAAAGAGAAAACGAAAGAATGAAGGTAATTCACATGATGGAAGTGAAAAAAAATCAAATGCTCCTTGTTGGTTTTGTTTGTCTAATGTTGATGCTGAAAAACATCTTATTGTAAGTATTGGTACACATTGTTATGTTGCAATGCCTAAAGGGCCATTAAATGATAGACATATTTTAATAATGAGTATCAACCATACACAATCTTTAGTTGTAGCATCTCAAGAAGTTAGAGATGAAGTTCGTAAATATATAGATGCATTCACATTATTATGTGCTCAAAGTGATCAGGCTGTTGTTGTGTTTGAAAGAAATTACAAAACACAACACCTTCAAATAAATTTAGTTCCTATTCCTAATGTTGTAGTAAAGTATTTGAAAACATCACTCCTAACAATGGCAAGTGTTAAAGATATAGATTTTACTTTATTAGATAAGGATACTTCCATATGGAATGAAATTGAGGAAGGTATACCTTATTTTGTTATAGAATTTCCTGATGGATCTAAATATTTTACTAAGAAAATGAAAAACTTTCCACTACAATTTGGTAGGAAAGTTTTATGTTCAGAGAAACTTTTAAACAATGAATATAAAATTGATTGGAAAAATTGTACTATGGATAAAAACGAAGAAACAATTGTTGCTAAAACCCTTCAACAAGATTTCAAACTTTTCGATCCTTTTGTTGATGATGATTCAGATTAATTTTTACATTGTATTTATTTGTACTTTTGATAATGTTTTTAAACATTAGAAATTTTGTTAAAAAATAATTAAATTAACAATTAAATTGAAAAAATGTTAAATTGTGTAATAAAATAAATTAAATTGTTATAAAATTAAATCAAAACTTGGAGTATTCTTAATTCTTAAAAAATATACTTAATATTGTTTACCAATAATAACCCATTGTTGACATTATTCCAAAAAAGTGTTGTAAGAAAACTTTTTAGAAATATAGTTTGAAAAATTGAAAACTTTGCTAATTGTCATATACATCTTATTAATTTTTTATCCTATATTAATATTATTTTACTTAAATATCATACTTTCTTTTTTTTCCTTTTGAACTTTACCAAACTACGATTTCTTTTTTTTTAGTTTCATAAAATTATGAAAATAAGTTTCAGCATAAAAACCGAGCCTAAGAAAGCGGAGCCACCAAAACCTGCATCTATTTTTAAGGAGTCATCTTTAATAGACAATGATAGTGATGATGAATTTAAACCTGTAAAAAAATTTGCCATACGAGGCTTTCAAAATGGAGAAGTCGATGGGGAGAAAGAAAGTGATAATGAAGTTGTAATTGATTTATGTGAACAAAAAAATGATTGGAAAATACAAAAATTAAGAAAACGCCTTGAAGAGGAAGGTCTTTCAGACGAGGAGAAAGCAAGAATTTTAATAATATTAGAATCAATGGGTGATAAAAATGGTGTAGAGGGTGATGATAATACAGTAATTGAGAAAGCAAATGATATTGAAGAAAGCAATGAGGATGCTGATTATAGTAAAGTTAAAGTAAAAGATTTTGGTATGGCACTATTAAGAGGATGTGGTTGGAAAAAGGGTGAAGGAATTGGTAAAGAAAAAAAAGTTGTTAATGTAGTTATACCTAAAATAAGACCCAAAGGTTTAGGACTTGGTGCTGATATAAATGTTAATAAGAAAAAAGTTATATCAGAAGATGGAAAAACTATAGAAGAATTAGAATTAAAAAAAGGTTGTTTTGTAAAAATTCTCAATGGAAGGTATACAGGTAGATATGGAACTGTTGAGAATTTAAATGTTGATCTCGTTCGTGTATACGTCAAATTAACACTAGGCGGAAATAAAATTGATATTAGTCAATTTAATGTAGAAGTCGTATCTAAATCAGAACATGAAAAGTATGGAAAAATTTTAAATAAGGAAAAATATGAAAAAGTAAAGTATGAAGAAGAAAAAGAAGAAGAAAAAGGAGAAGAAATAAAACTTGCGAAAAAAAGAAAGTCTCACTATGAAAGAGAACATTCAAAAAAGGAACTTGAATCAGACAGTGATAGTGAAGATAAATATAAGAGAAAGAGAAAATCTCGTCATGAAGAATATGATAAAAGAAAAGAAAGAAGGAGATCTCGTGACCGTAGTTATAGAAGATCGCGTCATTAATGATAATGAACTATTTTGTTAATTTTTTCTTCTAAAACATGATTCTTTTTTATGCTTAACAAAGAGTCCTAAAACTCATGCTTATTTTTTTTATAAAAACAAATATTTAATTTTTTTCAATATAAATAACAATAATTTTAGATGCCTACTTTTGCAAGTAAGCTTCTCATAGGGTCCGTTACAGCAAATGCAATTAAAACAAAATCTTTAAGTTACCATTTAATGTTAGAAAATGGATTAATAAGTCAACCTATAACAAAGGGTATTCATGTTACATTACCAATAGGACAAAGAATTGTCGATAAATTGATAAATGTTATTGAAACAGAACTAGATAAGGGTGGATGTCATAAATTGGCAATGCCAAGTATAGCTCCAAAAGGTTTATGGGAAAAAACAAATCGATGGAATGAAATGGGTAGTGAAATGTATAAACTTATAGATAGAAAAAATTTAGAATTTTGCCTACAACCAACAGGAGAGGAAATGATAACAGATGTAGTAAAAAGTTTTGGAGTACCTCGTCAGTCACAAATGCCAATAAAATTATATCAGACAACAGAAAAATTTAGAGATGAAATGAATCCAAGATTTGGTTGGTTGCGGGGGAAACAATTCATAATGAATGATTTGTATACTTTTGATAAAACAAAAAATGATGCCTTAGATACATATACGGAAATAAATAAAATATATGAAAGAATTTTTTATGATATTCTAGAATTAAGAAATGTGGTGCATAAAGTAGAAGCTGATTCAGGTACTATGGGTGGCAGTTTAAGTCATGAATATCAAATTAAAAATGACTCTGCTGAAGATAAGATTTTAGAATGTAAAAAATGCAAGAATGTTTTTAAAAAAAATTCTAATGATATCAATACTATTAAGTGCACTTTTTGTGATAATGATAAAGAATTTAATGAGTATGATAGTATTGAAATTGCACATACTTTCTATCTTGATCAAAAATATTCTAAAGCCTTTAATGCTGTTTCTTCAAACAATAAAAACAATGAGTATTATGAAATGTGTTGTTTTGGTATCGGTGTAACTCGCCTTATAGCTGCTTGGTAAGATTAAAAATATCTTTAAAATAATTTATATTTTTAGTATTGATGCATTATCAGGAGGAAGAACATCTATGAGATTACCCAAGTCTATTGCACCATATAAAAAAGTTTTAATTTTACCAAAAAAATGGGATAAACCATTATTAAATGATCAATTAGATACTATTATTAAAGAATTATCTACAAAACTTATTAATCATACAGATATAATAATAGATGATAGAACAGACAAGTCAGTTGGTAAAAAATTATTTGAATGGAATAAATTTGGTGTACATGATATTTGTGTTATCAGTACATCAACTAATAATCTTCTTGACAAAGATATTATTGAATATTATACAGCAGAAAATAATTGTGAAAAATTAGTAAAACATCCAAATTTAAGTTTAGATTCATGGATTGATGTTATGACAAATTTTTAATAAATAAATATAATAGAAATTTTTTAAAGTTACTTCTTTCCAATTGTTTGCAAAATTGTGTTCTAATTATTCTTTCTAATAAAACTATACCGCTTTTTTTTCTACTTATTATATTAACAAATAAAATGGGTTTTAAAGAGGATTGTGAAAGTAATTTTGGCTCATCTGAATTATATACTATCTTAGGACTTGACCCAAAAGATAAAGATAAATTAACTACTATTGATGGTTTGTTATATTGATTTATATGTTTTTTATATCTTCTTTTTTATTTTAGTAAAAAAAGCTTATTATAAAAAGTCTTTGCTCTTTCATCCAGATAAATTTCGTAATGAGAGTGAGGAAAATAAAGCATCAACAACTTTAAAATTTCAAATTATTTCAAAAATTTATAGTATCTTAGGAGAGGAAGACAGCAAGAAGGCATACGATGAAAATGGTTATACAGGTGAGGATGACAACTCCGACGATTGGGTTTCTTACTGGAGAAAACGTTTTAAACCTGTTAACATCAAAGATATTGAAGCTTTTTTGGAAAAATACACCAATTCTGATGAAGAAAAACAAGATATTATTAATGCGTATAATAAACATAAAGGTGATTTAAACAAAATCCTTGAATGTACTTATAATTATGATGTTTCTAATATTGATGATCTCATGAAACGTATTAATGATATGATAAATGATGGAACATTAGAAAAGTATCAGAAATGGAAACCTTTATCCAAAGCTAAGATTGCAAGATTAAAATCTCGTAAAGAGCGTGAAGCTGCTGAATGTGAGAAGGAATTAAAAAAATTAACAAAAAATGAAAATGAAGCAACAAGTTTAGAGAAGATGATTCTTGAAAGAAGCAGAAAACGTGGTAGAGATATTTTAATGCATTTAGAAGAGAAATATTGTAAGCCAAAGAAGAAGAAAACTAAATACTAATTAAATTCGAATTTTTTTTTTCTAAATATTTAATAACTATAAATTGATTTTTTTTTCTTTCTTCTAAAAATAAAAGACGCGGTTTGAAACACTATGCTAGTTTTTATCTTGTAACGATGTATTGTCTACTTCTATTGTACGCGGTGGATAATTATTATCTAAACTTATTTTTTGTTGAATTATTTAGATTTTACCAAGTTTTTGAAAGTAACTATGGATAAGACTCAGGAGAAATCAACAACAGAGTTGTCTAGTCAAGATTACTACTTCAACTCCTATGCTCATTTTGGCATTCACGAGGTATGTTAATTT
Organism: Strongyloides stercoralis; assembly: GCA_029582065.1. Lineage (NCBI taxonomy): Eukaryota > Metazoa > Nematoda > Chromadorea > Rhabditida > Strongyloididae > Strongyloides > Strongyloides stercoralis. The sequence continues at coordinate 12,504,842 of CM055866.1, read as the reverse complement.
CACCAAACTAAAAGTACTTTTTTTTTAAATTTAGGAGATGTTGAAAGATGAAGTTCGTACAAAGACATATCGTGATTCCATATATCAAAACAGACATTTATTTAAAGATAAAGTTGTTCTTGATGTTGGAGCTGGAACAGGAATTTTATCTATGTTTGCTGCTAAAGCTGGAGCAAAAAAAGTTATTGCTATTGAATATTCTGGTATTGCTGAACAAACAAAACTTTTAGTTTCTGATAATAAATTAGAACATATTATTACTGTTGTTCAAGCTAAAGTTGAAGATGTTGTTGATCTCCCTGATGGTATAAAGAGTGTTGATATTATTATCTCTGAATGGATGGGTTATTGTTTGTTATATGAGTCTATGCTTAACACTGTTCTTTATGCACGTGATAAATGGCTTGCAAAGGATGGATTAATTTTTCCGGATAGATGTTCTATGTACATAACAGCTATCGAAGATGGAAAATACAAAGAAGAAAAAATATACTGGTGGGAGAATGTATATGGATTTGACTTCTCACGCATTGGACGTCTTGCAATTAAGGAAGCTTTAGTTGATTGTGCTGATGCTGAACAAGTCTGTACAAGTACTGCATTAATAAAAGTATTGGATTTATATACTATAACTCCAGATGAATTAAATTTTTCATCAAATTTCACCCTTAAATTTTGTCGTAAGGATTATGTGCATGCTTTTGTCATTTATTTTACCACTGATTTTACCAAATCACATAAACCTATTGGATTTTCAACTGGACCAGATGCTAAATACACTCATTGGAAACAAACAATATTCTATACAAAAGATTCAATTATTGGTTCTAGAGATGATTTAATTAAAGGAGTTGTTTCATTTAAAGCAAATGCCAAAAATCCTCGAGATTTGGATATTGGAATTAAATTTGATTTTGTAAGTCAAGATGGAAAAGAAAGTCTTTCAGAGGATAATGAATATATAATGCGTTAATCTTTGATAGAAAAAGTATTTTAAAATTGTTGTACTCGTTGATATTTTTTGTTGATTATTTTGTTAACGTTATATGTTTTAGTTGCGATAGACATATTCCAATATTTTACTTATAAATATTAAAAATAATTTTCTAAACTTTTTATTATTGTAATATAAGATTCGTATAAATTGATAGAAGAGTACGATATAATAAAATAATTAACTTTATTTAACTTTTAAATGAATGTAATTTAAAAGGAATAAAAAACTTGACCTGCATAAATGTTTTTAAGAGTATAAGTAGCTTCAATTAATCTTGGTGGGTTAAAAAATATCCCACCATGCATTAATTGTCAAGAGAATGGTAGGATAATTTTAAATCCATCTAATCTTAAAGAATTAAATCATATCTTTAATTAACGCTTTATTATTAAAACAGATATACTTATAAATACCGCTACAGAAAAACGTGGATACTATGACAGTATATTAACATTAATTTCAAAAGAATCTTATTTGAAACATTCTGAATTTAAAAAATAGGATATTTAAATAAAGAAATATTTTTATATAATATATCTAAAACAAGTTTTCGCTTTTACCGTTATATTAAAAATTGATAATTTTATAAGATTAGGATAAAAACAATAAACTTTTAACTTGACTATATTAACATCCACAAACAATAGAAATAAGTACGTACATTTCTTTACATTTGAATTTGTTAATATTTTTAATAAAATTTTGTGTAATTGCAAAGGGGTGATTTGATTAATCACATTAATTCAACTATTAAATATATCCAATCATCTTATTATTACAATACTGAAACAATTAAATTTGACATACTTGATGTCATCATAACTAAAAATGCGCAAGTAATAAATTGTAAAATAAAGTGGTTTTTACTATAATATAAATCACTAAAATTTTCTCTAAAATAATATTTTTTAATGATTCTTTTAAATTATTCATATACCATTTTTCATTTATCTTTAATTTTCATATATTAACTAAATACCATTTATCAAAATACACATATATATCACACATCAATATTTAATTTGGCAAAAAATATAATTTAAGATATTGAATGTGAAAAAATCAAATTATTTTATATATATTTATAATAGTACTATTTTAACAACCATTAAGATACAATAATCAAGATATATATTGTAATATCTTTAAAATTATATATCTTCTTTTTAATTATTTATCTCCAAACACATCAAGAATTTTTTAATATTTTATTACTAATTTTATAACCTTTTTTATTTCATTACTAAATTTACTTTTTTTTTAATAAATATTTTTATTAATATAAATTTTTTTATAGTTATAAAAATATTTTTTATTCTTATATTAATGAAAAGTTAGTCATAAATATTATTGTATCATGACACTAAATAATACAACTTATGATCTTCATCAAAATATAACAGAAAACTTTTTTAATAATGGAACTAATGATGTTTCATGGTTGGGAAAAATTTTTACAAACACTTCTTTTGGTTATAGACTTTTAGAAAGATTAACTTTTACAAACTTTAGACATTCTCTTTATTTAATTTCACCATACGAAACAACTGTTGATTCTATTGATAAAGTTCCTAATTATAATATACAAGTATCAGCATGGTGGTTAGCTTTAATATTTATTGAATTCATAATTCTTTATTTAAAAAAAGAAGACTATAAATTTGCATTGAATGATTCTATTACGTCAATAAGTGCTGGTATGTTATCACAATGTTTCAAGTTTGGTGGTAGAACTATAGCTATTTTTGGATATTTATTTGTATGGAATAATTTTAAAATTCTTGAATTGCCTTGGGACTCACCATGGACATGGATTCTTTGTCTTATCACTCAAGATTTCATGTATTATTTAGGTCATAGAGCTGTTCATGGTATCTTTTTTAAATAACATTTTTTTTTATTTATTCATTTTTTAGAAGCTGGTTTTTTTTGGGGTTTACATACAATTCATCATTCCTCAGAGTATTATAATTTTTCTACTGCTTTAAGGCAAGCAGCTATACAAGATGCTGGTTTGGCATTTTATGACATTTTGCAAGCATTTTTTATTCCACCACCAATATTTCTAGTTCACCGATATTTTAGTGAAATTTTTCAATTTTGGATGCATACAAGTGTATGTTTTTATTTTATATAATTATTAATATATTTTTTTTTACTATTAAAGTTACTTGGATCATTAGGTCCATTAGGAATTATTTTTAATACCCCATCATATCATCGTGTTCATCATGGTAGAAATGCTTATTGTATAGATAAAAATTATGGTGGTGTTTTTATTATATGGGATAAAATGTTTGACACATTTGAACCTGAAAGATTGGATGATCCACCTATTTATGGATTAGTTACTCCAGAAAAAACTTTTAATCAATTATATTTACAATTTCATACTTTATTTGATATTCTTATCAAAAAAGGATTTATGAAAGATGAGAAAGGTGATGCAATATTTCCTGGATTTTTAAATAAAATTAAAGCTATTTTTTTTCCACCAGGATATTTTCCTGAAGTAGAAGTTTATTTATTCTTTCATTGGTTTTCAATGAAAAATCCTAGTGAAGGTGTACCAGAAATTGAAAAACCAGTTGTCAAATATAATCCTACCATTCCTACATGGATAAAAATGTATTGTTTATTACATTTTATCCTTTTATTATCAATTTTTTTGCACTTTGAATATGATCGAGATCACCTAGGATATGTTGATTTTGTATTGAAAATATGTTTTTTTATTACATCAATGCAATCATTTGGAGCATTTTTTGATGATAAATGGTATGCTAATTTAATTGAAATATTTCGTTGTGTTGGAGTAATTATATATTATTGTGTAAAATTAACAGATCACATTGGAATTGGTCCTAATAGAATTTTTGTATTAACATTATTTTCATCCTCCCTTTTGATGTGGATTGGATATACATTTGAACAATTTAAAAATAGAAAAAAAAGGCGAATCTCGGATGAGAAAGAAAAAGGGTATATCAATGTGATAAGTAAAAAGGAAATGTTTATGGATATGGAAATGAATGTAAATGGAATAATTGAAAAAGCAAAAAATAAAGAAATAACATTTGAAGTGAGTGATAAAAAGGAAACACAAAAAGTGGACACATTTATAGAAGCAGATAATGAAAAGAAAGATCAAAATAATGTAACAACAGAGATAGATGATGAAAAGCCTCCTGATGAACCGGTACATTAAAAAATAATTAAAATGCTTATAGATTAAACAAACTTATAATTTCCTTTTTTTATTAAATATTTTCAAAATAATACATCAAATTTTTAATAAAAAAAACTTTTTTTTTAGCAAAAATTAATATATATACATGTTTAAATATTTTGTTTGTTATTTTTATTAACTTACCCAAGAGAAAATATTATAAAAAAGAAAAATGATAGTGTAAAATAAAAAAAAAAGTAAAAAAAATATTGTTTTTCCTTTATTAAAAATAATATATATGTTAAAAAAGTTAATAAATATTCCCAAAATGGCAAAATATGGAAATGTTTAATATTTGATTTGTTCAAATATATTTAAAAATATTATCAATGTTTTTTTTTTACATTAAAATACTAAAACTTATTTTTTGATAATAAATATTTTTTTTAAACTTCTAATAACATAAAAAATATACATATATTGTTTGTTATAAATTTTTTAAAAACTTTTACATATATTTTCTTCAAAGTATAGGATTTATATGTTTTGACAAATTTATTATATAACAAGAATGATAAAAGTTATTTTATAAAAGATTAACTAAATATATATATATGTATATTTATATATATATAATATATATATAATATATATGAAATCAAATTACCGTCTTTTTACTTTCTTTTTATATAGATATATTTGTTATCATTACTCATATATATTAGCTAAAAGGGTTGTGATAAAAACTTTGAAAATATATATAACAAGAAAATAAGCTTATAAGAAATTTAAAGGAACGGGTAGTTTGAAGATGTTGTATTTAAAGAAAAGTTAGTTAGATATAAGGAAAGTCCTTTACATGAAAAAGAGTAGGAAGCTTATAAAATCAAAAACTTATTATTATTATTATTTGATAATAGCTCTTTCTTAAAAATATGTTTATAGAAGTGTCAAGTTTTCACCAAAATCACATTATTACTTTATTTTGTAAAGTGCTTAAGATTATTATCTTACACAAAATTACAAAGTTATGTCCAAAAATAAATATATATTTGATAAAAAATTTTATTTATTTTTTATTTTTTTATTTTTCATTTTTTTTTTATTTTCTATTGAACTTTTAAATGATATTTTAAAACATTTTTTTAATATATAATAATTATTAAATCCCCCAAATATGATAATATTTTATGTATACTAGTTATTTTATCATAAAATTGTAAGATATACTTTTTTTTAGTCATTTTCTTAAAAATATAAAAATTTTAGTTTAAAATACTAAAATATTTGGAAATGATATAATTAAACATGACATCAAAGTATGATTTATTTATTATTAATAGACACATGTTTCCATTGTATTTTTCTCATAAACTACTATTTTCTAAATATTTATCATTAGAAAAATTTGTCCAAAATATATCTTAAATATCTTCCTATTAAAAGTATATTATTTCTTCACTTTAACAACTGATTTTATCTCTAGGGCACGATTATTCTTCATTTATTCTTTTCATATATCATATATCAAAAGCAGACTTTTACTTTTTTTTTCTAAATAATACCAAATTATACTTATTTTTTCCAAATGAAAATATTTCTTTTTACAAATCACACCATTATCTAATTTTAATTACTTTCTTTTCACATTATATTTTGACAATAGTATTAGCTAAATTTGACTATATATTATTTTAATTCGATAAATGCTTTCTAATCACATTTACTTTATATATATGTATAAATTGTTAATATATATATAAATAAATAAATAAAATTTTTCTTCATTTAATTTTATATAACTTTATGCATATATTAAAGAAAGGAATTTCAAACTTTAATAAAATTTTTCTTGATTATCAAAAATTTATATATAAATATATTTATATTCTATAAAAAATGGTATGAAAAGAAATTTAATTTTCTAATTGACTTTCTATTTTATTTTTAAAATAATTATTCTCCTTCTCCTAAGATTTATTTTTTAATTTTTATTTTCTCTTTTTATTATAATTTATATATTTTTTTTAAATAAAAGTATGCCTAAATAATAAATGTTACACTTTGACAATTAATTTTCTTTTTTATTTTAATTTTTATATTTAAATAATTTATTTTTATATAATTATATTTTGTTCAAGATGTATGCTGGGGTATCAGCACCAAGAAGATATCCTTCTTCTACCTTAGGAACTATTTCCTCTGTAAACACTCCTTCTAATTGGAAAATTTCAAGTCATAGCCCTAGATTGCCAAGAGGACGACCAGCTCATTATGGAGGAATTCATCAAAATGGATTACCTACTGTTCATATTAAGACTCAAGATATGTTAAAACCTCAGGAAAGAAAATTACTTGAAGCTGCTGAAGCCGGTGATAAACCTACAATGTTAGATGTTCTTAATAATGTAAATTTAAAAAATAATTATGTTAAAAAAAAAAACTTTATTATTTATAGTGTTCAAGTGATTTTAATTTAAATGCTATGGATGCCATGGGAAGGACTGCCATTGAAATTGCTGTAGATAATGAAAATGTTGAAATTGTTGAATTATTATTACAACAAGAAAATATACGTATTGGAAATGCATTATTATGTGCTATCAGAGAGGGAGTTTATAGACTAGTGGAAATGTTGATTAATCATAAGTCAATAACAACAGATATGTTAGGACCAGGATGGGGTAAACATTTAAATGAAATTGAGGTATCATCATCTGAATATTCAAGTGATATTTCTCCTGTTATTCTTGCTGCCCATCTTAATAGATTTGAAATATTACAAATGTTAATAAGAAAGGATGCTATTATAGAAAATCCACATAAACATTCTTGTTGTTGTGATGAATGTGATAGGGAAAGAATTAATGATTCATTACACCATTCATTAAAAAGAATTAATACTTATCGTGCTTTAGCTTCACCAGCTTGGATGTCTTTAACTAGTCCTGATCCTATCTTAAGTGCCTTTAAATTATCATGGGAATTAGAAAAACTTGCCTCCTTAGAACATGAATTTAAAGATACATATTTACAGTTGTCTGAGCAATGTAAACAATATGCTTGTGATTTACTTACACAATGTCGTAGTACTGAAGAAGTTATATCAGTATTAAATAAAGAAGAAAATAGTCATGATGAAAATATTGATGTATGGGCATCTAAATTAAGTTTAAGAAGATTAAAATTAGCAATAAAGTATAAACAAAAATCTTTTGTTGCACATCCACATTGTCAACAATTATTAACTTCTATTTGGTATGAAGGTTTTCCTGGAAGACAACAACGTGGATCATATTGGAATTTTTTGATGTGCGCTATTCTTATATTATTATGGCCTTTTTTAGCACTTTCATATATTATTATGCCAAAATCTAAACTTGGTAGAATTGTTAGAAGTCCTTTTATGAAATTTCTTTATTATTCTATTTCTTTTGGATGTTTTTTAATACTTTTAACATTAGCTACTTTTGAACCATATAGATATGAAAAAGGAGCTATTAGGGGTGGTGGTAAAAATCGTGCTTCAGATCGTGGACCACCACCTACAGTTATTGAATCATTAGTTTTTTTATGGGTAATGGGAATGATATGGTCAGAAGTTAAACAATTATGGGATGAAGGATTTAAAAAATATACCTTACAATGGTGGAATTGGTTAGATTTTATAATGATGTGTCTTTATCTTTGTACAATAGCATTACGTGTTGGAGCATACTATTTATTCAACTATTGTCAAGAATTTATTAATATTAGATATATGATAAGAACATATTGGGATGCTTTTGAACCAGTTCTTGTTGCTGAAGGCCTTTTTGCTGTAGGAAATATTTTTAGTTTTGCAAGAATTATTTATCTTTTTCAAACAAATCCATATTTAGGACCATTACAAATATCATTGGGATGTATGTTAGTTGATGTAGCTAAATTTTGTTTTATTTTTGGTTTAATAATTAGTAGTTTTTCTATTGGATTAGCTCAATTATATTGGTATTATGATTCATATACACCTGTTTGTATTACTCCTGATAATTGTAAACTTGAAGCAAATGCTTTTAGTGATATAGCAAATTCTTATATGACATTATTATGGTCTTTATTTTCAATTACTAAAGTTGAGGATACAGATGTCTTAGAAGAACATTATTTTACTCAATGGGTTGGTAGAGGGATGTTTGTAACTTATCATATGACAGCTATAATAGTTCTTTTAAATATGTTAATTGCTATGATGTCACATTCATTTCAAATTATTAATGATCATGCTGATTTAGAATGGAAATTTCATAGAACAAAATTATGGATGACACATTTTGATGAGGGTAGTACTTTATCACCACCATTTAATATTATTATAACACCAAAAGCTATATATTATTTTATTGTTAAAATTTATAATTTATTTAGATGGCTTTGTGGAAAATATCAATATCAAAAAAGTAAAACACGTGCTACAATACGAGTAAGATTATTATCCTTTTTTTAATAAAATTATTTTTACTTAACTATATTTTAGAGACCAGGATATAGTAGAAAAAGAAATGAAATGGAAAAGAAAGGTGGTAGTGAAACTGAGGATGATGAAAATAAACCTTTAACATATATGGATATAATGCAACGACTTGTATCAAGATTTATTCTTCAAACAAAAAAAGATATGAAAATGGATGGTGTTAATGAAGATGATTTATTAGAAATAAAACAAGATATTAGTAGTTTACGATTTGAATTACGTGATGATAGGAGAAAAGAAATAGTTAGATCATCATCTCATATAGATGCTGTAAAAAGAGATATTATGAGGACAATGTCAGCAAGTAATAGAATATTTGGTTGTACTATACGTTCTCCAAGAAAAGATAGTGTTCCAGAAGAAAACTTTAATGAATTTGATATTTGTGGTGATAGTTTAACACCTAGTGACATGATATTTGCAACACCCCTTGATGGCAATAGTGTTTTTTTAAATCTTGAATATCCTTCAACAGAAAATGAGAGTGAAGAATGTACAAAAAATGAAAATAATCAAAATGATTTAATAAGAAAACAATCAAGTATTTCTCAAATTATAGATAACCCCCCAGAATGTGTTTTTTCAATGAAACCAGCAATTAAAAAAAATAGACCTTCAATTTATTCTGTAAGAAATATTAATCCAAATAATACTATTGAAAATTTAATAGAATGTTGGAGAAGTGAAATGAATATAAAATTAGATAAATTAATTGATGAAATAAATCTTAAAAATAATAATAAATTATGTTCAAGAAAATCAGGAACGAGTGTAAAATTTGCTGAGGAAAAATATATAGATCCAAAAAGTCCTTCTAAAGTGTCTTTTAAAGAGTAACAAATAAAAGTATTATTAAAGATAAAAAAAACATATATATTATTAAATAATTTTATTAAGTTTTTAAATCTTATCAGTTATAATTTAATTTAATAAAGATATAATATTAAAATATTAATAAAAAAATACAATAGTTTGATAATAGATTAATATTAAAGCTGTAACCATAAGAAATATGGATAAAAAAGGGATTTTTGACTGTTTATAATAATTAAAAAAAGCTTCTAAATTTTCATCCATCATATTATCGGCATTACTTTCCATTAAATAAAAATCATCTATATCTGTCTTAAGTATATCAATACTTTCATACATATTTTTTGTATAATTTTTGTACATTAACATTAAATAAAAACTTTTAGTTATATTATTTTTGGAGATAGGATAAACATCGTAACAAATAATAATATCTTCTATTTGTTCATTATTTTTGTTAGAAAAAATCAATTTTTCTAAATTGAAATTGTCATTTTTACCACACAAAAAATTTACCACATTAATTGGATATAAACCATACGGAAGTTTATCATTAATATTTTTATTTACTTCTAACAATTTGTGGTTGTCTTCTTTTGAATTGTAAATTGTTTTTATTTCTCCATCACTATATTGTACATAAATATTAGTTTCAAAATACCTAGTAAATAAATTGCTATACATAATAAATTGATTTAAATATTCTTTTGTTTGGCATGCTTCAATGTCAAGTAGTATATTCTCAGAAATTGGCGTATGTAATTTAATAATAGACAAATTAGTTTTAAATAATAAGTTAGTACCATTATATATATTTTTTACTACAAATTCTTCATTAATACCTTTGATTTTATAAAACTTATCTTCGTTTGGCATGTCCAATATAAACTTAACTTTTAAACTATTATATCTATTAATTGTTAATTTTGGTTGAATATTTAATGTAATATTATTTTCTTCTATAATAATTTTAACTTTGCATCCCGAAAAATTGTATGTTTTCAAATCAACGAAAAAAATGTATACATAAGAATTATCATTTTCTCCAAATATTTCATCATAAATATAAGCTATTTGTGGTGGTACAAGTGTTGTATAATCGTTTTCACAAATTTTTTTATCGTTTTCTATAATATCACCATTACAACTATTTGTAAATAAAACAATAAAAATAAGTATGAAATAAATTTTGTATATATGCAACATTTTTTTAAATATATAATGTTAATGTAATAAATCTTGATAAAATATAAATATTTTTAATGCTTATTTTTTATAAATAAAAATTTAATTATTTTAATAAAAAATCTTTTTTTTATTATTTATTATGAATATATTTATTAATCATTTGAAATAATTATTAGAAATATTTAGTTAAAAAATAATTCTACATGTCAAAATAGTAAGGAAAATAACAATATTAAAATATTTTTAATTTTTAATACTATCAATGATTTTATTTTCAATTATATATAATTTTAGATAAATATCTTACTTTTTTAATTTTTTTTTTTTAAATTCATAAAAAAACACGTATAAAAACACTTTTAAATTACTAACATTTTATCAAATATTTTAAAATTAAATGTTTTTTATCATAGAATATGTAATATATGCTTATCACCATTAAAATTATTTTATTTATGTTTAATATTTAATGACAGAAATTTTAAGAAATTAATAATTATAATATCTTTTAATCTATTTTAATTGTTATTTTAGTTCCGCGTTGGTATTTCAAAAAAGTTTTGTCATTTAAAAAAATTAATTTATTCTAAAAATTACATTTATTTTTATGGAATATTTATATTTTATATTGAAATATAATAAATCACTAAGGTTTTCTGTTGTAAATATTCTTAATAATAAACTGAATAAGACAAATTTGAGTAAATAATAAAATATTTTATAATAAATTTTTTTAAGAACTATGTTTATATAACAAAGAACAAAAAATGATTGTAAAATAATTTATTAAAATACTAATAAAGACTAACAATTATTTATCCTTATTATAGTTTCTTTTTTTAATCAGGAATCTAAAGACTTTTTGAAATATGACGGAAAAATATATATTAAGTATTAAATATTAATAATTTATCTAAAATAATTTTACTTTAATATAAAGATATCTAGCTTTAGTAATATAAATATACATGCATTTGTTTTGAAAGTTTTTTTTATAACTACACTAAAAGATTTTCATTTTTTTTTTCTAATATTGTAGAATAATAAGCAAAGAAATCTTTAGAAATAATTCAAAAGATTATTTTATAATTCAAGTATTTAAAAATATAAGAATTCTTAAAAAAAACATCACTTTTATTATTCATATAATTACATATATAAAACGTAAAGTTCAAAAAAAATTGTAAAAATTTTTATTAAATACTTATTTAATTATTTATAATAAAATATATTTATAAATAGAATCTATATTTTAATTAAAGTTTGGTGTATTTTTAAATTGTACAAAAATACAACATATTATTAATTATTTATGCACAATATACTTAATAAAATTATTTTTAGAAATATTCTTCATGTTTTTCTACTAATTTATTTATTTTTATCCTAAAAATTTATAGTTTTAGATTTAACCTTTTTTTTATAATTATATTGTTAATAGTTTTATTTTTTTAAACTTGTAAATAATAATTATTTTTAAATAGAAAAAAATTTATATTTTTATATATTAAAACATTGAATTTTTTTAATGGAAGTTAATTTCAAAAAAAAAAATTTGTGATAGCTATAGCTATTTTCTAATTTATCCGTTAATATTAATATGATATTAATAACTTTTTATTCTCATCATTTAAATTGTATCGTAGGCGTTGTTTTCTATATTTTTTTTAGATTATATTTCTTTTAACAAAAAAAAATTGCAATGCTTCTTTAATAATAATAAAATTGTTTTTAATAATTTTTAGTAATGTTTAGGCAAATAGGCTAATTGTTTATAGGAGCAATTTTTTAAATGAAAAGATTTTTTTTATTAACATTATAGAAATTATATTTCTTTTTTTAAATTAAATAACTTTATCTATTGTTTTAAAAAAAAATATTTTGCCCTTTTAAAATTGTTAAGAAAGTATATATTAAATTTAACTTATAATTAATTTCTTTTCAGGTACAACTTCTTGTTTCTAACAGCAAATTTTTAATAATGAATATTAAATATACTCTTTTTTATGACGTTGATTACAAAATATATGTCGTTTTATTACTTGGTATTCTAGTATCAATTTGTACAATATTAATGTGTAAAGAAATTTTTCAATTATATAAAAAACGTGTAAACCATAATATTCCTAAAATTGTTATACAAGATATATCAACAGATAAAGATTCATATACACTTATCATATAATTTTTATTATTTTATTTAATATAAAAAGGCTAATAAATAAAAACCATTTTATTATTTATATCCAATATCGTTAATTTTTATTTTCAAAATACCATAAAGGGTCTCTTTAATTATAATTCAATTATTTTCCTTATAAAATGAATTTTCTATAATAAATAGACTTCATTTTATTTAAATTTACCGACAACCATATGGATACATCTAACTATTTTAATAATTACCAACAACAAAATAATTGCAATATTCTTCAAGTCACTACTTATCATTCTTCTAATTTGGATCCTGAATATTTGAAAAAACTTACTAAAGCAGAAAGAAGAAAACAAAGAAGAGCAACACCTAAGTATAGGACTATGCATGCAAGTCGTGAAAGGTCTATATTTTTTTTTATTCTATTAAAATAACAAAATAATTATTTATTTTTATTTTTTTTTTAGAATTCGTGTGGAAAGTTTTAACAATGCTTTTGCCAAACTACGCACATTATTACCAACACTTCCAATTAATAAAAAATTAAGCAAAATCGAGATTCTTCGTATTTCTATTGCATATATTAACTATCTTGATAATTTACTAACTTTATAAATTTTTTTAAAATATATATTTAAGAAAAATAAAAGCTTCATAGTATTTTTTGTTTTTTTAATATTAATGGTAGACATTATGTTGACTAAATCATCCAAAAAAAAATTATAAATTCATTTACAAGTAGAAAAAATGTATATTAAAATACTTTATTATCTACCCAAACAACATATCTAAATTAAGAAAATAAAAAAAAAGCAAAAAAAAAAATAATAACCTTTCACTAATGTTTTAATTAAAAATGAAAAGTATGTATTTTAAAAGTTTAGACTCCATATACTATGTTTGTTCAATAAATTCATTGTATCTTGAAGAAAGTGGATTTAACATTAACGGTACACCATTACGTTGAGATCGTTGTGTAACACATGTATATAATTTATCTCTTAATTCAAACATTGAAAGACTGGATATTTCTTTCTCCCATTTCGGATCTAATGGACAAGAATGAACTGGGTCAAGAACTTTGGCGTATATACGTTCTCTATTTGAGGCTGTATGGCAGCATGTACACATAGAATTATGAAATCGAATACGACCATCATGCAAATATGGATGATGGAGTGCTGTTTCAACATCAATTCTTTTGGATGGATCAAATTCTAACATACAACTTAATAAATGTACACAATCTTGTGTCATATTTTGAGATATATGATAAAATCTGTCCTGTCTTGGTGGTCTATAAGGACTACGTAATACATGATTCCTTGCTCCTTCACATGCTGTCATCATACCTTCTGTTGGTGGTGTTCCTAACATCTCAATTATCATATTTAATTGATCAATTGGTCCTTGTGCTTGAAATAATATCCTCCTTCCTAACATTTCAGCAAATATACAACCAATTGACCACATATCTATAGCAGTTGTATATCTCTTAGCTCCCATTAATAATTCTGGAGCTCTATAATATTGCGTCACAACTTCATGTGTCATTGTTTCAATATCCCGATAATCCCAAAGTCTTGCTAAGCCAAAGTCACAAATCTTCAATACACAATTACTATTTATTAATAAATTTCCAGGTTTTATATCTCTATGTAATATATTAGCAGAATGTAAATATTTCATTCCCCTTAATGTTTGATATAAAAATACTTTAATATGATCACTTGTTAATGGTTGTTGAGAAACAATTATTTTATGTAAATCACTTTGCATCAATTCTGTTAAAATGTGTCTAAAATTATTTTTAAAAATAAATAATATTTTACTATTAAAAAAAAACCTACATTTCTTGAAATAATTTTTTATCACTTGGTTGTAAAATATCATGTAACCCGAGAACATTATCATGTTGAAAACTGGATAACATTTGAATTTCACGAAATGTCCTTTTACATGATGCTAAATTTTGAAAAATATTTGTCATTCTTTTTAAAGCAACCCTTTGAAGTGTTCGAGGATCCGTTACAGACCATACAATTCCAAAAGCTCCATAACCTATAGGTTCATCTGGAGGGCAATTACTTAATTGTTCTGGTGTAAAATAATATTTATCATTTGTAATTGTTTTTAATAATCCAATATTTTGTTGTGGTATTGGTGGAGGAAGTTGTTGAATGTTATTTGGAGCATTAATTCCAACCGCATTTTGATTAATATAATGCCTTATATACTGTGAACTATTTGTTGTACCATTATCATATTGTGATGGAGCTAATGCCATTAGTAATTATTAGTGATTAGTAAATAATTAAAAAAATAATATTAATAAATAAGAAAAGTTAGTATAAAAAAAATTAACTGAGAAAAATGAGTAGAAAGCAATATTTGTAGATAACTTTTGAAAAGAAATAAAATTGTTGCGCGTGGAAGAATGATTGTTTACTATTAGTGGAAAGATACTCTATAATATATTATATTATATTATACGTTATATATTAAATTAATGATGTTGCCATAAAGGTAAAAGATGCATATTATCTTATAGTAGGATATAACTAACTTGCAATATATTATTCATGTCAGCAGGTCTGCCAATAATACATCTAACTTTTATTAGATAAAATAAAAAATTTATTGATATTGAAAAAATGTAATAAAAAAAAGATATATGATGTACATAAAAAAAAATTATATCACAAAGTAAAATTTTAATTATTGTTAAAATTTTGTACATCTTCTTATACATATAACATATCTTAATATGGCATTTATTAAACTAAGAATAAACTACATCAATAATTTGGAATAATATGTTTTATAATTTTTTAAAATATCTTTTTTTTTTATTATTTTTTATATAAAAAATTTTTAAATAATTATATTTTTATATTTTATGAAAATTATTTTAAATTTTGAAATTGTTTTAGATGACAAAAAATATTTTTTGTAAATATAATCCTATTTCTTGATTGCTTTATAAAAAGATTTTATATCAAAGATTTATTTTTTGATAAAATCTAAAAAAAATGGTTGTTTATTTTATTTTAAAATAAAATATTATTAACAACAAAGATAATATTTTTTTATTAGTTTAGAAGGACATTAAATAATGATGTAATGTCCGTTTTCTAAAAAGATCAAATAGTTAATAAATTTTTCTTTATAAATATTATTTATTTAATACTTGTTCATCTTAAAAATATATTTTAAAAAAAGTTAAAAATAGAAATTTTAATATAAGATGGTAATTATTTAAGTTTATTTTAACCCGTTATGATATTATTAGATTGAGTATTGTTTTGTGCATTTAAGTTTATTTCCTCATATGAAGGTAAATCATTTATAGAAGATAATGGTACTTGAAATGTTTTATTATTTGTTATTTCATTAGGAATATTAAAATTTTGAGAAGATGCAATATGAAATACGGTAGAATTATTATTTTGACTACTGCTTATATTAATTGTGTTTGGTGGTAATCCTTCTGAAACGAGTATTTGTGATAAAATGTTATTATCTTGTTGTCTTAAATTTGGTAATGAATTAGATAGTTGTGAAAAAAAGAATGAATTATTTGGATATATAGTTGATAAAACAATACCAGAATTATGGCTTCTTAAAAATTGATGCAATGGATAATTTGTAATATGATAATTTTCTAAACTACATATAAAATCAGGTGATGTAGAAATATCAATGTTATCTGATTGAAATAGTATTGTACTAAAATCAGATGTCATATCATTAATATTATGTACATGAGTAGGTATACTCAATTCTTCATACAAAGATGAATTAATTCCAGAATACTCTTCAATAGGCAATTTTTTTGTTATAAATAAACCATTTTTTCTAATTTCAATAGCATTATTAATATCATTATCAGCTTGTGATAACCAGTTTCCAAATAAACAACATATCTATAAATTTTAAAAAATAAAAAATAATAGTGGTTAAACATACTACAAACATAAAACATAAAAATATTCCATATATGGAAATACTTATTTTATTGTAATCTATCCAAATAAAAAGAGTCATTGCAAATATTGAGATCAAAAATAATAAAAATACAAATACTTTAATTTGTATACTACTACACTTAAATAAATAATTTTTTTTATCACTTCTTAAAGGCATTTGTCTTTCTTCATAAAATGTGGATGGCATTTGATAAACTTTTATATTTATATAAAAAAAAGCGATTTAGTTAGAAGTGTTTAAATATTATATATTTCATTAAATAGCCGATTTAAAATTTATAATTTTGTTACTACAAAAAAATATTGAAAAATATTTCTTGTTAATCCACCTATTTTAACCTTTGCATTTAAAATAGTAAAAAATATTAATTGTGTAGTTATAAATTAATATTCTTTTACATTATAACAAAAATACTTTTTTTTTATAAACATAAACATGGTTGATTTATGTACTTTCTTTGAAATAATTAACTTTTTTAAAGCAAAAATATTCATAATTTTATATTTAATGTTCAATATATCATAGAACAAAATATATTTATTTTTAATAACATTATACATCAATCATTATACATTTACGAATTACCATATTTATATTGCTAATTTTTTTATGCTTCTTTTGTCAAAATCTGGTACATTGTTCTATGGTACAAATTTACTCTTTTCAAAGAACAATGCGATTAATAATTTTTTTTGAAAGTATTTTGTATATAAATTGCAAAAACTTTTTAATTGATAAATCAAAAGATTAAAAATTTTAATACAAATTTTTGTGCATTATTAATTTTTTGTTGATAATAAATAATAATGATATACATTTTTTTTATAATATTTTTAATCATAGATAATTAAAAGATTTTTTTTCGTTTAAAAAATTGTGTTGTCTTTTTTGTAAATTATTTATCTATAAATATATAAGAAACATATATATGATGGATCATTTATCAAATTATATTAAGATTATAAACTTCTAAAAGTGAATTTGGTTAATTTTGATAAATTAATAATTAGAAAAAAAAATAATTAAAAGAAGTTATTTTATTATCATACTAATAAAAATAATTATTTTTTGCTTATTTATAAATGAAATACATTTATATTTATAACAAAAAATTTAGTTTTATTTTGAGGTAATAAAAAAAAGCAGGATTATTTAATAACTTGACCTCAATTTGGAAAAATAAATATGATAATTACTTGAAATTTCTATTATTTTATATAGTCAAAATTATATTTAAAAAAGTTGTTAAAGTAATTTTGATATTAATATATATTTAAAATTAGCTACAGTTATAAAAATAGATTTTTTTATTAAAAAAAAATATTATCATTTATTTTAAAAAAAAATTAATAAAATACTATATCGTTTCATAAATTGTTTTTGTTTGTTTTCAAACATCAAAATTTAGTTACTGTAAACATCTTTAAACTGTATTTTATTATGTTATCAATTAATTAAAACCAAAAAATAAATATTACGACAAAAAAGAATAATTTGAAACAAAAAAAAAAATAAATATTTCTATAAAATGTTCTATTAATTAAAAAAAAAATAGATTATTATGTGAACCTATTATACATTGTTTATCTAACCAATGTTATTTCTATTATATTTTTATTCTTTTTTTTTATTTATTTCACAGATAACATGTCGTATGTATATAAATATTTTATAAATTATTAACTATATATCAAATTTGGTAATAAAAAATCTAGAAAACATTATTGTATCTTAAATGATTTTATATAAATTATGATACAAAAAGCTGCCCTTAACTGAATCATACAGTTATCGTTTCATCTTTCATTTTCATTTGATCAAACTATCTTTTTTTTATATACAAGTATTTAATTATTTGAAATCTGGAAAATGACTAACGATTATGAAGAATGCCTCTAGGCTTTTGACGTTATCTTCTGTGTCTTTTGCAAATTATATATAAGAAAAATAAATTACAATCATATGTCAATTTATTAAAACAATACTTTTTTTATTTATTTATTTTTTAATAAAATTAATTAAACAATATTTTTTTAAATAACTTAATTTAATTATTTTTTCTAGGCATGGCTGATAAAACACAGATTGCTGAAGCGGCGTCTATGAAACGTTTAGCTTTTTTTGGTATTGCCATTAGTACTATAGCTACAATGACTGCCGTTATTGCTATTCCAATGGTTTATACATACCTCCAACACATTGAATCATCTATAAAAGTAGAAGTTGACTTTTGTTCACATCGTTCACAAGGATTACTAGAAGAACTTCAACGATTGGAAGAACAAGTTGGATTCTCTAGAAGAAATAAAAGATATTCAGAACAACATCAAAGAGTTGGAAGAAGAAATCAAATCTTAAGAGGAGCAGCTACATATGATGGAGGAAGTGGATCCTCAGGAGGATATTCATCAAGTGCAGCTATATCTGCTGCACCTGCAGAATCATCAGGAGGATGTTGTGGTGGATGTTCTTATGGACCACCAGGACCTCCAGGAAAAGATGGTGCTGATGGAAAAGATGGTACAGATGGTCAACCAGGTAAATAATTTTTTTTAATAACATTTATATTTTAAAAAAATTTATTTAGGTAAACAAGGAGAAGATGGTAGTGATGCTGCTGCACCTGATTCTAAAGCTTCAGAACCATGCCAAACTTGTCCAGCTGGACCACCAGGACCAGCAGGAAATCCAGGACCAAAAGGACCAAATGGAAACCCAGGAGCAAAAGGACCAGATGGAAATCCAGGAGCCCCAGGAGAACCAGGTGCCCCAGGACCAGCTGGACCACCAGGTAGTGATGGAGCACCAGGAAATGCTGGACCACCAGGACCTGCTGGTACTGTTAATGAAGTTCCCGGACCTGCTGGACCACCTGGACCACCTGGACCTCCAGGACCACCAGGAGCTGATGGTGAACCAGGTACTCCAGGAGTCGGTGCTGAAGGACCACCAGGACCAGCTGGAGATCCAGGTCCACCAGGTCCAGCAGGAAATCCAGGAACCCCAGGAAGTGCAGGTGAACCTGGATCAGCTGGAGAAGGTGGCTCTTGTGGTCATTGTCCACCACCTCGTACAGCTCCAGGATATTAAATATCCTTTTAAATTTAAAAAATATTAAATAACTACATAGATGTCAAAAAGTATGTGTAAAAAGTTTTAACTTTACATATAATTTTTATTAACAATTTGCATTAAATTTTTAATATTTTACATACTTAAACTATTCAATAAATATTAATTGAAACTTTTTTTTTCTTTTTTTGAAATTTATTTGATAAAATATATAAACTGGAAAACATTTATTTATTTGGAAAGAAACAGTCTTGTGATAATAGACGAGACTATTATCTATAAAACTCTTACATCCTACTATTCTTATACTTATTATAGCTCGCTAAAATAGTTATATTAATAATTTTAAATTTCAATTATTTATTATAAATATATACATTAATAAATTTACTACCTTTATTTTTTTCTTTTTCATTATACTTTTGAGTGTTTATTAGTAAAAAAATATTTTCATATTCCTGATAAATTGATAATCAATATTTATATTATTTACTAAAAAGATATTTTAACAGTTATTAAATATGATAAATAATGAATCATTTAATAAGGTATTTGGAAATATTTATTTTTTTAAACAGGTAACAGATTTTTTACCAAGTTATCCAGAACAAATAAATATGGCCAAAACATGCAAGATATTTAATCAATCTATACGTATATTAGAACCAGCAAAAGCTTTAAAAAGAAAAAATTATTTATATATTTTAAAACTAACTGATACTAATAAAGAGTATCATGATAATAAAGAAGATAAAACAAGAATATTATATATTAATGATATATCATTAAATAATGAAATAACTTATTTAGAAAGTATTAAAAAATCTAGAGAATTAGAATTATTTTATGAAATTAGATTTCGTGTTGATGATCATAGAAAAAGATCACGATCTTTAAATGATAATAAATTTGCACCAAAAATAGCTCCTTTTATTGATAAACTATTTGAATATTATGTTAATGCTTCTATCTTAGATTTTATGGATTATTCAAATAAACTTGTTGCAACATTAAATATTTCTATTATTAAATATCTCAAGTCTCCAAAAATAAAAGTTATTCGAGGTATTGATATTAATACAATAGCTGCTTATTATATTTATACAAAAGAATATGATGTTGATATAATTAAAAATTTAAAAAATCTTCAAGAATTTGGTATATGTAAAAGTAAAGTTAAATATCCATTAATTGGTGATCAAAATATGGAAATGTTATTACCATTATTTAATTGTTTATTAAAATATCCTAATTTAATTGTAGATATTTGTGGTGTAACAAAAGTTCGAAGATTTAACAAATTATGGAGTTTTTTAATGACAATATTATTAACAAAATTTAATTTAAAAACAGGTTTTTCAATGGAAATATTTAGAGAATTTGAATCTTTTAAACAATTGTATAATGAAGAATTATATAATGCAACTTGTAATGAAATTGTTGAATTAAAAGTTAAACTATTTAATTTAGATTATTTTAATGATTTTATTAAAAAAACAACAAAATTAACAAGATTATCTTTATATATAATGGATGATTCACGTTATATATCATTATTAGGAAGTTCAATAGGATCATTTTTCGCTAGAATTCAACAAAAATGTAGTATAAATAATTTAAAAGAATGTACAATGTTAAAAGATGTTTTTATTGGAACAGAAGTTTCTATACTTGAAACAACCAGAAAACCTATACAAGATATTGATATTGATAATTTTATACGATATTTAATTAAGGGTTTACCTAAAAATGTTGCTAAATTAACTATATCTTATTATGGGATTTTATCAGCTAATATTCTTTTAACTATTACTGAGCATTTACCACATTTAAAAGAATTAGTAATTTATAGAGCAGATTTACCACAAGTTGAATGGATAAGAGAATTTGGACATTTAGAATGTCTTTATCTTAATACGCCACCACTTTTTCAAATACCACCATGGTTACAATGTATTATTATAGAGTATAAAGATGATTCAT
The DNA here is from genome assembly GCA_029582065.1 of Strongyloides stercoralis. Lineage (NCBI taxonomy): Eukaryota > Metazoa > Nematoda > Chromadorea > Rhabditida > Strongyloididae > Strongyloides > Strongyloides stercoralis. The sequence continues at coordinate 12,482,962 of CM055866.1, read as the reverse complement.
ATAATACATTTAATGAATCAACAGCTTTAATTGGAGGGATGAGGGCAAATCCTGTATTATTTAATGAATTTCGTTACTACACTCGGTTATATGGAGAGGAAGAAAATAATTTTCAAATATATTGTAGAAAAGAATCAATGTGGAAATATTATCAGGTAGTTGTTAAAAAATTAAGAGAAAATATTACTTATCTAGAACGTGAAACTAAAATACCAAGAATTTATTTTAATTAATATATTAATAAATATTATATTTTATAAATATCTGTTATCATCTTATATAATACTTTCATCATTGTCAAGAAATTTCTTTAAATCTTCACATAAAGGAATCTTTAGTGAATCTTTGTTTTTAAAATGTTTTCCAATAAAATCTTCTATTTTTTGAAATTCACTTAATATAGATGATTTGACAGCTTCATGTAAAACATTCTCCGTATCTTTATCATTTAAATATAATTCAAGAGTCTTTTTATACTCAGGCCATGATTTGGATAAATTTTTAAATACTATACTAGTTAAATCATTTAAAATATTAGGAGATAAATGTTCATTTTTACTCCAATCTTCTTTATCTATCTCTTCCTTACTTTTCTTATTCCATTCTTCAATAAATCCCGTACATTTTTTTAAATCACCTATATAATAAATTGAAAGTTCATTAATAAAATTAATACAATGTTTTTTTAATCTTAATTCTATTAATCTTCTACTATCTTGTACAGCTTCTGTTATCTGGATTGGTGGAGTAAGCAAGATATTTAAAAGAGCATTATCACTACTGAATTCAAACCATTTTCCTCTATTTTCAGGACTAAAAAATTGACTAGCATAATCTTTATATTTTGTTATATCAAAACTATAATCCATTGTTGTTAATGGACTTTTACCTCTAGTAAATTCATCTTGACTTGATACATTGTGACTTTTTATCAAAGCTTGACTTCTATAAAGAATAGTTTGATCACGTAAAATTAATAAATATTTTATAAGAAACAAATCACCATCAACAAAACGTGGTAAATTGGATTTTATAGTACTTTTTGAATTTTTTATTTTTTCACTAGCTATTTCCAATGAATCACAGCATGCTGTTATTAATTCTAGCATAAATGATTGAAATATATCATTATCAAGACATTGATAAATTCTATTTATTCCTAATAAAGTTCTTTTAACAGTTGGATACCATAAAGCATGCATATTTTTAGAATCATTTTGTTTATTATTTTGTTGTTTTTCATCAATAGAATGTAATAACATTAATTTTTCAGGATACAATAAATCACCAGGACATGGTACATATCCAATTATATCAGTTTCAGCAAATGTATGTGTCTTATAAATAACTCTTTCTACAATATCTCCACTTAACTCATTCATAACACGTATAAAACCTGTCCTAGAATGTATCCAATTATCTGTTTCTGGAATTAATTTTATCACATTTATACAACGTTCTTGAATAAAATCATTTTTAACTATTTTAAATAATTGTACTAGTAATTCTAAATATTTATTTTGTACAATTGTTGGTCTAAATGTGTCATACAAAATTCTACAAATACTTTCTGTAAATCCATCAAATACCTCTGCAAATTCGTTCATAAAAATTGTTTGTTGATTATTTTTATTTACAACAGGAGTAGCACGTTGTAAAACTCTACTTCTAGATGAATTATATGAAGTAACAGAACATCTTGATGATCCTCTTGGAACAGAAGGAGTTTCTACAATATTTTTTGGTAATATAAAAAATTCTTTCATTAATCTAAATTCATCATCACATATTCTAAGTAAAAATGAACATGCTTTTTTTAAAAATACACATGTACTATTAATATTTTCTTTTAATAAATCTTCTACTGTTGCTGTAATAATATCTGATATTAATTCCCATCTAATAGAAATGTATTCTTTTAAACAATCAATAATAAGCATTTGATAATCAGGATGATTTGAAAAATATTTATCTGTTATAGTAAAAGCATTCATAACAGGAAATGCTTTAACACCAAAAACACCATATAGTAATGTAAATATTTCTTCTTCTGTAAATTGTGAAAAATCATTTTTTGGATTTTCATTCTTCTTCTCAATAACACTATTTTTTGCTTTTTCAAAATCAGAAAATAAACTCATTTTAAGTACTGTAAAACTTTTACTAAGACATTGTCTATACTTTTCAAGGTAAATAGAACTTTCTTTGTAATCTGGATGTGTTTCTAAGAATGTCATACAATCTTTTATTGTTGTCAAAATTTGTGTAAACAAAGTTCCTGTCACAGATAATTTTGGTGTTTGCAATTTTTTCATAACCCATTGAACTTGTTGATAATAATGTAAATTTGTTTTTATTTCTTCTGCTCCTGCTGCAAGATGTGTTTGTTGGCTAAGCATTGCCTCACATGCATGATGTAAAGAAGATGTCTTTTCTGTTACACAGAAATAATTTTTTTTTAAATCCTCAAATATCTAATTTAACCAATTTAATTTATTATTGTATAAAAAATTGACTTACTTTTGTCAATTCCTGTCTTTTATTTTCTATTTCATTTACAGTTTGAAGAACACCATATAATGATTCCATATTTTTTATATCTTCTACATTTTGTATTATACCATCAATTGAAGCACAAGCTTCGTTTTCAAGTTTTCTTGTAAATCTTAAAGCATCTAAACGTTTTGATGCTAGTAAAATTGAAGATCCATTTACTTCAACTTTTTTATCTGACTCTTCTTTTTCAAAAAGACATTCATCATAGTATGAATTACATTTCTTTTCTAAAATTTCTCCTGCTTCTTCAGCATATTTTGTAAAAATATCCATTTGTTAGGAAACAAATACAAAATAAATACCTACGTGGAAGAGTTAATAATGTAGAAGAGTCATCCCACCAATAACAAACCGGGTTCGTTTTAAGATAACCAATAGTAAAAAGTGTATGGAGAACATTTTTTTATGTAAAAAATTAATATTTATCATAAAATAAATGAACATTTAAGTTAAAAAAAAAGACAAATTCTATTATCATAAATTTTATATTAATAAATAAAAAAAATTGATGCTAATAACAACTCAAAAAGACAAAGTTTATGAATTATTACAATATTGGAGCCTCATAAAAGACACTTAGAAATTTGAAGTACCTCACATGACAAAAGCACTAAAAAATATTTCATTACTTCTATTAAGGACGTTTTTACTTGGTGAAAGAAAGAAACTTAAAATGAATAAGTTTAAGACATAACAAAAAGAATAGATAATGGTAGCCTATTAAAAAAACAATAGTAACCATGATACTTGTTTACAAAAAAAATTTATGATAAAATACTTTAAAACTAATCTGTTCTTCTTGCCTTCTTTTTTGACTTCTTGTCATCCTTTGGTGTTTTTGGCGTTTTTGGTGTATTAGGATTAGAAGAAGTATTACCATCCTTTTCTTTATTTAAAATATCTTTTGGAATCCATTCATAGTCTACCTCGTCAATAGATGTTCCAACTTCAACAGGAGCCTTTCTTGTAGTAGTACGCTCTCCTCCAGTAATAAATTGAGTGTAGATAAGATAACCAAGACCTCCCATAATTCCAATAAGTGTGAAGAAAAGTGAAATATTTTGGAATGAAAATCCTGTGGTATCCTTGACAACAAAAACTGTTGAATTAAAAATATTTGTCTTATATTGGACTTTGTCTGAATCATGATAATATATATCAATTGTAAGAGTAAGTGGATTTCCAGCAAAATATGGATGAGGGACAATTGAAAGATCAAATGTTCCTTCGTCTTTTGATCTAACTATTTGTTCATAATTTGGAGTAGAAAAATTTTGAAAAATTTGTCTAAAGTCCATTGGATGTCTAAAGGAAGCTTCAGAATATAATACATGGAAATCTTTGTCTCCTTTGTTTTGGAATCCAATTACAAATTCAGCATCACTACCGGCATACAATTCTTTTGTCATTTGAGCGTCTACTGGAGATTTAATAAGGAAGGTTGTCTTGACATCTGGTGAAGATGGATATTGTGGTACTTTAATTGTCTGCCCTCCCTGATGTTGATTTGTTTCTTCACTTTCAACAGCATCTTCAGCATTTAAAAAGATAACTTAAAAAAAACATGAGTTTAATTAGTAAATAACAATTTAAACTATACCAGAAGTAAAACACAATATAGCAAGAAAAGATAATTTTAGGCACTTCATGACAAAATTAATATAGCCTCCTAAAAACAATAAAGTATAACGATAGAATATTTGATTCTAATGACGGGCTATGTGAACTAATTACAGGCACTAAGTAAGAATGTCAAAACTGAACAACGTAACATAGATGCAGTTTACCACTTCTTTATAATTGCCACGCCGAATTGCAAATTCTCTATTCGCTTTAGGATCGTTGAGTGAATTGCTAGTTTTAAAGTCATTTTATGTATAGTTTCTTTGGTGTATTTTTTTCTTACACACATTGGTTATTATTTATTGTATCTGGTTAGTTTAGTTACTTCTTTTAACAGTCATACAAAATTTTTGATATCATTGTCATTTTAATACATATAAATGTTATTTCAAATATTCTCTTTATTGAAAAGTATAATTTTTTAAAGATCCTTGGGATGTCAAATTTTGGTATAAATATTAATATAAGTGCAAATAGACGTCTATTCGAATTGATTATTTAAATAAAAAAAAAAATATGTACGTAAATCAAAGTAATGGTACAACAAAAAAAACATATATTTACAAGATAAATATTAATTATAATTCATTTATTAATTCCTAGCTATTTAAATAGAATGAAAAATACTCTCTTACTATCTTTATTTTTATGCATTTTATAGTATAAGTTAATATATTCTGATATTAAAAGTTATTTACGTATTTGATTTAAAACTATTCCTGATTATTTGAGGTATATAGAAGCTTATTTTGATACTTCTCTACATGATCTTTTAAAATTGGGTTATTTAAAAGTTCCATGTAAATATATGAAGACGTTTGAATACGATATTTGTAGTCTTCTGTAGTTTCATTTCTATTACTTCCCTCCAAAGATTTTTGAGCTTGCTCAACGAGGAAATCGTATTTAACTTTATACTCTTCCACAATCCTATCAATTTGTTCAAAGAATGGTTTTATGTAAAGATACTCCTCTTCGATATCCTCCCTCTTATATTTTGAGAAGTTTAAATAACCGTCAAAGTCAGAAAATTGAGCATAAAGTATGGCAGCTGCTAGCTTAGAGGGATCATAACACATGTAAGGACTTGTTAAGATAATAAAATCTGCCATGGCAGCAGAAGAAATATAATAATTGATCAATTCATCTTGAAGCACTATTGGACTTTCAGAAAATAAAAAGTAGTCGGTGCTTTCAGATAGTTTGTTTCCATCACTTAGACTTGTATGACTTTGAGATGAAGAAGGACTTGAAATTGGAGAATTATCAACAGAGTTTTTCTTCGTTAATATAGAAGAGTCGTCATTGTCTCTTTGTAGTGGTGATTCTGAATTTGTTGGAGTTATACAACTTTGCATATCACATGTAAAAGATATAACCCTAAAGTAGAAGTCAATAAAATGAAGTGTTGTCAAAGGATTCATAGAGAAATCGAGAGTGTGTGTCACGATCGTCTCCATCTTAATAAGTTGTTTCAACGTAAAAGCGTCGTTACATTTCGACACTAAGTTTTCACCACTAAGTGGAATAACCTCTTCAATTTTACTTGCAAGTTTAAGACAAGCACCTGCAACTAGCTGATACACAGTAGGTTTAATCTCTGCTGAAGAAAGAACCCGATCAAAAAAATTGACGGCCAAATGATATGTGATTCTGCTTTGCTGTTCTTCATAAGCAACTTCCATTAGCCAACAAAAAATAGCTAAACGATGTCTAGGAATAATTTCAGTCGACATCGGCTTTCCCGTAACATATGCTCTTGGATAAACTTCAGATTTCTTATACATTAGATCTATAACATCATGAGAATTACCATAGTAATAAAATTCTGGTGGATGTACGGTATTAGGATTTCTAGAAGATACATCAGGAGATACATTATACTCAATATTATAGCAGTGTGAAGATCCAACAAAAGAAAAGGGTGAATCTTCGTCGTCAAAATTACCAATTACTTTGTCACCTGAAGAATTATTTTTTCCTGAGACAGTTTCTTTACCAGTATTTCTTAACATTATACCCTGAGAAGGAGAATCACATTCATTAAATTCCTCTTCACACTTTAAGTCGTCTGCAATTTCTTTTTCACCCTCTTCTTTTCTTCTTTTTATATTTCGGCAAGTTATTGGTGAATTAGACTAAAAAAAAGTTTATTAAAAATATATATAATAATAAAAACATTACATACAGTTTTATCTTCTTCCTTAATATTAGCAAGAATTACTTCCTTTGTTAGTTCTGATTTGTTACTTTGTTGTTCCGGTGATTGAACCTCAGATCGACGCTTACGAGAGCTTTTTGGTGGTATATTAGTATTAGAATTAGAGTTAGTTCTAGAGAAGTCTGAGGCGCTTGGCATCCTCCAACTAAAATCAACGTAAATGTAAAAAAATCATTGGCATAAATTTAAAGTACATATTAAAAAATTATAAAAATGTATTAAAAACACGATAAAATGGTAACGTCTTGAGTTATAAAATGAAAAATATAGAAAGCACTCGAAATGGTTTCACTTAGAAAACAACAAAATATATTGTAGTTACAAGATATTCTAAAATCCATATGGAGCTATATGAGAGCGAGATCTATCTTATTTGGAATAGTATGCATCAAATAAACTATTCTGATGACTTAAAACTTAATTCTCATGGAATATCTAGTGATTTTAAATCTAGAAAAATTTGTGAATTGTGGTATATAGTTTATGAAACATTATTGTTTGACAAGCGCGTTTGATAGTAAGAAATAAAAGAAAGAGCCAACCCAAATAGTACATTCAAAATTGGCATAATGTATTGGATTGGTTTAGAAAAACACTCTCTGTGTCTGTGAATTTTTCACAAAATTCAACTTATGGAACTAATGTATTTTTGTCATTTTACAGGAACATTTTTTTTTTTGATTTTAATCACCTGTTATTTTAATATATTAATTTTTCTAATGGCTTTTTTTAAATAGTAACTTTTTTTACATTGAATAAAAAGTATTAGTTACTTTTACTGTTGGTCAATGTATTACAATTATAATTTTTTTCATCATAAATTAAAAGGTGATCGTATTGTCAATGAATTTTATCTCTCGATATAATTTCTAGATATCTTTTCTGCTAAGTCATTGTTTATGTAAACAAGATATTAGTTGGGAATATTTCTTTTCATGGGAATTTTTTGCTAAATTACACTTTGTATAGCTTAATTTAAATATTTTTGTCTATAAAATTTTACTAAGGGGGTTTTTTTACATTTATTTTTGATCTATTTTTAAGGCAAAATAAGGTAATATTTTAATTGTAAAATTGTTATTAATGAGAATTGTTACGCGGTATATATCAAATAAAATTGGTAGAGTCACAACGGTGGTAAATTATCTTACTTTAAAATTAAAAAGAACAAGGCAAAATAAAATAAATAATCTTTTTATTTTAACAAAAAATGAAAAATACAATTTTTGTTTAGTAGAAAAAAGAAATCTTATATTGTAAAATATGGTTTAAGTTGTAATAAAAAAGTAGGTAAAAAGATAGAGTATTGTTCATTTAAAGTTAACCTGTTATGGCACATTATCAGTTTTATAAATCTTATAGGTTAAAATGAATGGTGGCAGATGGTTTAACTTTGAAGGTAAAAAGATCCTTATTGCAAGTGAAAGTATTAGTTTCCTTGATAAGAAATGTTAAAGATAAATTATGCAATGTCCTTTTGTAACAACAAACTATAAGGTTTACATATTTGTAAATAATACATATTATCAGTAATGATACTACAGCATTTTTGTATATCGTAAATCATTAAAAATTTATAGAAATGTTAAATAAATGAAATGAATAAAAGATTTTAATAATATTATAAATCAACGTTAAAATTTGTGAGAAAATTCTTCTAGTAATTTGAACAATAAAAGGATATAATAGATATTAAATAATGCCTTTTAAAAAAATGAGAAATGATAAGTCTAGGTACTTTGTTTTATTCATGACTTTTTATCTGTGAAAAAAAAGGGAGTTAACATATATAACATAATGTATAGGTGTTATCTATCACAACAGAAAAAAAAAGTACAATGTCTTTAGAATAGAAAGAAAGTTATAAAGTTTTATGGAAACAAAAGCAATTAAAATAAAAACGTTATTCATTAGAATTTTTATATTAATTTAACAATTTGGTACCAGGAGGGCCATCTAATATTAATAAAAATATTTAAGTTATATTTTTATAAATAAATCACCTTAAAATAATGAATAAGTGAAAAGACTATGTAAACAATAATTAAATTAAATGGGGCATTATGAAAAATAGTAAAGTAAAAGTCTCATATTATTTAGATAAATTTACAATGTTATAGCAATGTACTTTTACAGAACATTGGTAATCGTATGATTTAATGTTAAGATTTTTTATATCAAAATTTATTTGTTATTTATTAAAAATTTATTTGAATTTGAATGATTTAACTAGAAAAATACTTTTTTTTAATATTTCATAAAAATGTGGTTGGTATGTAATAGATAATGAAATAAATATTATGTATTCAAGATTAATATGTAAAAAATTCACATGTAGAGAAAAAAACAATATAAGTATAACTATATTTTCACTGATTTATTATTTACAATTTTTTAATATATTTTTTTCTGTATAAAATAAAATAGTATCATAGAGTTTTACTATCCATTTAAAATATTAATATAATGATGGTAAAATAGATAAATACAACAGTTAATATTTATATATATTAAATGAAAGTGGTAGGTAAAGTGTGATTAAACTATATTGATCATGATGCCATCTTTAGATAATAAATTTTAAGTAGTAAAATCATTCTTTCAATATTTACTATACCAAAAAAATTTTTTAAAAACTTTTAATCATTAACCAATCATATGAATATTTCAATTTCTAATAATATTATAATAATAAAGCAAAAAAATATTAATAATAAATTATAAACTATTATTTTTTTAATTTTGAATGTAAAAAAAAACTCAGGAAAATAAAAAAATAATGTGTTAAACAATTTCTGTATTTAAGAAATGTTAATACAATTATTACCTTAAAAAGAATCACTGGTCATTATGGTAAACTAATCAAACATAATGATAAAAACGATGTTATGTAACAATAAAATAGAGAATTAATGTTTGCAACCTTCCTTAACAAATGACAATTAAATGAAAAAAAAAGCCGATACTTGTATAAAAGAAGATACCGATAATTAAAAGTGATAAAAGATATATTGTGTAAGATGAGTGAAAATAAGAAAACTCATTATTTATTCTAATTGTAATGTTTTTTTCCTAGACATCTTAATTGAAGGTAAATAAGAGGTAATAAAAAACATGTATCTATTTAACATGGAATTTTTTAGATAAAAATCTTTAATGTTATTTTGTTATACAACGTTACCTACATCTTTTGTAAACAAAAGGATATAATAAAAAATCAAATTCACATCATTTATTTGATGTCTTAAAGATTTTCAATTAAAATGTATTTAAAACTTTCTATAACTATTTTATAATTTATTAAGATTTAAATAATTAAACCTAATATATCCATCTTTATATAAAGAAATAAATAATTAATAAAAATATGATTAAATAAAGTTAAAGAAACATTAAAGATTTTTTTTTGTATGATTTGTAATAATTAATATAAAAAAGTGAAACTGATATTATAAAAAGTATCATTTCATTTATATATAAAAAGTTTAGTCTCTTTATCAAAGGTAAATGAAACATTTATACACCTTTATTTTTTATAATGATTATTCCATTTTATTTTGGATGAATAAGTGATAAGAAAGACAAAACTATTTCTCATTCATTAAAATACACATATTGTAAAAGATAAATTATTTATCTTTCTTATCATTTCACTTTTTATAATGAAAAAGAAGGTATGTGGTCATTCATATTTGAGTACTACTTATGTTATCTTTCCATAAATATACTTTTGATGTTGTTTCATAGTAACCTTCACCATATCTCTTTAATCATTGCCAGTTCAAAATTTGTCATTAATTCTACGACTAATAATATATATGCCCAATTGTCAGAATCAAAAAAGATTATTCACAGTCTATTATTTGTAATTGTTGGCATCTAATAAAATAATATTCAACACAATATATATACTTTAAACAGTAATATTTGATATATTATATATATTTTAATTATTAAAAAGAGTATAAGTTTTTCAAAAATTGTATAATCAATTAAATAATTATTTTAAATTGGCATGGCATATTTTGGACATTTATGAATTTCGCATTATCAACGTTGAAACATTTCTTATTTTAAAAATTTTAAATTTATAAAAATTAAAAGTTAACTTATATAAAATATATTTTTTTTTAACGGAAGAAATTTTTTTATTCATAATTAATGTTTAAGAAAGATATCGTAGACTAATCCATGTTATATAATTTTTTAATAAATTTCATTTGAAAGTTTCTATTGTTTAAATCAAACACAAGTAGTCATTTTATCCAAATTTTAAAGTAATCTAGAAATTATTACAAATTTTTTAAGATGCCATTAAATATTTTACTAGAAAAAAAAATTATAACATATGAAAAATATTTTCCAAATACATGAATATATTTCCGCTTTTACCAACAAGTCTCGTACTAGTCTGTACTTCCCTTCTTATCTATAAATTTTAACACTTTTTATATTCACAAAGCCACTGTTTGATAATATTTGATTGTTTTTTTTTACTCCAAAATTTATAACTTTACCAAACATTATAAAAAACTGAAAATAATTAGCTATTCCTATTAATATATTATTTGCTAATTAATTGTTTAGTATTTTTCTAACGTAACCAGAAAAAAGATATGGTATATTTTTATATCCTCAAATACTATATCTTAATTTTCTAATATAAAATAAATTTTTAGATATTCCATAAATATTGAAAGATAAGAAAAATATTAAAGATAAAAAATGGAAAAAAAAATACTTGATCAAATGTACTTTTTTATTAAATGAGATTACATAAATTATTTATATAAATGTTTTATCTATTTTATAATTTTTTTTTGTAATCATAATGACCAAAAGTACAACCACTCCACTCAATGATAAATAAATAATAGATTTTTTTTATCAATATGATAAGAAAAATGTTACATTTTTATCACACTTTTTGTTTGGTGTCATTAAATAATATAAATCGTCATAATTAAAATTTTTTTTTTTAAATTTTACATCAAAACATTTATATTAATTTTGGTAAAATTAGATTGTGGAAGGGGCATCTATAAAACAATATAATATATTTTATTTTGTACAAACTTCTAAGTAAAATAAATAATCTGTATATAACAATTAATTTTAATTTCGATGTTATGTATAATAAATTTTAATATTTTATTATATAAAAATAAAATTTTATTTTAAAATATATTAAGTAAATATTTAAAAAAATACGACTTAAGAAGAAACAAATTTGAAAGTATTTACATACATTTTAAAAAAATCAAAAAATCATATTAATTTATAATAGTTTAAGATTGGTTAGAATTCCGAAGTTAATAAAAAAAAGCAAGCATTTTTTTATGAGTCAAAGTATCTACACATTTGATAAGCATAACATATTAGACTCAATCTGATAGATCTTCTATTAAAATTTGTGAATTTAATGCATCATGGAAGTGGCCTGATAATTTATAATGAGGTATACCTTGATAATTAATGTTTGCTTTTTGATAAAATATTTTATTTATGTCAATAATATTTAGCTTTTCACAAAAATTTGTTGTTTGTGGATTTTCATAACTTAAACCTCTCTTTTGATCTAAGGAATCTGTATTATCTTCTATGTGTGGTGGAGCTGTCATTAAAAAATCTTTTGGAATATTGTAATTATTTGAAAATATTTCTCGTACTTTTAATTTCTCTTCCTCTGTTGGTTTAAAATCATACCTTTCAGTGGTACTATAAGAATTTGGCATATAATTATCATGGTTAGAAATAACTGTTAAATGATCTGTATTTTGAAGAATTGAAAGCCAACATTCATCATATTTTAAAATTTTTTCTGCCCCTTCTTTAACAGGAATTTCAAGGAATTGTAAAAATTGTCTACCTGGTATAGGTTTATCTAAAGCTAGGAAACGTGTAAATGTATCATTTTCATGATTTACTAAAGCTGCAAATTTAACATGCATATGAGCAGAAAACCAATATGATGGTTTTAACATATTAAGTAATTCCATTGTATGTGGATTTCCTAATTTATTTGCCATAATATCATTCCTAAAATAAGGTTTTATTTTTAACAACTCTTCCTCGTTTCCAAATTTAGTTATTCCACAAGGCCAATCATGTGTTATCATAATGTCAATTTTTCCAGAATCTTCAAGTTGTTTTAAACGAAAAATATCAATAGATCGAACATGATATATTGAAATTGTTGTTTCACGTGTAAAAGGTACACATTCAAAATGACCTTTATTATAATTAAAATTATTAAAAATTCCTGATAAACCAGCTATACGTAGGCCAGCAAATTCAACAACAGATGAAAATCCCATATAGTAAATATTTGGAGCTACCCAACCTCCATAAGGAAGCTCTGCTAAATATGAACTAGCTTCATGATTTCCACCAATAAATATTGTTAAGTAAGGTGCTTTATCAATACCAGAATAATATTTATAAAATGTTCCTAAATCTCTATATTTTGGGGGACAATTCATATACTCGAGATCTCCTAAATTTCTCACAGCCTTTAAATATTAAAAAAAATGAAAAAATGTATAAAAGTTACCTGGAAGTCACCACAGCATATAACGAGATCAACTTTTTTGCCACTTTGAGATTCTAATTCTTCAATAGTTTTATACAAAGTATTTAATTCTCCATGTGTACAACCAGAAGTAACAATATTTATGGTGGAATTCATAACAAACTCAATATTAATCTGTTTGTTATACACAAAGAAATTTTTATCAAATTACTAAAGATGTCTCATAACGATTTTTTTAAAAACAAAAGTAAAAATTGGGGTATTGTCGTATTTATTAAAAATACCCTCAGAATTGAATTATTTTTGTTTTGTACCACAAATGTGATTTGTACAAAATTTAATATTTTTTTTTATTCAAAATATGTTCTTTTCAAATTATAATTTTGTTGAAGAGCACCTTTCAAAGAAGAGTAACAAATGGCTAGTCAAAGTAAGCTAAAATTTTTTAAAAAATTTTGTAGTATATATTTTTAAGATTCCAGAGGATTTTTTTATCGACAAATTTAATCTAGTCGGTATTTATGATATTATAGGAATAAAATCGCTAGAAAAAGCCGTTTCAATGATATTAAATAAAAGTAAAGATATTGAAGATAATGATTTTACTTCAATACAAAAGAATGCAGCCTTCTTGTATGGTTTAGTTCATGCTCGATATATTATAACACCAGAGGGTTTAAATGATATGAAAGAAAAGTTTATAAATAATGATTTTGGTAGTTGCTTAAAAGTATCATGTCTGAATCAAGCTTTGCTACCAATAGGTTTACATGATATACCATCACATGAGCAGGTAAAGATGTTTTGCCCAAAATGTCAGGATGTTTTTCATCCAGAGGCAGAAAGTGATGATGAAATTGAGTCAATCTCTGATGATGGTTCAGAGGACTCTTTTTATTGTATGGAAGAAGATTTTTGTGATGGAGCCTTTTTTGGAACAGGTTTTCCAGAATTTTTCTTCTTTCAATTTCCTTTTTTAAGGCCAGAAAAAGATAAAAAAATAAAAAAATGAATAATTTTTATTGTAAAAATACTTTTAAATAAAATCAAATTTAATTACATCGATCATAATCACAGCAACAAAATTTTACAGGAATATTTTGAATTTCTGTACTTATACATTTATTCATAGCAGCCTTAAATAATTGAAAAAAATATATTTTAAGATTTTTACTTACAAAACATCTTAATGTAGAACATCCTGCTTTTTCACCTTTAAAAAATAAGCCTGCATCAGCAGTAACATTATAACAGTATCTTTTATTGCAATCTACAGTTTCTTGTGGTTTACCGTTTTTCATTAATGATGTTCCCTGCAATAAAATAGTGTAAAGATATGCTTAGATTAAATTTTAATCTACCTTATAACAAATTAGTGATACTGTTGTATTTAATAAAAATATAAAAAATATACAAGGAATTAAAAATATACTTTTTTGTAAGAACATTTTGACTAAAAGATTATGAAATAATATAAAAGTTTAAGGTGTTATAAAATTATATTTTTAAAATTAATCATTGAATGTTATTATAATGACTAACTTTTCTCGAGTCAAATAATAATAATCAATTAAATTAAATGTTTATATCTCCTTATCACGAAATAATGTAAACAAACATATCAGCAACATATGGGTTTTTTTTATATTCTTTTTGTTAAATGAATTAAAAATTATTTTACAATTATTAGATACATTCTCGTTAGACACATTAAAAAACATTTAATAAATTAAAATATTTTTAAACTTACAAAGTTGTCACTTTATATTTAAACTATATAATTAATCAAGGTAAAATGTGTATTATTGCAAAAACCAATTATTTAACTTACTGTGACGATAATTAAAAATATTGATATCATATATAAAAATGAAATGTAAGATGTAATGCTATTATATAATTATATATACAAATAGTTTTTACTAATAAAAATTAAATATTTATAACAAACTATTAAAATAAAATGAAAAAAAGAAACCTATTTTACTTAGTATTTTTTTTTGTGATTTATTTAGTAACCCTTAATTATTCTTTAACTTGCTACAATGGATATAAACTTTTACGAGGACGTAGTATTGGAGAGGAAACAGAAGATTGTTCAGGTTCATCGGCATATTGTTATAATTTTACTGCCGAAGCAGGTGCTTTTTTAAATGTCATGAAAGCTGGTTGTAGTACATTTCGTTGTCTGGTAATTTAAGAAATTTTTTATTTAAATGATTTATTTATTTTTTTTTTAAAATAAGTTTAGTTAGCAAGAAATAAATGTATAAACACTGAATTTCAAAATGTTCCTGTAAAATTTTGTTGTTGTAATGAAGATCGATGTAATGGAGATGAATAATGATTTCGTATGACTTAGAATTTAAAATTAAAAATTATTATCTATATACTTAATATATTTTTGACAATTTAATAATATTGTTACTAAAATATTTTCTAACAATTAAAGTATAATATTATTTTAAATTTCTAAATGTAAAAATTTAATTTTAAACCACATTTTATATAAATATTTATATAACATTATTTTAAAAATATTTTAAATGTTATTATCAAAATAATTAATTATATATTAAACAACTGTGTGTTCAAATGTTTATTTTTTAGTAATTAAAAAATATTATTTTTATTATTTTCTTATTATTTATAAGTAGAGAAATTTATAAAATAATTTTTTTTATTAAAACACTATAATTTATGATAAAACTCCAGTAACATATAAAAAATAATAATATTATTTTTTTTTAGTTTAATAAGTTATTAATATTTGTATTTTTTTAAATAAAATTAAAAGGAAAATATGTTTTGTATTTTATAAAAATTTGTAGTTTAAACTAATCGGCCATATCTATTTTTTAATTTTAGGTCTTCTTATTTGTAATTATTTAATGTTTTTTATTATTAAATTGAAAAATACGTAGGTAACTGTAAGACAAAAAATAATTTAAAAAAAGGTTTATTTAATTGTCAAAATTATTGATACAAATTTATAGAAATATATTAAGGTATTAATTTTTATTTACCATTATAAATTTTTCCAACAAAACGCATTGATGGTTTACTAAGATCAGGTACAATAGGAATTTCTCCAACAATATCATTAACAATTATTTTTCGATTTTTTCTTTCAAATGAATCTTGTTTCATTATACTAAATGTAGGAGTACATAATCCTCCATTTTTAATTCGTTCTAATTCTGCTGTAACAATATCCTTTACATCTTGACCAAAAGAAAAATTTTTACATCCATATGTAGAATTTGGTAAAACACTTTTTTTGGGAGCAACAACTACTGTTGAAGGAGTTTGAGGTGTAGATGATGTAGTACTTGTGTTTTTACTATACATTGATGCCATTTTAGCGGTAGCAGAAAGAGCTGATTCTTCATTTATAACACTAGCTGCCCAAATTTTTGCATCAATAGTTTCTGGTCTTTCTACAAGAATAATACCATTAGCTTTATTTTTCAAAAACTCTGTCATTTGTTTTACACATTCTTCTTTGTTGTTTATAGTTATTCCATCAATTTTGATAATTGTATCTTGTACTTTAAGATATTTACCACTCCATGATCCTGTTTCACATTTTGTTACCATACAGTAATCATTCTTCTGGCGAATAATAACACCTAATGTTTCATTATTTTTTGCCTTTTCAACAGGAATTTCTATTCTCTTAAAGCCTTGTCTTGTAACATCAGGATTTGTAGCCATTGTAATAATTTTTTTTACAAATAATAATGATACTTTTTTTTTATTAATTTATTTAAAATTAACATAAAACAAAGTAAGATAAATCAAAATTTTTTTTTCACAATAATATTATAAATAAATTTGTAGTGAATAATACTATATTTTTTATTGAACATATAATAAAAAAAAGTCAAATCATTAAAATTAATAATAATGATATTTTTTTATGAATGAAGTAACAATAAAAATATAATGTTATTTTTATCATTTATAACAATTATATTTCTATTTATTTAGAAATATTTTTTTTTTAGTTTTTTTGTGATTACTTATAAAAAGAAACAGTAACATTTTAGTTACGCTTCAAACTTAACAATATTCTTATTCTTTCCATAAAAGTTTTTTGATTTTCACTTGAACTAGATAAGACATTTGTTCTATATTCTCCTCTTTTATTTCCTTTTGGACTATATTTACAAACCAAAAATATGTAATCACCTTTTTGTGCAATCCCAATACCTATTCGTTGTGAAGCTCTCCATACCATTTGTGTAAACATTTGAGTACCATAAACAGCATTCCTAGAACCAAATTTATACAAAAATCTTTCTTCATACCATTTTTTAACAATTATAGAAGCAGCAGGATAAAATGCAGCACCAACCGTTTCACCATAATCTACGTAATAATCACGCACTAAAGGATAACCTTTTGCAAGATTATCAGCATGTTTTTGAGCATGATTAGCGAGTTCTAAACTGTACAAAAGGTAATTTGCCTTATGAAGACGTCGATAAGAATTAATTTCTCTTAAAAACTAAAAAAAAATTGTGAAATTTATTATTTAGACATACTCTATCTCTCATATCATCAAAATTATTACGTGAGAATTTGGTGTATGGAAAGTTAAACCAAACAGTATGCCATACTCTGTTACAAAAGTCCCTTTTTCCAAGATATGGTCTAATATCAAAACCGAGATAGCATTTTTCAGTGACTTGTACTTCACATTGTGATTTAATTTTTTTTGGCAAACTTTTCCTACGAATAGAATCTCTTGTTTGAATTTCTTTTACTATTGGTAAAGACGATTTTTTAGAATCAGACCTTTTCAAATTGCAAAATTTTTTAGCAAACTCTACTGCCCTTTCATATGAACTAAATTGTATACCATGACAACTATAATGCCGTTTACTACCATATGAATGTTGGATAACTTTACAATTTACTTTAGAAGATGCCCATACGAGTGTTTTTTTATATTCTACAGATTGCTTTTCTTGTGCTTTTTTATTATCTGGATTGGTAATTGAATATGGTATTTGAATAATTAGAAAAATTATAATAAAAGCAAAAGAAAATAAACTTTGAAAAAAACAATACATTTCAAATAACTAATTTTTCAAATTATTACATTTTTTTAATTTTACGTTATAAAATATAATACATAAATATAATTGTCAAATTAGCTTAAATTATTTATTTTTTTTTTGTTGTTGTAAAGTTTAAATAAATAAAATAATTGTTTTAATAATTTCTGATAATCATACTATAATTAATATTTTTACATGCAATTTCAAAAAAAATGAGCTAAAAATTATTCAATTTATTTATGTTGTTCTTTAATTCTATCATTGAATTGGACCCACATAATTCAATTTGTATAATATTATTAAATTTGTCATGAAAATAATACATATTCCAGTAAATTCAATATTATTTCATTTGAAGTTTTTAATATTATTTTAATAAATATTTGAATATCATGTAACAATTTTTATAATTAAGTTTGTAATAAATAGTTTTATTATATCTATTTGTTTTAAAAATTATTGTAATAATTGGAAAAATGGAACATTATAGCAAAATTCTATGTTGTAATTATGCAAAAAAAATTACTTTTCAATAAAAAATAATTAAAATAATATTTAATTAATACATTAATTACTTAACAAAAAAGTATCATTAAAAGTTTTTGTCTATACAAAAATAAAACAGATATAACTATTTATCTAAGTATTTTTTTATTACATATTTTAGCATATATTAAATATAAAACTAATTTTTTTAAATAAAATTTTAAACAAAAAGTGACACTTTTATTTTTGATTAATGTATTAAGTTTAGTTTAATATATTAGGTCTTTACATATGAAATGGGTTTTTTCTACTCTAAATTTTAAATGCGCATAACTCGGTCGAAAATAAATATTTTTATTAAAAATAAGAACCAGTAGAATCTATACATTGTTGCCAACGGGATACCATTTTATTTATACCATTTTGATAAAAATCCTGGCTTCTGGAAGCGATGAAATCTTCAAAGGCAGTTTTTATATCCTCCTCGTTGTTGAAGATTTTCTCATTCAAGAAGTGGTCCAAATGTTTGAAAAAATGAAAATCCGTTGGAGCAAGATCTGGTGAATATGCAGGATGAGGTAGAGTTTCATACCCCAATTCACCCAGTTTTTGGAGGGTCTTTTTTGAAACATGTGGTCTTGCATTGTCATGAAGCAAGATAGGCCCCTTTCTATTGACCAATGCGGGTCGTTTTTGGCACAATTTTTTATGCATTTCTTCAATTTGTTGACAATACGACTCCGCAGTAATAGTTTCACCAGGTTTCAAGAATTCATAATGAATGATTCCTTCAGCAGACCACCAAACAGTTACCATTACCTTCTTTTGGTTAAGTTGAGGTTTTGGAAAAGATTTTGGTGCTTCATTGATATCCAACCATTGTCCACTTCGCTTGCGGTTATCGTACAGGATCCATTTTTCATCACATGTAACAATTCGATCCAAAAAAGGATCATTTTTGTTTCTTAAAATGAGCGAAGAGCAAATTTCAAAACGACGATTTTTTTGATAGTCGTTTAATTCATGTGGTATCCATTTGTCAAGCTTTTTTGTCTTTCCTATTTCTTTTAAGTGGCGGGAGACTGTTGCCGTGGATACATTCAAAGCTTCTGCAAGTTGTCCTAGAGTTTGGCGTGGATCGGCTTCTACAACTGCTCGTAATTCATCATTATCCACGGTCGAGCAAGGCCTACCACGGTCTTCATTCTCAAGGTTCTCGTTTCCCTCGTTGAATTTTTTGAACCATCTTTGTACGGTGGAAGTACTAACAACATCCTCCCCAAAAGCTTCATTAATATTTTGAGTTGTTTTTGTGGCATTAGTGCCACGTTTGAACTCATAAAGCATAATAATACGAATGTCGCGTTTTGATAGCATAGTTTATTTTTAAAATAAAATAATGATAATTAGAATCAAATGCCATGATTTATATGCCAAATTGTAGCAAAGATTCTGTAGAATCTAACAGTATGTTTTTCTATGTAAAAACATAGCTACATATTTTAAATACAACGAGTCAAACTTTGCGCATCAATATAAACCCATTTCATATGTAAAGACCTAATATAATAAAAAAAGTTCTAACAACTTATTAGTAATAAAATATTTACAAATTTGTTCTTCTTTAAAGAAGCAAATTACATAAACGTCTAATTTTATAAAAGGATCTATATAAGTTAATTGAATAAATTAAAATGCCTATTTAGTGACTTTGTCAAAAGTTTATTATCTTAAATTATGTCTTTAGAGATTTTGTAAAGGAAAAGATTGTTAAAATTTTACTTTATATATCAATATATATCTTTTTATAATAACATATGACATTGTGTTTAAAAATTTTTTTATATAAAAATATAAATCTTTCTTTTTTTTTATTTTTAATAAAAATACTATAACAAATAATAATTATTTTTTTTATAATATAATAAGGTTTATTAAAATTCTTTCATTATCTTAATTTTAACTTTCTATCCATTTTAATGATTAATAGTTTTATAAATTTTGTTTTCTATTTCTTAATTTTTGTTATTAGAAGATAAGTAACTTTTCAATTTAAAACTATATTTTAAAAGTTTAGAAGTCTTCTTAAAATATATTTATATATATAGATATATATTTTAGTAAAAATAATTTGTACAAGAAAAAAAATTACTTTTCTAAGAATACTTTAATCTTTAAAATAAATTTTAGATAAAATTATTCAATGAAATTTTTTTGTAAACATGAAATATGTTATATTTATATGCTAAAATAATAATTATTTTATTTTTTCTACCATTTTTATTATCAATAGATTCTATAAAATTTGGTATGCTAATAAATAATTGTATTAATTACATTTAATTAAATTTTTTTTTTATTTTTAAGGAGCTGTTTTTAGAAAAATAAAAGATGCTCATCTTGCTGCAGCGCTTAGTTATGCTGTTGAATGGAACAATCAACGAATAAATCATTATCCTGAAATAGAATATCTTATTGACTATGTTGAGCCAATTGATTATTATGATGCCACAAAAAAGACATGTCAATTAATTGAAAAACAAAAAGTTGTTGGATTATTTTCTACTGCTGATAGGAATATGAATCTTCAAATTCAAGATATAACAACTAAAATTGATATACCATTCTTTTCAACTATTAATGATTTTTCAAATGATAGATTATCAATTTTAAAAAATAATAGAGAAAATGAAATTTGGTCTACAAAAATACAAATGTTTCCAAAAGAATATCTTGATGAGGCAATATCTGATTTAATTAAACATTGGAAATGGAATCGTGTTATAATTGTTTATTCAGATGTTAGAAGAATTAATCATTTAATAACATTTCTTGAAAATCCATCCTACTCCTATATACGTTTTACCTTAATTCGTGTTGATAAAAATAATTTTCTTGAAGCAGCTACACAGGTAAAAGAACTTGAAGATTGTGCTTTGGATGAAGAAAAATTTTGTAATGATATGAGTCGTATTCTTGTTGACATGAATTCAGGTGATACATATAAATTTTTTATTGCATCCCTTCAATTAGGTTTAATTGATCTTCATCATTGGTTTTTAATGACATCATTAGATTTAAGAAATATAGATATGAATTTATTTAAACATAATCATGCACGATTTATTGGTATTAATCCTATTAATGAACAATTTTTATTACATTATAATAATACATTCAATTTAAATGATTTTAAAAATCATATTATTAAAGAATGGATAAGAGAAGGAAATGATATAAATGAATTAGAATTAAGTGAAGCTATTTTAATGTTTGATGCTGTTTATCTTGCTGTTGAAGTTTTTAAAGAAGCTAGTAAAAATCAAAAATTAATTATTAATGATAAAAGTATTACACAATGTAAAACATCAATAAAATTACCAAAACCTTATATTTATGGAAAAGATATTATTGAAATGATAACAAAAAAAAGAATAATGGGTTTAAGTGGTGATTTAAGTAGAGTTTATACATCAATGTATCATTTAACAAATTTTACTTACCGTATAGATTTACTTGGATATAATGGTGTTATTAATGATATTGGTTTTTGGGAACCAACAAAAGATGTTTATGTTAATATGACTGGAGATTCTAAAGCACAATTACAAAGAAATGTCAAGGTTTCCGATGAATTAAAACCTCATTTTAGAGTTACTACAGTCCTTGAAAGACCTTATGTTATGTATAAAAAAAATCATTTTGAATTAGATAAAAATTCACAATTTGAAGGTTTTTGTATAGATTTATTACATCAATTAAGTAAAGATCTTGGTTTCACTTATACAATTCATGTTGTTAAAGATAGAAAGTATGGTAGTGATATTTATAAAAATGGTACATGGGATGGGATTGTTGGTGAAATATTAAGAGGTGAAGCTGACATGGCTGTTTCACCATTCACAGTTAATTTTCAAAGAGCACAAGCCCTTGATTTTACTAAACCATTTCTTTCATTAGGTATTTCTATATTATATAAAATTCCTGCTGATCATCAACCTGATTTATTTTCATTTTTAAATCCACTCTCATTAGAAATATGGGTTTGTATATTATTATCAATAATAGTTTTAACTATAGGAATGTATTTTGTTGCACAAATAACTCCTTATGAATGGAATTTGAACTTTTCTTGTTGTACTGCACATCAACCTCATCCTGGAGCTCATTATTCATTAGAAAATTCTCCTGTTGTTTTAACAAATAATTATAGTTTTTGGAATTCATTATGGTATGTAATGTCAACAATGTTAAAAGGTGGTTGTGATTTTGGTCCAAGAAGTTTTAGTACAAGACTTCTTGGTGCTACATGGTGGATGTTTACACTTGTTATTGTTTCTGCATATACAGCAAATCTTGCTGCTGTTTTAACTATTTCAAGACCATTTATACCAATTAAAAATCTTGATGATCTTGCCAATCAAACAGATATTTCTTATGGTACATTGGTTGGAGGTTCAACAAGTCAATTTTTTATGGAATCAAAAATTGAGTCACATGTTAAAATGTGGGAATATATGAAAAATAGGGATGTTTTTGTTTCTTCAAATGCAGCTGGTGTAGAAAAAGTTTTAAATGAAAATTATGCTTATCTTATGGAAAGTACATCTCTTGAATATGAGGTACAACAAAATTGTAATTTAACACAAATTGGAGGAGTTCTAGGGTCAAAAGGATATGGTATTGCACTTCAGAAACATAGTGAATGGACAGATAGAATGAGTAGGCAAATATTATTATATGCAAAACGTGGAATAATAGAAATGAAAAAACAAAAGTGGTGGAGAAATCAAGGAGTACCATGTACAGGAGTTGGTTCTTCAGTTAAACAACAACGAATCTCTCTTACATTTCATAATGTATCAGGATTATTTTTAATACTATCAGCAGGTTTAGTCATCAGTATATTTATCGTTATCATTGAATTTTATATTACAAGTAAAAAGATAGCTAAGAAAGAAAATATAGCAGTAAAAAAACAACTAGCTAAAGAAATGTCATTTGCATTGAGATTAAATAATATTAGTGAACATAGGAAAAGAAAGAAGAATCCTAGAATTACTAGTGAAAGTACTAGAGAAAATACAGATAACATTGATATGACAGGTCATATTTAAAAAAAAAAATAAAGTGACTTTTTTTTTAAAAATTTGTTAAAAATGTATAGTATAATCAGTTTTCATTTCTTATCTTTTTAAATAAAAATGTTAAATTTTTAAAGTATGTAATAATATATGACTATGATAAGAATAAATCTATTTTATTTTACGAATAAAATTAACTAACCGTTTTGTTAATAGTGTAGTTGATTATTCTTGCAAATACTAATAAACAAAGCCTCTTTATATTTTTGCCGCTCAGTAAGTTACTTATTACAGTGAGTCACAATGACATTAAAGCATTTTTAGAAGGGCAACATATTTTTTTAAGCGTTTTTAACTAATATTTTAATAAATACATATATTTTTTTCAATAGTAAAAATTTTTTTATTATTTCTATCTTTTTTATTATATAGACATGTTATTTGAACACTGTCAAAATTAATTATCTTTAGAACGATAATTACTACTTTGACAGGAAATGAACTAATGATTAACTTTTTAAATTCTTGTTTTTATTTGTAAATATTCTCTGTATATTGTATATATTATCTACATCTTGATATTTCCATTTATACATAATACCCCTAAATTGTTCATTGAATCAAGATCAATTTTAATATTATTAATTTCTTCTCACTCTATTAGTAGAAAAGTCAAAAATTAAATTGTTTTTTTCTTTTACTATATAATAAAATATTTCTGATTATTTACGTATACTAAATATTTTGATAACATTCATTTATTATTTACCATAACATTTTTACTAATATATATAATATACTTATAAACTTAGTTTTGTTGACATCATCATCATCTTTCATTACATTTTTTAGCTATATTAAAACAACATTTAGTTATTTTAAAATTTATTAAAAAATACTTTTAATTCTGTTATCCTATAATATCGTTTTTTTTTAAACAACAGATATCTGTCAATGAAAATTATTGATGTAACAATTCATATTTATATGACAATATTTTTTCTATATCAAAAACTAGCCTAAGATTGATTTATTTATGGGGAAAAGTGGAAATCTATTTTTCTCTAAAAAGTGAGTTTAATAACATTTACCCATCTATCTTTTGTTTGAAATTTAGCAACACTGTCTTTTGAAATTATTTTTAGATTTTATACCGCCTTATTATTCCTATTTTTATAGTTTAATAATTCTCACACTTCCTTATTTCATATATCTTAAGTTATATTTCATTAAAAGATACACATTATCGGTTGGTGAAATTTATATCTATTAAAATGAAATAAAATGAATTACAAAAATTCAAAAGTTTTTACCTTAATTATAATAGTTGTTGAGATAATTTTATTTCATTTGTATTAAAAGATTAAAAAGATTAGTTTATTTCTAAATATATTATTATAATAATGAAAAGAGTAATCTATATTATAATATTCCGGTATATTTATGTATGTTTGTAACAATTCTTACTATGCATATAAGTAGGGTGGAGATGAGAATATTATGATGATAGCAATGAAAATAAATATAGAAAATATGATCATGCATAGGCGATCAAGAGCCATTGAAGCAAATTTGTAGTCTTCCTTAAAAAAAAAGTTAAAAAACAAGAAATATTTTAATAGTATAAATATTTAAAAATATTAATTAATCACTTACCGTGAGGTCATCAACCTTTTCATCTCTTTGTTTATGTTTTCTGATATACTCTAAATGTTGACGAATACGAGTATAATAATTTATAGTAGCAAGTGCATGAGATGTACTTTCACTTTCTACATCCTTTACCATTTCTACACATTTTGTTATAAATTTTTCATATTGGATCGCTTGAATTTTTCTACTACTTCCTTTATATTTTTCTGCAAAAATACCTTCACCTATTTTTCTTTTTAAATTTAACTTTTCAGTAGGCATTTTTATTATAGCTTCTGATAAGGATGTTGATTTAGAATGAACCATATCATAACATGCATATGCTATTTTGTTTTTTATTACCTTATCTTGTTTACCCAAGCATTGTAAACATTCATCCGTAAATTGATTTGGATCCTTAAGTTTTATAGTCCCTGATTTTAATATTTTATGTTCTGGTCTTCTCATCATTAACAGCCACGGTAACCATTGGAGAAATATTTTGTTAAACTTAAAAGTTTTATTAATTATTTTTATTGCTTCTTTTTATTTTTATGCCTACCGTTTCACTCATTTTATGATTACATGGTTGTCTATATCTAAAGTTTAATACTAGGATAGTAAAAGTAGTAGAAATTGTGACAATCAAAGTTATTGTGGAAAAGAATAAGCCTATTTGTGTTGAATAGATATTTATTATAAGTTTTATATATATTATTTCTTACCTAGAAGTGGCACACCATCACTTGTCTCTGGAATTGTTTGTGAGACTACTGTCAAAAAGAAAGATACTGATAGTAGTATTGTTGTCTCTAAAATTATTTGATAACTTTTATTAATTTGACCAAATATTTTTATTAAACTTTACCAAAACCAATCTTTTCTGACATATCGTGTGCTGGTAAACAAAAACCTAAAAGTGTCATTAGTCCTATTAGTGATGATGGGATAATTAGATTAAAAATATAATATAATGTTCTTCTTCTAATATTTATATAAAATTTAATTGTTGGATATGGTTGGGGACAACATGAAAAAAATATTTCTTGACGAACAGCAGGAGCACTTTCTAATACCCATTCTGAAGATGGAATATATGTTGATAAATCCATTCCTGGTTCTATAATTACCATAGTTAGTATTTTTATTTGATAATAATATTATATAACTAACCCTCATCAGGATCTGTGTCTATTTGTAAATCTAATGCATATCCATGATATGTCCATGAACCTTAAAATAATATTAACATATATTTATTTATTTATTTATTATTATTTTATTATATCCTACCAAATTTTAGAAAACACGATTGATAGTCAAATGGATACCAATGTATTTTTATAACACATGATGCTCTAAATATTCCTGGTGGAATCCAATTTATTTCACCATTATAGTACACCACAAGATTTGATTTAAATGTTGAGTCAAAACTTTTATCTGCACTGTTTGTAAGAAAATAAAGATATTATTATAATAATACTATTAATAATTTATTATTTTGTACCTGTTATAGAGTAAGATATCTGGCGTCCATATCAAATTTTCTGTTGATGGTAATCTTATAGAAGTAATACCTTCATACATTGAAGGATTCCATTTTAATCTGTAATCTTCCCATTTCTAAAAAAAATGTTGAAGGTAATATTTCAAAAGTATATAAAAATATTTTCTTACATATTTTAGCCATGCATTTATTTCTATAACTTGATTTTTTTCATCAAGATTAACTATTTGTTGTAGATAAACTTTCATTGAAACTTTTAACTTTTCTGCATTACTTCTTACGGGCCTTACCATACTACTATAGTTGGCCAAAAGATCTCTATAAAGAATATGGTAAATTTTAAATTATATAACCTTATGTTTTTGATAGTTATCATATGTACAAATCTTTTCTATAATTTCTATCTATAAAAACTTCCAGTTCAATGATCTTCTAAAGAGTTTTGGTTATTTTAATTTATCTTTTATCATTTTATATAATATAATTAAAATGTTTGCATGTGGTTTATAAGTTTAAACTCTCCTCAGAGTATTATTTTAATACTCTTGTCTTCAACACAAATATACACACCATATGCCGTGATTATTACATATTATATATCATTTAAAGTTTGTATCCTTGGCTAGATAAGAAAACTGTTTTTACGTAATATAAACTTTCTTTTTTATAAATATTTTTCTTTCTATTTATCTTAATAACATATCTATAAGGCGTCTCGTAAAAATAAAAAAGTATTGCTATATGCCGTTTCAACAACATTCTTTACAACTTTTTATCATTTTTCTTTTATAACCTACCTATACAAATCACTTTCTCCAATACTGCTGTAAACATAGTTAGCCAGAAAAGCTGTCACTAGTATAATTAATTGACTACACTTGACATTTATCATACCAATATATTTTACTTAAAAAATAATAAGTATAATTAAATTTATTTTAAAAATATACAATTTAGAATTAGAAATTTTTATAATTTAATAAATTGAGAATATATGTAAGAAAATAAATATTTACTTGACAAAATTTAATCAAGAATATCTTGACTTTGTATGTAGTTATCACAGTTAATAAGTTATGTTTAATATATCACAATGCTCTATTAGCTCATTATATTCTTTTTACCTGATAATATACACAAAACACAATTGTGATTTTTGTAATATTTATTTTACTTTTATCTCTTGACAATTTTATAAGAGATGATAAATTTTTTTTATCTCTATGAACACATTGAAAGGGATTTATTTTTGTAAAGCTTTTGATTATACTTCTTGTTATACATATTTTTAGCATATACACTTCTGTGTATTTACGAGCTAGTTATATTTTGTAATATAAATTTTTTTTTCTCCCCCACTGACCGTTAACAAATCATTAAAAAATGTATTAATTTCAATTAACTTTTATTTTACTTCAACACTTTCTTTCTTTTATTAATAATAGTGTTCATTGTGATATTAATATCATTTAGAAATATTTCTTATTAAATTACGTTTGCTTTTTTATATTATTACTTTTATTATTCAATCTATTTTATCACACTTTGATTTTAATTATTTATATACTTACATTTTTATTTATTAATAAATTATTCTTGCAATTATTAACTTTATTATTAAAATTTATTTAGATACTAACACTTTAAAGTTTTTATTATTAATATCATAATTATGTTCATATTGTTTTTCTTATTCTTTTTATCATAATAATGATGGATTAATGTATTTATAAAAATGAATTGTTCTTTTTATATATGTTTTAATAATTTTATTTAATAATGGCTAATTTTATTCATGCCCCTTCCTTACTATGACAAACAAACTTCACTTGAAGCTATTATTATTATTCAAAATAATATAAATATGACAAGAGTTATCATTAGATATACTTTTAATACATCTATTATATTATATAAGTAGATTTAAAACAGATTTTTATTATTATTAGTTCTTTTTTTTTTAATAATTTTTTTTTCCTATCTTTAATATGCTAGAAAAAAATGTTGACTTTATTTAAATTATTAATCCACAATTCAAGGTTTAATAAATTCCGTCTTGCAACAAAAAATCAACTCGACTGTATGCATCACTCCAATTGAATACCCTTTTAAATGTTCTTTTCATGGCTTTTATTATATTTAATATTTTTCAACCATACTAATAAGGCTTCTTTTTGTCAAGTGTTATATAACAAGTGAATAAAAGATGAATTGTGACAATTTTACTGATTCCTACTTTATCATTTAAAATTAATATAATACTTAGTTTTACATTCATTTACTTTTAATAGTAATAAGTATGTTAGGGGGAGAAAGTTTCATTCAATCTCAAATTCCTTGTTTTTCTTTTCTTTTCTTAAATTAGATATATACATATTATAATTTACTCAACAAGCCATGGCCCATTTCATACATGATATTCATTAATTCTTATTACTTCATTGTTTATCTTGACTATAATAAGGACATCTTTTATTTCATTTTCTTATACCCATATATATATATTGTATACTTCTATTTACTTTGTTATTATTACTATCGTCTTATATTATTTATGAAACCCAATCCAGCTGCTTTCAAATGTTATAAATTTAATGATAAAACTTTATTTATTTTCAGATTTGTTAATGCAATTAAAAATGGTTGCCGAATTTTGTGAAAATGATGCTGATATTTTAGATTTTCTTTTTTTAAAACTTTCTAGGCTGGATCCTAATATTGGTTCCACTTATAATTTTCAAATATCATATAAAGATAATGAATATTTTGTTTTTGAAGACTTTATAATGCGTTGTCTAACCTCTGTGTAAGTTTATTTTTTACCTCCATCTAATTTTTTTTTCAAACTTTTTCTAGTGATCCAAGTTTTTTTAATAGTAAATTTTTATATGACGCCAGTAAGTCCTCTTTAAAAGATTTAAAATCCATTCCTAAAGATCAACAAATCGAAGTTCATACTCATAAATTTTTACAAATTTGGGCTCATATTACAGAATATTATGAAGATATATTAAAGAGAGATCTAACCAAAATGACTGATTGTTGTGTGAATGTATCAAAACTTTTTGATAATAAAGATCATAATGAAATGGTTAAAGTACTTTTTATAATATTAAATTTAGCCGTCCAAAGTTCTAGTAATTTCTCATTTTTGACAAAAGACATACCACCTAGTCATGAAGATATATTTCAGAAGTGGCTTCAATTTTTATTTGCAATGCCTAAATATGAAAATATACCAGAGGAGGGTGTTCAAATAAATGGTGGGATTAATGAAACTAAACCTATTGACTTAGAATATGATTCTCAAAGAATAAGGAAACATTATAATTATATTGAGAAACAGTGTTATAGTTTATCAAGATGTAATATGGAACTTGAAAATAAATTTAAAGAAATGTATGCTATTAAAGATGAAAATAGAAAATTAAATGAAATGAATACTGACCTTGCTCGTCAATGTGATTGGGAGAAGAAAAAAAGGCTAGAAGCGGAAAAAAATTATAAAGCTATTATTGATGAGTCTGAAGATGATTCACAGAGGATTAGAAAACTTGAGGATGAAGTTAAGTTATTGAAAGAAAAATTAATGGAAAAAGATCTAGAAATAGACAATTATAGAAATACTATATCTGATCTACGTTTAGAAATTTGCCATTATAAGAAAATTTGTGATGAAAGTATAACTGATGGTGCGGTTAATTCTAGTAATTTAAATGATAGTAAAACTCAACTATCAGTAGGAGAAAGACTTTCTGATAGTGTCTTAAAAGGCGTCTCATCATTATTGGCTAACAAAGAAAATGAACAACCTCATTCATCTATGGTAAATTCATTTCAATCTCCATCAACAGTTAGACAAAAAGATGCCATAAATTTCATTGCTAATGTAACAGAGGAACAATCAAAATTGGAAGATGACTTACAAAAAGCTAATATTAAAATCAATGATCTTGAAATAAGAATAGGAAATTTAAAACGTGACTTAGCATTAAGAGATATAGAGATGGCTCAATCACAAGATTTAACTGTAAATCTTGAGAAAAAGATAGAAGAATTAACACTTGAAAAAGACAAATTATGTGATAAAAGAAGTCAATTGGAGGAGGAGCATAAATTGTGTGAAGATATTAAAAATAAACTAGAACAAGAGAACAATAAGTTATGTAAAAAATTGGAGAAAGCTTTACATGAAAAAGAACAAATTCCTACAAAGTTAAATGAATTGAATGAAACGTTACATGATCTAGTGACAAAAGTTACAACTGAAAGTATGATTCATGAAGAACCTGATGATTCAACAGGAAGACTTGTAACGCAAAATAATTTTATTTTAAAAACTTTAATTATTATTTTATCCATTCTTATATTCTTCCCGATTGCTCTTGTATATACGTGCAGATTATATAACTTGCCATTATTTGAAGTATTTACACCTGGAACATACTTCTCTTCTTCTAGATTTATGTAATTTTTAAGATTATTATTATTAGTTGTTTTCTCCAACCAATTTTATTGTTCTATTATTTTTTACTTGACAACTAACAATTTTAATTCATAAATTAAAGTAGGAAAAAGATAGATATAGATAAATACAACAAAGACTATTTCTTACTGATCTACCAAGTGACCAAATATTGCCATAATTTAAATATGTATATAAAGTATTGCTTTTTTTTGATAAATTTAATAAAATTATATCTTAATTTTTTTTTCTTATTGACATAACTGATAATTGTTTATCTTTCAATGTAATTATATTTTAAATTTCAATGTCGTTTTCTTTTTAAATAAAAAAATAATATAACATAACAATATATTAAAATGTCAAGTATAATTCATTTTATTTTATTTTAGAAAATAACAATTTTATAAAATAAAAAAAGTGAAAAAAAATGGAGATGAGCGATGATGATTGTATTATTTTGGATGTGATTGATAATACTGAAGAAAATTGTAAATCAAATAAAAGTAGTAAAGAGAAAATAGAAATATATTCATCTGATATCATGACAAGTACAAAAATCAATTCCATTGACATAGTAGAAGAGAAGAAAAAAAACCATTTAAAGTGTACAAATACTTTAAAAAATGTTAATATTTTATCTGACATGAATAGTGAGGGGATTCAATTTATTGTCAATGATGATATAGAGAAGATGGATACAGGGGACAAACAAGTTTTAAAAAAAGTACCTTCAAAAAGAAGAATTAAAGATTTAACCAATGATGGTGATAGTAATGATAGTGAAACCGACGCACAAAAAAAGAAAAAACTTCGTATGGAGGCTAAAGAAGCGCAAAAAATGGAGAAAGAAATTAATAAAATTAAAAGAGAAATTGCTGCATCAATAAATACAAAAGCTGAACAATATTTGTATTGTCGTATTAGTAATAAAATTAATGAAATAATTCCTGACTTTAAACAAAATATTGAAACATTTTTCGAAGGACGTCAAATAAGAGATCAACTTGAATTTGAACAATCCATTTCTAGTATTATTACATGGAGACGTAAAAATGTAGATGCTTTAGTTGAAAATAATACTGTTAAACGTATTGAAATGTTTGATTTGGAAAATGTTTTTTTATACATTCTTAAGGGAGAGGAATTTAAACAGTTACATAGTACAAATACTTTAATAAATTTTATTACTAAAATAAAAGAACCATTTTATGGGGAAGTACATGGAGTTATTGTAATTTATGATAAACATTCTATTAATAAACCATCTTTGTATAATTTATGTTTAGAAATTTATGAACAAACAGGAATACAATTAAAATTTATAAAAAATATTGAAAAATTAGTCCTAACTGTAGGTCAACATCATCGAGCAATTGCAAAGAAACCTTTAT
Source organism: Strongyloides stercoralis (assembly GCA_029582065.1). Classification (NCBI taxonomy): domain Eukaryota; kingdom Metazoa; phylum Nematoda; class Chromadorea; order Rhabditida; family Strongyloididae; genus Strongyloides; species Strongyloides stercoralis. Next base: position 12,450,390 of record CM055866.1, on the reverse strand, counting down.
GTTTGGAGAAAAATATTGAAGGAATGATAATATATAATAGTGAAAAGGGTGTTAAAGATGGTTCTGATATTCATAAAGATTGGTGGTATAAAATGTTATCAGCAATTCATCGTATTGGTGAAGATCAAAAAAGAGCAATCCTAAAACATTATCCAAATCCACTTGATTTAATAGTCATTCTTCGTGAAATTGGTTCATTTGCTGGTGTTAAAAGGATCTCAAACATTCAATGTGAGAATGGCAAAAAAATAGGTCCAGTATTTGCTCAAAAATTGGTCCAAACGTTAACAAGTATTAATGGAGATGAAATAATCGAATTTTGAAAAAAAAGATAAAAAATTCAGCTAACAAACTACTAATTATTTATCTCACCGAATAACTGTTTTTTATTTTATTTAATAAATTTTAAAGATGATTTATCTTAGAAATATTTTAACTATTAATATACAAGTGTTTTCTTTTTTTTCCCTTATTGTTTGTAATTTTTAAATCTAAAGGTATCAAGTTTCTTCATTCATTTTTATAAACTTTATCTTGAAAATTGTATGTTATTAAATTGATAAGACATAAAATGAATTTTTTTACACGTGATAATAGATAATTAAAAGTTTATTAATTATAAAATAAAAGTCTATGTTTACAATTTAATAATCACATCTCCCAAAATATTAATTTAATCACAACAAAAGAAAAATAAATTCCTTGAAACCTTCTGCTGTTCTTTAAAATGAGGAAAATTTATTAAAATATTTACAGGAGAAGGAATTAAGTCCTAAAGAAAATTGTTTACAACGAAAAGAAATTGGTATGGCGCTTCTGTCATTTAATAAAAATTTGAAGAATTTCAAATAATTTTCTTTGTTCAAGTTATTGTTTTTGTTCATTTAGAAGTTAATATTTTATGTTAAGTTTATTATGACATGTTTTCTTTTATTATAAAATATTTAATTTAATTTACAACCATCATTAATTTCTATTTTTTATACCACTATTATTATTTTATCATTTTGTCGATAAATTTTTATAAGTTTTGCAAAACGTATATTAAAAGTTTGTTTTACATTAAACAAATTCAATTTATTTAATACCAATTTTTTCTAACTTTTTATAATTAATTTATGGCACTTTATCTATTACATCATTTCTTATTTATTGTTTAAATAAAAAATGTTTTTAGATTTTAAAAAGTTTATTTAAAGCCTAAAAAGGCACAAACATTTTTTTTTATTGTAAACTTAAAAACGGCTTCTACAATTGAAAATATTTTATCGACTAATAAAAATATTAGTCGACGATCTACTGATAGGCCAGAAGAAGAAGAAGGAGTAGAAAGAATACGAAGATTAAAAATAAAAATGCCTAATATTAAAGTTTTTGGTGGTAGCTCTCATAAGGGACTAACTCAAAAAATATGTTCAAAGCTACAATTAGATGTTTCGAAGGCTTCTTTAAAAAAATTTGCCAACAAAGTAAGATTTTTTTATTATGCCCACACCAGTCGAATGGTGACTGTATATTTTTAGGAAACAAATGTTGAGATCGGAGAATCTGTAAGAGGAGAAGATGTTTATATTATTCAATCAGGATCTGGTGAGGTTAATGATAATATAATGGAATTATTAATTATGATTAATGCTTGTAAAATTGCTTCATCATGTAGGGTTGCTGCAGTCATACCTTGCTTTCCATATGCAAGACAAGATAAAAAGGACAAATCAAGAGCTCCAATATCAGCTAAACTTATTGCTAATATGCTTAGTGTTTCTGGAGCTGATCATATTATAACAATGGATTTGCATGCTTCACAAATTCAAGGTTTTTTTGATATTCCTGTAGATAATTTATATGCCGAACCAGCTTTACTTGAATATATACGTTTGAAAATTCCTAATTGGCAGGAGGCTGTTGTTGTTTCACCAGATGCAGGTGGTGCCAAACGTGTTACTTCAATTGCTGATAAACTTAACATTGACTTTGCTTTAATTCATAAAGAAAGAAAAAGAGCAAATGAAGTTGAAAAAATGACACTGGTAGGAAATGTAGAAGGAAAAATTGCTATATTAGTTGATGATATGGCTGATACTTGTGGTACTATTTGTTTAGCTGCCGATAAATTAGTTGAAGCTGGTGCTAATAAGGTTTATGCCATTTGTGTTCATGGAGTATTTTCTGGACCAGCTTTACAAAGATTAAACAATTCTAAATTTGAGGCAATTGTTGTTACAAATACTATACCACAAGAAGAAAATATGAAATTATGTCCAAAAATTCAGTGTATTGATATTTCAGGAATTTTAGCTGAAGCTATTAGAAGAACACATAATGGAGAATCTGTGTCTTATCTATTTTCACATGTACCAATGTAAATACAAATAATAATTGTAATACAAATTAAAGTATTTTTAATTTTGTAATGAAATACGTTAATTTTTTTTTTGTTAAATATTAAAATTGATCTTAAAATAAGACAATTTAATTGATTAATAAAAATTTTTGGTAAAGAATAAAAATTTCAGATATTATTTTTATATATTTATTTTTTAATACTTTTAAATATCATTAATTTTAGTACCAGTCCCCGCACCATCTTCATATGCAGCCCATGGATCCGAACCATTAAATTCAAGACAAAATTTGTAGTCAAGGGCATTGTCATCACCAGCATAAAATAATTTTCTAAGTTTACTTTTTGAATATTGACAATTTTCATGAAGTCTCCATCCTAATTCACTAAGTCTTAATTTTTCATAAATTGTTTTTTTTGTTTTAAAATATTCTTCCTGTGCTGTTAGAAGTTTAGTTTTTTTATCTCCTTCTTTTACTTTCTTTTCATTATCGTTTTGTTCTTTTTCACTTTCCTCATTATCAGCTTCATTTTCATTTTTTTTTACAGATTTATTATCATTGTCAATTTTTTCTTGATTTTTAGACATTTTGATAAAATAAAAAATTTCTTATTTATAATTAAACAATTTATTTTTATAACAATAATTTTTGAATAATGATTTTTATAAAAAATTACAAATTTTTTTTTTTTTAACAAGCTGTATAATCCTATAAAGTATATGTCAATAATGAGTAAAAAAAAATCATTTTGAAAAAAATTATTTTTTAATATTTAACTTTAACTAGATATGCCGTTAATTAAAAATAGGTCTTAATTTCTTTTTAACGGATATCTTGAAGTTGCACTGATTTACTAAATATCTATGTAATCTATATACATTATATATATATATTTGTTAATGATCAAATGATAAACTATTTTCTTATTATTATAACATTATTCAAGATATTGAGTTATATCAACTCATCTTTTTACACTTTTATTAAATTTATTCAAAGTTACAAATATATACTTTATTTATATTAAATTTATTTTTTAGTATATTTTTTAATAAATATATATTATCATGATATTATTTAAAAAAAATTTTTATAGAAAAGTTTTAGGTAAAATAAGTTAATGTAAGTAAAGCAGAATATTTTTTTTTTCTTTTACTATAACGATATATATATATATGTATATATATATATATATATTATAGTGATAATATTATATATTTTTATTAATATTTTCTATGTAATATTTTTTTTCTTTACTATAAAGAATGGAAGATGAAGCAGATGTCATATCCTCATCATCATCAACATCATCATCAGTAACGCCAAATGAGAAATGTGTTCTTTTTCCAAGAATACGGAAATTATTAAAAAGATTTACTATTAAAAAACAACAGAATGTAATTGATAGTATAAATATTAATTTAAAAAATACAGTAAGTTTGAATAATATTTTAATAGTTTAAAAAAAAAAAGTTTTTTTTTTATTCTCTAAGGATGTTAATATCAATTATCTTTAAAAGATTGATATCTTTCTAGAGAGTTAAATTGTTAAATAAAGTCAATAGTATTACTGAAATTCAATTTTATACCATTAAAAAATATTTGATAGATAATAAAAATTATAATTTTATAGTATTAGTTTTGTATATAGCACTTTATATTATTTTTCTTTTTTTTATTTTTTTTAATATCTTTACATAGTGCTTATTTAACAATTTTTTTTTTCAAACTCCAACATAAATCCTTTTTGAGATGATGATTTTTTAAATATGAAATTGTCAAAAACAAATGTATTTAAAATTTATGATAATTTAAAAAGTCTTTCGTTATATATTTATTTTAAAAAGTATATTAATATAAAAAAGAGGAAGAAAAATTATAGAGAGATAAGTTTTGTATATACTTTATATTTTATTAAAAATAATTTAAAGCCATACTAACATGAATATTCAATGTTTATTTTGAGAAATTTTTTCACAAACTGACATATTAATATTATATAAATGACATCACGAATATGTATATATATATTTATTCCTCACTATGTATAATATTTTTGTAACACACTCCATTTGTTTATATTTACCTTTTCCATTTTTAGTGATCCAACTGATTTTTATTGAATGAGCTTTTAATATTTAAAATGTTTCAAATATATATTAATATATAAAATAGTTGTCCTCTTTTTTCTTTAATAAATGACAGTCGTTTAAAAGTGTTATTAAAAACAATTTATATTTTTTTTTATCTTTTAAATTTGTCAAATACTTCAATGCTAGTAAAGATAATAAGCTCAGTGTAGCATAAATTATATCTAACTTTCTAACATTTTTCTTTATCATTCACTATATATTTTTCACTTATTATTGAAGGTCATCTTTCATACCTATCATGTATGTATATAAATATATTACAAGAAAAATAACATTCTATGACTTTAATATCTTTATCTTAACAATTTGTAGCATTAATTTTAACTAATTTACCAAATATGGTGAATTGTTATAAGAAAATATAACTATTTTATACACGAATTTTTATCATATATTTATGTATATCTTAATATCAGTGATAAATTTTTGCAACAATTCTTTATATTTAACAATATTTGTAATCTTAAATATACACTTTCCACTATTTACAACAATTTTCTATAAGTAATATGTTAAATAATAATAAAAATTTCCACAATTTTCTCATAATATTACACTTATATGTTAAAATTTTTTGTTACTTTAATTATATGTTACAATTAAATTTCATAATTACATAATAATTTTATATTATTAAATATAAAAAAAAAAAATTTAAAAAACGTTTATAGATTAGTAGTTTCTTTTAAAACAGGAAATGTATTTTAGTAATTTTTTTTTGGAAGCTTTTAAAATTGTCTATGCTGAACAGTTAAAAATGTTTTTAGGAAAAAAATAATAAAAAAAATAAACGAAATATATATAAAGATATTTATTACCTTATTCCATTTTTAATATTTTATTTATTTATAAACTTTTTTTAATTTTTTTAAAAATAAAAAGACGTTATTATAGAAAATAAAAAGACAAAAAAAAAGAAAAAAAATTTTTTTTTATTAAATGTATATTTTTCTTTTTTTATCATTTTAGCAAACGTTGCGCATATCTAGTATATGATGAAAAAGTGTATCAAAAGCAGATAGAAGTTTACCATCTTCAATATGTGTTATTTATATAACAATCATCCTTTTCATCATTTTTCATGATACCAATTTTTTTTTCTACACCCCGTATACCTTTGTCTAACATTTTCATTAAATATTCCAATGATTATTATATACCATCAATAATAAATACCTATGTTTGTATATTTTAGAGAAATAAAATTTTAGATAATTTAATATTTTATTATGTAATTTCATATTAATATTATTTAAAAATTTATTATTAATTTTATTAATTTCATCCAACAATGCATATTTTAAAAGTGTAAAAAAAATTATTATTATTCTTATGCAATCTTTTATTAGCTTCTCTTTTCTATTTATATTAATGTTAAAAAAAAAACAAAGATGTACAAAATCAATTATGAACATTTTAAATACTTTTTTTAATTACTTTTCTTTTATTTAAGTATGTTACATAATTTAAAAATATCATTTGTGTTATTACCAATCTTTTTGTTATACCATATATATTATTGTACTGAAATAATAATACTTCCAAACACAACTACACCAATCTTTCTTAATTTTAATTTTTTTTTTTATTAAAAAACATAATATTTTAAAAGATGTGGGTTATAATTAAAATTAAGCTATAAAACATTTGATGTATAATTTCATATCTACATATTTATGCGCAGGAAACAAAAAATTATTTTTTCTATTAAAAATATTTTTATTTTTTTTTATTCTTAAATAGAAAATATTAGTCTTACTAAATATAACATATCATAAAAAATTTTTTTTTATTTTTTTCTAACATTTTTTTTTATCTATAAAGTTAATATAAATAAATAAAAATAAATCCATATATATATATAAATATTAAAATATATGTATGTCTATATATATATGTATATATATATAAATAAATATATATACGTAGTGAATTTAATTGAAAATAATTAAATAGTATTTGTCTTAGGTATGAATAATTTATTGTTATATTTACATTATTATGTATCAAACAAAAGTATGAGAAAGATAAGGTATAAATGTTTGGTGGATTATAGAAAATTAAAAGATTTATGTGTACTTATATTTGTGTTTTTTAAAAAAATTTTTATATAAAATTGACACATTCATTTATTTTAACAATCTTAATGTATTTTTTTGTTAAACATTTTTATTTTAATTAGTTGAATTGTAAATATCTATTGACTGGTAAATATATTCCTATATATATTATTAGACAAAATAAATTATTTTTCATAATTTATTTAGCTATCTATTCTTTTTTTTTTTTTATTATTTATTATAAAACTAAGAACATTTCAGTTATATAAAGTAATTATAAACAGAAGCTATCTTCATTTTATTATAATTTTTAGTTTTTAAAAATATAAATGTATAATATTTATTAAATATAAATAAATATTTTAACTAAAATTGTACATAATAATACTACTCACCTTCTAAATAAAAATTTTAAAATTTTTTAATAATGATATTTCTTAATATATTTTATTTTAATATCTTTGAGTCATTTATTCTTATCTAAATATAAAACATATTTTTGTTGTTGATTTAAATAAACATGTATAAGTTTATTACAAACACAATTTTTCTTTTCATTTTTTAATTTTATTTTTATATAAAATATCATATAAATACTTTTTCCTTCTTTTTTTTCGGCTGTATGATAATGGATATTACTAATTTTGATGAATACTCTTTTCAATTTAATTAACTACTAAAAAAAGAATATTCTCTAGAGATTTTTCAGAAATAAATTTTACATAGACTCTTAACTTTCTACTATTTATTTGAAAATTATTAATTTTATATTATGTTACAACATTCTAAATCTTTAAGAACTATTAGAGCTAGAACAGAGGAATTTTGTGATAAAGCTAAAAAAAAATTTAGTTTTTCTTTTAAAAATGATCGTGATGGGAAGAAAAATTCTAGTACTTCATCTACAAAATCATCCTTTAATAAAGGAAATAAAGATGTTTGTTAAAAATATTATTTCTTTTTTTTTATATATAATTTTTAAATCCAATTTTTTATTTTAGAAAAATACAATATTTGTTGTGATAGAAAATTATAAAGCTTTGTCACAAAATCACATTTCTGTTAATAAAGGACAAAAAGTTATTGTAAGTTAATTATATTTAATTATTTAATTATAATATTAATCAAAATTTATAGCTTTTAAACAATTCATCTCCAAATGATGAAAATGTAACTGTTGCTCTACTACCATCTGAAAATTTTCTATCTCCATCAAATGATACTGGTATTCAAGGAATAATTCCTATGAGAATTTTAGCATATATTGAAAATGAAAATAAAGGTTAGTTTTATTAAAAAAATTAAATCATATAACATTTTACATTAAGTAATAAAAAAATTACTATTGTTATATTTTTAATAATTAACAACATAAAAAATATTTTATATATGAAAATTTTATTTTTCTAAAATTATTTTATAAATATAAATATTTATATGCCTTTAAATAATTAAAAAATTGTTTGTGTATTATTTTATTATATATTGCAATATATGTTTTTTTTTATACATGAGATTTTATAGTTTTTTTTTGTTACCTTAGCATTTAATTATAAAAAAAAATAAATAAAAATATATTTAAGATATAATTAGATAATTTCTACTAGTAATAAAAGTGTACCTTACCAACAAAATATATTATTTTTTTCATTTCAAACTAAGTTATATCTTAGAAATGATTCATTCTCTAAATATTTCACTTACCATTAACACCTTAACTTTAATGATTTAAAAAAATTTTTTTTTATTTTATCTTCCTTTTTACCATATATGTACATTTATGTATATAAAAAAGATATATTTTCAATTTATAATATATATATAAATGCTTAATATTCTGATATACAATTATAGATGAAAGATTTAATGGATGAATCTTTTTAAAATTATGAGATACATTATTGAAATATTATTTTACTGGTAATTTTAGAAAATACTTTATAAAAATTTTTTGTAAATACTATCAAGATTTTAGTTTTTCTTGTTAAATAATTTTTATTTTAATATATCCTTGAGGCAATTCATATTTCAACTAACATAAAATACTTAATCAATTCTAAAGAAGTAATATTTTTCTATAAAAACTAAACATAAATGGTGAAGTGTTAAAAATTTCACTGAATTTTAAAATACATAATTTCTTCATATTTTAAATTTATTTAAAATATATTTATATATATATTTATTTATTTTTAAATGCACTTTAAATAAACCATCTGATAGTCTGAAAAATTATAATATGGCATATTTTCTTTTTAATTCATAAAACATTATTTAGTAATTTTCTTAAAATACTTGATAACATATAATAACACCAAGAAGACCTTTTGATTATTCAATCCAATTTTTATATATAAAAAAAAATATATTTTTTTCACTCTAAATTATATCTCATTTTTTTTTATTTGTTTATAGTTTTAATTTTGACAAAATCTACATTCGTAAACACAATTTTGCCATCAAAAAGATGATGTTTGGGTTTTCCTAATTAAAGTGAAGCTAGATAATGATTATCATTAATTCATCCATACTTATTTCTTCTAATATATTCTACCAATTTTAATATAAAACATCAAGAAAATTATTGTTTTAATATATTAATTTTATCCATAGGCCCCTAGGAGTTTACTTTAATTTTCTTAATTTAAACATGACATTTGGTATAAAAATTAAATAATATCTTATATTGTACAATGAAAATAGGAAAGAAATATAAAATGTAATTTCATACACCAATTCTTAATCTATTTAAAGGACACTACAACCGAACATATGTTAGCTTTTTCTTTTTTATTTTTTTAAGAAATAAAATAAAAAATTTGTAACAATAATTTATTTTTTATTGTTTTTTTTACCCAAAAGATGAGACTATTTTTTTTTATTAAGGTACATTTTTTTAAACAATTTTTTTACATCTTTCTTTAAATAAATTTTATGTTACAGAACTTAAAAAAAAAAAAATTATTTTGCGTATCTTTTAACATTTTACATATGATATACACAACACCTCAGTAAACTATTCTTATAGTCTTTTTTTTTACATATTTCTCTGATTTCATTTATTATATTCATTATCTTTAACAATCAAAGTTGCTTAACTTTGATTTTAATTTTTCAACTATCAACAGCTTATATTATATATTTCATCGTATAAGTGGTTTGATCGGAAGTTAACTTGGTTTCTTATGTATACAATAAAAGATTTCATTTAATAGTGTATTTAGTAAAATTAAAAATAATTATTTATACTTAATTTTTATATATTTTCTTATCCTTTTTATTTTTCCCCTATCGTAAATTATTTAATATTATTCTTTTTTTTTTTAAACATATATTTACTAATAGGTTATGAGGACAAAAAAATATGTATTTTTAATATATCATTTTGTTTAAATTTTAATTCATTTTTGTCAGAAGTAAATAACATTGTCATATAAAATTTAGTAAAGAAAAAAAAACTTTATTATTTCCATATCTATCAAAGTTATTTGCCTTCCATAACATCAATATGAAATTATATTAATTTATCTTCAATCAGCTTTATGTATATTATATTATATTATATTATATATACGAGAAAGACACATAGGTTAATAGAACATGTGTTTATTTATAAAGATGACTGAGTCAAATTTTCAATTTAATATTATATATATATATATATAAAATATAATATATTATATTGGCGTGTAGGCTCTATATAACTGTGATCTCAAACACGAGACATAATTTTTATCGGAAAAGAATTTTGTTATAAGAATCTTCTATATAACAAAAGAGATATAATATATCTTAAGGTACATTATCTACATTTACAGATTGACAACAGAAGATTCTAAAAAAATTGAATCATTGATCAGAAAAGAGGATGGTAAAAAAAATTATTTACTTGGTTTAATGTACAAATTATTTGACTCATTAATATGACAAGACTTTTTTTTTCCCATCTTCCATTTCTTATCAATTTCTTTTTGATACCTGATCTTATTAATATTTAACTTCAATTACATATTGTTTTAACTAATTTATCATTGTTTATTTAATAACTAAAATTATTGATAAGGCAATAAAATTCTTGATAATAATGAACACAAAATTAACACTAAAATTAATACTTTTTTAACTAAATATATTATATTAGTTTCTTTCAAGAATAGTAAAATAGTAATATAGTAAAAAAATATAAATTATATTATTATTATTATATATTAGACTTTTTTTTTTTTACATATTTTTAATTATTTATAATAATAAAAAAAACTTCTATTTTTTTTTATAAATAATGAAAATGTTTTATTATTATAAACTAATCAAAACAAACCAATAAAATTATTCACTATTTTTTAATATTATATTCCTGATAAATATTATATATATATATATATTCTCAAATATTTTTCAATATATATCCCTTCTCAAACAATGATCATAAAAATTTTATAAACAAAGTTAAATTTGTATTTACTTAAAGTTATTAAAGAACCTACTTATTTTAACTTAAAAGTATTATGTAATTTCCTACCAAACCTTCATTTTAATACTATTTTATTTGGAAAAATATTATAATTTTATTATCATTTTATTAATCTTTTACTTTTTTCTAATTCTTATTTTAAATGCTAATTAAGCAAGGGAAATTAAAGAGACACTCTATCTTTTTCTATTGTAATTAGTATAAACAAGATTTTTTTTTCAATTATTGATCAATATATAATTATTTTAACTATATTTTACAGGAGTGACTAATATTTTATTAATATATTTTAAAATAATATATAAAAATATTTTTTTTATAATTTTCTTTTTAAAGATAAAATAATTATTGTTACTATTAAAAATAAATTAAAAAATGAAATTAATGCGAAGGTCTAAGACTGTTGAAACGACAGCTTCTACCACCTCTACCCCAACTCCTACTTTATCGCGATTTCAAAATATATCATCTACAGAAATTAAAGATTCTGCAAGTTTTTTTTTCTTTTTTTCTTTTAATATATTTATTTATTAATTAATTTTATATAGATGCATCTCAATGTTACACAGGCATCTTCTTCAAAGTCAGGTTCAGTGTCATCGAGATCATCTTCTAAAAAACAAAAATGGGGTTTTGCTTTTAGAAAAAGATGGTTTTCTGCCTCATCTTCTAATAGTAATAAACCATCTAATTCACGATCATCTACAGAATCTGAAAGTTTTACTCCTTGTACCAGTACAAGTCCACATGGAACAATTAATCATACAGATACATTATTAGAAGAAGACCCATCAAGTCCTATTCTTGATAATATACCAAAATTAACATATTTAGGAGGTTTACCTCAAACTTATAAACTTGATGTAAAATGTAAATATAAAAATAACAAAAAAAAAATTATTTTTTAAAATATTAAATTAATTATTTTATTATATTTTTTTAAGGTGAAACAACATCAACAGATCGACCAACTCTTGAAAGTCCATCATCACCAGCAACAAATACTGGAACAAAAAAAAGATCATTTAAGTAAGTTTAAAATGTCTAATATTTCAATTTTCATTTCTTAATATATTATATATACTTTGAATATCATTATAATACTCTTTGTTTTTTCTTCTATATCACTTAATCCATTCATCTCAATTACAACATTTTTAAGAATTAAAATTTACTATTATTTATATTCTCATAATATTCTTTTTGTAAAAAAGAAAATAAATATATACATTTATTCTTTATAAGGATATAAATAAAATAAAATAAAATGTTTTAATATATAAAAGAAACTTGTAATGATAGAAATATAAAAATATGTTTTTAAATTTGTCATCATTTAAAAAGGGAATGATTATTTGTATATCTATACATATTTACGCTAATGATAAGTTTAAACTAAAAAATAATTGGTACATTTATATATATATATTATAAAAATTTTTAAGTTTGCCTATATAAAAATATACAATTATTTATTAACTTAACTAAGAAATTTTGTCACAGTTTTTGATATCTTAAAAAAAAAGTTAAAAAATAATTTACAATAAATTGGTTTTATTATCTATTTTTCCTCTTTCTACTTATATTTTTTAAAGTAGACATAAAAAAAGTTTTTTTAGATAAATCATTTCTCAATTATTCTATTTACCAGTAATAAAATTTTACTTGTTAAAATTATATACTAACACTGTTGGATTTCAAATAATTAAGAATACAAAGTTTTTTTTTTATTTATTTTTTTAACACTTTAACAGACATTTTTTTAATGTTAAATTAAGCAAATGGATGTTTTATTTTTAGTTAAAAAAAAATAGATAGTACCCTGAGAATGGGAAAACTTTTATTTTACATATTATTATAATACGTAGAATAACAATTTTATATAAGTCAAGAAATTTTTTGAGTTACTTAAATTGATTTTGATAGTAATCATATAAAAATTACATTTAATGTAGAAATATTTTTAATAATATTTAATAGTTTATAAAGGAAAGACTACTTAATTTGAAGATAAAAAAATTTTTAAACATTCTTTTATCATAATATTTTATTTTAATAATTTAATTTTTTATATCTTCTAAACCTTTTTCATACTTATTCTAAATTTCTATTCAATTTGATGTAATATCTCTTATCACATAACTATTCACAATCATGTTTTATATTCCATCTTATTACTATGTTTCCCCACCCTTTAACAATTTTTAATGCTTTTTCTCTTGTAGATAGAGTCACTTCAAACATCCAAAAACTTTAACTCCTTAATAGACATATTGTTGTTATTTTACTATCTTTTTAAAATTTAACATTCCTCACCATTTTACACATACATATATATTATATATACTTAGTCTTCTTATAATTCAAGAACTGTGATAGTTTAGCTAAAAAAGATAGATTGAAAGAATTAGATGGTAAAATTTACCATTCTATTTACGTCAAAAATTAGGAGTCTCTTATACTTATACTTTTTAATGTTTATATTAATAAATGTATATGTAATATAATGCTAAGATGTATCAATAGAAAAGTTAAGATTAAAATAAGCAAAAAAATTTATTATTATTATTATTATATACTAAATATTTATTATTATTGAGTATATATATTTTTTTATTTAACAAATGGAACCATCTTTTTTCAGATTCTATATAAAGTGTTTCTTTAAATAGACTATTTTCATTTATTTATTAATATTTTAAAAGTTATTTATTTAGTATTTAAAAAAAAATTTTTTTTCCAAACAACATATCTATTAAAAAAAAACTTATTTTGCCAAAACCTTTAACATTAAAAAATAATTTAGAAAATAATTTCATCCTATTTATGTATATAATCATGGCTCTGCTTGTCATAGAGAAAGTTTTATAATATTAATATATTATAAATATCTTTATAATTTGTACTAGAATAATTTATCTTGTCATTACACTCCATCATCATATTAAATGAAACAACATTAAATTTAATAATATATAGATTTATTATATTAATACAATGTGTTTTGATAAACGCTACATTATTTTTGTTTATCAAACAACAAAATATTACAATTATTTTGTGTTATTTTTATAAATTATTATTCCTTTAACTTACACTTTTTTTACATGTTTTTTTTATAAAAAAAAAATTTTTTTTAACAGTAATTGTTGAAAAAAAAAAGAAAGATAATATCTATTATGTTTCTTATATTTTCTTGACAATTAAATCAACTTTATCTATCTACTAAAAATTATTTCTCCTTTCATCATAAATGTACACACTTAACCCATTATTCTTTTCCTCTATCTGAATAAAAAATTAGAGAAATTTATTTTTCTTTATTATCATAAAATATCTATATATGTATTACAAAAGCATTATTTAATGTATTTTTATCTCTTTTTTTATATGTTTGTTATTTCATTAATTATAATTATTATTTTTTAATATCTTTGTACTTGTACTAAGTTATTTTAAAATAATAATATTATACATAAAACTATTTCTATTTATTTTATTCCATTAAACTTATGAAATTGGACAATCTTTATACTTGGTAATAATTCACATTAAATAAGCTTTCTGTTTTCAATTTTTCAAAACAATAATCAAATTCGTTTTCTCTTCATTTTCTTCCAATTTCATCATTTTCTTCATTGACAAATATGTATTTATATACATATATATTTTTTTTTCTCATAAATATTCAACAACATTTCACTCATACTCTAAACAATGTCTTTTAAATTATTGTTATATATGGTACATATTATCAAAAACTAATAAATCTTTTTTTAGGCGTTTTTTTAATTCCTCCTCTGGACAAGCATCTCCACAACCACCAACAGAGTTTAGCTGTTATAGTAATAATAAAGTAACTACAACTAAAGAAGATATTAAAGATATTCCCAGTACCAGTGAAGTTAATATTGAAAATATTAAAATTGAAGAGAGTGATAACAATCAAGAGGAGAAAAATAATTTAGAACAAGGTTTAATTCAAAATCAAGATAGTTTAAATAGTGAAAGTAAAGATACTTCTGAAAATGTAAGTGCCTTCCTAGAGTAACATTATTTTTTTTTTATTCAAAAAAACAAAAAACATAATATTTCTTTTTTAATTATTATTTAAAAGAGTATTCTTTTAGAAAGAAGATAGATAGAATTAATATTATTATATTATTAGTAGTACTTTTATTTTTTTTTTTAAATATATCATTTATAATCATCTTTTTTATATTACTTTTTTTCTTATCCTTAAACTTTTTTTTTCCCATTAACAATAATATATTTATTTGAAGATAGTTATAAATTTTTTAGTTAAATGATAACAATTTTATACGTTAAAATACATATATGTCACAATAATTTTATAAAAATAATATAGATGTTAAAATGTATTAACAGTAGGAAGTTTAAATAGTATTTGGAAGTATTTAAAAATTTTTGATTAACATTTAAATGTCTAATATTTGTCAAATATTATTAGAGGAGTAAAATTGGTTTATAATAAAAATTACATTATATTAAATTTTTATATTAAAAATAATATTATAAATATATTTTGTTACTAAAATTACTAAAAAAGATTTTTATAATTAAAAAAAAAAACTTTTAAGATTTGGTTTTCCCATAATTTTATATTATATATATTATATGTATAATTTTTTTATATTTTTACTATCTTTTTATCTCCACACTTTATTTATAGATGTAAATTTACCAATTTATTTTAAGAAATAATGCTTTTCAAACATGTAAAATTCATTTAATTTATTCCATAAAGTATTGCATTAGTTGAACACTAGTTGTATAATATAAATTTTTATATGAACGTCATCATTAATACTTCAAACTATATTTTAATGCATATGCATATCTTTAACCATATGATATAATCATTTTTTTCTCATTTTTTTTTTAAATTTTATTATATTTATCAAATATTCATTTTAATAATAAAATTCTAAAAAATTACAAAAAATTATTAATTGTAACTTTAAAATTATACATCATACATAGTACTTTTTTGTTATAAAAATAATATATAATGTATAAATTTTTATATTTAATTTATATTAGATTAAAAAAAAATCGACTATATAAATTTCACATTAAATTTCTATTTAAATTTAATATTTATATTTTTTTTTTTATTTAATAATAATATTTAATAATTTTAGATGGAAAATCCAATATCTCTATCTAATCCACAATCAACAATTGAATCCTCCACAACTCCAGAGTCTCTTTCTGTTTTATCACCACCAACAAAAGAACAGACGCCGGAGGAGCAAGCAAGGACCAAACGACAATATGTATTGATGGAGTTAGTAGAGACTGAACGTGACTATGTTAAAGATTTAACCTCAGTTGTTGAGGGGTATATTGCTAATATTGAGTCAATGGAATTACCAGAAGATCTCCAAGGAAAGGATAAAATTATTTTTGCAAATATAGCACAAATACTAGAGTTTCATAAAACATTATTTGTTAAAGAAATTGAAAAATGCCTTACGGATTATGAGTGTGCGGGTCAAGCATTTGTCAAGTATGAAAGACGTCTACATACTTATTATGTTAAATATTGTCAAAACAAACCTAAAAGTGATTATCTTGTCTCACAGGAGGCTTTTGAACAATTTTTTGCTGAGACAAAACAAAAATTAGGACATAAAGTTGCTTTATGTGATTTATTAATAAAACCAGTACAACGAATTATGAAATATCAATTATTATTAAAAGATATATTAAAATATACAGAGAGAGCCGGTGATAAAGTTGATGTATTAAAAAAAGCACTAGAAGTTATGCATGTTGTTCCTAAAGCATGTGATGATATGATGCAAGTAGGTAGATTACAAAATTTTGATGGTAATTTAAATGCACAAGGAAAATTATTATTTCATGGTACATTACAAATATCAGAATCATTACCAGGACAACCATTTAAAGGAAAAGATAGGAGAATATTTTTATTTGAACAATCTGCTATCATTGCTGATTGTATAATGCCAAAAAAAGAATTTGGCAATCCTACATATATTTTTAAAAATCAAATAATGGTTAATAAAATGGTCCTAGAACCAAATATTCCTGATGACCCATTAAGATTTCTTTTAAGGAATACTGATATTAGTCAAAGTTCAACATTTATTGCACAAGCTATGACATTAGAAGAAAAAGAGCAATGGATAGGAAAAATTAATTCACAATTAGATCAACAAAAAACATTACTAGCAGCATTAGTAGATCCAAAAAGATATCAAAATTCATTGGCTAGTGGGATGCATTCAATGAGTTTGTATGTTTAATTTATTTTTTTTTCCTTTCATTTTAATAAAATATATTATTTTAATTTTTAGAGGTGAACCAAAGAAGTCTGCCCCACCATTGTCAACACCAACATCAGCTGGTATAATATCAAATACATCAACAAAGTCAAAAAGTTCAAAGCTATTTGGATTTGGTAAAAAAAGTAATAATAATATTAAATCACCAACTTCACCACCTCCATTTGGAAAGTAAAAAAAAATGATGATGTAATAGGATAAATGAAAATATTTTTTTTTAAATTAATATCCTCAATATAGTAATCCTCAAATGAATGGTCATTATGTGTTTCTCTCTTTATGTCTCATACCAAAAAATAATGTACACTGATCAAGAAGTCGTTCTCATTATATTATATATATTTCATAAATATCAAAAAAAAATACAAAATATGTCTATATTTCTCTCTTTCTCTACATTTTCGTATAATATTTTGTTAATCAAACACTCAAAGCACATATTATTAGTTTAAAGAGATAATAATATTATGTTTTTCATAAATTCAAATCGAAAAAAAGAACAATATTAATCGTAACGATTAGAAGTCAATTGAATATATTTATATATTACAACAAACAAAGTTTTAAAGAAAGTAAATTATATGGAAAACTGAAATTTTATTATTATTAATATTATTATTATTATATATATATTTTTTTTGTCATTATCTCTTTATTATTTTTTTTTCAGTTACTCCATATAATGATACATAATATTTAATATATCCTTAATATTTTTTTTTATATATATTCCTATAATTTTTATATTAGATAATGTTATAATTAAAGAAGGAGAAAAAAGAAGACAATATTGTGGAGTTTATGTATGAAAACAAATAATTAATCAAAATTGTTTATAAAAGTTATTTATAACAATAAAAAAAAAATTATATTTTGATACTTTAAAAAAAATATATAGAATTAAAATTTTTAATAAATATATTTAAATAATTTTTTTCTTTTATAATTTTTATCTCCGATCAGATATTGAAAAAAATAATAATAATAAAAGAAAAGTTAAAGGATTAAATTAGGAGATCGGAAGTAAGATGGAACTAGATAATATAACAAAAAGAGATACTTGAAAGTGTGATTGTGTTATTAAAGGTGCTAAGTTAAGATAATAAATTTCTCATATCGGTTATCTTTTAATATTACAATAATAGTTAAAAACTATTTCTTGTTTGTAAATAAAATATATTTTTATGAGTATAAATTTCTACTTATGTATATGTGATTAAAAAAAAATAATGTTCATGAATAGTAATATGTTGTATTTATTGTTAAATAAAATTATAAAAATTTATATAATTACTTTTCTTTTAAAATTTATTGCACATATATTTTTAGGTGATAATTATTTTTATTATTTTATCTTTATTTGACAAGATAATTTAAAGGTAGAAAAGTTAAAAAAAAATAACTGTTATTTTATATATAGGTAATTATATATAATAAGATTCTTTTGATGTATGATTGTGAAATAAAAGTTTTTTTTAATCTAAAAATAAATAATGATTTTTTTAAAAAGTTTTTAAAATATATAAATTCTATTATTTTAAAGATTAGATATAAAAGTGAAACAATTAAGTGACCGGCATAGATAAAAGAAAGGAAACGGTAAAGCCAATTTAACACTTTGTCTATGCAATAAGCTGTTACAATAGTCAAGTTAAGGAATCAAAGTTATTAAAGTTTTTCTATACTTCCAATTAACCTTTCAAGTTTCAATAAACTCCTGTTGTTACGTATGCCTTTTTTTACATAACTCTATAACCGCTTCACAATATCCGAAAGTTTTTAAGGACAATATCTCAACCATCTGTTAATCGGCTAACCTGTTACCATGTAAAAGGAATGTTAAGGGCATATGTGAAAATTATTTGTCGGTTCTAATGATAGTAATTAGTACTTATAAATTGATATGTAAAGAAGAATGTTATAAGCTTGTTAACGAGATGGAAGTAATCAAATAATTGTAGTATTAACAATTTTTTTTTATAATCCTTTCCCAATGTTATTAATATAAATTTTAGAAATAAATTTTTTTTTCTTATTTATAAAGAAAAGATACCATTTTAATAATTTTTTTTATATAATATACTTTTAAAATAAAGATATTATAACATTTTTTACCACCTGCTGTGATAGACATAAATTAAGCTGTCTAAGACAATTTAACGCTCAATATAATACATGTAACGGTAACTAATTTTTATTATATAATCAAATAATTCTTTGTATTATTGTAAAGTATAAGAATAACAGTAGGATATAATAAGATTTAGAAATCAAGCAGTGCCAAGTTTTGTTTTTTTATATTACTTATTCTAATTAGCACATGTTTAAAAGATAGATATTTGACATTTCAGGTAGATGACAAAAGTAATGTATCAATTGTTAATTAGCTTAAGATTATACCTGTAGGATATTTTGATGGATTAAAATGGCACGTATGACCTTTATTAGTATGTTTTCTACTAGATGTTATTTTTATCACATCATTTATCATATATTGTAATGTTGCGTTTACCTCATTAATATATTATTTTTTTTAGTAAATTTATTTTAATATAAACCTTTATATAAAAAACAATCTTAAGCTTATCCTTCAAAATATATAATTAAGAAATTATTGCGTAAAAAAATAAAAGTATTAATGTTGAAATTTGATATATTATAATCAATTGAATAAGTAATCTGGATATAGACTAATTAAGGAATATTGGTAAACGAAATATAAATGTTTATCTAATAATCCGTTTTAAATTTTTTCTTATATATAATATAATCCATATAATAAAGTTCAAACAATTGTATATTATTTCTTTTATCATAAAAAAATTTTTTAATGTTCCAATATACTAGTAATAATATAAAAGTTTACAAAATATATTTTTGTAATTATTAACTTTAATTATAAGTTAAAAAGATATTTGTTGAGTTAATTATCAAATTAATACAAAAACAACTTTTTAACTTTAGTTTATTTAATAGAAATTGTATAACTTATAATTATTTAACGTTAAAAGGCACCTGCATATTAATTATTATTTATTTATAACTATCATTCAATTTAAAATATTTTATTTTATCAAAATGCCACCAAAATTAAGAATAAAGTTAGTAAATGCTTATTAATTTTTTCTTTACTTAATCAAAATAAATATAATTTATTGTTGATGTAATTAATTTTACATCTGTTTAAAGTATATTTTATCTTATTATACAGTATTCTAAATATTTCCTTTTTTGTCATTCCTTTTCATTTTACTAATGTTCATTATCTCTTCTCTATCTAACATCCATCATTTTTCTCCACCTACTTTTTTTCCCACCCAACATTAAAAAAAAAATGATTCTCAATGCCAAGGCGTGATTCTTCATTTTACTATTGTATATCATTTATTAAAAAAAAACATTTATTTGATAGCTTATTCTTATAATCATAAACTTGCTTATTTTATTTTATATATTTTATTGATATTTAGAAATACTATTACTTTTTAAATAGATAAATTATCTACAATTTAAAGTTTTTTTTAACTATTATCATTTTAATATGGCAATTCGACTTCAGGTACTTTAACCCTTCCCCTTTTAACTAAATCACAAATATATCTTATTATTTTGTAGAATGTTGAATCGGATCCCTTAGGTAAACTTATGGAACAATATAATCGTTTAGCTAATGAAACAAAGTCTGTTGTGACAAAAAATGAAAATTCAACTATAAATGGAAATAATATTGGAAAGTATGAATTAAAAGGTTATCAAAATTTAGGTGATGATAATATTACTAATATCAATTCTTATGGTAATGGAACACAAAATGCTATGTATAGTGGTTATACATGGCCAAATCCAATGGGGTGGTGGAGTAATCCTACAACTGGAACAAGTGATAATTCTTGGGGTTCAGCATTATCAACATATGGTACTGGAAATGGTGATATTAATCAAATAACAAATTCTTCTACATATAATCCATATTTTTCAAGTAATTTTCCAAGTAAGTTTTAAAATAATAAATAAAATATCTTTTTTTTCTAGCTCTTTTATCAGCAGCTTCAATATCAACAAATACACAATCAATTTTACCGTATACTGTAAACTCAAAAATATCACCAAATCAAAATTCATTAAAATATTCAGATACAAATGTATCACTATTAAAGGGAAGCCCTACAAATGGTACTTCACAATTAGGTGGTGGTAAAATATCAACTACACGAGCTGTTTGTGAATGTCCAAATTGTTTAGAGGCACAAAGAATAGGTGAGTGTAAAGTTATTTAATATCATTTATAAGAATATACAAAAATTACTCCATTTGACAGCTCATAAAAATCTTTTTATGTCCTTGAGTCTATGTCATATGTAGAAGATTTCAACATTAATTATTATATCGGAATTTGTTTTAAAAAAATTTAACCACAATTCAACCTCATTTATGGTGGTTGTTAGATTTATTAGTTATAAATTCAAATAGATTGGAAACAACTTAATTTTATGACACATCTCTTTTTTTATCTATTTTTCTTTTTATTTATTGTTAAATTGTGTAGATATATATATGTGTGTATGGAAAGTTGATATAAATAATAATGAAAAGGATATAAAAGTAATTTAATAGATCTATTCCGAAAATAAACAATCTTATATGATGACCGGTTAAGAAAAGTTTATAAGATTATAATCTACTTTTATAGATACCGATTATATAATATATTATAAAATTAAAAAAAAAAACAATACTTTTTATTTAAATTATCTTATTTTTAGGTGTTATAAATGTTCCTGAAAAAAAACGTAATATACATAATTGTCATATACCTGGTTGTGGTAAAGTATACAGTAAAAGTTCTCATTTAAAAGCTCACCTACGTTGGCATAGTGGTGAAAGAGCTGTTATTAGAAGAAAATAAAACTTTGTAAATATATAAAATATTATAGAAAAGCATAATTAGTAGTTTGGAAGCTACGGTGATGTGATAAAAAAGAAAGATAATAATATGGTGGAAGATATTTGATGTAAAAATTGTTATATTTCAAGTTAGCAATAAAATGAAAAAGTGAGATGACGTTATTTATACGTTATTATTAACTGAATAAAGATTTATTTTTTTTTTTCCAATTTAATAAACAAAAATTATTTTTTTTAATTGTAAAGCTTTAATATGATAAATTAATCTTCTTTTTTATTTTTAATTTCTAATAATCTGTCAATTTCCATTGTTACATTAGCATAAAACCATCCTAAACCAATAAGAATAAAAAATGGATATTGAAGAGTTATTGTTTCTTGAATAAAAATTCTATCTACAAATGCCCAACCAACAGCAGAACCACCAAGAAAATAAAAATTACTATATAAACCAAAAATATAAGGTATAATTTGAAGCCATCCTAGAATTCTTCTAAAATTAACATCAGAAATATTTTTTTCTCTCCATTCTTTAATAGAAGGTATTGAATATATTCCTTTAGCAGTATATTCTAATAATAATTCTATAACATTTAATATAATCCATACAATATTATGATGTAAAAATCCATGCCAAAGAAGGACAAACATATAACTAACACAAAGGCCAAAAATTTTTCGTTTTAATGAAAAAGTTGGTTGGCATATTGGTATAAAAATATATTTTTTAAAAAATACATATAATCCACGATCAAAACCTCTCCAAATTTTGGAATATAAAACAATTCTTGAAATACAAATTGGACCATCTAATGGTTGCATTCCATCAATTCTAGCAAAAAGCGATGGAAGACCAAAAATAATAACATATTTCAAATGAAAAAAAGCTCCCATTGCCATTCCTAATGGAACAAATTCATTTTTTGGTAATTGATAAATAAAATTTATATCATTAAGCATCACTTCAAAATACATAAAATGTAAAATTATTTCTAATAATGATGTCCAGAAACATAATCTAATAAATTGTGATATAATTTTTTTCCACTCTCTTTTATTACCATTTTCTTCCCTTATTTTTAATTGATTTATAAAATCAGTATAAATTACAATTAATGAAAACATATATGGATGATAAAAAGTATAAAAAAACATATCACATATTCTTTCAAAAACATTTTTTTTTTCTAAATTGTTATTACTATCAAGATATTCTATATTATATGATATGTAACTTAATAATGTATATGAACAAAATATTAAAACATAAAATATGTTATCACTTAATATTCCTGGATTATTCATTGTAAAATACAATATGGGTAATGAACTTATCCATATAGTACTTTTTTTTGGTATAAATATTGTACATATAAATATAAAAAGTCCTTGTAAAATAGAACATAATACAAGAAATGGTGTAAAAATAAAAATTGACATAATTATTGATGATATTGTATACATTTTTTGCCATAACTCTTTTGGAAAAATTATTGGATATAAATTAAATATTATTGTATGAATAGCTAAATAAGGAAGATATTTTATAGCAAAAGGTGCCCACATACTCCATTCCCAATTTGAAATATCCTAAATATGTATTTTTTTTAATATAAATAAATATTTTGATTTTATTTACAAACCTTAATACGTTCCCCTATAAAAGGAAGATAACTCATTACTGCTGGATGGCCAATTTGAAATTGAAATTTGGTACTAGCTTTATAAACATTATACCATCCATATATTAAACTAGTAAAAGTTACAAAAAAACATATTTTTATTTCAGGTAATGGTGGATATATAAATAAAGGAATTCTTTCTTTTCTTTTATCTTTCTCCTTAACATTAGACATATTAAAAAGAGTAATAATAATAAATAAAAATTATTTTTGAAAAATAATATCAATATATTTTTTTGTAATATAAATAATTGTACAATTAGTATAAATATTTTTCTAATGATTTCCTTTAATATATTTTAACCTATCACAAGTATGTGTTTTCAAATCCCAAGGTTATTCACATCAACAATAATTTTAACATATAAATGTTTTTGAAGATTTAGGTCAATGTTTAAAAAGGTCATATTATATTTGAATATTATGGAATTATATTATATTATATTTGTCATATATTAAAGTTCATGTATATAAGTTAAATATAATTTTTAATCAATTTAAAAAAATAATACTTTTAATTAAAACATTTTATGATCAAATTTTTTTATGTGCAAAATTATTTTATCAATAATTTTATTATTCTAAAAATTGTAAATAAAATTGTAATTAATAACTATTAGTTAAATTTAATTGATATTAAAAAATTATTGGTAATGTAACTTTTTAATTGATACATTTATCTAAACAAGTTATCAACACAATTTTGTTTTATGAAATAAACTACATAAACAAAAAACATTGAAGCGAAATTCCAAAAAAAAACCATATAAGATATTATGATAACTTGAATTATTATTGTTTACAGCGTTAATATAATAGTACTAGTTATTATTTTTAACAATATGAATCCTAATTCAAATATTCATCATGGTAGTGCATCGTCAATCTTTACCCTTCAAATGGAAATGGGTAAAATGAAGGAGGAAATTAAAAAAAAAAATACTTCAAAATATATACCTGGTAGTTTTTCGTTAAAAAAGCGTCCATATGAATTCAAACGACCAATGGAACAAAAAAAAGTTGATATAGAAGAAATTGAACTTGAAGAGAAACGATTAAGAAGTTACTCAGCTATGGAAGAAAAAACAAAAAGATATAATGAGATCAAAAAAAGTGGTATTTATGATGAAGATTTACTAATTCAACCTGATGATTATGATACTTCATATGAAAATGATAATGAAGAAAGAAGTAAAAATAATTATGATAATATGGGAGAAAATAATTTACAAGAAATGTATAATCATGATGATTTATATAGAGATCATGGACCATGTAATTATACATTTAGTAAAGATGAAATGGTCAAAAGAATTCAACAAAAAGAATTGAAACAACTTAGTAAGGAAACATTAAATAGTAGAGAGAAAGCTAAAGAAGTAGCATATCAACGTCTAAGAAATACATATCAACGACTAGTTAAATTATATGAAAGAAAAAATCTTAGTATAATGTCATTTGAAGATTATGTAACAGAAAATACACAATATTATACATCAAGAAATGATAATAATTCAGAGGATGAAACACTATCAGATGACTTTGAAAATGAAATGGGACAATATAAAAAAAAGAAAAAGCGTGAATGGGATTTAGGGAAAGAATTAATTGATTATTAAAAATAATGAACATTTTACATTTATTAAATTTTTTTGTCTTTCAACTATAAGTAATAATCTTTCATGTATTACAAAATTATTATTATAGTTAGATATAATGTATATTTATTAACCTTTGAAAAAAAAAATCTTGACATAATTACTATTTACTAATAGTGCAATAAAAATAAATTATTAAATAATAATTGTTGTAACTATAAATTTTTTATTTTTATTAGTTATTTAATAAGCTAATATAAATCTAGAAGACATTTATATATTATGATCTAAATATTGGAGTATAAAAGAAGAGGAAAAATTTTATTTCACCTAACTATTTCTACATTCACTGGAGAAAAAAATGTCTACAAAATTAATCATTGCTTTTATTGCTACCATATTTGCTATTGCTTCAGCTAATGGACCATTTGGTTATGGATATAAACTTGGACATTATGGTTTTGGTGGCCTTCCATATGCTGGATATTTAGGATTTAAAAGATTAGGTTATAATGGATTTCCAGGATTTTCAAAGTTAGGTTATGGATATGGACATGAATATCCATATTCTGGAGCTTATAATTATAATTATTCTCCATACTATCATGGGCATACAAATGATGGATATGGATATCCATATTTAGAAAAAGATGTTAGCTATCTTCATCCATACAAAGGTTATGGATTTTATGGATATCCATATGGAGACGTCTCTTCAGCTGCTGCTGCTGCTTCATCTTCAGTCGTAGCATACTAATTTTGATAAAATTTATAACTTTTGTCTGTCATAAATTTTATTTATGAAAATAAAGTATATGAAAAATAAAATATATCTATTTTTAAACAATTTTTAATACAATAAATTTATTGATGAAATTTTCTCTAAAAAGTTTATCTTCGTGGAGAAACATTTTGTATATAATATGGTGAAACATTTCCACGTGGATAATATCTACATACGACATATACTTGATTTCCTAACGTAGCAATACCAAAACCAACTTTTTGAGAACTTTTCCAAACTAATTGTGTGAAATGTCCAGCTCCTGGTATCCATTGATTAGAATGAAATTTGTATAAATCCACTTCATCATACCATCTTTTTACAATCATATGAGCAATACCAAGTGATGCGACTCCAAGATTTTCACCTTGATCTTTATTATTAGGATCGTGCATTAGTTTTGAAATTTTTACCAGTTTTTCAGCATAATATTGTGCTACTTTTGTAAGATATTGATCTTCTACTAATGGTGGAGCATTATGATATGCACGATACATATTTGATTCTTTTAGCATCTAAAAAAATACTTTATTACTTTGACGTAAAACTTACTCTTATCCTCATTTGATAAAAATGTTTGTTGCTAAAACAATTAGTATCACAACCATCCCATACATGATGCCATATCTTATTACTAAATTGATTTTTTCCTAAATATTTATTAATGTCCAACTGTGGATATTTATTATTTGAAATAGATGGTCTTTTAATACTATTTTGGCTGGGGTTATTTGGACCTTTGAATGAATTTTTACGATTTGGAAAAAGTTTTGGAAATTTCCATTTTCCACTTGAACCAGAATTTTTAAATGTAAGATTAGGATTATCACGTTGAATTTGTTTCATCATCTCATCTTTAGAACTATATCTCTTTCCATTATAAACATAATACGTTTTTAAACCAAATCTTTCCATATGAAATTGAATTGATTTTGCATTTTGAGAGTTTGTCATAGGTAATATTAGATAAAACGAAAATATAATATATAAAGTATAAATCATTTTTAAATTATGATAAAATACATTTGATTTAATTTTTATATACAATGGAAATTCAGGATTACTTTTACATTATAATAAAAGTTTAATTAAATATTTTATGTGATAAAACAAGACTAAAAAGATGATTTTGTTAAATATATCAATTGGACAAAAAATTCTAAAGTAAATATAATTAGAATAAAAGTTATTTTATTAATTATTATTAAGAATTAATGAAAAAAAATAGTATATTCGAATGTATTAATAATTAAAATAGAAATATTTATATAAATTTTTTTCATTTAGTATGAAAATTTAATTTTAATAACAAATTTTCTTTAAAAGTTTTAGTATTATCTTGGAAGAACATTTTTGCCATACAAAGGTGAAATGTTACCTTTTGGAGAGTATTTACAAACAACATAAACTTCACTTCCTGATGTAGCAACACCACAACCAACTTTGCTAGAACTCACCCAAACTAATTGTGAAAAATGTCCAGCTCCTGATGTTGGATAATTATTACCAAATTTGTAGAATTTCACTTCATCGTACCATTGTTTTACAATTATGTAGGCAATTTGAACTGTTGAATATCCAAGATTTTCACCAAATCGTCTATCACTATCATGCACTAAACGTCCCAATCTTGCAATTTTTTCAGCATAAGCTTGGGCTAATTGAGTAAGATATGGATCTTCAACTAAAGGACCGGCTTTATGATATTTTCGATATTGGTTTGATTCTTTTAACATCTAGAAAAATACTTCAAATTTTTTTGTAAAACTTACCCTTAGTTTTAATTCAAGAAAGTTGTTCCTTTTAAAACACTCATAATGACATCCATCCCATACGTAGCGCCAAATTTTAGCACTAAATGGGTTATTATCAATATATTTTTTAACGTCTAACCATGGATATATTTCATTTGAACTAACTGGCTCACTTGGTTTATATGGTTTGTATCCATTTGATGGATTTACCGGACCAATATGATTAGGAATTTCATTTGGATTATATGGCTTGTTATTACTATTTGGATATTGTATAGAATTTCCAGGTCGTTGTATAGAATTTGGATGATGTATAGAATTTCCAGGTTGATGTATAGAATTTGGATGATATATAGAATTTGAAGAATACGAACTTCCAGGTTGATATGCAGAATTTCCATAAGGATTACTACCATACGATGGTTTATTAAAATCATAATTATTATTACCATAATATGGTTTATTATATACAAAAGGTGAATTTTTAGAATATTGTTCAGGATTTCCTATTTGATTAGAAATTCCTGGATTACTTAGATGACTAGACGGTTGATAAAAAGTAAGTTTAGAATTAGGATTTTCAGTCCTTATTTTGTTCAACACTTCATTCATATCACTATATCTTTGTCCTTTATATTCATATTCTGTTTTTGGACCAGAACGGATTATTTTGTATTCAATTGTTCTTACATTTTGAGAGCTTTTCATTGAAAATATCAAGTAAAAATAAAGCACAATCTTGAATATAAAATCCATTTTTAATTATAATCAAATGAAAATGATTTCCACTTTCTTTTATAGGAAAATTCGTAGTTATTTAACAGCTTCTAAAAGTTTAAATATATAAATTTTAATAGAAAAAAAAATTAAAAATTACTAATTAAATATATCAATCATACTATTTTATTTAATTAAATGTGGTTTTAAACATAAAAAATATACAATATATTGGTAATAATTTACAATAAAAAAAACTTTATAATTTGTAAATGACATGCAGAATCTTTAAATAGTAAATTAACAATTGAGAATTAAAGCTCAATTTTAATTACAAACAATAAGTACATAATAAACTTTTAAAACATCAAAAAAAGAACATTATTATTTCAATTATCCTATTCAATATAAATTTTAATTGAATTTGACATACACAAAAATCAAAAAAAAATTATATGAATAATATTAAAAGTTTTAAATGTTTATTCTCTCGGGCGTGGAACATTCCATTTAGTCATTTCTTTAACATTTCCAGGTGGATAGTATTTGCATACAATGAAATATCTCATTTTTTTACTTCTTGCAACTCCACATCCCATTTGTTTTGTACCTTTCCATATTAATTGAGAAAAATGAAGTGTTGATGCTTTTAATTTATATGAATCAAAATCGAAATCTTTTATTTCACGATACCACATTTTAACAGCAAATTTTGCATACTTAAATGTTCCCATAGCAATATTTTCACCATATGTTGTATCTCTTTCATGGCACATACCATGTATTGTTTTGCAAATATTTGTTCTTGCTAATTTTTCAGCCCATAATTGAGCACGTTTCTCAATAATACAATTAGTAGTAATATTTGGCACATTGTGAATTGCTCGATATTCATTTGTTTCTTGTAAAAACTAAAAATAATTCTTTTTAATTATTATAAACTTACAATTTCTCTAAGATTATGAATACTGATATTATATTTATCTGGGCGCATTACATCTTCTTTTGGTTTTTCTATTGGATCAATAATTGGTTTATTTAAAGTTGACTCAGTTTGTACACTTCGATGAATATTATTTATAGCCCATTGATTATTGTTCCAAGAAGTACTTTTCCATAATAACTCCCAATTAAATGTATTTCCTTTGGCATAAAATATAACTGTTTTTTTTCCATCAACAAATCGATTTGCGTAGAAAAATGATGTATTATTTTGCTTTTTAAAACATTTCAAAGCTGAAGAATAATCATGATAATGTCTTCCATTACAAATAAAAATTTCTTCATTATCCTTATTAATTTGTTTCATAGAAAAAACTATTTTACCAGCGTATCCATGTTTAATTGCAATAAGATTAATTAATAATTGCAGAATAATTACAACAAAGATCATCATAAAATTATGATGTCGAAAATTATGAAATAGCTTTAAATAGATTTTTTATTTCAATTTTTCCATTATATATTAATGTGTAACAAATATTATTTTAATTAAATAAAACACTATCATTGTTATAATAAAACATATCAAATATTTTTAGTATTCTTTTTAAAGTTATATTTTAAATTAATTAATTAAAGTAAATCTTTTAAGACATATTTGTTAATCTCGTTATTTTTGAGAAAAATTCCTAGATAATTTTTTATTTTTTGTTTGTATTATAATCCACATAAAGCAATTATTATTAAAAGTTATTTTAAAAAAATTATTATAATCCAAATTTTTTATTTATTTTAAAATAACTGAGCATATATAAAATATGTGTTATAATTTTTTAGCATTGCAAACTTTAAATTTAATTTATAAAATCAAAACATTATAGTAAACTATTTGTAATAAAATAAAAAATAAATAAATAACAATTTAAAAAATTTCTTTATTAGATTGCTAAATATTTTATTTTTTTATGTTGTGGACTATCCTTGTCTAATAATTGTTAAATAAGTCTTAACTATTTTTAAATATGGTTTCATTTTTAATAGTAAAATACTTTTAGTATTACTTTTTAATTATAAATTGAAATATTTGATTTAATTTTTTAAAATCAAAATAATAACTGAATTCCAATATTAACACAATTTTTGCCTATATTTTGATGTATTAAAAATTAAATAGAAAAATTTTAAATTAAAATATTATTAAAAAATAAATAAAGTTATAAAATTTTTAAAATAAAAAAGTTGTACTTGCAACTAAAAAAAAGTATAAAATTTATATTAGCTAAAAATAATAAATAATTTTAATACAAATACTCTAAAAAAATGTTATTATCAAACTTTAAAAAAGCAAATTTATTAAAATATTTCAAAAAGTAAATTAATATAAAAGTACATCTTTTTTTGTACTTATTTTATTCATTTGTTTTTTTTAAAGCAATTTTAGTTAAACTTTTATTGTAAAGCTTTAGTATGATTTATTTTTATCATACAATATCCTAAACTTGATAAATACAAAATTTAAAACCTTTTTTCTTAATAATTAATAATCATAATGATTGAATAAATTATATAAATGTATAAAAAATACTTTAATTTGAAAGCTCCAAATATATTAAGTAATGTTAAGAAAAATTAAGCAGAACAGATATATGATAACGGGAGAAAAAATTATTTATTACTAAAACATATTTGTATTTCAATTCCTGATAATTTTAAAAGTGCCAATTCTACTTGAATTTTCACAAACATTAGTAAGATTTATTAATTTATCAAAAAATTATTCTTGTCAGAGGTATGTTTAATCATTTAACAAAAATGTTTAAAAAGATTATCAACTTTTCATTTTTAATTAGCAAGTTTGTTATCAAAAGAACTTTAATATGTGATAAATCATTAATATTATAACAATATTTGAAAAAAATCATATTTCATTGTGTAATTATTTAAACATTATTTATTTATATAAACTGGCGTTGGCGTTATTTATAAAAAATTGAACTTTTAAAATTGACAAATTTGTACTTTGTACTCAAGATAAAAGAAAAAGTGATTGTTTGATTTAAAAAACTGTCGATACACTAAGCCTCAGGAAATTAAATACTTATCTAGTTTTATAACATTTAAAATACAAAATTTACTGAGGCAATTAAATATAGGTAATAAAAGTAATTTAAGGCAAAAACTTTAGATTTAAATAAACTGTTAATTTCAACGATTAATTAATAGGTTTTTTTGTGTCTATTATTAAATTTATATTTTCTTTAGATTCATATATTATAATCCATTCGAAGTTTATTAAATTGTCTTTAAAGTTGGATAAGGAAATAATTTATAAATCGATTTTGAATTAATTATTAGATAAAAGATTTCATTAATAAAAAAGATTTATCGTTATATAACAGCTTATAATATATAATTTTTTAGATTTATAGTTAGATGACTGTATTTTGTTACGCCAGACTAATCAAATATTTACTTATATTTAGAAAATTTGAACAAATTATTTTGTTAATAACTTTATTTTTTATAACATTAATAGTATGTAAAATTATAATAATAGAATTTAGATTTTTTTTAAAATTTTTGTTATTTATATTAATGAATTCACTACAACATTATGTTATTTAAATTTAGTAACGTTACAATTGAGTTTTAAAATAAAGCAGTATCAAACAACAAACTTTTCCTCCTAGTTATTAATAATTAAAAATAATAAATTGTATATACATTAGTAAGTAAATATCAAAAAGATTGTTTTATTCGTATAAAACTTCAAACATTAATGCTAAATTTTTTGTCTTTAAATAACTTAATTAATACGTTGGCAATTATCATTCTTTAGTATTTCTCAAATAATTTGTAAAACTGTGTTTACCATTAAGTGTATATATTTTACTAAAAAGTACTAAAATTCTTGATTAATTTTGTCAAGGGGTCATTTAACAATAAAACTTAGTCTCGTCGTTGGAAAATTTCTTACTTTTTACTACAAAACTAATGTATATGTAAAATTGTGTTTTCTCAGTGTAAAAGTAGGTATAGTCCCAAAATGAAAATAAAAAAAAATTTCTTTTTTTTAATATAATTTTTGGTTCACAATCTAAAGGTAACTCTTTTCCAATGTATTTTTTTTATTTTTGTTTTTTTCTGAATTTAGTTCCTAAATTATATTTTTCTTAAGTTCGATTTTTTAACACCCATTTTATTTTTAATTGTATATAATTTCATTTTAATGTTATTTTTTTATTCTGCATTTTCTTAATATTAATATTAAGAAGTTATTTAAAATTATTTATTTATTGTGACAAAATAAAAAAAATGTCTTGAAATTGGGATTTTAAAAATTTTAGTCTTTTTTAAAGATTGATTTTTTTTATATAGCTGCGATTGTACTTTTTTTAATTTTTAATTGACCTCTGTTATATTTATTAAATTTTTTTATATTTATAGATATTTGATATAAAAGTTGTGGACAATCTTTTTTTTACAAATTCAATTTTTAAATCATCGGAAAGTTTTATTATGGATTTTGATACTTTGGACTCAGGAAAGTCTGTATGTTTGTCAAATTCTTCGGAAAAATCGTATATCTCTGATGAATGTGGTGTATATGCCTCATTTTCATCATTAAATAATTTAGATCTTAGTGATATTGATTTACCTTGTAGTAAAGTTTTTGCTACCAATGTAGAAGCTAAGAATAAATGTATAAATGTTTTTGATTTTGCCTTACCAACTTGTCAAAAAACTACAAAAAACGTTGTTTGGTCTACTTTTACGGAAAACAATGATAGTGATGCTTTTAATGAAATCAAAGAGAATGTAAATTATATTAACAAAGATAGTAATAAAATGATTCAAGGAATTAAATATGATTTAGAAGAAGATTTAGATATTTCTGCTTTAAATTGTCCTGGCTTGACTTCAGATGAAGATGATAATGAGTCAGATATTAGCGATTTTACAGAAGATCTTGATGATGAAGATTCTGATTTGGATTCCGATTTTCAAATTAATAGCAAGGCGCCATCCGTTAGAAAATGTTCTACTGTTTCTTCAATAGACCTTTTTGAAAAACAAGTAAAGGATACTAATACAATGGATAAAGCAAATAGTAATTGCAAAAGTAATAATATTATTTCTACAAATCTCTATGACATTGGAATAGATTATAATTATGAACGTAAAATGTCATCTGGAACTTTAAAGAAAATGGATTTACCAAATAAATCATTCAATGAGCCAATTGTTTTTAATGATATACCTTTTACATCATTGTATAAATATTATAAACAAGATGAACATATTAAAAGTTTATTTTTGGACAGAATGGCACTTATGCTTTATACTCTCTCATATGTGGTTAAAGGGACTGGTGAATTAGTTTCTGCTCGATTTGAGGGTTTTTTTTGTAACTACTATAAAATTACTGCTCAAGAATTTAAACAATGGACTGGATTCAATTTTCCTGATTTTTTGAGAAGTAGATATTGCTCACCTTACTTCCGTATAATATATGATGAAGTTAAACAAAAATATTTTGTTCGTTTTAATGAGTCTGATAAAGAATTTACACGATTAGGAAATGAAATGGTTGGTGTTAGGAAAGTTAATGATGAAACAATGAGAAGAAAATTAGTAGGAATTGAAAGGAAATTAAATGATATTGAAGATAAAGAAGAATGTTTAGAGGAAAAATTAAGATGGCTCACTCTTTTAACTTACGCGCCTAAGGATCAAGCTGAAATTTCTGTATCAAGTTTTCAACTGAATTTTGATCATTATTATAAAAACAAGTTAGACTCAAAATATTTGTCCTCTATATTTATGAGAGCTTCTATTTCTGGAGTTGTAAAGCATGTATTTGCAAATGAATTAGAATTTATAAATGAAAATGGGGGAGCAATCAAAATTATTTGTGATCTTAATGAAGCTATTATAGAAATAAAAAAGAAACTTGAATTTATGCGATCTGAAGAATATAAGAGAGCTGTAAATTTGAAAAAAACTAGACTATCTGGGGATCTTCCACCTATTCAAAGAAGAGTATCAAAAGCACCTCGTGTATGGAACTTTGACCAAGAAATTGTTAAAAATATTATGGGTGATGAAAATCAAGTTCCACTACATGAAAAGTATTCTAAACTTCCTTCGTCAGGTAATGTAAATCAAAAAGCAAAGCCTGTATATACCTCTACAAATGTTATTCAATCTGATGATGAAGAGGATTCTGGAGATGATTTTTAATTTTTTTTTTATCATTTAAGATGTATTTTATGTAATTTTTATTTTTTTTTAATAATAAATAATTTAAAGTATTTTGTTTTTTAGGAAACTTTTTTTTTAATTTTTGATATTTAAGAAGTTTCTATTATACAAATTTTTAACTTTAGTTTACATACAACAAAAGCTAATGGTTATAAATTATATTGTAAAGTTATATATTAAAGTATTGTAAATAATGTTTTTATTTTTAATAATTGAAATATTTTATAAAAATTATAATTAAAAACCAAATATTTAAACATAACTTTCTTTTGTTTTATCGTTTTTTATTATTATACTTTTTGAAACACCCACTATTCCTTGAATACTGTTATTATAGTAACTTTTTATTTTTTCATCAAATGATAGTTTTAATATTGATAAAAGAATATCACAAATATTAAATATTAACTTTGTTAATGTAAATTTATCAATAAAAACAGCAAAAAAACAAAAATTGATATTAAACATCTAAAAATAATATTATTTTAAAATAAAAAAAATTTACCTCAAGAAATTGATGTAAAGTAATGTAAAACTTTTTTTTGTTTATCAAACATAATATACTAATTATTAATCTAAATAATAAAATAATTCCATATATAATTTTAATATCATGTGGCAATGAAGCAAATAAAATATTACACAAACATAATAATGCATCACAAATACATTCACATTTTATACAAGTTGTTATTGAAATCTTAAATAACGAAGATTCTATCGTACCAGTAAAACTATCATACAGCAACATCTTTTTAAAAATTATGACTTTATTAATAGATTATTTTTTTTTTATTATATTGTAAAAATTATTATATGAAATTTTAATTTATACTTTATTAAAAAAGATACCTAACATATCTGTATGTCTATTAATTAACAATAAAAATTAAAAAATAATGTTTCCTATTTTATTAACATTAGTAAATTTATCTAAATTTTCAAAAATGGATTATGTTCATAATTCTGAAAATATTAAAAGATGAAATAAAAAAATATTATCTTCTACCAAGCATTATAAAAATATTTAATTATTTATAAAGTTTTATTAGCTTTGAAAAGTACAATATTAGTAAATTAATTTTAAAACTATTGACTTATTAAGAATATATTTATTATAAAAATATGTCATTTTATTTTATATTCAGAATTAGTGTAATGATTAATAAAATTTTCATTTATATAAAAAACAATATATTAAACAATTTTATTAACAAAAAATTCTTTTAATAATATGATATGTAAATAAAATAAAATTGAAAAATAAAGTTATAATTCAATCATTAATCCAACTTGGTTTTGAAAATAATTTAATAAATTGACTATAATATTTTGTTGATTTTTGAATTATAATTTCTACAACTTCGCTTGATGAAAATCTTTTTTTTGAATGGTATTTTATAATAAATCTTCCACATTGTCTTGGTGTTTCTTTTTCAATTTGTTCTAAAAATTTCTTATCTCTTGTTATTGGAGCATTAAATACCACTTGTAGAAAATCTAATTCTGGCCAATTAAGTGTAACTACATTATCTCTATCCTTTTTTTTTACTAAAAAATCATTAAATGAATTAATATTTCGACTGTGATGTAAAAAAAATACTGAAAATCCTTTTAAATTTTGGAAAAAAGAAATTGCTTTTTTAATTGAAATAGAATTTGATTTAACATGTTCTAATGAAAGGTAAGTGATTTCTTTACAAGAATTAGCTAATGACTCAATACATGTATTATTTAATTTTTCACAATGAGAAAGTTTTACATTCTTAATGTTTATATTTAATTTTGTAACAAGAGTTTTAAATTCATTTGGTGAATGAAAAATTCTCATTGACAATTCTAATGTTGTTAAGTTACGCATCATTTTAAGAAGTTTTGGAAAAGGATTTATATAATATTTCGAAGGTTTTGTCCAACTTGGGTGACATTGAACACGAAAATGACGTAGATTTAAAATATTTAATATTGCTACTCTAATATCAATATCTTCTGGTATTAGCTCATCAGTTAATGGATCAAAACGATTGTATCGAAATTTATGAAGAGTAATCATAACATCATACGATAATTTCGTTTCACTATCAACTTCAACTAATGATAAACTTTCTGCAAGATTAGAAGTAACATCATATTCAAGTTGTTCACTTAAATTAATCTTTATATTTTGAAAACATTTCATAAGTTTTAATATTTTTTCTCTGGTTTCTAATACAATTAATCCACTATAAAGTTCATTTCCAATTATTAGTGTTTCAAAGAATCTGTTAGATATCCTTTCTGTTGCTTTAAATAGCCAATTTATTGCATGTGGATTACAATCAATTTTAATTGTTTTTACAGATTTAGGAAACAATTTATTAGTTTGGAACCTTTCAAATGTAATAGGATGGAAATTAATTCGGTTCATGTATAACCAAGCAAACCTTATAGTATGTGGTTTCAAACTTGAACAGTATTCAAAAACTTTTAAAACTAATGATGATGCATTTATAGGATGAAATGTAATCATTTCAACACTTTCAAAGCAATTTAAACTTCTCAAAAAATTTAAACAATCATCATGTATACTTTCTATTTCAATTTTTTTTATTCTATGCCTCTGAAATTCGATCATTTCCCGACGATTTTCCAAGTATTTTAAAACAATTGGATTACAAAATGGAACTTTAATAGCCAACGTATCTCCAGAAAATTCTATAAAAGTTTGAACATTTCTTTGAACAAATACATCCCATTTAAACTTGTCTGAATCCTTTATATTTGAGAAATTTTGAAATGGTTGATTGTTTACTTTAGAATTACATAAAAAATTTATACGTTTAGAAACTAATCTTAAATTTTCTCTTTCATTAGAATTTGGTATCATTCTAATTATTTGTGACATTAAATAATCGTCATGTCCAATAGTTTCTGCAGGTGACAATTTTTTATTCATACTTTTTTTTGTATATGACATACTTTGTACTAAAAAGTATTTTATATACAGTTAAAAAGTATGCTAACTAACCGTTATTATTAACATTTTTTTGTTTTGATACTGATAAATGATCCTCTTTTTTAACTATTTTTGACAATTTTGAAATTTTTTTGCATTGACTTGTCCTAGTTACTTTTTTGGTCATTGTAAAATTTTTTTCCTTGAAAACT
This sequence comes from Strongyloides stercoralis, assembly GCA_029582065.1. Lineage (NCBI taxonomy): Eukaryota > Metazoa > Nematoda > Chromadorea > Rhabditida > Strongyloididae > Strongyloides > Strongyloides stercoralis. Next base: position 12,412,228 of record CM055866.1, on the reverse strand, counting down.
TTAATTTTTAAAATTAGACAATAATTAAAAAAAATATAACTTGAACTATTTTAAAAAACACTACCCCAAAATAAAAATAAACTATTTTGCAATAGAATGTTATGAAACTCTTTTTTTTATACTCTCAATTGTTAAATCACTTCTTGTTGATAACTTTTAAAAAAAATTTTTTTTGATTATACTTTTTAGTAACCAAAATCTATGGAATTTCGTTTAAATAAATCGATGTTAGATTTTAAAAGTCAATTGTTTAACTGGTAAACATTACATAGTTAAAACAACAAAGTTTTTTATTGTATAGTAAAAAGTAATTAAATACTGAATTAACAATCGAATACACTTTTTCAATGACACTATAAGAAACTAAAGTTATAACATTTAAATTAAAGTTTTACAACGTAAGTTTTTTTTAAATAGTGTAGGATATGGATTATTAATCGAATTTAAAAAATATTGTTTACTTATACATCAAAAAATTGTGACTAATTAATTTTTAAAAATTTAATGTAAAAATAATCTTACAGATTGGGGATTTGATAAGAGTATCATGTGTAAATTTGTCCAAATTTATTATATAAAAAATATATATCATTATAAGTTATTTTTTTAACTTTTATCTAATGATCGGCATTTTTTTTTGCTAATCTAGATTGTTTTCTTTAATTAATAAGATACTAAACAACTAGGAAAATATTTATTTTTTTTATCTAACTTTTATTCTGAATTTTTTATTTTGTTATTATATCCTAATGTGGATTTAATTTTTATTGTAAATATTAAAAAGTAGTTATTTTATTATATATAATTTTATTTTAATAAATTCCTAGCATAAGTGTATAAAGTTTTTGGTTGGAATATTAATTAATTAGTTAAATTATTATTATTTTAATTTTTTTCATCACTATTCGAAAGTTTAGTAGGCCAAACTTCACCAGTATAATTACATTTGAAAGTAGTTTTTGGAACCCATTTTGAATAAGAAACACATTCACGAATATCTGTTATTTCAACACTGGAAGCTTTTATACTTTTTAAAACAGATTCTTCAGTTTTACTTGGCATGTCTTTTAAATGAAGTGCAGCCATTGAACGTAGTGTTATTAGACAAAGAAGTTTATTTTCAAAGTATTTTGGATTTCTATTTATAAGTACTCTTAATGGTTGAAATGGATTTAAATCTTGTGGCTCTTCTATACATTCTGGTAACTCTAATTTTCCTTGTTCAATATCTATTAATGATGCAGAGTCTAAAGGAATTGAATCTGGTGTTGTGTCATCTGTATTATCATCGTCATTTTCTAATTTTGGTGCCCAAAATGGTACTCCAGTTGCATCATAAATACTCCAATTATTATTATTATTTTCCTTATATAAATATGGTAATTTACTATTTAAAACATTTTGTTTAATATTTAAAATAGCATAAGGATGAATAATATCTATTGTTTTACATGTTGGAGCAGTATTAATTGAACCAATACTGTCAAAATTCTTCTTTTTTCTACATATATCACCAGGTTGAAATTTCAAACCTAATTTTAAAGATTTTTCTTTTTGTAATTCTTTAAGTGATTTTTTTATACATTTTCCGTTGTATGTTGATAATTTGTTATTACGATTTGCTTCGTGAACCATTACACTAGCATTTGAACTTTTTGCTAGAGGTAAACTACAATATTGTGATAAAATTTTATCATTAGAACTTATATAATATTTTTTTTCTCTTAAACTACCACCATTACCTCTTCCAATACCAGAGGTATCATTTTCAGAACCATTATTCAAATTTCCATTATCAACTTTAGTCTCCAAAACTTTTTCTTTACATAATTGAAGAAGAGGATTTGGTGGATTTCCAGTTGATGGCAATAAACCTTCTTTACTATCTATATTATTAGGAGGGACATACCTTTTTATTGCTACTTTATCTTGCTTACTACGTTTTTTAGATCTAAGTTGTTTTTCTTGTTTAATTTTTTTTCTTTCTTCCTCTTGATATCTTTTCTTACGACGTTTTCTTTCTTCATACATTGTCTTTGTAAAAGTACTAAAGTCTTTTTGTGTTAATTTTTTTTTATTTTTATTGCTTTTTATTGATGGAAGTTTATTACTTAGATTTTTTAAAAAATTCATTGCATCCATCAAAATGTTAAAAATGGAATCTTTAAATATACTTTTTTTTTCTAATAAAAAAAAATTTGAGTAATTATTATGATATAATTCAAATTATATTTAAAATTATACGTAAAAATGTTCCATCTAATATTACTAAACAATCCATTATACATAATTTACAAATATTAAATAATAATAAATGAAAAATTGTAAAAATATACAATATTTATTTTGTAAAATTAATCGAGGAAAAAAAAAATTTAGATTTGAAAAATAAACCAAATTTTTTACACTTTAAAATAATTTTATAAAAAAAAATAGCAGACTATTGTTATAGTCAAATAATAGATGATGGAATTTAAAAGCAAAAAACTTATAAAATATTTAAAAAATTTATCAATGTTAAGATACACATAAATACATAAACATATAATTTAAAATATTGTTACATATTTAGTCCAGTTAATTTGTTAAAAATCTCTTCAATTTCTGTAATTTTTTTACCAGCCGTAGAAAGAAGTTCTTCACGTTGTTGACTTTTACATAGTATTGGATTAACAAATTCAGCAGTAAATATTTCTATATTTTTTTGATATTCTGTTAAGTAATTTATTCTATTTTCCATTTTTGATTCATAAATAGATACGTCTTTCCTTCTCTGATTATTTAATTTCCACAAATCTAATGCATTTGATGCGTCTTTTTCAAGCCTAGTAATCGTCTCTTCACCACTAACCATAATTTCTAATTCTTTTAAACTACTTATTTCTTGACTGAGTTTACAATCTAGAGATTCTTTTAAAATTCGTGCTTGGATATTATTAATCAAATCTAACTTGTCTTCCGGGATTTGAATGTCAGTGGGTTCAAGTTCATAATCTTCATTAGTAATTACTTCGTTATCACAAATATCTATCATATCCTCAAAGTACTTTGCAATTGTTTGCAATTCTCTTGTAAAAACATTCTTAGAAAGATTGTTACGTGCTCGATATCTTCCAATATAATTGTCATCTAATGCTCTAAAAAAATTAAATTCTTATAAAAGGATACCTACCTACTAGCGGGTCCCAAACGATGAAGTTTTAAGCCAGGGCCAACAGATCTACTTCTTCTTTGTCGTCTAGCAAGCATTTTAAATAAATTCAAAAAGGAAAAAAAAAACTGTAAGTGATTAAAAGTTACAACTTATGTGTTAAAGGAAAGAATAAGATAAGATCAATATAAATGATTACTTTTTTTAAAGAAATTAGTTTATCCAAACAATTTGATTGAAAGTTTTAGAAGATTGAATGACGAACCCATGCCTACGGTAGTTTTTTTCTATGTGATTAGAAATGACAAAAAAAAACTAGATGTCATAATTTTAAATTGAAGTTAATGTGAGTTAGTAAACTAATAAATTTTCAATATTTGGTTTTTTTTAATATGGTTTCTTGTTTCGGCAAACGTGAATTATTCATTTCAATTTGATATAAATTTGAAAGTATTTTAAAATATATTTTTTTAATTTTTATTTTCCTGTAGTTTTTTTATCTTCAACATGGGAATGACAACATTTGTTTTTTTGTTCAAATAGATTATTAAATTAAAAATATTAAAATAATAGAATTAATACAATTAAAAAATTTTTTTTTATAATAACAGTAAATATTTTGGTAGGAAATTTTTTTCCTCAACGTCTCCGAAAGTCTTCCTACTCAATATAAGTAAGTATTATAAATTACTATAGAATGTAAAATTAATTAACAAAGTTACAAGTTTTATTATTTTTTTCCATATACAAAAATTTTTTCTACAATTAATTAACAATTTAAAAAGTATATAATTTCTTTATTTTAATCAACGGTACTTTCGGAAAGTTTCCTTTTTCTACCTTTCCTTTCTTTACTATTTGTAAAATCAGGATCATCATTATTTTTACCATTCATATCAATATCAATAAGCCTTAATAATGAATGTATCCTTTTTTGTATCTCTGTAACACTTTTAGATAAAAGAAAATAATCAAAAATAAAATCGTTGCTATCAGCAATATCTTGGTAAATTTTATTATATACATCATCTCCCTCACCACCATATTCTAGAAATTTTAATAATATAAATCTATCTTGGTCTTCATTCCATGTTCTACTTTTTCCTGAAAGATAATTAATACGAAATTGGTAGTACGGTGATTTACATTTTGATACACGTAACTCTAAAGCTTTTAAATTTTTTATTCTCCTTTCAATGGCTCTTTCACCTTTTTCTATTTGTTCCATAATTTTATTTCCCTCCTGAAGCTCTTTATAACGTAAAAAAAATACTTTTGAATATTCAACAACTTCTTCACATGTTTTTGTTCCAATTTCAGAGGCTATTGCTTCATACTCTTCTCTCCCATATTTTTCACATGCTTTTACAAAATTATTAAATTCTTTTTTTCCCCAATTACTAAAACCCTGTTTTATTAATTCTTTTTTTAAAGCTTGCTCCTCAACTGTTAATGGTAATGCGTTATCTATTTTTTTTTGTAATTCTTTTCTAATTTTTGCTATTTCTTTCTTACTTTTATTATCATTTTTACATGGTACTTCAGCAGGAATACCTTTAACTTGTTTATAATAATTCATTTCACGTTCTTGTATTTCCCCTAATTGAGAAGGATAAAATTGATAATCTTTTAATTGTATTTGTTTAGGCATTGATATTTCAAATTTGTTTTCTTTTTCCTTTTTTATCGTATTTTTAAGACTTGCATATATATTATTTTTTCTTTCTCTTTTTGGCATTTCAAAAAAAAATTCATCTGTACTTTTTTTGGAAGAAAAATCTTTGCCTTCAAAATTATATAAATTATCTACTGAACTAGTTGTATCCATTGAAAAGAACCGTAAACTATTTTCTTTAACTTTTTTTAATTCATCATTAAATTCATTAGTTTCTTTTTCAGCTTTACTTAAAATTGTATCAATATCTTCATCGGTTATTGAATCAGCGTCACCAGTCATAATTCTATTACAATCATATCTAATAGCATTTAACATATCATCACCAGATAAACCTTTTTTGTTATGAGAATCTCTACCTTGTTGTATAACAATAGAATCAAGTACAAGTTTTTTTTCTGAAGCTTTTTGTATTCTTTCTTCAACAGAATTTTGCGTCACTAAACGAAAGACTTTTACTTGTTTTGTTTGACCTATCCTATGAGCTCTATCCATAGCTTGTAAATCCATTTGTGGATTCCAATCAGAATCATATAAAATTACAACATCAGCAGTTGTTAAATTAATTCCTAAACCACCAGCTCTAGTAGTTAATAGAAAAATGAATTTTTCACTTCCTGGTTCATTAAAAGATTTGATATTTTTTTCCCTATCTTCATAGCTTGTCTGCCCATCCAAACGACAATAATCATACTTTTTCATCCAACAATAATCTGACAAAATATCAAGCATACGAGCCATTTGTGAAAATATTAAAACTCTACTACCTTGTTCTTTTAACCTAGTAAGTAATTTATCTAATAAAATCATTTTTCCAGAATTATATATAAGATGAGGTCCTGTAAAAAATGGTGGTCCTGGTTCAGCACCATCAAAAAGATAAGGATGATTACAACATTTCCTAAGATGCATTATTATATTCATAAGACGAGATTTTTCTTTTTTTCCTTGAGCTGTAATAATTTCTAAATTTTTTGTTAAAATATTTTGATAGTACTTCCTTTGCATTTCTGAAAGACCAACATAAACTTTTAATTCTTTTTTAGGTAGTAATGTTGTTTCTACATCAGATTTAATTCTCCTCAATAAAAATGGTTTTAGAATTTTATGTAATTTTAAAACAATTTCATCATCATTAGATAAACAATTTTCAGTTGAAAATAATGAATCAAATTCTTCAGAATCAGAAAAGTGTTCAGGCATTAAAAAATTAAGTAAACTCCATAATTCATGCAAATCATTTTGTAAAGGTGTCCCTGTAATTAGAAGACGATTAGTTGATTTTAATTTTCTAACACATTCTGATAATTTTGATTTGTCATTTTTAATTCTATGCCCTTCATCTATTACTATATATCTCCATGTAAATTTTTGTAAAACATTCATATTTTTCATAATAAGTTCATAATTTGTTAGGAGTACTTCAAATTTGGATGGTAAAATATATTCTTTTATTATATTACTTCTTTCATCAGCTGTCCCTTTTAAAATAACAGTTTTTAATGATGGGCACCATTTATGAAATTCATTTTCCCAATTAGCTAATGTACTTTTAGGAAGGATAATTAAAAAAGGCCCATTAAAACCTTTATAATGTTTCATATAACCGAGTAAAGAAATAGTTTGTAAAGTTTTACCTAATCCCATTTCATCAGCTAATATTCCATTAATATTATTTTCTTCAAGTGATATTAACCAATTTAAACCCCGAATTTGGTAATCTCTTAAAATACCACCAGTTATATAATCAGGAGAAGATTGAAAACAAAATACATCATCAAATTTTTCTGCCTGTTCTAGTAATTCTTTATCCTCCTCTTCTTCTTTTAAAAAATGTCTATGATCGTCATCGGAAACTGTACCATTAAGTCCATTTTTTTTATCAATACATTGACTACCAAAAACTTTTGCTTGAACTTTTTTTTCTATTTCAATTAACTTATTAGAAATTGGATTGTCTGGAACTAAAAAATAAAACATTTTTTAAATATTTTAACAAAACTTACGCATTACTATAACCTATTTATTTTATAATATTAAAGAAAATTATTAAAAATAAGTTTAAAAAATATTTTTATTATCCAATTTAGTTATAAGTAATAAGTATTTTAAATTTATATTTTATTACAACCACTCCAAAGTATTTCGTTTTAAGAAATGTGGGAAAATTAATAATAAAACTAGAAATATAATAATTAATAAGTCTTTTACATCAAAACCGTTCAGAAATTTTTATTATATACTACAAAAATTTATAAAATAAACAAAATAATATTTGTATGTTACTTAAAAAACTAAGTACTTTTTTTAATATTTGAAGAAATATATTGAAAATTGACACGTTAAATTTTATGACAGAATTTTTATGTGGAAAAGAAAATCATTGGATAGTATTGGTAAATATTAATTCAAGTAAAAATAAATGTAATTATTATATTTACAAAAAGTATATAATAAAGTAAGTTTAATTTTTTCAAGTAACTTTATGTAAGTAATAAAATTGATTGTGTCATAATAAACCAAACAATAAGATTTTGAAATATTTTTTAAAGTAAAAATCATATTCAATAAATTTAAGGTTTTTATTTTGGCTCATTCTTTTGTAGTAACTGTTTTGTAAATTACAAACTATTAATATGACTTTATTTTTTTTATCATAATTTTAAATTCAGTAATTAAATTTTTCAATAAAACAAACAAAATTATTAGTAATAAAATAGTAGTTTATTTTTAGAAACTAATAGTTTAATTTTTTTTTGCCATTAATTATATATTACTTTTATTTTTTAAAATACTTAAAAAAAGCCGTTATATTTTTAAATATTTTTTTTATAGATGTTAGTAACACATAATTAATGACCTTTCTATTAATATTACAAGTTGCTTAATTTTATAACTATTTTAAAATATATTTTTTAATTTGTAAATACATTTCAGAAAATAATACATTTTATTAGAAAGTTTTTTTTCTTCAATAAAAAATTATTAGATATAAAAAACTTTATTTGTATAACATTAAGGAAAATAGCACAACTTTTAGATTTAAAAACAAAAAAAACTTTATAAATTTTATTTAAAAAATCATATTTACTTGGTGTTTTTTTTTTAAATCTTCCGACCTGATTATCTTTTTAGGAAAAAATTTTTACATGCCTAATTCACAAAAATTACAGCAAATTTTTTTATACATTACTTGGACCTTCTTCTGATGGCTCTTCTGGATTTTCAAATGTCAAATATAATAAACAATTGATTAACATTCCATAGAATTGTTCTCCTTTACGAGACTTGTAAATATCATCAAAAGAAATTCTAGAAATTTTTTAGAATACTATATTTTTAACTTACCTTTGACTTTCAAATGGTGGGATAAGAAGGAAATCAAATATTTGATTAACAAAATCAAGTTCACTAGGAAAATCTTCTTCTGTGTTTACAGTAAATAACTTTTTCAATGATGTAAACCATTTAGAAATATCATCCATACAAATATAGCCATCTTCATTAATATCTAAAATTTTGAAAAATAATTTTTGAGCACGATATTCATGACGATTTTCAAGTATTAAAAATAATTTTTTAAAATTACATAAAGAAAAATTGCCACTATCTTCTGTAAAAATTTTGTACACTCTTTCGTAAAACAACTCTGAATAACTAGGGTCTAATTGTTTAAATCCTTCCAACGTTAGATGTCCTTTATCCTCAAAATCCAAACTTGAAAATGTGTTTTTAAAACCAACAACTTTAGCTGGAGCATACCAATTTGAACTAGAACCAACAGGAACTTGAAGGACGTTTTCAAATTCATCTATTCTTGGACTTAGCAATAATTTTCTTATCTCATATTTACTATTACTTTTATCAATATCAAAAAATTCTATCTTCATTAAAGCATGATCAACACATTCGTCAAGAAAACTTTTATCTTGAAATGTAAAATAATCACCGTCATATTTTAATAATGTATCGCGGCAATACTCCATCATATCATCTTTCAATATATATCCTGTCATACCACGATCATACATCACCAATTTTGTATACAAAACTTTTTTTTCATTTTTCTTCTTCAAAAAATATTGGATCTCAGGTACTCTTAAAGTTTGACTTCTGTTTTCATAATCTTTGTAAACAAAAAATGCTGGAACAAGACTATCAATAACATATTCTCTAGATTCTTTAGGATAAATAGCTAAAATTTCTTTTAATTCATTTTGTCGGCATAACTTTTCATTAACATCAGCTAATGGATCTAATAATTGGAACATTCTTCTTACCATTCCTTCAGTAGAAGATGACGAAGGACATTTTGAATTAAACTTCTCATTGCATCTTTTTTTTAATTCACATACATTTTCTTTGTCAGAAACTAGTAATGAACTAGACAATTTTTGAATTTCTTGTAGTCCTGAAGTAGTCCCATTAATAATAATTCCATTCATCTAAAAAAAAATAAATGATATCTAAAATAAAATTAAAAAACACAATAGAATATTAATACAATACAAATACATTTAAAACATGATGCCATACATTGATACGTGTGGAGAAATGATACTTTTAATATTTTTGTTGTAGTAACAATATTTGACCTTCCAATCAAAATCATTTTCTCCGCAATTAAGCTTTACAACAATCACGTATTTTACATAATTTTCTTATAAAAACAAAAATATTCCACAACCATATATGTTACTAACAATATATATATAATAATAGTATGCCATTATTATTTAACAAAGTGAAATGAAAAATTAAAAGAAATTAGAAATTATTAAATTACAAACTACATCTCCATAGGTGCACTATCTTCTTCATTTTCATTTTCATCTTTATCTATATCTCCTATTTCTTCTTCCTCATCCAAAATGTCTTCATCACTGAGATCAATGGATTCATCATCTTCCTCAGAAGATTCATAAAATTCAGTTTCGTTCTCTAGTTTTTTTAACTCCTCTTCAGTATAATCAGCAGCAGAAAAAACAATTTCATCATCTTGCCCAGATTCAAGTTTTGTTTGAACATTTGGAACTACTAATAACTCATCAGCTTCATTCCATTTTATTGTATGAAGGCATGTTCTAGGGTCATCAGTATCAATAGTTCTTGATAACTTTTCAATGACAGGAGTTAATGGAGGATTTTCAACAAGATCTGGATCCGTATATTCAACACTTACAAACCACGAAGTTTGTGAAAAAAGTTGATCTTTATAGTAACAATCTAGTATTATAGCTGTTGCTCCAACAAGATCTTTAGGTGGAATTTTATTTACATCAGGATGATTAACTTCTAATGTAACTGTATGAATTCCAACAGGAATATCTTCAAATTCTATCGTATCCAAAGATTGATCATAATTTCTTGAGGATGGATCTCCAACGTATACTAGCTCAAATTTGGTACCTAAAAATATTTTATTGCAACGTTTCAATTTTAAACGTACCTGGTTCTATATTTTCAACTGTTTGAAACTTTATAGATAATTTTATTTGATCAGTAAATTTAGAAGGGTTATCATGAAATGTAACATCCTCAATAATAATCCTGTTGGCCATTATTAATTTTGAAATAATAGGAGAAAATTTAATAGCTAAACAAAGTGGTTTACGCTCTTAATTTAGTTATTTTCTTTGTAAGATTCTTTATAAAATAATACTGGAATAACGTTTTGAAACATGATTGTCTTATATGTATAGAAATATTTTATTAACAAAAACAATAACAAAAAAAAAGAAAATTATTATATAATTAATTTGTTTAATTATTTTTTAAATTAGTACTAATTTTTAAATATTCTAAAACTTCAAATATCCACTTTGGAATCACCTTATTCTTGTAGAATCTGGATAGGAATTCTTCCACCCATATTGGAATACGTTCCTCTATAATTGCCAATCTTAAATCATTCATTAAAGTAAGATGATGATGTAAATTATGTACAGTTATAAGATGGCATGCAACACTTTCCTACAATTATATTTTTAATTAAACATTTTAAAAAGTAAAAGTTTTTTTGCTTACTTTATTTATAATTGAATGTAAATAAGCCCGAGTATAGTCTTTACATGTACTACATTTACAATCTTGTTCAATAGGACTGAAATCATATTTAAATTCATTTCTAGTCAAGTGAATTTCTCCACCGTCACGAATAAGAGCTGTGCCAAATCTATAATTATATATATTTTATAAAAATGATTTCTTTAAATAATAAATTACCTAGCTGTTCTTGTTGGATAGACACAATCAAACATATCGGCTCCTAATAGTGAACACATTACAAGATCAACAGCCCAACCAACTCCCATCACATATTTTGGCAGATGTGGTGGCAGTGTTTCACAACAAAAAGCAACAACTTTCCAAAAATCTTCCTTTTTTTCACCACCACTTAATCCTCCAATAGCAATACCTACATCAGCTCGTTTCTCCATCTCCTTGGCACAATATTTTCTTTTTTCTAAATCTAAACCACCCTGAACTATAGGAAATAATGCCTGATTTTCTTTATTTGTATGAGCTTCTTTACACCTATCTAACCATCTTATAGATCTTTTCATTGCTTCATCAACGATATCTCCTTCAGTAAGTACATGAAGTACATGATCCATTTGCATCATAATATCAGCACCAAGATTTTGTTGAATATTGATACTGTTTTCTGGAGATAATAATGTTGTTTCTCCAGTGTGAGGAGATTGAAAAGTAACGCCTTTTTCATCAGTACTAGATAATTTAGATAATGATACCATCTTAATAATTAATTTTTATAATTATTTAATTTTTTTATTTACCTGAAAACCACCAGAATCTGTTAAAATATTTCTTGACCAATTCATATATTTATGAAGGCCACCAGCTTTTTTGACAATTTCATGTCCTGGTCTATGACCAAGATGATACGTATTACAAAGTAAAATTTTGCAATCCATTTCTATTAATTCTTCCGGTAAAACACCTTTCATAGTACCTTGAGTACCAACAGGCATAAATACTGGGGTGTCAACAATACCATGAGGTAGTTTTAGTTTTCCTACACGACCTCGACAGGCATTTGATTTATAAATAATAGAAAAATTCATTTTTTCAATGCCACTCATTGGATAATATTCTTATGAAAACAAAAAAAAATTTATTTTTCAAGTATATTAGTAGAATTAAAAACTTTTAAAAATATTTATTTCATAAAGAATGTTGGTAAATAGTATCCTTACAAAAGAAACTTTATGAGAAAGATAAAAATTTAATTATTAACAGCTATATACAAGATTTAGGAAAGAAAAGATCATCAAACTTAATATGAGATTGGTAAATAACTTTTGAAAAACTTTTAAAAAATATATTTATTGTCTATCGTTTTCTCTAGCTTTCATACATAACTCTTTGACAAATTGATTTATCCTCCAAAAATGGCCAAAAACTTCCATCACTTGCATATTTTCTTCGTTTTGAGCAATTATTTGTTGAATAGATGATGTCATTAATAGTAATTTTCCATATCTTGATCCACCTTCATTGACGCCATTCTTACATATAATATAACTGAATAGTATTTTAATATATTTTTCTCTCGTATTTTCAACTAATGGTTTTGCAAATTGGCTAAGATCAGAAGCATCTATGTAATTCAAATCACAATTATTAAGTAAAAAAAAAAAGTTAAATACCTGGATTGAAAAGTAGAATAAATTTAAATGCTGCAAATTCTTTCATATCTACATTTAGTTTACGTAAAGGTATCATTATCTCGTCCATCTGACGATGATATATTGATCTACAGCCAGGAATTCTAACCTCATCTTGTGGTTGACGTAAAATGTATGCACCATTTGGATAAACAATTTTATCTTCACCATTATCTATTGAGTAAAATACTCTATTTAAAATATTAAATGTAAAAGCAAAATTATGTACAAGTGCAAACTATAAAAAAATAATACATTTTAAAATTATAAACAAAGATTTAAATAATTATTATATACCTGATCATCAGACGATAACTCTCTAAACTCGGGAAATACTTTAACCCACTCTAAACACAATCGTAATTCTCTAATATTCCACATCTGTACATCATTCATTGAAGCTGGATAAAATTCTCTAAATGTTGTTCCAATCTAAAAAAAAATTGAAAAAAAAAAATAGTTAATGAGTAATAAAAAAAAATCATGTTGTTTTTTTTATTCTGTTATCCTTACGTCATCAGGTAGTTTATTAGTTTCATAGAGTAAGCTTGGTCTTGGCAAAATTTCTTTAGCTGTTAAATCATCAGCTATTGCTTTTTTTCTTAAATCATTACATAAATTTTCAATACGTGCTAATTTATTCATAGTTTCAATATCTTGCACATTCTCTATTAGTGAAGAATCTGGATTACAATTTTCAAAATTTAATTCTCTTTTAAAATTATAAGAATCTACCAGAGTGTTATATGGCATATTGACATTTGAAGGTGTCTCCTCTCTTTTAATTTTGACAGAAGAACTAATTCTATCACGATCATTCTGAATTGCATTTGCATCCATACCAGCAGCTAAACATTTTTCAAAACGACAATGCCTACAGGCACATCGAACATCTATAAAATATTAGTTAAAAAAAAATATTTTTATAGTTAAAATTTAACAAATGTACTTTTATCAATATCACAGTTTCCGTTAAATTGACATGTAAACTTTAAATCAGATACAACTGTCCGTCGAAAGAATGTCTTACACCCATTACAACTTGCAACACCATAATGGTAGCCAGTGGCTTTATCATTACAAACATCACAAAGTTGACCTTCAGGAACTTTTCTCCCTAAGAAAAAAAAAATTATTAAAATATTTAAAGGGATAAGATTTAAAAGAAAAATTTTAGTTTCTAATTAATTTTATATACACATCATTTTATATATATAAATAAGAGGTAAAGAAAAATATTATGTAACTTACTTTGTGACATATTTTTGTTGGGTCGACAATTAAAATTAATAATATAAATACAGAATTGAAGTCTAAAATTACAAAAAATGACATTTGATAAAAGTTATAGAAATTGCGAAATATTTGAATGTATTGTAAAGTTAATCCAAAGTACATGGGACATTGTCATGTTTAAAATGTTATATATTTTACAAATTAGCGTCTAGTAGCGTGGCTAAAAAAAATTAAATCAATGCAATTATATTATTTGAAATAGTGTCTGTTTATCATTATTTAAACAATGAAGTGTTAATGAGGGAGTATTACAGATTTTTTTTTTCTACATCTTTTATATAATCATATTACTATTTACCTTTAAAATAACAAAGTTATTAATTATTTTTTATTCTATATAAATAGAAAGAAAAAAAAATTAGTTAAATTGTAGCAATAATAGTAGTAAAAATATTGTAAAAATTGGCAAAATTAATTGTATGGCGCGCAATGTCAGCTGTTAATCAATATTGACTTCAGGATAAAATGATAACTTTTTCTCGCGAAAATATTTTTATAGTATGTACAAAGTATAATGAGAGTATAAAATTTTGGGATAGTATAATAGTGAGAGAATAACAATTTTCCTTCTCTTAAATTTTTATATTATGTATTGCTATTGCAGACTAAATATACACTATCTTATGTAACTTTTTTTTTAATAAGTTGGTATATAATAGTATTATTGAAAATTATATGCTTACTTATTAATGTACTAATAAAAACTAAGTAAAGGTGATTAATCTTTTTTTTTAGAACGACATAATCATCCTACCTACTTTTATTCTTTAATGTTTATACTTATTATCTATCTTAGCTAAAGATATATAAAAGCTTATAATATATTAAATTGATATTAATATAATATTCTTTTTTAAATATATAATAAATAATACTTGTATGGTGGTATTGTAACAACATTATTACTGAACTTTTTATTATTTTGATATAAAGGTATAAAATTTATATTTTAATAATAGAACGTAATAAGAAATATTAAAATGATATTAATAATAATAATTGAAATATTACATTTTTGATATAGATGCATATAAAATAAAAATTTTACATTAATAAACTTGTATGGAAGTAGTTTTAATTCATAGAAATATATCTCAAAATACAGTTTTAATATATGTATAAAAAAATAAAATAAATATCAGAAAACCTGTACAAAAAATTATTTTAAAATTTTATTAAACAATTAGAAAATAATAACATGTGGAAATTAGATTAATATTTTTATATAAAATTTTGTGATAAACACATACACATTTCAAAATGAATTAAGCAGTGTTGCTTTGTTTTAGATACAATCTAGTAATTGTAGATGTCTTATTAATTGCATCTCTACCCAATAAGGTGATTCAATAGTAATATTCTCTATATAAACAAGTCCACTATTATTTATAAAGCAAATAAAAATAATTTAATATACTTTTTAAAATCATCTATTCAGTAGTAGTAGTAGTATTGGAGATCGCATAACTTTCTTCCAATCATACAGTTCTACTATTTGTCTTAATATACCTTTGTTTTGGCAGATTTTATTATTTTATTTTTTTTTTTTAAAATCTAAATACACGCCTATTTTTAATAAAAATAACATTAACTTAATTTAAACATAAGGATTATGAATTGTTGATTCACTAATAAGATTATTTTATAAATTAATGTAGTACTTTAAAATAAAAATAATATATGTTTACGTACATTTTGGGTAAATAGAAATAATTGGACTTATTATTACACAACAACTATTTTAATATATAAGTTGACTTTTAAAATAAAAGTTAAATATTCAATTACTATTATTAATTTCCTGATAAGTTTAAATAATTTAAAAATTTCTTTAATTTCTTTTATTATTTAACATAAGACCAATGATTAAAACAAAAAAAAACATGTGTTATAAAATATATGAAATGTCATTTGTATTGAAGCGTATTTATATATCGAAATAAAAAATAGAATTACTCAAATAAATCTATTTCTAAATTATAAATAAAAAAAATTAATGATAATAACAAACATTAAGTACATAAATTATTTCCGACTTACATAATAATAAAAATAAATTTATTTTTAATATTACATTTTATAAAATTTCAAATCAATTTAGAATTATAAATTCTTCATTTCCTGATAATTGTTATATTGCAATTTAATTTTATTAATATAATATTAATTAAGTTGGAAAACTTTTTTATTTACTTAAGTTGACATAAAAGTTTTTTAAAATATTAAAAAGTTTAACTATTAATATAAACAAAATTTTCAAAACAAAAAATAATTTGCTATTGATCTTTAATTTTTTACATAAATTATGATAGAAAACAATAAACTTTAATAGTGATTTTATTTTTTTAAAATTAAGTTTCAAATTTAAATAACTATTAAAGTCTTATCTTTATTTTATTATAAAATTCTAAACTTTTTTGGAATTAATAATAATTGAAAAATAACTAATTTGTATGGTATAATTTTAGTGTAATAGTTTAAACAACATAAAATAATATTTTGTAGTATTTCAGATTATTAGTAGAATCATAAAACGGAACTGAATTATTAAAAATATTAAAAACAAAAAATTTCTTTTTAATAGATTTAAAACTTTAAGAATTATTTATCAATATTGTTTAAAAATTTTGGACATTTAAATATTTTTTGACATAGTAGAAAAAAACTTGAAAGGGCATAATGATACTCAAAAATTAATTTTAAATTTAAATTTGTTTATTGTACTTATTTTATATAACTAATAAAATAAAATAATACTATAAATAAACAATAAAATGTCAATATAAACTTTTAAAATTGAATATTAAAAACATTTTTTTATATAAGTAATAATTTATTTTTAAAATTATATCATATTATTAGATATATAGTAGATTAATAAGCATTTTTGGATAAATTTTTGAAAATTAACCTTTAGTTTTTTGAGTAGTATTTTGTTTCTTATCATCTCCTCTTATTTAACTTTTAATAGATGAACTGTATTATCTTTTAATAATAATTATTAAAAATATATTTTTTAATTATTAATATGTTTTTAATATCAATCGAAAATTTTACTCATATTGAAAATATTAGTATAGATTAATTCAATCTTTAATTTATGAATTTTTTTTTATAAAAAAATCTTATATTAATACTCTAATTCGGGGTAATAAAAAAATTTATTTTTTTTAAATTGTGTATTTTTAATTTTATCAATTATTTTTAAAAGTAAATATAAGTTTAAGAACTTCTTTCTATATAATTATAAATACAGTTAATATTTAATAATTCTTATTAAATTTAAACTTATATATGTTCTATATATATTTGTTTATAAAAAAGGTTTTCTATTCAAAATGATAAAAAAAAAGAATCTTTTGCAAATTAAAACAAATTTATCATAACTTTACATATAAAAATATTATAGTTTTAAAAAGTTTAATACAGAATTAGTGAAAAAATATATGATTTTTAATTTAACATTTTAAATTTTTTAAATAAATTTTTATTAGCATCATGAAATCTTTAAACAACTTTATTATTAAATATATCTGTTTATAATATTTATATTCTAAGAAATAGTTTTAAAAGATTATTTTTACAAAAATAAAATTAAAAAAAAAAGTAAATAAGATTGAAGAACATAAGTATAGTATTAAATTGTAAATTAAAAAATAAATTAAAATTTTTAAAAGAAATTTATGATATCAATTATTTTAGATTACAGTTTACAGACATCTGGATAAATTTATTACTTAAAAAAATTACTAAATAATAGATTACTTAATAATATTAACATTTTTACAATTAATAAATATAATCTTACACTATAAATTATCATTCAAGCTTAAAAAATAATAAAAAGACAAACTTTTATTTAAAAATTATATTTTTAATGATAACAAATATGAAGGAAAAAAAAATAAGAAGATAAGAAATTTTATATACTAATCCTAATATTTTATTTAACAATTAAAAAATAATAAACATGTATGATATGTTAATATTTATATATAATATTTTTTTATAAATACATATATATTTATTTAAAAATGAATTAAGCAGTATTACTTTGTTTTAATAGACGATCTAATAATTGTAAAGGTCTTGTTAATTGTATCTCTACCCAGCATGGTGTTTCTTTAATAACATTTCTTGTATAACCGGGTCCCCATCCTTTTACAAAACTGATAGAAATAGTACAACATACCCTTCTTAAATCATCTACACCAGTACCAGCATGTTCAATTAATGATGGTGATATTATATGATTTTGTGGTAATCCAGCAACAGCTCTTGCCTGTGCTAATACAGCCATCTCAGCTGATCTAGTTTGTTCACACATTTCTGCATATGCCCATTTTAAATCAAATAATTTTCTTTCTGTTCCACATAAAAATTTATGAACTGTTGATCCATAAACAAGATTATTTTCAAAATCAAGATAATAACTTCTAACAAAAACGGCTTTTGTTGACATACTTTCTAAGTAAACACAATTACTTGGAGTCCATTTTAAACGGACACCTTTTCCAATGTATAATCTAGCTTTTTCTGCCACTTCACAACGATGTACATTAGATAATGCACCAATACAAAATCTTCCTCGTTTTGCATCAGAAGTATTCATACCACCATCAATAATAACTTCAGTAATATCTTTAGATACTTTAAAAGTTTCTCCAATTTGTGTATTAAATTCATAATAACTGATAGAACACCAATGATCAGGCCAAGGAATTTGAGGTGTTATAACACGTGAAATGTCATCTATATCAAAAATATAATAAAACATAAAAAAAAATTAATAATAAATGTAACTATTACTTAGTGTAAAGAATAAAAAAAAACAAAAAATTTTTTTTTTATTATGATCAACTTACATCTAGCGTATAAATTATTTTTTGCTTCTATATATCTATCTTTATTAAATTCATGTTTAATAGTATTGTTTAAATTATTATTTGAATAGTCATGATTTCTTATAATTGGTGTTGATAATTCTGTAACAAAATTACTTCCTCCCTCAGGAAGATGACTTAATATACCACTAGGTGTTTGATTTCTACCATACATTAAAAATGGTTCTTTTTTAGAAATTGAATTTATTGATGATATTCCATCATGATTTGTATAATCTAAATTATTACTATGATTTCCTTTATATGTTCCATTACCCTGAGTATTATTATTATCAATATAAGGTGACGTGGCTGATGGACCATTGACACGAAGATTTTTCATTTCTACAATAATATAAGTAATTTTTTTTTAATATATTTTTTTTTTAATAATAATAATTTACCTAACATTGTTGTTGAAGAACTGGATACTACTCTTTCATAATGATAAGGATTAATACATATTAATTCTTGATTATCATTAGACACCTCACATATAGGTAACTTCTGAAGTTCACTTTTATTAACATTAGGCCATCTCCATATTTGTGCATAAACTACATGTGGGACACCTTTTTTTCCTGCAACTTGTAATCTACCATCTAATGATCTCTATAAATAAAAATTTTTTTTAAATAATTTTAAATAATATAATATTAGTAAAAAAAAAAAAAGAATTTTTTTTTTATATAAATATATTATATTTACCGGAATTGTAACACAAATTGATGGTGTCTTTCCAGCAGATGTTACAGCTGTAATTAGAGCATCTAACTCAGTTCTTTTGTCTTTTAATTTTTTAACCAAACTTTCAATAGCTTTTTTAACAAATTCTGGTTGTTGACCACCTTGTTGATAACATTGTAAAACATGTGCTATCTGTGCACAAGGATCATTTGACGTTGCTTGCCTTGTTGAAGAATGATCATAAGATTGTTTTACTTGCTGTTGAAGAGGTTGTGATTGAGAAATATTTGATAATGGTGTAGGATAATTTAGATTAGAATTATTTTTATTATCAATAGTAGTAGGAGTAGTAATAAGATTATTATTTCCTTGTGATAAATAAGGATAAGAATACTTTGAATTGGAAGGACCTTCTCTATCATTTGTAGATGAAATATAATACGAATTATTTGTAGGGACAATATTAGAATATCCAGAGTAATTATTAAAATCATTTTGTGGATAAAAAAAATTTCCATTTTGCATTAAATTGGAATTAACAATAGTTGTATTATTGTAAACTTCAATATTAATATTATTATGATTATTATTGATATATAAGTTTGAATCACCATTGGATGTGTGAATATTATTATTAGTTGTTGGATATGATGATGCCATTGTACTAGAATAATATGGTACTTCTTGTTGACTAGAAAGAAATACACTTTTATTTGAAGGAGTATTTTGAAGTAATGTATTATTTTCTGTATTAAACATAACGGTACAAACTTGTTAAATAATTATATTTTTCTTTGTTTAAATTTTTAATGATTGCGCCAAGTTTGTTAGTTTTAGATTTTTAGTGAAAGAATAATATATACAATTTTATATAAAATATAAAAGTAAAGAATACGAAATAAAAATTTATGAAATAGTCTTATTAGAAATAAAAAAAAACTGTACCTTCAATGTTAGATAAATAATTTCTAAAAAGAATTATAATATAAAAATAGTTAAATCTTTAAATAATATAAAATATAAAAATTTATTAATCTTTTTGTCAAGGCCGTTCTATTTTATTAGCTTTTTCCAGATGAAGTATAATTTAAGGAATAATAATTAGTTAAAAATCACTTTTCATAATATATATGTATATATTTATTTATTCTTATAATATTAAAAAAAAGTACACTTTTTTATATTATATTGATAAAGAAAAATTATATAAAAAAAAGTAAAAATGATAAGTATCTTTAAATAAGTAAAATATTTGTAGAAAAATAATTAAAAAAATTTTAATATTTATATAAGTTTTTTTAATTTTTTCATTATTCCAAGGGCAACATTAATTGAACTTTCATAAACCAATATTATTTTTTTTTTTTTTGTTAAAAAAAAATAAATCAATTTATTAAAAAAATTTTTAGTAATAATTTTATTTTTTTAAAATATTTATTCTTGTAATCATTTTTATATATATATTTTTTGATAAAATGACCTGTAATAGTATTGTGGTAAGAAAAAATCTTATCTTTATTATTTTCTTTTCATTTTCCTAACAACATTTGATAAAAGAAGATAGAAAGAACTCTTTTAAAAGATACTATAGAAAAAGATTGTAGTTAAAATTGTTCCCTTAACTAAATATTATTAATACACATATATATACATATATATCTTAAGGAAAGAATGGCATAAATGTTCTGCTGTTACATGGCAAATAATATATAGCAAACTAACAATTGTATATGCATTTATCTAGACAAGTAGGAAGCTTCATTAAAAAATAGTTTAAAGCTGATATGATAAGAAGTAGTATTAAAGCACTAGATATATATATAAAAATAAACGAACTTTGTCTGCGCAGGCCAAGAGACATTCTATTTATTATATAGTTAATACTTTTGTGATAGCTTTTTTTAAAAAAAAAGTAAGAAGTTATTTTATTTTAAACTTATTTTTTTTATTAAATATTTGATTTAAAGATACTTTAAATTTCTATAATTAATTTTATTTCTTCATATTTCTATAATAATTTTTTTTTCCTCTTCAATATTATTCACATAATATGTATATCTTATTTTTTTTTTATCAGAATGTTTTATTTTACAAAAAATTATTCCAATTTCTTTTTTATTAATACTCCAAGAATATATTTTAATAACAATATTTTTTTTCTTTTTTTACATTACGATAATTTATTTTTAATAAAGTAGATACTTTAAAAATAATTTTTTTTATTTAAAAAAAAAAAAGAATATATATGAAAAAGTAATATTTTTTTTAAGAACACTACTATATTTTATTAGGATAGAGTATATCTTAAGAATATATAATACTATTAGTTTTAATTATCAATTTTATTGTTATATATATTTAAAAGCTTTATTATATATCTATATTACTAGAAGGAGGAAGAAGGTCAATTTATAAAAGAAACAGTTTCATTTCTGTTAAAACAGTACTCCATACAATATTAATTATACATAATATATAAGTTTATAGTTATATATATTTTATTGATGAATAAATACTATATATATTTATACATGTATATAGATAAATGACTTAAAGCAATAATAAAAGTTTGTCAAATTTTAATAGTATTCTTTGATTCATGTTTTATGTTTTATGTTTTATAGTAAAGTATATGTATATCTCTAACAACTAAAGTTTACAAAAAAATTTTTTTTGTTTGCTATTTCTTTATCAAAAAAAAAAAATACATTAAATTTTTAAAATATTTTAAAAATCTTATAATATTTTATTATAAAATCTATTAATTTTTAATGGTTTAATAATATATGTATATATTAATTTTATTTATATTGATTAGTTTCTTGTTTATAAAACTTTTAACTATTTATCACGTGGTTAATTTTTATATTTTATTTGTTTTCAATTTCTCTTTGTCCCTAAAAAAAACTTTATTCCATGACAACAATGAATATTCATATTTAAAAATACAATCAAAGTATTTTGTCCTATTGAAACTTCTATACTTTTATCTTTTCTAACACATAAATCAATATTATAACTATATTAGACTAAATATAAGTAATAGTTAATTATATTTTTTTATTACAGAAGTATATTTTAAAAAAAAAGAAGAAAACTTAAAGTGTGTATTATTAAAGAAGCACTATTAAAATTACAAACAAATACAATATTTTAAAAAGGAAGAAGTAATAAAAAGTTTTTAAATAAATATAATTAAAAATAATTTTAGAAGACTTCATTTTTAAAGTACTTAAAAAAAAGCGATTAAGAAGAAAGACAGTCATCTCAAGAATAGTTTATTCTGAAAAATCATAACTTATTATTTAAAAGTTTTTGATTTTTTAAAATTTTACAAGAAAAATACTATTTACAAGAAAAAAATATAAATAAAAGTATCATAAAGAAATATTTTGAAGGAAGAAATTAATAATAAAATTAATATATTTATCTATCAAGTGATAAAAAAAAATTGGTAGAAAAGAATAACAGAAGAAGGGGAAATTTTATTTTATCAAAAACCAGTCTACTCTCTCTTCAGTATTACATATTTATTATATATATACAAATTATATTTTAAAATTTTTAACAATATTACCACTTCTAAATCAAAGTAGAGAAAGTTTGTATATTTATCAACTTTGATTTCATGTTAAATTATATTGTATATATATAATATTTCTTCTCCATCTAAATATTGAAATTTTTATAGGAGTGTTAAAATATATACAAAATAATATTTCAGACAGAGTACAATTTTTCTAGAATTTATTTTTTTTTAGAAAATCAAATAGTATTGTAATTTGTTTAGAAAGTTATTTATAATATCAAAAAAAGAAGGGAAAAATTATTTTTAAAAGTTATTTTCTACAATACTTTATTTATAATTTTTATACCACCCATCAAAATTATTTTTCACTTCTTTTGTTTACTAAATCAGATGATCAGTAAAAAATACTAAAAATTTATTTCATATAAATAATACTAATTATTTATATATCATATAATATATATAGTACGTATATCTATTAACTACTGATGTATATCTGTTTTAAAAATATTAAAAAAAGGAGGAAATAAAAAAATTAGTAAATTTTAAAATTATTTCGTTGAAAAAAAACTGATTCTATATTTGTAATCAGGAGAGATATTATTGTAGAGAGAGATAGATATATAAATATCATATAGAAAAGAGAGATAGAAAAATGAATACTAATAACGAAGTCAGTTTTATCGATATCATTTTTATTTATTTTTGTTTCTTCCTTATCACCTACATACATTTTTTTTCTATTATTATTTTGTCTATTAATCTTTACATATAATTAAATTAACAAATAATTTATATATGTTATTTTAATTAATAAAAAACTTTGTAAAGAGGACAAAAAAATTATAGAAAAATTTTTTACTATCTTATAATTTAAACTATTATTATTATTTTTATTGTAAAAAAATATTATTTTAATATTTAATTTTATATAACTTTTAGTGTATAGTGAAAAATATGTAAAAATTAATTTTTTTTTTGTCATTATTATCTTACTTTGTAACTTTAAAGGTTTTTGATTGTAGAGTTATTTTGATGTAAACACATACATAGATATAATGTAGTCAACCCAAAACTTTGTTTATTCATATTAGTTATTAATAATAATATCATATGTGTAGTTTGTTTAATTTTAAATTTCATTTTATCATTTATTTAGAAAATTTATTTATTTAATTTAACAATATTTTTATTTATAGATTGTCTACGGAGGCTCAGGTAGTGGTACCACCGAATCTGATGAACAAAGGGTTATGAGTGAAAAGGTACAAATGTTAGCTTCCAGCATTTATAAGGAACTGGAAGCAATGATACAAACAAATGGCGAAGAAAGTGTCAAAGTAAGTGAAAAGTTTTTTTTTCTTTTTAGTGTTTAAATGTTATTGTCATTACTTTTTGATTGATAAAAATTACACGTATGATGTTTTAATAGAAGTGTTAAGATAAACTATTTAAAATATTGACCTTTCAATTGAACAATAACAAAATTATTAATATACTTTTTCTATACAGATATATACTCTGTACAGCGATCTATGACCATCTTCAATATATAAATATATACAATTGTAACATGATATTTCTAGACCAATTATAAGGCGTACTGAAGCAAATAATTTATTTTTCTTTTGATCATACTTTATATGCATCTTTTATTAGTTAGTTAACTATAATAGATTATATTTTTATATATCACTCCTCGTTATGTATATTACTTTTTGTCCATAAAAGAATTATTTATAGTAAATATTTTATTTACATATCTTTTTATTGTATCATTTTAGCTACATATACATAAATTTTTATTATTTTTCTTTTTTTTTTGGACAAAAAAGTGTAGTACTTTTTGTTTGTAATCTTTTTTTTTAAATACTTTTTTGATGATAAAGTATAACATAAACTTCTTATTTGAGAATTATCAAAACAAATAATTTTTTATAGTTATTAATATTTGTTTAGTTAACATTATTTGATAATTTCTAATAATAATAACTATATTTTGATTTTATTTTTTTTTTATTATTTTAGAATTTAATGCCATTAGTTGTATCAGTTTTGGAATCTCTTGATCTGGCTTATCTTGATAAAGAGGAGCAAGCTGTGGAGATAGAGATGTTAAGAGAGGATAATGAACAATTATTAAAACAGTATGAAAGAGAAAAAAATCTTAGGAAGCATAATGATCAACGATTTTTTGAAATAGAGGAAGGTTTAATGGACCAAGTAAAGGAAGGTGAAAAAAAAATAGAATCTCTTGAGTCAGTTATTAGGATGTTAGAATTAAAAACAAGAAATGCTCAAGATCATGCCCAAAGACTTGAAGAAAGAGAGGCTGAACAAAGATTAGAATTTGATAGACTTCATGAACGTTATAATGATCTTCTTCGAACACATATTGAGCATGTTGAAAGGACAAAATATTTAATGGGTCCAGATAAATTTGAAATGATGCAGTCACTACCATTTAATAATGGTAAAGGAAGAAATAATACAATGACAATTAGTATGGACGCAGCAAAAGTTCGTGGTATGGGTGATATTATATCAGCTGTCAATATGAGTCAAAGTACACATGCAGATATGAATTTAGCCAATCATATTAGTAGTGAAAGGGATTGGCAAGAAGAGTTTGGTGATAACAATGATTTCCTTCAATCACCGAGAGATGATATTTTACCTATTGTTGAAGAGAAAGCAGAAGAAGTTATTTTAGAAGAAAAAGATGATATTAATGATGAGACAAGATCTAATGCTAGCCTTCCAGAAAGAATGTAAGTTAATTAATTAAAATTAAATAATATTTTTTAAACTTATTTTGATTTTTAGTGATATTAAGGAGGAAGTAGATGATGTGTTGTCGGCAGACTTAACCGGTAAATTACTAATCATTTTTAAAAAAATTTCAGATACATTTTCAATTTTTAACTTCATTTTTAACTGTTACTTCACAAATTATTTCAAAAGCAATTATATCACATCTCATAACTATGTCACAAAATGAAGTTACCTTTTTTTAACATTCACTTACACTACTAATTTTTTAAATTTCTTCTATTTAGGCAATTTGGTAGATCCTGCAGAGTTTGCTTCAGCGGGTAAATTATATTTTCATATAGTAGTTTATTAATTTTATATGGATATCCTTTTTTTCGGCTAACTATTTAATTAATAAAAAAAAAATTAAGTTAATATCAACTCACACATGGTGTGTAGTTAATGATATTATGTAGGTATTTACAAAAAAAAATATGTCCATATAAAATTTTTATTGAGTATTAATGGATTCACAAATATAAACACTTAACTTTCATCGTTTCAGTTAATGACACATTCATTGGTGAGCAATTTTTTCAACTTTTTATTGTTTTAGTATTATTGTAAATCTATCGTATGAGGTGTTTGTATATAGTGCTGTTATTTATTTATTTTTTTTTTACCTTTTTTTGCATGTTAATTAATTATTATTATATTGTTAAAATATTGTGTGATATGAAATGAGTTTTTTTTTTATAATTGCAATTATTATATATTATGATTATTGTTAGAAATAATAATATTAATAATAATTTATTTATAGGAATGGGTAAAGAAGTAGAAAATCTTATAAAAGAAAATACAGAACTTCTTGAGACAAAGAATGCTCTCAATATTGTAAAAAATGATCTCATTGCACAAGTTGATCAATTAATAAGTGAACAAGGAATATTGAGAGAGGAGATACAATCTCTTGAAATGTCTAGATATAAATTAACTGAAAAAAATAAAGAATTAGAATTAGAAGTTAAAGAGTTGAAAGAGAAATTAAATAATAATGAGGATGAACAAGAAAATGTCCCAATGGGTCAAAGAAAAAGATTTACAAGAGCTGAAATGGCTAGAGTTATATTAGAAAAGAATGGTTATAAAGAAAAGTATATGGAATTACAAGATTCAATGAAATTTTTGGAAGCTCAAAGAAATAAAAAATTAAGTGCTGCACAGGCAGCAGCATCAGCCAACAATAAACGATCTTTATGGGACTTTTTCTCAGGATTATTTGTTCCTGATGATGGTAGTAATACAGCTAAAGGATATTATCAACAGAAAAAAGATTCTAGACATAGACGTTCAACTGGAGATGTTAGAGAAGGAAAAAGACGTCACATTTCTAGACCTCCACATTATGATCCTGATCAAATGGAAGAAAAAAAGATGGCTGAAAGAAGAGAACAATACAAAGCTATTAGTAAGCATATGAAGAAAGATGATGGTACAAGAGTTCAAGCATATGGTTGGAGTATACCATCAACAGTTGATTCAGCATCAACTTCAGCAGCAATTCCAGTTCCTGTTTGTTGCAGACCATTAATGTACAATCATCCAACTCTCAAAATTTGGTGTGCTTCAGGAGTAACACTTCGTGGTGGCAGAACCAAAGACGGTGGTTATATAATCGGTGAGTCAATTTTCTATTCCGATCCCAATTCTAGTATTGACTCAGATTCATTTACCCCTCCAACATCGATAGCTGATAAAGTAGAGGAGTTAGACTATGAATTGAAAAGTCAATTAAAAGAAAGCAGAGAAAATGAAATGTTAACATGGGAAAGCAGTAGTTTAGTTTGGATTTGTAGTTCTAATGAAAAAAAAAGTCTCGTAACAATAATAGATGCAAACAATCCAAATAATGTTTTAGAAACATTTAATGTTTGTGCCTCACATATACTTTGTGTTTCTACAGTTCCAGGTGTACGTGAAAGTGACTATCCAGGTGATGATAATACTATATTAATAAGTGAACAATTTATAAAAGAAGGGGGTTATTTAAAAGATTTACCTGGAGATTTAAATGATTGTAAAAATTTCGGAGCTGTAGAATGGATACCATTAAGAGTAAGTGAAGTTGATAATATTCCAACATATTGTAATGTTGATGAAAAAGCTAGCCCAAGAAGGATACGAGATTTTAGTTTAAATGATACTACAAATTCAAACAAAGGATCATTAAATGAAATATTAGAAGGTAAGTATTTAAATAATTATTTTAAAAAAAATGTATAAATTTTCTACCTTTTGTGTCCTTAGACAAAAAATCGAATAGTAATTCTAAAAGAATATTAGAAAATGTATCTACATTATCTTCAACTAAAGAAGAAGTCGAGGATAAGATAGTTGATAATGATACTTCTTCCTCTTCCAAAGATGATCAGAATTGTCAAATGAAAATTAGTTCATCCATAATGTTTGCCGGTGCGTTTTTTTTTTGCTTTTATCTCTTCATTGTACACATTTTGTTATGTGCTAAATGTTTTTTTAAAAATTTGTCTAATAATACATTTTCTTTTTATACACAATCAATTGTCTAGTAATCTTTCTTTAGCATCTTTTTTTTGTATTTTATATTTTAAATTAATGTTTAACATTAAAAATTTTTTAATTTGATTTCTAATTTTTAGATGAAGCTGATGAGGAGGTGTCAGAAAAGATTAATGAAAATGTTATGTCACAATTATCTTCACATATAAGGGATGGATTAAGTAGATATGAAGGTATTGGTACTATTTCTACTGTTCAACCAACAATGTGGATGGGATCTGAGAATGATTATATATTTGTACACTCAGGAGTTTCAGATTGGAAGAAATGTTTACTAAGAATTAAGATGGCTGATGCTGTTTTATCAATTTTACATTACAAAGGAAGAATATTTACAGCTATGGCAAATGGAACAATAGCAGTATTTCATAGGGACTCAGATGGTCTTTGGTCAGCTGAAGGTTATCATAAAATTTCATTAGGTAAAGGTACCTCATCTGTCACAACATTAACAATTGTGTCTGGGCGTATTTGGGCAGCATATAGAAATTGTGTTGTTGTAATAGATCCTAGAAATCTTAAAATAGAAAAAGTATTTATGGCACATCCAAAAAGAGATAGTCAGGTTAAGGGAATGCAATGGTTAGGTGATGGTGTATGGATATCAATAAGACTTGACTCAACAATAAGATTATTCCATGCTCATACTTATGAACATCTTCAAGATGTTAATATAGAACCTTTCATAACAAAAATGCTTGGGACAAATAAGTTAGATTTTTTGCATTTAAGAATTACATCTCTTGTTATAACAAATAGAAGAATGTGGATTGGAACTGGTACAGGAGTTATTGTTTCAGTACCATTAAATGAACAATCTAATAGTAAAAAACAAGAAATATATTCAGATCCATCAACTGAAAGGGTAGCAGCTAGTAGTTTCATTCCATATTGTGACATGGAACAAGCCCAAGTATCTTATCATGGACATAAAGATAGTATTAGATTTTTATTACCAATTCCAGCTGGATCAGCTAAACCAAAAATGGTTCTTGATACAGAAGTACGTAAACTTCTTGTAGTTAGTGGTGGTGATGGATATATAGATTTTAGATTGGGTGAAGAGAATGAAGAGATAAATGGTAATATTGAGGAAGGACCTAGTCATATAGTTAAGCCAAGAGATATGAGTCATATAATTGTTTGGGAAATGACTTGTACATCTGAACCTCCATCATCAGAGAAATGCGGTGTAGACACTTAAAGAATGGTAATGTATATTTTTTTTTTTGTTATATGTCATTTAATTCTATTATTATTAATCCTTCTTAAAAATGTATATTATTGTCAATATATTAATTACAATTAATAAAATATTTTTATTTCTATTGAGAAACAACTTTACCATCATTTTTTTTCAAGTGATTCAATAAGCAGAGTGTGTGTTTTCCTTTAGCTATTATAGCTCCATCAGATTTTCTTCTAAATATAGCTTCAGCAAAAGCCATGTTTCTTCCAATTTTTAAAACATTTCCTTCAATAGTTATATCTTCATTAATTGGAGCAGGTAAAAGATAACTAGTAGCAATTTCAACAGAAACCATAGGAATGTCTCTTATAGTTAAAGAGACAACATTTGCTGTAACAATGTCTACTAAAGATGCTATCTGCCCCCCATGAATAGTATTTTTTCCATTGACATGTTCTTTCTCTACTTTAAGTTCATATAAAACTGACGTTTTATTGGCCCGTATAGGAACTAACTAAAATAATACCATAAAAAATATATATAATAATATAAATAAACAAACTTTTCTTGCAACACGATTAAAATTATCGGTAACTTTATAGCCTTCATTATATTCATTAATCCATTCCATGCATTGATAGTCATTTTCATTACAATTCATAATCTAAAAATATAAGAATGAGATACTTTTAAAAATATTAATAAATATATAAACTTAGAATTAAATAAAAATTAAAAAAGAAAATCAATTTTGTTTGAAATAAATTTTAAATATATTACGAAAAAATTTAAACAAAATTAAAATGTAATAAAATAAATTGATAAAAATGAAAGAAAGATATATTTTTAAAAAATGTTTAAAATAATTGATGGAATTTATACGATAGAAATATTAATGAACTTGAAATAAAATTTTCTCGTAAGGAAGTTTGGAAAAGGGAAATAATGATATCAAGGACAAAATTTATCTGGATTTAAATTTATTATAAAATAAGGTCATTTTTTATATATAATATGATAGTTAAATGTAATTAAAATAGATAGGTACATTTTTTTGTAGTGACAAAAGTATGTATTACATCAATAATTATTGTCGTGGCTCTTCTTTTATAACAGGTAAAGAATCTATTTTTTCAGGTTGATTCTTATCATCTTCTTCTTCTATTTTATCTATGTTTATTGAAATGTTTGTTAACATATTTATTGAATTTCTTCTTGAATTTTGTGAACTTTTGCCTTCTATATTAGTAAAATTATTTTTACTATTATTATTCATGGCCAATCTAGGTACTATTAATTGAGATTTCCAATCACTCGTAAAATTTTTTGACTGAGCTTCATTAAAACTATATCCTCTTTTATTAAATAATTTTTTAGTTTTGTTAATATTTTCAAGAGAAGAAACTTTTTCATTATTAATTATTTTTTTTGAAAAAATTTTATCTAAAGAATTGTCTGTTGCGCTTCTTTCACGTCCAGCTCTTTCTGCTATTACAGGTAAAATACCAGCTCTTAATATTCCTAATGTTGGTCTTATATCTTGACTTACAGTTCTTGTTCTTCTAATTTTTGGTTTATCTTTCTTTTCTTCATCCAACATTTCTGATATTTTTATTTCTATATTATCATCAAAAAGTGGTACTGAAATTGTTAACAATTCAATATTTCTTCTTAAACATCTTAAAGTTTCCCATCCTTCTGGATGTTCTCTTTTTAATCCACATGTAAATAAGTTTTTCCAATTTATAGTTAAATTTTCTAAATAATATTCTATTTTTTCAACAATAAATAAAAATCTATTTTGTATTTTAGAGTACATTGTACTATTGACAACACTTAATAAAGCTAATCCAAATAAAAATAATAATGGAATAATAGGATTAAATTCAATACTTTTATTATTAGGATAAACATCCCCTAATCCTATAAAAAAATAAATTAATAATAAAAAATAAAAAAATATTATACATACCAATTGTTGTCATTGATATAAATGTAAAATAAAATGCATCACCAAAGGACAAACCTTGTTGATTATCACTAAAATCAGCAAGAAAAATAACAAGAGATATAAACAACATATAAAAAATTATAATTATAACACTACCAATGAAAGGAAATTCCTGTTCATCATCATTTTTAATTAAATATTTATCAAAATTAATCTTTATCATAAATAAATTCCATATTTTTCTAAATTTATGATAACACCAATTATAAATAAAAATAAACCAACTTAGGAGGACGTCACCAATGTCTCCAAGAACAACTAACATTAAAGGTATACCAATAGCAGCATAAAATATTGTAACAACTTTTCCAGTAACTGTCTGACAAGCAATAGTACCATAACCAATAGAAGTAAATAAAGTTATAGCATAAAAAATTGCACTACTAAAATACCATGTTAATCTTATATCAACTCTTTCAAATTTATGAAATGTTGATCCAGCATATTTATTTTCAACTATTAATAAATCCTTATACCTTTCTCTTATTAAAAATATTAATAATTCTCTTTTTTGTTCCTCTGTCTGTGAACTATTTGTCCCAATTTCCAAAACATCTATTGCTAAATCATTTATTAAATAATTTATTCTTTCTCTATTTTGTTCTAATGTCATTATTTCTTTTTCTGATTCAAGAAAATAAAATATTAACCCTCCAAATGTAGCATATAACGCTAATAAAAGTACTAGAACATAATGTTTAATTCCCAATTTTTTTTGAACTCTTAAAGTAATTTTTACAATAAACGAAACATTTCTTTATTTAATTACCTAGCCATTGTTTGAAAAACAGATGGTCTTCCACGAAGTAACATATTCCGTCTAGTTAATTCTGGATCTATAGCAATAGATTTACGTTTTGCATACCTATTATTAGTATTATTATTATTACTTTGAACTCCTACTGTAAATTCAACAATAGGAGAAAATAAAGCATTATTAATAAACTTTAAATAATATATAAATAATTAATATCTTTTTTAAATACCTGTATAGATTTTTTTCTTACAGATATAGATTCTGTAACATTTAAAAATAAAGAATTATTTAACAATTCTTTATTATTTTTTTCAACAACAGGACCAGCGTTATAAAAATCATCATTATCATTTTCAAAAACTTTATTAACAAATCCTTTTTCTATATCTTCACTTATCTCAGCAAATTGTACACATGATTTTCTTTTTTTTGTTAATGTATTTTTGGGAATATCATTTTTTTCTTCCTCATCCGGTGAATTGTTATAAAAGTAATTTAAATCATTTCTTTTATCCTCTTCATTATCCTTAATGTCATCAGAAAACTTTACCATTTGATATTAAATTTAATATAATATTATATAATTTTAATTTAATGATAAAAAAAAGAAAAAAAAATTTTATAAACCTGAAACTGAAAGAAAATTAACGTATTCTTGAAATAGTAAAGACTATATTAAAGATAAAACAAAAAAAAATTAATATAACCATTTATTTTGTGATACCACCATTTTTCTTTTTTAAAGCATTCATAACAATCGGCAAATATAAAAGATTATAAAATTGCAATAAAATAGTTAACAGAACAATTTTCTATTTTATTACTTTTTAAAAGTATGATATTAGTAATAAAATATTATACAATACATAGTTTAATCTATAAATTTTATTTATTGCTAAACAATTAATAATCTTTTTTAAGAAAAATAATATTAATGTTTTATCATAATTAACAATTGTTTAAATTCAGGTTTATTTAGTATTATTTTTTTATACTTTATTGGCATTTAATCATACCACAAAAAAATGACTTTATTTCTTTGATAAGAAAAATTTATAGGCAATTTTTATTTGATAATTAAATATAGTTGGTTAGTTGGATATTTAGAAAATGATTACAAAAAGTAATAAAAAATGGTATATTACTTTACCTTATCATTATATAAAGTGTTGATATCTATCATAAATATGTCATTTGAATTTTTTACCAGATATTAAATATCAAAGATTTTTTTTAAATATTCATTTAAATCACACTAAAACATTTTATTATTTTTCATTGTTAAAAAAAATTCTAACTTTTTTAAAGTTATTTTTTTAAATAACCTTTTTTATATATTTTTTTTAAATTATTTTTGTTTTTTTAAACAATGTAAAAAATTATCAAATTTTTATTTTAAAACAGATCAGAAATAAAATTAATTTAAATTAAACTTAATTTCTTTATCATATTTTGATATATTATAATGATTTTAAATACCGTAATTATTTCTAGAATCTATAAATGATTCTCTATTAGTATTAATTAAAATTAATTGAGATTTATTTTTAAATAAAACCAAACTGGAGCAATACACAATCATGTAAATGGATATGAAAAAAAGCAAGAAAAAAAAAGTAGATGAAATCATAAGAAGTGGTTGATTAAATATTAAACTAAAAATATTATTTAAAATATTAAAAATCATATTATTCTTACCTTAAAGTTTGTTCATAAATTAACTTTACAGATGCTTTAATTTCTTCTTCAAGTAAATGAATATCTGGATGAATAGGATATTTGTATAGATGTTCCATAAATAATGACATTTTTTTTAAAATTAAATTTACTCAATACTTATATTTCATAAATAAGAACAAAAATTAATATGATAAAAATATAATAATTATATTATTTCTCAGTTTAAATTTAATTTAAATATTATTTTTGTTAATTTACTTTTTTAAAACTATTTATTTCTTATTATATACAGAAAAAATATTTATGTAATAACAATTTTAAATTGTGAATAATTTTATGATATCAAAAAGTTTTAATAAAAATTATATAATGAATTAAATATTATTTTTAACTATAAATACATATTAATAAACTAAATTTTTCACTTTATAATGATAAAATTATAGCCTAAAAATTCAAAATTGCCTTTTATGTTACATTTACAACATTGTGAACATTTTTCAGATGTTTTAAAAATTGTTGCCTTCTAACAAATAAACTACCACAATTTAATACAGTACATTTATATCTTCTCATTCCACTATGATGATAACGTACATGTTCATTTAACAATCCAACAGATGGAAAAGATTTTCCACATTCCCATGTACAATGATAATCATCACTTTCTTTATGTTTTCTTTTTATATGAAGATTCAAAGAACATTTACGACTAAATTTTTCATTACAAATATCACATTCAAATGGTTTTACTTTGGTATGTGTTTGAGAATGCTCTTTTATTCTACTAGGATGCTGAACAACTAATCCACAAATGGAACATTTTCCAATAATTGGTTGTCTAGAACTTGCTTTTTTATTTTTTGAATTAGATGGTGTCTTTTCTTTTTTTTCTCCATCTAACATATTGATTATTACTCCATCGTTACAATTTAATACTTCTTTTATGTGTTTTGATTTTTCTAAAATAGAATAATACATTTGATCATCTAGGGGAGGTAAAAAATCAGCATAAATTCCTGGAACTTTTGCTTTTCCATTTCGGTCAACCATATTATTTAAATAAATATAATAATAAATATAATAATAAATATAATATAGTCAAGAATATTTAGAAAAAAAATTAAAACTACTTTTTAGAAATATTTTAAAGATAAAACATAATTTTTTGAAAAATATTAGTGTTCTAAAAAGATTATGGGAAAATGTTTTCACTATGTAAGACTGAATACATTATTTTTATTAAAAAAATATTTTTTAAAATTATTTGTCAATGAAATCAAAAGTAAACAAATTATAATGTAAATATTTTTATGATAAAGAAAAACGTATGTATTTATTAATTTTTATTTGAAAAAATTGATAAAAGAAGTATGTTACGCCTTTATAAAGAATTAACTATTATTTTAGACCAACTATAATTTACTTGATTTATATTTTTTAGATTTTTTTAGATTTTCATTTTGATGTATTGTTTTATAAAAGACAAATTTTACTTATTCTCAATAATGTTAATAAATTTTTATTAAAATAAATTTATGATATTAATAAAAGTTTATATTATAATATAGAATAATTATTTAAATTGCATGATTACAAATAAGAATCAAAAAGTAATAATTAATAATTTATTTATTATAAAAAGAAGTTGGCTTTTAAGTTTTTTAACAATTTATTGGATAATTACAATATAACAAAAATTAATTATTTATAAAAAAAAAATTCCTTTTAACATTGATTAAAAAATTGTATATATTAAATAAAATAAAAAAATTTTAAATATGAATATCTATTTTCAATAAATAGAAACATTTTATTCATTCTAAAATAAATGAAAATGGTAAGTAATATGTTACATTCTATTGTCTATGGCCAACAATACGTTGGAAAAACTTCTTTTATTTTAAAATACTTAAATTTACCTGTAGAACATCAAAATACACCTTGTAAAGAATCATTTGTCAAGACTGAAATATTAAATAATGAAATCATTTGCCTATCCATAAATAAAATATCTAAAGAAGAAGATTTGACTTCTGAAGAAGTATTAAAATCAGATATTTGTATTCTTTCTTTTTCAGTTAATGATCCTATGTCATTTGCATATATAATACAGGTATGTTTTATTTTATAAATTAAAAAAAAGAAACTTTTTCCATTTATTTATAGGGAAAAACAATAATTTGTAAATATAAACCAGATATGCCTCTTATTATTGTAGCTACAAAATCAGATTTACGAAATTCAACATTAATAGAGTATCCTTGTATAGATATATCTCGTGTCCATTCATTTGCATCAGAAATTGGTGCTTATGCGTATTTTGAAACATCTATATTTTTGCAAGATGAATCGTCATTAATTTTTAGACAAGCAATAAAAATAGTTAAACTTGTTAGTAGTTATAATAATAATATTGAGTTACAATTAGATTTTTCATTTCAAAGAATCTTTTCAACTTTTAAAAATATATGGAAAAAGACAAATAATATGTTTAAGGAACAAACAACAGTAATTACAGAAAATAAAAACATTCAAAATAATAATAATACATCTGATGTAGAAAAGTGCAATGTAGACGAATTGAGTATAGAAGAAGAAAATAATGATAAAATGAATTTGTTATCAACATTAAGTGCAACAGGTCTAGAATCTATTAATATAGATGATAGTAAAAATTCAAGAGAAAAAGGAACATTTGTATAATTATATTTATATATATTTTTAATTAAAAAATAAATTTATAATTTAAAATCTAAAATTTCTATTATAAAATATAAGTTTGAATATATTCATTGATTAAGATGACAATAATATTTTTTATTTCTAAAAAAAAATTAATTTTAATTGTGTAATATAAAAAAAAAATCAATTTTCAACAAAAAATTTTAATTTATTTTTTTTTTTTAAATTATAATTGCTTAAGAATAAATAGCTAATAACGTTAAATTGAAATTAAATTGAAATTTTTAATAAAATATACACAATTTTAAGTTTGCCTATTTTCTTTAATAAACTGACTAAATGTACAATTATTTTTAAAAGGCAAAATTAAATTTTATAAAATGAAATTAATAAGATCGACAAGAAAAAGTACTGTCGATTATTTTAGTGAATTAAATAGTAATATAAATGCTGTAAGTTATTTTTATTT
The DNA here is from genome assembly GCA_029582065.1 of Strongyloides stercoralis. Lineage (NCBI taxonomy): Eukaryota > Metazoa > Nematoda > Chromadorea > Rhabditida > Strongyloididae > Strongyloides > Strongyloides stercoralis. The sequence goes on along the minus strand of CM055866.1, from coordinate 12,375,170 downwards.
ATTTATTTTTTTCTACAATAAAAGTATTATTTAAGAAAGATGTAGTACAGACAAAAAAAGCAAGTTATTTTATTGAAGAATTGTTAGGTAAAGGTGGTTATGGTAGTGTATATCGTGTTTTAAATACTAAAAATAATTGTCGATATGCTATGAAAGTAGAAAAACAACCATTAGATAGAAAAAGTCCTAAATTAAAAATGGAAGTAAAAGTTTTAAAAGATTTAGAGAATGCTAATCGTGAACGTTCTCACTTTTTGAAAATGTATGATAGATGTAAGAAGAAAGATTATTATTTAATTATCATGGATCTTGTTGGAAAGAATTTACTTGATCTACGTAATAAATCTTTACATAAAATATTTAGTGATAGTACCAATTTTAATATTGCTATTCAATGTTTAGAAGCATTAGAAGATCTTCATAAATTTAATTACATACATAGAGATATAAAACCTGCCAATTTTGCTATTGGAAGAGAAAAAAGTAAAGATATTATTTATATTCTTGATTTTGGATTAGCAAGATACATTTTAAATCAGAAAAAAGAGTTAAAAACACCTAGAGAAAAATGTAAATTCAAAGGTACAATACGTTATGCTTCGTTAGCAACTCATAAAGGAATAGATAATGGAAGGAAAGATGATATTGAAGCTTGGGTTTATATGTTTGCTGAATCATTACTTCCACTTGGTTTATCTTGGGGTAGAGCAAAAAAAGTTACAGATGTTTATGAAATGAAAATTAAATCAAGAAAAAATGAAATATATCTTTTTCCAAATAAAACTTCTCAAAAATTTAATCAATTTCTAATATACCTTGATACATTAACTTATGCTGATAAAGTTGATTACAATTATTTTTATGAGACAATAAAAGGGGAAGCTAAAAAACATAATATTGACTTAAATCAACCGTTTGAATGGATTATAAAATCACCTTAAACATTGATTTCTAAATTAATATACAATTTTTAATTATAGTATGGTAACTAATAACATTTTTACTTATGTAATTCGACAATAAAATTTTTTATATATAGAATTTTTTTTAACTATTAAATTTAATTTGATATTATTTAAGTAGAAATATTTTTCCAAATTTCTACTTATGATATATAAAAAAAATTTGACTATTTCTTTTGTATGAAAAAAATTTTTTTTATGAATATAAATGGTTGTACACTATAATGTATAAATCATTGCAAATTTTAAATTTTGTTACAACATTTCAAGGTTCGTTTAATTGCAAATTTTATTTAACCTTTTTTTAGATATAAAAATTACTAAAGATTCTATTATTAAGTTTGATCCTATCGACGATGCTTATTGTGAAGGAATTAAAAAGTTAAAAGAAGTTGGTTGTTTCGATGAATTTGAAAAATACTCTATTGCATTCCGAAAAGATATACTAATTTCTCAAGATCCAAGAGTAAATTTTGGTATTCTTTTATTGTATTTGTATGATAATGTATGTATAATTTTTATTTACTATATTTATTTGTAGTTTTTAAATGAAATCAAAAATAATAATGATGTTACGGACAATTTATGTCTGTCAATTGAAGGTGAAAAAATTTTATTAAAATCACTAGAATTTTTTTTCTTGGTGACTATATTTCCATGTTTAGAAGATGGTGTTGGAATTCCTATTTCAAAATTATTAAAGGTCCCAATAAAGGAGTGGAAGAGGTTTGATAATTTGACAGAATGTAAATTTTTGCTACAAAATTCTGTTGAATTTTTGTTCAAACTTTTGGAGAGTAATAAAAAAATAAAATTTATTATTACAGACAAATTTCTTGCAATGTTTGTGTCTGCTAATGAACAACTGATTCATTATAAAATAACAAAATTTGAAGAAAATTACGATCACGTTTTAGAAAGCACATTAAACAGTGTATCTGTTTTTGAAGCTTTTTTTGCACAATATACCAACAAATATTCTCCAAAATGGTATAAAATAGCTTGTGGAATTAAATTATCAAAATTTCTTTGTCGTAAAACGGGATTAATAAATTTTTTAACAGCTATAGAAAATTTAACAGATCCAAAATTTTTTGAAAATTCTGTCTGTATGAATGAAGTAGCCAATCTTTTAGGTTCTTGTCCATCAAATCTTTCTAAAGAAAAATACTATAGAAATATTCTTAAACAACTTTTAGATATATTACTTTTTTCACGAGATTGGATTAAAAAATTAAGATTAATGTTTGGTTTATTAATTGATATTATTTATAAAAAAAGAGGTAAAATTATAGATGAATATTTTGTTAATTCAATTTTAAATCCTTGGGTAAGACTTCTTGATAAAGGTATTCAATTAAATCAAGACAGTGATACGGGATTGTGGTCTGCAGAAATAGAAAAATCTATTATACTTTTGGAAACATATTTAATAACTGGTAAAAGTTTATTAAAAGAATGTCTTTGTAACAAAATATTGAAAAGTGGATATTTCTATTTTTGGATTAATTTAGCTTCTCAGTTAGAAGATGATTCATTGCTAAAAAATACATTTAAAAACATATTATTTGGAATTATTAGTGATTTGACAGATGATGAAAAGACGAAACTTTTCTTTAATTTACTTATGAAGAAAAATCAAGTTTCATGTCTTATTGAAAAATCAAATTATTTTCAATTGACTACTTTTAAAAAATGTAGTCTTGTAGAGACAGAGGAAAACAAAAAGTTTTATTTTTATGGAATATCATTGAAAATATTAGATCCTATTGAAGATGACAAATGTTCTTCTCTTCAGAAAATTTTCAATAACGTCAAATTACTTTTTAATAATTTAGATATACAATTAAAACTTCAAACTAAATTTCTTAAAGTTATTAATTTAACTAAAGTGGAGAAAAAATTACTTGTTGAAGAAATTGAAGATACCAAAGAAAAAGAGAAACGTAATAGATTTGTTAATATTGATGAAGTTCTTGAAGACAGCGAGGATAAAACATTTTCATTAATGTTTATTTTATCAAATTTAATGGAACATTTTGTAAACGATACTAAAAGTATAGAAGATTATAATTCTTTAAGTACATCAACAATCGTAGAGATTATTGATGTTGTATGTATAATTATAAATAGATATAATAGAAAATTGATGGATAGTGATTATGAAGCTAGCGAAAATTTAAAATTTGGAATTGCTATTTGTGGAGCTATAATACTAGTTGCAGAAGACAATGATACAATAAAAAATGCATTTAATGAACTTAGAAAAGTATTGGAAAATTTTGTTATTTTTTCAGAAAAATTTAAAGATTTATTATCATTAAGAGAGGAGGCAATCAGAATCATTGAAATTATTGTAACTTTTACTGGTATTAAAGAAGATAATATTAAAATTAATAAATATTTATCTTCTGAACAGAATACATGTGTAAAGAAAAAAAAAGATCTTTTTGAAGAATGTTTAGAAGATTTAAAAGATGAGCTTGAAGCTGTTAGAGGCCATGGCTTGATTGTTATTGCCAGGGAAATAAGAAAAAAAAATCTTCAATTTTTAAAGCAAGATCGCCTTCAACTATTATTTAATATTGTTCCTGATTATGTTAAGGACCATGAAAGTTATGTTTTTTTAAGTGGTATATCAGTATTGTCAGAAATAGCTTACCTTCAACCAGATCCATATTTATTCAATTTGGTCGATATGTTTGTTAATTACCCAGATAAAAATAATATTGAATTTCGTGGAAAACTTGGTGAAGCTATTGCAAAAGTTTGTAAACTATTAGGATGCCTTGCTCCAGTATATTTTGATCGAATCTTTAATGTACTTTTAAAAAATTTCAAAAATGAAGATGAAATTATAAAAGCTTCTTCTTTGAATGCTTTAGCTGACCTTATATACGCTTGTAAAGGAACAAAGTACAATAGTGTCATTTACGAACTTTTAATGGGTATTGATTTCTTAATAAAATCAAGTGAATCAACGCCTCTGGTACGTAGATCAACTCTTCATTTACTAAGATCTATTATTCAATCAAGTGATACACAAATATTACTAGGAACAATTATTCCTATTGATATTTTAACTAACATTTATCGTGAATTAAAGTATATTTATCAATCTGATGAAGATGACATAGTGAAACTCCATGCACAATTAATTCTTATTGATATCAATGAGAGTATTAAAAATAGTATTAATGAAATTGGGAATACAAAATTATCAAATATGATATTGTAATTTAGTAAAAATTTTTGACACACAATTTATTTACTATTTGTTTCTTATTCTTATCAAAAATTTATTTTTAAAACTTCTCTTCGTTACGGGAATATATTTTTCTCGTACATCTTTCCAATTTTTGATAAAATTAAAAAATATGGTTATTTCACAGAGCGTTCTTTAACATTATATTTTTCTTATAACACTTAATTATTGAACATACTTTTTTTTAGATTTTCTAGAGTAGATGAGGAAAGTTATTATCGTAGCCGGAGCAGCTACAGCTGCTGCAGCTGGAACAACTGTTGTTGCTGCTGGTTTAGATCCAAAAATAAGGCATCAGGTTGAAGAAGCTGTTCCAAAATCAAAGGATGTTTTCAACTATGTTCTAGGATCTTCAGAGTGAGTTTATTATACTCAAATAGATGGTTTTTAATCTTACAGGTCTAGCATAAAGCATGTCAAAGATAATACGACTTCATCTCTAGTTGTTGCGCCAAAAAAAGTTTACCAACCTCCACCAATGGATATTCCAACAATTAAGGAAGAAACAGAAAAGATTCCCCCAAAAAAGTCGTTTGAAGTTTCTCCAATTGAAGTTAAGCAAAATGTAACTGATAATTCAGAAATTTCATTAGCAGAACGAAAAGTAAAAGCAAATCATGAAATTGAAAATAAACTAATAGAAACTCTAACTAATGCACAAGAAAAGATTCAATTTGCTAATTCTGCTAAAATATTTACCTGTGAAGGAATCAATAATTATACCAAAACCTTTAAACAGGCTGTGGATAGTGGTGCTGACGCTGATTGGAGTACCGTAACACAAGCTAAGAAACACGTTGAAAAACTCCAAGCTGAAGATAAAGCTGCTGAAGTTGAAGCTTTAAAATTAGTATCAAAGTTAGAGAAAATTATTGATGAAGGAAAAAATAATCCTTTGACAGCTGCTAATCCACTAGTTTACAATGCTGCTCAAACTGTTTACAAATTGAAAGCTGAGATAGATCGTACTAATCTTTTGATTAAACAATCTTCATCTGAAATTGATCTTCTTAGAGATTATAAAAATCTTGTTGAAGAAAGTAGAAAATCATTTTTAGAAGAAGTTAAAGCTGTAGCTCCTTCAATGGATACAAATGCTACCGGATCAGCTTTAACCGAAAAGGAGCTTAATAACCTTTTAGTTCATGCTCATTTGAAAGTTTCTAAATTAAGCAAACGTTTGATTGAACAAGAATTAAGAGAGGAAAAGAATGTAGCTCTTGCTATTGAAAAACAAAGATTGATTGACGAAGAAATTGCAAAAGAAAGAATTCAACGTGAAATTGAAAGAATATCATCATTGCAAAAAAATGATAGAGATGCTGAATTTGCTAAATTAAAAGAGAAATTTGATGAAGAATTAGTAGAACGTTTGTCAAGAGAAAAAATTGCTCATGCTGATCATTTGGAAAAAGTTATTAGAACTCAAAAAGAAATTCACGATATTGAAAATGCTGAAAAAGTTAATGAAGCTATTCAACAAGAGAGAAAAAAACATTCACAAGAATTTGAGCTAGCAATTTCTCAACTAGAAGGTATTGAACATGCTCTTGATAAAAGAGCTGTTCTTGATATTGAGAATAGAAAAGCTAAACAATGTTGGTTGGCATGTCAGAATCTTTTAGAGTCAATTGTTTATGGAGTCAAAGCTGGTAGAAGTATGGAAAAACGAAGAAAACCTTTAGAACATGAACTTGAAGTAATTAAGACTGCTGGAAAAGGTGATAAATTTATTGAGACAATAGTAGATTCTTTTGATAAAGATGTCGTCAAAAATGGAGTTTACACAGCAGAAGATCTTAAAAGTAGATTCCAAAAAGTCTACGATGTTTCAAGAAGAGTTGCTAAAATCGATGACAATGGTGGATCAGTAATGAAGTACATTTCTTCATATATTCAATCATTATTTATCATTGAAATTAATCGAGAATATTCCAAAAATGATAAAATTGACATTAATAACATATCTACATATGATATTTTAGAAAGAGCTAAATATTTCGTCTCTAGAGGCGATTTTGAAACTGCTGTAAAGTTAGCTCAACTTTTAAAAGGTGAATCTGGAAATGTTGCCAGAAGTTGGATCAAAGATACCCAAGATTTCTTGAATACACGTTTATCAGCAGAATTACTTGTTGCTCGTGCTGTTCTCCTCAGTGCCTGTACAATTTATTAGGAAAAACAAATTGTAAATAAAAATTAGCTACTATTTCGAAATAAATTAATCGTTATAAAAACAATTTAACTTGAATACTAGGAAATAGAGTCTACTATAAATTAATTGAAAGTAGTAGTGTTTAAAATATTACAAAAGATGTGATTTAATCTCATTGAAGGTAAAATTTTGAATTCTTATGTTTTTGATTGCCATGCTTCATTTAGGATGAATAAATTTTAATGATCTTTCATTATAATTTATATTTAAAATAATGATTTTATTTAAATTTAAAAAAATGGGTAATTGTCGTTCTTTAGAAAAGTAGATAAAAGATACAATTAAATTTAATATCGAAGTTTGCTAATTAAAACATATTTATAATTAAATACTCATTTAAATTTAAGGCAATAAAACTTTGGTTAAAAAAAAATAATAGAAAAATTACTATCTATTAAAAGTAACATAATTATTACTTTTTAGATATAAAAATAAACTTGTATTGTATTTATATTTAAATATTTATAATCACAAAATGAATAAACATTAAAATCAACATTAAAAAATGTCTGAAACTCATGAGATTCCAAAAAACTATTTATTTATATTCATGTTAAAATAATATACAAGTAAACACAATAAAAAAAATAAATATATTTTAAAAGCAAGAAACATCACATAATTCCTTAAAATAAAAACAGATCAACTCTACAGGCAAAAAGATCTTTCATAATTCCGAGTTCAGTTGAAAAACCACCACCCTGTGCAGATTTTGAACATTCAGGAATATAATTTAAGTATCCTGTTGTTTTAATATCTGATATAGAAGGAACACATGGACCATTGATTTGAAGTTGAGGTTTTTTGTGATGATAAGCTACACCAATAGAACGAGTCGTTGTAAAAGAAGCATATTCTTTGTACTTTTTTTTCTCAGCTTTTTCAATTTTCTTACGCCTTTCTTCATCTTGTAATTTAGCATCCTGGTCAGCTTGCATTTTTCTTTTCCTTTCTAAAATCAAATCAGCAGGTATAGAAGAATTCTTAAGTTCATCAATAACACTTTTTGTATCAATTTTAGATGCATCTCTAAGAGCTTTTTCTTGTTTCTCTTGTTCTATTCTAGCAAACAATCTTGATTTACTATTATTTTCATCGTTAATAGCTCTCTCTATCCACAATTGATCATCATCTTTTTTCCTTTTACATTGATCAATGATATCACTATTATCTTTGGCAAATTGAGCAATTTCTTCTTCAACAGCTTGTACATCAATATCATATGTTAGATTATAAATAAGATCTTCTATTTTTTCTAAAAAATTGTTATATGCTTCTAAAGTTGGAAAACAATCTCGTTTTAAGTTGTAAATTTTTTTAACTTTTCGACGAAAGTAATTCTCCTTCTCTATAACCGGATCATCAAATTGTTGTTCCCAAAATTCATGTTTCTTTAATATTTTGTTGCAATCTCTACATGGTGCAGAGTTTCTTGCCCAAATTGTCTCCACACAATAATTACAAATTGGATGCCCACAGATATTAATCATCATTTTCATTGATGGATTTAAGTCTGATTGAGACTTGCAATTAGAACATATTTTTATATCTCCCATTGTATTTCTTGTTGTAAATTAAATAATTTATTGTTCTATGACAAGAGGCTTACGATCAAAAGATTTATATAAGTTGGCTTGCCTTTCAAGTACTATTAAAGTTTTATTACCTTCCTAAAAATAATTATATTACATAATCAATTTATTATTTTAGACAAGAATACCTGATAAAAATTACTAAGTTTTACAGGGTCAGTCTCGTTTTTGTGAGCTTCAAAATGATCCCTAACACGGCGAACAAAAAATTTTCTATAATTATATTGAGGAAACTAAAATAAAAGTAGTAAGAAATAATATTAAATAAGAAATATTAATACCTGTAGAGAAACTTTGATTAAGTCCCTATAAAGTTTTAAAAAATTTGCTTTACTTAATGTAGACATTTCACAAATTAAACTAAAATAAATGGCAATAGATTCTTAAAAAGACAAAGCAATTGGAGTAATGTTTATTAAGGATAAAAAGGACGTGGGATACTTTCAAAATTTTAAAAATAATTTAAAATAACACAGCAACAATCATATTTTACATAGATTTTTTATAAATTAAGTTTTTGACTTTAAATAATCAAAAATTATTTAAAAAAAAAAAGTAGTTATGTCAATATTTATAAATTCAATATTATGATTTAAACATTTTTCCTTAAAATTAGAATCTGGTGATTTTAGATGAAAATGATGACTAAAAGGTACATATAAGAGAAGAGAAAAATCTGTTTTCACTTTTGCATTTTTGGTCTATTTTTGGATACTCCTGGGACATTATAAAAACCTAGTCAAAATTAGGGTAAGAATTATAAAATAATAATTTATAATTATATGTTTTTAGTTTTTTTTGTTATATACACTATTTTTGTATACATTTTTACTGTCCTATATTTATTGAACAAAAATAAATATTTAATTTTGATAGCGGTAATCGCCAGTCAACAATAAATTTTTACTTAAATATTATATTTGTCATATATTTTTAAATTAATATTAAAGTTTTATCTGAAGCAAAAAATTTAAAAAAAAAGAAATTTAACATCATTTATAATGAGAAAATATAAATGGTTGAATTTATCCTTATTAATGTATAATCTTAAATGATATCATCAATTTAAATGAACTTAATAAAGGTCATATTTAAATATGATAAGGTTTCATTTTTTAGCTGACTCCATTTTTTGCCTTAAGTTTAAATTTTTTTTAACTTTAAAAACACTATAAATTAATTTAGTAAATTTTATAGTTTTAAATACCTAACTAATTATTTTATCTTATTTTTAAGAATTCTTTAATTATGATTGAACATTGTTTATCTATATGTATATAATATATTTCAACATTTTTTAGTTTTATAAATTTTTTATTAAAATTTTTATGAATTTAAACATGTTATTATTATATATATATTATTTCATGAAATAATATTTGAAAAAATATTATAAAAATTATCTATTTATTTCCATATAGTAGTACTGTAAGTAACATTGATTTGAATTATTCTAACAATCACAATTAAATTGTTTAAGTAAAAAGTTTACTTCTATGATTAACTTTAATTGTATGAGATATATATTTATTAAATGAATAAATATTAAATAAATTACAAATAAATTCCATAAATATGTAGTATTTTTTTTATTAAAAAAAATGGCGAATTAACATGAAATAAATTAAAAAAATAATTTACAAAGAAAAATTGCTTAGTATGATATTTATTATATTTCAAAATATTATATAATTTTATAAATATGGAAATAATGTAATTTATATATTATTAATATAAAATAAGATTTTAGGCATCTTTAAAGTTTTATTATATACAAAAACATAATTTTAAAAAATTACCATAATCTTATTAAAAAACATATTAAATAATTCTTAATAAAAAACTGTTATGTTATAATAATATTTTTACATCTATAAATAAAACTATTGTTAAAATTTAATTGATATTAATAAACAATATATTTAAATATTATTTTTAATTAATTTACAAAATATTTTTTTAATTATATCATTTACAAAATAATTGTTTCACTTTACTTTTTTTAATTTAAATGTTTAAATAATTTTAAAGTTAAATATTTATAAAATAAAGTATTTAATATTGAAATATTTTAAAAATATTACCCCTATTTTATATTTCAGATTTTATCCAAGGATAATAATTATTCAATAAGGATATTTTAAATTTTATAAATCAAAATCTGTCAAGTTGATAGAAAATTTAATCATACAAGGACTAAATATAATTTTTATTTTAGTTCTTTAAACACTTTTTTGTTCCAACAACTACGATGATGATTAATTACAAGCATCTGTACATCGAACTACAACTATATCATGCCTATTAACTTAGTTCAACCAATTAATTCACTTTAATTTTTGACTGCTTATCCTTAAATTAATTTTCTTTTCATTCATTTATACTATTTTATTGGTAAAAAAGATAATTAAAATATTAAAAATATGTAATTGGGATGGAAAATTGTAAGAAATAAAGAATAAATGTTATATGAAGTAATAAATAACAAATGATTAGAGAAATGGATAATAAATTTTTTATTTTTAAAATAATATAAAATTCACTTATTATTCCACTTTTAATATTATTTTCAGGATATTTCTTTTTTCTTTTAACATCAAATATTAGTTACAATTGAATTTAATAAAAAAAATTGAGTGATAATCAACCTTGATAAAAACAAGTTGGTATGTCCCTAATTTTTTATAAAAATTTTTTTTACTATCTTAAAACAATTAAATTAATAAATTTGTTCATTAATTTTCAACTATTAATACTTTTATAAGAATACGATAATTATAGCAGAATGAAGATTTATTTTGAAAATGCAATTACACCGTAATCTTTCTTTTTCATCACTTTTTATTGCCATTTTTAATTGAATTATTTTAATATTTATATTGAAAGACTTTTATTATTAATTACTAATACGGGTTTAATTAAAGATAAAATTATGTTTCTTTAAAATAATCAACATTTCCGTTTAATTATTAAAGAATTACTAAACCAAGGTTTTCTACTACTTGGGATACGGTAAAAATAATAGGATAATGAAAACAATAAAAATAATAAACGTTCTTTTTATCATTTTCATAGACTACTCTTATCTTTACAAAATAACATTTATTAATTAATAACTATAAAAATATTTTTTATCACTTCATAATACTGTTCTTCATAATTATATCTAACCAATCCTTTTCTCTTTTTCTCTTCATCATTTTTAGAATCATTTATATTTCGGCATTTTATATAGCAATAATTTTACAACTAAAAATTATAATAAAGAGAATTGTTATTGTTTTGACACAATTACAACTGTCTGTAACTTTTACATCACAACAATTTTTTCCTTCATCAACGGATATCTCTTTAATCTTTAATTAATTAAAACTTTTAACACGTAATAAGAATGTTATTAGTTTATTACTAAGAATTGCCGAATTATTTTTATTGCTTATTTCAATTGTCCTTATTGTAATAGAATTAAAATATTAGTATGTTTAAAACTTTTTTTTTCCATTTCTGATTTATAGGTAGTTAAATAATAAAATATAATAAAGCGGTACAGGAAATGAAAAGAATGAAAGGTATTATTTTATAAGGTTATCTAATATTATATCTTTTAATTGAATTAAAATTAGCCTTTTACTAAATGCTCTTTATATGTAAAATAATATAGTCATAAATATTTAAACATAACAATAAATTTTAAAAATAATTCATTAAACAAAGAATTAATATATTACAATATAATTTTAACTCTTTGTACCAATTATATTATTACAATATTACTAAATTTTTCTATCTCCGAATATGTTGATTTTATTAATTAATCTCTTAAATCCATATAAATGACTTTAAATGACTTTCTTAAATATTTTTATTTTATTCTTATCTTTTATATTCTTCAATACACTATTCATAAATCATATCCATATGCTTTATCTTTTTGATGGTAAGTTAAAATTTAATGCCATAAAAGAAACTAATTTATATGCATCATATTCCATTCAAACAATCACTTTAATACCACTTGAGGAATTTAGATAACACTAAAACTATTATTTGTTATATTCTTCAAAATTCATTATTCAAACTTATTTTTATTTTTAAAGCTATATAAAAATAATTGGCTTTATTATAAATTTCATTAAACAAAAATTTTATAAATATTACATACCTGATTATCTATATCATGAATTAGAAAAGGGTGTGTAAATATAATATTATTTACTATTATAAATAAAAGTAATGAAACAGTGGTACAAAAAATATTTAATTTTTATTACTCTCCTAAATTCATGTCATTTCAATAAGGCTATAGTCATATAAGAGTTTATAACATCTATTTATGATCAGATTCTTCTATTAAATATATAGTTAAATCATTACTAACCACTAATCATCTTACAATAAAATAAATTTTAAATTATATTATTTAATCATATTTTTCACCACTAATTTACTTTTTTTTTATTGAACGACTATCTTTTCTCATTATTGAATTAAAAATAAAATTATTTTATTTATGTTTCTCGTATTTTTACCAATTTCTATTTTAACTATTTTTTTGTCTTACATAATTTTTTTTTTAATATTATTGTTGACCTTTTTATCATATTATTTACATCAAAAACATTAATAATATTTTTTTTTCAATTTTAAAATTTCTTTAACAATATCTCATTTTCTTCATCATTCATTTATCAACTTTCTTATTATTTTAAATATAGTATGCCAATCATATTACTACTATATTCTATCTATAACATTATATTACATATACATACATATTATTTCATATTCTTTCTTACATCTTTTCAATTTGCCAAAAAGTAGGCGTACCCATATTTTCATGAAGGTTCCTTTTATCATAAATATATGAGTTCTACTTATTATTACAAGATTAACATTTTCCACATATTTTAACCAGTTATTTAATTATTGTTATTAACTCTACTTTCTATTCAGCATTAAAATTATTTCTTTTTTTTTATTTAGAAAAAAAAATTATATCATTTTAATTGAAATTTATAAATATATAAATTGTTTAATTATACATCTAATTTTTATACAAAACCAAAAATGCAATCTTTTGCCATAGATTCCTTAATAAATGGTAATCAAACATTAATAAAAAATGATCCAAGCCCAGAAATAAATAAAAGTTCTTCAAATAGCCCCCCAATTAATATTACATCAAATACCTTTTTTAATACATTATCAAAAAATTTTTTGTTATCTGAAACTCAACAAGAAGATACTAACAAGATAAATGAAGATAAACAAATGAAACCAGGAATGTTTTCAGGAAATGTTACAGCAAATATAATGAATCCTTTTATGTCAATACTCAATTCTAACACTACAGAAGCTTATCATAAATTTCTTTTACAAGCAAACAATAAAAATACACTTTTTAATAATATAAGTTCTATTAATTGTACTGATACATTCTCTGACGATGGATTGAGGAAAGAAGAATTAGAAGATCTTCATGAAGGAGATCATGAAAGTGATGATTCTATTGTTGATGATAAAAAAGCATCTACAAGATACTCATCTTTAAATAATAATGATTCTTTAAATGGAAGTTATCTTCAAACAGGTGTTAATTTACATTCACAAAGTATGTCATCATCTGCTGTAGCACAAGGTAATTGTAAAAAATAAAGTTATAAAAATTTTAACAAATTTTATTACAGATCAACTAGCTAGAAGATATAGAACAGCTTTTTCTAGAGAACAAATTAATATACTTGAAAAAGAATTTTCTAAAGAAAATTATGTTAGCCGAATAAGAAGAGGAGAATTAGCTCAAGAATTAGGCCTTCCAGAAGGTACTATTAAAGTAAGTTTGAAATGACATTAATAAAAACTCTTTGAACATAACAAATTTATTACTGTATTAAGTATTATTCTTTACATGACTTTTACTATTACAAAAGTACTAAGATATCATCTTTATAGTTTACTGTAATAATAAGAAAAGAATAAACTCAAAAGAGAGTAAACCACTTTTAACTTATTTTAATGTTAACTTATCAATCAAAATTTTGTTTTGGTATGAAAGTAATAATTTTATAACAATATCCATATCTCAAAATCTTTTAATAAAATTATTTTTCTCATCTCATTTTCCCTACCACAATTTTACATAACTAATTCCTATGAGCATTAAATTATCTTGTTCTAAATTTCTTTTATATACAAGAACTTTAAAAGAGGATTAGAGTTTTTGATTGAGGGAACAAGTAAGTATAATAAATTTTTTTACATTACAATATTTTATTTATTTTGGTAACTGTTATTGAAATATGATAAAGTAAGAAATAAGTTGAAATGATTGAATATGAATGTCATGTTTTATATATCAAAATATTTTAACTGACAAATTACATTTTTATATTCTTTTTTAATATACTTCTTTCTTTCTTAGGTATGGTTTCAAAATAGAAGAATGAAAGATAAAAGGCAAAAAACTACAATGATGTGTTGGCCTTTGGAACAGATGACAGCATATATGTTAAATAATACATTTTATTGTGATCCATTTAGAAATCAACAATTTCCACAATTCCTTTCACAAAAACAATCTCTTGGAAGTGGACATCCTATAATTGGAACAAATCCCGGTATTCCAATTCATTCAGGAACATCACCACTACTACATCCTTTTTTTGCTTCACAGATGGCTGCAGTTGTTGGACAAAACTTCAATTTAGGTACTAGTTTAATAAATAAAAATGATAAAGAGCATGAAAACAAAGAAAAGAATGATAATTAATTGACAAATAAAAATAATATATATTAAATAGCTAAAGCTTATAAATTTTTGATGTAAACAATAAGTGATTTATACAAAAAAAAAAGATTCTTCTTAAAGAAAAAGTTTTGAAAACAATAAAATTAATCATTGTATGTACAATATATAATTTACAAATTATTCAAAAATAAAATGATTTTGAAGATGTAATTGCAGATACATTTATAACCATTAACAATTTTTATACAAAGTTTGCTTTAATTTTTCATAAAATTATATTTTATTTCTTATTTCTTCTACTTATTTTACCTGATAGTATAACTTTCTTATTTTCCTTTACTTCTTTTTCATTTTCTTCCATATCATCCTTTGGATGTTGTTTGAAAGTTTCACTTTTAATTTCTTTTCCAATCTTTCTATCCTTACTGTGCTGAAGAAATTTGAAACTAATGTAAAATACTACTTCTATTATGAAAAGTTGTGGTATAATAGTTAATGAACTATTTTTT
The DNA here is from genome assembly GCA_029582065.1 of Strongyloides stercoralis. Classification (NCBI taxonomy): domain Eukaryota; kingdom Metazoa; phylum Nematoda; class Chromadorea; order Rhabditida; family Strongyloididae; genus Strongyloides; species Strongyloides stercoralis. The sequence goes on along the minus strand of CM055866.1, from coordinate 12,359,879 downwards.
ATCAATATTTCAAATGGTAAACCAACTGTTATTGAACCAACTAAAAATTAATTTTTAAAAATTATTTTTAAAAATAACTTTTAACTCACTATTGGCAACAGTTGAAATAAATGCCATAGACTTTCCAAACATGTAGATTGGAACTTTTCTAATTGTTAATGTTTCCATAAAATTCATTGCTGCAGTTATTGAAAAACCAACAACTCCAAAAAGTAAAGGAAAAGGCTAAAGAAAGAATAGAAATAAAAATAACAATCAAAAATTTACTTTATCAACTATGTAATAAATTCCTGATCCCATCATAGCTAGAACAACACAAAATTCACGAAGAAAGTCAAAGTCATTTTTTGAAGCAAGATAACCAGACACAATACTACCAAGAATTCCTCCTATATCATAACTCAAATTAAGTTTAGAAATATCTATATCATCAAACTTTGTCAAATACTTTTGTATTCTTGTTTCTGTTAAACTACGACATTGAAGAACAAAAAAATATCCTAGTGATATATTAAGAATAACTTGATTACCAATAATATCTTGTAATCTAAAAGAAATATTATTTTGTTTATCAATTTTTTTATAACATTTATTTTCGAAAAATACTAAAACAGCTGAAAAAGCAAGTAAAACACCAGTTGCAGCAGCTCCATAACATGTATACTTCCATTGATCTTCGTAATCATAAATATAAAATATGCTACAAATATTGTTAGCATTAATTAAAGTACCTAAAAGTATTGATAATAATTTTCCATCAAAATAAATTTTGCACAATTTTGATGAAATACTCCACCCTCCAGCTTGAATAAAACTAAGAACAAATAAAATGGCAGCTAATCCATAGAAGGTAGTTTGAACTGTAAAACCAACTAAACACCCACAAACTACAATAACAGAAAGGAACATAAATTTATTGGGTGCCAAAATATCAACAAAAGTTGACATAAAAAATTTTCCACATGCTATTCCGGTAAATTGAATTGTGATTAGAATCGCTGAAAAAGAAAATTATTATAATAAGTGTGATACAACAAACCATAATCATCCTCTGTTATAGAAATGTCTTTAGTGATGTCACTAATTTTCATAAACACAAACTTTTTGGAATAAACGAAAAAAAGATAACATCCGAAAAGAATGAAGAATCTAATGAAATTAAGAATCATGATAAATTATTTGTTGTCCATATATTAAATTTAATATTAATATGTTATATTTATAACTGCTCAAATTTTTATCAGAAAAAAAATAAATAAAATAGTCGAAACGTAATTCCACTTAATGGTTTCTTATCAAACAATAGAATTTGCCAACTACCCTATTTCCATATACAAAAGCGTCATTTTTTTATATTTTTGATTACATAAAAAAACAAAATAAAAAAAATAAGACGATAATAACGGTATGACTTTTATTGTATGTGCATAAATATAAGATCAAGCCTTCTTTCAAAGTTATCACTTTTTGCTGGAGTAATCTGTCTTTCATTCTCAAAAATATCTCTATCTAAGACATAAGGTAAACCATATGGAGTGGTGAATTTACAAATTCCAAGACTATGTAACTTTTCTGCCAATTCATATTGATGCCCATTCATTAATGTGTCATTCTCTACAACTATAAATGGTTTTTTTAACCTTAAACATTCCAGTGTTGTGCCAGCTCCTGCATGTGTTATTATAAAATCTGCTGACGACATATCTTCAATTATACTAGATTTAAAGTTATAACTAATTATATTGATCTTATACTTTTCTTCTAATTCTTTATTATGGTTATAATTACTATTTCCATGCTGAATAACAAGTTCATCTACTCCAAAATCATGTAAAGCAAGCATCAATCTTTCAGTCTCTAGTTCTGCTATTAAAGAATCGAATTTTGTTGTACCAACGGTTACCAAACATTTCATAGTTTTTTTTTAAACAATAGTAAAGTAGCAATATTGTGGTGATGATGTAATTCTAAATAATATAATAGGAAGTTGTTGGGATATCGTTTCCATAAAGTTATTTCAACAACGTAGCAATTGTTTTTAAACTCATTATTTTACTTTTTTTTTGTACATTTCATTGTTACTTTTTATTTTACGTAGTAATTTGTTGTTAAATGTGTTTTTTTGTTAATCTATTTTTTATTTTCTATTAAATAATAGTAGTATATTTTTAATTTATTCTCAGCATACAATTATCTTATTATTCTTTTAACTTTATAATATATATAACTTTAGTTAGATCAATTAATAAAATCAACTTTTTTTTTATTTAAGTAAATAATTTTGAGTAATTAAAAATTTTAACTTTCTTCTTAATAATAATAAATTAAAACCTTTCATAAATCATTTTGTTACTTTGTATACATTGAAATAACGTATAATATCATTATTTATAAAAGATAAATTTTAAATCTTAATATATGTTTCATAGTTAAGTAAAACAACATAATTACTCGGTGTAAGGTCTTTTTAAATTTGAAGTAGTATCAACTTTCTCTAAGAACACATATTTTTACATTGCCGATCACCATCTTTATTTTCTTATCAACCTTTATCACTTGTCTATAGACATATATTACTCATCCACTTAAACTTTATATATCGACCTGTAGTGAAGTTTGTAACAAAAATATCAATGCTCCATTGAAAATTCATCTCATTCTTCCTGATGTTTATTTGTGTTCTATCTCTAACATTAGAAATTATAATTTAAATTGTATAGAAATATACTAAATACTGTCTTTTCATCTCTTCCATAGCCCCCTAACATTAGGATGCAGCTGACGGATTCCGCCTTTTAATATTATAGTTTTTGTGATAATCTCAATTCTTTTAATATATATAGATATGATGCACTTGTGACATTCTACAAATTTAGTTCTTGTTTTCTCCTGTACAGGAGTATAATAATAGATAAATTATATAAAATATTAATTTTTTAAAACGTTTACTATAAATATTTATTTTTTAGTATAAATACATTTTACCTATTTTTTTTTTACCATTTATTTTCATTATTTTTTTATATTATAAAAAATAATTTTTGTCTATTCATCTAATGTTTATACTGTCTTTCATAGATATATATTTATTTATACATTATTTAACATCATTAACATATATGTATTATTTTTATATTAATTTTAAAAACAAAATCATCTTTTTTTGAAATGCAATTAATTTAATTGAAATTAATTTGTTTTAATTTTAGTTTTCTAATTTAATTTTATTTACAACGTAAAGAGAAAACATGACTGATAGAAAAGCTGTTATTAAGAATGCCGATATGGCTGATGATATGCAAACTGAAGCCATTGAATGTGCTACTCAAGCACTTGAAAAGTATGTTTTATGCGTTTTTATTTATATTATATTATTTTTCTTTTTTTTTTAGATATAACATAGAAAAAGATATTGCTGCTTATATTAAGAAAGAATTTGACAAAAAATACAATCCTACATGGCATTGTATTGTTGGAAGAAATTTTGGATCTTATGTTACTCATGAAACTAAACATTTTATCTATTTTTACCTTGGTCAAGTTGCTATTCTTCTCTTCAAAAGTGGATAATTGTTTTTTTTCATTCTTGACAACGAACAATTTTTTTTTGTTTCTCCCGAGACAACAAAAATTTCTGATTGATTAATCAATTTTTCATTGATCTTATATTCAGGATATATTTTAACATTTTCAATATTTATAATTAGTAAAATCTTGGATATCTTTTGTCTTATTTACTTATACATAAATAAAAAAATAATCTCCTTTTTTACGTATAATTCTAATCTTCTTATCCAATAAAATCATATGTAAAGTCTATTCATAGCCGGTGTGAAAAAAAGTGAAGTAATATTTATAAACTATTATGCCGTATTTTCGTATATAAACACATATTAAAGGTTGTTATAAAGTAGTTTTGTTTGACGAAATATTTTCTCTATTAATACCTAAACAAAATTGTTTTTACATAAAAAACAGTTAACTATTAATTATAATCATGTTACAATTCATAAGAAAAATTTTTTTTTAATTTTCATATTGTACATTTAGTTATTTTTCTTTTTGAAAAATTTAAACTTAAATGAAACATCTTTCAAATAATTTGACTTATTGAAAAAGATTGAATAATTTTAAAAAATTTTCATAACTTATTTTAATCTATTTTTTTTAGTAATCAACAATTAAAAAACAGATTACAGATTTTTTCCATAGTTTGTTTCAAATATCAATATTTTAATCATTGGTCAAATAAATTTTTAAAATAAATATAAGTTTTTTTACAAATTTTTTTAGATTAAACTAAAATATTATTTTATTTTGTCACAATTTTATATAGAGATAGTTTTAAAAAAAGATTAAAATTTTGATTTTTTATAATTCTCTATTACTTCATAAATAATTTATTTTGGAATCTTATGGATTTTAGTTAGTAAGAAAGTAAGTTTTTATTTTACGAACTTTATATATACATTTATATAACTCTAAAAAATGTCTTTTTAATAAATATTATTATGATTAAATACATTTTTTAAAACAGTTTTAAAATTTCCAGTAACATGTCCCAAATCATTTACATGGGAAAAAAGAATTTATAAATAATATCGAGTTATTGTTTATTTAATTTCAAAAATATGTTGTCTTAATGATAAAATTTTATAATTGTATAACTTAAGTATTAAGTACAATTTTAAAATATTTAATACATGGGCAAATAAGAATATATAATTTCTTGATTAAAAAAAATCAATTTTTAGCTTACATGGTATAATTAATTTTCATAATAAATACTGTTTTATAGCTAGTTGTAATATATTAACTATTTCTTAGTAAAGTTTTAACTTATTTTAATCTGAAACTGTTATTTATTACTTTAATATTTCTAAGAAACCTAAATTTTTAATAGTATTTGTTTATTAAATTATTTAAATCTAATATTATGATTATTATTTTATTAAAAAAAACGCTTAATTTTACTATTTTTTTTGTGGCAATTAAATCAAAACAATATTTCAAGAATTTGTCTATTAATTATTCAGATATATTGTTACAACTTTTAAATTATTATAAACTTTATAGTTATAGTAATTATTATAAATAATTATCAAACTGTTTACAAATTTCTTTTAAATTTTAAACATTAATGTACTTAAAATTTGTCTTGTCTATATATTTTACTTAAAATACCTTCTTAGATAAGAATTTTACAGAAGGCAAAAGCAAATAAATAAGCCAATTTGAAAATTTTATTTGTCAGATTAACATTTTTATTCAAATATCCATTATAAACTATAAAGTTCAAAACTATGTTCTATTTTCATGCAGTTAATACTTTTAGTTTTTAAGAAATATACTAATATTTTAAAAACTTATTGTGTAAAGTTTTTAACACCTTAACACTATAAAAAAAAAACTTTTTTAATTTTTTTTAAGTACAAAAAATATTTTAACTTATATGTTTTAAATTAATTTTGTTAAATTTCATAATTTACAATAAATTTATTGTTATATATTAGTATTTATTGGTGAAGGCAAACTAATACATGCTTACACAAACAACTAAAAAGTTGTTCTTAAACTAGTAACATTGTTTTATACAATAAATTTAGATTTTATTTTTTTTTTCCTCAATTTTAATAAAATTCTTAAAAAATTTTCACATTTTTAATGGTACTAATCATTATAAAACTTAATTATTAAAAGGCCTGCAGTTACAAATGAACGCGTTATCATCTCCACTTTTTGTTTTTCTTCTGCCGAACTCCTGCAAACAAGGTATTGGAGATCTGTATTATACTTTTTAGCGGCCACACTAGTCATGCTTTTTCGATAATTTTTTCGTATCTTTTTTCTTTGTTTTTTGGTATTAACAATTCTAAGTAGTTGGGTTTTTTATCATTGTTATAAATGAATTAAATGATATAAAAAAAACTGCTATAAAATTATCGTTTTTCAACTTTTTTTCTAACTTAACAATCATTTTATTTTTAGTATTATTTTATAGATGTAACTTTTTTCTTTTCCATCTTAATATAGCTATGTACCATTTTTAAATTTGATGTACATATTAGATAAAAAAAAAGTAAGGTTTATTGGTATTTTAAAAGATTAATGTACTGTTTTTTTTATAAAATTAAAGATGTTACACAATATATGTTTAATATTACTTTTAAACACTTTTTTTTAAATATATTATTTTCTAAATAATTTATTTTATCTTCTTTAGGAATTATTATAGACTGTATATTATTATTTCAGAATCACAATGGCTCTTCACCCACAAGTACTTTGGGCTCAACGACAAAATTTAGTTTATATTACAATTTCTGTTGAAGATATGGAAGTTCAAGATTTAAAAATTGAAGGGAACAAAATTCATGTTAAGTATGTTTTTTGTCTCTATATAAATAATGTTTAATTATTTTAGGGGTACTAAAGGAAAGAATGGACCTTTATATGAAACTGATTTAGAACTTTATGGTGACGTTAATGGTGAAATGTATAAACGCGTTTCGACAGCTAGGGCTTTAGAGTTAGTCATTCCAAAAGTTAAAGAAGAATGGTGGCCAAGATTTTTAAATAAAAGTGGAAGAAATCCTTGGCTTAAGATTGACTTTAATAAATGGAAAGATGAGGATGAATCCGATGACGAAGATCCATTTGGAGATATGGGAGGATTTGGTGAAATGTTTGATTCCGGTAAAATGAAAGATATGATGTCTTCAATGAATGGTGGTGAAGATGGAATGGATGATGATGATGAAGAATTACCTGGTCTTGAAAATGTAGACGAAAGTGACGATTCCAAGAAGGAAAACAAAAATGAAAAAGAAAAAGGGCCAGAAGAGGTTCCTAATTAAATAAAACAACTTTTTTGGAAGGATTTCTTAATGTTTAACTCAATTATACTTCTCCCGTGTTAATCTTTATCTCTTTTGTTTTCTATTTTCCCCAAAATTTATTTTATGGGGAGACGAGTCTATTTAAAGATACCTAATTAAGATGTATGTTTAATATATATGTATTAATTGGCTTATCTTTTTTCTTCTGTTAAAGTAATTATTTAATAAAAAGTTCTTTTGTGATTTGCAAATATTTTTTGTCCTAGAAGAATTTTTTGTAAAATTCTTCAGTTATTTTTACAAAATATTAAATTTATCAGGTTTATATTTTTCTATGAAATATATTTATAATCCAATATTTATTTCTCTAGTGTTATTTCACTGTCTATGTTTTTCATACTATTTATATAAATATATCTATCTTCTCAATATTATCTACAATTTTTCAATTTCCTTATATCTTATGACTTCCTCTATACCAGTCGCTCTAGTGATTATTGGGAAATATGCTAGCTTTCTCTTCTTATCAATAGTGACCATTACCCATATAACTACTTTTATTTATTTTATTTTTCTAAACATCTTACATTTTTGTTTGACAGTCAGTTTAAAAAAAAACAGTATATATCGACAATATATATATATATATTTTATCATTAATAAATAATTTTTTTTTAAGAAAAAGTAAAATTATTTATATACTATAACAGAGATGAGATTTATTTTATGTATATACATTATAAAGAGTTCTTTTCCTATGCTATTTTAACTTCTTATAAAAAAAAAAAGTAAAGCGTTTATGTGTGTTCTAACGTTCTCTAAAAAATACATACAATAAATTACTACTTTTGTATACATATATCAAAAGATTAGTATTTCAAGAGTAAATAAGTTATTGATAAAAACAAAATAATTTGTTTTTTTTTCTATTTAAATAAATTTTACTAATTATAGTCTTGTTATCACCTAAATTTATAAATTACTCTTTTTACTATTTAAGAAAAAAAAAATTAATACAACATTTGTACACGTAAAAGTATTTTAATAGTTTAAATTTTCTATTGCAGAAATAATTCCTTTATTTTTTTTTAGTATACCTCATTTGTATGAACAAACAGTGTCTTTTGGTCAGCGTTTGTTGTGATAAAATACATATCTACATTTAAATAATATAAATCTCTCCTATATTAAATATAAAATAAACTGATTTTGTTATTTAGCTTTTACAAAAGATAAACGTATACATCTACCAATATATACATTTTTATTTTAACTATTTTATTTTGAAGCACTTCATATTTTAATGATTGATATAATTTTTTATACGTACATAAAAAAATTTCATATATTTTGAGGCATCCTTTGATTAATACAGAATAAATTAATTATAATATTTTTAATTATAACTATCTAGAGTAATATAAAATTATGTAAAGTTTATTGTTTTACTTTTCAATTTTAGTTTTTTTTTATAATTGAACTATTTTTGCACAACAATAATCTATATCTAAAATATTTTAAAATTATTGTAATCTTTTAATAACTATTATTTGAAGTTAGGATTTTTTTAATTATACTATTGTTTAATAGTTGATGTTAATACATTTCTTGTATTGAAAAAATATTGAAATTGTAAAACTTTAGATAAATTTATAAATGTTTAAAAAAAAGTACACTATCTAGTTACATTTTTGTTCATAAAAATATTTTATAAGTAAATATAAAAATATAACGATGAAAAATTAAAATTTTTATAAATTATGACCTTATATTTATTAAAATATAAGACAATGAACCAATACGAAAAAATACTACAAAATATTTTTTTTCTAATAAATGCATAAAGTATGCTTTTATAAAACACCTAACACTTAAACAGAAAAAAATATTCTAAAATAATTACAATTCTTTTTAAATATACCTTTTATACAAAGTTTATTTTAAAAAAGTTAGAATTTTTCTTGCACTTAAATATTAAAAATTGTCTTTTTGTAAAAATTTTTAAGCTTTTTTTTAATTTATGAATTTAAACAATATAGTGTTATAACAAATATATAAAAAATAGTAAATTAGTGTTGATTAAATTAAGAAAAATACATTAAATTTGATGTAATTTTAAAAAATTATAAGTTTATAGTTGTCTTTATAATATATTGTAGTTATAACTTTTTTCAAAATATTTAAATTATGTATTAAAACTTTATAAATTATATATTAAACTGTAAATTACATAATAAAAATAATATAAAATAAATAAAAATTTTTAAATTTTAGAAGATATTTCAACAATCTTTTTATACTATCTTTTTGAAGAAATATAATAACAATTGATAAAATTTTTGTTTTTAAAATATTTATTATTCCTTTACAAAGCTTAAATATCCTTCTAACGTTTACACTTTTCTATTTCAATCATTTGAATTCTTTTTTTAATAAATATTTAATTTATCAAAAATGAACTTTTTTTGCACTATAAGTTATTTGAATCTTTTAATGCTTGTCATTTAGTTATTCCTTATTATATCTATTTTCTCTCTCTTCATTTTTTAAAAAAAAATTTTTTACTTGTAGTAATTTAACAGTGCCGAAACAATTTTACATGTTCTCTTATCTATTATTACTTTGTTGATATATATCTTTATAAATATATTGTTCAATTTTCAATATATATTTTCCTAATTTTTTTTAACTATTATTTATATATGTCATAACTTTAAATATATAATAAAAAAAAAGAATTTTTGCGCATATATAGAATAAAAAGTATCTTTAATTTTCATATTAGTCTACCAATCATATAACTCACACAACACAAACTCGATATATAATTTATAAAATTTACTGACAGTGTTCAATGATTCACTTCACACTGCCCTATCCACATAGTAAAAACAAAATTCCAAATCTTTTTGAGATATTATGACAAAGTTATACTTTGGAACGAAGTTCTAACTAATGGAAGATAATATGTGGACTATGAATCATTGTCAGATGAGTTTAATTTTATTGGTAATATGACAATGATAAAAGTTTTATAATATTGAAGACCGCACCATATTTCCTTATTATCATCTATTTTATTTTGCTACTAGTACTTTCTTTATCTATTCCTTTTTTCAAAATCGAAAATATAGGAACAGGGGGAACATAAAAAAAATAATTAGTAAACCGGTAAACGGAAATATTGTTAATGTATTTTATTTGTTTTCTTTTTATTTTAACAACTATAACAATTGTTTATTATTTTGTTTTATATCAATCCTCAACAAAACAATAATCACGAGGAAGCTTTTTTACATTTATTTTATTTATAAAATATATAATATTTTTATATTTTAATTACACTTCTGAAGACTAATGTTTTTTTTTTGTTTTTTAAAAAAAAACTGTCATTTTGAACCAATATCTTATTTAACATTTATTTTATAATTAGTGTTTATTAAATTTTTATCCATACAATTAATACTACTTTAGTTAATTTTATAAATAATATTTTTAACTTAGAAAATAGTGTTTTTTTTTTTATTAAATAAGTTAAAAAACGTTGAAATGTTCTTTAAGAACATAAGAGTACTGGAAATTGCCTTACTTAGCAGATCATCTTTAAAATGGTGTATATATAATTTATAGAAATTCACTCACTAAATTTTTAACACTATTTACTATTTAATTATTTTTAAAAGTAAACATTTGTAAATATAAGTAGATATTGAAAGGTCTATAACAGTTCTTATATGTAAATTTATTATTTATAACAAAATTTTTTATTTAAAAATATTTTTCAAAATAAAATATTTGTCAATAATATTTTAAATATAGATTTGGAAGTTCATTTTATATTTTATAACGAATAACGAATTATATCATTTAATAATAAATATCTTTTACTAGGTTAGATTTTGATTGATATTATTTTTTATAAATATTATTTTATTAATGTATTTTAAACAGTTTATTTAATATAATTTTAAGAATAAAAATTAGTATTTTTTTTTTTAATTTTTAACGAAACAATGATTTATCTAATAATTTTAAAAAATATATGATCTATAAATTTTAATTTATATAAATTTATAAACAAACAAGTATATAAAGTTATCAGAACTATATTATTAAAGTTACTACTAACAATTTTTGCCAAAATATATTTAATAATTAAACAAATATTCTGAAAATTAATCATTTTATTTAGTAAGGCATAATAAAAAAAATTAGTTTTACCGATATTTTAGCTTAGATTCTTTTCCATTTTTTTTAAATTTATTAAGATTTATTATCTCATAAATAATTTATAATTACACAATATTGTAATATACTTTTTTAATATTGGTTTTTATTTTATTGTTTAATTTTACTCATTTTTTAAAAGTAAATGTTTTGATATATCTGTAGGTTTTTTTTTGCTGTTGTAAAAATAAGAATAAAATACTTTTTAAAAACGTTGTTTATCACAAAGTTTATAAATAATTATTATAATTTTTTTAAGCAGATTTATTTTTATAAATTTTAAAATTAACATAGATTAAAATATTATATCTTGTTTTATCTTTCCTTTTTGTAAAGTATGAAACTTTTAGTTTGCAATTAAATTAAATACTAATTAAATTTTAGTTATAAAAGTTTCTTTTACATTAAAATTTATAAAATCTTAATCCATTCTTAAATGTTGCATGATATTTTTAACTATTAAGATAGTATTAACAGTATGCATACATAAAAAGTTTTCTTAGCCTATTACTTACTTTATTAATAATTTGAATAAAATTATCTAATATACACAATAATATGATTATATATTAACGGTTATGAAAATTAAAGATTTATATATTTAAAAGATAAATAGAGAAAGTTTACTAATTATAGTTAAGTTGATATAATTATCTTTTGAAGGTTCGGTTTTTCTATAAAATTCTAAACGATTTTAATAATAGGAATATCTTTTTAAATTTTTTCAATATCGATAACTGTACTACTTAAAAATTATTATATACAGTGATATATAATGGAATAAATTAATTTTTCAGAATGATTTAAATGTTTCAAAAATAAGTTTTAAATGTGATAAGTTACATATATTTTAATAGTGAAATTATTTGTGGAAAAAAAAAGTAAGTGTAAAAAAATGAAAGTGAAAGAAATTTAGTTGATAATGACAAAGGATATTACATTTTTTAAACTTTATTTAAGCTTTATTTAATATAGTGTAGGATTTGGTATATAAAATTATATAAACTTAATATTAAAATAAATCAAAAATAATGTAAATAACAATAATGTAAAAATTGATTTAATTTTTTTAAAATAACTAATAAAAAATCTTTTATTTACTTAAGATTGACAGTTATTACCTAATGTTTAAATTAATATTTTTTATTTAAATCATTTAAAATTCATGTTAAATATATACCTAATTAATTAACTTTTTTAAATAGATATATTGTTTATAAATTTATATAAAATTATTTAGTTTAATATTTTTTAAGCAAAAGTATTGTAAAATAGTGTACAAAAATTAATTGGAATGTATAAAATATATTAGTTTTTTTTTCAAAAAAAAAGACTATTTTTATAATTAGAAATACTAACATGGTAAATAAATCATTCAATTTTTTGTATCTTTATATATAATTTTTTTTTTTAATTTTTACTCTATTTCTATTGAAATACAATATTAGTTTTAAATTCCAACAATAATTATTTTAAAGGAAGCTATTTTTTTTTATCAAATTTCATAGATAGTTTTAAATTTTATTTCAATTTCTAAAAAAAAAGAGAATTTACTTATTTTTATTTTATATAATTTACAAAATATTCTTTTTTATTGAAATTGTCATGTTCATAAGTTTCTTTTTCTGTAAACAATATACATAAAATACTGTATAATATAAAGTAGAAATTATGCTTTGTACTGATGCGCGCTTATTTTATTATAAAATGCTAATTACATATTTTTACTCCACAAATTGTTTGATTGTTGAGGTTATTAATATATATGTTATATAACAACTTTTTTTTTTATGAAAATATTAATATATTTTTTCGAGGCACAGTCAAAAACTTTATGACGTTTTAGTTTTATTCTTTAAAAGTTTTCACTATATTTTTATGGTTTGTAGTAATTTAAATTTAATCTTAATTTGTTATTAATTTTATATTTACAATTAATATTTTTAAAATATAGCTTGGAAATTAAATGGAAACATATTTTTTTGCTACTCTCAATTTAGTTTTTCTTTTTTTTATAGTTAAACAATTTAATTGCTATGATTTTTTAAAAATTATTTTTTTAACTGAAAATTGTTTGATTTGTAAAATTTTTAATAATACATATAAAGTTAACAAGTGTGTATTGATCCAAGATAATTTTTTTTATTATTTTATTATACCAACTTTTATTATGTGAAATTGTAATTTTTATTTGTTTAAATAATATTTAAACTTTTAATTATTTTATGCAAGAATTTTCTTATTTTAATTTATTAATAGTGGGATAAAATGACAAACTATATAAATTGAAAATATCTTATAAAAATTTTAGTTTATTTCTCATACATAATTTAGAATTATATTCCTGATTGGATCATATTTAAATGATTGATCGTTTGAGAAGTATTTCCATCAATTTTCGTTTTGGTTAAAAATATTTATTTAAGAATAATTTTTATGTAGATAACTATATATATATAGTTGTTATACAATATTTTTATATATTTTTCGTTTTTACACTGTTAATAAATTATAATATTCTATTTATTATTATTTTTTTAAATATTTTTAAAGATATGCATACAAATAAAAGCCAATCGAGGGCTCATCAACCGCAAGTACCACTAACTTTAACTCAAAATGCTGGAGAAGGCAACCGCCACAATAATATGCCTACAAATCATCCCCAATCAACACCATTACTTGCCATGCCAATTTCGTCCAAAGTTCCTCCACCATATACACAAAATTTTAGTACACCACCTCCTTCTATTCCTGGTAATAACAGTGTTGGAAGTTCAGTTAATAATCCAAGAAATATTCATTCAATAAATAATAGTAATATTACGCATGGAATGGGACCATCATTGCCACAAGGAAATCACCCATATGTTTATCCACCTGGTATACATGGACAACAAGGGCAAACACCACATCCACAACCAGTTAGTGGAAATATTTATCAACAAAATCCTCCTCCAACACAAGGTATAATGACAATGCCAGGTTTTGTTAATAATCCTCAAGGAGGACCACCTTTTATGGGTGGACCAATACCACAAGGCATTCAAATGCCTCCACCAATTGTTGGTTATTATTCTCCAATGATTCAATCAAATATGAGTGGACCAGTACCAGGAGACGGTTATAATTATAATCCACAACAACACCATGTTATTCCACCACCACAAATGGTTAGTATAGTTCCAGGATCTTCAAATCAACAACCTAATATACATGGAGGATTGCCATCTTCGTCACAAGGAATTTATCATCAAAGAAATAGTGGAAATTCATTTCGAAATAATCAAAAAGCACCACATATACCACCTATATATGGACATCCTGGAAACTTTTATTCAATGCCTATGAATATGATGATGCCAAATAATAGTGGACCCCAACATGTAATACCCACTCAAATAAATCAGCCACCAATTGTTCCTGAAGTTAAAGAAAAAACTAAAATATTTGTACAAAAAAATAAAGATGGAGTGTATTTGTATGGACAAATGACGTCGACGGGTCTTGTTTTTTCAAAGGAACCTCCCAAAGAAATGGTACAAGAAAATGAACCTCCGGAACAAGAGGTTATTGGTTAGTTTTTAATTTAATATTTATTTAATTTAAAATTTTTTATAGATAATTATCAATGTCCACCACATCCAAATGGATTAGAACCATCTACATCAGGTGGTTTAGTACAAGTAAATTCATTTAATAGTTGTCCTAATGGATCAATAGAAGATTATGCTTATTCAGAGACAGATTCAGTTAATGTACCATCTGACCCAAGGCAAATATCTCATACTCCTGTTGAAATTACTGAAGAACAAGGAAGAATAAGTAATGAGAATTGTGTTAATTCAACAGAAGCTTCAATAAATAGTTTATCAAATATGTTAAAACAATCTGGTATACAAGGAATGGATTGGTCTACAATTGTAGAAGAAGAAAAGAAAAATGAAGTATCAGATAGTAGTATTTATAAAGAAAATGAAAGTTGTAGTAGTCAAGAAACAATAACTAATAATGAATATATTATAACAGTAATCGGAGATGATCCAAAAAAAATTAAAAAATTAACAAAAGGTTTATTAGATGAAATATTTATGAAAAATAAAATTAAACATGACGGTATTAAAACAACATCTGGAGAATTAATTACTAATGAAAAACAATTTGAGTCAATATATTTGGTTTATTTTAAAAATAAGAATTCAATGATTAAAGCTTTAAATTTAAATGAACGTGTTGAAAGTTATATAAAATTAAATATTAAACTTAAAGGAACAAATCAACAAAATATTAGTAATGATAATAATATTGTAAAAGAACAAACTGAAGGATATAAAAATCAAATAATTGATAATAGAAGTGGTGTTTATCAAGATGTAAGATTATCACGAGAATATCAAGGAAGTAATAGATATGGAAATTATAAAAATAATGATAATAATTATCAAAAAAAACAGGGAGGTCATTATTATGACAATCATTCTAAAAATGGAAACTTTAATAAGGATAATAATTTTAAAGGAATTCAACAAAGATCATCGAATCATGGTAATTATTATAATAAAAATAATTATAACCAAAGGCATTCTATGCCTAATAGTGGTGGAACACATTCTGGAGATAAAATGAATAACCAACAATTTGAATTTTATAATAATCACAGAAATAATCATATTAAACAAAGTCATTCTGGTCCAATGAAAAGTGAAACTGCTTCTGTTACTTCACATTATAGTAGTAATTCTTCACTTTTTGGATCATCAAGATGTGATAATTCACATGATAAAGTAAAAAATAATACAGCAACAGTTGAAGATACTGTCCTTGATATATGGTGTAAGGAAAGAAGAGAAAAAAATGCAGCTGCAGAAGCTTTTAATAAAACTAAAAATGAACAAAATACCACAAGAATATCGGAAGAAAAAATTTCACAATCAAAAACAGAGGAATGTTCAGTAGAAAAAGAAGTTTTAGATGAAAAAATTCTTGAAGATAAGAAAAATATATATTATAAAGATAATTTTAGAAGAAATTATCACTCTCTTAAAAGCGGAAATCACTATACTAAAAAGGATAATTATCATAAATATAGTGGAAGTCAAAGTGCTCGATTTCAACATAATAATACACAAAAACAAACTCATCAAAATAATAGTTCTAATGAACAAGATGATACACTTCCACCTACAGGAAATAATTCTAATTTAAATAATCAAGGAAATAAAAATAACTTTAAAAGTAATACACTTCCTAGGAGAATCTCACAACATCATGATAATAATAGTGATTTTAAAAAACGTGAAAATTCAGCAAACGTTAGAACTTTTATTAATTCCAATACAAAAGGAAATTATAATAAAGGACAAGAAAAGAAACATGATTTTATAAAAAATCAAAATAAAAGAAATAACTCACAATCATCAAATAGTAGAAATGTTCATGAAGGTAAAGTAGAAAATAAATCTATTGAAGATTTAAAATTTATAGCTACTGATGTATCTCAACCGCTATCTGCAGCATCTTCACCACCATCATTAACAGAAATGATTCTTCCATTAAATGAAAAAAAAAGTCAAGATGACATGGGAAGTGCTTTATCAGTATCATCAGTCAAAAGTTTTAAAAGTACCTCAAGTAGACCACCAAGAATTCAGACTAATATTAAATACAATGAAGCAATTTCTCCGCAAATGGTATCACCAGCTGATTCTAATATTGATGATTACTTTAGTGCAAGTGAAAATGCAGATGAGTTAAGAAATAAAATAGAAACAGAAAAATGTAACAATATAAGTAATATTGTCAAAGAAACAAATGTTGCTAAACCAAGTCCAACAAAAAGAAATAGAAATACTAAAAAAAAGGAAAAGGTATGTTAAAAGTATATTGATTATTAAATATATTTTTTTAGAAAAATGATAAAAACTGCCCAACAGAAGCATTATTAAGCAAGAATAGATTTGCTGTCCTAACTAAGGATTAAAAAATTATACATTTTTCATACTACTATAATTTATTATTAATTCCTTTTGGTCTCAGAATAATGAAAAGATTTCTATTGCAAGTATTTTATTGATTTTTATTTTTAGTTTTTTTTTATTTTTTATTTTTTCTAATATTTTTTTAAATGATTCCATGATATATAGGTATAGTCTTATTCGATCTCTTCAGATCTTCCTTTATTTTTTATAAAAGTATATTAATCTTATCTTGAAAAAACAAATAACAATAACATAGAAATACAAATTTTTCTTTTAACTGCCAAAAAAATTTATAATATAATATAATAAAATATAATCATTTAATTATTTTTCTTTATCTTCAAGGGTTTATAATAATATTCTTAATATTGAGAGAAATTTTTCATTGATATTAATTGGTGAAAAAGTGTAACAAAGTTAATTATTTTAAAATTTTGTGGTAATAATAGAAAAAAAATTTTAATGATATAATAAAATAATTAATATTGTATATAAGAAATTTATTCATTAAAATTTTTTTTTTAATATATTTCATCATTTACAAGTGATGCATTTATTAAAAATAGTTTTCATTATTTTATCTAATGAATATGACAGAAGTGTTGTGTAATATTTAGCTATAGTTTAATTTTCATTTTTTAAGCTATTAAATATTACCAATTTTTAAAATATGAGTAAAAAAATTTTAAGGAAATACATTATATATTAAGAAAAAATAATTTAAAAAATAAAAATAAATTTAAAAAATAAAATGATTGGAAATGTGTCAAAATACTACTATAGAAAATAAAAATCGTTTCAAATGTATAATAAAAGGTTACTTCTTCAAATAAAGAACCAACACTACTCCGAAATATATATATATATTGCATTTTGACTTCCTCTTTTTTACTTTTCATTTTTTTATTTCTGCTTCACTTGTGTCATCCACAATTGTATATATAAATATAATATGAATTCTATACATATACATTTTAATATTTATATATAATTTTATGCTTCTATATTATTAGTCAACTTGTCGTGCCCCTCTTTTTACCATACATTTTTCATATTATATATTATCATATATTATCTTATTCTTAAATCAATAAACATCTTTATATGACAAATGTTATATTTTCATATTATTAAAAAAGGTAATCACATTTAAAGGTATAACTTAAAAATATTTAACAGAAAGTTTTTAATGAAAATGATATATTTATGTGGCTTGTAACATTAGAATTAAAATAAACATTGTTGAATAATACTTTTTTTAAATATTACAATAAAAGAGACACATAGTTGTAATAATGTACTCATAATAGTTTATTCATTTTTTTTTTCAATTTATATATATCTATTTAAAATACATATGAAATAACATTTTTAAAATATATTTAATACTTCAAAAAAAATTAATCTTCTAACTTTTAGAAAAATTAATTTCATTTACCAAATATTTACTATTTTATTAAATAGTTTCAAAATGATTCTTTAACTTTACCATATAATTAAACATAATATTAATCTAAAAGTTAACTATAAAAGTTTTCATATTCAGATGAAAAATAAAAACAATAAAAATATAAAATAATAAAAAGAAAGTTTTAATTTAATATATTGTCTCTTATCTATCACCTTTGATGTTACCATGTGATTTCAAATATAATATTTTTTATTCAATAAAAATAAATGCTACTTAAAAGTTTTTACATACATAATGATTTGCACCTTTCAATTAATTATTCTTACTATAAGACAGTGCGTTATAATTTTTTTCTATTAAATAAAAGTTTTTTTTTTTAAAACATTATTTTTATAAACCTCGAAATAATTGAAATGTTGACATTTAATCTCAAATAAATTTATTTTTTTTTAATCAGTACATATTTAATTTAACAGATTTTACAATGTACTGATAGGATTATATTTATAAAATGACAAATATTTTCTGCTAACAGTGTATGAAAGGGAAAAAAAATTATAATTATAGTAGGAAAAATATAAAACTAAAATTTAGGTGTCTGTTGAGTATGAAAAAAAATGATTTACTATTAAAAATATTTCTATTATGGATAAGTTACTTTATTTCTTAAAATTTATAAATTACAAAAAAAATTAAAAATACTTTTTTTTATTACTATTTAAATGTTTATATTTTTTTTCATTTATTTTTTTTTATCAAACAATATATATGTAAAAATTGAAAATGTTTCGATTTTATTCTATATTAAATCACGCGACAAAGGTCCCTTTATCCATGGGATGTGATTTTTAAAAAATATATTTATTCTTAAAACAATGTAGATAACATTCTTTTTTCTTTAAGTACTGTTTAATAAATCTTTTCAATTATAACATTTTTTATATATATGAATAAATAATTTATTTTTTAATCCATTTATTTTAATATCTTATTTTTTAATAGTAGTTTTTTAAAATTATTACACTTTGTTTTATTGTTTCTTAATTAAATTTTATTCCCACTAGATTTCACTACTTAAAAATACTACAAAGTATAAAAAAAAACTTTACTTTGAAAAAGTATTTATACTTTATTACTCCATATATAATGTACATTTAAATTATAACAAATGTTCATTATTAACAAAAGAAGTGTTATTTTGTTTCTCTTAATTTAGTACTGCAAATTTGTAAAACAATTATTAATAAATTTTTTATTATATTTATTTATATTTAAAAAAATAACATTATTTTTGTTACATTTTTTTTATCAAGAATTTCAGTATTAAATAAAATTGATAATTATATTTTGTAAGGAATTTTATCAATTTCCGTAATAAGTATATAAAATATACATTAAAATACTTTATTTTTCCTTTTTAAAATCATATAGTTATAATTTTTATAATTTATTATATTCTCCACACAATTAAAATTATTTTTTTTGACCTTCTTTTTAAATATACTTTTTAAATTAATCTTTTTAGTTCAAAAAGATACTTTTATTATTATATCAATAATGTTTTTTTTAATGTTATAATTTTTTTTATCATATCATATATCTTACTTTTCTTTTCCACGATTTATAAAAAAAACTTTTATAAAATTAATTAATATAACGTCAATTTAAACATGTACAAACAAGTTACAAACAAATATATGAGTTATAAGGAAATATCAAACTTCTACATAAAAGTCCACTACAACCATTATAACATTTTTACTCTGATTTATTAAAAAGATTCGACATCTCTTTTTAAATAACTTGTGCATTTTTCTTTCTACTACTGTGGTCTTGAAAAGAAAACATGTCGTAATATATGTCCTTGAAACTTTGTATGTGTTTATTACATATTTAAATCCGTCAATAAAAAATAGTTATCTATTATCTGTCTAAAAACTTTTATTTCAAATTTTTTTTAACAAACTGATGTCATTTTTTATATAAAATACTCTTTTTTTTTAATTTAGTGGATAAAGTTAATTTTTTCTTTTGTTATATTTCAATAATTTTAACTTTTATTACCAAACAATTTTTAATATATGTATACAATAGTAATGTATCAAGAAAAAGTATAAAGATACATCTTTTTTGCAATAATTTTTTATTTTCAAAATTATATTTTTTAATCGTTAATTGTATTTACTTTTTAATTAACAATATTGTAATAATACTTTTTAACATATTGTACTTTTCTACTTTATATCTTTAGAAAAAGAAAGAAAAGGGAAGGATAAGGAAAAAAACCTGAATAAGAAGGATAAATTCCAATATTTTCCTTGTAGTACTAATTATATATATAAATATTTTTTTTATAATTAGACAAATCTTATATTAGTAGAAAAATAGTTCTTATTTAAAGATAACGGAATTTTGATTTCTCAAATAATTAAATTATTTTCAAAATATTTAATAAAAAATATACCTAAATCGTCTATATTCTTTAATCTTTCTCATTAGAGAGATTTAATAATTGAGCTGTTGTATAAAATTACTTTTTATTATATTATAATATAAAGGATAATTTTTAATAAAGGAAAAAAAATTATGCCACATTATACACAACAAGGAGATATTTCACGAATACCTGATGGTTCAAGACTTGCATCCTATATGCATAATTCAAAAAGTTCAATTATTCAAAGTCCAGTCTATGGAATGGGATCACCTTATGCATCTCCAATACATACTAGAGGTGGAATGCCAACAAATCCTTATTATGCTCATTACAATAACGATATGGTATCAACATTTAACAATTCTGTTTCTTTATCAAATACCAATGGGGATCAATCCTCTGTTTACCTACCACATCTTCATTCACCTTTAGTTTCAGGAATTGGAAATGGATCTGGAAATAATATTAGATCTCAACAACATTCCTCAAACCGAGATGGAACTCCAAGTAGTAGTGGGAAACCTTTTGTTCAAGAAAATTTAAATGGTACTACATATTTTTTTAATCCAGGAGCATGTATGGAATCAGGTAACAATTTAATGGTCCCTCAAAATACTACTTATCATTCTAATCAAACACCAAATTCTGATATAAGTGAAGGAATGTATCAATATATAGAATTACCTCAATCTGGAAAGTATAATGGTTTTGGTCCAATTCCTTCAACTTATTTTATTTCTGATGACCTAAAAGGAGAACTTACTCGTAGACAACTAGCAATAAATTATCATCTTGACCCAGCTACTCAAATATTTAATGAAGTTCCTCAAGAAGTTGACAAATATCGACTTTTGGTACCATTAAATCAAATAAAAATTCCTGGAATAGATAGACCTCAACAATCATTAACAGAAAAAACTAATACATATAAATGCTTTCATATTAGAGACAATCAACCATATTGTTTAAAAAGAATAATTAATTATAAAAATTATAATCCTAAAAAAATGCAGTGTGTAGTTGAAAATTTAAAGAAACTTGTTCATGTCAATATTATACAATTAAAAGAAGTCCTTCTAACTAGAGCTTTTTCAGATAATTGTATGTTTTAAAAGTAAAATTATTTTATTTTATTAATTTTTAGCACTTGCAATGATTTATGACTATTATCCCAATGCAGAATCTCTTAAAAGTAGATTTTTTTCGAATCCTAATATGTTAATAGATAATTATCCATCCAAGAATTCTAGAAATTCTTCAAATATTAGAGCTGGTGGTTTGTTACAAGAAAGTTTTTTATGGAATATTATTATTCAAATTTCTGATGCATTACGTGTGGTACATGGATTAAAAATGGGAGCACGATCAATTAATCTATGTAAAGTTCTTATTTTTGGTGAAACAAGAATATTACTAAGTAATGTATCAGTTCATGATATAAAAAATTTAGATCAAAATTTAAATGTTGAGGAGGCTATTCGTGAAGATTTATTTTCTTTTGGTTTTCTACTTCTTCAACTTGCTTGTGGAAGAGTTAACATTTTACAACAACAATATGCTACTGCATTAGGAATGGTAGGACAAAATTATTCAATGGATTTAAAAAATTGTATTCAATATTTAATTAATTATAAAATAAAAAATATTAATGATTTAATGCCAATGATTGGTGCCCGATACTACATGCAATTAGGACATCAACAAATAAAAATAGATACATTAGAAAATGAATTAATGAAAGAAATGGAATGTAGTAGATTATTTAGACTTCTAACCAAATTAAATTGTATCACAGAAAGACCTGCATGTATAGGGTTAAATGAAAACTGGTCTGAGACAGGTTCAAGATACATGTTAAAACTTTTTCGTAATTATGTTTTTCATCAACATAACAATGCTGGACAACCATGGATGGATATGGCACATATTATAGGATGTCTAAACAAATTTGATTCAGGTTCCCCAGAACGAATACAATTAGTTTCTAGTGATGGAAAGAATGTTTTAATAGTAACATATGATGAGTTAAAAAGATGTTTCAATCAATCTTTTGATGAATTGGTAAAGGCTGCTTGTGAACCTGTTTAAATATTTATCATTAATATAAAGTAAAAAAGAAATTATATACAAATCAAAATTTTTTAAAAATTATTTGGCACTACTTGTTGTTCAACTAAAGTTATATGTTTCTAAACAAAAATGACTCTCTTAAAAATTGATGATGTTTCAATACAAAATTAAATATATTCTTGTATTTTTCTTGGTACTTTGTGGGACAAAACTTTACCAAAATCATTTTTTTACATATTGTTATTATTAAATTAATGTTCATGCATCTATTTCTTAAAAAAAAAACCACCATTCTTCTTCAAGATGGAACTTACTGTGGAACTCGCATTTATGGCACATAAATCCTAATTATATATAATTTCAACAAAATTTACCTTTTATATTTTGAAACAGAAAGTCTTAATGTCAAAGTACAAAAAATTGTAGCTGTTAACGAAAATTTAGTGTATATTAATTTTGTTGTTTTTATTTTTTATAAAATTAATTATCGTTTTGAATTTCTTTATTCCATTAACAGTTAAAAATGCTGTCGTTAATTGTATCAATTTTTCCATTAAATATGTTTTTTTTTTATTATAATAATAATTGAAAAAAAATAATAAAATTTTTTAAAAATATTTTTCTAAATTTTTTTTATCATTTATATTTTTTATGCATTATTTTATAAAATAAAATTGCCATTTTACTTTTTTTATTTTATAATTACTACAAAATATTTTATTTTAAAAGAAAAGAAGTTTTTTAGCTTAAAAAATTTTGTAAAATGTTAATTGTTCTTCATTTTTAAATAAAATTAACAAAATAATCAACATTTTTTTTATTATTTTTTAACATACCTTTCAATAATAAGAACTTTTAGTTTATCTAAAAATAGAATAACATTTATATATAATGAATAATATTCTTATCATTGTTAAAAATCTTTCTTTCACAAAAAAAATATGCTAGTTTTGTTATTTAAAAATATGCTGTGAACATTTTTATTCAGATTTATTTTTATTTTTTGTTCAAAGATACTATAAATTGATAAAAGAATATTTTTCCCTTTTTCTTCATCTTTCTTTACAATACATATATTCTTCTACTTAATGTTATCTTTTTTTTTAACTTAGATATTTATTTGATAAAAGATCATTTTAAGTTCAAAACATTTTTTTTTGTTAAATAAATATAATTTATATTTTTTAATTTTTTTTCTCACAAAAACTTACATAAAAACATTTTTTTATAATCCTTAAATTTGTAGGTAAATTATTTTGCCTTTTAAAAAAAACATATACACAAATATTTATTATATAAAGAAAGGAAATAGTATAAAATTAATTTTATTATAGATATTTTATTATAAAGTATAAGTTTAACTTTGTAAACTATTTTTTTTTTGATTTTATTTTTCAATTTAATTTCTTATATTTTGTTTTAAAAATGTATAAAAAAAATATATATTTTTTTTCAATTAGATGTTCATAACAATTTTAAATATATTTAAAGATAAAAAATATTTTTTAAAATATGAAATAATTGATAAATATGCATTACTTTTTTTTATAATTATTAATCTACAAGAGGTGGATAACTTTTGATAAAATATTTTTTTTAATTAAAAATAAACAATAAATCTAGTTAACCAGTTTCATAAAATGTTTAAAAAAAAATTTTTTTTTTCTAATAATAAGTTTTCACCTAATTCTAAAATACGTTTATCAAAATAAACTTATATTTTTAAAATAATATTTTGGCAAAATATATTAATAGCAAAATAAATAACTGATAGCTAGTTTCTTTCTTTTTTTCTTTTTTCACTATCTCAACTTTTGTTGATAAAAAAATGTTTTTTTTTAAGTGTAGTAATATAGTGTTAAATGTACTTGAATATATAACTATTTAGTTATTCATATATGATTATTATTATATTTGTAAATTTTAACATAAAGAATATATATTTATGATAAATTTTTTAGATTTATCAAAATATTTTTAATGAAAATAAAAACTAATTTAGAAAATAATATTTTTATCATTGATTTTAAATCCCTTGATATTATAAAAAAAGTATTTATATTCCTTTACCATATATATCAATAGTGTATGATGATTATCTTTTTAAATGCCAAGAGATGGTGATAAAAAGTAATACATAATTTTAATGGTATCTAAAAGTACAAAAGTGATAGTCCTAGTAATTAAGTTAAATTTTATTTATTAAAAAAGAAGAAAGAAACAAAAGAAAAAAAGATACTATATATAAAATTCTTTTTTTTTTTTAATTTTTTTTTCTTTCATTCGTTTTCAATCAACTTATTATTTCATAGATACATATTATTGGCATATAAAGTGTGATAGTTATTTTTAAAACAACAGAAAAGTCTTTCTATATTCTATCATACACTATTATATATAAAAGCAATGGACACAACAACAACGATAAAAAAAAACCTATAACAGCATATGGATTGGGATGAAGCTACTCCAATGAATAACTTAACATGCCCTTCTCTTTTTATTTTGCAATATTTTTTTACTAACAGTTTTAAAAAAAAATACATAAACAAAAAATTTTCTATCTCTTTTTCTGCTTAACTAAACGATTTTAATCCAAATTTTATTAACAATCTTTTTTTGTCTCTTGTTCCTATCACTAGATATTTTTACTCTCTTATTTATCAAAATTTTTGTTTTCATTTGTTTACTGAAATATGTGCCTTCTAATACATATACATTTTTTTAATAAGCGTATTTTTACATTACAAAGAATTTATATATATTTGTTTATCTTCTTTTTTTAATAATCTATTCCTCTTTAATAGAAATATATATATATATATATATATCAATTAACAAAAATGGTATTTTTGACTATTTGATTTTCAATCTCTTTTTTTTATTATTAAACCAAATATTTTTAGAAATAACTTTTTATTATTTTTTTTATTAATTATTGCTTCACATTTCAAATATATATTATTGAATATATAACCTAACACTTAAATATTTTGCCTTGTTATTTTTTTCATTTTATTTCCTCTATTTAATATAATACACATTAATTTATTTTATTTTTATATTCAATATATAATACGTATTAAAAAAGATTTTTTTTTTATTTTTTTATTAAAAACGTGATATATATTTTAATGGATAGGATAAAAATGTAAATTAAAAATGAGATTAAAAAAACTTTTATTGGTTTATGTTAATTTTAATATATTTTCTTTTCCTATTTTGTAGAAGCTCAAGAGATCGATGATGAGCTTTCTCAGATATTTTTCATTAATACCAACTCATCTTGAAACTTATTTTACATTTAAAAATAATACTACTAGTGGTGGTAATGATGAAGTTCTTTCTGATAGAAGAAGATCTAGGAGATTTATTAGATTTGGTAATATTTTAACATCAAGAAGAGTAGATAATGACTCTTCAATTGTAGATCTTTCTTTTGAGGATGTTGATAACGAAGGAAATTGTGTATTTAATAGAAGTAGGGATGATAATGAACTTGAAAAAATAAATGATACAGAGTCTGATAAAGTCTCTTTATGGCATTTTAATGGAAAAAGTTATAAAGAAGAAAAAATTTCTAGAAATGAAAAGAAAAGAAAAAATAGAAGAGGAAAAAAAAGAAGGAGATTAAAAAGTGTAAGTTTTCTTTTAATGGTCTATATAGACAATTTTTTGTATTTGCTTCTAAATTACTAAAATGTTCTTCCTTCTCCTTTTAATATATTACACCATATAATAAGATAAAATAAAAAAAAAAAAAAGATGTAGAAAGAATGAAAGAGTCTCTTTTCTTTAAAAGGACATTCTGTAAAAAAGAAAAAAAAATTATGTATATAATATATATTATAGCTTTATATATATATATATATATATCCATTTATTCACCCACACGCACATTTTTGAGTATGTTCTTTAAAAGGACATTTTTTTTTTTAAAAAAAGATAGAAAGCAAAAAAGTAAAAAAGTTGTATAAAAGGTTTATGAATTTATAAAATAATTGACTCATTTTCTAGAGAATGACACAGTCCTCTCAAAGTTTATCCACTAATTATATTCTTCATAACATATATCATCCTACTAGTGACAGACATATTCATACATCAGGAAAAAGAAGAAATCTACCTACTAGTGATAAAAGGTCATTATATAAAGATATTGTAGCTGTTCAGGAACCACCTATAAATGGTTTTTATTACAATTATATTATAGATGATGAAATGAATAATCAAATACCAAACAAAAAAAATAAAAATATTGAAAAATGTTTATTTACTAATAGTCTTCCTTCTACAGCTAAAATTCCTCTCCAGATGCAGGTAACTGAATTTGGAGAAGCTAAAAATAAAAAAGTTAATTGCATTCCAAAGAAAGTTAAAGCAAAACAACGAGAGGTATGTCTTTTTTTTCATTAAATATCTTTTTTCTTCCCATAATAAATGAAAGCGTGTTTTTTCCTTTTTTATTATTGTCTTTTTTTTTTAAAAAAAATTAAACAAAAAATATTTTTCACCTAAAAGAAGGTTAAATATTTATACATGGAAAAATTGTTTTTCCTTTATACCTTTTTGTCAAGGAAACTGGAGTGGGCTCCTGAGTAAGAAAAGCAAAAAATAAGATTATTAAATTTAGAATATCATATTATTTACCTCCTTTACAATGTGTTTTTTATTTGTTTATATTGTCAACTCTTAATTTTCTTTTTTTTTTGTTTACTTCATTGGTCACTAATTTAAAAAAAAATAATACTTATCAAATATTATATTTTGCCTTTGATATTTGATCTGTGAAATAAATAAAATAATATTGTATATAGAAAAAGAACGATGATGCGTTTATACTTCAATACAAATTTATATAATTCTTTTCTACCAATTTTTTTTTGATTGTGCAATGAAGATATATATATATATATTTATTGGTTAGGTATTATATCAATTTTTTAAGTCTTTTTTATTTTAGTATATTTTATTTGTTTAATTATTATTTTTACTATGATGTTTAAATTTAACAGTTATATATAATATTATATAATTATTTTAATAATCTCATTTATTTATATATGTATATTTTTTTTACATAACATTTTTTTTTTATATATTTAAATATAAATATAGTTAAATATGTCATCATAAATTACTAATTTGAAAAAACAACTGATTTTAGTTACACTCATGTGATTTTAGAACTTTAAATCTATATTATTACTTCTTTTTGTTATAAAAAGAGGAACTTTATTTTAAAAATGTTTTAATTATCTTCTAAGTAATGAATACAAAATTTTGTAATACCATTTAAATTATTGGGTCGTTCCATTTATATTTTTATTTTTTTTATCAATTTATATTACCTATATTAAATAATTTTGTAAGTTTACGTAAAGACATTATTGATAGAAAAAACAGTTTTTACATGTATACTATAATCAATCCTCAATTACCATTACATTTTTTTATCATTTATCAAGTTTTAATAAGAATAGAAAACCAAAAAACCAACATATTGATATAGATGCATATGTATTTATGTTTTATGTATTCACATATGTATATAAATTTCAAAATAATTTTTTCTACTCCATTATTTCTTAAGAGTGAGTAAAAAAAAAAATGGGAGAAGAAGAAAATAATGATAACTTTTAAAGAAAAATAAAGTTTTAATGGAAAATAATATAAATTTCTTTTAGCTTAACTATATTTACAGTTACTATTATTTATTATTATCTTGGTTTTTTGATTATTTAGAATTAATAATTACGAGTAAAACAGAAAAAAATAATAGCATCAACTGAAAATATTTAATAAAGTTATTAGATAAATAGTTAAAAATATATTTATGAATAAAAGAAATTTAAGTTAAATTTATTTTACCTTTAAATTTTTTTATTTTTTTTTTATTTCATTCTTTTTTTTCCATTTACCCTCTCTCATCTTTTTCTTTCTCATTTTCATATGACACTTATATCAGCTTTTCGTATGGCTATTGGATAAAAATTAATCTTATAAAATGAGTCTACTTCCTCCTTCTATTCCACGTTTTTTTTATCTTTTTATCTATCTCTCTAATTTTTTTAAATAAGAATGATATAAAAATTCTTTTTGAACAATTGAGGAGGGTAATAAAATTTTACTCTTTATATATATATATATAAATGGTGCGCTTATTTTTTTTTACTTAATTATTTTGTGATAAAAATAGCTTTACATAATCTGTTGTTTGATGTTTATAGTGGTCAAAAGAAAAAAAAATTTTTTTTTTCAACATTATCTGTACTCTCTCTATTAGAACATGTGATCAGGTTAAGATTAATACTCTAATTCATGATTCTCCATCATACAAATCATGTGATACGATTTTTTTAATTTATTAAATACATCACACTTTATGGGATGTAGCAGTATTTTTTTGGAATTTAATTATTTCAGGTAGCGTTATTGGTTAACAGAAATTATTATATATTTTTATAGATTAGCAGTAAGGTTTATGTCTCTAACTCCTTTCTTTTACATTTAAAATCCTTTCTCGTGTCTGATAAATAATATTTTTTTATAATATTATTTTATGTTTATATATATTTGTAATGTACTAATTTTTAGAAATTATTTTTTTTTTTTGTTATGCTTTTGCTCATTGAATTTATGACAGGATTAAGTATAACTAATTTTTAATAATATTAAGCAAAAAAAATGTATATAATTTTCATTCTATTATTTTATAGATAATAAATTAAAATTTAAAAAAGTTAAAGTTATCTTTACTTATTGTTATGTTGTTCTTAATTTAAAAAAAATATAAAGTACTAGAAGATAATATAAAAAGTGAGCATAGTATTGTTATATGTTATTAAATAACTGATATATATTTTTTTTTAAAAACATTGAATAATGTCACTAAATAAATATATTTAAATATATTATTTATTTACACCTTTCTTTTTTAATAATTATTTTTAATTTTAATACATAGTGCTAATACATATATTTATATATATATTTATATATATATATATATATATATATATATAAAATCATGCAATATTCTTATTTATAGGAGTATCCTTATCTTGTACTTTGAGATAGTTATCATATGTAATATAATTTTTTATTAAAAATAAACTATTTTTGATTTATCAAGTTTACGTGACTAATAAAAAAAGCTTTTTTTTTATAAGAATCGTTATATTTCATTCATTTTTACAACTTTTATATATAAATAGGTATTATCATTTTATATATAACTTATGCATTCTTTTATCCTTTCCATATATCCATATATAGGTTAATGGAATGACTTCGAAAGTTTTTGATTCTACTGCCAGGAGTCCAGAATCCTTGTCTAATGGTGAAATAATTCACCAAGAAAAAAATAAAAATAATATTGTGTGGAGAAATATTTGTACAGAAAATTATAATAAAATAAATGTTCAGAGTTACCTTATCACAAGTATGGATGGTAAAAATTTTGATTTGAAAAAAAAACTAGAATATATGGAATTAAAAGATGAGGAAGAAAATATAAATGACATTTTGCCTAATGAAGTTTTATTACGGTTAGATAATATTATAATAATTTTTATTATTATTATTTTTTTTTAATTTTTAGGGTCTTTTCATACTTGGATATGAAGTCGTTATGTCAAGGAGCACAGGTATGCAAACTATGGAATAGTCTTGCAATGAATGGAGCTAATTGGATGGTTGTTAACTTCTTTGACTACCAGAAAGATATCAAACCATCTGTTGTTGAAAATATTTCAAGAAGAAGCGGATATTTTTTAAGAAAACTTTCTTTACGTGGTTGTCAAAATATTCAAGATGGAGCTTTAAGAATTTTTGCTGTTAATTGTAGAAATATTGAAGCTTTATCATTAGGTAATTGTAAAAAGATTACTGATTTAACTTGCGAATATTTGGGTAAATATTGCAAGTTTTTAAAATTCCTTGATTTTGAAAATTGCTTAGATATTACTGATATTGGTGTTATGGCAATTGTCAATAATTGTACGTTGTTAGAAGAAATTAATTTTAATTGGAATAAAAATATACAAGATAAAGGGATAACCTATTTATTATCAAGATGTAAAAATTTACGGAAATTACTTGTTAAAGGTTGTAGTGGATTAACAGAAAATTGTTTTGGTATGTTAGCAAAAGAAACTTTTCCACTAGTACATTTAAATTTGATGTTAACAATGGCAACAGAAAGAACATTAAACGATATTTCATTAAGATTTACTAATTTAGAATATTTAAACATTTCAAATTGTAATACAATTAATGATAATGGTATTATGACATTATCACAAAGTCTTCGTTCTCTTAAAACTTTAGAAATGGCTGGTGGTGAATTGTTAAGTGATTTATCAATCCAATTTGTAGCTAGATTTTGCAAACAAATAAAAAAGCTTGATATTGAAGATTGTTCTTCACTTACAGACAATTCTTTATATTACATTTCTAAAGGTTCATTTAATTTAGAACATTTAGTATTAAGTCATTGTGAAGGAATAACAAATAACGGTATTAAAATTTTAGCAGAAGGTTGTACTTATTCATTAAAAGAATTAGAATTAGATAATTTACCAGAAATTAATGATAATGTATTCGAGCATCTTTATGAGTTCAAAAGTCTTCGTAAGGTTTGCCTTTTTGATTGTCAAAATATTAGTAAAGCAGCAATATCTAAATTTGAAGAAAGTAGAAATTATGAAACTACTGTTCAAGCATATTTTGCTCCACCAACACCTCAAGTTGTTGACCCACCACCGGCTAGAGGAATATGCCGTTGCTGTACGATTCTTTAAACTAACTATATATATTAATATCATAATTTTAAATAAATAATACATTCATTATATTTTATTAAAGAAAAAATTTTTTGTAACATCAATAATTTATCATCAAGTGTCCTTATACTTATCAACATCTTTCAAAAGTTTTGGAAAAAATTTTTTTGAGCCGTTTGCGTGACATGTATATAGATAATAAATCATTATTAATAAAATTAATATACTATATTTATACAAAAAACAAAAAAAACAATAATTAAACATTTATTAAAAATATGACAAATATTTAATTTAAAAGATAAAAATAATTACAGTGAAAATATTGTTTTATCTTTATATTATAGTAGATGAAAAAAAAGTAATAATACTTCTGTAAAAAAATCAATCTTATAAAAAATAATTACATGAGGAAACATCATATTGATAAATTTAATTTAACAAATTCTATAAAAAAAAGATAGTAAATTAGTATACTAGTAAGTTATGATATTTTTAATAGTTAGTTATTTAAATGGTATCCACAAATTAACCATATGTTTCTTGATTAATTTTTTACTGGCAACGAAGATAAATTTTTTCATTAAAAATTTTTTTACTAATATCTTTTATAGTTAATGTTAAATTTCTTATTTTAGTTTTCAATACTCAAAATATCTAAATTTTTTTTTATAAATTTTTTTATTTTCATTTGAAAATAATTAAATCAATAGTGGAAGATTTAATTGTTAAATCAATTTTAAATCGTATTTCAAAAAAAAAGTGTAAATTAAATAAAATGTACATATAATTACAATGAGAGAAAAAAAAGTTATAACTATAAATTATTCACACCATCTATAACAACATTCAGGATTCTTGCAAGCATAGTATAATCTCATTTCATCTTCAGCTTTTCTAGTCTGTGCATGAAAAAAAACACTCTGTTGATTACCACATATTGGACATGGATGTTCCTCAGTTGTTGGTAAAGTTGGATCTTGATAAATTTCAGGAACAATATGTCTTAATTCACTAAAAAAAAGTATTTAATTAATAATAAAAAATTAAACATACTCAACATCTTGAATAAGCTTATTGACATAGATACAATTAGAATCATCATCTTGACGGAAATCACAATGTCTACAGGCAAATTGTAATTTTCTTCTATCTTTATCTTCTTGTGGATATAACATATTGTTACTAAAATTTAATTAATAAAAATATATAAATTATTTTAAGCTTACCATTCTGGACAGAATTTTATTCCAACATAACGTAACGTATCACTAGAACTCATATCACTTGACTTTATTTAATAAAAAAGAATACAGTAATAATTTCTACAAGAATTTCAAACACTTTTTAAACAGGTAACACATTACCAAAAAGACCCAAAAAAAGTCTTCTCAGGAGTAAAGCAGTGTCCAATAAAATACAACAACAAAACTTATTTAAAAATAAACAATTAATAAAAAAAAATTTATCTAATTACTTTTATAAAAAAATATATTTTTGTTAATTGTTTTAATGTCCAACACTTTATACTAAAAATTGTAATAATAAATTTTTATTTTTATTTTTAATAATAATAATTATACCTAATTAGGAATAGTTTGTTACAAATTTCTCCTTATTTATAAAAACTTTTTATTTTATTAGAAAAAATGTTTGATAAATAGTTATTTACTACTTATATATTAATTTAAAAAAAAACAAACTTCAAAACACAAACAAATTTACTAACTTTATTTGAAATTTTTAAAACAAATACAAATAATAATAATAATAATAACATTTTTTACAATAAAATAAACGTAACATTTAACATATAAATATGTATTATTTTCCTAAGTTTTAAAGTATTTTATTTTAAATTATAATTATAAAATCTCTAAGTACAAGTAAAATAAGGCAAAAAGGTTTAACAATTTAATTAAAAAAATGTATTTTTTTAACACAAATAATTTAAACATATTCAATAAAAAAAAATCAAAATAGTAAAAATTTTTTAAATATCTAATTGAACCGAAAAAAAGAACAATGCTATTTGGTATTCTAAGGATTGTAAACAGTAATTTAGTTGTGTTAATTTTAAGATCATAATTATATTTTCATCTTTTTTGAAGAATTACTTTTATTAAGATCTTTAGAATTTTTACGTTTTCTTTCTTTATTTTTTTCTTTCTTAAGACAATCTTCACAGTACCATGATTCATGTTCTGCTGGTGCCACTATAAGACCAACACAATGGAAATGATACCAACATTCACATGTATCACAACCAACCATTTCTGCATCTTCATTGTAGGCTACATGACACTTTGGACATATCCATAATCTTTCCTCATCATCACCTCCACCCCCACTAATAGAAGGAAGAGTTGTTGCAGATGGCTTTTCTTCTAATGGTAACAAAATTGACTTAGCATTATCCTCACTAATTGATGGAGATTTTTTATGAGATGGGAATAAATTAGATATCTTTCCACTTGAAGACTGTTTAAAAGAACTCTCTTTCTTTATACTTAAAGAAGAGCCATCATTACTTTTTCTTTTTTTTTCTTTTCTATCTTTATTTTTGGTTGGTGATACACCAAAATTATTTAATATATTTTTCACCTGTGACTTACCCCTTTCTTCTTTCTCAATATCTAAAGGTCCACTACCTGGTCTAGAAAAAGATATTGGAGTCACTGGTCTTTTAATTGGTGATGATTCTTTATCAGAAATAATATTATTTTCTTTAATTTTGTCTTTGTTAGTACAATGACTAGTTGATGCTTGAATTTTATTTTCTTTGGCCATTTTTTCTTTTAAATTACGTATATAATCAGAACCATTATCATTAAACGAACCTATCACTGTTGGTACAGTTGATGGTTCTGTTATTTTTTTTTTGTCTTTATCTTTTTTTTTTATTTTACTTTTTAACATATCTGGATTTGTTGGTGGAAAAGAGATATTATTATCAACTTTCAATGCTACCTTTTCTTTTTTATGTTTCTTTTTATCTATATTTAAATTGTCAGATTCGATACTTTTTCCCTGCTTTATTTCATCATTTTGTTTACTTAATACCGTTGTTGTGTTTGTTGTATCATTTATAGGTTTTACTTTAATCTTTAATTCTTCATTAACTATTACATCACTAGATGATTTATTTAGTATTGGACTATATGCATTTATAGAATCAACAAGTTGGGTTGTTAATGGAGCTGCTGTCAATAAAGTTGGGCTTGTAACAGAAGAGTTTGTCCTTTTAAAAGTAAGTTTTATAGGAAGTTTTTTTTCAACTGGTGTAAACAATGATGAAATACTAGCAGCATCAGAATTGTCTGAAGATTTTACATCAATTGTTAATGGTTGTAAACTTTTGTTAGAAGTTTCTAATTGCCCAACTTTTTTATCAATTTCATTTGAGTTTAAATTTTGAAGAAGCCTCTCACGCTCCTCCCTTTTACGTCTCTTTTTTTCACGTTTTTTTTCTTTGCGTTCTCTCTTCTCACGTTTCTCTCTTTCTTTATCAGTTTCACCTGTTTGGGCTGATTTATTTATAATTTTTGAAAGCACAGATGTTTGTTTACTAACTTCTTTATTAAATCCTACTTTTGGTGTTGATTCTGCCAAGGGAATGGTAGAACTAATATCCAAAAAACTACTTTCATCAAATTTACTAGTACTATTTTGATGGGAATTACTAATTTTAGAAACACTATTTGTTGGTGTATCAAATTTGAGACCAGAAAAATCTGTTGCAGATTTAAGATGATCTTCTTTAACTTTATGTACTTTTTTGGGAGGAACTTTCAATTGTGATGAAGTTAATGTTTGGGATGAAGAGGATGTAACATTTTTTAAAACATTTTCAATAATCATATCAATAGAATCCTCCTTAGATGGTTGTTTATTTTTTTGTTGTGTAAATTTAGAAAATTGTTGTGCTTGAAGGCCTTTTTGTTGGTGATTACTAAAAGATTGTTGTTCTTGAATATTAATACTATTATTAACGAATCTTTGAATTGCTTGATCAATTAATTGTGCATTGGGTTGTACTTTCTGAAAAGAGAAATTTTGAGATACAAGTTTAGAAATCATATCACATTGAGCAAGTAAATTAAGTTGTGTTGCAGTTTCAGGTGGAATTTTTGATATTCCAAACATTGCTGCTGCGGCACTGTAATTTGCCATAAATTGCTGAAGAATTCTTTGATTAGCTAGATCATTTAAATTAAAATTGCCAAGCAAAGGAATATTTGTAAGAGGAGGTTTAGATGAGGAAGCTGCTTCGGGAATTTTTGGAGATTTACAAGTGTTATTAGAATTTCTTGAGGTATCCACTTTGGGAAGATCACGTTTAGGAAATTTAATTTTTACAGATTCTTCTAAATCTTTATTTTCAACCTTAATGGGTTCTGGTGGGGGTTTTGGTTTTTTAGTAGAAACAATTTCAAATCCTAAATCAGTTACTTTTTGACCTTTAAATAATGTTAAAAATTTTGATTTTGAAGATTTTTCTACAATATTAGTTTCAACTTTTTTCTGATTTTCTTCATTCTCCTCTGTTGGAGCAATATTTTCTTCTTCAACTTTATCAATATTTTCAATAACATCATCTTTTGAAGGTTTTTCCCTACTAATTACTTGATTTCTTTCCACAATAAATGGAAGACCATTATAAAGATCTCTTTTAGGCATATCAATTTGTTTAACAAAATCAGATATTTCAGAAACTTTATTATGCATTGTTTTTAAGCTATGAAAAACATCGTTTATACTTGGTTCAGCTCGATTAGCTATATATAAAAAATAAAAATACATTATTAAAGAAGAGAAAATTTTTTGATATTATTAATTACCTAGATTAGCAAAACTTATTGTTCTTTTACTTAAAGTACAAAAATATGTTTCAAACAATCTAATTAATTCAGTTAATGCTTCCACAGTCACCCCTGAAAAACCAATATCTTCAAGAATTATAGCCATTGTCTTTGTAACCTCATCTCTAATACACTCTTCTGGCCCTTGTGTTAAGGGATCCATTGGACATTCAACCATTAGACAAATTATTATTAATTTTTCTGCATATATTTAGATAAAATATAATAAACAATTTACAAGAAGAAAAGTCAATCCACAAAGCATGGAAAAACTAAGTGTTTAACCATGTTGGGTACACAACACACCATTGAGTATGTACTAATATCGTTATAAGACCATATAATTATTTTGTGCCTTTATTGTATTGGACCATATTCTTACAGTTTAAGATTTATTCATCTAAAATTCTTTAATTTTTAATATATAAATGTAAAATAAAAATATAACATTAAATTTTTTTTTATTTATAAAACATAGTGGTAGATGTAAATTTAATTTATTAAATTTATTATATAACTTTATTTTCTATAAATTATTAATTATTATGACTATAATTAATTACTATTAAAATATGGTATAGTAAATAATTAATAATTATTTATTCAATATTTGATTTGACGATGGCTAATAAATAAAAATGATAAACAATAAAGTTTTTGAAATTTTATTTATCTATGTAAAATTGTTATTTGTTGTAATTTTGTCAAAATTTATGCAATAGTTTTTTTGTTTGTACAATTATTTATTAATTTATATTATTTTAATAATTAATTTAATTTAATGATATTTTATTAATAACACTATTAATACAAAAATATATATCATTGAAAATTAATTAAAAAAATTAAAAAGGTTTTTTTAATTACAAATTTATTATAATATACTATATTAAAATTTGTTTTTTTTATATTTTTATATAACAATATAAAATAAAAACCATTTAACAATATCATTGAGTTTCAAAAATTTACTAGTAATCATTCAATTTTTTTTAATAATTGTTAAATACAATTTATTTTATACTTTTTGAAGTTTTATGTATAAATTATTAATCTATATAAATTTTTTATAATGGTAAAATGATGATTTATAAGTTAAATAAAAAATAAAATTAATCTAACAAATCTAACAAATAAAGTTAATTTTGATGAAAAAAATTCTATAAATCTTTTCTTATTATTAATTAAATTATTTTTTTTTATTATGTCTTCTGGTTTTTTATTTAATTCTAAAGATTTGACTAACAACTCATTGAAACCACTTTATTATAATGATTATAACTATGAAGGATTTGAAATTTTTTCACCAAACAGAAGACCAATAGAGACTATATTTGTCTCATTCAATGAAATTAAAGATTCATTAAAACCAGGAGATATTTTGGAATTTAAATATTCCTTATTCAATCATTGGGCTGTCTTTCTTGGAATTTATAATTGCCTTTATATTATAATTCATTTTCGGGTAATAAAACCAGCACCATGTATGAAGCATAATGTTTTTATTGAGCCTATTGATGAAACAAGAAAGATTAGAATAAATAATTTTTATGATCATGATTTGAAGAAAAGATTACGATCTGCAGATGAAATACGTAAATTAGCAATGGAGAAATTGGAATGTCATAATCCATATAATATCATCACTTTCAATTGTAAACATTTTGTTAAAGAATTAAGGTATTACTAACTTTTTTTTTCTTAAAAAAATTTTATTTTTTTAAACTAAACAAAGATTATTTTAAAATGAATAAGTAACAAAATAAAAAGTAAAACTTGATTAAAAATATTGTAATTTACAGAATTAACTGATAAAATTTCTTCTGGTAAATTTTCAATACATCTATAATACATTATAATAATTAGTGAAATATATTTATCTTCATTAAACTTACGTCTGATTAGTTTTACATTTAATATCACAAATTTCTCCATGATAGGATGGATGACATTTACAATAACCATTTTCATATTTTCCATGAACACATGAAACAATATTTAAACATTCAGGACCAGAATAATATTCGCTACATTTACATGTACCATTGACGCTATTTATAAAACGTCTCGAATGTAACTCATCTGGAGTTAATCTCCAACATGCAAGTCTCTCACACCATCTTCCATCCCATTGATTTTTACAAGAACATTCTAATCCATTATTTCCTTTTGATAATACACCATTATTTTCACAAATAGTAGTACACCCTCTAAATTAACATTCAAATTAATAATAGAAATCTTCTAACTAACCTTCCTTTTCTGAAAAATAGATTATCACTACATTTGTTATATATATGACAAAAGGCACCAGACCACCCAGGTTTACAGATACAAATGCCGTTTTCAATAATTCCATTAATTCTATTATGCTTGCATCTAATTTCTTCATACTCAATATTATTACCATTTTTTCTCCATTTTCCATTATCATATTCCCAAAGACCACATTCTTCAAAAAATCCATTTATTAAACCAAATTCTAATAAAAAAAAAATCGTTATATTTGTAACATTTTAAAATTATTAAAAAAAACTTACCAGTTTCTGTGGTACAATTTGCCAAAGTATCTAAATTAATTTCCTCTAAATTTTCACCATCACTATCTGTATTTTTAAATCTTTGTAAAAAAACGCCTGATAAAAATAGTAGAATCAAAATGATATGTCCAAAAAAGTGGATCCCTTTCAAAATCATATTTAAAAGGCAACTTTTTTCAACCAGAAATAAGTATAGTAATTTGAAACGTCTAAAAAATTAATATAAATGATAAAGTTAGGATAAAATGCTTAATATAATAAGAATAAGACTTTTTATATTGTGAAAATGCGTATAATAGGATTGGTTATTGGAATAAAAAAACGACAAGAAAAAATGTACTTTGTTTAAATGTGTTAAAAAAGTAACAAGATTTTTATACTTTATCACCATTAAATTAAAGGATTTTTTATTAGTTAATCTAAATTTTATTTTAAATAAAACATGCATCTTTATAAAATAAGTAATGCATTTTATAAAATTACATTCAAACATACAATTATTAATTAGTTAACATGTATCATATACTTTGTCCTTTTATTTCTTTTTATAATTAGTGGTTTGTAAAAAAAATTATCTTTTACATACTAATTTTATATCCTTATTCTTTATTAAAAAAAATATTTATTCTTCTTTCTAAATATTTAATATTACATTATGAAATTTTTTTTATATTTATAAAAATTTATCTTTTAGGGGTTTAAATAAATAGTTATTATATTTAAAACAAAAATATTTTAATTAATTTTTATTAATATTAATGAAAAATAAAATATAAATACTTTTGTATATTAAAGATAATCTTAAAAATTTTTTTTTTCTAATTTTATTTATATAATTTAGGCTTTTTGTTTTTTGTTTCTATCTTTTTATCTTTAAAAAGATTTTTTTTATCTTAACATTGCTATAAAAACAACATTTTTATGAATTTTTATATAAATTTTATCTAAATTATTTATAAATTGTTTATAAGTAAAAAAAAAGTAATAACATTATGATACTAAAAGCTGAATAACTTCATCATTATTCTTATTATTCACTATTTTTATTAATAATTGTATAAAATTAGAAGTAAAATTGTCTGGAAATTGTCTAAACAATACCTAATAATACATAAAAAAATTTTTTTTACTATAAAAAACACAGCATAATTGATGATATAATATTTTTACTTTCATAATTGAACTTATTCAGTAACGCTTTAACAATAAATTCTATAATTTTGTATGGTAAATTTTTTTTATTGAAGTATCCTCCCACAATCAACGTCATTTTATTTTATAAAACTTTATGTGAATTTTAAAAAACATTTTTCTTATATATTTTTTCACTGTTAGAATATTAAAATATTTAGTATATTTAAAATAAAAGATATACCATTTAAAATGTTAATGGGGAATTATGTAGTTCCTTTTTTTTAAAAAAAAATTGTATAAATTTAACATATTGCTATTAATATACTTATGACAAAGAATATACTTTTATTTTACTATCAAAATAATTAATTTTACAATCGGCAAGGATTTGAAAATTTAATATGAAAATAATCCTTTTTTTATATTTTATTAACTACCTTTCGTTTTAAGTTCATTAATATTAAAAATGTTAATTTTTTTTAAAATACTTTACGTCAAAGCCCTTTTTTTTCTAACTTTTCATTCTAATATCATTATTTTATATTCACAAATATTTTGTTTAAACATTTTATTCCTCTTCATATTATTTATTATATCATGCCTCCAGAGAATTGTAATAAATTTGTCCAAGTTAACTTGGAACAATTAAATGTTACAAAATCTAGTCAACAATTTCTTTTAAGTCACCATCATGTTATTCATTCACATAAAAATTTCACTACAGAAGTTAGAGCTATTTTGGATATTAAGAAATATATTCCCAATGCTTCCATTATTCTCAATGAAAAAAGTACATCGTTAGATGCAATTATTAATAAGTTGGTTTTTGAGATTTTTTCAAGCAACAATCTAGAACATTCTTTTTGCATCGAAGATGTAAAAGAAAAAATTTTTAATTATTTTAATTATCCAAAGGGGAAAAAATCTTTGGAATTACCTCATTTAAAAAATGTAATAACATCTGTAGAAATTACTAATGAGAATATTTTTACAAGTCAAAAATGTTTAACTATTTAGTAAGTATAACTGATAATATTATAGTAATAACAATTTTATTTTATAGTTGTGATATTGAAAAAATTTCTAAATGTCATGTAGGAATTTGTAAATTACAAACACCAACTAATTTTGGTTCATTCTTAGAATCAATTCAATATATATCTTTGATTTTTGGTCCTATATCATCTAAACTTACTAAGACATCATTTGAAATTGGACGAACTATTTCAACAATTTTAAATAATGAATCCTTAATATTAGACTTGGAAAATATTACGGAAGAAGAAGAATTTAAAACTAAAATATTGTCTTATTCAAAAGAATTATGTAAAATTAGTGATGAAAAAGAAATTGAAAAGTTTAATACTAATGTTAAAAACAAATGGGAGCCATTTCTATGCATTATTAATGATTTCAAAGGACGTTGGAAATATTACTTATCTGACTGGTGGGATGGGTTATCAGATTATTATTCTATTTCTAAAACTATTTCCACAACTATTTATTTGTTTTTCATTATCCTTCTAACAACGATAGCATTAGGAATGTTAAATGAAAATAATACAAAGTCAAAAATAACTGTATCTAATCAAATTTTATCTCAATTTATTGGTGGAATCTTTTTTTCTCTTATTGGTGGTCAACCTTTTCTTGTTCTCTTATCAACTGCTCCCATATCTATTTGTATTTCTATTATTTATCAAATTTCATTAAATTATAATTATAATTTTTATTATTTATACACTTGGACTGGAATTTATACATCTATTTATCTTATAATTTTTGCAATTTTTCAAATGTCTTCTATAATGAAATATGCTAAAAAAAGTTTAGAAG
The DNA here is from genome assembly GCA_029582065.1 of Strongyloides stercoralis. Taxonomy (NCBI): domain Eukaryota; kingdom Metazoa; phylum Nematoda; class Chromadorea; order Rhabditida; family Strongyloididae; genus Strongyloides; species Strongyloides stercoralis. The sequence continues at coordinate 12,317,759 of CM055866.1, read as the reverse complement.
AACTTTTTGGATTATTTATTAGTATATCGTTGATTATAAAAGCTTCACAAGCAACATATTTTGATATTACAAGATATGACAAAAATTGTTCTAATCCTTTAGATGTCCTTTCTTGTGATAAATCCAGTGGACTATTATTTATTATTATGATTTTTGGAACGTTATTTATTTCTTTATGGCTATTTAGTTTTAGACAAACACAATATTTAAATAAATTTTTAAGAAATTTTATTGGAGATTATAGTTTACCATTAGCTGTTTTAATTATGACAATTTTTGGTATAACTATTTTTAAAGATGTACCCAGAGAAACATTTACACTAAATGATAATGAAACACTTTTTAATTTAACACAATTTTGGATTATAAAAAATGATGAACATTTATTAGCATTAAAATTATCTATACCAATTTCAATTTTATTTTTTATGGATCAAATTATTGTAACGAGAACTGTAGATAATGAAAATAATAAATTAAAAAAAGGTTCAACTATAAATTGGGATCTTTTTGTTGTTGGAATTTTAAATATAATTCTTTCTATTTTTGGTTTACCATGGATGCATGGAGCCTTACCACAGTCATTTCTTCATTTACGAGCTCAGGCGGATGTTGAAGAAAAGATAGTGGATGGTGTATCAGTAGAAATAATAACAAAAAATAGGGAATCACGTTTAGCAATTTTTTTATCACATATATTAATAATTTTAACATTTTTATTTTTTCTACCATATCTTCAGCAAATACCAACAGCTGTTTACCATGGTCTTTTTTTAAATATGGCTTTAATATCAATGTTAGGAAATAAATTTATTGATAGAATATTTTTAATTTTTACTCAGCAACATTCATATCCATTAACAAGTTGGATACAAAAAGTTCCACAAAAGCAAATCCATTTATTTACTATTTTTGAAATAATTCAATTAATTATATTAGTATGTGTAGGCTTTTCTGGTAAACCATTTGTTGAGTTATCTTTTCCTATAATAACTTTTCTCTACATTCCCCTACGTCTATGGATTTTACCGTTCTTTTTTACAAAAACAATTTATCTTGAATACTTAGATAGCTAACATCAACTATTATGTTAACCTCTTTTTTTTTAAAAATTTTTTTTTGTAAATTGTTTCTTCTACTTTTTTTTTTATAAATTATTACTTTTATTATTGTTTTTTTTTTTGCCTCATTGGTTTTTTTTTGTATATTTATATATCTAAATATTTTTAAATCTATTATTAATATATTATCATATCTCTTTTTTTTGTATTTTTATTATTTTATAAAGAAAATAGAAATTCTACAGCTATAAACAATTAATGTTTATGTAAAAAATTTTAAATATATCTATATATATTATCTTTATTTAACTACGTATAAGATGAAATATATGTATATATTTTTTTTTCTAATTTTTAAAAATAATTTTAATTAATAATTATGTTTCTTCAGATTATATATTTATTTTTTAATCTATTAATAAAACATTATACAAATGGAGTACTACTAAGGTGAAATTATAAAATAAGTTTATCAACAATTTTTTAAATTTATTAAATATTTCAAATATATTAACTATAAAATTTTAACTTTTATCTATATTATTTATAATATCAATCATTTAGTTAAAATATTAATAATTGTCTAAGCAATAAGATAATTATTTTAAATTTGTTATTAATGTTATTAATTGTTGTTATGTCTAATATATATCTATTTATTTAACTATTATATATATTATATCTAAAAATAGGAGATGTATTTTTTTAGAAAATATGGAAAGTTACATTGTTAATCATTTTTTATATTTTATATTATTTAGATAATAATTTTCCTTTATTTTGTTCACATCTTTTATTTCATTTTATTTAATTTTCATTTTTTTTTCATGAATTATATAAAATTTATATCTTTCTATCTTATATATAATATTAGTAATAAAAAAAAAAACTTTAATGTTTCTATATAGTTATTTTAAACTACTATTACTAACATTTACAAAAGCTATAATTAAACTTTTCACTACTTTCTACTTTATAAGAAATTGTTACATTTTTAGAAGTGTGTATATTTAAAATAAGAATCTTTTTCCTTTTTATGGTTTAATGATTTTACTTTTTTAATCTATTCAACAACAAACATATACGTAAATATAGCATAAGTTATTATTTTATAAATTTTTTTATAAATTAATATAACATCACTTTTAATAATCAATTTAAACAATAAATGATTATTTCCTGATTCCATATTTTGTACATTTAATTTTACTTTTTTGATAACAATAATACCCCAATGTTGTTTGATGATTAAATAATAAAAACAATTGTTTAATATCTTTTAAAAAAACCACTTTACTTTTTTTTTCTTTATTTTTTTTCTTTAAAAAGTTATGTTTATATAAATTATTCTAAATTGATTTTATATTCTAATTCATTCATAAAAAATGCACTAATTTATTCTAGTAATTTTTAAAAGAATTATTTTAAAAATTTATTTTATATTTGTTTACATATTTAACAAATAATTGATATATCATTAAAATAATCAGTTTTACTTAAAATAATTATATCACCTTTTTAAAATGAATAGTTAATAAGATTTATCCATATATATTTGTTTATCAATAAATATACATCTATATCTCTCTCTATACAAAATGAATAATTATAATTAATGGTAAAAATTTATAGTAAGGTAATAGGAGTAATTTATAAATAATAAAATAAATATTTAAAATAAGAAATAAATAAAAAAAATAGGAGTAACGTATGATAAATTTTGTTAAATGACACTAAAAGTTAATAATTAACTTTAGATAAAAATTTTAACATTATATAATATATTCCATTACTATAAAAAAAAATTACTATTTTAAAATTAAAGAAAATAGTCTTTTATTTGTATGAAAATTTTTATTTTCTTAATATATTAAGTGCTTCATGATATTAGTATAATGCTGCCTTTGGACTACATAACAAGGGGACACTAAATATAAATGAAGGAGGGAGAAATAAAATTAATTGAAAAATGAAAAGAAAACTACATTATTTTGGGATTTTATAAAGTAGCTTTTTTTAATAACTTTGTTATTTTCTTCTTTAATATAATTATTCAATATATAATTTATTTAATATATATTTTTCTTTTTTTTATATATACTATAGGATCAAATTAAGCAATTCTTATAATATTATTATTATTTTTTAAGCATGACTTTAAAATTTATAAAAATAAATTTTATTTCTAATAGTAGTCTTTAACTATTAAAAAAAATATTTTTATCATCTTTTAACTAAATTTCATTCTATAATAATAATTATTCTTTAACCATATATATTGAAGAATCAAATTAAAATTTCATGTCATATGCTTTTATTATAAATACACATTATATTCATCTTTCATCTAATGTAAACATATATCCTCCCAATTTTTTAAACTTAATTTGAGTCTAAAAAAATTTAAACTATTTTTATATCTATTATACAACATTCCTTAATATAACTGGTATTAAAATCACTCCCCTTTCTCAAATATATATTTAGAATTGACCAGTTTTTGACTTATCTCTAATCTAATGAAGCTTGCCATATTCAATTTCTGCTTAATGAAATATAAAACTTCTTTCATATTTAATTCAGCTCTCTTTTATATTTATATATTTTTTAATATATTCTTACTTTTAAATAACAACTTGTAGCTTGCAGCAAAAAATTCTATACAAAAAAATTGTCATTTTCTTTTTTTTAATAATAATAATATTTATTAATACATTTTTTTTATTATGTATCTTTTTTGATAAAAAAAATTTCATTATAAATATTCTAATAGGTTATCCCTTATGTGTACCCTGTTGTTGTTTTTTTTTTAATATTTTATTTAAAACATTTCATATTAAATGTATGAATTCATCACTTAAAAATCATACTTACAAAGTAATGTTTTATTTTAATTTTAAGTACATATAAAAGAGAAACATTTGATGAAACCAGTTGAATTATTAATTTTTTCAATTTACATATTTATGCTTATAATTATCTTTCTCATGTTTCCTTTTTAAGAATTATTTTTATAAAGTTTAAGTTTTTTATTTTTAACAATTATCTTTTTTTTTATATATTTCCTTGTAAAGTATAATAAAATGAAATTTACTTTCTTTATTTTTAGGATCGTTAAAATAAATACGTTTTGGGGTTTATTTAGTTATTATAAATAAGGAAGATAACTGTTAAAATAAATTACACTATCCATATTTATTTCATATATCATACTAAATATAATCATTTTTATAAAAATTATCACATTAAATCTCTTTCCTCTCCTTCTTATTAGTACACCATTTTCTTTTTTGGTAACAAATTGGCTAAAAAGAAAATATTACATTAATTAATACTCCCTTCATTTATTGTATTTCTTTTTTCAAACCTAATATTAAATATATATATATATTGTATATATATTAAAATTTCTAATCTCTCCTTTTTATACCTTGTTTTTATATTAAAATTTATTACTTTATATATTAAATATTATTACATACCATATTTAATTATTCTTCCTTATTTTTAAAATATTAGGTAATAACAAAAAATAATTTATATATAATGATATCACGATATCTCATTATATTTATTTTTTTACTTTTAATTTTCTTATTTTATAAAATATAATTTGTATCAAAACTTTTAAATAATTTTTATACATTTTTATATTTTTATTTCAAATATTCAATTAAATAACTATGACATTTTCAAAATTATCTAGAATATATCTATATATAATATTTTTATATATATTCTAATATTTTATTATCTTTTACATATTTATTTATATCTTTATAATATTTTTTTTATAAAAAAAAACAGTTTAATTTTATAAAATTTCAAATAAAATGATTCAATTATATAAATAAAATTTTGAAAATTATAATATTTTAATCTTTTTCTTTTTATTATATTGAAAATATTATTAAAAAATTACTTTTAATTTTTCTCCTTCTTTCTATTTATTTAAAAATTCTTTACTCATTTTTAAATAAAACTTTTTCTCTTTATATTGAAATAAATGTCCTTAACTGATATTTATATATACATATGTATATCTATATCATTTTTTTAAAGATGTTTTTAAGAACAACAAACTTTTATCTTCCTTTTTAAAAAGAAATTTATTTTTATTTTATAAATAATAGTACATATTACAAAATATTTTTTTTTAATGATTACTATTATAACATTATAACTAACAATGAGAAATAAAAGGAAAAATATATTTACTTTTCTTTTGTCTATCTTATTCCATATCATCATTACCAATAATATTTATAAATTTATATAAAATATATATATTTTATTTTTTAAAATGATATATGTAAATGAAGCGATAGTTTCCTTCATTAATAAATGAAAAATAATTTCTATTAAAAGCTCCATCACAGAAGAAGAAGAAGAAAAGGATTTAAAAGGAAAAAAAGATGATAGTGGAATAATTATTATTTTTTTTACTTGTAGATTGTAAAAAAAAATTATTTTTTATCCACTTAATAGATATTATTCATTTATACTGTATTTTTAATTTTTTTATGTAATATTTTAATTTAAAAAATTATAAATAATGTTTACATAATAATTAATTATGTATAACAATTGATATAATTGAAGAATAGTTAAAAGATAATTTGATATTATTTTACATAATTTTATTACTTAGAAATATTTTTCTACTATTACTATATCTTCTCTTTTTCTTTAACTTTTTTATTTATTATTATTAAACATTGATTTATATTTTTAATATGGTTTTTTTCTTTTTTTTTTTTAAATATATTTAAATTTACTTTATTATTTTTTTTTTTTACAATTAATAAAAAACTTTAAATAAATATGTTGTCTATATATAACTAACGTCACTAATCCATCTATATCTTTTATTTTTATAATTATATTTGATGTATAAAATATCTATATTATTTTTCATACCTCTTCCACCCCCTTTTTTAATTTAATACAATTTTTTATTGAAATATTACTTTTACTTTATATATATTTTTATTTTATCTTTTTCGATACATATGTTACAAATTTTTATTTGATTCATTTTATTAATTAACTTTTAAAGAATTATATATAACAAATACATCTATATTTTATTATCATATTATTTACTAAAAAAAAATTTAAATATATATTTTACTAGAGAAAGGATAATTTTGAGAACAATAATTAAATTCTATTATAATTATTTTTTTTGTACTCAATTATTAATACAGAATTTTTTTTAAAATATATCCTTGTTACATCATTTTATAAACAACATATTAAATATGTTATACTAATTACAAAACCAACAAAAAATATTTCATTAACAATACATTTTTCATGTGACAATAAACAAGAGAAAAAAAAAGGAAATATTTTAATTAACTAAAAAAAACTAATATATATATATATTATATATGTATATATATTTATATTATTATTATATAAAAAAATTGTAATATGTCTAAAGTTTGTGAGAATAGTAGAAGTAACTCAACAATAGCTGGAAAACCACTTGAAAATGAAAATTTGTCGACTTCTAATTCCTTTAAAAAATCAAAATTATCTAAATTAGCACATTTTGCAATTCGATCAACACCACCCTCCGTTAATCCTTCCACAACAATAGGACCTAAAGAAAGTACATCATCAACAACAGGACCATTCTTATTCTCAGGAAGGCATACCGTACCTAATAGAAAAAATACTATTACTGATATTGGAGGACATAAAAGTTCACAGTATAGTGTATCAAATTTATTACCTTCTAGACCATCATTAGTATCACCAACTTCAATACAACCATCTACATCATCTAAAATTGGTAATAATAGTTCGATTGATACTAAATATCATACTTTATCATATACATTAATTGTTGGAACATACTGGGAAAAGTATGATGGATTTTCAGCTATTGGTGGTGAAGAAATTAGTATTCTTACATTTAATAGAAAAAATAATATTAAAGCTCCTGTTAGAGTTGGAAGGATAAAGAATAGATTATCTTTACTTGATTTATTAAGATATGAAATTAATCAGTTAACTTTATTACCTAATCCTAGAATTCTTCGTACCCTAGAACCATTAGAAGATACGAAGTAAATTATATAATTTTTTTTTCTTCTTCATATTAAAAAATTTTTTTTTTATATTTAGAGATGCATTAACAATACCTTGTGAACATATATATCGGACACTTGATACAATGGTAATTCATGATGGAATAACACTTCTAGAATCAAAACTAGGTGCTCTCCAAATAATAGAAGGCCTTATATATCTTCATAATACAGCCCACATATTACATGGAAATTTAACACCTAGTGCTATTTATGTAACAGGAAATGGATTATGGAAAATAGGTGGTTTTGCTTTTAGTGTTTCCGCTAATGACGCTAACATGTATCCTTGTTATCCGTGGACCAAAAAATTATCACCTGACCTTCAACCTGACCTTGATTTTCTTGCTCCAGAATATTTAGAAAAAGATATTCAATTTGTTACGAATGCTGCTGATGTCTTTAGTTTTGGTGTTCTTATTTGTTGGATATATACAGGTTTGTTTATTAAAAAAATTTATTTTTTTTTTTGTTTATTATAAAAATAAGTCTCTTTTTACAAGATATATTTAATAATAATATTATTATTATTAACTTTTTCCTTTTACTACTTTTTATTTATTTATAATTATATAAAAATATGGACCTAGTAAACATTAGTGGACGCACTTTTTTTCTCGTTTTGGAGAAACGTTTTAGAAAAATAATTAATGAATATTGTAAACTACGTCTAATTAAAGCCTTTTAAAGATTCTTGTTTGGTTCTGAAACTTTTCGAAGCTTCAGGAACGTTTTATTTCTTAAAGTTTCCAAACGTTAAAAATTGATAGAAATAGTTAAAAATACATTAAAACTTAATAGTAAAACATAAAAATAACGCTATATTTTCTTTTGCTGCATTAAAAATTAATAAAAATAATCTAGAGTCCTTAAAAACTTACCCAAATGCTTGAAACTTTTATACATAAAAAAGACTGATATTCAAGTATTTAAAAAAAGGGTAATTTAGAGTATATTCGTAAAGCGAAAAATTTTTCAACTTATTTCCTTAATTCTGATATCGATGTTTATATAAATATTGTTAAAGAAACATGGTTAGAAGTTGAAATAAAAACTTTTGGAACACTTTATAAGATCATATAAAAAAAACTTAAAAAAATAGGAGATTTCTACATTGCTGTCTTATCGTTTCAAAACAGATATTATTAAGACTAATAATTAAGATTAAAAATAAATTCTTGAAGTTAAATTAAAATACCCTTGTTTTGTCTAAAATGGTATTGCTTAGGGGTTACTGCATTATTAGTGCCATTATATTGATATCTTTAATAAAAATTATTGTCATATTTGATATAATATTCAAATTTAAAAGTTAAAAAAAAGTTAACTTTTTTTTTATAAAAATATGTTTTACACTATATTATTACCATAATTTGAATATTAAAATTATTTAAAATTAATTAATATATTCAAAAACAAGAAAATTAAAATGCGTCCACTAATCTTTACTTTAGCCAAAAATATATATTATTTTAATTAATATTTTAATATTTACAATTTTATAAAATTAAATATTAACTTTATAATAATATTATTAATTTATTTTAGGAGGTAAAAGAATAATTGAAGCTAAAAATAATCTTGAAACATATCATATAGTTGTTGACCAATTAGATAAATGTCTTGCTTCTGTAGGTTTTGAAATTGAAGAACCATTATTATCACAAATACGTGATGTCTTATCAAAAGATGTTTCTAAAAGGCCAACTATGCAAGGATTAGCATTAAGTAAACATTTTAAAGATCCTGCTGCTTCAGTTTTAAGACAATTAGATGATCTAGGACAATTATTTGATCCAGATCAAAAATCACTATTTTTAAAAGAATCACTATCTAAAGTTTTAAAGGATATTCCGGAATCAATTTGGTTTTCAAGAATTGTTCAAAGATTTAATCAAAGTTTAATTGGAGTTGTTGAATTTTATCCAGCAATATTGAAACCGTTATGTGTAATGTTAGATAAATGTGAATCACATAATATTAAAAAATTAGATATTTGGTTTCATCGTATTTTTGAAAGAATTCCACTTGAAGTTGTTGAGGATATCGTTCTTGAATATCTTCCAATTCTTTATAAAAAATTAGGTGATAAATTAATTCAAGAAAAATGTTTAGATTTTATTTATATAAATATGTCTTCATCAGATGAATGTCATATTAAAGTTGGATTAAATGCATGTAAAAAATTAAGTATGATTATACCAATGGGTTTTATTATGGAAATATTAATACCAATACTTCGAGGTTATGGAAAGTATCTTGATGATAATCCTACAAGACAAGCTGATTTTTTAAGCTTAATAGAAGATATAACAACTAGATGTAATGATAAGGAACTAGAAATAATTCTTCCATTAACTTCTATAGCTAATTCTTTACATACAATTGTTGTTTATGCAAAAGCTAGGCTTGTTCTTTCTTTATGTCTTAATGGAGCACAAAGGTTAAAAAATCATGTTATTGTTACTCATGATCTTTTACACCCTTTAAATCTTGGCTTAGGTTTAATGGAAATGAATGATAAATATTTTAGTGAAATTCTTCATGCAATGGCACAACTTGTGGAACAATTACAATGGCTTAAACAAATGAAAACAAAAAAAGAATCTAAAGAGGGTTTATTAAAGGTAAATGGAGATTCAAAAGAACAATCTGTTTCTGTTGTTAATTTACCTAAACTTATCGTTTCTGAAGCATTTACTAATGATAATAGAAAAATGTCTTTTCTTTCAGCTGATGGTAGGCTTGATGATAGGTTTTTTCGAAGGTTTTCTAAAGATAGTAGAAGTTCTATAGAATCAGAATGTTCATATAAATTAAGTAAAACAAGTGATATTAGTGATGATTCTTATAAATTAGTTGAAATTGGTAATAGAAGAAAGAAAAGTTGGTTAAATAGTTACAACAAACAAAGTACCTCTTTTGATCAAAGTAATGTTCCAAGTCCTCTTCTTGATTCACCAACAAGATCAATGTAAGTTTATTGTTTATTTATTTATATTTTTATTAAAGAAGGCGTGGTGCAAGAAGCGTTCGTTCTGGAGGAAGATCACGTACCGGATCACCAGCATACATTGATGCCAGTGTCTCAAACAGCCCAAATAGAAAAGATTCAGGGAAACCAAATATTTTTACTAATTTAAGTCATAATTTAACGTGCACACTACGTAATACATTTTCATGACATTAATACAAAGTAGAAAAAAAAAGAATGAGATAATCCAAAAATATACATAAATTATAGTATTAATAAAACTGTAAAGATCTTTATCAAAAATTATAAATATCATTAAAATATTTAAATAAAAACTAAACTATATAAATCCACAGAGAGACATAATAAAAGAGTAATAATATAAATTGTTATAATAAAATGTTTATAAATAAATTATATGTATAATATTAAAAATATATAAAATCCTTACCCTAAAGTACTATTTTGATACAAGAAAAAATTATGATTGGCGTATTGTTAAAATATAATGACATACAACATTATTTTTATAAGCTATTTAAGCTATTATATAGTATGCCCTTAAAGCATATTAATATAACAATTATTTTTTATATGAATTAAAAAAATATATATAAAATATAATCTTTATTTAAACCTCTATTTTTAAAATAATATTTAAAACACTATAATATAAAATGATAAATAAATTAGTAAAAAGTTTTAACAAAATATTTTTTTTGTTAATTATTGATAAAATTTAAATATTTTTAAAATATTTTTTTTTCTTAAAAATATTATTTAAAAATAATATTTTATCATTGGATTTTATTCTTATCAATAACATTTTACAACTATTAGTATTTTAAAAATCTCTGATTTATGGGAAAAAGTTTAGTAATATAAATTTCTTTGTTAATCACATCATCTCACTATCATTTCTTTTACATTTAGTACCATTGTTAAACTATTAACTTTTGACTGATAGAAAAGATTTATTTTTTTTTGTTATAGTAATACCGTATATTTTGCAAATGTTTTATATGTAAATAAATCTTTTTATACAAGAACATTTTTTACTTTAATACTTTGTATAAATTTAATATAACTAGAGAATGAAAAATAATCTTACAAATTTTATAAATATAAAAAAACTTTGTTAATATAACATTTTTTTTTTGATAATTTTTTATGATTCATATAAAATAAATTTATAATTATGAATAATAAAATATCTATTTTGGGATCTTTTATCTTTTATATATACATTCTAACAATGTGATGTTGATGTTACAGGAAAAACATTCCAAAAAGGATGATTTGATTGTTGAGTTGTTAATTGAATTGGTATACTTTCTTTTGGAACATTTAATGTTGATTGTAAACCATTTGTATGATAATTAAAAGGTTGATAAGAAGTATTTCCAAAAAAATTTGTTGGAAATGTTTGTGGATACATTATAGGAAAACATTGAACAAAATTTTGATTTTGGCTAGGATGCCTTTCAGTTGGTAAAACAATGTCTCTTAATAATGTTTCCAAAGAGGCGGAGTCTGTAAAAGCATTAGGCAAGAATTTTTTCTGTATAAAATTTTCTTTCATTGATTTAATACTAGATAAAAGAAGGAGAATTTTTCCAAAACGATGTTCTTGCCTACAAATATCTTTATTTTTTTCATACTCTTCGAATGCAATTAATATTCGTTCTTGAATAATTTCAACTTTTTCAACATCTAGAAGATCATAATTATCTAAAAAAAAAATTAAATAAAAAAATTAGTTTAATTACCATGATTAAAAAGTAACAAAGCTTTCATACAACCATTTTCAACATTATCTAATTTTAAAGCTCGTAATTTATCAATAAGATTTCTATAAAATTTTAAATATGAATCATTTGTACAAGAATTCAATTCAACTCCACACATTGGTAATGAATAATAATTTAAAAGAAATATATAACACCAATTCGTTTTTAAAAGTGTTATTTGATCTTCAAAACAAAGTGAATTTAAGTATTCAAGTGATTTGGCCCAGTGAACTACAGGATACATTAATTGTTTTTCTTTTAATGATATTGTTAAAAGAAAATTTGTAAAAAATGTTTCTGCATTAACAATTTGTTTGATAACTTCCATATTATATCTACAGTCAAAATTTTGAAATAAAGGCATAAAAGGTGTATTTCCTCCAATTGTTGTTGAAGTAGTTGGAGAAAGAATTGAATTCATTAAATAATTTGATCCATGTCTTGGTGGAAGAGGAAAATTATATGAATATGCATAATTTGTTTGAATTCTAGCTTTTTGAACTAAAAAAAATTATTTTTAATTTAAATTTCAAACAAACCTTCTTTTCTCATTCCCATTTTAATACATTTTTTTAATCTACAAAATTGACATTGATTCCTATGATTAATATCAATACTGCAATTTTTGTTACCTCTACAAATATAACTTACACTTCTTCTAATACTTCTTTTAAAAAAACTTTTACACCCTTCACATGAATATTGCCCATAATGTTTACCACTTGATTTATCACCACAAACAACACAATTTTTATTACCATAATCATCATTAATAGATATAATTTTTTTAATAATACTACTATTAATAGAATCTGAACTTGAACTGACTCCTGATAAAGATGGAGATGATTCTTTAGAAAAAATTGTTTCTTTCTCTTCTTTACTATCTAAAAAATATTTAGATCTATCAATTGATTCTTTTAGTTTTCTATTTTTTCTGTTTATTTCTTCTTCCTTTTCCATTGTATTTTTTTGAAAAAAATTTTTTTTTATTATATAATAATAATTTTCAAATGATTACAGTAATGTAGTTATTAAATAATATCACTAAAAACAATAAAAAAATTTAGTTAAAATCTAAGAAATAATAATTATTTTTATATTTAAAAATTAACTTTTAAAGAAAGTAATAATTAAAAGTTATTAAGAAAACTATGTTACACAAAAAACTACAGACTTCCAGAAAAACTAACAACCCATCAATTTTAATACCAAACAATGAGGGTCTTCTTAAAACCAAATCCTCTATCAAATGCCTTCTAAATCACCCTTGTGTCATACTATGTCTTTTAATTGTCACGCCCTAACCACAAAAGATAAGGAACACATAAAAGTATATTTTTGTCTTCTTTTACTAACTTTAAACTTTTACTTTTTTTTGATTATAAAGACAAAGCATATAAATAAATATATTTATAATATATATTTTATGATAATTTTTTTCTGAACACCATTTCAAACTTAATTTCAAAGCAAAAAAAATAATTTCAAAACTTCAATTTATGTATGATAAACTAATATAATGAGTAAATTGACAAATAAAATATATTTTAACAAAAAATTAATTAAAAAAATTTGGGTTCATTTATTTTAATGATAATATCAAATTTTTTTTATTAATAAAGTTAACAACTTTGATAGAAATCTTACACATACATATTAGTTAAATTTTTTTCACAATAATTGTCTATTATTTTCAATTTTTAATAAAAATATGTTTAAAATAATAATCTTTTTTAATGATTCATTTCAGAAAAAATGTTAATAAAACATTTCGAATACCCAATTTTTTTAAAAATATTATTATAATTTAAATAATAAATTTTATTAAATATATATAATAATAATAAATAAAATAGAATTTCTATAATATCATGTAATGTTGAAACTTTTTAAATCTCTAATACTATTTAAAGAAAAATATTATAATAATATTTTTGTTATTGATATAAATTAAAAAAATATTATTTTTAAAAATTTTTACTTAATTTTTATTATTTATTTTATCATTATTTTTAAAAATTATTAAAAAGAATTATTTAGTAATATAATATTAGACATAATTAAAACAAAAAAGAAAGGGAAAGTAAAAAAAAGGTTGATAGATATATTTATTAATAGGAACAAAAAAAATTAAAATAAAACATTTGAACATATTAATTTTACAAAACATGTAAAAGACAAAATAAATGGCATATTAAGAATAATATAAGAAAAATTGCCGACTTAAATTACAAGATTTTGTTTTATAAAATATATATTATGTTCATTTAAAAAGATTTTTAACCCATAACATATGTTAATTTTTAAAAGTAACATCTAAAAGTTAAAAATCTCTATATTTTATCTTATTAGCGGTATACTTTCTTTTATATAATTTCTTTTATAAAAAAAAAATTCTTGAATATCAACTAAATATATTAACAACTTTCAATAATATATTGTTTTAAATTTATTAAACATTTATAAAAAAAAAGTAAAAGATATTTAAAAAATAACAATAATGTTATAATTAATATATAAGAATAATTTTTAATAAACTTTTTTTTTATAATTTTTAGTTTAATCTAACAATAATCTGACAATGGCATTTAATTATAATAAACAAATATAATTCTAACATATATTTAATTATATAGAAAATATAATAAGTAATTAATTTAAGAATTTCTTCATTTTTCTAAATAACTATTAAATAAATATATAAATATTAACAAAAAGTTATCTAAAAATTACCAAGGACGTAATTACTTTCGATCATTTTATACTTTTCTAAACAACATCAATAAACTTATCTTTTTTCTTTTTTAATTGTAACGCCAATTGACATAGGTTCAAATATTATCATAAAATATTATATCTTACATTAAATGATACCTTTAACTATATAATATAAATATAATATTATAATTTTAAGGTTTCTGGAACACAGTATTTTGTTTTCTACTTTTTTTTAAATAACTTTTTATTTTTAATTTTTTTTTTTATTTTATATTACTAAATTTTTATTATAGGATTTCTTTTATAAATTTATTATACATTTTTATTAAAAAATATTTTATTTATTATTTAATTTAAACCCGAAAATTTTAAATTAATATACTACATTATCGGTAAAATATTTAATTATTATCAATATTTTATATAATAATAATTTTTCATATTACTACAATAATTTAATCTTCTTTTTCAAGTTCATGCCATTGTTCAAAAAATTGATTGGCATTTTCTAAACAATTTTTCCATTGTAATCCTCTTTCTCCTTCTGCAGCTGTTGATAAAACAATACCACCAATATAATCATCATGTTTTGCTACATCATGATCATAAACTTTAACAACTAATGCTTTAGTTGGTAAATCTTTATATGGTATTACAAAATTAAATGTTTCATCAAATTCAGGATTTAATGTTTTCTTTTTTACACTTGTTTTTTTTCTATGATTTTTATTTGTAACTGGTGTAAGAGTAATTTTACAATATGGATCAGAAAATCCACTACTATCCATTCCAATCAATTCAGAACATCTTTTAATATTAACAATTAAACTTCCTTGTGAAAAATTATAACAAATAGCTATTAATATTTTTCCTCTAATCAATGGTTCTGTTGTCATTTCATGAAGAGCATTACTTCTCATTGCACTATCAAGATATAAATTAAATTTTTGAGTTACTCCATTTGGTAATTTCCTTAATAGAACACGTACTTCTCCAAGAAAGTCACTTCCTATTCTATCCCTATCTAAAACTGTTATTCTTAATGTTTTAATTTGTTTTTCCTTTTCCGTAACACCATAATAAACTAATTCCTCATCCCAATTTGGATTTAAAGTTTTTTCAATTGTCTTTGAAGTTAATTTAGTTGCTTTAATATTACCTGGTATCAAATGAAATTTTACATATGGATCTGAAAATCCATTACTATCCATTGCTTTTAAATTTCTAGCAGAAATTAAATGAATTACAAGTTTTTTTTCTTTTGCATAATAAGTTAATTCAAATTGTACTGAACCAAGAACATCTAATAAAATAAAATTTATATTTCAAATATAATTATTACTTTTTTAAAGGAATAAAAAAATTACAAAAAAAAGATAAAGTTATAATAACAACATATATAAATATTAATGAACAGAGGAAAAGCTGATGTACAAAAGCAATTATTTTTGTCTACATAATTTATGACATAAATTAATTAACTTATAGTATGTAATATACATATAATAAACTTTTTTACTCTTTTAAATTTTCTTTTTATAAATGAGTATTTAATTAAATTACATTATATATAACAAATTAACATAAATAGTTACCGACAATAATTACTTTTTAAATTTTTAGGGAAATAAGAAAGTGTAAAATTAATGTGACAAAAAATTTTTTTTTCTTTATAAAAAAAAAATGTGGTTCAAATGTGTATATACTGTATAGTTACCCTTTTTTAAATATTCATTATCATTTTCTTTTAAATAAAAAAAATTCTTATGTTTTTTATTTCTTTTAAAAATATTTCGTGGTAGGCAAAAACATCCTATGTAAGCATTACTAGTATCACGAAAATTTTCTAACATTTTTTCTGCCCCTTCCTGTGAAAAAGAAACTCCATGACTTTTTAAAGAAAATACACTATGACTGACAGGAAGTCGAGGTCGTTGGGATAAAACATCACCAATTGCTTCAATACCAAAACGAGCTTTATTTTGTGATATTTTTGGTATATCTAAGTAATATAATTACATTACAAAACAAAACAATCACAATTTACAAAATTTATAATTAAGAGTATTCTTCAAAAGTTTTCTTTAATATACTTAATTTTTTATCATATTTTGTTTAAAAGTAATTCTGATAAACTTTTAAAAAAATACTCCATAATAAATAAATAAATAAAAAAATTTTTTAAAAAAAAATTACTTACCTTCACCTTCTTGATCACTCATAAATACCGGTGTCGTAGCATTTTCTTTAGCAATTTCTTCAATAGAACTAGGAATATCATTTGGTGTAACAGCACTACTACCTTTAACTTCAATTACTGGATCTAAAGTAAAAAGTGAATTATTGTTACTTGACAAAATATTGTCAAAAAAAGTATTTCCTTCATTGCATGTTCTTTGACTTAAAGATGAAGTACTTGAGCTGGTTGAAGAAGATCGAATATTATTTGCATAAGTTAAATTAATTGAAGGTGTTGATGGTGGTCTAGGTGGAATAGTAGGAATTGTATTTTGATTATTATTATTATTACAATTATTAAAATAATTTTTTGGAGATTGCCTTCCAGGAGTTGCACTTAAAGATCTTTGTTGAAAATTATATGAATATTTAGGAATACCATTTCCTCCATAACTAATTGAAGTTTTTGGTGAAGATGAACATTTGTATGAATAATTAGTTTGTTGTAAATTGTTTGTTAAAGATGGTAAAATATATGTTCCATTGTCAGATTGTTGAGGTAATGTTACAATAGGATATGATGAACCTTTTGAATTTCTTCTTTCAGGTGAATTATATGATTCTTTTCTTATAGATGAATTTGAATGTCTTAATTCATTTTGTGATATTGATGGTGATGTAAAACGTTGAAATTCTGCTCCAGAAATTGAACTTGATAATGTATTTGATTGGTGATTTGAATGGTCTGATTGAACGACTAAAAAAAAACTTTTATAGAAAAATATTTTCAATATTTAATATCAAAAAAAATATTTTTTTCAACACAATAGAGGTAATATTTTTTAAATAAGTATTGTAAAAAAAGATAATACAAATTTTTGGTAAAATATGTAAGAAAATAACAACCACATTTTTTAATAAAAAAATATAAACAACACAAAATATAATTAGGGTTTTATAATGTCAATATATACAAGGTAAACAAAAAAAAACAACATTTAATATAGTTTGGGATTTATAAAATTTTTTTTTAATAAATGAGATTCCCAAACTTATTACAAATAATTTTTTTAGCTATGAACTGACTACTTGGCTCACCGCCTGAATCAATGGACTTTGTGTCCAATGGATAATCGTTAGAAACGATTGTTGTTGGATTTTGAGAAAAATCATCTCCTCCAAAGCTTGAAGGTGTTGCTAAGGATAATCGAGGCGAAGTTGAAGGAGTTGAATGATGACAATAATCATTATCTGAATCATCTATAATATATTGTATAAAATTTTATAATCAATAGATAGTATTTTTTACCTGAATCATATGTTCTATGTTGATTTTTTCCTTTATTAATACCTCCTTTAGAATGTTTACCAATTGTTGATAAATTCTGTGACAATGAATCTGGAATATATGATTGTTTTTGAAGAAAATCTTTTGGCCTATATTGTCTTCTGCTAATTTTTTTTAAATATCCTTGACGTTCATCTGGTTCTGAATCTGAGGAAGTATGTGTAGCTTCACTATTAAAGCTTGAATTACCAACAGGTTTTTCTTTTATCCATGATGGTTGTATTCGTGGTCTATATGGATTATCTTTAACAAAATTTGGAATACTTCCAATAATAGACTCTGATGTTTGAGAAAATTGTTTATTACCCTTATTTTGAAATGAATTTTTATCCATTCTTCCATTATTATTTATACAAGAAGAAGGACTTTGAAGTTTCCTTTTATTTAAATCATTTGTTTTATTAGTATACTTCAAAAAACTAGGTTCCTGTTCTTCAACACTAGGAGATGATCTAACAAATGTTGGTAATTCTTTATAAAACCATGCTCCACTTTTTTTCAACATCTAAAAAAATTAATTTATTTTATTTAATGAAATAAAATATGTTTCTCACAACTTCTCTATATTCGCTACAAACTTTACATAAAAAAATTGGTTCCATCTTTTTTTGATCAAAAGTATCAACACCACAACTTCGTTGACAAACATATTTCCTACAATCATTACACATTGCAGCATAACTTTTTGAAGTAAATAAACCAAATTCTGCTGAACAAAGAAGGCATTGAGTTACTCCATTTCCAGTTGCTCTTGCCTTCAAATTTTCTAATCTTTCAACCATTTTTCTAAAAAAAAAGAATGTTAAAAAAATTTTTTTATTTATTTTTTACTTACCCTATACGAATTTGTTCATTTACTCTTCCTTGTTCTGCTCTTTCAAGTACCCGTTTTATTTGTTCCTGTTCCTCTTCAGTAATACCAGAAGGTTGTGCTTTGGAAGATGTTGGTGATTTAATTTTTGCTGTCCTTACACTCCATCCTGACTTTAATTGTGCTCGTAATTGTAAATGCCTATCACTAGGGCATACCCAAGCATTTTGTGTACCACCAATTTCCCAATCATTCATAAGATCTAAAATTAAAAATAGTATAAATTTAATATATATAAATATTTCCAATCTATATATCATTTAATTAATTTTTGGAAAAAAAAAAATAAAATTTTTTATCACTATTTTATTTAACTACCACTTAAAGTACTGGGAGGTCTTAGTGGTTGATGATAAGAGTCTTGATTTTCCAACAAAGATGGTGACATCCTATGATGGTTAGTTGAATAAGCATCATCAAAAATTTTTTTTTCATTATTAGGTGTTGCTGAAAATGAAAATGTTGGAGTTGGTGATTTAGACATTGAATCTTTAGATGTAAAAGAATTTGAAGTAGAAAAAAGTAATGGCATTCTTGGTAATAAATCTTGATTTAATTCCCCCATCTTATTATTATTTTTTTCTTTTATATCATTTAAATATCTTTATATTTTAATAAACAGTATAATACTATATAATAATTTTGTACTGATAAAATTATAATATTAATTTCAAAAGATAATACAAAAAAAAGCTTTAAGAAATATTTTTCAAATTATTCTTCTATTAAAAATAAAGAAAAAAAAATTTTTTTTTCTAAAAATAGACAAACACAAAAAAATAAAATTATTATATTAAACTTAAAAATAGTTATTAGAATTTTAAATTATATTGTTTATTTATAAATAACAAAAAGAAAATTTAAAATATCTAAAGATATCATTTGATAAAAAAATAAATATAATAAATAAGTAAAAAATTTTAATTATTCTTAATTTAAATTTTTTTAATGTTTTTTTTATTAATGTATTTTTGATTTTAAAATATCACTATTTATTCCATATAAAATTAAAAAAGATTTCACACAAAATATTCTAATGATTATAGAAAAAGAAAATAAATTTTAAAAATAACAATTTATCGAATATAAATATAAAATGGATAAAAGGATATAAAATAAAAATTATATTAAAAATGTTTTATAATTAAATGATAAAATATTCTCTTCTATATTCTAAATTAAAGTAAAAGATTTACTTTTAAAATTAAAAAACATATACGTTTTTAATTATCTTAACTGTCAATTTTCTAAATTAAATGGATAAATTTACTTCCTATTTTTATTGAAAAAAAAGAAAGAAATATTTTTAAAAAGATTTTTTCATTTTCTCCTACAACCTATATTATTTAAACAGTGAAAGAGTTGATATAATTTTACTATGTAAATCTTTATGGTCCAATTTTTATAAGTAACTAAAGATGTTTTACTAAAAATATTATTCTACAAATATATATATAAATATAAAAGAAATTTAATTTTATTTAAACTAAAATATATATTTCTTTTACTTTTTACAAAATAAAATAATAAAATGTATTAAAATAATTTAAATATAATCAAATAATTTATTTAGAAGATGTATAATTTTAGAATAACTACAAAAATATTTTTGTAACTAATCAATTACAAAAACGAAACCCTAATATGTTAAGATTTTATTTTTATCACAAATATTAAATAAAAAAGCTTATAAAAAATTTTTTTTCTTATTATTCAATAAATAAAATAGAAGAAAAGAGTCTTATTTGTAATATAAAAAAATAAACTTTAAAAAATAGATTAATTTTTTTCAATTTATAAAATTAATAATACATTGTTGTAAACTATAAATAACTTTATATAACTAAAATTAATTTTTTAAAGTAATATTTAATTAACTTTAGATAAAAATATTAAAACAAAAATTTCACTATGCATTAAATATCAATATTATACAAAACAAACCAAATAACTTTAATAAAAATATTTTACTAAAGAATTTATTGAAATATATTAATAAATATTTCGTTTTATAAGAAAAAATAAAAGTAACAACATTAAAAAAAAATGTTTTATATCATAAAATATTGATTAATATACTAGAATATTTAATTATTATTTTAGACACTAACAAATATACATTAATAATAAAAATTATTATTCTTTTAACCCTACAATATCATGAATAGTATTCTTAACTTTTCTATACAAAAATATTTATTTTTTAAATCATTAAAAAATGTTAATAAGAAGTTTTAATATTACCTTTAAAAGTAAGAATGAAAAAATTGTAAATATTTTTAATAGTAATTGGATAATTTTTAAAGCTATATAATAATAAAATATGTATGCACTTTAATTACATTTTAACTAAAGAAAAAAATATTAAAAAGATGTAGAAAAAAAAAATTTTTTTTTTGTTAATTATAAATATGATTGTGATAAGTTTTCTTTTTTTTTAATTTTCATTATAATTCATTTTTTATATTTTTATATTATTTTATATTTCATTTAATCATACTATTTTTTCTTCTGTTGCCATGTATTAAGTATATATTATGTATACATCCATCCACAGTTACTACTCAATAAATATAGAAATTATAGTTAAAATGTGTTTTGAAAATTCTTCTTTCATTTTTCTTGTTCATTCAAAATGCATCAAAATAATGATTGTAAACAATTTGGTTAACATTACTCTTATCATCAACCTTCCCAAATATAAGTTCTTTTAATATAAAATTATTATATTTAAAAAATTATAGTTATTATTTTATAATTTAGGTAATTTATTTAACAAATAAGTAAAGTAAATAATAATAATAAAACAAAATTTTTTGATATCATTTATGAATAATCAAATAAAATATGTAATCAAAAATATAATATAATATTAATATATAATTAAATGTCATAATAATAATTTTTTAAATATTTGTATCAATAATATTAAAAAATAAAAACAGAATACATTAGAAAAAAAATTAATGTATTTTGAAATAAAAAAAGTATGAAATTTAGCATATTTTTTTAAATTATAAAATATATAATATAAAATAACAACATCTAATTTCTATTAAATAAACTGTTTAAAGTTTCTAATATATTTAGACAAAACTATAGATTACTATAAAAAGATTCCAAAAATAAATAAATATGAAAAGATATATTTTATATTTGTATTTATTTTTTTATTCTATCTCAGTTATCTTTTTAAAAAAAATAAGAAAAATTCAATGTTTTAAAATTTTTTTTGCAACAAATTTGTTAAACTATTAATATTTTAAAGTAAGTTTTATTTCAAAATTCCCTTTAGATAAAAATTTCCTTTAGTCTAGTAAAAATGATTAAATTTTATTATTTTTTTTTTAAAAGTCTATTCATCCAAACTTTTTAACTCATCATTTTTACTATGAAATTTAAACAGGCAGATATATCATATATACATTTAAAATAATATATCAAAAAAATTAATTCTACAATATAATGTTTGATAATCAAATTTGAAATATAAGTAATTTAATGAGACACTCATTATGGCATATTACTCAAATAAAATAAGGATAACAATTAATAATATTTTTTAAAAAAATATATTTGTAAAAATTTAAAAAAAAATTTTTTAACATTAGTTAAATTAAAAAAATTTTTTTTCAATTGTCTGTAAAAAATATAAATAATAAAAAATTACATTTGTAAAATAATATTTGAAAAACAATAAAAATTTTAGCTAACAAAAGAAGTTCATTATGACAAAATAAAAGATAAAACTGTTTAATATTTCTATGTACACGATTGTTATAAATAATTAGATAACAATATTATAAAATACCAAATAAAGCATATTAAAATAAAATTAATATTTCAAGTCATTAAAGTACATCTTATATATTCTTTTTAAATAAATTATATAAAAATTTAGAAAAATAAAAAAATTTTTTATACATATTAAAATATAGTTTAATGAAAAGGAAACTATTTAATAAAGTGGAAATAACTTACCTTTAGCCATATTTTTAACAAACTAGACCTATTAAATGAAAGCACTTTATCTCTTATCTTTTCATATATTATTTTACAAAAATTGTAATTATAAAATAAAAATTTGTTGATATGACAATATATTTTCTGTTTATATAGTTTTCTGAATTGATAAGAAACAATTTATATATAATAAAATTTAAGAAGAATGAATAAAATATTTCTTTAAATTGTATCGTTATTATTATTTCATATGATTTAATTGATAAATTATGTAGGTGTCAAAAAATGATTAAAATTTTTAAAACGCGTTGTTCTAATAAAAAAAAAATAAAAATGAAAATAAAGGAAATAATATATAAAAAAAGTTAATGCTATATATTACTAAAATTAAAATAAACATTTTTGTATTTATTTTATTGGAACAAACAACAACAAAATACAATTTAAAGAGTAAATGAGGTGATATTTAAAAAAATAGTCTATCAAAAAGCTTTAAGATGATAGAAAAATAATTATCAATTCTTCTTGTTACATGATAATATTTTCCCTTTTTTTGAAGTAATGTATAATTCATAGAAAAAAAATAGGATAAGATAAAAGAAACTTTAAAAATAAAAAGATTAGTATTGCAAATATTTTTTTTATAAAACAAATTCCTTGTTATAAATTTGTAAAGTATTTTTTCATGACATAATATACATAATATTTTATTGCCCTTTTATAAAAATACATTTAAGCATTTCAATTTAAATTTAAGTAATAAAAATAAAGTTTTTTAATGAAATATTTTAGATAAATTAAAATTTTAAATAAATAGTTAATATAAAATATTTTTTTGATACTTTTATAAACTTATAAAATTTGAAAATTTGTAAATTTCTACTAAATTATTTTAAAGAATTGATATAAAAAACCTTTTCTAAAAGAAAAACTAAATATTTTTAAAAATATCTCATTTGAAATAGGTTACTTTAATATATTTATAAATATTAAAAAAGAAATTTGGTAATTTTAGATTATGTTAAGTGATATATAATAAATTAGTATACTAATGTTTCATACATTTATGTTGTTCTAGAAAATTATTAATCAAAAATGCATGAAAATACATCTATATTTTATAATAATATCCTTCTTACTACATTGTATAAGGTGGTTTTTTAGTACTAGCTAGAATGAAACAGATATTTAGAATCACATTACCTATATATCATTATTTTTAAATATATGTCTATGTATTTTTAAATTCAACAAAAAACAACAATAAATCTTTTCTTTTTTTTGTATATTTAATTCAAAAATGTAGCGTCTTAATCTAATAAAAAGCACTTTTATTTTTAGCATTAAGGTGTGTTTGAAGTATTAAATTATAATGATAAGTTTTGAAATAAATAAAAAGATTCTAACATTAATATTAATGTTATTTTTATATATATACATGAACATATATAAATATATACTAAAAGGGGTGGAAATTAAAAAATTAAAATTATTTTTAAAAGAATAGTAGAGTATTTTTTAGTAAAAAAAATGTTTATAAAATAGAAATACATTTGCAAAAAAAAAAAATTTCTATATATTTGTACTTTTTCAATAAAACAATTATATAGTTATATTAAGAAAAAAAATTTAACTATAACCTGTGAAAAATCTACTCTTTTTTTGAGTATTTTATCTTAGTTTTGGGAGTAATAAAAATTATTTTAACCAACATTCATTTAAAAAATTTTCATTTTTTATATTTATAAATATTTAAGCTTCAATAAATTGGAATTTAACTTTTATAATCGTATGATTAAGCAAATTAAACTTCTTACCAAAATACTAATTTTTTTTATGTTATAACAAAATAACATTTAATGAATATAAAAGGAAACTTTTTATATATTTACTAACTTCCTTATAATAATTGTAGTTTAGGTAGGTGTTTTATTAAACATCTTATTAATAATATATATTTAAAAGTTATTAAAAGTTTTAATTAACTATAAATTCTAATAGTAGAAAAAGTAAAGAAAATACCATTAAGATTTTTGAACAAAATTAAGATGTAAACTTAATCATAAATTGTTAATACAAATTAGATAAAAAACTTTTTTATAAAAAAAAAATCTTAATCAAAAACAAAACATCACTTTATAATGTTTTTCACTAAAATATAAATAAATTTTATTTTAAATACTCCCAAAAAAAAGTTATTACATTTTTAGGGTATCTTCTTTCCTACGCATTATTATACTTATATACTTAAATGATAAATGTATAAAACTACTATTAAAAAACTTATTATTTAATAATTATTTATTCTCTTTCAATGTTTAACTTGTATATTTTTTAGTGCAATACTGTTAAACATGTCATAACAAAGTTAATTATATTTAAAAATCTTATTTTCTAACTAAGATATCTTTTAAATATAAAAGAAAAAAAATTAAAACTTGTAAATAAAAAGATAATTTTAAAGACATATTTAGAACTTTTATTTATAAAATATTGTGAGAAAAGAGTAACAAAATTGCCTTTTTAAAATACTTATAAAATAATAATATAATTATAAAGAAAATTATACTATTAAAAAATAAACAAAGAAAAAGAAACATTAATTTTCTCTATTTTGTATTAATAATAATAAAAAAGTTACATATATTAAAAAAAATATCAATGCATAACATACTTCATTTCATTTATTAATAATAATTTTTATTCTACTCTAATAATTTATTATAAAACAAAAATATTTTTACAAAACAAAAAAGAATATATTACAGAGTTGAAATAAAAGTAATAATTATTATTGGAAGTTTAAATATTATTTGCAAATTAAAACATTTTTTAACTAATATTCACTTATAATAACTATTTCTTTTGGTTAAGACTAAATAATAAAAAAAATATCAATAAAACTTCTAAAAACTGTAATATAAAATATAATAAAAATAATTATACTGTTATTTTTTCCAAAACTATATATTTATTATAAATTTTTCCTACTAGTAATGTGAATTTATTATATTACATAATTTTAATTATAACACTTTAACATATATAAATATAAATATTTTTCTTTAATAAGTTAATAACTGAACTTAAAATAAATTTTTATATAAAAATATTGTTTAAAAAAAAAATTACAACAATATTTTTTTATTAAGTGATTTTTTTTAAATTTTTTTTTTAATTTTTAAATTAAAAAACTTACCTAGTTTACCAGGATTTTGTGAGTTAAAAAAAGCCTTAGATAATTTTCGCACTAAAAGAAAAGGAGCTTGAATTTTTTCATAATCATCAGCAACTGTTAATTTTCTACTATCTTTTATTTTCATGGTCTCATCATTACTTAAAGACCATGGGGAATAAGCATAAGAATAGCTTCTATTTTTTTTATATTTTTCATTAAAAATTGATAGTGTTAAAGAAGCTTTTTTTAAATTTAATATTCCTGTAGCAGTAGAAATGGAGGAAAATGATGACTTGTGACTAATGTTAGGTGAATCTATACTTTCACCTGTTATAGAGGAAAAAAGTTGATTACATTTTTCTATTCTTTTTTTAGTAGATTCAGAAATTTGTAAATTTTGCATTAGATGATGCAAAAATTCAAATGATCTAGTAAAATAGAAATATGTATATATATTTTTTTTTGTTGATAAAATAAGATAAGAATATTCTTATAATATTAAGCATTAAAATATATTGTTAAAAAAATAAAAAAATAAATATAAAAATTTAGTCAAAAATATAAAATTATGTATAATGATATGCTAATCATCTAACAGTTATATAATAATACATTATAATTAAAAAATGTTTATTCTTATAATAAAAATTCTTGGTTTATAATATTTTTTATTCTCAAAAAAAAAGAAAAGAAAAGGTAATTATTGTATATAAATAATACTATTATATTTATATAACTATATCTATTTTAAAAACTTTATAAAAATCTTATTTTTTTAGATAAAAATAAAACTAAAAATATAAATTTTCTTAGTAAGTATTTAAAAAAAAAACTTTATTCTTACAATTGTACTTTATTTTCAATATTAATAGTTTTTATTTTTTAAGTAAATGTTTTATATTATTATGAAAAGAAATATCTTATAATAAAATATCTTAATATTTGCTTGATAAATTTTTAAAATCACCTTGGGAATATGAATTCATATAATTATACTTCATACTATTGTTGTAGCTTATTAATACATATACAACAAAAAAAAATACACTTTATTTTTATATTCGTTTTTGTATGTTACTATTTTTATATTAATTCTATTTTATTATTTAAAATAATAATTTTGAAAGAAAAGTTAATAAAAATAGATAGACATCTTATTAGTATATTTAGAGTTAAAAACTTAAAATAACTATATACATGTGTATATGTATATATAATATATATTCTGTTACTTAATTTATCTTTAGGATATTAAAATATTATTTTTATGAAATTTTAAAGAAGAAAAATAATTAAATTAAACAAAAGTTAAAATTATAAAGTAAGTTTGATATTGAAAAAAATGTATTATTTAAAAATTTAGTTTAATTTTTTTATTATATCAATTTAACAATAAAATGTATAACTCTTCATATTAAATTTCATATGTAATCAACCAAGATTAATATACTTCATTTTAATGTTAGAAAATTTTATAATACCATAAAAATATGTCTACAAATAAATATATATTTATATTAAAATTGAATTAAATAAAAGCTTAAAAAACTTTTTTTTTCTACAATTTTTGATAAAATAATAAGTGTTAAAATAATATATATATATATACATTTTTAAAATAATTTTATTCCGGTAAAATGATGATTATAATAATACATTAAAAAAATTCAATATAAACAAGGAAAATTTGTAATTTTTTTTTAAAAATAAAAAGTTTTATTTTTTTTCTATTTAAAAAAAGTGAATCAAAAATGTTTATGTTAATATGATGTTTTTTTTATTAAGATAAAAAAAAACTGAACGAAATGTTAGGAAAGAAGAAGTTAACAAAAATTGTTTTTATTTCTTTGCAAACTTTAATTATCAATATGCTATAAATAAAACTTAAACATTTCAAAAAGGAAGATATTAAAAAAAAAGATTCAAAAAATAATAATTCTTTGTATATTTATATTATAGTTAAGCAAATATCATTATATTTAATAAATGATACCGTCTTATTTATTTAATAAAGACAAATATTCACACAACAATAGCATATTGATATTGATGGCAAAATATCTATAATTATATATTCTATATATCTTGACATTATTCAGTTTTTTTATCACACTAACAAAAAAAAAAAATATATATATAGTTACTATTATCATATAAAACCGCTTTATTAAATTTGAAAGGATATTAAAATTATATGTATCAAAAATTTTTTGTTTTCATAAAACAATATACAACAAATTGAAATAATATTTTTTTTTTATTTATAGAATGATTCCATATATTTTTATGCTATAATTTTAAAAATTTATCTTAGAATACATACAACATAATAAAGTAGTAAAAATTAATTAGTTATATATATCATACTAACAATATTAGAATATTTTTATTTCAAATAACTTCTAAAGTACAAAGCTTAATCATACATGATTTTTATAGAAAAAAAATTTATAAAATAAAGTTATTTAATAAAATGAATAAAGTTAATAAAAATTATTGTAAAAAAATATTTTAAAAAAGTTTATTTAATTTGTATATATAGTAGAAAAAAATGTTATCATAAAATATCTAAATTCTTAAAATCTTTTCTAAAAAAATAATCAAATTAAATTTTAATTTTGTAAAAATTAAACTATTTGCACTTTTTTGTAAACAGATTTTTTTTTGTATAAAATACTATTACAAATAAATAAGTGAGAAAAGTTAGAAACTTTTTATTTATATTTCTCAACAATTAGTTTTTAATTAAAAAAAGTCATTGAAAATTTTAACACTTTATTATAATAAAAAAATATAGTAAAAACTTAACTAAATAAACATTTTTAAAAATAGTGGATTTATCATAGTTAAACAGTAAGTTTTAATAAAAAGGCATATTTTTATTAAATAAGAAGGAAGTATGATTTTAGTGCATTATAAATATAAAAAAAGATTATAAGTTTGTGATAAGATTATTTCTGTAGATAAACATAAACTAAAAAAATTAAACATTACCATAAGTAAATTGTACAATAATTAATAACTTTATTTATTTATTTTTTTAATAATACTATTGTAATTTTTGTTATATTAAATAATTAACAATCATTGAATTATTATGTTTTATTAAAGTATAAATTTTTACTTTAAAATGTATTAACTATTGCCAAAATTTATTAAATTTTAATATAATTTTGATTATTTTATTTTAACTACTGGTTTCATTTAAAAAAAAAAAATAATTAATAATAATAATAATTTTTAATAAGTATGCCATATTTTTATTATTTTTGCTTAGAATTTTATTGTTTAATATTTAATAAAAGTAATAATTATTATAAATAGAAGTAAGTCATAATATTATAAATAATATATCTCTACTAAATAAATAAAATACATTTAATTATTTTGAAAGATTTAATTATACTGTATCAAAAAGTAAACCAAATTTTTTAAATTTATTTCTAAATTAAGAAAAACATTAAAATCGTTTTAAGCTATTATAAATACTATACTTATTCCCATAATTTAATTAAATTTTTAAAAATTATTTTTAACTTACATCGATTTGTAACACTATTTTTTTTCCTTGGATTATCATCTTTTGATACATTTGATAAAGTTGGAAGATCTACAATTATTGAACTTCCTCGACTATGCCCAACATCTGAATTACCACTACCTCCAGAAAAATTTGCTGTAACAGATGAAAAGGCATCTGATAAATAACCATTACTAAATAGACTTAATGATGATGGTGTAGCTGTGAATAATTTTTTATTTCTACAATATTTGTTAGATTTTTTTTCATTCTTTGAAATATTCATTCCTTTATTAAAACTTTCAGATGAAGTAAATATTTTTATAGGATTATTACAAATTTCTTCTGTTGAAATATTTTCAGTTGTAGGTAATAAAATATTAGGTGTTAAAGACACTCTTTTATTTTTATTTTCTAAAATATACGGTTTATCCAATTTTTCTGAATCAAATAATAAATGATATTTATTTTCACATAAATTTTTTCTTGTAGATGTATTCATTAAATGGCATTCTTTAACTGATGCAACAGAATGTCTTCTATGATTTTTTAAAGAAATATTGTCAATTTTATTATTCTCACAATCTTGGAATGTACTCGAATTAGATAAATTTCTTTCTCTCAAGCTATTTTTCTCCTCTATAAGTATAAAAGACAATTATATAATCAAATGTATTAAAAAAAGTTGTAAATATTTGATTGACATGACTTGTCAAAATATTTAAAAATGTATCACAGAAGACAACCTCAATTTTTTTTTTAATAACTATTGTATAAATTATTAAAATATATTATATATATATAGAAAAGCTTTTTTATATATTAAAAAAAAAAAAAACATTAATTATTTCATAAACACAGAAAAAAAAACCTTCAATAAAACAATT
This sequence comes from Strongyloides stercoralis, assembly GCA_029582065.1. Classification (NCBI taxonomy): domain Eukaryota; kingdom Metazoa; phylum Nematoda; class Chromadorea; order Rhabditida; family Strongyloididae; genus Strongyloides; species Strongyloides stercoralis. Next base: position 12,287,167 of record CM055866.1, on the reverse strand, counting down.
AAAAATATAATAGTCACGTTTTAAAGTTTTAAGATATAAAAAACATTGATAAATGATTGGTGATAAAAAATGTACCTAATTGCTAAAAGGAAAATTAAAGAAATATAAATACAAAAATAACTTTAAATGAACTTTAGAAAGAAAAATTCATCTTGGATATAATATTTATAAACATAAATATATATATCTTTAAAGGAAAAAAATAAATGTTTATATTTAATACAAAATTTATGACAGAAAATTGGAGAATAATAAAATTAAGCGGCCTGAAGGCATTTAATGAGCAAAAGATAGCTTTTCATTTATGAAAATAATGAAATACTCTTCTAATATTATGTAGATTCAAATATAATAAAATATTTTTTTAAATATATGTTTAATATTTTGATTAATTTATAATTTATAAGAATACATTTATTGTATGGTATATTTTATTTTTAATAAAATAACAACATTTATATTTTTATAATGTATTTCTAATGTTAAAAATGTGAATTCTTAAGAAAATGAACATTTTATTTTGGTCAAATTAAACACACAACAACTTATATATATTTACATGATATAACTTTTCATTTAAAAATAATAATTTATTAAAAGTGAAAAAGACATAGAAATGTAAGTATAATAAAATTAATAAAAAGAACCACGAAATTTAAGCACAAACAGAGGAGCAAATATATGTATAAATAAAATTCATTAGCACTATATTAAGATAATTGCAAAAATTTTATACTAATAAATATAAGAAACAAAGTTATTGCTTAAAAAGATAATTTCAAAAACACACACTATTATTATTCTATTGGTTTTCAAAACTAATATATCTTTTTTTTTCTCTTTTAACTTAAGAAATAATTAACAAAAAAAAGCAAATGGAACCAGTATAAAAGATATTTTATAATTTTATATAGTTGTTACAATTATAAGGTTAACATTAGTTCCACCCTTCTTAATGGAATAACTTTTATTATTTTTTTTTAAAAAGAAACATATGTATTTTAATTAGTCAACCATATCAACATCCTACTCAAGAAAATTGTAATAGTATTTTAGATATATAATAAGATATTGTTTTTAGTTAAAAAAAAGTAGTATATTTAAGCCAATTTTTTTAAAGTTAACTTACCACTTTTATGTAAAATATTCTCAGATACTTTTTCAATTTTTTTTTCTTTAAAATGATATTTTTTAAGAAAATTTTTAAAGATTTTCTTTTTTCCTACTTCATTACCTAATTCTTTTTTTATCTCCTCCTCTTCATGGGGTATATTTTGATTTAGTAATGTATATTCATGATAAATAGGGTTTGCTTTAGCTAACTTAGCAAATTCCGGTAATGATAAATATGTATGCCTAGGTGGACTGTCACCAAAGATAAAAGCCAATTTTTTACCTCCTTTTGAACAACAACAACCATAATAACTACTGCATCCCCTTATGCACCTGTTTGGTGTATGCTTTAACATCTGCAAATAACTCAAACGTGAAGCTTTTTCAGGTTCAATTGTACTATTTGATTTGTTGCCATTATTACTTTCATCTTCCATTTTTCTATTATTATTTTTTATTCCTAATTTTTTATATAATATAGATAATCGTTTATTCTTATTTGAGTTCTTAGAATTATTTTCACTAATCATATTTTGTCAATTTATTTTAATATTATTACAAAATTTTTTTATTGAAATATCATTAACTTAACTAAAATAATATTATGCTTCAAGAAGATATAAATAAAAAAAAAACATGTATGGTAATTTAAAATTTAACAATAAAAGCAAGTAATTATAAGATGTTTTTTTTTAATTTTTTTAATAAAGTAAAAAGAAATTTTACAAAAATAATTTAATAAAAATACATTGGTTTCAAAAAATGATTTTATTAGTAAAATAAGTGTAAATAAATATAAAAATAATTAATTTATATTTTTTTATATTATCAAAAATTTAACTCAAATCTTTTAAATAAAATATTTAATAAAAAAAAAGATTATTTTTTAATAGTACGTTCTATCACAATAGCGTGTAGATATAAATAACAAAGAATAAACAAAAGTTTAGATTCATTATTTGGAATTTTAAAACTTCCGTACATAGAATTGTAATTTAAATATAATAAGCTAATCACACAACCAAAACTCTTTTTTGTTCTCTCTTTATTAACAATACAAAATATCCAAAACTACTAATTTTATTTTAATTCTTTTAATGTTATTTTTCTTTTCTTTTATTTCATTTCTCTTCCCTCATAATTTTTATAAATAATGATGATAAAGAAACATTTAATATACTATGTAAATAAAAAAAAATAATTTATATTATGTATTTTAAATTTAATGTATAATTTTAAAAAAAGTCACTTTTTTAAGAAGATAATAATTTAAAAAAAAAAAAAAGAAGATAGAATAAAGATAATCATTTGATTAGTATAAGTATAACAGCTTAAATAATACATTTGTAAATGAATTTTAAACTTTATTAATATTATAGAAGTAAATAATTTAAATTTTATCTAAAAAAATGTATGTTTCTTAATTTTTTATAAATAAAAATAAATTATAATTATTTTAAAACATTTATCATTTCAAAAAAAAAATGTATATTAATATATAGTATACAAGCAATTTATTAAAATAGGTTAAAAATTATTTGCCACATATTATCATTAAAAAAAATGATGCTATATTTTATATTAAAATATGTTTGTTAAATGTTGCTTAAAAAAGATTAAATAAATTTTATGTATAAAATAAGAAAACAGCAATGAATTAATCTTTAGATAAAGTAGATTTTTGTAAGCTATTAATTATTTTAAATGTTTTTGACAAAAAAAGTTAAAATATTTTATAATAAATAATGGAAATATATTATAATTTATAAAAGCCAAAATTTTTATTATAAAAATATTTAATAATATAGAACGAAATTTTAAAATTTAATTATATTCAATTAAAAAGATATATTTGATTTATAAAATTTTTTTTTTTTGATTTTAATAATAGATAAGTAAAATAAAAATTAAATAAAAACAAAAATAATATATACAATAAAAAAAATATAATACTTACAAAATAAAACTTTAGCTTGAAGAATAGTTTTCATAATTAATAAATATACTTTTATAATATAATCTTACTGTTTAACATCAAAAAAGAAAACTTCCCTTTAATTGTAAAAGTTTAGTATTAAGAATTAATTTCTAAAACTTATTTAATTCTAATAAATATTTGTTGATATTATGAGATGAAAATAGATAAAATATAGCTATTTTATAAAACATTTAGTATCATAGATAATATATTTTAATTCTTATATATATAAAGAATGTATTATTAGGATTACACCTATAATGATAAAAAAAAGAAACAGTGTAAATTTTTTAGATTAAAAATTAATTCAATGTTATCAATACAAATTAATATGTATCACCTGAAATCTGTCAAAACCATCTAAAGATTAATTTGAAAAAAAGAAGACTTTAAATGAATTTCAATAAAAATAAAATAATTATATTGACAAACTAATATATCAAATAAATATTTTTATAACTTGAAAATATCAGTAAAAAAAAGTTTCTATGATGTAATATCCTATATTTTATAATATTATTTTCTATGTTCAAAAGACGTTTTTAAATAAAAATAAAAACAATAAAAAAACGTTACATTTAATAAAGTACAAATGTATAGAATTAAAAATTATCAAAAAAAAGTTTTCCCAATTATTAAAAAAATTCCTTTTATTATATTTTTTATAACAAGAAATTCAATACATTTTTTTAAAAATAATAAATTATGCTTTATAAATGAAACAAAATTAATTAATTATTTTATTAACAAAAAAGTCGAAATTTAATGATTTTAAAAAATATATTGATTTTTTTAGATTAAAAAATTATATAAAAATAATTATAAATATTTTTTGTTTATTTTATTTAATAATAGTTATTTTCAAATAAGTGCATTGAGAAAAAAATTTATACAAATTTTTTTGTTTGAAAGTTTATTATTTAGAAAAATACTAAGATATTTGGCAAATTCTTTATCATTAAAAATGCCTTTTAAACATTACATATTAATAATATAAGATAACATAAAATTTCTCTCATCTTTAATTTTACCTGATAATTTATTAGAAATATTTGTATAAATTTAATGGTATAAGCATAAATAAGACACCATTAATACTTAACTTTTCTTATAATAAAAACGTTTTTAGAAAATAAGTTTTAATATTAATGTTAAATAAAATTTATCGTTTAAAATTTATTGTAAAAAGTTTAACTATTAGTGTTTTTAAATTTATTTTTATCATAAATAATTTACTCATTTTTTTAATATTACACATGTATTAGTAAACAAAACTTTCTTAAAAAAAATAAAATTGGCTAAAAATAAGTATCCAATTTTTTTTTGTGTTATTGTAATCATTAATAATGTTTAAATATGATCTTCAGTTGATAAGGTATTTTATTGTATTTATATTAAATAATTTAACAGTAAACTACAAAAATGTTTTAAAAATTTACTTTAATTTTTTTATTGATATAAACTTTTTTAAGTTTAGATTAGAAAAAAGAAAACTTAGTATTATATTTAAATATTGTACAAATAAAATTTTACTACCTAGTTTTAACTACTTTGTAAAATGTTGTAAGTACTATTATTTTGTATAACATTTTAAAAATATAGAAATCTTTCATATTTTAATATTTTTTAAGTAAAAAAAACATATATCTTCATATATATATCTTTAATGTTTAAATTAAATATTATAAAAAAATACTTTATATAAGAAAATGAATAATAAACCTACCAACTTTTTAATGCCAGGAAAGATGTCTAAAATATTTTTAATATCTTATTTTTTCAAACGTTACAAGTGTTTTTAAGTATAAAAATTTTATGTTGTTGTAGCATTTTTATCACTTATTATTTTTTGTTTAAAAGGTAAAATAAATCTTAAAATCTTAGTAAAATATCAAACATATATCAACTGTTATTATTTAAAATAAGAACTTTAAATATTTTAAAAAAAGTCTATTTTTTAGACATCTAATATGATATTTTTATATAGATATATATGTAAAGGGAAAAAACATTTTTTTACACTTAAATTAAAAAAAAATATATGTATAAACTTGGCTAATGCATTTAAAAAATATTTATATTATTTATAAATAGAAATTATCAAATCAGTTAAACATTTTTTAATCTTTTATAGTATATATTTTTTTTTAAATGTGAACTTATTTTTATTATCAATTTTAATAAAATAACAGTAAAAACAACATGTGATTGAATTTTTAATATTTTTAAAAATAAAAAAAGAAGCCAATTAATTTATTTAATATTACACAAAAAACTAAATAAATATTGTTTATTTGTTTAAAGAAATTCCCAATGCTTTGTTATAATTTATAAATGTATTTAAAATATTTTTCTTTTAAAATAATTTCATTAAAATCGGTTTTTTTTTTTAAATTTTAATATTTTTACAATTCAACATAATATATATCTTTCAATCCCACAATAAAATAATGATTTTTTTTTATTTTGAAAAGTTTTCTATTAAATATTGTTTAAAATTAAAAAAAATCTAAAAATAAACTTAAACACAACTTAATTGTATTGTATTTTTTTTATTAAAAAAAATATTATATCTTTTTATTTAAAATGAATGTATAGCTTAAAAAATACTTTTTTCATTAAAAAACAATAAAATTTAAAAAGTAAAAAAACAGTTATGTAAAAAAATAATTTTTTTAATAATTATAATGTTCTCAAGAGTGATAAGATAAAACTGGTTTTACAAACATAATATGTCAATAAATATGTTTTAAGAAATTTATGTAATGATCAAACAGCATAATTTTATTTAATTATATGATTTTTAACTTTATAAAGTTTATAAAATGTTCTTATCATTTGAAAAAAAAGCATAACTTTAATATTAATTTTTTTTAAACAAATAACTAGAAATTTTTAAAAATTTAAGTATTTTTTTTGCAAGTAAAAACAAAAAAAATAAAATTTTAGCAAGTATTATTTAATGCACTAAAAAACTGTAATAATCAACACAAAATTTCATTAATTAATAAAAATATTTTTTTCATTTGAATTTGATATAACCTTATCAATATTCTTTTGTTCTTATCTTTTATATATAAATTTTTCTCCCTTTCTGTATGTAATGAATCTATTATATTTAATATAAAAATCATTTTTTTAAATATATCTTCAATATTTTCTAAAAATTGATACATTCTTATAATTTATATTTTATGATTTTGAAAAAAGATGAATAATAGAATTGTAATTGGTGAATCTTCTAATAATATTATTGAAAAAGGAAATACTATATTTATAAATGATGGTAATTTAAAAAAATATGAAATAATTAGAGAAGTTCAAACAACTACTAATTATGATTATCTTCATAAATCTAGTAATAACAGACCACCAATCAAAAGAGTATTCCAAATCTTAGAAACTGATATTACAGATAATAATAGTAAAGATTTTTCTAAATGCCTTATTTGTGATGCTCCTAGTAGTGGATTTCATTTCAATGCACCATCTTGTTCAGGTATTATATTTATTTATTTTTTTTATAATATTTTGTTTAGCTTGTGCTGCATATTTTAGAAGAACCGTTACTTTAAATCGTGTTTACGTTTGTCAACAAAATAATAATTGCAAAGTATTTTATGGTAATTATTATTTATTTATAAATAAAAATTATTTTTTAGCTTTAAGAGTTATTTGTAAAGCATGTAGATATAAAAAATGTTTAGAAGCCGGAATGGATCGTAATGGTAAGTTAAAAAAAATCAATAGTTTATATTTATTCTTCTTATCATTAAGCTGTTCAACCACGCCGTGAATGTAATTTTGGAAGAAGAAAGTTTGCTTACAAAACAAAAATTATTGAAGCAACTGATCATGTGGAGATTGGAAGTTTAGAAGGAGAATTTCATACGAATAAAATAGAAGAAACAAATATCACTGAAGTTAAAAATCAGAATCATGTAATTCCTGCTTTTAATTCAAACTTATATTTAACTTCTCCAAACCATATTTTAGAAAAGGAAAAAAGTGTTTTTAATAAAGAGTCTCATTATTTTTGTAGCCAAACACCAATACCATCTGTAGCAAATTATCATTATCCTTTTTATAAACCTAATAATAATTGTATAACTAATAATAGTTTTAACATTCAAAGTTGTTCAAACACTACATTTAACCAAAATCAAAATCAGGTTGATGACATTATTCCCAATAATGTTAATAATAATTTTAATATTGGATCCTTAAAAAATGAAAAATTATATTCAGTAATAGAAGACTTAATGGAAGAGGAAAAAAAAACAAGAGAAAGAAGAAGAATACTATTTTGTTCCAAATCAAAATTTGAAGAACTTTTTAAAGAAAAAGATGTTTTAATAACATTTACATCTGTTGACATAAGACCTATGAAATTTTCAAAAATTAGAAAAGAATTGAGATCAATGGTTTTAATAATATTTGAATGGACAAGATCTAGAAAATTTTGGAAATATCTTAGTGTTAGTGATCAAATATGTCTATTAAAAAGAACTGTTCTTCATCATACAATACTTGATCCAGCTTATTTAACAGCAAAAATTGGATATCCATCTAAATTTATTATGAGTAATGGAATGTATGTTTCAATAAATCCTGACAAAAATAATGAAGGATGGGAAGATGAACCTGAAATAAATAGTTCAATGAAAAAAAGTTTATATATTTCATTAATGAATCAAGTTATAGATACTTTAGTTATTCCACTTATAGATCTTAACATAACATCAACAGAACTAATATTTTTAAAAGCTTTAGTTTCATGGAAAAATAGTGGATTGCATGTTCTCAGTTCTGATGCAACTTATTTTTTGGAAAAAGAAACAGAAAAAATTTGTAAAGAATTGTATAAACATTATCAAATACAAGGAATGAAAGAAGATGAAATTTCTATAAGAATGGGTAATATTTTTTTATTAATTGGTAATATATATGTAAGTATATTATTTTTTATTATTAAAATATTTTTAGACTCTTGGAATGCATACAATTGAAAGTCATGTTAAAATATCTTTTTTTGATTTATGGGAACTAGATTCAATGATTCTTAGACTGTTTAAAGATTAAGAATTTTTTATTTAGAATAACAAAAATTTTTATTATTAATAAATTGTAAAACTAATAAAATAAAAACATTATAAAATAATATCTTTTAAAAAAAAAAAAAATCTTAATAAACAATCAATAAACGAAAGTGCAATTTTTTTAACGTTTAATTCCTCACATAATAATTTTTCTTTTTCTATTCTTCATATGCATTGATGTCCCAAATATTTCTGATACTTCCTTAGCGAAAGATTGAGAAATAGTTGGAATTACGTTTTTTACAGACATTCCATTTTTTTAAACTTCAATTAGCCTAGTAACTTTGTAAATTTTTAAAAAGTTTTTTTTTATATACTAAAAATGGAAGAATATTCACGTGAGCCATGGTATGTTTTTATTTTAAAAAATCCTTATCTATACTTTAAAATTCTAGTCCATACCGTATTGGAGATGATATGGGTAGTGGTTTTACAATGGGTTTAATTGGAGGCTCTATATTTCATTCAATAGCTGGATTTAGAAAAGCAACTGATCGACCTAAACTTGAATCTGCTATACAAAATGTTCGTAAAAAAGCATCTTTAACTGGAGTTCAATTTGCTGCATGGGGTGGTATGTTTAGTGTATGTGATTGTACATTAGCAGCAGTTAGAAAAAAGGTAATAATAATAATAATTTAAAATTTTTTAAAACATTATGAAAAATTGTTTTAGGAAGATCCTTTTAATACAATTGTATCAGGTGGTCTAACAGGTGCACTTCTTTCATGTCGTTCCGGGCCAGCGATTATGGCTTCATCAGCTTTCCTTGGAGCAGCAGTTTTAGCAATGATTGAAGGGGTAGGAGTAGTTATTTCGTGGTATGCAGGACAAATGCATGACCCAACAGCTATGCATCATCAAGCTGAAGAAATTTTATAAAATAATAACATTTTTTAAAAATAGATTTAAAATATTATCAATAGTGTATTTATGTCTTTATGTACTTTATTAAATACAAATTTTTGTTATTAATAAAATAAATTGTTTTCAAATCATTTTTAGAATAAAAATGCTAACATTTACTTTTTTTTATTATTTTTATTCTAATAAATAAAACTCCATTAATACAAAAAATAAATATAAAACCAACAAATATAATACAACAATAAAATATATTTAATTTGAGTAAAAAAAAATTTTTTTTAATTTTATTCAAGTAATAATTGGACATGGAGGATTTTGTGGCTGAGCTTTAACATTTATACATTTGCATGAAACGTGTAAAAAAGTATTGAGAATCTTAAAAGCCAATTTTTGTTTACATGATAATATATCACCTGGTCCTTTAACTTCAAGACAAATAATATCATGTGTTTTGACATTCCATAAAACTAAATCTGGATAACCAGAAAATATTCCTCTTTTAAAACTCATCTGATTTATACACAAAAGTATAAAGTTTTGAATATTTATACATTTAATAAATTTCTAAATAAAAACTTTCTATAAAATTATTTGTTGTTTAAAACTTACAAAAAATTCCTGTGGATTTTCAAAAATAGTACAATCTCTATCAATATTTTTTATTTCACAATAAAGTTCCATATTTTTTTTAACAATTTCACGTTGGTCTACAACATTTCCAAAAACAAAAGTATTATATCTATTTTTTAAAAATACTATATTTTTTGCTACATAATCTTTACTTCCAAGTAATGGATGTTCTTTTATAAATTCATGACAATAAGGTGTATATATATCAATTTTATTAAAAACGAGATCACCAAAAATTAAATAAAAAGCTTCAATCCAAATCTGGTTTTCATAATGCCCTCCATGAGTGTATTTATTTGTAGACATAAAATATTCTAAAACTGCTTTTTCTACATTGACTAAAAACGTATGATTATTTTTAGTTATAAAAAACTGATTTTTAACACCACTGCTTCCAGTTTTTTTTAAAATAGGTAAAACAATTTCTTCATTTTCATAAGTATATATACTATTGTTTGTATCAGGTGTCAATTTAGATTCTCTTTCATGAATTTCAATATTTGTAGATTCCAAAAAGTACATACTAAAATTTGATAAATTTTTGTAAAATTGTTTTTGAAAATCCAAGTCACCGTTATTTTTAATATTAATACACCTTCTAATCCAAAATTTAGAATACATTTTTGAACCGATAAACGGTATCAAAATTTTATCTTCTGTTATATAAAAATACAATTTTTCTGCAACTTTATATTCTCTTGCTTTGACAAATTTTTCAGCAGCAACATAAAATATATAACAACTAATAGAAATTCTTGTATATTGTAAAAGTTTTATAGGTAAATTTTTATTTAACCATTTAGAAATTTTTTTTGAATCATTTATTAATGCTTCTCTAGTATATTTAATTACATTAATAAAAGTTTCTGACATTACATTGTCTGTTGATTGAATTCTTCTTAACATTTCTATAGAATCAACATAATCCATAATATCATCAAAATTATTGTATATTTTAATAATTAGTACATTTGAATTATCCTTAAAATCATTACTCATTTCTGAAGCTTTAGACAAATATTGAAGGACATTTTTACCCATTATTGAATCTGACTCAAAATTATAATCATTTCTTATATCCATTAAATCAGGATAATGTAATGCTATAATTGCACTTATAAGTTTGTGAATTTTTGGATTAAATTTGTATATACCCGATAGCATTTCAATGGCACAATTTTTAATAGTTATTCCAACATTTTTACCCATTAAATTACGTTGTTTACCAGAATTAATGATATCATTAAAAATTTCATCTCTAGTAGTTTTTTTTTTCACTTTACAAAATTTTTTATGTAAGATGTTTAATTCTTTTACTGTTAACATTTCAAGAACATTAATTAAATTAATATCTTCATTCTGAACCATAAATGATAAACCTTTCTTTAAAAATATTTTCATTATATTCTTCATTTCATCGTGTGTTCCAAAACCTTTTTTACTTTTTAAACAATTTAATGAAATTGGAGCATTACCTTTATAGTAAAAAGTTAATAACATTGCTAATGAAACATTATCTAAGTTTGCAATGGATGTAATATCTAAGTAAAAAGGTGTAAAGAATTCATTTCTAGTTTCAGGATCAAATTTAACAATAACATTATATAAAATTCTTAAAAAATGATAACAATCCAATCTTTCCTGTTTTTCAAGTAGTCTTTTATTAAGTTGAATAACAACAGAAGAAAAATCTTCCATTTTAATTAGTTAAATTGTAGGTAAATAAAAATTAAAAATATAAAATCTAAAAAATATAAAATATCATTTAAAACTTAAGTAGATAATGCGTGGAAATTTGTTCAATGATTTTATACGTTAAACAATTTAATAATATAGGGTTATTTTTTATTTATATATAATAAAATACAAAAATTATCTAATAAAAACAATAAATTTTCATTAAATTCTTAATGATATATCTAAGAAGTTTAAACTATAATAAATTTTTTAATTATAAAAATAGTAGTCTTTTATTCTGTATAAATTATTGTTGTAAATTTAATCAAAATTTAAAAAAAAATACTTATTAAAATTTCAAAATATAATAAACGGATAAATTAATATTTAAAAAGAGTGGTTTTTAAAAATTTAATGAGTAGAAAATGAAGAAAAAATTATGTAATACACTTAATAAAATTTTAAAAAGTACCAATTATATGGAAATGGAAATATAGATCAAATAAGAGTTAAGAATTATAAACAATATATTTTAATAAAATGATTAAACATACATTTTAAATCTTTTTTTTCCAGAATTTCTAACTATATGGTGGTAATTGTTAGAAAAAAATATTTTCAAAAAAAATTGTATTTTAGGCCTAATATATGTTAGTATTTATTAAAATAATAAGTTTTGTTGTGGTATACTTTTGATGGAATCATTATGTATATAAATAATTCTTATTATAAAGTGAAAATGTTAAAAAAAAATATATGAAATTAATAAAAATAGTAAGAGATAAAACGATGTAAAAAGAATAAAAAAAATAAAGGGTGACACATAAGTAGTCGGTCGTTTTTTAAAACTTAAATAACTTTTTTTTATTTTATATTTTTTTTTATCCGATAGAAAATTATTTAAAGTATAGAATATTACAGATAAAATTTGTTAGGTGATTCTCTATCAGATAAAAAAAATTAAAAATTAAAAAAAAATTATTAAAGTTTTAAAAAACGACCGACTACTTATGTGTCACCCTTTATATATAGATTGTTTAAAAAAACCTACATTCATATGATATTACCATGATAAAAATTTGATGTATGCTTTTAGATACCCTAGGTTTCTATCTATATTTTTATCTACAAAAATGATCTATTTAAAATAAGAGTGCCTACTTTCCATCATAAAAAAAATATCAAATGTTTTTTATTTTGTATTAATTGTTTATTCTTATATAATTGATGCCTTCTACAATATTTAACTATATTAAATCTTCTAAAAGACATGTCTATCCAAGTTTAAAAAATACCACTTTGTGTTAATTGTACATTGAAGTGGTCAAACCTATTTAACTTGAATTATGGATCTAATTGGAAAAGTGCTTTTAAAAATGTAGTTTTTTATGTTTCAATTTCAACCAAGAAATGAAATGAATAATTTAGTTAAAAATAAATTCTTTAATATTACCGATAATTACTTTCCAAATTACATCAATCTTTAAAGAAATTTCTCTTGGATTAAATTTATATATTACACAAGTACAAAAATCAACAAGCATTCTATTGTTACTCTTTTGCTAGTTGTGTTAAAATATAATTCCAAATTGTTTTTTGAAATCAACAATAAAAACAGATGCTTTTGACTGAAAAAAATAGAACGATGGAAATTTTCAAAAACATTTAAATATTTGAAACAAAAATATATAATTTTAATTGGATTGTACATTATAAATATATTAATTATTCTAAAACGTGTTTTAATGGTGAAAAAATGTTACATCTATTGTTAAGAAATTTTAAGAAATGAAAAATTAGAAATAATATTTATGAATAAAGGCTTTATTTCAAATCATTGTAATCCCTTGATATAATTACTATTATCTATTCATTTTAATCTGCTATTACATTTATTAATTTAATAAATATCTTGAATAATATAATAATATCTCACATAATTAAATATTATATAATTCATTTAATATCTCCATTTAAATCTACCCGTATTTCCTCTTTCTCAACTTGGCTTGAAAAGATATTAAAAGTATAAAGTACCTAATTTATATTTTCTTAAATTTCTTCCGCTTACTACAAAGTTTATAATTTTTTATTATTATTTAAAATATCTAGGAATTTCTTTAAAAGACCATTATTGGTGTAGTGTATTTTTAAGTGTTAAACAATTATTATTATTAAATACACTAACGTGAAACTATGAAACTTTTAACTCATAATTTTTTATCATCAAGACTTTTAAAAGGTGTCCAAAATGGTTATCCATTAAAGTTAGAAGTTACAAATATTGAGGTATGTTAGTAAAGTAAAAGTAATTGTTTTAAATAGTTTTTTTAATAGAAAACACCAACTACATTTGATGAGGAAACTGTCAAGAGAATATATTGCAAAATTGATTATGATGCTTTGCGTCAAGCGGTGGAAGCTTGTGGCGAGGGAGATATTTTACCTAAAGAAGTACCAGAAGATTTTCATACAAACAGAGAGTTTTTGGAACGAGTATGTTTTTTGTATTTTTAATAAGGTAAAATTTATTCCTAGGTACATACAGCATTATATGAATTAAATGTGATGGAGGGAAAACTTGTCTGTCCTGAAACTGGTAGAGAATTTCCAATAAAAATGGGAATACCAAATATGACAGTAAATGAAGATGAGTGTGCATAAATGATAAGAAGATATTTCAAATATTAAAACCTATTTTTAATCATATGTTTTTTTTTATAAAAATATTTTAAAAAATATATCTTTTTGTTTTTTTTTATAGTTTACTATTTTTTACAATTATAATAATAAATAAATATCTAATTATAGGTACTTTTGTTGTACTAGATTTACCACTAACTTCACTCTTACAAAATGTGCCCCAATTTTAGAATTTTATACAAGAAAACAAATGGAAAAATTGAGTTAATAAATTAAACGGCACATCATAACCTGTTTCTGATTTTTTGTGTTTATTGGTTAATTCTATGATACTTTTTTTTATTTAAAACAACACTAAGAACAATGGAATTTTTTCTGATAATAGTAATCTAGGTATAAAAACAAATTTTTTTTAATGAAAGTTTTATCTTTAGTAAATATAAACTTATTTATTGTTATAAGATGATATTTGGAATACCAAAATTAATCAGTTTTATATTCTTTAATGTTTCGTGCCCTATTTTTAGTCTTGTCTTCTAGAATTATTATTATAATGTAATGTATTATTTAACAGACCAATTTTCATCTTCAAATATTTATCATTAATTTAAAAGGGTCACTTTCATTATCGTCTTATTTTAAATAGTAGTATTTAAGTAAAAATCTAACTAAAAAAAAATTTAAATTATGTTGTTTTTATTAATATTAAACAATTTATTGCTTTTTATTGTTTATTTTGTATTTTATATAATAATAGTAACACAAATTCTTTAACTTTTTTCAAAAATATTCTAGTTACATAACACTAAAACAATTTAATAATTTAAGATTGTGATGTGATGTTTTATTCATATAATTTGACAAAATTTTTATTAATATTTTAATAATTTTATATTGCAAATATATGTATTTCTTCATAAATAATGTATTAAATAAAATTGACATATTCTGTATTTCATTGCGCACAGGTACCATGAGAAATTCAATTTCAATTAAATAAATAAATTTATTGTCTAATCATATCTTTTCTCGAACAGGACATTAACAATAAATCATTTAATATATTTAAAACCACGAAATCCTTTCTTTTACATTTTCATATTGTTTTTATTAAAACTTTTGTTAAAGTTACTTATTACTTTATAAATAATATTTATAATATTAGATAAAAAGATTTCTTAATTAAAAAAATTAATGTATATTGTTTTCTAATTTTATATTAAAACAATTTTTTTTTCTTTTATTATTATTAATAAAAAAAGATTTTAGCTATGGATAGTACATTTTTTGGATTAAATAGCTTTGAAATATATAAAAATAATAATTCAGATAGTTTGCATTCAACTTATGTATATAAATATGCCTTACCATTTGAAAAAATTGATGACAGATATGAAAAAACTATATTTTTTCAAAATTATTGGTACCATTCAATAACTATTTCTGTTTTATATTTTATTGCTATTAAATTGTTACAAAAATTTATGGAAAACCGTGAACCTTTAAAATTAAAATATACCTTATTTCTATGGAATTTTAGTTTAGCTATTTTTTCAATTGCAGGAACTTTAAGATTTGCTGAAGTAAATTTAAAAAATTTTCTATAAGATTTAAAAAAAAAATTTTAGGATTTTATTTATAATTGGTATACCCATGGCTTCACATGGTCAATATGTCACTCATGTAATCCTGATAGTGTAGCAGCTTTCTGGTCTTTTGCTTTTTGTGTGTCAAAAATAGTGGAATTAGGAGATACATTATTTATAATTTTACGTAAAAAACCATTAATATTTCTACATTATTATCATCATGCAGCTGTTCTCGTTTATACAGTTCATTCTGGAGCTGAACATACAGCTCCAGGGCAAGTATTTATAACTATGAATTATCTTGCTCATTCATTCATGTATAGTTATTATGCTGTCACTGCTCTCAATTTTCGTCCACCAAAATTTATTTCAATGGCTGTAACAACAATTCAAACTACACAAATGTTTCTTGGTGTTGCTACAACATTTTATGTTTATAAAGTTAAAACGCAATATAATATTCCATGTCAACAAAGCATTCCAAACTTATATTTGGCTTTCTTTATATATGCAACTTTTGGAGTCCTGTTTGTCAAATTTTTCATTGAAAATTATCTTATAAAAGAAAAATATTTACAAAAAGAACATAAAAAGAAAGATTAAATCAAAAATAAACTAGGAATAAATAAATATTTAAAGCCAATCAGTTATTAATTTTATATATTATAGCCATAATCTACATCAAAATATTTAAATACTTGATTAAAGATAAATAAAAGAAATTCTAGAATAAAAGTATTACAAACTTTACTTAAATTTATTAAGTTTCTATAATAAATATAATTTCTTTTTATACATATATATTAATATAATAGTGAATAAATAAACTTAAAAACAAGTATACAATAAAATGAAAAGTAAAAAATTTTATAAAAATAAAAATTATCTCTCTTTCAATATACATATATTTGATCATTATCATTTGTAGATAATAACAATAAAAAAAAAACTCCTTTTACAAACTAATTTCTTTTTTTTTTAAATTATTTTTATATAAATCTATAAAAATGCGGTTAATTGACATTTGAAAAACTAAAAATATAACTACCACCTTGAAGTACATTTTATTTATTTTTTATTTCCAATTATATTTTTGTTTTAATGATTTATTTTCTAATAATGAAAACATGTACTACAAGAGGTTTACTCACCATTGCTGTTATTGTTGTTGCATCTCTTGAAATTTTATCAAGAAATATTGCTAATATTAATTTTAATAAAAGAACTTATGGTTCGTTTTCATTTTTTTTTTAAATTTATTATATTTTGTATTTGTTAGATATAACCAATATAATTGATATTACTAAATTAACTAATAAAACTCATGTATACGTTTATGGAGAACGTAAAACAAAAGGTTTTATTTTCTTTGATAGTATGGGATGTGGATATTCACGATTTAACTTATCACAAAATGAAGTTCTTGAAGCTATAGAAAATATTTCATTGATAGCGATTACCAAAGATGGATACATAGATGTATGTCAAAAAATAAATAAACATACTTATCCATTATTAGAATCTTCTAAAACATTAATGGAATTGACGGCAGTTTTTGCTGTAGCAAAATTTCTTCTGATAATCCCTATCCTAATTTACAATACTGATAGTCTTCGCCTTTTTCCTTTTATTTTTGCGGTAGGCCTCCTTCATGCATTTGGTACAGGAACTACTAATTTAATGATAATATTTTTAAAATTCAATTTTTATGGTACGTCAAATTTGTTAGATATTAATATTTGATAAATATTTTATTTTCAGAGATTATTGGGTTGACAAAATACGAGGCCATTCATTTAAATCATTTTCCATTAATCAGCATTAATTTATCTTACATATACTCAATGATTGTTGATTTTATTTCACACTTATTTTTTATCTTTTGTATTTTTTTTGCTTGGAAAAAAAGAAATTATGAAATTAAAGAGTGTGGATATTTATCATTTAAATTAATTAGTTGAATATGTTATTATTATTTTTTTTATAAAAAAATATATATATAACTTATTAAAGAATAAAGAAATTAATAAAATTATTAATAAACTTTTATATAATGAAATTTATTTACCATATTATTGATAATTAGGCTTTACATAAATTTTTTTTTTTTAGAAATACAAAAATGTTGTTTCAGTAAATTCTAAAAAATAAGATAATTAAGATATTTTCTTTTAATTAAAATTACAAATACCACTATTTTATCCTGTCACGTTAACCTGTTTACAACATCCTTCTTTTGGAAAGATGTATTTTCGAATCTCTTGTTGATTGAATTTTCTTGTAGAAAATCATAATATTAAGTTAAAATGGTAAGTTTTATTTGTAAAAATATTTTTAATAATTTTTTTTTAAGGCTAAACGTACAAAGAAGGTTGGAATTACCGGAAAATACGGTACTCGTTATGGAGCTTCTCTTCGTAAACAAGTAAAAAAGATGGAAGTTACTCAACATGCTAAATATACATGTCTTTTCTGTGGAAAAGTAAAATAACAACTTTTTTATTCACCTAATTTATTTTTTTAGGAAGCAATGAAACGTACATGTGTTGGAATTTGGAAATGTTCAAAATGTACCAGAACCGTTGCTGGAGGAGCTTATGTTTACAGTACAGTTACCGCAGCCACTGTTAGATCTACTATCAGACGTCTTCGTGAAACAAAAGAATAAATTTTATAATATTGTTGTTATTGTTTATTATTGTTTTTGTTTACACAATCTGATATGATGAGTAAAATTGTTAAACAAATTTTTTTTTAATCAAATTTATTATTTATACGTATTTTAAATAATTTTTAAGAAAATTAATTTTTTATTTAGTCGTTAAACATAAATTCTTCATCACTTGACCCTAAATCATTAAAATCAGGAAATTCTATAAGTGCAGCTTTTTGTTTTATTTTTTCTTTTTTTGCAATTAAGGCGGCTTCTTTTTCTTTCCTTCTTGCTTCATCGTCATCTGGATCCCATGATGTATTACTTTCAGCATCATCATTTTCATCAGGCAAAAAATCATCTAACTCTAAGTCACTATCTTCAACAAAAGGTGATTTTTCGGGAACTGCATTAATAACAGTTCGACAAACTGGAGCTAAAAAATAAATTAAAACATTGTCTTCTACATAACGATATTTTTCTTTAACTATTTCAAGTATTGGAACTAGTGCAATATTATATCCCCAAACCAAAACTGGCCATATGACAAAATTATTGAGATAGATACCAAGTTGAATAGTAAAGTTTTTTGTATAAATTAATAACGTTAAAGCTTGTTTTTTTAAAGTGATTTTAACTTTCTCAATAACCGGAGAAAGCCAATATCCATAAATGACATACTGAACTTTTTCAATAAATCTATGATATTTATCTTTTGCAGGTTGTCCAATCTTAGAATCTAAAAAGTTATATACTAAAGGCCACCATCCAGCAAATAACCAATAATAAATAAAATTTTTTGTTTTAATAGCTTTACTTTTCATAGGTTGATATAAATAATAATCCATTTTTGAAATTATGTATCTCCAACTTTTTTTTAATCTTTCCGAGATTTCATTGCCGGTAACAATAAAAAAATTTTTAGTACGTTGAGCTTGTCGAGAACTATATTCAGACAAACCTAAATATTAAAAATGAAAAAAAAAATTATAATTTTTTAACAAACTAACTTTTTAAAAATTTAAATGTGCAAATATAATAAACAGCTGCATATATTTTACTTAGTGGATTGACAATACACACATCAATACTTACAAAAATGCCATTTTTGATTTTTTCAGTTGCTCCATTGTAAACCCAAACTGGATTAATTAATAATAGTAATAAAGCTATATATCCTGACCAGCAAGCATATTCTTTATCACCATCTTTTAATTCATTAGAAGAATAACAAAATAATAAAAAAGCCGTAGTTCTAAAAAAACTTCTAAAAGGCCACAAAAATATATGAGCTATTACTGAATTTTCATCTGTAGGCGTTAGTAATATATCATATGATAAAATGGAGATTGCAGAAAATACTAATATTTGAAGTTGATATTCTTTCTGTAGATAAAAAACTGATAACCTAAAAATATAATTTATATAATTGTATTTTAATTTTTAATTTTTTTCTCCTACCAAAAACAAGTATTAACTGTAAATAAATACAACGGAGAAATTGTAGACCTCCATTCAATAATGGCATTGATTTTTCCTTTTATTTTATTATATAAATTTTTTACGCTACTATTCATTATATATTTCCAATAGTAACATATTAAAATATAATTAACCTTGGAAGATAAAAATGTGTTTACTATCGATAATGTAAAAATGATAGATATATAGTTAGTTTGTTGTGTTTATGTATAGAAAGCAAACTTTAATAATCTTAAAAAATATAATGAAGGCGCGGCCACTAATTTATGAAACTTGATAAATCAAAAAAAATGTATTTGTATCAATAGTAAAAAAATATCTTTAAAAAATTTTATTTACAAGTAATTAAAAATATTTAAAATTTGTTATCTTCAAATTTCTTTTTAGCAACTTTAATTTCTTGATTTGCTGAAAGGAGCTCCCTAACACGACCATACTTTTTTGGGTCTCGACTTATGAGGTAATGAATATCTTCAAGAGTGATCTTGTCAGGTTTTCCAACGTTTAAAGCTGCTACTGATATATCCCGTACATAATTACACACCATTACTTCAAGAAGATCTAATGTTTTGTCATATGGAACTTTATCATCGCCAAAACCATATAACATTTTAAGAAGTTCTTTCTTAAATAGATGCTTCCTATCTTCTGGTTTCATGTTAGCATCTTCCTCCTCCTCATTGTGAACACTAAACATATCTAACTCATCCATTTTTTTTTGAAAAATAAATCTAAAAAAAGTGAAATATTTTAAATATTATAAACATAAAAGATGAAAAAAAAATAAATTCTATAAGTAGTATATAAATTGATAAATAAAAAATTATTAAAGAACCTAATTTACATTAGTGGATACATTTATTTCTGATTGTGGAAAAATGTTTTTGTAAACTTAATAAATAAATATTGTAAAACACAAAAAAATAATAATTTTTGTAATTTATATATTGTTCTGAAACATTTTAAAGCTTTATAAATGATTTTTTTAACTTATAAACTTTAAAAAATAATAAAAATAACTAAAAATACATTTTAAAAATTTTATTTTAACAAATTAAGATGGTGTATAAGATCTTTTTACAGTAATAAAAACTAAAAAAATAATCTGAAATTTATAAAAATTAAATAAAAAGTTAGATATTATTAAAATCAAATGAAAAAACAATGACATTAAAGTAATTAAAATTAAAAAATAATAGAAAATCATTCATTAATTTTTTTAGTAAAAAAATTTTCTTTAATTTGTTAATTTATCTTTCAGTTTATCAAAAAGAAAACTGTCCTAACAATAACTTGAACTTTAAGCGATCATCCAAGTATTTTTGAATTAATGAATTTATTTGAAGCATTGAAGAAAGCTGAAAGATTCCTATGTGACTAAGAAATCTTTCCTAGCACCATGGGTTGTCTCAAATGTGCCGATTCTATAAATCTCAACGGTCAATAATTTAAATGTGGGCGCTCGAAAACATTAAACGGGTTAGTGTGGATTCTAGCGTCAACAATCTTAATGATGAGTTCGGTTAGATAGAAATGTCTGATACCACTAAAGATAATCTAGAGTCTGAGGGACAACCTAATCTAGATATTAATAAGCCAAAGAGTGACTCAGATGCTTCGCTATTGGAAAAAAACTAACCCAATAATTTTCTTTAAGGCTAACAATTAAGTTTAAAAGAATATTCTTAGTTTAAATTGGTATTTGAAAGGGGTTTATCAGATATATTGGCACATTAGTTTTACTAAGTTTTTAGAAAAATATTTGATATGTTTGATGCAATATTTAAGTTTTAAAAAAAGTTTAATTTTTTTTAAAATATGCTCTATAATATCTTGCTAACATGTATAAACTTTTCAAATTACTAAAAAGCAATAAATATATTAAAAAAGTGTATCCACTAATGTAGAATTTAGCCGTTTATATTATTTTTAATTTACTTTAATATCCAAATATTTAAATAGCAATACATCAACTCCATTAATATGAAGTATGAATCCAAAGTATCTCATAAGTTTGTGTTATAATAATATCATTCAACTAGAAAAAGTCGCGGCCGTAAATGTAAATGGTACAAATATATATTTGAAATTATTATTAGAAATTACGGAATTTTTTTTTTCTATATTATATAATATTTTAGATTTAATATTTATCCATAAATCAAAAAATCAAGAACTGAGTATGGTTGTTAATAAAACAGCAACAATTTCAGAAAATATTTTTAATTTAAAAAGAACATTTGAAGATTTCGAAGATGATTTAAATGCTGAATGTATAGAGTTTCCTGTACCTGAAAATACTTCTAAAGAAAGTGAAGAAGAAAGAGCTCAACGTTTGAAGGCTCAAGTCATGGACAATAGTATTGGACCTTTATTGAATGGTGTTTTTCCTTTAGATTTTAAACCCAAAATGACGATTGAAGAAGTTACTGGTAGGCCAATTATTATTGTTGAGGAGAATGTAAAAAGTGCAATGAAAAAATATTTTTCTAAAGTTATTGGTGAAGGTTATGATGAAATAATTGAATATTTAATAGGTATATTTAAAAAAGATTTTATTTATTTAAAATTTTTTGTTTATTATAGAAGTTGTTTCAAGGAATGTTGAGGAAATTTATGATTATGAGGATGTTTCAACAGCTATAGGTTTCATTTTTAGACAATTTGGTTGTTCTGAAGAGGAAACAATAAAACATTGCCGTGTAATTATGTTCATGCTTCATGGTAAAGAAGTTCGTGGTGAAAATGAAACTAGTCAAATTGAAGCTTATCGTCTTAATATGACTGTTGATATGTCTACAAAAGCTATATCTTCAGATGTTAATACAACAATTTGGAAAAAATCAATCAAAGATAATAAATTGATTGACTTATCTAAATTTAAAAATGCCAAAGTTAACAAAGATATTGAAATAAATACTAAAGAATCTGAAACATCAAAAAGTAAAAAAGAAAATATTAAAGCAATGGCAACTCAAAGATTTAATCGTAGAGATGTTAAAGGAAATCTTGCTGTAGAAAATTCTCTTGACATTAAAATAGAAGGAATTGATATTTCATATGGCACAAAACACATTCTTCATAATGCTGATTTATCCCTTATTAATGGTAGAAAATATGGTCTTGTTGGTAGAAATGGTATTGGAAAAACTACACTTTTGAAAATGATATCTTCTGGACAATTAGTGATACCAACAAATATTACTATGTTGTCTGTGGAACAAGAAGTCGAAGGAGATGATACATTAGTTATTGATGCTGTCCTAAAATCTGATAAAAAACGTCATGATCTTATTGTTGAAGAAAAACTTATTAATGATATTCTTAATAATCCATCAGAAGATGTATCTGAAGCAGACAAAGATAAACTATGTGAACGTCTCAATATAATTCATACTGAAATGGAATCAATTGGTGCTGATAAAGCTTTAAAAGTAGCTGCATCAATACTTTATGGTCTTGGTTTTACTCCTGAAGATCAAAAAAGAACAACAAGAGAATTTTCTGGTGGTTGGAGAATGAGAGTAGCCTTAGCTCGTGCCTTATTTGTTAAACCTCAATTATTACTTCTTGATGAACCTACAAACATGTTGGATATGAAGGCTATTTATTGGCTTGAAAATCATCTTATTTCATGGGTTGGAACGATTTTTATTGTTTCTCATGATCGTAAATTCTTAAATTCAGTATGTACAGATATTGTTCATATGCATTCTAGACGTCTTGATCAATATAGAGGAGATTATGATATGTTTAATAAAACAATGAAAGATAAATTAAAACAACAAAAATCTGAGTATGAAGCACAACAACTTCTTAGAAAACATACTCAAGAATTTATTGATAAATTTAGATATAATGCTAAAAGAGCTTCTATGGTACAATCAAGAATTAAAATGCTTGAAAAATTACCTATTCTTCAAGATGTTGAGTTTGAAGCTGATGTCGTTTTTAGATTCCCTGAATGTGAACCACTTGGACAACAAGTATTACAACTTGATGAAGTATCTTTTCGTTACAATCAATCTTCTCCATTACTTTTCCATAATATATGCTGTGGTTCACATGCAGATTCAAGAGTTTGTATTGTTGGAGAGAATGGTGCCGGTAAAACAACACTTCTTAAACTACTTCTTGGTGAACTTGAACCAACAAGTGGTATACGTCATGCTAACAGAAAATTACGAATAGGATATTTTACCCAACATCATGTAGATCAATTAGAAATGAATATGTCACCGTTAGCCTTATTACTACAACGTTTTCCTAATGCCAGTGTTGAAGAACATCGTGCTGCTTTAGGAAGATTTGGTATTTCTTCTGATACTGTTTTCCAAAGTATTCAAACCCTTTCAGGAGGTCAAAAATCTCGTCTTGCATTTGCTTCACTTGCTCTTGAAAAACCAAATTACCTTATTTTGGATGAACCTACAAATCACTTGGATGTAGAAACAGTTGATGCCCTTGGAGCTGCTCTTAACAAATTCAACGGAGGTGTTGTTTTGGTATCTCACGACGAGAGATTGATAGAATTAGTTTGTAAAGAACTTTGGGTTGTCAAAGACAAAAGAATCTTTACACTCGAAGGTGGTCTTGAAGAATACAAGAAACACGTCTATAAGCAACTTGCACTTTAATTTAAAATTAAAGTATATTTGGTTTCATTGTTAAAAAATAAAAAGTTAATATTTAAAATATTTTTATTTATCAAAATAAACAAATATAAATTAAAGTTCAGCCTTAACATATTTTGGTTTTAATTCCTCTATCTTTTTAACAAACTCAGATTTCTCAGTACATCCTTTACATTGTTCTCCCCATTTTTCAAGGATGTTTTTAAGCTCTCTAACTTTTAACTTATTAAGTTTAATATTTGCCCAGTCGATTGGTTTATCCAATTTCAATTCACAAATTTGAGCATCCTTTGGTTTCAACTTATTGATACACACTTTTTCTGCTGGCATTGAAAATGACAGTGGCGTTGTAACATCATTCATCATAGAAGTTGGGGAATCAGGAAGAGCTCCAATGAAGTTACACTAAAATAATAATAATAATAATAATAATATAATTTTAATAGTAAAAAAAAATTATACCAATTTATGTTCTTTTCCAGTTGTTCCGGCACAATGTTTACGTATAACATCTCCGATTTTATTTTTATTTGACGTATCTGAAGATGGGACTTTCTTCATAGCATCATCCAGAACCTTAATACAAACTTTAAAAAATAAAATTAAATATTCTAAAATAATTCTTACTTACCTTCACATTCTTGAGAGTAAACTATAGATGATAAAGCTAAAATAACAAATACAACACAAGTGAAAAACTTCATTATTAACTTGTGAAAAATAAACTAAAAGAAAGTATGAAGAAAATGTATTATATATGTAATTAAGACTTAAATGACCACGTCATTATTAGAAAGTAGAAAATTAGAATCCCAAAAAAATCCACATCATTGTAAATAAATAAAACACTACTAAGTATAAAAAAATTAAATAAAAATTTTAAAATAACACTCAAATTATATAATCTCATAATAAATTACTACTTCTCATATAATTACCATTTTTAATTATAAAATTACATTGTGTTTTAGATAGTAGAAGACTAGACAACGTAGTAAAATGCAACTCACACGATCACACTATTCAACAAAACCACTTTTATAACGACTCTCTGTATATATTTCTCCATTGCGAGCGCACTTCATTTCAAATTTCCTTTATTTAACAGTCATCAAATAATTTTTTTCTTGTTTCAACAAATCCGTCTCCTTTTTTAGGCTATTTTCTTATCCATTTCACTTTTCTAACATTAATTTTCCCTATCTAACTGGATAAAAAATGAATCAATTGTTGGAGACGTTGGAAAAAACTATTTCTAATAGTATGTTTTTTATGTTTTTTTTTTTAACTTTAAATTCTGTTATTTTTTATAGATCCAGCAGACCAGAAACTAGCTTTAGATTTCTTAAATCAAGCCAGTGAACAAAACTTTGTATGTTTTTTTATTTTAATCATATGGGATTAATTTTTTTTATTCATTTTTTAGGCAGTTTATATACTTGAATTATCTAAAGTTCTCAAACACACTGGACACCCTAATCATGTTAGACAGGCTGCTGGTATTCAACTAAAAAATTGTTTGGTAGCCAAAGAAGAGGAGACTAAATTACATTATGCCGATAGGTAATTTTTATTAATTATTTTACCATAATTTGTCATACTTTTTATTTATAGATGGTTGTCTTTACCTGAAAATATTCGTTTAGAGGTACGTACAAATGTTGTCGAAACTATTGGGACTGAGCAATTTCGTCCTTCTGCCGCTTCGCAATGTGTTGCAGCTATTGCTGGTATTGAGATTCCTCGAAATATGTGGCCTGATGCAATAAAAATTTTGAGTGAGTGCGTCTCAAATTCAAATGCTAACGTTTTAGCTAAGGAAGTGTCTCTTGAAGCTCTTGGTTACATTTGTCAAGATCTCGATGCCACAGTTTTAGAAGCTAATTCAAATACAATTCTAACTGCCATTGTCTACGGAATGAGGAGAGAGGAAACTAATGTTAACATTAAGCGTGCTGCTGTAAAAGCTTTATTGAACTCTCTTGAATTTACTCGGAATAATTTTAGTATTGAAGAACAGAGGAACCACATTATGACTATTATATGTGATGCTACACAAGATGATGACAAGCAAGTTAAAGTTTGCTCATTGGAATGTCTTGTTAAAGTTATGTCTTTATATTATTCTGTTATGCAACCTTATATGGCCCCGGCTCTTTTCCCAATTTCTATATCTGCAATGAAAAGTGATGTTGATGATATTAAACTACAAGGAATAGAATTTTGGTCCAATGTTGCAGAGAATGAAATTGCTTTTATATGTGAAGCAGAAGAAGCTAAAGAATCTGGTATTCAGCCAACTCAATTTTCTCAATACTATGCTAAGGGTGCTTTACAATACATATGTCCTATTATTCTTAATGTTCTCGTAAAAGTAGACGAGGATGATGATGATGACGAATGGACCCCATCAAAGTCGGCAGGTGTCTGTCTTCAACTTCTTGCTCAATGTACAGGAGATGATATTTGTCAGTATGTCTTACCATTTATAACCGAGAATTTCAAACATCAAGATTGGAGATATAGGGAGGCAGCAGTTATGGCTTTTGGATGCATTATGGAAGGTCCAGATAAAGCTAAATTGAATGAATTAATTTCACATGCTTTGGGATCTTTAATTGAAACACTTGGAGATTCTCATATAGCTGTAAGAGATTCAGCTGCTTGGACACTAGGAAAAGCTTGTGAATTATCTATGGAAATTGTGACAAAGCCAGACGTGTTACAACTGTTACTTCCAGCCTTGTCAAATTCACTTTTACAAGAACCACGAGTTGCTGCTAATATATGTTGGACTATATCTTCTTTAGCTAGAGCTGCCTATGAAGTAGCTTCGTTAGAATCTGGTGTAGAAGAACCAGAAACATTTGTATTATCTAGTTGCTTTGAAGCGATGGTTGGAGAACTTCTTAAAACAACTGATCGTCCAGACGGTAATATTTCTAATTTAAGAATTGCTGCTTATGAAACTTTAATGGAAATGATTAAAAATAGTCCTAAGGATTGTTATCCATCTGTTCAAAAAACAACATTAAATGTGCTTCAGAAAATGGAACAACTACTTCAATTAGAAGATTCTATTGAATCATCAACTGACAAATCTCAACTTAGAAATTTACAATCTCTTTTATGTGCTACACTACAAAGTGTCATAAAGAAGATTCGACGTGAGGACACACCTTTAATATCCGATACAATAATGAATTGCATTCTTCAAATAATGCAAAGATGTCAAGGTAAAGATGTTGGAGGCGTAATGGAAGATGCTTTGTTAACTGTTTCTGCTTTAGTAGAATCTCTTGGACGTGGTTTTGGAAAGTATGTAACAGCATTTCGACCTTATCTACTACTATCTTTAAAAAATTACAAAGAAGGTGTTGTTTTCTTGTCAGCATTAGGTGTATTGACAGATCTTTGTCGTGAATTTGAAAAAGATATTTGTTTTATGCTAGATGAATGTATTCAAATTTTGATTGAAGTTCTTCATGCTCCCGATTCTGATAAATATTTAAAGGCGGACATTCTTGCATGTTTTGGTGATATAGCTCTTGCTATTTCAGATGACTTCAAAAGATACTTTTCAATGTCTATGGATTTACTTTGCTCAGCATCTAAAGCAGCTAAAATAACTAATTATTCTGATTATGAACAAATAGAGTATGTGGAACATTTACGTTCCAGTTGTGTCACAGCATTCTCTTCAATTTGCCAGGCATATCCAATGGTCAATGAATTAAAAGCATATGTTGTTAGTATTGTGGAGTTAATTGTGTCAATTGGTTCAGAGGAAGACATTCCTGACACTCTTCTTGGCCATTCTTGTGGTCTTCTCGGTGACATTATTAAGTTATTTGGTGCTGATCTATTGCCGTTACTTAACAATACCATTCTTGACGATCTCTTAAATCGTGGAAGACGATCTACAAAAGCCAAATCAACGGCAATCTATGCTACTAAGGAACTGAGGAAAATAAAGCCTATGTCTTAGACAGGTGTATAAGCAACAAAAAAAATTTATTTGTCATATAGAATCAAGTTAATCATATACAATGTTTTCTAATATTTGTTGTTAGTACATGCACAAAGTTCTAAGATATTTTCTCCTTTTTGGTGTAACGCTTTCAAAAATATTATTTATTTTTTAGTTTTGTTTCTACCTTTCTAACGAATCACTCATATATGTATCTATAACAATTTAAGTTTTTATTGTCATTT
This sequence comes from Strongyloides stercoralis, assembly GCA_029582065.1. NCBI lineage: Eukaryota > Metazoa > Nematoda > Chromadorea > Rhabditida > Strongyloididae > Strongyloides > Strongyloides stercoralis. The sequence continues at coordinate 12,258,587 of CM055866.1, read as the reverse complement.
AAAAAAAAAAAACAAAAAGTTTATTTTGTATTTTAACAGTTAATTATTTTTAAATTATTTACTTCTTAAGAACAATGAATTTTGATTCTAATTCTGATATCTCTACACATCTCTCCATTTTTTCATCGTATTCTGTCCACAACTTCTCCGTCAAATCAACGTCGTCAAATACTATTCCACTGTCAGCGGCAACAGCAACCCAGTGGTTTCTAAAATCAAATGCCGTAGGTTCAAGTCCACGACAGTCGAATTCTACAATCGTCTGATATTCTTCGTTTTTTTCTGATACATATTCCTTAAAGGAATTGCCTTTAATTTCTAAAAATAATTGCAGGCATTAACAAATTAACCAAAAGAAAAAAGTATTACCTAAAGTGTTTTGCCTTCCGCACAAAAAACATTTCTCTATTAGATGACATTCACTTCTTCCTTTGGCTGTATCTTGAGTTTCTTCAAAAACAACATATTTCCATTTGTTTTCCTCCTCTCCACAACTTGAACATTTAAGCTATTAAAGAAAATTGAATTAATAATGGATAAAAGTTCTCCACAACCTACTTTAAGATACCATCTAAATGACACATTGTCATCCACATAAAGTTTATCAATTCCATTCAAATTGCATTTTATTTGTAAAGCAAAGACTGGCTAAACACATCTTATTTAATAACTAACAAAATTCATTCTATAAAAACTCACCATTTTTTTAACCTTTTACAATGAAATGATTTTTTTCATTTATAATAAACATATCTCCAAAAGATTTCTTCGAAAAAAAATATTCATGCACTTTGGTACAAAAAAAAACTAACATTCAATTAGATCAACTTTTATATTAACTTCTTCTTTGTATCTAAATATAAATTGTTTAATTTTAAAATTAAAATATAATAAATAATTCTTTGTTTAATAGTATCTTCTTCTTCAGGTTATCAAAGTTCAATTATCAACAAGATTTTCCCTCTACCTTAGATGCCCCCTACAGTGGAGTCGAAGTATCTTTTTCAACCCCTACTATTACATAATATCTTGAAGCTTTAACTATGTCAAGATAAATCTAGGTAGATATACAAACATTTTTATACACAGATATATCTTGAGAAGTGTAACCTTAAAAGTTTGACTGCTTATGTTCATACAGTTATATGAGTAAAGTATTATAAAATTATTTATAGCAAAGTACACACAATCAGCTTGACAGTCCTGTCGCATTTTTTTTCTTTTCTATCAATTGGCGTTTTCCTTTTGAAGTTATAGGCGTGTCATAATGACCTGAGCTAGAGGAAACCTTTACTTGTTGTTATGAATGGCCTATTACGTAAAGTAAATGAACAGGTCAATCTAAAAAAAATTGCCATTTTATTTCACCTATTATAAAAGTGAACAATTTTTATTATACTTTGATAATTGTGTATATGTTTTGATACATTTAATTTGTACATAGTTTTTTCTATATAATATTTAAACTATTTTTTTTGTTTATTATAATGAATTCTGATCCTAATCAGGCTATTCTTCACCCACCTGTTGTACCAAGTGATCCTAATTTTGTTAATACAATGTTAAATAATCAAATGTTAAATAATCATATGATGAATGGTGGTTTTATTAATTTTCCTCAATCATTACCGCAATTTCAATTTCCATTTAATAGTCCATTGCCTTTTCAACAACAACATTTTCAACAGCAACAAGTTTGGCAAAAAATTATGGGACAAAATAATGGAATGCAAATGATGGGACAAGTAAATCCAATGGCAGGAAGTAATATTTCTACACAACAAATGTTTAATCATCAAAATAATGTTAATAAAAAAATTGACACTGATAGAGATTCTGGAAATGAAAGTACTACTATGTCTCCTAATAATAGTTCTTCTTCTTTGTCTAATTCTCCTACATCTATTCCATCAAGATCGGATTCTTTTTCTATTGCTAATCTAACTACAGACAAAGAAAATATTGATAAAAATAATTCTAATGAAAGAAAAAATGGAGAAATTGAAAAAAAATCTAAAAATGAAGTACAAAGTAAGGAAGAAAAAACAATTCATACTCCTACACCACTTAGACCTAGTACATCTATGACAGAAATTAATAATACTCCATCTTATTCTAATAAAATGGATGTAGTAACTCCACAACGACCAAAAGAATCTCCTAAAGGGCCCCTTCAAAACAATTTTCAAACTCCAAATACGTGTCCTATTCCTCAACAACAAATTATTTCTCCAATAATACCATATCAAATGTATCAATCAATTCAATTACCCCCAAATACTCCGGTAACTTCTTCAGCTCATCAAATTCAACCACAACAACAATCGGGACCAATAAATGGAATGTTTCAACAACTTTCAATACCACAATATTATCCACAAATGCTTCAACAAGGTCCTGGAACAGCAATGGACATAATGAATAGTAGTGGAATGAATGAATTATGTAAAGTTTGTGGTGATAAATCTTCTGGATATCATTATGGAGTTCAATCATGTGAAGGTTGTAAGGTATGTTTTTTTTTTTTTTTTAAATTATGAAAATATTATTATTTTCATGTTTTTTAAACTTATGTAATACGATAATCTATTAATATGTTTTAATTTATTTTGACCTCTAAATAATATAAAAGTTTATTTTTGGAGGGTTATAAATTCTTTGTATTTTATTATATAAGAAATACAAAAAAAGACATCTGGATAGGTGTTAGTTATTTAATTAACTCTTTCTTTAAATGTCATTTTATTAAAAGAAAAAGCCTTAATGATGGAAAGTTTCGTTTTTAAGATGCGTTTAATAATTAATTATGTGTATAAAATGTAGTAGATAATATGTCAGGTCAAATATTTTTAAGATCAAAAAATAATTAGTATTATTAATTTATTAATTACTTCTATTTATAGGGATTTTTTCGTAGAAGTGTTCAAGGAAAAGGAAGTTATCAATGTCATAAAAAAAATGATTGTATGGTTAGTAGAAATACAAGAACTCGTTGTCAAGCTTGTAGATTTAATAGATGTTTAGCTGTTGGAATGTTAAAAGAAACTGTTCGTGGAGAAAAATGTCGTAAAAGAAAAGCTAAGGAAGACGATAGAGAAGATGATATACAAGATACGAGAGAAGCAATGAACATTTCAAATGTTGTTATAACTGCATACAAAGAAGTCTTTCCAAATGATGTTGTTTTAAACGATAGAAATGTTGTTATTGCTAAGATTAAAGAATTACTGAAGAAGATTACAAGCTTTGATGCTATACCCGAGGCAGACATTGACAAATTAATAAATTATGGGTTAAGTGCTTTTTTAATTTTAAGAACGGTGTTTACAAAGTCTGATTCTTCATTAATAATTGGAAATAAAACAATGATTATTAAAAAATTTAAGAATGGCATAGATTTTGATACTATAGGAGAGGAATGTCTTCCTATATTGTCAGTTATTTCAGTATGTCAACCTCATACTCCAAGTTTAGAAAGAGAAGATATTGTAGATGAATTACGCATAAGATTATCTGAATCTTTACAGATTCTTTTACTTTCTAAAGATAATGTTAATAATTCTTTTTCAATGGACGTGTATACTAGATTATTATACAAGATAACAGATTTATATAAGTGAAATGTATTAGTATTATTACGGTTAAAAAAGCATAATTTGGTACAAAGAAAGAGTTTTTAAATCACTTTTTTTTTATTTTTTACTTTGTAATTGGTTTAATTTAAATAAATTTGTTTATATATATAAAAAAAAAGTTTAATATTTTGAAGTATGGTAGGCATTTTAATGAAAATATTAACAAATTTAAATAATTAGTTAGAAATATTAATTTTATAGAGTTATTTTTGGAAGTTATAATATGTTGTTGAAAAAAAAACAATATTTATAATTAGTATAATTATACATTTTGAACATTTGTATTTCCACCAACAGCTTTTTCTCCTTTTTTCCATGATAAAAATTTTAAATAACAATCAAAACCATATGCAACCATTGCACAGAATGCAAAAAACTTTAAAAAAATTTATAATATTTATTAAATTAAAAATAAAAAATAACTTACACTTGCTATAGCCCATCCTGCACTTAGTTTATATTGCATTGATGCTAATGCTAAAGCAGATCCAGCTAAAAAGAAAAACATAGTAAACATGAAACAGTATATCATTTCACAAACAATCCATGGAATGTTGGTAAATTTATCTACAACATGAAATAGATAGAAAACCAAAAGGATAGTTGTTATCATTAATCCGACAGAGGAAACAAAAGAAGCCCATGTAGCACCATTATAGTAATAAGGGCCACCTCCAATAACGGTAATAAATGTTAAAAAGCAAAGTGCTATTTGTATACATTTTAACATTCCAGATAATGTTTTAAGATAATCTAAATCCAAGTGAATACCCGAAAAATCTGGACCATGATAAACTACTCTAGGTTCAGTTTGATAAGTTCTTCCATACGTAATAGTTCTTTCTTGATACATTTTTAATTAACAATATTTTATTAAAAAAATCAAATATAATTTTAATATATATTTAAAATCTATTATATTAAAAAATTGAAAACGAGAAGAAAATATATATTTTGTTATTAATATCAACTAAATCAATAGTAAATTTATTTCCCTCATTTAAAGAAAATTATTTATAAATACCTCAAGTTAATTTTGATTTGATTTTGTTTGTTTCTTTATCACTTAGTAGAAATATTTTTGATGTAGGCGTTTTCTTTTCTTTAATATAATTTTTCTCATTTATTGTTATCATTAAACAATTGGTAAATCAATTTGTTTTGTTTTAAATGTTTAATATTGTTTATTGAAAACTTTTATTAACTTTAAAGTTATTCAATTAATTTTTTTTAAACATTTAATTATATTAATAATAATATATCAACGATAATATAAAATTAAATTGTCAAAAAATTATTACTAGTTAAATTATTATAAAAAATAATATAACCATTTTGTAAATATAGATATTTTTATCAAAAAATTGTAATTTATTTATATGAGTATCAGAAATTTGACAATCTAGAAAAAAATATTTATTTAAGAAAATGAATGAAAAAATACTTTTTTTAAAATAACAAAAAATATCAAAGTGTAATTTTATGAATGATGAATGTCAATATTTGTATTAATGAATTTTTTTATCTTTTACATTATTAAAAATACATTTACATATCAGTCAAAAACTTTTTTTTATATGTATTATAGAATAAATAATAAAAACATATTTAAATTTATTTCAATTAATTATTTATTTATTAAAATAATCTATCAAAAAATAAATAAAGTTAATATTAAATTTTTATTCGATGGAATGTATACAATAAAATAGTTAAGTACTAATTTCATTTTTTAAAAATTAAAAGTACTCTTTTTTTTCAATTATTGAAAAATCGTTTAATATTTTTTTAAAGATAAAAAAAATTTTTATTTTACAATAATAATTTTATACCATTAAACAATCAACACCTGTAATTTCTTTTTCATCTCTCATTAATAATTTTTTATCTTGATCATCTATATTCTTTGAAATAGAAGTTTTTAAAATTTTTCTTTCATTCTCTTCTAATGTTCTAATTGTCCAATTGCGGTTTGCCCAAAAAAATTGTATAATTAACTTAAAAACCGTATTCTCGGCTTTATATTGTGTAAAAAGAGCCATAAAAAAAGCTATAAAGAGTAGAACAGTAGAAATGAGAACAATCAACTCAGCTTCACTTAATCCTGGAGCTAAAAGCATAAGTTTACTATTTACTTTACTACCAAAACTTCCATTTCCTTCACTTGATGCAATAATTTTAGAAGTTGAATGAAGCGAAGCAGACCTATAGACATACTGTTTTTCTGTTATTTTTAAATAATTACATGCAATTGTAGCACATAATATCATAATAAAAAGTAATAATACAAAAAGTATATTTAAAATTTTATCCGAAAAAGATAATGTTGGAAGGTGAATTCTTCTTAATTTCATTATACTTCCTGTTTGATATATATGACCACATAATTCACAAGATGGTATTGAAAATAAACATCGTGGTGACAATTCAAGCCACTTCTAAAAAACAATAATTTAAATAATTTTTAACAATATATAATTTTCTATTTATAAAAAAAATAGTATTAAATTTTGTCAATATCTATTTTATTTAATAACAATCATTTTTTTTTTATATTTTATTAGAAAAATTTTTTTATTTATATACTAAAATATATCAATTTTCGTTTGCAGTAAACTTTTTAATTTTACATTCTTAATTTTTTATATCGTATATTAAATAAAACGTTTTCTATAGGGTATAATTTATCTTCTTTTATTTGTAAAAAAATAATACAATGAATTGTAGATTTTTGTTTTGTATTAAAAATTTATTGTTTTAATATTTTTTCTTATTTTATTATATCTTATTTACTTATGTTATATTCCCTATATATAACAAATTATTTTGATAAGCTTTTCCTCTTTTTTTTACATTTTTTTAAATTATTTTTTTATATTAAAATTATATATAAAATAAGATAAAATAAGATAAAATATAATTGACAATAAGATTAGAAGATTTTTTAAATCAACTTACAGCAAGGCAACTTAAATGTATATATTTCATTGTTCCTGAACATTGACATGGAGCAATTAAAGGACTTTTCTTAGTAGTTTCTAAAGAATGACAAATCCTACAACAAAATATATTTTGTCCTTCAATTTCTAATTCTTTATTATTTGTGATACTTTGTATTAATGATAAATTAAGATTTTGATTATATGGTAATACTCCTTCTTTTTTATTACGATTGTTAACATTGTTACTATTTTCAGGTGTTTTTAGTTTATTAATAGATATGTTATTTGTAGACATTTTTTTATTTTTACCTATACCAATTTTATCATCTATAAGTAAAAAATAAAACAAAAAAAATTTTATATATATTACATTAACATAGTTAATTTACCTTCAAAATAATGTGACTTAGTAGTAACTTTTATTGAGCTGTTTGAGATATCTGACTAAAAATAAAATAATAAAAATATTTTTATATTCACTTCAATAAAAAAAAAAAATAAAGTAGAAAAAAAAATTATTTAAGCATACTTTTTCTATAGATATTTGAGATAATTCATCTTTGTTAATAATAATATCTTCTTCAAAATCATTATTTCCATTATTAGTATTAGTATGATAATTAGAAACAGTAATATTTTTATTCATACTCTAATGTTAGCTAAGTACACCATTAAAAAATAAGGAAGAATATAGAAAATGAAGTACAGAAATTTTATTGCTACTAAAAACTAAAAATAAATAAATAAAAAAAAAAAGTTACCAATCATTTATACTATATATATACATCAATATATATTTATATATAAAAAAATAATATAATATATGCAAAAAATTAAGGTTTTATAATAGTATAAATGATAACAAAATATGAAATATAAAAATAAAATATTATGTTTTAAAAAACTTTAATTATATTTATTATTTTTTTTTGTCTATAAAATTTTTTTTTATTAAAAGTACAAATATATAATTGTTAAGTTATAATTTTTGTATATACTTATAAAACAAAATATTATTGTAAAGTTATAACAATTATAAATACAAAATAACAATGAATTAATAACATTGAAAATTTTGTTTATTTAATTATAAAATAAAAAAAATGTTAGAAAAATTATACAAAAGTACATTTGAATAAATTTATAAAATAATATATTTAATAGTAAATAGTTAATTATTTATTAAATTATAAAAATAAATATTTTTTTATTTTGTCATTAAAAATATTTATTTTAAATAAAAATTCATCTTTGTTATTTTTTTTCTTTAAATAATTGTAATTTAAATTATAAAGAAATAATATTTATATTAAAAGTAATAAAACAAAAATTAAATATATAGTAAAAACAACAACAACAACAACAACGACTTATACGAGAATAAAGCTTAATTCATACTCATTATGATTGTTTTGGTTAAATTTATAAAAACAATCAACAACAAAAAAAAACGTTTATATAATATAGAGGATAAAAATGAAGAATTATATAATAATATTATATGTTTATAGATGTGTGTTTTTTTATTATTTAAGTATGTTTTTCTGTACACATTTTTATAACAGAAGATGGAACAGTAGTAAAAATATATTGTGTGACAAATGATATATGTAATTGTATAATGTTTCAATACTTTTAAAAGTTATATTTCTATTACTATTTTTATATTATTAATATTTGATATTATAAAATAGAATTAAAAATTTTTTGATTATTACAATAAACTAAAATTATATTATATAGAAAAATATTGTTAATATAAATATAAGATAAAAAAAAAAGCTAAAAGTTAATTAAGATACCTTTTGTCATAAAATTAGTTAATGAAAAATAATTTATAAATTTATTAATATAAATGGATAGATTTATAGATGTGTCATATATATTTAATATTAATAAACAAAAAGATAAAAGAAAATATACCGCACTTACAAATAAAATCATAAAACTTTTTAAAATACTATTGTTTCATAACCATAAAACGAAATATTTATTTGTTTGATGAATAGTAAAAGTAAAACAAAAGTATTTCCAATATGAAAACAAAATTTATTCAATTTTTCCTATTTTTCTTTTATAATATTAAAAAGTTATGTTAGAAGTTAAAAAGAAAAATGTATAAAATATATGGCAAATTGACAAATTTCATAAATTTAATTATGATTAGAAAAGAAAATTTGATTGAGTATATCATTAGGTGACAACTACAAACATGTAAATTTATTAGAATGGACTTTTGGTGGATATATTTATCTTTTTCCTTATATCTATAATTGTAGTGTGAAGAAGTAAATGTTAGTAATAACTTTTTAGCCTAACATATATTTTAATTTTAAATGAAGGATTTTTTCATTTATAATGTAATTGTAAGAAGATAAATAGTATTATAAATAAGTAAAAAAATATTATGTTATTAAACTTTGATATATTTAAAAAATTTTTTGCAATAAATAATTTTTATTATGTATCAATGTTTTTAATAGTAATAATAATAATAAAAAACAAAAAGAAGACTACTTAAAATATATTTTAGTAAATAGTATTATTATTTATATATTGAAAAAATATAATAAGTTTAACATTAAGTTAGAAATTGTTTAATATAGAGTTTGTCAAAAAGAATAATGATATATAATTATATGCTATAACGAATAGTATATTATTATGAGAAAGAGGAAATCTTGGTATTGTATCTTGAGACAGAAGTAAGGACATTCTAATTTATATGAGTACAATTGTCATAATGCTATTTTGTTAAAAACATGACTCAGGCAGTTTAATGATAGCTTCTGATTGACCTTAAATATACAATAATAAAAACATAAGAATTATATTTTAATTATTAGCTTTTCAAGTAATTTTCTTTTTAATAAAACTAAAAGAAAGTCAATTTGATAGCTTATTAAATTTAAAAGAAAAAGTAGTAATAATAATATATAATAATAAAATTACAAATAAATAAAATTAAACATAATAACCTTCTCAAATAAGTTTATTAAAATATTCTATATTTTGTTTAAATCTTCTTTAATATAATAATAATAGCAAGAAAATTTAACAGCCTATCCATTATAATTAAAGAAATATAATGGAACATCTAAAATTGTGGAAAATGTATATTAAAAGAGGTGTTAGTTTAAGATAACACATGTTCTAAATACTTGAATGAGTTTCTTTTATCTTAAATTATAATCATGAACCTTATCTTTATAAATATAATACAGATGTTTTATTAACTAAGACATAACAAAAAAAAAAGAATATATATATATATATATATAATAAAAATAAAACAAAAAACTTTGATCAGTAGGTATAAATAATTTTTAACATGTTTTTAAGATTTATTAATATATTATGATAACAATTATTGATATTTGAAAAAATAAAAGTAGTAATTTTAGTAATAATAGTAGTAACACTAGTAATAATAATGATAATAAAGTAGTAAAATAATATAAATAAATTATGAAAGCCAAATGAGTATCCTTAATATGCCATTAACTTATCAAATGTCTGTTGATTTATAGATAGAAAAAAAGATGAAATAACAAATATTTATATTCACAATTACTTGATCTTGTCGGTAGTCAATATTTGAAGTATATAAACTATAAAAGCTTTTAAATTGAAATTAAAATGTAAAGTTAAATCTTTATCATATGTAGATATAGATTTGATATATAAAAGATAACAATTTAGGATTATTATAATCCTTTTTGATGTCCATGTAAATTAAATACCACTTAAAAATAATTTTTAAATAAAAGAAGATAAAATATTAGCATAATGGAAATGACATAAATAATTATTCTTAACAACTTGAAAACTTTATTAATGCCAATGAGATGAATAATAATTTTTTGAGACGATATCTGACAAAAACACTATAAATTTTAAAAAGATAAATAGTTATATCCTTCTTATCGTTTTTCATATCAAAATTTTTACACATATTAAGTTAATAATAAAAAAATTTTTTTATTTATCAAAAGTCTCATTTTAGAGTTTAGAAGCTAAAACTTTATAGTTATACTACATGAATACATTAATAATTTATTATAAATATAATAAAATAATAAAGTAAAAAAATAATAAAAACAAAAAATAAAAATTTTAAATTTTAAGAGTTTTTTTTTGTTTTAAAAAAACTTTCAATTTAAAAATATTTTTTTAAATAAATGTATATAAATTGAAAATAACAACAAAATTAAATAACGATATATAAAAAAATAAAGAAAAAATTCGTTCAATTTATTTAATGACATATTTTATTAACATGAAATTACTTTCTTTCTACCATCTTTTTTTTATTATATTTCTTTTTTTTATAATCATTAACACAAAAAGTACAATAAACATCCTTATAATATATAATAAAGATAATATTTATTAGAAATATTTTATAAATAATTAAGTATTAAATGAATCCACATTATATTTTTGAAATTTTTGATAATAAAAATAAATGTCTCAATATGCTTTTAATTAAATTAATTATTATTAAAAAAAAATTTAAACTTAATTACTTTATAATAGATTTTAAAATTTTTTAAATAAATGATTAACATTGTATATATAAATTAATTTTTTTTTTCTTCAATTTAGTTAATATCATTAATTTGGCTATTAATCATGATATGTACATGTATGTATTAATGTATGAAATACACATATATATAAATATATTTATAAAAAAAACTTATATAGTTTACAAATAATTATTTTTTAAAATATTAAAATTAATAAACGATTTTAATAAAAAATAAAAAAATAAAAAAATAAAATAATTTTTAGTATGTCAACATTACAAAAATATTAATTGAATTAAAATAGTAAAAGTATTTATAGTTTTTTATGCTTTGCCTGTACAAACTTAAAATATCTAAACAATATACAGTAATATCAAAAAATTTTTTACTTTATTTATATTTTTATAATAAATTATTTTCTTAAAAAAGCTAATTTTTTTTGACAGATATTTTATAATAATTTTATAAATATAAATTATGACAAATTCTTATTGAAAAAAAGTATAATTATATTAAAATCAAAAATCATTATTTAGAATTATTAATTAAATTACTAATTTATAAGTATAGTTGATTATTTAATAATTATTATTGAAATTATAAAATCATATATTTTTATTATTAGAAATTTTATATGTACAAAAAAGTATAGTAGAAAAGTATATTAAAAAGATTACAAATATTTTTTAAATGTACAAAAATTAAAAATTTTTATATTTCAAAATTAATAATGTTAATTATTTTTTGTCCTTCCTTATATATACAATTTTCATTAAAAAATTTTAAATTTTTAATGTCATTAGTTACCATACTTTTATTAGAAATAAGTCCAATACTATATAATTTACATAAATTTTTCCAAAATTGACATTCATTTTCATTACATTTACAAATAGTTGTGTAATTAAATGAGTTTGTAATATTTCCACTTGAACGTACAATGTTTTCACTATATTCTATTTTTTCCTCATAACGTATATCAAAACAACAATTATCTATTATTCGAATAGCTGGTGTTTTTTGTCTAATCAAAATCATTGCTTTAACAAAATCATAACCCGATTCAGATGGTGTTGGGTTAACTTCAATTAACGAAACATTTGAAAAATACTCTATTAATTTCTATAAATAAAATATTATTTTACAAAAATGTATAAAATTTTTAAAAAAAAATTACATTTAATGATTCACAGGGCGCAATATCATCAAAACTACAATTTGTTAGTCGAAGAATTTTTACATAACTATTTTTTTCATCACCAAATGATAAAAAATATGGGCACAGTGTTGGGTACATGTCTATTTTATCAAAATGTACCATCTCTAATGAGGAAACAGAGTTTATAATATATTGTAGCAATGAATCTATTGCTATTTCTATGTCATCTGTTAAATAATAATAATTTCTTACAAAAAGTAACTTTGTTATTTGTTTTGAAACTCTTTTAAGTAATGGTTTGACAAAATTTTCAATATGTCCCAAAATATTATTTCCAGAAGTAAAATTTTTAATAAAATAATTACCAGCAATAGAATATATGACCTTGGTATCTAATATATCAACAACCATAGTAGAATTAATATTAATGTCTAAAGTTTTATAAGGAGAAAATAAACTTGCACTTCTTACTAACTTATTACATAATTCAACATTTTTTCTATCTTGAATTAAATTAATATTTTTTACAATATTTTTAAGTAGAAAATAATTATTTAATACAATTTCTTTAAAATCTATAGACATAATTTTATTATAATATTTTTTTTTTTAAATTTGTCTTCTTTTTGTTTCTAAAATATTAAACATTATTTTAAAAGTAGGAAAAGGCGGAAATGAGTGAATATAATATAGAAAAAGAATGAAAAAGAAACAAGTTTAAATACGTTCTGTTATCAGATTATAATTAATTTTTACCACATTTTTTTTTATTTCATTTTGATATATCATTCGGATAAGTAAAAATAAAAAAAGTTTTTAATTTAATTTATAAAAAGAAAATCATGTAATTACTTTTAAATTTAAAGAAAATAATAAATTTAATAAACTTTTATATAGCGTTTTATAAAATTATATTTATTAAATATTTCTTTTGTGATTTTTCTTTTATAAATATACTAAAGTTAACCATAATTAAATGTGGTCAAGGTTAGCTATATTTTCCTTATTAATTGAATTATTTCAAGTGTAAATTTTATTATTTTAATTAATAAACTATGTGTTTTTTAACCTATAAACATTGGATTGGCTCGATTATTAATTAATCTAGAAATTATTTTTTCTTTTGGAATACCAAACATATTTACACTAGGCATTTTATGACCATATTGTAGATGACGATCAGCATAAAAATTTATATAATGAAGAGATTGAATAAATCTTTCGTGGGGATCTGATAACGTTAAAGGAAAGTCTAAATCTTCAAAAACAAGACCTATTCCACGAGATTTTTCCAAAACATGAACATTAATGTCAAATTTTTCATTAACTCCAATTATTGGAATATCACCAAAGACAGCTGCTTCAGAAATTTTTTTAAGGTCAATTTCTCCTCCTACATTAAATGAATTAACTAATGGTTGCATCTGTCCATCTTGATGTAGTAATGGTATGTCAGCAAATTCATTAAAATTTTCTCTAATTTTTAAAAGATAATTATTAATACCCTAAAAATATAAAATAAAAAAAAATATATAACAATATATAAATATTTTTTTACACTTATTCCATAACCAAAACCCCATGAATCAGAAATGTCTTCATTCAAACCAACAGAAACACTATTTGTAAATGGATCAAAAACAGCTTTTCCTTCAAAATCAGCTTTTTGTCCTGGTAAAGATATTCCTCTCACAAGTTGTGGTTTTCCATCATTTTGGTTACCTGAAACTTTTAAATTAGGCATAAATAAGCCTGATCTTTCATCTGTTGCTCCAGTAGGCAATTTTAATAAGCCTAATCCTCGAGTCCTATCTCTTATTTGTCCTAAATATTTCAAAAAATATGTATATCAAAAATTATAATAAATATATAAACTAACCATTAATACAATTAGTAAATACGATTACAGTTACTACTATAAATAACATTAAACTGTTTTCAAAAATCGAAAGTAACCTTTAAAAATTTTGATAAATAATATCATCTTTGAATGACAAGAAATATATATAAATACTATTTATATGTAACTTTATGATTTTATTTAAAGTTTAGTGAGAATAATAAATTTCAGTTTACTGATCTAATTACCTATATAATAAAAATCAAAAAATCTTAACACCTTTTTTTTAACAAAATTATATTGTCTGATTCAATATCCATATAGCTACTTTAAATAAATGATAAAATCATAATTTTAAATTATATTATTTCAATAAACAATGTTTTATATCTTCTTTGATTTGGATATTTTTGATTTATAAATTTAATTTGAATGTGATGTGTTTAAAAATTATATAAAAAATGATTTTAAATAATTAATTAAAAACTAGAATTTTAATTTCTTAAAATTCAATGTTTATGCCAATCAAATAAATAAAATTTAATGACATAAGATTAATTATATTAATTAAAATTGAACTTATACTTCTAATACATTAATTTTTGTTTTATTAATATTAAAAAAATTTTTTTTTATAAAATAAATAAATTTTGTTTTTTTTATATATCATTTCAAAATCAAACATCAATATTTATACGCTGTAAGAGATATTCATTGGAAAAAGCTATTTCCTGTGCCATGTGTATTTGTGTTGTTAGAATACATATACATATACTAAAAATATTATATTAAAAATTGTTAAAGATTGTCTTTTTATATGGTAAAAAATTTACGCCATAACATATATATTTACATAAATATATATGTAGTTTTATAAAATATTCAGGGTATTCACTTGCCATGAAGATTTATTATATATCTCTTTCCTCCATTATTCGATTAATATATTTGTAAACATATATTTGTATCTCTTCAAATATATACATTTTTTTTAATCAATCTATTTTTTTCTTCTATTTACACATTAAAACAACTTTTTTTAGAAAAAAAAATTTTTTTTTATATAAAATTAATGAATGATGGTTGGGAGTAAAGGAAATAATAATTTTGGAGAAAAAAGAAATCGTACACGTGAAAATAAAAATTTATCTATTCAAAAAAAAGAAATGGACTCTAGAAATAAAGATGATAAAAATAATGAAAATATTGTTCATTCTTACTATACAAGATCTTTTTCTTTTGGTTTTAAAAAATTTTACATTGATTTGTATAATTTTGATGATGGTAAAGTAATGAAGTTATCTGAAGTTTTTGGAGATAAACAACGTATATCTATTCATGTACCAGTGAATGCTTTAGAAATGCTTATCCAAAAATTAGATATATTTAATGATTACCATAATGGTATGTAATATTTAAAATAATGACAAAAAAAACGTTTTTTTTTTAATTCATTATAATTATTATAGATACTCAATCTAATCATGAACCATTACAACAAACTATTGTTTTTAAAGGACAACGTTTTGCATTACTATATGGTTCTAATGATAAAGGGCCTATTGTTATAATATCTCAAGTATCAAAAATGGCTGGAACACATGCTCAGATAAAAATAAATCCAAATAATTTACCTAAATTTATAAAAGAGCTTACAGAGACATTAGAAGATATTAATCCTGAAAATATAAATAGAAATATAATTCATTATCCTTGTTCTGGTATTGTAGAATGTAAAAATGAGCCTAAAACATTTTTTATCGATCCTGTTGTTAGAGAAAATGAAAAATGTATAAGAATTTCACAACTAAAATTAAGAGAATCAAGTATAATGATGAATACAAATATTCACATACCATTTGAAGATTTAAATGAATTTAGAGATTCTCTTATTCAAGTAATTGAAGAGTTAAATAATTTTAAATCTTAATAATTTATATTTTAATATTATTCAATTCTTTTAAGTATTTATCTTTTTATAATTAATAGTTTTATTAAAATAACTTTACTATAAATCATCTTCACTCTCCAGACTGATGACATCTTCTTCGTTCTTTTCAGCATTCTTTTGAATTAAACTAAGACCTGTCAACATTTCTAATTTTTCACGATTATTAATTATCTCTTTTATATGTTGCCATTTATTTTCAATAAGATCACAACTTTTATACATTTCTATTACATTATCACCACAAGCTACACAATTTTTATTTCTTTGATGAAACCATATAGACTGATTAAATCCAAATAAACTACCACGTAATTGATGGGGAACAGAACCAAGAAGGGATGCATTACTATGATCATCTTTTGATATATGTGGTGCTCCACCTTTTAATGGATGTTGTTGTAATGATGCAAATAATTCAACTGCATTCCCAGCAGCATTCATTGAATTGCCTGATCTGGTTACTGTACATTTCATATCCAAAGTTCTGTCATTTAATGAATTTCCAGGAGACGTTATATCATTACAAAAATAACATCCTAATTTTTCACATGGTACTTCTGTTAATGTACCTATCATTGAATTATCAGTATATGGAGATAAATTCATACCATGTCTTAATACAACAAATGAGTCAAAACCAATACCAACTGTTATTACCAACTTATTATACACTGCAGACATTAATGTAGGTAACCAACGAGCTTCTTTACTATCAAGTAGTAAAAATATTGTATCATGATTTTGAATTAATTCATCAAGTTTTGAAAAATCTTCAAAATATTTCTCTTCTTGAGATTCACCAATAATATGACCAGGCATTGGAATACTTAAATTAAT
Organism: Strongyloides stercoralis; assembly: GCA_029582065.1. Lineage (NCBI taxonomy): Eukaryota > Metazoa > Nematoda > Chromadorea > Rhabditida > Strongyloididae > Strongyloides > Strongyloides stercoralis. The sequence continues at coordinate 12,241,691 of CM055866.1, read as the reverse complement.
ACCTTCACTAATAGCATTAGGAATAATTTTTTTTAAAGCACTTGCTGCAGCAATAGCTTTATTTTTTCTTTCTATAGCATCATCTATTGTAAATAATGATTGTCTAGCAGGGTTACTGTAACTAACATTACCATTATCAACAAATGTAATATGTTTAACGCCCCAACCAATTAAACCTCTAGCAATATTACATCCCAATGTACCACTTCCCAAAATGAGAACTTTATTTTTTGTAAAAATATCAACATCTAATTCTGGAACAAGTCTCCATTTAATTAAAGACACATTTAATGAATTTGCCTGTTCTGCTATACTCAATGGATCCATTTGTCTACTTAAATTAACATTATGAATATTTACACTTCCATCCCCTTTTTTTTCCCAACCAACAACTTTTTTATACAATTCATTTTGATTATTAAAATCAACTTCATCCCATTCAATTGTAGCAATTGTTGATGGTACATTACCACATCGATAACTTAAAACTTTTATCTTATTTATTGGTTTAATTGTTGCAGCAATAAAACATAATAAATTTCTTAACGGCCAACCAAATAAATTAACTTTTGTGCTAGGACATTTGTGTACTAATATTATATCATCAAATGATTCACCTTTGATTTCTAATTCTTTTAAAATATCTAAAGAACATATTACTCCTTCTGAGTCAAGAACGAAAGCCCAATCTTTTGGAACTTCTTTAAATGAAAATGGTAAATTATCTATTATTTTAATTTCTCCAATAACACGAAGATTTTTAAGAAACACAAATGAAGGAATACAAGAAACATAATAATATTCATGTGATTTTAGATCACCATATGTTAATAAAATAAAATTAAGTATTGATTTTGGATTATTCATCCATTCCCATGATTCAACCATTTTTAAGTATAATTCTTTAGCAATTTTTTCTAAAGCATTTTTCTTATTAAAAGACATTAAATCTTCAATTTTATTTAATGGATACATAACCCCTTCAACAACACACTCTTTAAAACTTCTAGGTTCATGATCATTAAAACTACTTTCTGAAAACCTTAACTCCGGTTCAATACGCTTTTGTCCAGCTATAAAAATACTATAAATATTTGAAATGTTTGTTTAAAACGTACCATTTGAAAAAGTAGCAGTAATTTTAATTGGAGTTTCATTAAGTTTCCATTCATTTAACTTTTTATCACTCCAATTACTAAAAAAAACTGGATCACATGATGTGACAAATGGTTGTACTTGAAAAATCATTGTTTTAATAATAACTATTTTCAGTAACTTTTATAGAAATTCACTTATTAATCATAAAAATAGAAATTGGTACATAATACAATTATATTTATCTATCTATATTTATTATATATAAATAATTAAAAAAAACTCATAGAAGTTATATCTTCCCAATATTATCTTAAAGGGAATATTTTTCATATTATATTTTCAGGTAGTCAGGCTTAACATACTCAATTCAAAATAACAGTATTTTAAATTTAATTAATTTAATTAAATATATTTTAAACGTAGAAAAAAAATTTCAAATTTATAATATTAAATCTTGAAAAATATGACTAGGTATTTAGTCATTTTTTAGAGAAGCACTTTTTTTAATTAAAAAAAAGTTAATTTATGTTCAATTATTACCTTCTTTGTTAGATGAAATTGATGTTTTGTTTCTTTTTTTAAAATACAAGAGAAATTATATAGTATATTTTCAAATTTTGATTAAAAAAATATAGAATTTAAAGAAAAAAATTTATTTTTTTTAAAAATAAAACATAAAAATATTTTTAAATTAAAAAATATAAAAACAAAACAGTTTATAGGACAAAATTGATTTGACAAACAATTTCAATAAATAAATGTCAAAATAATGTAATTATTCAAAAACAAAGTGTTATGTTAGAAAATCATTGAATTTTATCTATGTTATGAATTAATGTTATTTTAAAATAACCTCCCGTAACTATGAAATATTAAGTATTTAGTATAATGTTAGAATATAAACTAATACAGTAAAATTATTTTTTAATTATAAATAACCCAATCTGAATATGTATTTCCTGAACGTTCTGGTGTTGAAGTTTCAGAAGAATTTCCTCTACTTTCTGGGATGGAAGTATAAATATTTGAATTTTCAGCAGGGACTTCATCTAATAATAAATACATAATTAAATTAATAATTAATAAAACTTACATTTATTCTTTCCACCTTCATTTTCTGGTGATTTTTTTTCCAAATCCTTGTTAGGTGACTCAATTAAATTATGAAAATTATAAATAGGATTGTTTATTTCCACATTTGCCCCTTCCTCTATTTCATCATTGTTTTTTGTATCATGAAAAACAACTGTAGGCAAAGCAGGATCTTTTTCTTTTACATACTTATTTTTATAATACATAACTAAAAAGACAAGTAAAGAGACAGCTCCTATTAATGCTAAAAGTCCATAACCAAAATATTTTCTAAACAATGATTTTTGAACAAGTAATGGATCAAGAGTACAACCAACCACATTATTACATACCATATCTTTATGACATTCACCACAATCAAGAAGACATTCTCTTCCATATTTACCATCATCACAAATTGAACAAGTATTATTTTCATTTTGAAAAAAGCCAACACAACAATGAGAAACATTTTTGGTTACTAAAAATTCTTTCATTGGATATTTTACAACACCATCTACCACTACCTTTTCTGGCTTACGTACCTTAACCTCTTCTTCAAAAATACAGACATTTAAACCAATTGGTTCTACATCATATTTATCAATATTATCACTACTGGCAAATGGTACTATCATAAATATAAATAGCATTGCCATTATCCAATAAGAGAATAAAAATTTTTCCATTGTATTTAAAATTTTTATAATATATACAGTTTTAACGAAATAAAATATAATAAGTACGTGATAAAAAAAAATTGATTTATTTAAAAAAATAGTCAAAATATGGTTAGAAAAATTAAGTTTCTAAAAAAGTAAAGATAAAAAATTATAAATTGATTATATAGGTACTGTTTTAAAATTAAAATAAATTATATTTAAAATAAATAATTTTAATTTGTTGACAAATCCTTTAGTTTTTAAATGAGTATTTGTAATAACGAATAGCTTTACACAAAATTAACTATAAATAAATGTGATATAAATAAAAAAATATTGATGATAAGAGTACTAAAAAAATTTAATTCTATAGTTTAGTCCGATGAGTCATTAAAAAAATTCTAAAGCAAAAAAATTTGCAAAAATTTCTTTCCGATTGTAATTGGCTAAATAATATAATTAAAAACTATGTAATTTTTTTTTAATTCCTTACTCATACTTTTTTTTAAAAATAAAAATAAGTAGTGTAAATTTTATGTCTAACTTTATGAAAAAACATTACTTTTCAAAAATTTATAAATAGTCAATGACATAATTTAAAAATCAATGAATACGGTGACACTATTATACTATTAAAAATAAGATAATGGTGATTCTTAGAGTATAATCAATACGGATATATCAAAACAAATTAATTTATCAACAGACTTATTCGTTTACTTAATAAGGGAGTTTTTACAAAAGATAAAGTTTTTTTTTATACTATTACTCATTTGTATTCATAAAACAACGCAACTACTTTTTATAAAATTTTATTCTTGTAGAAATTATCTTTCTTTTAATATAAATTATAAAAAAAGAACATTTCTTCTTCAAATAAATTATGATAAATTTTTATTTTTAAAGTATACTAAATATAATTATTTTGTTTATAAAATTTAACATAATACTAGTAATCAATTGTAAGTGAATGGTACAATAACTATATACATTAGGATGAGTACTGAAATTATACTTTTTTATTAACAAATATTAAATAATACGATTGGCAAGTTGTTATAAATATAGAGGAAGTTTATATTAAAATTTTAACTACTCCTAACTATAAAGTTCATTAAGCTCATAACTATAACATTTTGCAACTATTTCCATAATCTTTGCAATTGTTTTGAAATTAATTCTTTGTATAAATTAATTTTGTTCAATAAATTATGGAAGCTGAATAATTTCTCCTTTACATTTAATTTTTTTATAATATATTTAGAATTCAATATCATTTGTAAATCATTTTTTTAAAATATTCTAACATCATTTAAATTTGATTGTGAGTGTCGAAGTAACTTTTTTGGTATAATTAAATCATTGACCATTTAAAACCAATATTATAAATCATTTTTTATACTATATTGGTTTTTTTCATGTAAACGTAATAGAGCAATTTTAAAAGTAACCTTAAAATAAACTATTTTTATAGATTATTTTTTGGCTCTTCCTTACTATTTGTAAATCTTCCTTGACATATCACAATCTAAAATGTATATATATATCTTTTATTTTTACAATATTAGCAAAAAAATTAGTTGGTTTTAAATTACAATATAAATACCTAATTGAATGGAGTATTTATATTTATTCAATACATTGGATTTTATCTCTAATATTATATTCAAGGATCAATATCTCACTAAGTCTAAAATCATTCATGTCAGTTAAATTTTTTCAAACAATTTCAATAATAATAAAATAAAAAGTTTCAGTTTTTTTTTTTGTCATAAATATTTTTAAAATATTAAATCATTATTTGTTTTTAAAAATTTTCTAAAATGTGAACTTCTATCTAAAATTTAAGTTATTTTCTTTTTATTCTCTTATTGTAAAAAGATAAAATAATTCAAAAGTTATTTTTACGAATAACTTTTTGTATAGTGTATCAATTTTCTGGTAAAAAAATGGTACTTCTGACATCTAATCATAAAGATGTTGATATGGATTTTTTATGTTCCGACATTTTTCACACATATAAATATATAAAAAAATATATTTAATTTATGGGAGCTCTTTTTTGAATAAATTTAAATTTTAAATATTTAAGTAATGTTAATAAATATTATACTTTTTTTGTAAACTTTAAAATATTTAAAAATGGCCATAAAAAGTTAGCAAAAAGTTAAATGATAATTGAACTTAAACAATTCTTCAAATTATAAATTACTTTTTGTTAATATATTTTATTAAAAAACATTAAAAAAAATAATGAAAAATAAATAAGAAATGTGTGATCAACAGGTTTAATTATTCAACATATTAAAGGAAAAACATTGGAACATCGTTCCTTAAATTGTTTGATATTAATATATACTTTATATTGTTTGTACATTAATTGAAAATAAAGTATTAGTTGCATCAATATAAAGATTACTTAATTTATTAACAATACCCATATATTGTATAAATAAATATAGGTGTTCTAAGATGACGGCAGTTGGTGATATCACTACTCATGATAGTGGACTATCCTCTCCAACTATAAACTCTCCAGTAATATCAGGGTCAGAGACTCCATTGTATGATCAATGTGAACATTCTAATACGTAAGTCTATTTCTTATCTTTTTTATTTTTTACATCTATAAAATATACTATAACCTTCAATAAAAATATATATTTATTATTAGAAGATATAAAAGATTTCTAGATATTTTGAATTAGGAAAATTAAAAAATTATTTTTATTCTTATTTTTTAAATATTTATATATATACTATTAATGTACATAATAATATTTATATATAAAATAAAAAAAAATAATAATTTTTCCTCATTTTAAATAATTATTTAAATATTTATTTTTGTAGGAGTTTCAGTGAAGCAAATGAGGCTTTAGAAGAACAATTTGAAAAATGTTTGGTAGAATTTTGTGGTCCTAATAATGAGTTTGTAAAGAAACCAATGAATCCATATATGTTTTTTTCAAGAGCTGAAAGAAAAAACATTTCTAAATCACATCCTGAACTTAAGGTTAATGAAGTTAGTAGAGAGGTATGTCAAATTTTTTAAAATATTTTTAGATTTATTTTTTTTTATATGAAAGAAAATTTACTATTATTTTAATTAAAAAAATAATTTTTTAGATGGGTGAAAGGTGGAAAAAATTAACTGAAAAAGAAAAGCAACCATATGTACAGATGGCTAAAAGACAATTAGAAGAACATAAAAAGGTATGTTAATTATTAAAATGATATGTATGTTTGTACATGCGTTGATGTATATTTTATTGATATCATAATTTTAACCTTGTTAAAAGAACCTTTCTATATTGAGCTCTAACCATTATTACTTTTGTAGTATAACTTTGATATCCTCTCCATGAATATTTTAACACATATGATATTAGTATTTTATAAACAATTCACTTTGAATATGTTACTTTCACTTTATTATCTCACATTTTTTGAAGTACTATTATATTTTAAAAGATAGTTTTTTTTTCTAAAAATAATATTTTAAATAATAATTATTTATAATCATTTTTTATTACAGTTTTTTAAAGAAAATCCTGATAGGCAGTATCTTCCTGCTAAGAAAAAACCTGTAGCAACTAGTAAAACACTTACTAATACAACTACTATAACAACAACTACTACAAATAATCTAACAAATACACCACGTTTACAGGATTCTGCATTGTTATCTGCTATTCAAAGACCTTCAACTGTATTAAGTAACAAAAGTGTTTTATCTTCTACTCCAATGTCTACAACAACACAAAGAGTTAATGGTACTTTATCATCTTATCAAACTCCTAGCCAACCAAGTAATGTAGTTTATTATCTTCCAACTAAATCTGTTCATTCTTCTCGACCTGAGAGCTATCAAATCTCACAAACTAATAGTGTTTCTAATCAATATTATACTACACAAACTCAAAACACTCATACACTTCGCATAGGGGGAGGTGGTCCTCCAAATGCAACTGCAAATTACGGATCTCCAGTATATACTGGAATAAGGCAACATACAACTCAAAAAACTGCTCCTGAGTTACTTGATCTATACTACACTAGTTTAACTGCTCCTCTATTTCCTCATTATTTGGAACATCCAACAAATCCACTAGGTTTAGTTGGTAATGGTCCATATGGTTATTTAGAAGAATATTTAAAAGTTATATCCAATACATCCAATCTTTAACAGTGGTTCGTACTTTAATAATTTTAATTTTTTTTTAATTGCATTGCTTTTATTATATTGGGTACAATAAGTTAGCACCTTTTTTTTAGTAACTTTTTATTATTATTTTTCCAATTAAAAAAAACATATTTTTTCTAATTAAATTTACTTTTTTATTTTTTGAATCAATTCTTATTGTGTAACGTTATAGAAATGTACAAATTAGTACCCCTGGCTACGTGCCCTCATTTTATTAAAGAAGTAACTTCTTTATTAAATTCAGAATGGCCTAGGTCTGATACGGTGCGCCAACGAAGCATTGATAAGGTAAATTTATAATAAGATAATGTTTTTTTTTTAAATTTGGTAATTTAAATCTATTTATTTTTTTTATATAGTCATGTAATATGGAACCTCCTATGTCTTTAGTATTGTTTAAAATTGATACAAATAATCATCGTGAAATTGTTGGATATGCTAAATTATGTACAATACCAACAACAGATGAAAAAGCATGTTGGATAGAAAGTGTTATTATAAAACCATCTTTACGTGGCAACAAATTGGGAGCTCTTTTGATGAAAGAAGTAGAAAAAATTGCTGTTCAATTTGATTATGATATCATATATTTAAGTACTCATGATAAAAAGAAATTTTATGAAAAGTGTGGTTTTGAAGAATGTCATCCAGTAAATAATGTTGGGGCTAACTCAGAATTATTTAAAAAATTCAATTTTGAAACTTCTTTTAGTCGTAAAAAAGATAAGGTTCCCGTTCTCCAAAGTAATGGTACAAAGATTTCATCTCAGGAGAAGAACTGTGGCGTTGTTAAAAATAATATACCAGTACCTCCATTATTGCCTCCTTTGTCATTGTCGACGTCACCACAAATGTCATCATCTTCCATTAATAATGAAGCAACAATAAAGGTAGAAAAAATTTTTATGAAAAAGTTTATTAGATCACAATAAAGAAAAATTAATTGTTTGTTATTTTGTTTAAATAAAAATATTTATTTATTTTTTTCTTCTTTCGTAACAAATGAATCATAAAAATAGATAGCTGCATTTTTTTTATCCTTCTAGTGAAAATGAACAATTCTAGCGCCTAAAAACAACTATTATATCAACATAGACACACTAGATAGGGTTGTCAGTTAACTTAACGCTGTTCTGACTCTTATTTCTAACCGTGGCGCATTAAAATGTGCACTCTTTAAATATATAAATTACTGGGTTCTTGTTCAATGTTAACTTGACTAAAGGTGCAGAGACACACAGAATTTCTTTCCTTCACAAGCCATTTGTTATGAATTAGGGCTGATTGCCTAGTTTTTCATTTTTCCATACTCCCTTTCATTTCAATACTAGCGCATTACTCCATTTTTTAATTCAACAATCTAACAAAAAGCTAACGCGCAGAATTCTAACTTGCATCAATTATTTAACTTTAGGGATGTCATTCCAAATTTTATTTTAACTATCTTATTTCGCACCTGTTTCGCGTCTACTTTTATTTTCCTATTTTATAAGTAGTCAATATATTTTATTGGGATCCTAACACAACTTGCTTCTTACTCTCTATTACATAATGTATTTAACTTGATAGTAAAAATTTTTATCAAAATTTATTCCTATAATACTGTCTATCTATATATATATATATTTTTCCTTTATTATAAATTTATTTTACTAACATTTTTTGATTTTAGTATATCTTCATCATGAAAAGTGATTCTTTAGGATTAACAAGAATTCTTAATGATACTCATAGAATATGTAATTATTGTGGTATTGAATATAAATTATCTACTAGTAGTTATACAATATTTAAACATTGTGCTAAACATACTCCTTTCCATCCAATTTTAATCCGTCACTTAGGAAATCATTCTTTTCAGAATTATTTATCTATGGTACCACCGGATTATGTTGATCCACCACCAATTGATCCAGACTTTATTTTAAAATTAGAAAGTAAAGATGGATTTGTAAATTATAATAATAAAAAGGAGTCATCTCCTGGAATATTAGATTCAAAAAGTTTATGTGACATTTTAAAATTTGGAGATGAAAAAGAGGATGGAAGAAATGCCACTCCTACATTAACTAATTTGTCAGATTTATTTAATACATTAGATGAAGCTTCAAAAGTAAACAAAGTAGAGGAAAAGAATGGAGATTGTGAGGTAAATGAGCTTAAAATTGATGATAAGGATAAGGAAGATAATGAAGTTGCTAATGATGACCCATTACATGATCCAATGATTGAAGAAATTATGAAGAATCCTGAACAACTTCCAAGTGGATTTAGAAAGGTAAGTTTAGTACTAAGATATATTAATTATTACTTTAACTTTTAGAGATTAAAAACAGACAATTTGAAGTTGACAAAATTGGTCTCTGTAAAACATAGGATTTGCCTGGCATGCAACAGGAGGTTTATGAGTTCTTGTGGAGTAACTTCATTATATAAGCATTGTGCAAAACATCCTGAATTTAGAGAAATTTTAAGGAAAAACTTAACGCCATCTGCTTTGGAGAACGCTATGAGGGGAGCAAAATTATTACCAAATAATACAAGCATGTCAAATTATTCAAGAAAACCTACTACTCCCTTGAAGCCTAATGAAAATTCAGTAAATAATTCCTTTGATAACTTTAGTGTGAATAATCTATTTAGTAGTTTATTTAACTCAACTTCAGATAGTATAAATCAAGGAATTGAAGCAGTTAAGAATAATGATAGTAGTTTTTTTGATCTTTTAAGAAGTAATTTATCTTCTAATCAACAACTAAATGATAGTGAAGGAAATTCAAAGCCATCAAAAAGACCACGATCTTCTGAGGAACATGAATCTCCTAGCTCTGTGTCAATGTTACAAGATGATGCAGCAAAAGAAAAAACTCCTGATAAAGATAGTTTAATAGATCTTTGTATCAAATTTTCAGAAACAAAAAATATCCCTTTTGAATGTTTTGATTCTTCTGCTTTTCAAGATCTTCTTAAATATGGTAGAGATCCCAAAGATGTTCCATTTATTAATAGTAATATAATTTATGAAACAAAGAATCAAAGTTTTGTTGAAGAAGTATCAAATAAAATTAATTGGACTGGAAATTTTGAAAAAGTTTCTTTGTCAGTAGATGAAATAGTTTTGGATTCACGTAAAATTATTGCATCAGTAGTAATTCATTATATGGATAGTGAATATAAGACTAATTCAATTACAGTTGGATTTGTTTTAGTTAAAAAGAATGGTGATAGAAAGTCAATTGAATGTATATCTGAAGAAATAGAGAAAATCTTAAGAAGATATAACATTGAAATAAGTAACATTGTTGGTATCTTATCAGATAAATCACCAACTTCTTTAAAACTTACTGAATATTGGAGATTACCTGGAATTATGTGTTTTAAAAAAGAGATTGAAAGCATCACTGATTTTCATGGTGAATCGGTATCAATAATGTTAAAAAATTTGTTTGTTAAAGCTGTTTCATTATTCTCTATTTATAATGCTATTTTTCCCACTTTTCATTTTTCAAGGAATTTTTTTAAACTTCCAAAGGAAAAAGTTTTTAAATTTTCACCACATTGGACGTATACATGTTATATATTTGTAAAATATATGGATAAAATTAATGAAATCAATGAATTTGCTTCGAAACATTGTCCTTCATTACTATTAACATCTGATGAAGTTTTATCCTTACAACTTCTTAACAATATTTTTAAGATATTTGCAAATTTTTGTGTTAAATATTCTAACGAAAGAAGAGGACTTTATTACTACATACCGATGATTCAAGATTTATATGATGATATTAATAAATTAAGTTTAAATGATTCTTCTTCTTTCATAAAATTTGATGGAACATATGAAATGATAGAAAATATTTTAGAATCTCCGTCATGTACATACTTATGGTTTGGGGTACCTAATGAAAAAATGGATACCGGAATTACAAAAGAAAATTATATAACATTAGTCAATGACTTTTACACTTTAATAAAAGATAAAATAACGGGATTAAAAGAGAAAATCTATAAAGATGATCTCTTATTAAAAGCTTTATATTTAAATTCAATTGAAGTTTTTAGAATTAAATATGGGAAAGAACTATTTTGGAATGAACTTGGAAATTCTTTGGATCCTGAAAGTGAATCAATCCCTGAGAATCCAGGTCGTTTATCATTTAGTCAATCTACTAAAACAAAAGGTCAGAAATATAATATATTTGTTACAGAAAATGAATCATATACCGTTGAAGAATTTTGGAAACTTCATAGATTTTCTTTTAAAAAACTTCATGAGGCTGTAAAAACAATTTTTTGCATTCCATCATATGGATTACCTCTTGAAAAATACAAAGATACTTTAATTAATAATAGTAATCATTATTTGAATGAAAATTATGGTACAATATTAGCTTACAAAATTTCACGTATCTCTAATTAATTAAAAAACAAAAGTCTCTATATAACAATTAACAATGTACAATGTTTTTTTTGATAAGTTGTGTATTTTAAATAATAATAACCTAAGTTATAAAATAAAATTTACTAACAATATATGGAATATTTTTTATTTTATTGTGTTAAAAATAATGGGATTACATTATCTTTAAAAATCTAAGTTAATAGTAATTAGGCATTTTAGTGTTAATTGAGATCCATGTTATTTATATTTCAATACATAATAACAATTATTATGTGTTCAGAGAGATAATGTTAGTAAATAATATTTTAAATATAATAAAAAAAAAAACAAAGAAAGTTATTTTAGTTTGTGTTTTGTAATTTGGCAATGCTTATAAATTATCAAAATCAATGTTATCATAATCCGAGATACTGATAAAATCTAAGCTGCAAAATCGAAAGACTTTTGATCTTTCCTCCACGGTAATATAATTATTTATAGCCAAACTATTACCATGAGTTAGGAAACATTGATGAAGATAATATCTATCATCTCTTTCAAAAATATAATTTAAATAAAATTGTATTAACGCTTTACACATATTTTCATGAGGAAGTATTGGTGTACCAATATTATTTTCGTAAACAAATTTATCCCATAATAAACAATATACTTTTTCTATTGAACTACATTTACTTTGAATTATACTACGTTCCAGTCTAACTGAATGAAATTCTTCATTCGGCAGTTCTATATAATAATTTCCTTCTAACATATTTTTATCAGTATAATAATTTGGTGTTGCAAATGGATAATCAACACAAGGATTGGTTACCACTATTTCATCCCAATCATAATCAGGAAAAGGAATTTGATGATTTTTAGTAGCAAAATCAGGAGCTATTTTAGGAAAAGGTAATGCTAATAATGCATCATCAGATGGTTCATTTTCTGAATATTCCTTAATAAGACTTGTATAATCATACTTCAATTTAGAATAATAATATTTCGTTAATATATATTGCCTCATATTTTTTCCTCCTACAAAAATAATTGTACTATTAGGTATTATTCTTCTTGGAACTTTTTTAAATCTTCTATTATTATTTATTCTTTTTTTATAAAAATAATTACTTTTTGTATCAATATAATTTAAAATTCGGTCTTGTGGAAAACCTTTGAAAGACACATTAATGATTATCTGAAAATTAGTAATAATAGCATCAAAATTAAATGGTAAATAATGAGTATTTAAATGAATAACTAAGTTATTAATATTGTCAAAGTTTGAATTACATCCAATACACTTCATTGTTCTAAAAACTCTTTCAGCAGTAGTATTTGATTTCCATTCTAAACGATATTCAATTTGTGTTGTTGTATGAATATTTTCTTGTATTTCATATGTTCCAATTAATTTTTTTTGCTCTTCTATTGTTTTTTCTAATAATTTATTGACTTCTTCAACTTCAAATTCTAGCATTAAATAAGGCAGTGTCTCTCTAATGGCTATTTTTTTAATTTTTTTAATTAGATTAAATAAATCTTTTGCTGACATGTGCATTATTGATGAAATGTTAAAATCAAATTGTTGTAAATGTGATGGTGATAATAATTGTATACCCTTACCACATAATTTATTATGATACTCATAATCACCATTTTTATTTAAATAATATTCTCCTATTTGTATAATACCAATATAATCTCTAGAATCTATTTCTAAATCCATAGATTCAGGTGTTGGTGGTGGTGATTGAGAAATTTTAACATTTTCATTATACTTTCTTTTTCTAGAATTTTTCATCTTATCTTCAAAATTAATTTCTATACTTTCATCATTAGGTGATGGTATATAAAGTGATGCTCTACCATTTCTTCCATTACTATGATAAGTAATTTGTGTAGACCTTCCAGAAATAATAAAAAAACATTTTGTAAAATTCTTTTGTTTAAATGGAATTTGATAATGTGTATATCCATTAAAAAAACCTTCACCATTCATAATGACAGTTAATTTTGCTAAACTTTCAAATTGTATAGTCGTATAATTATCATCAGTCCATGCAATATATGCATCACATAACATTTTTTCATTCTTTTTAAAATCTTTACACTTTCCAAATGGTATTGCTATGTTAAACATTATTTCGGTAAAATTATCATCATGACATCTCCCTTCAGCTTTTTGTAAAAATATTTTTGTCCTATTATACTTTCTGTAGTCATTTAAAATTCCTTTTGCTGCTAAATCACAAAGAAATTTTCGATATGGTAAACTTCTAAAACTAAATGATAAATGAGTTCGAGGAATAAATGGTAAAGTGGAACGTAATGAATTAGATATAATTTTATCCCAATACAAATTTTGTGCTTTTTGGAAACTGACTTCTTTTTTTATATTAATACCCATCTTTGAAATTTCAGATTCCTTAACTAAATTTCGGTTTTTTCCTTCGCCCATTTATTTTTTTTATTCCTATAAGTAAAAAATAACAATATATAAATATTTTTAAACAATATATTTTATAAATAAAAAAAAATAATAAAATAAAATTAGAGGAAAATAGTAATTTAAAAAAAAATTATTTGGAACATAAAAGCATACACAAATGGTAAAATAAATTTTTATTTAATATAAAGAAAATGTGTTAGATTTTTTTTCTAGTTACAGCTGTCAAGAGAAATAAATAATATATATATATATATATATATATATATATATATATATATATATATATATATATATATATATATATATATATAAATATATATATACAGTTGTTAATAAATTATATATAAGGCATTTATTTTTTCATTTTTAAAAAATATTTTAATATGAAACACTTACTAAATAACTATACAACAAAAATGGTATTGTTTTAAATTGTTAAAAAAAATTACTTTTAAATTGATATAATTTTTATTAGATATTATATTGGTAATATGATTAAAAAAGATTGATATAATTGATATGAATATATACTGGGCCATTGATCTAATAAGTTAACATTTTCATAGTACATGTATATATATATATATATAAAACAAATAAATGTAGAAAATAAAAAAAAAATTGAAAAATCTGTGTTAGCCTAAGAATACTAAGAAAGAAAAGAGGAAAAATCAAAAATATTAATCAAAAAATGATATAATTTATAGACGCTTAATACTCAAAGAATAATCTATTGAGAATCAATAGGTACTATAGGACGTAGTTTAACTGCGTGTATAGACAATTTTTTAATATATAGAGAATATATTGCACAAATTATTTTATGAATATTTATTTTTTTTTTTATTTTGTAGTATAAATATCAATCACTTTTAGAGGAAGGTTAATTAAATTAACTTTCAAATACAAACTTTTTTTTCCAAAAATATTTGGTAGTACTGGCCTGTGCCAAGGCTTCCATCACAATACAATTGTATAAATGGAGGATAAAAAACTTTTTGCGTGTACAATGGAGCAACGCGTATCTAACAACTTTCCTTATTACATATATATTATAGGTCATCTATATAGAATGGCACATTTAATATGCCATACCTTGAAGCCAATTTTATGAGATAGTATAATTTTCATATATAAGATATATGAATGTTTATAAAATTAACAGGCTTTTTTTTTATTGATTAAGCTTAAAAAAAATGTAAAATAATGACCTTTAAACTCTCTTAAAATAGAATGCTACATTTAAATATACTGTAATTTAGTATGTCATAAAGAATATTATAGTAATTAATACCATCTTAATAACTTAAAAATTGACAAATAATTGGAAAAATACAATGCATTATATCAAAATGTTGCAAAAGTCATTTGTTTAACTGATTTTTCATCATCTAAAATACAGTATATCTCTTTACACTAATTACTTTTTATTAAACAATTTACATCACTATGATACATAACTACCTATTGGCATATATTTTAAATCAGTAAATATAAATATAAATATAAATATATATATATATATAAATTATAATGTGACCATTAATAGAATTTATAATTTTCCTTCCTCTTTATGAATATATAAAAATGGTAAAAGAGAAGAAAAGAAGAACAAGAATTAAATTAATTTAATACAATAATTCATTATTTAATGCCTATTATTAATTACTAAAATATCCATGTATTCTTTTAATTTTTATAACTTAACAAAAGATTTTTTTCAAAAAATTTTTCTACAAAATATCAAATAAAAATTTGTAACAAATTTAATTTATAATTAAAAAAAAAAGAATTTAAAAAGTAATAATTTTTTTTAATAAGATACAATTTTTTTATTTTTAAATATCTTTACCTTTAAATAAACGAAATATTTATTAATTATTTATGAGTACTGTGTTATTAAAACACTTTTTTTTAAATCTTATGTTTTATAAAAAGAATAAAAATTAATTACATCTATTGTTTATTTTAATACTTTTTTTTAAATTAAATAAATTATTTAAAAGTTTTTTTTATATAAAAGATTATTTTTTTAAGTATTTTTTAGTGAAAATTTAAAATAATAAAATTCTTAGTAAAATTATACTATCAGATACAATAATATCATAAATCTTTTTTAAGTAAAAAATATAATACTAAAAAATTTTTTAATAAAATACTAAATAACATAGCATTTTATAAATTGTAATTATTGATAAAAAAATGGTATTATTTTACTAAACAAAAGTTTAAACTTTTTAATTATATTATGAATAATCATATTTACACATTATTCTTTTTTATTTTTAAATTAAAAATTTAAATTATATAAACATGTTGAGTTTAATTAAGCTGTTAAAAAATATTTTTTTTATTAATTAATAATGTTTAACTATTTTAAGTTAGTTAACCTCATTTTATTTTATAACAATTATTTTTTTAAAAATTAAAAGAGAAAAAAGCGTGGGCTTTTATTTACTATGTTTGTATACATATACGTATGAACTGATAAATGAAATATAAGAAAAAATTGGAAGAAAACCTTTTTATGTAAAATAACATTTACACAATTGGTGAAAGTAAACTTATTGATATAAATTGTATTGAAAATGTTATAAGATTTTACTTTAACATATCATTATTATTATTATTATTTTATATATAGTATTATTAAATTATTAAAATATCATTATTAATATTTATATATGTTTCTTTGAGTTATTATAAAAGACACTTATACTTAATAACAATTATATGTATTCTTTTATTTATTTATTATGATAATATTAATATACCTACAAGTTATTCCAAATAAATAAACACCAAACACCGTAAAGTATGTTGATTATAAAAACCTTAACCAATCAAAAAACTGGAATTTTTACACTCAATAATATATTATTCATTTTTATTTAAAATTTTATATAATATTATTAAAATAAATATATCCTATTAATAAAATTATAAACTTATTTTTCCAATATTTATTATTTTTAAAGCTCTTTGTTTATAGAAATTACATTTCCTTTTAAAACATATTTATATAATTAAAACTTTAAATAAAATGATATAATATTTTAAAATATTATTAACATCTTTATTTAAAATATTTATCTACTAACATATGTCTTTGATTTTATATAATGCTTTAACATACATTAAACAAAATTTTTATTATTTATAATTTAAAATATTAAACTTTTATAATATATATTTTTACTAAAAATAAAGAAATCTCATGCAATATATATAATTTTTAATTATTTATAAAAATAAATTTTTGTATATTTTATTTATATATTATTTAAACAAAAATTTACTTTCAATTGTGTTTTTAAATTATTAAAATTAAAAAAATTTGTTATATCTTTTGTACTAAAAATATCAAATAACAATATTAAAAAATGTTAATACTTTTTATTAAATAAATAAAAATTTTAAAATAAAAAAATAAATAAATTTAGATAGGATTCTAATAAATATTTTATCTTTAACATTATTATTAAATACATATATATTTACTAACTGTTACAATTTTAAAAATTAAAAATACTTATAAATAATTTTAAAAAATTAATTAATTTTTTTTACAATTTTTAGACAATTATTAAAAAAATAATAACAAAAATTTTTGTTTTACATGTAATAAAGTTTACCAACAATAATATTTTTTAAACAAGTCAAAAATATAAATTAATTTAAATTTTTTTAAAATATATTTTTTAAAAATTATACTTTAACCCATAAAACTAATCTTTAAAAGATTTTGTTGTAAACCAAAATATAATTTAAAGTTTATCAAAATCTTCCTGTCAATTTATTAACTTCAATCATATCTTATTTCTACTATACAAACTTTTAAAACAAATTTATTAAAATAATCTTAAATTTAATAACATTTTAAACTTTTATTAGTTGCTTTTTTTTTTAAAATCAACAAATAGTTTGATTCTTCACTTTATTTTATTTTTATTAAAGGATCTCATGACCTTCTATTTATATATTCTATCTACAATTTTTCAACTAAAATAATATTATATAATAATTGTTTACATATTTTTAAAATAATTTATCTTCTTCCGATCATTTATAATTTATTGTTATACCTTAATTGCCTTATTAAATGTTCTCCCCACTAAATAATTCTTATTTAAAAAAAAAAAATAAAACTAATTGATTTCATACATATATATATAGAAAACTCCTATTTTTAACATTATAACATTATTATATACATTTTTTTTTGTGTTAAAAGAAGAATTTTACAATCTTACACTTACATAATGTTATTCATTTTTTTTCCACCAAATAACCTATACTTTTATCAAATACAATAAACATTTTTTTTTTTTTAATTTTTTTTAACAAAAATTTTTGTATAAATTATTTTTAGCTAAAAACAAAATATTTTTTTTTATAATAATAGTATAATTGATAATAAGATTGAACAAGTATGTTTAATTTAAAAAAAAATGCTAATAAACATGATCTATTAATCAACTTTATTATTCCAAAATTGATCACTTTAAAAATTCTTTTTATTTAACTATATCTTTATATCAGTCTCTCTTTCTGTTATATACAATAATTAACAACTATATGAAGTGTTAGCCAATTGATGATTTAAACAGAAGGTTAGTATTATATTATATATTGAGTGATGAAGTAACTCTCTCTCCTGTATAATATCTATTTATTCATTCATTCATTCATCAACACAAACGACCATCAACTGTCCTTTCACAATTTTACTAATATGCTATGTCAATTGTTGTTGTAGTATATGGCATAAATATATAATTATTATAGTTACATTTTAAACATAATCATTTATAGATTATTTCATTTACTAATTTTTTTTTAAATTTACCTATTTAATTATAATTATCTTTTATACGAATTTGTTTTTATCTATTTTTTGTTTTGTAGTAACTTTAAATTATTCATCTACATATATTATTATATATATAATTTTTTTTTTATTTAATCATTTGATTATCCATAAAGTATAAATAATTTTATTCATTATTTGATCATAATAAATGACTCATCCCTTCTTACTAAAAATACAAACTTTCTACTTCATCCTTATATTTTATAAATAATGTTTTATAATTTTACTTTCTTAAATAAATAATCATATCCCTAAATTTTAAGAACAAATATTAAAAATAAAAATTTTTATTTTATTATGAAACACTATTAAACATTAACTTTAAGATATATCAAACTAAATATTACACTAATTATAAAAATTTTTACTTCTTATACTATAATGTTTTATACATAATTAGGAAATATCAATTATTACACACTTTCTTCTTTATAATAAATAATTATTTTCTTTTTTTTTAAACCTTTTTTCAATTTAATTAAACTATTTTTTTTTAAATTTTTAACAATATACCTGTAATTTTTTTCTAGAAAAATAAAGAAATTTACTTCATATTTAATAACTAATTTTATTTATTTTTACAGAGACATTTTATCAACAACTTATTACTTTTAACAAATTAATATTTTGACTGACAAATTTTTATACTATCCTATTATTAAAAATTATTATAAATAAGAAATACTAAAGAAATACATTTTTCTATATTCTTTTATTATTTTTTTAAACTTAAGAGGGAGACATATTTTATTAGTACACTACATCTTTAAACGAAAAAAAAAAGTATTTAAAAAGTTAAAGTATTTTTTTTAAAAACTTTTTATATGAATTACCATTTTATGATGGGGCATTCTAGAAATTTATCTCAAGGCCAACATGTATGTTTTTTTATTATCAATTGAATTAAAATATTTTTATTAACATATACTATTATAGTTAATTGGAACTGAACATCATGATGAAGAAGAGGAAATTTCAAATGAAACATTAAACAATACTAATTTACAAATAGAACCTTCAAGAATATATCACTCAGATCACCTTCCATCATCTACTCATATCCATAATTATACAACTCTTTCTGATTGTGGATCATACTATCAACCTACAAATGGAGTATCTCCTAAAACGGCCCAAACTTTTTGTTGCTGTTGTACTGATCCTTACTTAAAAACAAATATTAAAGTTGTTGTTCTTTCTATTGTTCTTACAATTATCGGGTTAATAATTGGTGTTTTTGGTTTTATAGCTATATTTTGTCTATCACATATAGGTAATTTAATTTATTTTTCACTCTTATTAAATTATTTTAACATTTTTTTTTTAGATCTTCAAGCTTGGCTATTTGTTATTATTGGAATTTTATTTTTTATTCCTGGTTGTTATCATTGTGTTTACATTCTTTGTGTATTATCAGGTCGACCTGGATACAAATTTGAAAATTTACCAACATTCAAAAGACCCTTACCTTTAGTGTGAAAAAACTAGTTGAAGTTTAAAACTTAATAATTAAATATAAAATTATGTTATACTAAAATAACAAATTATATTTTTTCTTATATCTTTTCACTAATCAGGCATTTAAATAATTTTATTATCTTTTTTTAAAGATATAATATTTACAGTTACCTTGCAAAAATGGAATGAAAGTATCTTACCTTCATTTTATTTGTATTATTTATTATTAAATTTTTTAAAATTATTTTTCACTTAAAAAAAGATATCTATAGTTTATTAGCAAAAAAAAAAAATTCTAAAACATTTTTTAGTGCAAATTAATAATGTGCTAATAATACTATTACAATATCTTTTTTGTAAATAATGTAAATTCAATACTTTTTGGATATATTATTATAATTCTGTTTTACATAATAAATCAAAATTTTTAATTTTTTTTAAATATTTTTTTTTTATAACTATTAAATAATATTAGTTATTGTAACTTCCTAGTATTGGTTTATCACTCACACATCTATTTCCACTTTTAAAGAAAGGAGGACAACAAATTACTTGTTCATTACAATCTTTTAATTTATCTTGAATCTGTTGACAATTACTGTTTTTATTACAAAATTTTTGAAGCATCTCCCATTTTGGACATTCTGGATCTTCAGGACATGTTTCAATATTACAACTAGAAAATTCTTGACTTCTTCCATGACATTCAGAAGTTTTACATATTCTTGTACGTGAACGTATACCACATGCTCCACAACTTCTACTACACTCACTCCAATCTTTCCATTCACTCCAAATATTAAATCCACTAATAGTTGTAGGTTTCATAGTTGTGGTAAAATTAACAATATTATTTACATTTTCTGACTTTTTCATTGTAAATTTATAACTAATTCTAAAACCAATATCACTACCAATTTGAGATCTAAAAATAATAGCTATTTGATTACTTTCTGAAATAAAACTATTTTTAGGTTTTTCATTACAACAAAATCTTGCTCCAGTATTTCTTTGATCTTCCTGTAATTTTATTTCAACATAATCCATACAAGTACTTGTACATAAAAGTGCAAAATCATCAACAAACATAATTTCAATTCTTTTTCCAATTGGTGCTGTAATTATCCAACTACACATTTGATCTTCAACATAACCACCATCTTCATAATTTGGACTTTGTATGTACTTCCAATAAGATGTGGAAGTTAAAATACCACCACATTCAGCATTAACTGGCTTTTCATTCTCATCACATAATTTAGAACCGTAACCATGTGGACATATACATTTATCACATGTTGATGGATGAATATATCCACCATTTTTACATTTTAATTCATTTCCATTACACCTATCTGATCTTGAAGAAAAGTTTAAATAAATAATTTCTAAAATATTAATTACCTTTACAATAAGCTTTATTGATAATTTTTAAATCATAAAATGATAATTTTTCTCTTTGTCCAATTGTCATTTGATAAAGGGGATTCTTAGTTATAAGTGTTCTTGTTATACCATCTATAGAAAAAGCAGTAGGTCCATAATGCATAACACTACCTAAATCATATGGTATTCCAAGAGTATTAATGTCTTCTTCTGTTCTAACTTCAAAATCAGCTAAATAAGAAGGTAAAATATAATCTTTAACAAAATTAATATAATTAATGGCATCCGGTCTTGATTGTTGATGCCATAAACCTAATGCATGACCAATTTCATGTTCAATAACACCAATTCTTTCACAACCTTCACCAATTGATATTCCTTGTCTACCACCAAATTTACCTATCATTGAATAACATCCTTGGCCTTTAAAAAATTCAATATAATCATCATCTTCAGGTTGTTGAATATTTTGAAATTTAATACATGAATTATCCTCCCAATATTGTATTCCTTCAATAATTTGAGAGATAGTAAAAAATGTTAATGATTCATGAAATCTATACTTTATTGGCATTTTATTCCATAAAATTTCTTCATCACTAGTTAAACTTCTAATTTTTCTATTATCTAAATTATCTAACAATTGTTTGGCCTGCCTTTTTGATAAAAAAATATCTCCTTCAAAAAGAAATTTAGACAATTCTGGTTTTGTCTTTGGTTGAGCTGCCGAAATAATAATAGATTTTTTCTTATCTTTAATAGCCTTAAAAAAATTACAAAATAAATAAATAAAAGTTACATCTTTATTAAAAATTCGATTGCCATAAATTTTTTTATGCATTAAAACATGAATTTTTTCTAAAATTTCAGACATATAATTTATTTCTCCACTATCAGTTCTAAAATGTTCCTTTAACTCTTTAATAATATCAGGTGTTTTAGAAAAAGGATTTGTAACACTTTTAATATTATCATTATTTACATTAACTATTCCTTTTATAAATCCAAAAATAATAAATAAAAAAATAATATAAATTTTCCTTTCAAAAATAATAAAAAATAGCATGATTTAAAATATAAATTAAACATAAAAATATCCTTCTTTAACATTAATTGATCAAAAGTTATAATATATATTCATATATAAAATTAATTTAATTATAGTTTTTCCTTCTGATTTTAAATTAATCACCTTAGGTAATTTAATATAATGTCTTTTCAATATATTTATAAAACGTTATCATCTTAATATCCCTTTTTTAAAAAAAAAGGAAAGATATATCAAGTGATTAGTATTAATCAAGATTTATAATTATAATTAATATCATTACAAAGTCATTATTAAAAATAAATATATTTACTAATCTTTTTAGAAAATATTAATGATAATATCTAATGTCTTATTTAAAAAGGAAGTACATTTCTATTTGCTATTAATATTTTTTTTTTTAACTTTTTATTTCTTTTAAAAATAATACAGTATCATAATATTATAATTTCTAATGATATACACTTTTTATTTTATGAAAGTAACTGTAAAAAAAATATGTTTAGTAAAAGTAAAAAATCTTTTTATAAAAACATTTGATTTTTATATAATGTATATGTGTAGTATTATATATATTTTGAATGGTTAGATATATCTTCGTATTACTTTTTTTTTTGTAAGCAAGTAGTTTTTTTTGGTTTTTTTTTATCATTATATCTTTTAAAATTTATTTTTCTTATCTCCTTTCCAAAGTATGGCGTAATATTTTTGATTAAAAAATATTTCAAAAATTCATCTGTTTAGATATTTAATGAGTTTGTTCTCTATGGAAACTATAACTATGAGATTGTTCTCTAAAATCTGTAGGTATACCATCACGATTTAAACGTCTTCCAGAGTTTCCTTTTACACTACGACTATATTCTTCAAATCCACCAGGAATTTGTTCAACACGATGTTCATAATCATTAATATTTCCTTTTCCATTATTAAGTGGTACAAGAAGTGAGTCACGGAATTCATTTTCAAGTCTAGACATTTCTTCATCATGCTTTCTTCCATAAGAATAATTTCCACTTTGATTTCTTTGATCATTCCAATCAGCATAAGAATGAGATTTTGAAATTGGCCTATATTGACTTTCTATTCCCATTTGAGAGGCACTTCTATGTGGTGGTGGAATTGGTGGTTCACCATGTCTTCTTGGTAATGTTGGGGGAAATTCAACAAAAGGTTGATTTGGAGGATTTCTAAAATAAGAACCATAGTAACCACCATTACTATCTCTGATAATGTCTCTTGTTGAGTAACTTTTATGCATTCCATATCCAGCATTAGAATTACGGCGATGTCCACGACTACCATATGTATATGATTCACGAATTTCTCCATTTGGATTATATTTAACATCACCACGACGAAGGGAATCTGAAAGACTACTACCATAACGTCCTTGTTGATTAATGTCTCCATTCATATGATGATGTGAACTATCATAATAACCATTATCATAGTCACGTCTTGTTGTTGAGGTACGATTATAATTTTCATAACCAGGATAATATCCAATAGGAAGCATTCCATTCCTATTCATTGAAGAACTCCTATGGCCTATAAATTTTAAAAAATTATTTATTTTATTTATAAAATAAAGGAAAAAAATTGCAAATAAAAAAATAAGCATGGACAAAATGTTAGTAAAAAAAAAGTATACGAACTATAATCATAATAAGCTTCATTGACACCTTCATACGCACTTTTAACAGCATCATTAAACTCTTCAGAAGTATATCTTCTTCTTTTATGATAATAATTTGTGATTTTTTTATCTCTCATTGAAGAAGATCTATGTAATGTTTTCAATTTTTTAGCCTCATTTCGAATTTCATCTTCTTCTTCAGCGGAAAGAACTTTTCGTCGTTCCTCCAGATTATCTAAGTATATTGTTAGAATTATATATAAAAAAAAGTTTAAAAAAAAAACACAAATATAAACACAAAAATATTATGACAGTGATGATAAAAAAAAGATTTTTAAGCTATTAAAACACACCTCCACTATAATGATTTTCAGTCATATAATGATCATCATGATGATATCTATGAGAGCGATGCTTCTTTTCTTTCCTTTGTACTCTTCTTTCAACTTCCTCAGTTCTTCTAGTTTCTTCAATTCTTTTAATTGTTTCAGTTATTCTTGGTTTTGTAACAACAGGCTTAATAATTCCTCTTGGCTTATCATCCTAAAAAAAGTATTAAATTAATAAGTTATTTAAAAATAAAGTAAAGAAAAGCCTAGTGGCACCTTAAGCTGAATAATGGTAGTGGTTAACTTTTCTGGTGTTGAATAGTTAGGAGAATGTGAGGTAGAAGAGTGATGACGCTTAGTAGCACTAGAAAATAGTGGAAGCGGAACTCTAACCGTGGGTGAAGACAGTGATTCTTTAATAATATTAACCGGCTCTCTTCTTATACTTTCAATTCTTTCATTTCCTTGTCTTATATTTGAAGATTCATTGTTGTTACGAACCTTAATGCGAGAATAAGTTTCGGTAAATTCTCGAACGATTGGTTCGGTCTATAATAGTGATTAAATTAATATAGTGAGATTGTGGAAATTGTGTTTTATAATAAAATATTTTTAATATATTATATTTGTATATTTTTTTTATGATTAATATGATATGTTAATGTGTAAAAAATATTATTAATTATATAAAAAAAAAGCATAGCATTAGATTGTAAGTAAAAAAAAATATGTGCATACAAACCTCTGTTGTTGTTAATAAAGAATTAGTAACACTGCTATTGGATCTATTGTAACGTTTCTCAATATTATTAGTTCGAACTTTTAAAATAGTAGGATGGTAATCTTTAGTTGTACCTCCATTAATACTAACAATACTTCTAGGAGAAAAAGAATTGTTAAACTGCCAATTTGTTGAGGAAGCATCTGTTACATAACCGGACCGATCAACTGCTGCATTCAAGGTTAGTGGAGAAGGAGCTGTCTCAGTTGATATACGAGATTCAAGCATTTCTCTTAGTTGTTCCTATATTAGAAAAAGCAAAATGTTAGTAAAAAAAATTGTTAATAATATATTTAAAAAAAATGTTAATATTAAATTATTATGTTTAAAAAAATAAAAATTTTAGAATGTTAAAGAAACCTTATACATATCGGGCACCGGTTCCGGATCAGTTTTAATAATTTCAGATGAAACTAATTTGAAATCTTTTTTTAAACCTTTAGATCTTTCAATTAAATTTTCATTAAGTTTGGAAAGTTCATCCAGATCATCCTATTGAAAAAAAGCTTTGGTTAATAAAATTAGAAGAAAAAAAAATATTAGCAATTGTTATTTTTTATCAAAAAACATCAAACAATTTATTTTTAAATTTAAAATAAAAAATTTTTATTCTAAAAAAGTATTTTTCAAAATTTAAACTTACCTTCTTTGGAGCTTCACTAACTTGCTAAAAATATATATAATAAAATTATTAACAAAATAAACATTTAAACATTAAAAAAAAAGCATTGGACAGAAGCAAATATTTCAAAAACTTTTTATATAAAAAAAATGTCTAAACGATTAATGCATTTTTCTTTTCTGAAAATTA
This sequence comes from Strongyloides stercoralis, assembly GCA_029582065.1. Lineage (NCBI taxonomy): Eukaryota > Metazoa > Nematoda > Chromadorea > Rhabditida > Strongyloididae > Strongyloides > Strongyloides stercoralis. The sequence continues at coordinate 12,215,489 of CM055866.1, read as the reverse complement.
ATAATTTCATATCATCTCAAATTATACCTTTAAATAATTATTTCATTTTTTAAATATATTATAAAAATTTGAAAATTCAATATTACATAGATATAGAATATAATAATATATATTTCTTTTTTTTTGGCAATTAACTGAATAATATTTATCAAAGTTTTTGATTTTTTTATATACAAATTACATTCTTTCACTTTTTTTTTACACCATAATATCTATATATTTAACTATCCTATAATTTTACAAATACCTTGATCCATTTGGTGACATAAGACTACTTGGTTGTCTATGCATTTGAGGTGGAACCAATGTATTTCCATGATGAGATCTTCTTGTTGATGAAGGTCTCATTAAATTTACTGGAACTGATTGTCTACCACCATGAATCATATTTTGTGTTGAGACAGCTCTTTGCATCAACTGTTGAGCCATCCTTTTAGTTTGTCCTGGATTTTGGGGTGGTGGTGATCTTGGTGAAACTGCTAAATATCCTGATGGAGGTGATAATGGTCTCTAAAGATAAAAAAAATATATTATTATATGATATAAATTTTTAATGATAACACAAATGATAAGTGTGTTTTAATAACAAAAAATAATGTGTTAAAAAATGAAATATTTTTTGGTGTAAGGTTTAAATAAGTCCATATTAGATGATAGAATAATCATAGCTAACACTACGACTTCTTTTTCTATAATTTGTTATTTTTTTATGAATAACAGGTTTCACACTATTAGATACCCTATATCCATCTGGTAACGGTTTTGGTATAAATGGTCTTGCTGTATTATAACTTGGTGGAACAGGAGATATTTGAGCTTGAGCTAATCTTGATGGTATTCGCCTTACAATTGGTTCTGGTGCCGTCATAGGTGTAACAGATGCCGGTCTTTGTAAATGATTTCTACTATTTCTAGGTTTAACAATAGGTACTTGAAAATTATTTTGTTGATTAAGATGATCTACTGAACCATAACTTTGACCTGTTCTTGAATCAACTCTACGTAACAATCCAGAACTAGTAGAAGAGTGATGTTGAGGTTGAGGTTGTTGAGGTGGCTGTCCGTGATAATATGAAGTAGGTTGTTTGCGGGAGTAAGAAGAACCACTATGATTAGAATGTGTCGAACCAACAGTTTGACATGGTGGTTGTTGATGATAACCTCCTGATGAAGATGATATAAGTGTCTAAAAAGAAAGAAAATAAAAGATTATTAATGAAATAATTAAACATAATATAAAAAATATATTATCTCTAACTTAAGAGTGCAACCAATTATAAAGAGTGAGTTAAACTAATTTTTATCTAACAAAAGATTTAAAAAAAAAAAAAGATATGGTATAGTAATCACACTTACTGGGGGTACTGAAGGGGATCGATATTTTAAATTGTCTACTGAATGGTACTCTCGAGCATGCAGTTTTGAATCTTGTTTTTGTCTAGGTAATCTTGTTCCTTCACTTGTTAATTTATTTTTAATAATAGTTTGATTTTCAATGGGGATTCTATTTAAACCTTTAGATACTTTCATATTACAATCATTTTTTCTTGATGATGAATTCTGACATTAAGAAAGGAATTGGTGATGCAATAAAATTTGCAGAAATAGGTAAAATAAAAATTAATATAAAAATATCACACAATAGTAATATTATAAAAAATTAAAATGTTACACAACAGTCATTGGTGATATAATAGTATCAAAAAAAGGATAAAAATTAAAAACTTACAATCTCTGATGTCCTTCTTTCACGATTATTTTTTTCAGCATACTTTTGTTGAATTAGATTAGCTTGACTTTCAAATAATGCAAGTCTTTTTTTGAGATTAACATTATGTGGTATATCTTTACCCTGAATAGTTGATGAATGTGCTGGTAAATCATATATTTTTTCCCAATCATTAATTTCTTCTTGATCTCTACCTAAATCATGAACACTTTGACTACGTCCCATTGGTGTTACTCTTCTTGTTGGAGAATCTACTCCATGAAAATTTCTTTCATGTATTATTTGTATATCTTCTTCCTCTGTTCCATAATTAGGATCATCAGTTAAATTTGAATGTGATTGATGAAGTCTTCTTTTAACTATTTTTATACCATTTGGAGCATGTGGATAAAAACCTCCTGATGGAGTATGTCTAATAGCTTTAAATACAGAAGGTGGTCTATGACTACCATCTGGAGTTGGTTTAACAAGATTTTTTATTTGTCTTTTATTAACTTCATCAAGTGTTTGAAGGCCTCCATGTTTTACTGGAGACATTGGAGGAGAATTTTGGGGAGTAAAATTTTTATTTTCTTTTTTATAACCTGGATCATTTACAACTGGAGCCCATTTATATTCATCTGTACTATCTTGTGGAGGTGAATATAAGTTTGAATTACTTCTACTTATTCCATCAGGATCAATATTTTGAGATTTTCTAAGTTGTGGCCATATATAAGGTTCTTCTGGGGGTGGTTGCCAACGTTTACCTAATCTTTTAATTTCTGGAGGCTTATCTGGTTTTTCAATAAATGTTTCACGTCTTTTTAAAATATCTATATCATATTGATCTTTTTCTAACAATTCTTCAGATGTAATAATTTTATTTTTTTCAATATTTTTCTTTTCATTTGAATCTAAAAGGTATGTTCTTTTCCATGTAGGATTAGAAATGGGTGATATTTCATTTTCATTAATAAATTGAGGATTATCCATAGACATAGAACTTATAGGTCTTGTCTCATAAATACGAACATTATGTTGATCTGTTGGTGATATAAATGATTCCTGTAAATTATTTTTCATTACTTCATTTGATTCATGTTGATACATTTGTTCATTATGAAACTTATTTGTATATTCTTGATAATTCTTTTTTTCACTCATAATTTTTTCATTTTCCATCATTTTTTGTTGTTGTTCAAGTAATTGTTTTTGTTGAAGTTGCATAGCTTTTAATTGTTTCTCCAATTGTATTCTTTTTTCTTTTTCACGTTTAGATATAGCTTCATATTCTAGCTGTTTTTGTCTTTCAAATTCTCTTCTTCTCTCCGGATCGTACATACTTTTAGCCATAGCTGATGATGGGCGTGGGCGTTCTTCATCACCCTTCTTAGGTAATGGTGGCCATATAACAACTCCATTATTATCCATTGGACTAGTCATATCAACAAATTTTGTCTCATCATTTAATTCCATTTCCATTGTAGACATTTCTTTTGTCATTGTATGATGTTTACTAATATATAATGGTTGATTATATTCATCATTTTGTCTTATTATTGGTATTTCATGTTCTTTAGAATTTGGAATGTAATGATTATTAGTCAAATTGGGTTTTGAAATTTCTTCCAAATTAAAGAATGGACCATTAAATGAAGCTAAAGGATATTTTGGTTTTTTATTTTGACTATTACTTCTTTGTCTATGTTTCATAAGATTTTCATGCATAATTCGAAGTCTTTCTTCTTCATCTAACATTTCAAAAGTTGTACTAACACTACGTGGTTGTGGAGATACAACTTGACTTCTATGATCAAAATGTTGAGATTGATCTAAAGGATTTTGTATATTTTTTGGGGTTGTTATAGAAGTATTACTTTGATGTATTTGTGCATCTTGATAATGCTGATAAGAATAACCCGTTTCCTGTTCCTGATATTGAGTTGAAGTTTTATAATTTTGTTTCAATATTGGTTTGGGCTGATTTTGTGTATTTATATGAAGTTGTCTATCAATTGTTGGAGACATTATTCTTTCATGAAATTCATGTTCTGGTTGTTTCTGTGGTATATGACTTGGTTGGGAGGCTTGTGAAAGTTTTTCTGGCAAAATAAATTGTTGTTTATGATAATTTACCCGATTACTACTACTATTATCTTCTAATGTTGATGATGTATAAGGTAACTTTTGAGAAGTATTATAACGTGGATTTTGATTTGGTTCTCGAGTTTCACGTTTTATTTCTTCAATTTCTTCGAAAGTTGTTCGTCGTTCCTAAAAATTAAAAAAAAAATTACTATTAAAATTTTAATTATTTTAACAACCAATATATTTTTATAAGGATCAATGAAATAGAAATTTTTTCTTTCATTATCTCCTTCACTATTAATCTCTTCACGTGGTACCTCAACAATATCAGGTAAATTTGGTGAAGCAAGTTGACTTCTTAAATGATGACTAGGTGTAGGTAAATTTCTATTTAAATTATTAGTTAATGGTGATGTTTTATGTCTAGTGTGTTTTAATTGATCTTGTTTAATTTGTTCAAAATACACATTTTTTAATTTTTGTATATGACTTCTACCAGAACCGTCATTTGCGGCATAACATAAATTAGACTGTGACATAAGGTATCACCTATTTCTATTTTTTTATTGTTTTTTTTTTTTTAAATTTTCTTAAAGAAATTTAATAAATTAAATATTTTTAAAAAAAAAATTAAAAAAATAAAAATTAGTAATTAAAATAGAAATTATTAATAGAAATAGAAATATGAAATAAATGAAGAAAAACTAATACAAAGTATATTTTAGTCTATAAATAAAATACAATTTCATTTCTCTTATGAAACTTAAAGAATACTTGTAAGTATAATGATAAAGAGATGAGTAAAATTTTTGCGCAAGATTATTATTAATACCTCTTTTGTAAAACTTTAAAAAAAAATTCTTTTACTTATTATTATAAATTATTTATATAGTAATGTTATAAATTTACATATATATTTATTTCTTAAATATTAATTTTACAGTTTAAGATAATATTAAAAAATAAAACAATAATAATAATAATAATAATAATAAAATTGTAACTATGTAGGTGATTATACACTAAAGTATTATTGTTGTTACAGCTTGCCTACATTTTAAGAGCTTTTGCGCATACATAATATTAACTACAATCATCATTAATATTATTAGTTTAGGACTAAGAGGTAAGATAGAGACATTCATTTATTCATTCATTCATTTCAATATACTGATCACTAACAGTCCATACATAATTGTTAAAATATTTTATTATATAATATATAATATTTTGTATAACACAAAATTATTCTACATGGGGACTCTAGTTATTTTGAGATGCAGTATATCACCTAATCGTTGATTAAAGAATATATAAATATATTATATATATATATATATATATATATATATATATATATATATATATATATATATATATATATATATATATATGCAACTTGATAAAGGAATTTGAAGACAGACTAGCCTTTCAACAAAACTTTTGCTTACCTATGAGGGACTAACATATTGTTTTATATATATTATTACATAATAATAATAATAAAATTTAGTGGACTTTTTATAATGATAATATAAATAAACTACCAAATATTACTTTACCACGTATCATATTAATATTTATTTATTTTTTTTTTATTAAAAAAAAAAACTTACTGTGTATTTACTTAGATAAAGTTGTTTTTTATGATTCCAAAGTATTGGATCTCCACCTTTGTCCGGTCTTTCTTCTTCAGATGTAAATAAATCCTACAAAAAAAAATATTATTATATTACAAAAAAAATTATAGGAAAAAAAATTTTTTTAAAACAAAATGTTACAAAATAATATTATAAATATTTATAATATATAAACTTTTTCAACTTATCTAAAATAATACTTTTATCATCATTTACTGTACATCTTTCTTTCTTAGATAACATAAACAAAATTTTTAAAAGTTATCGTTAAAAAAGTTAAATAAAAAAGTTTTTAATTACACTTACTTTATCTTTCTCGGGTAACCTTTCCAGTCCTTCACTTAAATTTTTTGAAGAAAAGTTACTAAACAAAGACATTCGGGAGGAGGTTTTATCTAAATTGTCAGCACTTGTGGTTCTTCCATATAATGGTTGTGATGTATTGTTTGATGATGCATTTTGAAGATAACGATTTTTACGTAATCGTATTAACCAACCAGGATCCTGAGAACGAGAACGTGAATGAATATTTTGTTGATTATCCTTATCTTCTTCTGGTATTGGTTTACTTCTCAAATCACTTATTGATTTAGCTCTTGTAAAATAAACTTGCTAGAAAAAAATAATAATTTATAAGAAAAAAAATAATAAAAAATTAGAATCTTACATGCCATATCAAGGGTAAAATTATTTTTGCATGGATAAATTAATAAGTAGTGATAGAGTAGTAAATAGTAGTAATAATAAATTGTAATTAGAATTATATAATTTTTTCTTTCCAATCGTTTAGACATTTTATTTTATTTTTTTTTACATAGATTAGAAGCTAGGAAATAAGAAATGGACAAATTGAAATAAAACATGGACAAAAACAAAAGCATTAAGCAAAAAACTTACCTTTTGAAGTGTTTCAATAGCCTTAAAAGAAATAAATTAAAATTTAAAAAAAAAATTAATATATAAAACTTACATGTTTCATTTGTTCTAACTCACGAAGACTTTCACTATGATCTTGTTTTGGTCCTGGCCAATCAGGTTTATCCCATGGTTTATTAGCATCTTTTTCATTTGTTTTAAGGTATTCTTTAAGTTTTGAAGCTTCCATTTCTCTGTGCCTTTCAACACTTTCTTGTAAATAATTTGTTGTTGTAACTGGTCTCCTTTCTAAACTTTTAAACCTTTTTTGTTCTAATGGATCTAAATTCATAAAACTTCTTTTTGTATGTTGAGAAGGAAAATCTCCAACAAGAGTTTTTTGTTGAAATATTTGTGAAGCAGGTATATTTGAATTTGAATTAACTTTAGGATCTATTATTGTCATACGATTATGTTCTTGACTTTCTTTAACCTTATAATCTCCACTTTGATATTGAAGATTGTGAGAAGATCCATAACGTACTTCAGCTTTCTATAAGTTAATTAAAATTATTATTAAATAAATAATTATCAAATATACCGTTTGTTCTATATCAGATTTATAAAATGGTGTAATACCAGTAACTGCAGTCCTTACTTCACCACCTTGTTTTGTTGATGGATTATCTTCCTATAAAAATTTAACAATATTAATTATTATTATTATTTAAAAAAAAAACATATTTATAAATTTTTTACTATATTTTATTCATTTTACTAGGTACGTGCATTTCTGTAATGAGATCACAAAATGTATGATCTTTAATTTTTATTCCTTTAATACTTACAAAATATTTCAATTTTTTCAGTATATTTAAAGATATTCTTTTCTTATTATCATTATTTACATTAACATTTGTGTACGTTTTATCATCAATTTTTGTATTATCAACAAAATATATTTTTTTAAACATTTCCTCTATAATGATTTATATCATTTAATTACATGCAATTAAAAATTGTCCTAATGTTATTGTTTATTAATGAAACGTGATAATGTATACATTTTCTATGGTATCTCCTAATTTGATGCCCCTATCAAAAGATGTACCATTGTATATATATTGAGATTTATTCTATATATTTAATCTATATCACCTACTTATTTCTTTCTCTTACATCCCTTATATATATATGTGTAGTCTCAACACCAGGATCATTTTATCTAGGCCCAACGTTTTATATTAATAATTTTAAAGTACATTTAATTTTAAAGGTCATTATTTTATTTATGTATGATCAATAGGATATTTCCTTCTTTGTTTTCTTTAATAGTTGTATACTTAAATTTGTCAATTAATAAAACAATTAACCATATTTTAAAATTACTAACATTTTATAATATTATTATTTTTTTTTTAATTTAATATTTCTGATTTGTCATTTATAATATAGTCATATTAATAAATCTCAATTAAATTTTTTTTAATAATAATAAATAACTATTTTTAGATTATTAAATTTTTTAAAGTAAAAAAAATAATATAAATGACATTGTCTTCTTTACTAAGATCACCATTTTTACGTGGAATAAAAATAGATTCATTTTTAAAAACTGTTATACCACCTGGAAATAATGTTAAACTTCGTCAAGCAGAAAAATCTGATTTTGATGATATCTTATCTTGTATTAGTAAACGATCCCTTCTCTACAATCCATTTATAACAAGTTTTGGAATAAGTGAAAAAGAACTCTATCCTGTTTATGAATTTATAGCAACAAACTCTATACAATCAGGTTGTTCTATTGTAGCATATGATCAGAACAATGAAAAATTAGTTGGTTTCCGCCTACAGTCAATATATAAAAGAGATGATCCAGAAATGGAACAGTATATTAAAATGATGCCATTACAATGTGAAAATATTAAAAAATTAGGTAAGAATAAATGAGTATAATAAAGAGGTAACTAGTGGAAAAAAAATGAATTAACTATATTTTATGAATTTAAAGAGATTTTTTTTTTCACTAATACAAAATAATTGCTTTTTTTATAGTAAATTTTACAAAAATTATACGTAAAGGTGTTTGGAAATTTATTCCAAATGACATAGAAAAAATATTATATAGAAGTCTTATTTATATTGATAATAATTATGAAAATAATGATATTGTTAAAATAATAAGTGAAACTAATTTTGATGAACCTTTATTTATTCAAATGAAGTTAGAGGGAGCACTTATAGAAGCTTATACAAAAAAACAATATGATATTGTTAAATCATGGGGATATGAAACTTTAAAACAAGTAAGTGTTGATGATTTTGGTAATGTTATTAAAACAGAAGATATTACAAATCCAAAAAATACATTATCATACATGTTTAAAAAGTTTTGATAAAATTTCTTTTTTTAATTATTAAAATATGTAATAAAAATTTTTAAAAAATAAATAGTATATATATTTTTAATATTTACAATAAATATTTAGGAGTTAAAAATATAAAATAAAAATTATTATAACAAAGAAAAGTAGTATGATCAATTAAAATATAAATAATCATACTCTTCCTTTCATATATAATTATCTATATGGAAAATCAACATAATCCAGGAAATTGTAACATTTACTATCCTATAAAGTAGATATATTAATGTAGAGATATAGCTAAAGATAAAACTATTTATATTAATAAATAATATGAAATTACATTACCTCAATAAACAGGTATTAAAAATTCACAAAATTGATATTTACTATAAATTTTTACTTTGACATGTATATAAATTTCATAAAAGAAAATAAATACTATATTTATCTATATACAATTTAAATTGACAAAATAATAACGAAAAGTTTTTTTTTTTAATTATTCAAAATGAACAATTAATTGAAAAGTTATAATAAAAATATTTATATATAAAAGTTTTTTTTTTCAATAAAATTATTTAACTTTTTTCAATTAAAAAAACTTACTGGTTTTGGTGGTGTTCCTTCAACAATACGTTCAGGATGAGATGACCATCTCTTTTCAGAGATTTTGGCCTCTTGAACAAGTTTTGCACTACTAGACATTTTTTTAGTTTCTAATTTTTTTCTTTCCTGATTTTTTATTATATTTTCTTGTTCAAAAGCTTCACGTAAAAGTTTGAAATTTGACTTAACTCCTGTATCTATTAAAGGTGGTGGATTTAAAGGTAATTTTGGGGCACTTTTCTTAGTTTCTATAAATAATATAATTTTAATTAAATAAAAATAAAATAATTTTAGGAAAATAATAAAAATTCTATTAAAATTTTTCATATTAATTAACAAAATAAAAGTATATTATTTATATTAGTAGAATAAATGGTAAAAAGTTTTTTTATTGTTATTAAAAAATATTTAATTATTTAATTTTTTTTTTTTAATTAAAAAGTAAACATTTTTATAGAAAATTATTTTATTATGATGGTATAAATCAAAATAATTATCAAAAATGAAAATTAAAAAAATTTTATTATTTATAATTAATCTCCAACTTCTTACAATTATGACCGGTTTTAGGAAGTACCAATAAAATTTGCTACATATATACTCATCTATTTCGCACTCTTTTAAACTAATTCTAATTACATACAATAAATAAAATACATTAATTTAGTATTGTTTCTTTAAATAGACCAACTACTTTTTATTATGAATCACAATACGTATTATTGAAAAAGATATATAAATAAAGTTATTATGATAATGATATTAATATTAATAAAATCTTAAAGTATATTTAAAGGTTATAGGTAATCAACCCAAAAATGAATTATTATATTTATTTCTTTAGCATGTCCTTGGTGTGACGTTGAATCTGTGATGTGTTATATCAATAGTATAAAGGAATTTAAAATTTTTACTATACTGGTTAATGATAAAAACAAGAATGTAAAGTAATTAAGGTTTTTCAAGAAAATAATTTCTAAAATAGTATTTAATAATATATTAGGAGCGCAAAAATTAAAGGTGGTATGGGAAAATAAAATAAAATATATGAATGAAATATATTAGAAATAGAAAGTTTAATAATATTATTTAATAGTAATTAATGATGTAGAAATTATAATAGTAGATGAAATAGTTATAAATTAATTATGAAACAACTTTTTTTTAATTACTAAAAATTATATGTAATGTTTGTTGAATTATTTTTAATATTTTATATATTTATTAATAGATTAATTTAATTTGTCATTTTTAGTTATATATATAAATTAAAAACAAAAATAAAGATTTATGTAGAAGTGATGATAAATTTATCACAAGCTTCTTTTTTATAATTTTGTTTAATGTTACAGATCAAATAATATATAACTATTATAAAATATAATCACCGGAAGGAATTTGCTAAAGAAAAAAGACTTGTTGAACCAATCTTTTAAGTAAATTTTAACTTTTAGATGGAAAAAAACTATTTTTATGATAAATAAATATATACAATAGATAATATGATAGTAAAAAAAATTTTTTCTACACAAAATTTTTCATTGTCAAAAAAAAAATTTTTTTAATTTTCAATGTTATGTAAAGTTAAAAGATAATAAAATGAATACTTTTAAATATATTTAAATATACCTAGTATATATTATTTTAACAATTTTAGGGTTAAATAAAAAAAAAATAATTGCGTTGCAAATTAGACATATATACAACACTTTATAAAAACAACAACAACAAAAAAAAATTAAATAGAACTATACATTATATAAAATGTTTATTTATAAAATTTATTACAACAAAAATGATTTCAATTAATGATTATAGATAGAAAAATTATTTATTTATTTAACACATGAAAAGTATGTTATCATAATTAAGTAAAAGTAAAATCTAGAATAATATATAAAATTTTTCTATAAATAATAATGGAATAGATCATTTGTCTCTCAATAATCCTGTTACTTTTTCTAAAATGATTTTTATTGATGATACTTTTATTAGTATCATTAAAAATAAAAATTACAATAGAAAATAATGGTAAGATTTGAATAGATTGTAATGAATATTTATGGTAAATATTTTTTTTTCATAAATGATTTTAATAAAATTACAAATTATTATAAGGAAAACAAAGTAACAAGGTTACATTTCTCAACTTAAATCTTTTTTTTTACCATCAAATAAACTAAATATATGCAATTTAAATAAAATAAAAAATAAATAAAAGAAAGTAAAAATGATTAAAAGAATAATAATATATTATTAGTAAAGAAAAAAAAATATATTTATAATGATATTAAATAATCATAATCAAAGGAAATAATTGTCTTAATCTTAAGACTTATCATTTTTAATGTTAAAAAGTAAAAAACTAATCTGTCCTTAAAAATTATAAAAATTTATCTATCATATAAGTATTGTTTTCTTTAACAAATACTTAACGTCTCTAGGTAAAAATAAATATAATATTACATTGTCAAGAACAATCACTTATTACATGAGCTTAACAAATATAATATATTTAACAATCATATAAGTAAAATAGTAATACTAAAGGTAAATAAAATCTTTAAAAAGACACTTTTAAAATTTTAATCTAACAAGTTTCTTGATACATGAAAAGAATTTTATTTAGGACTAGTATTCATGCTTTTATATATCTATATATCATATAGTTAAGAAATAAATACCAATTATATAATAATAATAATCATATCTATATACCTATATATATATATAATTGTATAAATATATTAGATACATTAAAAATAAAATAAAAAAGTTTACGATAGGATTGAAAAATTTTGTAGTTACATCATTATACAATATTACAATAAAAAAATTTTCTGAGTCATATGAAAGTTTTCTTTATTCTACAACACTCTCTTATCTATTTTCTATATACATTTTTTTCTTTATATGATACTCTATTTTATTTTAAAGTAAATTTTTTTGACTTTAATAATTTTACAAATAATCAAACAAACTATTTCGTAATTTTTTTTATTTACATTTATTTATAACAAGTCATATAAGAGAAAAAAGAAGTTTAACAAATATGTAGGATATATTTTTTTATCTTAAATATAGTAACATTTTTGTTAAAATATTAATATAATTCTACTTTTTTTTATTATTATATATTTTATATTATTTTTTGAAAATATATTAAAAGAATTATTATATTTATAAATAAATAAAAAGACATATATATAAAATCATTTTAAAAATTTATCTTTATAAATTTGTTAGTTAAAAGAAAATATATGAAACCTGACGCCATAATATTCTATCAAAAAAGATGTCTAATTTTTATTTTATGGATAAATAACTGTTATTTAATGAAGGGAATATTACAACATTAATTATTTAATAGTTTACAAAATTTACACAAATATCTTTTTAATATATTTTATATTATAATATATTATGCGCTATATATATATTAATTAAGGTCGTTAGTTAGAGTTAAAAAATATCAAAATTATTTACTTACCTTTTGATGAATTATTATCAAAATCATGAAATGTTAATACTGCTGTAGAAGTAGATTTTAAGGATGATGTTAAATAGGAATTATCCATATTTTTTTCAACACTTTCTTTATTTTCAACACTTTTTGTTATTTCTTCCTCTTCTTGAGATTTATTATTATTACTAGGTTGATATGTAGGAGAATGGTAAAATGAAAGAATAACAGTCAACTCTTGCTCTGGTATCATCTTTAATCGTGGTCATCGGATTAAAATTAATATTGTAGAAGAGAACTTGTTTCCGGTAACTCTGCTAGTTTCCTTTTTTTACATAACTTAATGCTATATCAAAAAGTATAGGTAGAAAAATTTTATTAAAACTTTTCTTCTATTTTCAATATTCACTAACTGAGTGATATTTTTAATCCTATAAAAGTAAATTACAAACTCAAGAATGTAAATATTTTTATTATTCACAAATAGTTATATTAAATAATATTAAAACGTTCAAATAAGTGGATATTTAACATTACATTATAATCTATATTATTATTCCTCATATTAAATTCGATTTAATATTATTGTATAAAAGATATAAATATATTACTATTAAAAAATAATTTGTTCTTGAATTATACTTATGAAAAAAAACTTGAAAAAACTAACAAATGATTAATAATATTAATTATAAAATTCTTCTTTTCAATGCAAATTTTTTTTATCCTTTTTTGATAATAATTTAGCGTAACAAAAAGTAAATCTACATAAAACTTGGAAAACGTGGATGATTTATCAATAAAATGTGATAAAAATGCAGAGGTTCAAACATTTAATCATTGATTAAAAAATGTAAAGTTAAAGTGTACTTTAATAAAATATTTATAAATGTATATTTATTTTTTTGATGAGCTAATTTTATTTTTATAATATAAAATTAAAAACATTTATAGATATTAAAAATTAAAAAGAAAAAAAAAATTATTTTTTAGATTTTAAATATTCTCGTACTAAACATTCTTGAACTGTTGAAGCTAATAATATTCCATCTCTAGACCAAAACTTTCCATGTGTCATAACTCTAGAATTATTTGCTACTGTACTGTATGTTTCATATAACATCCAATCTTCAGCATTTAATTTATCATAATGAATGTAAATATTATGATCTAATGATACAACCATTGAAGGGATAAATCCATTGCTTAAATGCCCTAAATATCCTGATGGAGCTAAACTAGAATCAGAAATATAATTAATCATAGCTCTGTGAAATTTTTGATTATTTCCTAATGGAAATAAAGATTTAACCCATATAAAGTGTTTCAAAGGTGGATTATATTTTTTTAAACAAAAATGTTGTTCTGGATCTACTGGACGAGTTTCAAAAAGATGTCTTCTATCAGAAACTAAAACATGCAACAATTTATTTATATATTTACTTTCTATAATTTTTTTTCCTGATTCTATCAAAGATATAATGGATTCTCCATAATCAACGGTATTTGATAATGACTCAGGTTCAGATACAACAGGCATACTTTCTTGATGAGTAAAAGGAGTAGATTCTATTTTATGAAATGAAACTTGTGCTGTTGCAACAATATCATTATTTTGCATTGCTTTTACAAATCTTGTAGCAAAACTATTTCCATCTCTTATTTTTTCTACATGAAAATAAATTGGTGACAAATCATTAGCCATTTTAATAAAATAACTATGACATGAATGAGGGAACATTTCACTCTTGACTGTTTCTTCAGCTGCAGAAATGGCATTAGTAAATATTTGTCCACCATAAGCTATATTAGCTGAAATTCTAGTACGTATCCGTCTTGTCTTGTAAACATCATCAGCTACTTTATCTAATCCAAAATAGTCATTTATTGGATCAGTTGATGATTCATTCACTTTATTTACTGAAATATTCATTATAAAAATGCAAAATTATTAGAACTAAGTAACAAAAAAAGAATTTTTTTCTGTGATTTTAATACTATTCCAACGATAAGATAGACCACACAATCACAAGAAATGACACAACCAACTCATAAATTATATTTCTCTTTACATACATGATAAAAATCTGCTACAATTTATTAAAAATGTTGAGCATTTAATATGACTAAATTTATTTCCAATGTTTAAAATATTCAAATACATTTAAAGTGCACTAATATAACAAAAGAATACAATTATAGAAATATATGTTTTAATGACGAATGATCAATAAAGAACAGAATACCAAGAAAAGTTAAAAATATTATTTACAAATAGATAAAAAGTGCTTATTTGATTCGATATATCATTCTCCTTTGAACACGGTATTGGAAATCTCCCTTACGAATACAAGCTAATATAACACGCTTAATCATATCTTCTTCATAATTTTGTCTAACAAAGTCTTGAACAACCATATTCTCAGAAACAGCAGTTCCAACAGCAAACCTTCTTTTCAGTTGTGTTTCAATACGATTAAACATTTCCTGTTCATAAGGTGAAGTAAAACCTTCAACACCAATAAGATTACCAGTTGATGCTGCTTCAATAGTAGATACACGGAAAAGTCTTAAAGCTTCGTCGACATGTTTCTCCTCAACAAAAGGTTTCAATTCCATTTTTGCCAAAGCTTCACTCATACGTATAACAGCTTCAAGTTGACGGACGGTTATTGGTATAGCAGATTTTGTAATCTTCTCATTATCATTTAATGGATTTCTCAAAGTAATATAATGATTAACAAGTTTTTCTTTAGCAGAATCAGTAAGTCTTGGAGCACAATTAGCTCTAGCATAAGCAATATATTTTCTTAAAAACTCTAATGACAATTCACCCTCCTGAGGTTGGATATCTTTATGATTAGCATTTACATGTACTTCTATAACATGCTTAGCAAGAATAGAATCTCTTTTAGAATCATGAATATCTTTTACAACAAAAATCATATCAAAACGTGATAAAATAGTAGGCATAAAATCAATGTTAGAATCTCCTTTAGTATCATCCCATCTACCATAAACAGAGTTAGCTGCAGCTAAGACTGAACATCTTGAATTTAATGTTGTTGTTATACCTGCTTTTGCTATTGAAATTGTTTGTTGTTCCATTGCTTCGTGAATAGCTACACGATCATCTTCTCGCATTTTATCAAATTCATCTATACAAACAACACCACCATCTGCTAAAACCATAGCACCACCTTCCATTATAAAAGAACGAGAAGCTGGATCACGAATGACAGAAGCAGTAAGTCCAGCAGCACTTGACCCTTTACCTGAAGTATAAACAGCTATAGGTGCAACCTTTTCAACAAATTTAAGTAACTGAGATTTTGCTGTACCAGGGTCTCCTAATAATAAAACATTAACATCACCACGCCTAGTCAAACCATCTGGAAGGCACTTTCTAGATCCACCAAATAACAAACAAGCTATAGCTTTCTTAATATCTTCAGATCCATAGATAGAGGGAGCAATAGATTTAACAATTCTTTGATAAACGTCTGGCTGTGAAGCTAAATTTCTAAATTCCTTCTCTTCATCCAATACAAAATGTATTTTTTCAGAACGGCCAGGCCCACTAATTTGAACATCCAATCCTAAACAACGTAAATAAGGAAGTCTAATACCAGACATTGTACGATCGTTTTCTTTAACAGAACCTTTTGAAAACATTTTTCTTATAGAATATATTCCAGTTAATGTTACACGATTTCCGGGAGTCATTTGATCTGTTAAATATCTAAAGAACAAAAAAAAATATAAAAATTAGGAATAAAAAGATGCGTTGACCGGGAATCGAACCCGGGACTCCCGCGTGGCAGGCGAGAATTATACCACTTAACCATCAACGCGATGTTTGACCACGAATGGCCACATTTGTCAAAATATTTTAGTACCAACCTGTCTACATATACCTGCATGTGCCTTGGCATTTCCCCATGAGGAACATCTTCAGGGTTTTCTTGTAATTTTAATGTTTGGAAATCCATGCATTCACACTTGTCCGGAAGAATAACATATGGATCGAGAGGACACTTAATACCATTGTTGGCATTTCCAGCCATACAATTGCGCGGTAGTTGAAAACCTTCTAACCCGGGATTTACACGCACCATATTAGTTGTATGAAGACAAGTTCTGCATTGAAGAGTAACTTTAACAGCACGCGATCTAACTTGTGAAGCAGAAATTATAATTCCTTTTACCTTAACCAACTGTGATACTTGTTGACTTTGTAACGATCTAATAGATCTAGCTTCGTCATCAAGTTTTAATAAAACATTAATATGCTCCATAATATTAATTTCTTCTTTATCTCTGTCATCTCCAATAAGTTCTTGAGCTAACTCATTGGCAGCTTCCTCAAATGCTGGTATTAGTCGATTGGGATAAGTTTGCAATTGTTCAGCAGTCGCTTCATCAAACCTTCTAAGATCGGCCATATCAACTTCAACAAAAAACATCCCTTTTACACAATTATTTTTTAAAGCTTCTCTATAAATCATATTCATGCCTCCAATAGTAAATTCCTTTAAAAATTTCTTGAATTTAACCAATGCTTCTTTGTATTCAGTTACAGTGGCTCTGACAACATCATTTGTCCCATCGTCTCCATGAAATGGCTATAAATTAATATAAATAAAATTAAACATAATGAGAATTGAGAAATACCTGATAGAAAATTTCACCTTTATCTAAATTAGACATCATTTTTACTAAATTTTTATAAACGTTAATTAAGAAAACAGCCTTTCTAAATGTGTAAGTACAATAAATAAAGTTTAAAAAAAAACAGTATAAATATAACAAGGGGACACTGTCGTCAAATTGTCAAAAAACGCGCACTAACAACCGCGTCGAAAGGCATGCATTTGGTGAGAAGTATCTTCCAAGGGGGACCAAGAGTGGAGATATCAAGAAAATTATCAATCATTACAAAAACAAGTTTACAAAATTAAATACAAAAATTTTTATTACTTAAAAGTATGTCTTGATAACATTTAAAATTATAAAAAAACTAGTAGTTAAAATTGAGTTCTGGAGGTTGAGGAATGGAAAAAGAATCCAAAACATACTCCTTATTTACTTCCGAAGTTAAGTCTTGTAAATGTCCAGATATTGGCAAATTTTGTTTATCTACACTGTCTGATATATCCTTTTCTGATACCTGTCTCTCAATATTTTGGATCGTATTTTCATTAGATACCGTCCTGAAATGACATTAAATTTATACTATTGGCAAATGATCATTTAACATACACTACTTTCAATTTCATAGGATCACTATTTTCATCACAAGATTTGGATACTTCATTATCAATAGCACTAGTTAATTTTTCGTACTTTTCTATTGCACTTATAAGTTCACTGTATTTTTCCATAACTTCATATCTTGCTTTGGCACCATTACTCACTAGTTCAAGTATTTTTTGTGAACAATTGGAAGATAAATCACGGGAAGAATGGTCTTTTTTATTTTCGAAAAGTATAAGATTTTTCTGAAATTCCTCATCAAGTTTGTCAATAACTTGACAGTTTAATTTAAAAGTCATTGAAATTGTATTTACAAAAAAATAGTTTTACTATTATTAAGGAAATAAATACCATGGCAGAAAAAAAGAGGTGACCGTTAAAGAAGAATGCGGTCTTGGTGTAATGTTTAGTTTATAAAGCTTGAATTACATAAAAATATTTATTAAATAACCTAATTTTTACATAAACAATGAGAAAATATTTAATACCAGAAAGTTGGTTTCCTTTGTCTTTTTTCTTTTATACCCAAGCTTTCCATAATTTCATCTTCAAAAGTGCACAACTTTGGTACATAAGTTCTTTTTAAAACTTCTGTGGCAGTTGTATCCTTTTTGCTTTCTAAATATTTTTCTTTCGTAGTATATTCATAAGTTACAAAAGCTTCTTTTGGTAATGGTATTTCATGGCCTGTAGCTTTACTGATTCTAATATACTCTGTACCTTTTTCATTTAATTTCCATTCAACATCGGTTGGGCTTTCATTATAAGGATTTACAAGTTTTACTTCACCTTTAGATACATCTAATGGTTGTTCTTCCCATCTTTTCATAGGTTTTAAACCAACTCTACCAAGCTCTGAATTTATATCTTTGAGTTTGGTATGCAATCCTTCTACTAAAACAGTATTTGTTTCCCTATTTACTTGAGAAACTTTCCCTTTACGATGCTTATCTTTTCCTACCATTACTATAACATAGTCTCCAGTGAAAATAAACCAATCATCATCTGGTAATTTTTTATTATATTGAGGCTTTCTCAATCTAAAGAATTTTGTTTCCAATAATGATTTATGATAGTTGTTAGAACGAGTAAGATTTTTCTGAAGACTGTTATCCATCCAAGGACGTTCTGGTGTTGGTACATAATCTTCTGGTGGTAACCTTTAAAAAAATATAAAATAATCTATATTAAAACATACACCCATCTTATAATATCTGGTGCTCCAAGTCTGTTAGAATATATCTTTTTGGGAACTGTTCTTTTTACTCGTTCTACATATTCTTTTGGCATGTGTTGACCATAATCCAACGTAGAGGAAGGTTTTTTAACACATTTCAACACTGCAGATCTAAACATTTTTCCTGATAAACCCAATTTAAAATATTTATCAAAGCAACAAATACAGTTTCCCAACCATATTTTAGTAATCGTTTAAGGATTAAAAATATTTAAAAAAAAATTGGTTAGAAGACTATTAGAAAGTTTTATACTATATTGTTCCTTTTTTATTTTTAAGTATGTTTCAAAAAAAAGTTTTGTATTTAATATTTTAAATTTAAAAATGATTAATTGATTTTTATGGTAAAAAAATGTTAAATTTGAAAAAGTAGTTAGTCAGAATCTGAATCTGTATTATGTTCAGGTTGAACGTCTTTTACTAATTCCATAATACTTGAAGCAGCTCTAGTACCACCTTGTTCATCAATGACAGCAGGGCTAACAATACCAAGATCCATCATTTTATGTAATGCATTTGCTAATTTTATAGCCTCATATTCCTTTTGCTCTTCAGACATATTTTCAAAAATATTTATTTTTGATTGTTTTTCAATATATCCAGTTACTGGATTTACTTGATTTTCAACACTTTTATAGTCTTCTGTTTCTGAATCTTCACTATCACTGTCATGCTTTTGTTCATTTATTTTTCCTAACAAACCTGCATTAGCAAGTAATCCAGCACAATTTCCAAGTCCTGTATATTTTATAAGACGTGGAACAGATTTTTTACAAAGTATAAAAAGTAATTCTGCTGACAATCTGTCTGCTTGTAGTTCTGGTTGACTGATAAGTCGAATAAGTTTATTCCTTAATCCTTTTCCAATATCAGGACGTTGTTGTACATCTTTAGAAGTTAATGGAGGAAGAATAACTTCTCGACAATATCTTCTGGCTTCTTTAGAAGAACGACACAAACCAATAAGAACTGTAAGGTTAGCAGGAAGTAATTCAACAAGTGGATTATAAACATATGCTTTTGACTGATCATCAGTAATTGGTGGAAGAATATTATCAATAATTTTCATTATTTCAAATGGAATGCCCATATCAAAACCATTCCATAAATGTTTTTGTAATCTTACTTCATCAATACTTCCTTTTTCTGGTATATAATCAACTTTTCTAACAATAAAAGCTATATGATCAGGAAAAGCAGCTAACAAATTAATAGCATCTTGTTCTTGACGTTCTGGGTACTGTGAACCATAATTAATTATATCTGCACAAATTTCTATCAATGACTCCCTGAATTTATTAAGTACTTCCTATAAATGAATTTCAATTATTTTAAATGTTTTAATTACTTACCATACTATTAGCATCAGATAAGTTATAAATATTAAAAAGAGATCGAAAATATTGTGACCATGGATTATTAGTAAATTTTTTTGGCCAAACGTTGCTGTTATAATAAGCGTATGATGAGAAAACTTTTCCAATAACTTGAAATTCTTTTAAAGCTTCCTCTGTTACAAAATAATTATTTGGTTGTTTAGATTTATGAAAACTAAGAATAAAAACATGTTTCAACATGAGAAAAATAATATCATGAAGATTATTAATTAAATTTATATCACTTTTCTTTGTATCAAAATTGGAACCTTCAATAGAGTTAGGTAAATCTAAATTAAATTTATTTAAAAAAGATATATCCATTGATGGCAATTCTTCAATATTAATAACAGGCTTTACAACTTTTGTATATTTACAAATTTCATCCAAAATTTTAAAAGCTAAAAGACGGATTATTCTAAGGATAACAGCAGCAACATCATTTGTAACACTATCTTGAGAAATTTTTGATGAATAAAACGAATTAGTAAGACATTTCAATGATTCTAAGTATACAATTTTATCATCATTCTTTTCAATTTCTTCTTCTTCTGGAAAATAATTAGTAAAATGGGCATAAAATAATAAATATTGTGGAATTTTATCAATATATAACAGTTCAACATTAAATTTGTCTCTACTAAGAATTCTGATTAATTTTATCATTTCAGCCCTCAAAAGTGAAGATGTATATTTTTTATGAATATGGGCATTAATAAAATTCATTAAAGAAAGCCTTCCTTCCGATGAGTAATCCTTAAAATTAGTTTGACAAAGAAGTTTTTTATTAATTTCTTCAAAATCTCGAAAAACAATTTCACTATTTCCTTTTTTTAAATTTTCTTCCCATTTTAAAATATTTTTAGAAGATGAAAAATTATGTAGCAAGCTATTGACATCTACGTCATCATGGCTATCAAAAGAAAACATCTAAAAAAATTCAATATAAATAGTTTTATAAAAAATAAATTAACATATTTTATATAATTAATATTATAGTGCGTTACTTGGCAACAATTAGTAATTCAATATTATAAAATAATAAATTAAGATTTTCCTGTTTAACAGCATGTTAAACTTATTAGGATTATTTGTTTGCTTGTAATAAGAAAAATTATTTTTTAAAGTAATGAAAATATTAAAAAATATGAACAATCTAAATAAATTTTTATTTTTAAATAAAAATTACATGAAAATTTTAAAAACTATAGTAAAATGATATGAGTAATATATTTTAAGGTATTTAATATTTAATAAATGTTAGAAAAATTAAAAGCTAAAAATTTACACATATTTATAAATGCCATTAATTGTTTTTTAATTACATAATATTATCAAATTAATAATATTTCAATACACTTTTTGAGTTTTTCTCGTAAAAACAGAATTACTTTATAAATATTTTATTCTAAAAATATACTTTCAAGAAAAAAAAATAATGTAACACTTTTTAATATGCATATACAATAAAAATAATTACATGAAAAAAATTTAAAAAATTTCTTGAGTGTTATAAAAAAAATATTAAAAAAAATACGTGGTGAGTTTTTGTTAAGATATGTAAAAAAGATATAATAAATAAAATTAAGTAATCAAGTTTGAAAAATAAAGATTTAAATTATACTTAGTAACAAGTTACACAGGCAAAAATTTAATGTAAAAAGTATCCAATATAAATTTTGAAATATTTTTCTATTATAGTAATATTTTTATACCATTGTCTTAAAAACATTTATATAATTAAGCAAGATACATTATTAATTATTTCAATTTCTATCAAATATTTATTTTCTATTTAAATGATCAAATTAAATAAAAATATAATATGATATATTTGATATTTAACTGAAAATATTCAAATCATTTTTTGAAAAAAATTCAATGTGTATTTGAAAAAACAACTAGCTGAATATATTCTTTTCACAATAAAATTTGTTATTTTAGAAAATATATATATTTATCAATTATTAACTCCAAAATAAACTAATATAAATAAATCATTAAACGTTGCTATGAGAAATATTTCATTGAAAAATTATTCAATAAATTTTAATATGGAAAATGTAAAATATAGTAAGGGATATTGATAAATGTATATGTTCGACAAGTTACTCTTGAAGCGAACCAGAAGTAAACAATTTAGATGGTATTTTTATAAAAAAAAGTTAACAAGAGAGAGATGCATGTACTCGACTGTATTTTTTGATAGTAACTTGAATGTTGTTTCACTTTTCTTTGTACTACATTATCTATCAAGTTTTAAAGAACTTTATTTGTTGAATCTTCAAAATTGTAAATACTTGAAAATAATTTTGTATGTTGGATAGATCAAAAAAAACCCCTCGCTGCACGTTTTATTTTGATCTACCCAACATAGAAAATTATTTTAAAACTATATAAAAGTGCTTTTTGCTAATAACAGTAATATTTAAACCTATGAATTTTTTTTATTTATTGAGAATTAAAAATACCTATAATTATTTGTTTGTAATAAAATCTTTTTTTTTATAAAAAAAAGTTTATAGTAAATTTGTCTTTATTTGTAAATATGCTTGTATTAAAAATAATAAGGAAGTATTGATAAACATACAAAAATAAATAATGAACTTTAATTGGTTTAAAGTGCTTATGAAGAAAAAAACATAAGTAATACTCTAATGTAACCAAATTCATCCGAGAGCTTTAGATGTTTGTAGATAGCAAAGATATTTTGCCAAGTTTAGATCAAGTGATTTTAACCTTTTTAAAGCAACATTTCTAGAAAGAACACCAACTGTAAAAGCCAATTATTATCAAACGATTAAAAAATATTAGATTAGCTTAATTCACCTTGATCACTAGTTCAAGAACGTTAAAAGGAGACCAGTAAAATTAACTGAAAAAGTATATAACTCGCAGATAGTCTGACATAAAAAAAAATTAATATCTTGATAATTTGTAATTTACTACTGCAAGAAGATGACACTGGATCATTTGTTGATTATGTAATGATTAGAAATAGAAAAAAAGGCTTTTTATTGTAATTTAAAAAATAAAAAGTAATATTCTTATTTAAGCAAAATCTCAGTACGTATATCAAACCCATGTTTATACCTTACAAAAATTTTTTTGTGTCCCATAACTAAAAACATTGTGAACGATTAAAATTTTGAAATACAGATTCGATTAATAAATTCCTGTCATCAGTTAATAGAAAAAATGTGACTATACATACAGAATGACGATATGAGATCATATTATAAAAAAAAAATTCTTCATTATTTACTTATTTAATATATAGTCGATAATTAGGGTTAAAAATTATTCAAAAGAAGAAGAAATTACTTAAAAGAATAATTAAAATTAAACTTTGATTAGCATTAATGAGTAAAAAGTCCTAAACTATATAATACCGATTTCATTGATACTTTGTAAAAACTTTGGTCGGATAAATTGTTTTTATTTCAAAGACAAGAACCATTTCCAATATCTATCATGGATGCAACAAATCACGAGGATAACAACCAACGCGTCTTTTTGGGTACAAAGTACCAAATATAAATATTATACAAATCATAGCTCCAAATATTCCATATGGAAGTACCTTGCATACCCTTCTCTTAAAAAGATATTTTTGGCAAAATTACCTTTGGTATGGATTTTTAATTGACAATCTACGCACGCCGCGTCTACTAACATTTTTTTTTCTCGTTTTTATGTTATGAAAATTTGTTTTTTCTAGTCTATATATATAACGATTGCTTTATTTATAGATTTTATTAACAAGGAAAATCTAATCTCACACTTACGTCTTTTAAAAATGTCTAATATAAGTTGTGATAAAGTAAGTTTGGATTTTTTAATTAATATATTGTGTTTGTAGGAGACTGTTAACATTGGTGATCAGATATCTGCGTATCTTAGAGCTAATACTGCTGCACTTGGTGAACTTGTGAGACAGATAATTTATGAAGGCAATGAGACAAGACGATTTATGACAGAAATAAAGAATTCACTTGAGCAGATTCATAATGGGATGAAGATTATAGGAGAACGTATGGACAACATAACTGTTGGTGATGCTGCCGTAACAATTGATGAGACAAGACAACTATATAACACGGAGATAGACCGTTTAGTCAAAGTCATTGATATGGTAGTGTCTATTAAAAAGGAAACACCTGTTAATCCACAAGTTTCATCTTTGACTCCCCAACAAGTTTTACAGATTCAACAACAGCAACAACAAATGGCTGCTTTTCAACAGCAACAGCAACTTTTACAACAACAGAATCTTGCAAGGATGATGCAATTGCAACAAGTTCAACAGTACAATCCATTATCAATGCTTCAGGGGATGAGTGATTCAAATAACACAAAACCTGTACAACAAACTGTACCACTTACTGTTCCACAAGGTCAAGTAACAAACCAAGGGAATAATCTTTTGAAAGCTCAACTTACTCAATCATCCTCAGTTGTTGTAACACCAACGAAGAAAGAGGAAACATCTTCAGTTAGTTCTCCACAAGTACAGTTGTTTGGTGGTAATTCAAGCTCTCAATCAATTTTTGGAAAGGCTCAAGTTCAATCAAAGTCATTTTTCTCAACTACCCCAAGCACAACTCAAAATAATACGGTAACTGAAACTAGTGGAGCAAACAAATCAACTCTTGAAAATGATGATGAAGCTCCTGAAGATTTTGAGCCAGATGTTCAATTTAAACCTGTAGTTCCATTACCAGATTTAGTCAAAGTAAAAACTGGTGAAGAAGATGAGACGGTTCTTTTTGAGGAGAAATGTAAACTCTTTAGATTTGATGAAGAACTTAGGGAATTTAAAGAACGTGGTATTGGTAAGATAAAGATCTTAAGAAATGGTATTACTAATGTTACTCGTGTTGTTATGAGAAGGGAACAAGTTCATAAAGTCTGTGCTAACTTCGTAATTATGAAGGGATTGTTTATTCGTAATAAGCCTAATTCTACAAAAATTTGTATATTCAAGTGTTTCGATAATTCAGATGACAAACCAGCACATGTAACTTTATGTGCCAAATTTGGTGATGAATCAAGTTGCTCTAAATTTATCTCTATTTTCCTCGATGCTGCTGGAAATGATAGTTCTGAAGCTTCCAAAAAATCCAATGTCAAAGAGTCTACATCAGAAGTATCTAAGAAAGATGAAACTAAAGAACTAACCCCTAAACCAACTCTAGTTAAAGAAGAAACACCTAAAAAAAATGAAGAGCAAAAGTGTGTTGGTGGTAGTGATAATCAAGAAGATGAAAAGTCATATGAAAGTACAGATGACGAGAACTGTGAATCATCAGATGAAGAGACTGATGGTAATGTTTCACAACAATTCAAAATCCCTGTAAAAGTTGTCGGTTCTTGGGATTGCAATACTTGTTATGCAAATAATCCACCAACAGCATCTGAATGTTTATGTTGTGGAACTGATCGTCATAATAAAGGTAACGATGAAAAACCTAAAGCTAAAGCAACTTTGACTGGAAATGTTTTTACAAATCCTACTAATTCTAGTTTCTCTTTTGGATTTGGATCTCCAAATGTGTCAATTGGTAAAGATAAGTCACTTTCTGAAAATAAAAATACAAATACTGAAGAGAAAGAAAGTAGCAAGGGAGTTTTGTTTGGACAAAATAAAGAAACTCCAAAGAATTATTCAATATTTGGAGAACCTAAGAGTGCTACAACTTCTGAAGAAAACAAAGAATCTGAGAAAAACACTTCATTATTTGGTCAGATGAAAATATCTGATAAGCCATCTTCTTTTGATTCTCCAAAAGTTACTGAATCACCAAAACAATCATCGTTTTCATTTGCTGGTGCTGTTGTAAAACCTTCTAATGAGCCGTCTCCTTTCCAATTTACTCCTGGAAAGACAACAAATAGTAGTATATCTTTCTTTGGCGGAGCTAAATCTAGTACACCATCTACAGAAGGTAAATCATTGTTTGGACAAAATTCTTTTGGAGGATCTCTTAAAGATACCCCTAAGAATACTGATGAAAAGGGAGCCTCTACCGATTCAAAAAATATTTTTGGACAAAGTAATTTTGGTGCTTCTCTTAAAAATACTTCTGCAGTCTCTGAAGAGAAAGGATCATCATCTGACTCTAAATCTGTTTTTGGTAAAAGTCTTTTTGGAGCCTCTACTAAAGATACTTCAAAAGAGGGAGAAGATAAAGAAACTAAAAGTAGTGAGAATAAAACTTTGTTTGGGCAACAATTTTCATTTGGAAGTAGTAATACTAAACCAATATTTGGTTCTAGTTCCTTTAGCTCAAATGTTGGTAACATTAGTTCTAATAAATCAGAAGGTGGAAATTTAGAAGCAGCAAATAATAAGTCTGGTACTGTTTTTGGTGGAGGTTCTCAAACTGTATCTTTTAGTACAATTGCTAAATCTGGTGCAAACTTTTTGAGTGACACTTCTAAGAAGGAAGGAGACCCTTTCAAAGTAGATCCTTCCAAGCATAAAGTATTTTCTTCAACTCAAGAAAAAACAGTAAAAGCAAATGATGATGAGGAAGGTGGTGGTGAGGATGATTATGAACCAGATGTTCACTTTGAACCGGTTGTTCCTTTACCAGACTTAGTTGATATAAAAACAGGAGAAGAAGATGAAGAAATGTTATTATCATACAAAGTTCGTCTTTACATAATGAAGAATGTTGATGGTGCTTGTGAATGGAAGGAACGTGGAACTGGTGAATTAAGGTTACTGAAGCTTTCTGATAAACATTCTTATCGTATCGTAATGAGACGTGATCAGACCCAAAAGTTATGTGCTAACATGCGCTTATATAAGCATATGAAATTTTCTTATAATGTTATGAAAGACAAGGTTATTCTTTTTAAAGCTACAGATTGCTCTGATGATATAAATAATACAACTCCAGAGACTTATTGTGTAAGATTCTCAAGTAGTGAAGATGCGTTGAAGTTTTCTGATGTTGCCAATAATATAACTGAGAATTTATTGTAAATTTCATCAATTTCTTTTTAACATTAATGAACTAATTTTTTTTTCTTTTTTCTAAGTGTATTTAAATACCATAGTATACTTGTCTAATTTTCTTTTGAATTAAATAAAAGATTTTAACATGTTTTTACTACTGTATTCTACACATAAATTTACTTAATATTATATTGATATAGTATTTTTAATCACTATTAAATATATATTTTAAGCATTACTTAGTTTTCCATTATCAATTTTATTTATAACATCATTTAGTTTATTTATTTTGTTTTAAAATAAAAAATTTATATCATAAAATACACTTTGAAAAAATGTACAAAATTTACTTTCAAATTATTTATAGTATTTAAAAACTTAAGATTGTTCTATATTTAATGGGATATGTTTTAAAATGAAATAAAATGATTTTTTTAAATAATTTATATATTGTTATTGCTTGTTTTTTTACTTTTTCCCACGACATTCTCCATTTGGACAACTACCACCACCGGAGAATGATCCCATACCATTACCATAATCAGGACCGAAACCACCTCCCATTCCTAAAAAAAATCTTTGATTTTTTATTAATATATCTTACCTCCTCGGTAGCCTCCATAACCATTTCCCATGTCAGGTCCAAAACCACCATATCCACCATTAAAACCATTTCCATTCATACCATTATATCCTCCCATTCCATAACCATTATTCATATCTGGGCCATACCCCCCACCCATTCCTAACAAATTATTTATTAATAATTATAAAAATATTACTTACCATATCCTCCCATTCCATAACCATTATTCATATCTGGACCATATCCACCACCCATACCTAAATTAAATTATTTATTAATAATTTTAAAAATATTATTTACCATATCCTCCCATTCCATAACCATTATTCATATCTGGGCCATATCCACCACCCATACCTAAATTAAATTATTTATTAATAATTTTAAAAATATTATTTACCATATCCACCACCCATTCCATATCCTCCCATATCGTTATTCATACCGTTCCCATAACCATTGAAACCAGGTCCCATGCCATATCCATTCATATCACCACCAAATCTTCCATATCCTCCCATACCACTTTGAAACATTCCTAAAAAAAAGTTTTAAAATTAAATGTAATTTTATACGTTTAGATGATGACCCACTTCCTCTTCTCATACCAGGATCTTTTAAAATTTTTTTATTAATTTCTTTTATTGATGGCGAATCATTAACAGTAGCAGAAAGAACAGAAAGAGCAAGTTTGTCCAAACTTTTATCTTCTTCATTTATAGGACCATCATTTAATGGTTTGGCTGTTGGGGCACCATAAGATATATAACATTGATAATAAATAACCAAAATAATGAATATAATTTTTTTGTAAGAATTTATTAATATAGCCATAACTATAATTTTAAAATAAATTATTAATAATAAAAGAAAAAGCTAAATGTTATTTTATAAATATTAACATTAAATGGATAAAAAGTTTTTCATTTACATTAATATATCAATTAATCTTCATAGATTAATTTATCATACTTATACTTTAATAGTAATTGAATTTAATGTATAAATAAAACTGTAAATATTAGAAAATAACAATGTATTAGGATAACTATTTATCTACTTAATGCTAAAATTACTATTTTCTTGAAATATAACACTACTATATTTAATGAATTGTAATATTTTGTAAAGAGATAAATTGAATTATAAAATGTGTTAGAATTTTACAAGATTTAAGTATTATACAGTTATTAGAAAAGGCGGAGAAATCTAAGTGGTTTACTAAAAATATATATTTTTAATAAAACTTGTAATAGTATAGAAAGTTTAATGAAAAATTAAAAATGACAATTAAATAATTGACAGTTTAATATTATGAAGAAAGTCTAAAAATTGTCTTTGACATTTATTGTCAATAAGATTTTAACTACAAAAACAATATACTATTCTTTTTCAAACTTGATATTAAGGTGTTTGGAAATTATTTTGTACCTGACAAGCAAAAACTTTTTTAATTTTGCTACATTTAAATATAAAATTTTGATATTTGAAAAAGTATAGGTGTTATTATAATATAAAATATATTAAAATAATATATAATTTGTATTAAAATAACTAGTAATTTATATTATTTATTTATATATAATTTATTTTTCTTAAAACTACTGATATAATTGTAACATAAAAAATAAATAAATGACAAATTTGATATTAATTTTCACGATACTTCTTATATATTAATAAATATATATATATATTTATTTACGTAAACTTTTTTGTTAACAAAAATTGACAATTTTTACTAATAAAAATTTTATTAATACTCATATTCAGATTTAAACTAATGATGTTAAAAAAAAATGAAGTTGTCATTTTAAAAAATAAAAATGTTTCCTCCATTAACAATTTTAATAGCAATAACATTTTTATTAATAAATATTATTCTATTTTTACATGTTTCATGTGCTAATAAAGTATCAAAAATAAAAAAAAATCCATTGAGATCAAAAAATGAAAGATTGATATCACAAGAGAACGATAAAAATTCGTTGGAAACTTCTATAAAAGAAAGTTCAACAAAGAAAAAAGTGTCTTCATCGTTTGATTTAGTAAATAAGAAAAATACCAACTCAAGGAAAAAAGAGTCATCTAAAAAAGACAAATCTTCTAGTAATAAAGTAAATTTTAAAGTAGCTTCTAATACAAATTTGGAAAACAATAAAAATAATTCTTCAATAATTTCAACTAATGAAAATAAAAGTAAAAAAAATGCATATAATAGTAGGGAAGATGTATTAAAAGCACAACTTAAGAATTTTCAACTTGGAGCTTTCATTAATAATGATGGTGGTGCTTTTGACAAGAATATTAAAATTAATAATAGCAAAAAAGAAAGAAAGATTTCATTTGAAGATAAAAAAAACTTAATTAGTAAAAAAAGTGTAGTCAGTAAAAATAAAGTAAGTACTAAAAAAGTTAAAACAAACTCTTTAACTAAAAAAATTAAAAAAGATGGTTCTAGCATAGAAAGTAACAACATACATAAGAAATAATTTTTGATATATTATGTAGAAATATTAAATCTTTATAATTTATTTTTTTTATTAATGATATTCATGTAACTATTTAAAAAATAAAATGTAGTTTAATAATTATTATAAAAATATATATACATAATAATCTTTTATCTATATTAATTATATAAACAAAAATAATAAAAAAAAATACTTTAAAATATTTACTACAAAACATAACAAAAAAAAAAAAACAAAAATATTAATAAGATAAAACAATTTATTTTCTTCCTTTAGGCTTTCTTTTAACAAAAGATTTTTTTTTACCATTAAAATCTTTACTTTTCTTATTCTGTTTTTTGCCAAAATCTTCACCAAATTTCTCTGTAAATTTCTTTTTAGTAGCAGATTCTTTAGCTTTAATATTTTCATGACGTCTACGTTCTTGGAACTCTTTAGCTTTATTTTTAGCTTTCCTTGATTTAAGTATTTGGTCAACGGAGCGTAATTCATTTTTACTACCTTTAATTTCTTTATCTTTTTTATTTTTTTTAAACTTCTTTCCAATATTAAATCTATCTTCATCACCAGAATCCTTGGCATAAGCAATTTTTTGTTTATTAACCCAATCTTTATATACACCACTTTTATATGATGCTTTAACCCAATGACCATCTTCTGTTTTAATTTTCCTATTTTTAGGATCAGTATTATCAGAAGAAGAAACAAATTTCTTTTTTTTTCTATCCCATACTTGTTGACGTTTTTGTTTGTATAAATTTTCTTCATTATCAGCTGTTAAATCAATACATGCATCTGAAGCTAAAGTACCAAATGAATTATCTATACCCATTTGCTTTTCGGCATAATAATCTTTTGGTATAGCACATAAATATAAATCTTTTTTCTTTTTTTTTGCTGGTTCAGCTTTCAAAGGAATATCTTTAAATGCAGCTTCTATATATACACCATCATCTTCAATTACTTCAGGTTTTACTTCAATCTTTGCCTCTTCTTCATTAACATCCTTTACTTCATTGGCTTCTTCTAATTTTCTTTTAAGATCTGCCTTCTTACGTTCAATAATAAGATTTTCATGAGCTTTTCTTTTTTGTTTCATAATTTCAATTGTTTTCGAATTATTATTAGAACGTACTTCAAAAATTGTAGCTTTAGGTCTAAATTCTTTCAATTGTTTTAAAACATCAACAGTTGTTTTTTCATCATCCATTTTATTACGTAAAATAGGATGTGTAGCAGTAGTTTCAAAAACCGATTTCATTTCAATTTTTGTTCTTTTTATTGATTCACTTGATGCTTGTGGTCTAGTAGAAATATATTTTTTCATAGCATTTTCTGATTTAAAATGAATATCACTTACATCTAAACATTCATGACAAGATTTAATAAAATCCATCTCTAAATGAATAATTTTTGTTGGAATTTTTCCTATAAGATGATTTTTTTCATCATATTGGTCATTTTCTTTTGCAAATCTACAACCTCTACCTAAGAATAAATGTAAATCTACAACATAAGGAAGTTCATCAGGAGCTACTAAACTATAAGCTCTACCAGATTTGCCAGCACGAGCAACTCTACCAACACGATGAACAAAAAGTTTTGCTTTTGATGGAAAATGAAAATTAATAACATTATCAAGTAATGGAATATCTACACCACGTGCTGCAACATCAGTAACAACAAGAATATTAGTTTTTTTTTCATGAAACTTTTGAATATTTTCTTTTCTAGCAGTTGGATCTAATGAAGAATATAAATGTGCACAAGATATATTAGCTTTCTCAAGAATAGAAACAATGTATTCAACGTGTTTCATGGTGGCACAAAAAACAACTGTTTGTTGATTTTTGTCTAAAAATTCTCTTATCAAATATAATAAAGCATTAATTTTTTCATGGGCTCGGCACAATAAGAAAATCATTGAAAGTTTGTCAGAAATTTTAGAATCTGTATCTAGACGAATAAGGCATGGATCACTTAGGCCAGCTTTAGCAAATTCAATAATCATTTTAGGTAATGTAGCTGAAAATAAAAGAGTTTGCCTTGATTCTGGGATTCTTCTAATAATTTCATTAATTTGATCAGCAAAACCCATTTCAAAAAGTCTATCCGCTTCATCAAAAACAACAATTTGAACAAAATCTAATTTTAATTCCATTTCTACAGCTACATGAGCTAATCTACCAGGTGTTGCAATTAATATATCAGGAGTTTGATGAATTATAGCAAAATTTTCTTGTAAACTTTCTCCACCAACAATGCAAGCAGCACGTAAACCTGTAAATTTTCCTAATTCTTTAACAACATTAAATGTTTGAATGGCTAATTCTCTTGTAGGTGATACAAGAACAGCTCTTATTCCTGTTGGATTTCTCATTTTTAATTTTTGTAATATTGGTACAACAAATGCAGCCGTTTTTCCTGATCCTGTACGTGACATTGCTACAACATCTCTTCCATCTAAAATTGTTGGTATAGCTTTTCTTTGTATTGGAGTAGGTTGTTTAAATCCTTTCTTTTCTAATCCTTTAAAAACATTTTTATCAAGACCTTAAAAAAAGTTTAAATTATAAAATTTAAAATAATTATTTTTAAACATACCCATAACTTGCCATCCACCAGCTTTTTTATTTTTCCTATTAGCTGCTGCATTAAGAACATCATAATCTATTTCTACATCAGAATCATTATTATTACTACAAAATTTAACATTCGACATTTCATAAATTAGTAATAGTTTAAAAAATATAAATTAAAATTGAAATTTATTTTAATACATTATCCCAAAAATCGTTGTGAGATTTTTACTTTTATATAAATTTAGTTCAAAGGTATGTCAAAACTTTTTTATAATCGTGATTATTAAATATTTTAAGATATATTTTTAATATATCATAAAAATTTTAACTCAATAACAGATTTTTTAAATTAATATACAAAGCAATTATTTTAATTTTAATATTTTATTTTGAAAAAAAATTAAACTAAAACATTAAATATGTTAAAAATTATTGTAATTTAAAAAATAATCATCTTTAAACTTTTTCTAACTTTCAAATACTAATGCTATAAATTACTAAAACTTTATTATTTTAATTTTACAAAAATTTCACTACAGTAATATATTTTGAAATTAAATTTCATTGTTGCAAAAATTGTTATTATATAAAATTAAAAATGGCGAAAACGTCTTTTTCTCATTTTCTTAATCTTAAATCTTCTCCTTCTTTTTGCTCCTTTTCCCCATGCTCCAATAACAAAACTTTCTATTTCACAATGATTTTCTCCTCGCAATATTCTAAAGTATCCTTTTTCTCCCCAATCTTCACCCCATGAATTTGCACAAAGCCAATATTTTATTAGCCTTCCAGTACTCCAATCTTCACCCCAGCCAATTATTCTTACTGAATGATAACCGCTACCTGTATATTGGTATCCTTTTTCTTTAGCTATATCTAAATGTTGATATACACCTCCTGAATACATAAAAAAATCTTCATAAACTAAAAATGTTGCTTGTACAGGTCCATTTGTTATAATTTCTGTCATTATATCTTCTTCTCTTCTTCCAACTCTATATGGTGGTGTCATTTTATATATTGTAACATCATCTGATTGTCCACCTCCAACACACGTATCAATTCTTCCTTCAATAAAAGCACTTTTAGAAACTTGACATGTTTCTGGTTGTTGTGTATAACCACTACGATATGGATAACATTCTTCTGATAATACTCTATAAATATAAATAATATAAAAATGAAAAAATAAATTTACCCAAGTTTTCTAATGTACCACCATGCTCTATCTAAATACCCACCTTCACAGCCTTTTTGACGATGTTGATTACATGATAATAATTGTTGTGGAGATAAATTAGCATTTATCCTACCATCAGTTATTATAGCTAATCTATCTGAAGAGACACCTGTTGTAGAAATAGCCCATGAACTTGCACATTCACCTTGATTATTAATACCATGTATCATATTTCCCCATTTTTCTCTTGAATCAAATTGATTTGGCAATTCTCTTGGTTTTATTAAAATTTCATTCATATTTTGTACTGATTTTTCTGGGAACAATGTTCCTAACTTATATTTAATACCATGTTCTAGCGTTTTTCCCCAAAAAATTGAATAATTTTTTGCTTGCCAAGTATATCTTCCAACTTGAACTTTATGAAGCAAGTCTTCTTGAATAAGGCAAGTATTATCATGATTGCAACTCCAAGTTCCATCAATACATGTACTAAAATAAATAAATATGATGAAACAAGATTATCAAGTTTAATATTAAAGAATTATAAAAAGTAATCATAACTTGATATTTCAAAGTCAAAATTTCAAGTTATACGTCAATTGATAAAACCTTATATTATAATTAATATATTACCATGTCTGACAATTGTTTGTTAAAACTTCACTTTCACTAAAATAATGACCTTTTGAATCTATACATACACCTCCATGATTAGAAATTGACAAATATGAATTATTATGACTTCTACAAACTGCTTTAAAATCAGGGCAGCAATCATTACCATCTTGATCACGATCACAAAACATATCACAATAACATAAATGATCTCCAAGAATTGGAACTGTGCAATCATCGTTACGATTTTCACAACATGTTGGAGTTCTTATTGAACAATACTCTCCAGGTATACCTCCAAATCCACGTCCAGAAATAAATGATGAGTAAAAGAGAATAAAAACTACACTGATTAGTAGAAATTTTCTTTTTAGTATTAATAAATACATTTTTAAAGATAAATATTTGTATCTTTTTGTAATAAAAATTACACTTTTTTAACAAATTATAAATACGTTTCTGAAAAATTCTTATTATTATAAATAATTGAAATTTTTTAGTTATATAAGTGTAATATTAAATTACATATTTTATAGTTATATAATTTATTTAGCAAATTTTTATTTACTATTTTTAATTTGATAACAGTAAAAAAACATGCTAAAATAAAACTTATAAAATTTAAGTAACTTAAAAAATAAGCTATTAAAAAAATATTATATATATAGTAAAACATAAATAAATATTAATTTTAATTTATGATTTATATAAATATAAATCACTTAGAATTTATCTTTATACAAATCATTAATTATATAACAAATTTGTAATTAAAATAATTATATTAAATATAGTTTAATTTTTTCACATATCTTTATTTAGTAAAATAAATTATTAAAAAATGACATTATAGAAATATATGTGTAATTATTTTTTAATTTAATTCATTTTAATTTTTTTTTATAAAATAGCTAAGAGTATTCTTTATGATACAAGAATTCTATTGTATCATATAAATTAACATTTTCTATTAAAGATAATTTATTCAATCCAAAAATCAACATTGTACATATCTCTTTTTTTTCTTTTAATTTACTATCATTTCCAACTATATAAAGGTGGAGCTACCTTTAAAATATCAAAAGAGTTGTTTGATAGTTGATTTAAATAATTAATTAAACCTATTTAAATTAAATTTTATTTAAATTGTAGTAAAATAATTAAGAAGTTTCTAAAAAAGATTTTTTATCAACAGATATTGCTAAAATAATTATTACATTTCACTTTTTTGATTTTTAAAAATACTTTATTACCTACTTAAATAATTTTATAAGAAAAATGTTAAATAAAAAACAACAAAAACTTAATTATATTTTGAAATAAACTTTTATTTTTCACACTTAACTAAACTTCTTATTTTCATCATTAAAATTAATCTACCATTTTATTTATTAATAGACAAGTTGTTACTTCCTTTATATGAATATATATTATTTACACCACAAAATTTTTATATATTTACTAATTATTTTTCTAACATTTATCAATTGCGCAACAAAGAATTTATCAAGTTTAATGATTTCTTCTATTTCTTTTCACAAGAAATGTACACCAACACTCTTTCATGGCATTTTTTTTCATATTTCTATTATATATTATTACCAGTCAATATAAATGATCTTATTACCATATAATTTTCTCATCAAGGTTGAATTATGATAATTAATTATTACAACTAAATTGTAATTAATATATTCATAAATGTTATATTAAATTTTACTATTTCTTTTTCATTTTGATGATAACATGATCTGACAAAATGTTTATTTATTTTTGAAACACTTTAATAAATCTACATCTATTTAAATCCAAAAAAATTTTTTTTGTTCTAAGAATAACAATTATGATATTGAGATTAATAAAGTTATTAAGATTAAAAAAAACTATATTTTTTTTTTTAATTTGATATTATTATTAAATAAATTTTTAAAAATATTAAATTAAAAAAAGTTTATGTTGAAAAATAAGTCGTTATTTTAAATAAAAAAAAAAAAACCAATAATTTTTTGAAATATCAAAAATTATGTACTTTTCCCCAATCTTCTATAAGTTCCAATGTAAGCTTTACAGGAAGCACAATGATGTTCAACATCTTTAAAAGTTTCTATTGAGAAAGGTACCCAAACAAAGAATAAAGGTAGAATAAGAACTCCAGCTATAAGGATGATAAAAAAACAAACCCAAGTAAATAGGCCAATCTTGAAGGTTAACTCTGTCTCTCCATGACAACGACACCTTGGGCAATCAAGAAGTTGTGGTCTATCAGATAGGTATTTCTTGGCATTCACCAACATTGATGGTGTATGAGAAGCTGATCTATGAATAGGTACTGGTACTGAAGTA
Organism: Strongyloides stercoralis; assembly: GCA_029582065.1. Taxonomy (NCBI): domain Eukaryota; kingdom Metazoa; phylum Nematoda; class Chromadorea; order Rhabditida; family Strongyloididae; genus Strongyloides; species Strongyloides stercoralis. The sequence continues at coordinate 12,178,135 of CM055866.1, read as the reverse complement.
TAGCGTTCTTGTGTCATTTCTAAAAGTATAATTTTTATGATATATATTTAATAAAAATAATTTAAAAAATTTTCACTTATTTAGAAAAAAAAATAGAACATATTAATTATATAAAAAGTGGATATTTATAAGTTTACTGTAGAGAAATTTTAATTTTTTAATTTATATATATAAAGTTTTATTAAAATATATTAATGATATCTAAAATTACATAAATTTCATACATTAAAATAAAATAAAAAAAAAAAACATTATAATAAAGTTTGAGGTAATAATATAAATAACATACAATAATATCATCTTATTAAACAATACTTTAGTAAACTTTCTATGACAGGAAATAATAAAAGAATATGTACAATTAAATAATATTATCTAGATGTACCTTTTGTAAAAATAAAAAAAAGAAAAATGAAAGTTTCAATATGCATACCAATGGTACCAGATCTTGCGCAATCACATACCTCTAGATAAAAGGTATATGTAGAGATAAGTAAAAAGGCTTGTTAGACAAGACATTCTGTTAAGATGAGACAAAGATATAAAGTTAGGATATAAACAAATATTAAATTGAATAGAGTGGAATATTAAGAAGTACTTTTATATATGTTACTGTTCTTCTCAATATAATTTTCTTAACGATTCACCCATTTTCCCTACTAACTATTGAAGTAAATTAAGTATCTGAAACTTAAGTTGTGTTAGGAAGAATGATAACTTGTAACAAGAGATAAATATTTTAACTATAATCATTATATATTCTTTTTTACCACAACCTTTCAAAAAGTTTCCCTCATTTAAAAAAGCGTGAAGAAAAGATAAATACTCACAAAAAGGTAAATTGATACTTAACTTTAATACAATCACAATTAGATATATATTAATTTTAGTATCAATTAACATAACATATCTTTGCTTTTTGTAGAAATATTATATCTACAAAATCTCTTTTTAATTGTCTTTTTATACTTAAGATTAAGACCATTTTACATCAACTATACAATTGTAAGTAAAATATCTTCTATACAATATAAAAAAAAAACTTATTTTAATTAATTTTTATACAAGTTATTATTTTAATAAAAAAAAAAAGATACATTAATTACAAAAACAAGAGATATCATAAATAGTTATATTAATTTTTAAAAGAAAAGATCTGAATCTAAGTCTAAAGGTACATCCTCTACATCATCCAATGAAAAGAGATCATGACTTGAAGCTATACCTTGGTTATGTAATAATGCTAAATCTGGTCTTATATCATTATTTTCTATAGACATGTAATTATTGTCTTCCAACATTGGTTCATTCAAAGGTAAATCCATATTATTATTTGGAATTTCAATATTTTTATTTTTTGATTTATTAACAATTTCCTTGCTTTCGGTAATTGCTTCAGCTAGACTATCATTTAACAAACTATTTAACACTGGGTCATCAAATACTGGCATCATATTGTTGTCATTTTTACTTGAACTCTGAATTGTTTCAGGAATACTTGGACGAAACTCCACAGGAGACACCATCCTAGGTGATTGAGGTAATGAATTATTTCTACTACTCGTAGAAGACTGTGAAGATAATCCGGTTCCTAATAATAATTTGTAAATATTATTTACTAAATAAAACCTACTTGTTGAAGAAGTCCTTGATGAAGATGCTTTTGATGAGCTTGATGAAATGGAAGAATGTATTGAGAATGCATGTTCCTCCAAATAAGCTTCTTGTTCATCTAATGTCATTTCATTCCACTTTTTACAAACTTCATTACAAAGTTTTCTTTTTTTAACTATATGTTTTCTAATATCTTGAAGTTGCCTTTTGGATAATTTTTTTATAGCATGTGGGCGTGATTTTTTTAAAGAATTTATTGAGTCATCCTTTATTTGATCGCAAAATTTTGGAAGATATTTATTTATTGCAATAGCTGCTTGTACTTGAACATCAGTAGTTTGAGAAGATATATTTCCTTCTATTTTTACATCTGGTAATCCAGTGCCATCTGAAAAAACCTCAATTGTTGAACTATTTAATAAATCACTATTTTCTATATCCACACAATAATCATTTGAATAAGGTATTTCTTCACTGGAATAAAATGCTTCTGGTATTTTTAATAAATTTCCAAAACATTCACTCTGTAACTTATCAAATTTAAAATTTCCATCATTATCAAAATAGTCTATATAATATATATGATATTCTTTAGGTAATAAATGAAAATTTGGCATTGGCCACACACCAGAATCTCTCATTCCATAATCTCTTTTTGTCATAAAAATTTCTAATGGTAATCCTAAAGGAAAATGACAACTTTTTGTCTCAGCCCCTTCACAAACCCACCAAATTCTTTCATAATTTATTCCATTCTTCCTAAAATCATCACAAACTGTTGGGTAAAGAAACTTCCTGCACAAAGGGCATTTAAATAATTCATGTTCAATAACACCCTAAAAAACAAAAAAAATAAGTATAAAATAATTTTTAAATATATTTGGAACAAAAATACTAGTAAAAATAAACGCTCTCTAAAAATTTACAAAAAAAAATTCTTACATCTAACATAAATCAACAATTTAAAAATAACTTTGAAAGATAAAGCAACTTTTTTTTTCCTCAATAATTAAAAATAACTTGTCACTATTTTCTATATCTTTTCATCAGATCCCATTGTTTGTCAGTAGAAGTGCAAGTACAAACTATTGCTTATGTTTCATCTGGGGTATTTCCTTATTTAAAATAAACAATGGAAAATTCCCCCATCAACAGCAATAAAGATCCGAGTGTATTTTGACATTAAAACTTAAATGTCGAAAATAAATCTATAAATAGGTTGAATATTTTTTTAATTATTAAAATACTATTTATCCAGCTTACGTACATTTAAAAAAAAAGAAAACATTTAAAAAAAATGTTTTTATTTATTTACTAACTATTAAATTTATTTGCGAACGGGCATATTACAAGATGATTTTAACAAAAATGTATTTCACTAAAACTTACCATAGATTCATTTATAACAGGAGAAGTTAATATAATTGTCATTAGAAAATAAAGTTACTGTTTTTACAAGAAGTGTGAAAACTTTCCATAGAATTGGTAAAATTTTAAAATAACAAAAAATTAATCTCTTTATTCCAATATCAAAAGCATTTTAAACTTTTTTCGTTTTAAGAACCTTATTTAATCTATTTGGTAGTAAAAGTATATTTTTACTATAATAGTTATGATAGTATAACTTATGAAAAAAATAAGATAAACAAATAAAAAAATAAATATCTTATATTAAAAAAAATAACATAATAATAAATTATTTGGTAGACGATTTTTTTCTTAAATACTTTATTAATATTTTTGTCTGTATGAATTATAGCAATATTTATTTGCTACTTAAAAGTATTGTAAATTTTTATTTAACATTATTGACCAAAAATCATTGTCTTTTTAGTTATAGTATGGTGAAGAATTAAAGTTTTTTTTGCTTTAAATTTCAAAAATTAATAGATTTGACTGGAAATGAGAAAATGAACTATTGAATTTGTAAATAAAATATCATATAAATTTATATTTTAAAAAATTTCCCTTGTGTCAATTTAAAAGTCTAATTTTTTAAAATGTTATATTCTGGAATTTTATTTTAAAATTGATAATAAAAATATAATTGTAAAATTTAAAAAAATATATAATGCTAAATTTTAATAATTGAATAAATCAAACGTAATTTTTTTCTGTAATAACAAGAAAATTTGCAATTTTAAATTTATAAATTAATGAAAAAATTATTAATAAAACTTCATGAGTACTTTTATTAAATTAATTGCTGCTAATTTTTTTCCAGGAATAATGTATCTTTAAGACATATTACCAATGCCTTCGTATTAAAACCTTGAGTAGAATGGTTCATATGTAAGTTGAATTTCATTTAATTTCTTATATTTACAATGATTTTTTTAAAATCTAAAAAAAAAGATATTTTTTTAAACGTGAAATTTTTTTCCCAATATTTTCTTCTTTATCATTTTGTTTTTATTACTATAAATGAAATATTTTTTTTTGTGTGGAAATGTGGTAATTAGTATATTAAACAAGTTTTGATTCTTAAAATAAATTTTTTTAACTTGAAATTTACTTATATGATCTTAAAAATTATTTGTATGTTACTAAGAAATATTTACATTTCAGAGTTAAATTTTTTTTAATCAATGGATTCATCAATATCTGGTTTTCTTCAAGAACTTCAAGCAGAAACACAAAAAGCAAAATTCAATGAACAAGTTCATAATTTAACAGGACGTTGTTGGGATATATGTTTTCCAGACAATCGTTTTCCATCAAGAATGGATGCTAGAAATGAACGATGCTTAAACAATTGTGTAAATCGCTTTATTGATGCTTCAGCATTGATAATAAATCACCTTCAAAGTCACGCATCAGGTGGTGGTGGTGGTCACAAAGAAGAAGAAACGAAAAAATCTTCATGGTGGTAAACAAATAGAAGAAATTGTTTTTGATCATTAAGATTTTGTTAGTTGATTGAAGTGATGAGCTATACAACTTTTGTGTCTTATTCCTATCTGCACGTTATTATTTATCAAAATAAATAATTAAATTTCTTAAGTTTTTTCTAGTAGTTTTGCTGTTAGTACCAAACGCTTACGTTTTAATAAATATACTTTGAAGAAAATGTTGTTGAATTTATAAAACAGATATTTTTATTTATTTTGTGTACTTTTTGATAACTCTTTATTCAGTCTATTGTTGTTTTAAAAGTCACATTTATTTAAATGAACTTTTGTTATTTTTTACTACTAGTTAAACAATTAGGGATTCTTTTCTATACATACTCTCAAATAGAAAACGATTTGATCAGCTTTACATTTGGAATTTCGTGTTGTAACAACTGATGATTTTAATCATCTGATATTACGTGGTATCTATTGTTTCTTTCAAGTCAAAAAGTTTTTTTTTATTATTTTAAATTTATAAGTTTAATATGAGATTTTTTATTTCTGATGAAGTGCTGCATTCTATTGGATCGAGTTATGGAGATGCAGCGGTGCCAGGAGAAGAATATAAAAATATTTCCAATACAAAGACAATGACTGATATTGTTAATGCTATACCAAAAAATTCATATAATAATAAATGTACTTTTGTATCAATGAACGAAATAAGACAGGAAGTTGAGGAATATTTTGCTAAAATGTGTCTTAAGTCCACAAGTATGAAATTATTGAAGGAAGAAATTATAATGAAATTACATACAAGACGAAATGAAGATCAAAAAACTAGGGTAGAAACTTTTATGTGTCCAATATCGCCAACTAAACAAAAAAATTCACTAATTGATGATTTAAAACTTGATGAAGATATAAAAATAATGTTACCAGAAGATTGGTTGAATAATGACTTTGATTTAGATTATAATTTTGATCCAAATAAATACAACTTAAGATGGGATGATTCACGTTCACAATATGTTTCAGAAGGTGAGTGTGCTATATCAGGTGACCTTCCTTCAAAATCTGCTGTTACTGAGGAGGCTAATTGGAACAGGTGCGCAGAGATTCGTCAATTATTTGAAGATTCAATTAGTATTGATAAGCCAAAAATTAGAAGAACATCTTCTGCTGAAGTTATGGAATGCTTATATGAATGTAACCACAAATATAGAATTATTAAAGACCTTAAAATCTTCTATGAAGATTGTTTAAAACGTATTGAAAAAGTTTATACTGAATCAGTAATAAAGTCACATCGACAAATTAAAAGATGGTTAAATGAATTTTTCAATTCTGATCGTTGTTTATCACAAAAAGATGGAAAAGCTGAAGCTATTCATGTTATGGAACTTTCTTCATTTCTTTCTGGAGGTGTTTATTTGGATGGTAATATTACACATCAAGTTAAAGATATCTTAGCCTTGGAAGGCGGTTTAGAGCTTATAATGTTTGATTTTTTTAATAAAGCTCTTCATATTGTTACTAGTGGTACTGGGGCGCAACATTGGATAAAAAAATTATTATTATATATATTAAATAACTCTTCTGAAAATTTAAATTTATTTTATGCTTATATGATGAATGTTGGCTTCAACTATGGATTGATAAAGCCAAACCTCGAAAAACTTGGTACACCAGAATTTGGTGTTCCAATAAAAGTTAGTGATGATAGAAAAATTATGAAATTTTTTATTATAATGAATTTAAATGTAAGAGTACCGAAAAGTGGTTTTTATTTTCAAAGCGGATTTCAATTTTTTAAAACATTATATGAAATATCAGTAGATTTTCCTCAAATACCAATTTTTCCCGTTGTTTACATTAATGCTTTGTTTGAAAAGGATTTTTTGAGCTTAGCTATTTCAAACTTTAATGAAAGTAAATGGATTACTTTTATTAAACAAGATATGGTTAATGCTATTTTAGATATTGAGTATTATCAAGAATCTTTAGGAGAATCATTAAGCGTTATTTTGGCCAGTCTTTATCATGAGATTAAAAACAATATATCAATAGGATAGTTTTATTTTTTTTTACATGTCACAACATTGCACTTTTGTTTATTTACATAATATTCGTTATTTATTATATTTTATCTCTTTATTTTTATACTTTTTATTAATAAAAAATAGAAAACAACAAAGGTTAAAGTTATTAAAATAGAATATACCCTTATTAATTAGTTTTTTTTACATTTTTTTGTACTCCATTCGCACGTATATAATGGAACGAAAGATTCCAAGAAGCTACATTCGGCTACTAAATTTGGAAGTATAGTAAAACGTAACTTTCCTAAAGAAATGAATAAAAGAGAAAAGAACAATAATTGTTGAAGAAGATAGAGTCCAATAAGTGAACCACAGAGGGAACTAATAGCTACTCCAATGTAGTAACATATACTTTTCAGCCATTCTGGCCATAAAGGCATTAAACACAACCCTATTGCACCTAACATCATAAATGCACCAATAATTTTTTTGTAAAATGGGGTTGGATTATAATTCCAGAGATAATATGCTTCAGATGTTCCATCAAAATTTCGAAGGTTTGAGTAGAAAAACTTTATTTTTTTTGGTGTTTTCTTGAGTTGAGAAGAATCCGATGTATCTCTCTTTCGATATACCCTTTTATCAACTCGAACAAATAATTCTTTATCCATAAATGTTTGACAATAATCAATTGCATCATATTCCTTCTTAAACAATGGTACCTCAGAAGAAGTACCATACTTTGGAGAATTTAAAAGGCATTCAATCATCTTATCACCACGAGTATAAGCCACATCATCATCGTTAAAATTTACATTTTTGTATCCAGAATCATATCTTAAGGTATAAGCAATATCTTCTTCTTCCTTAGTCAAGTTGTAATCCTCATCTTTAGATCCACTATCATCCTCCTAAAAGAAAAAAATATTGTTTCACAAAATATAAAAACATACTTTTCTAAATTTTCGTCCCATCTTTGAAAGATAATAATAAATTGTTTTACAATAATGAGTAAAAAATAATTTTGACCCATCATTTAATATTTGAAGTATTATGCAAAATAGTTAAATTGAAAAAATAGTGTACAATAAATATTTAAAGGAATTTTTTTAACAATCATTATCATTAAAGTATACCATTTCTAATGCTTAAAAAAATTATAATTTTCATTTTGAATTAAAAGAAACTTCCTTCCAATGTTGTATCTTTAGAAGAAGTCATTCTAATTTTCTAATAATTTTCCTATTATGCTTCATCGTACTTTATCTATAGCAAAAAATTGTCTTTACAGATCAATTAGGAATTGTAAATCGAGGGATAATGGTGTTTTGACGGAATACCATATGATTCCAATGGGTGAAAGTGATGTAGGTTGGCAAACAAGGGTGTCTTATCTTTCTAAAGATATGCAACAAGCTCAAAAACAATGTGTACATGGGTTAAGTTGTTTAGGTTTTCGTATGATTGATGGTACATTTCTTTATGGACCTATTGCTGTTTTTCCTAAAACAGTTCTTTCCTGGAGAGTTCTTACTCCAGATGACATAACACCAGAATCTTTGTCATTATTTTTAATGCTTCAACCAAAAATTGACATTCTTATTGTAGGCTGTGGTGATAGGAAAAATATTGACAGCGTAAGAAAAAGGATAGCTCCAACAATGAGAGATCATAAAATTGGCCTTGAATTGATGCCAACGGTATTTATAAAAATACAATAAATTTAAAAATAACTTTTTTAGGAGGATGCTATACCCACTTTCAATTTTCTCAATTCAGAAGATAGATATGTGGCTGCTGCATTATATCCACCCGATGATATGGTTGTTACAGATAAAGAATATGGTGAATCACTTAAATTATTCCGAAGTTTTGATGAATTAGATGAAAATCCATTTGTGGCAGGTAATATTCTATCAATTATATAATATATTTCTTTTTATATTAAATAAAATTAACAAAAAAAACCTTTTATTTTCAGGACTTGGTGATACAAGAGGTCATGATCTTGTTAAACAGATATGGGATGGAAAAGATCTTAGTTGGTTTTATAGATCAAGATTACAAATCGAAGAAGAAATTAAAGGTGAAAATGAGAAGAGGAAACTTTTGCAACAATCGAATGATAGGCAGAAGAAAGACGAAGAGACAGACGATAAAAAACAATAGTAGTTATTTTTCCATTTATTTAATTTTTTTGTTAAGTGTTAATAAATATTAGCGCCTTGTTTCATATCTTGTAGCATCCTTTCTTTGTCAACAAGACCATTATTTACGATACCTAATATACGGCCACGAGCATATTGTGTAGCTTCTTCTTTAGCAAGTTGAAACGACCTATTTTGGATACTGACAATAAATTCCATTAAATCTTCAGGGCTTAAATTACCTAGGTCGTTGATAAGTTTGACATCTCCATTATCAAGCTCAGTAAAACTTTTAAAAGATCTATATATTTTATCAACCTCAATCTAAGAATTGATAATAATAAAAATAAATAACATACCTCATGTTTTTTAATAAAATCAAATAACCCTGGAATCATCTCCGACTCTTCTAACTTCTCCATAATTACTTCAGGATCTTCTGAACATTTCAATTCACTTACCGATAAATTAGACTGTTCCTCATCAGGAATAACTCCAGGAACAAACGTATTACTTTCAGACATTGCTAAACAATAACAAAAAGTACACTTTTCAATAAAGTTCTCTATTTGGAACTATGATTTACTTTTAAGACGATTTTTTTGGAGAAAGCTTTTAAAAGAGATTTTGTGAAAGGGGCATTGGTATTTATCCTTAATTATCATTGTATTAATTTTGTCTTGTATTATCCTAAAAAAATGTCTCGTATTCATCCCCCAGAACTCAATAAATATTTGAATAAATATATTGATGTTAAACTTACTGGAAATAGGTTTGTTTTAATTTTTTGTAAAAATAAATTTTTATTTAATTTTTAGACATGTTAGTGGTACACTTCGTGGATTTGATCCTTTTATGAATATTATTATTGAAGGAGCAACAGAGCATCTTAAAACAGGAGAGACAAAAGAAATTGGCATTATTGTTCTTCGTGGAAATTCAGTTGTAATAATGGAACCGAGAGAACGTATAGAGTAGTTATCTAAACTCTTTTTGTTTTGACATTTTATTATATTATTTATAAGTTTGTCATCTTTTTTATGTATTTTTAAATTAATTTCTTTAATAAGAATAAAATTTCATTTTTTTAACATTATAAATATAATTTAAAGTTTATTGTAAAAATAAATAGATTAAAATAATATAATTTAGAAAACTCAAATTGATACTTCCATTGAGATAATTTCAAATATGTCATCAGGAACAAATATTACTTCTTTAACGTTTTCACTAGGAGTAATTTTATCATTATAGTGTTGAAGTAACATTTCGTCGTTTGCAACTTTTATTACTTCATCAAAATTTGGAGCTACCGAACTAAGATTATTTTGAACAGTATCTGTACTACATTCACTTAATGTAAAATCATCACCTGCATCTAAAACAATTGAAGCTAATCTATTAAATTCATCATACAATGAAGATTCTTTTTCTGTACTATGTAATAAAATTTTTATCATACTACGTAAACTTTTAATTTTCTTTTTATTATTTTTTAATAACCTTAGGCATACTTTATTACGAAAGTGTGTATATAAAATTTTACGCTCCTCAAAATCTATAAAAGTTTCTTTTAATGGATGTAATAAACCAATAATATTAGGCAATATTGTTTCTTGTAAAAAAGACCAAAGTGATTGTAATCTTTTTATATTGTTTTTGTCTAAACTGACGGTATTGAGATCAGCTACACCACAATGAAAAACTTTACAAGCATTTCTTTCCATCATTAATGAACATGGTCCATCTTTAGAAACTATAAAGTCTAAAATTTGCTCTTTTATACTTATTTTTGATTGTTGAAGAGCTGTTGAAAAGTCATGACAAAATTCAAATGGATATTCTGTTCCTTGAAAAGCAGAAATAATAATAAATTTTGATGTAGAAATATTTAGTCTGGTAAGATCAGGTGTTAATGGATTATATGTTGGTGAATTTGGATTTGAATAATGATTGTGCTTTTTATTAATTGCATTTTCATAATTTTCTGTAGGTATTGAAAATTCTTTAAAAAAATATTAAGTTTTATTAATAAAAAAAATAATAAAAAAACTTACTTAATGAAGCTGGTGGTTGTATACCAAACATTTATTCTACACCATAAGATAAATAATTTTTATGTACTAAAATTAGATTTTCTTTCATAATAAAAGTTTAGATATCAATATTAAAAGTTATTGATAACTTTTTAATCATAAAATACTTACAGATTTTTTTGATAAAAATAGATGAAATTTGATAATCTTTGATAATTAATCATCACTTTAACATATATTTTTTAACACTACAAAAAATCAAAGAAACATCAAATTTTAAAATGATAAGATAATATGCTAACGTTATGTCATATGATTTCATTAGACATGTCTTATTATTATAGTTAATATTATTGATAAGCAAATCTTATTATTTCAAATCGGAACAGGAAGGTGTTTACGAAAAACATCAACTATTGAATCAATACCTTCTTTATCTATTTCAGGAAGATCAAGATAATTTAAAAATAAATCTAAAGCACTCATTCTTGCAGCCATAGGCATAACAAAAATTCCATGTGGTTGAAAGACAGTTTTTTGTTTCTCTTGAAACTTTTTTATAAATTGACGACCTTTATAAGAAAGTTGATTAAATTTTTCATCCTCTTTTCTAACTTCTTTTATAATTTTTCTATATAATGGTTCTGATTGATCACGAACAATTAACAAAAATTCATTCCAATCTTCTGGGGAATCAGTTAATGGTTTTTCTCCAGCAATTTGTGTTACAATTTGTAATTCTTCAGGTGTTAATGATTTTAAAAATGTAGTAGCATCATTAGGAAAATAATTTATTATAGATTCTAATAAGTCATCAGACATAGATGGTGTAAGTGAAAAAGGTAGTGATTTTCCATAAATTAAATATAAAAAAGAAAAATAATAAATTAAATACATATCTTTAAAGTTTATGCTGGAACATAAAAATTAGTGTCATTTTTAAATTTTCAATAAAAATTATACATAAAAGAAATATTTTTGTGACTTAAAAATCTTGTCTTAAACTATAAAAAGTACTTTTAGGTAAGTTTAAAAACTATTTTATAACAAGTTATCACAATAACGCTATTCAGTTGAGTATATACTTTTAATATATATATCTTTTGTATAATAATCTGTATGATATTTCAATATAATTATCTCTTATCTAATATTATTATTTAATAGAAATTTAACTTTAAAAACTTTAAAATAAAAAAAAATGTTATTTAAAGCTAGATAGAATTTTTTTTTTGCAACAGATATATATTAAAAAAAATATTATACAATATAAGATACTATTATAAATTATAAATATTAATGGATATTTTAAAATAACTCTTTTTGATTAAATATAAGTTACTAGTGAAAATGTATTATACAATTTTAAAAACATTAATACCTTTGTTTTTATTTTTAAAAATTTTTTTGTTATATTTACTCATTAAAGTATGATTATAAAATAAAAATCTAGTCTGTTATTCCGGATTGTTGTCTTCCTTATCAATTTTCTTATTTATTTTCATTTAAAACTTAAAAAAAATGCAATGAACTTGTTTTTGATAAATTCTTAAACTTTTTATTTTAATAACTTACTTAGTTATGATGATATTTTTTATTTGTACATATTTAATAAGAATTATAAAAGCAGTTTTTCTTGATATAACAAGTTTTTCTCAAGAATATTAACTAATATCCTTAAATATTATACCAAACTTTTATAATAAAATATTTAAAATATTTAATCAATTTTGAACAATTTTAATAAAAATTGATTATGATATCATTTTTAACATTCAAAAATAAATAAAATATAAAAAATTAAAATATTATATTAAAATATTTGGTCCCATAAACATAACAAAGTACAAAATTTTTAATTATATAAATATTTATTTGATAAATAAATTACTTACAAAGGATCTTTTTAAAGAAATATTTTTAATTTAAAATATATAAAAAATTAATTTTTAAAAATAACTTATTTTTATATTATCAATATTATTTTCTTACTTTATCATTATTACATACATAACTATTAGTTGTACTATTATAAGGAGAAGATCCTTCTGATGTTTCAGTTGTTGCAGAAAAAATATCTGAGTTGAAGTTTGAAGTATCTGTTGAAGTATATGATGTAACATCTTTTCCACTAGCACATCCACATCTACAATCACTTATAGAAGTATTTGTAAGCCTATTTCGAGAATTAGTATCATTTTTTGATGATAAAGTTGATTGGGAATTTGAAGATAGTAATGAAGTTCCATCACTTGTAACGTATCTTATAGACTTATTCTTACAATTGCAAGAATTATTTACACATTCAAGTAATTTTCCTTTTCCAGCATTAATTTCAAACGTTACTATTTTTTTCATATCTACTTTTTTTAATTTTATACTACATTCATTAATAAGACCATTATCATTTATTAAATCTATTAAATCTTGAATTGTTTTTCCTAAAAATAAATCTGTTTTTTTTTTCCTTTTTTCTTTATCATGTTTAGTAATAGATTTTCCTGGAGAAAGTGACGTGGAAGGAGCGCTAGAAATAGCGGACATTATTACTAAATGATATATTTAATAAATAATTTTGTCCTTTTAAATAAAAGAAATTTAAATGTAAAAATAAATTTTTCGTTTACTTTTATTAAAAAAAAATATTAATCTTCTATATATTTTTTTACAAGCTTATCATCTTTAATTTTTATAACATCAATAAAATTACTCACTAATATGGTTATTGGCATAGAAAATATCATAATACCAAAAATAATAGATATAGCTCCAACAATTTTACCCATAACAGTACATGGAGCCATCTCTCCATAACCAGTTGTCATTGTAACTATAGCCCACCAAAATGTTATTGGTATAGATTTAAATTTAGTCTCTTCAACATTTTTTTCTAAAAAGTAAATTAAAGTTGAGAAAAATAAAATTGATGTTAAAATAACAATAATAATCATTTCTAATTGTCTCTTAGAATCTGATAAAGTTTTTCCAAATTTAGCCATACCAGTTGAAAATCGACCAAGTTTAACAATTCTAAAAACTCTCATTACTTTTAATAATCTTACAGTTAAAACAGCCCAAGTAATTTTTCTTATATTATTTCCATCAATTCCAATAACAAAAAATAATAATTCAAAAATAAAAGGAATTATTGTTAATAAATCAATTACATTAATAAATTTTTTTATAAATTTAGTCTTTTCTGGAGATACCCAAAGACGAAGTAAATATTCAAAAGTAAAAAATATGACACAAACTTTTTCTATATAAAAAAGAATCCAATGTTCTTCCATATCCATATCATCATTATCATCAACTAATATTGTATTACTACTAACAATATATCCAATTCCATGTTTTCCTTTACTTGAAACCATTTGCCCTTGTAAATCATCTTCTCCAATATCTGTTTTTTTCCTTGTTTTTATAGTTTGAAATTCTTCCATACTTCCAATTATTAATGCCACTATACTAATAATAACAAACATAATACTAATCTTTTCAAACATACCCCAAAATGTTGATTTGACACCACCTTCAAATATTAAATGTAGTCGATAACGATATCGTTCAATGGATGATTCACCAAAATTTTGTGACTCTAAAGAACGTGAACGATTTTGGAGTGATTCATAAAAACGATAAAATGGGCTACAGTTTTGATCTAATTTTGTTTTTGATATATTCCAATACTCTAATTCTTGTATAAATTTATCAAAACAAACATGATTTGGTACATGTAATACTCCTGTTGAATAAAATTCATAAATTGGACCAAATGATAATGGATCACGTTCAAAAAAGTATTCATTACTTTCTTCAAAATATAAATCACACCATTCTTTTTTTTGTTCCTCTGACAATGTACAAAATTTTCCTAATAATGTTTTTGACCCATTTAATAATATAGAGTATACTCGAAGTTTATATGACATTCCACCAATATTTAATTGTAATAATTCTTTTTCAGAAACATCTTTTAAAAGAGCATTTTTTAAATATTTACTTGGTAAATGAGTTGTCTCAGGTATAATTTCATCAAAAGATTCTATTGATGATTTAAAATTTAAAATATTATTTTTTAATGCATCGTTTGATGTTGATCTTTTCATATACCCTTCTTCAACTGAATGGTCTGTAATCATTATTTTTTCTAAAAAAATAAAATTAAAATATGGAAATAAAATATCTTTTGTTTTTAAAAAGGATAATAAATTTTAAAAATTATTATCATTAGTATTATAAAAAGATATATTTTAAAATGATTTTATATTTTATTACACTTTAACATTTAAATGATCAATCATAATTTTAATAAATGTTATATTTAAACCTCAACTAGTATCAATAACAAATCTATTTTCTTTTTATAATATTTACCATTACCTTCATATTTTCTTACTTAAGTGTGAAACAAAAATTATTTTAAACTAATTTTAAACTTTTATAATTTCTCACTCATTTATTTAAAAATGTAAACATTATACATTTTAATAAAAAGATAATAGTAACATAATATATTAAAATTTATTTTATTTTTTCCATTATTTTTAGCCACATATTTTTTTCTTTGTTAATGGTTGAATATTTGAAGTTTTATTAGGAATATTCTTAATTGATATTGGTATAAAACATTCTGCTGGTTGAGGAAATTGTTCTCCTTTTGATGGAAGTATAGTAACTGCTACTATAGTTTTTGTATCAATATTACCTTTTTGAAAATTAAAATCAGGTTTAGCATTTTTAAATTCTAATGAACCTTCAAAGTATGTTTCAGTAGCTCCAGATTTGGTTCTTTCATTATGTTTTAAATTAAGATTTTCAGTAATTGATGCTAAAAGAACACGTCTTGTATGTTTAAATTGTTCAGGCATTCCACTATGCTCATCTTGTCTAATGCCATCATAACTGGTATCTTGTTTAACTCCAATTATAACATTTTCTGGTTTTAATGGAGTATTATTAATTAATTTAACTTTATAATTAATATTATCATTCATATAGTATGATTTACGTGCAAGACGAAATTCTAAAATTAGCTTATTTTCTTTTTTAGGTTTATTGACATAATTAGTCAATGGAAATTCAACTTTTGTTAAAAATTCTTTTTTTAATGGAACAACATCTTTATGGGTAGCATAAGATGAAAGAATAACTTTTTTTTTAGTACTAAATCTTGGTTCATCAATAATATCAGCATTCAAAACTATATAATATTTAATTTTTCCCATTAAACCAACAATACTAGCAGGCCATTTTTTATCACTTTTAAATGTAAAAGGCCATTTATATGTACCAGAGTTAATTGATACTTCTTTTTTCTTACCTTTATAAACAATAATTTTTTTTTTAACTAAATCTTTAACACTTTCATATTTTTGAAAAGCTTCACTATCATAATCATTACCACAATGAATATAATCTTCTTTTTTTTTACTAAAACCAACTTTAGAAATTCCATTTAAAATAAGTGAAACTTCTTGCAATTTTATTGGTCTATCAATTTTTGCATGTACAATACCATTAATATCTTCACCTGGATAGATATTTTTTTTAATATTACCACTTGCATCTTCATTATTCAATAAAATTTCAAAAAAATAACCTGATTCAGAATTAGCTAACATTGATAATTAAAAATTTCTAAAATTAAAAAAAAAATTAATATTTATTTAATAGCTAAATATAAATTAAAATACATTATATAATATTTATACTTTTATAAATTTCATAAACAAACTGTTAACACTTTTGTACTTGTATATTTCTTTATATAATATTAAAGTATTATCAGTTAGAAATGAATAAGTTAGTATTGTTAACAAAACTTTTATATATCATATTTTCGCTAGTCATAAAAAGAAAAATTCCTTCTTTTTTCCTCATTACTACGTCATCCATCATAACATTCACTTTGAAAGTGTTACTCACTTTTGATTCTTGGATACCAGTGATTGAAAGAAATTTTTAAGAAATTTGTACAGTTTTCATTATAGACAATTTCATTATAAAAGAAATTTTAGTTTCATTTTAATGTTAAACTATAAAAGAAGTAATAACAATGATATTTGAAACATTCTTTTGATTATTTTTTGTTTATTACTAATACATAAAATATTGTAGCAATATTATTTTTCAAATATTATTTTTCGTAAAAAAGACATTTAGGGTAGTAATCTTTGTCATCCAAATCTTCAAAACGAGACTTTCCAAAAAAATTTTCACGAAATGTATAGGAAAGATTAGACTTTTTAACATTTTCTCCTTCCTCTTCTTTACTATCTTTGTTTTTACTTATACAATTCTTGTTACAATTATAAAATTTTTCATTACCATCTCTTATTGGTTCTGTTCCTATTAATATTGGTACATCAACAGCAATTGAATTTAAAAATTTATTTGAAGAAGAAAGTTTTACTTTTATATAATAATTTACTTGAATACAACAACATGTATTAAATGATGGAACTATAGGAGGAATTGGAAGTGATTTTATAAATGTATTTTCTGTATGTGGAGTTACATCTACTTCTTCTGATAAATTAACTATAACTCTTGATTCTACTTTTTTATCTTTTTCATTACTTCTATTTTCTCCTATTTGTATACCTTTTCTTTCAGCAGTATATTGAACTGTTTCAAATAATTTAACATCAACTTTTGATATTATTTTAGTACTTTGATTATTTAAAATTATATGTATTGGTATTAATTCTCCAGCAACAAAACCAGCTTTGGCTAATTTAATATTAATATTTATTGCACCATATTTAAAACATAAAAATCCTAATTCTCGAAATATATCTTTTACTAGTCCTTTTTTAGCTTTTTCACTAGCACTTAAATCCATAAAAGGAATTATTGAAAGATAATGTTTTACATTATGATCTAATTTCCAATTTCTAACAATTTTTGCTTTAATATAATATCTAATATTTCCAATTGTTCCTTCAAAACTTGGAGGTATATCAAGAGGAAGTTTAAATTCAAATGACCTTAAATGAGTTCCTGGTGACATAGTACATTCATTACACAATTGTAATTCTTCATCAATATATACCTCTTCTGCTTCAAAAGGATATGGTTCTCTTCTTAATTGAGGATTAATTTGTTCACGACTATATCTTTGAGTTCTTGTTTCCCAGACATGCCAACTAGTTTTTGCTTTACCAAGTAATGATACAGAAATAAATTTAACCTTTAATGGTTCTTTTAAAATAATTTTAAAATTTCCTCGTATTATTTCTCCAGCACGATAACAAGAATTTGATGAGTCAACTTCAATATAACAATCTTCAAGACCTAAAAAATAAAATTATAAAATTTTATGTATTATTATATTTATAATTATAAAAATACCTTTAGGTGTTCCACTTAAAGGAGCTAAAAATACTTCCAAACCGACAGGTTTCATTAACAAATGCATTTTTTGTATCTAAAAATTCCTTTTACATATTATTAAACTAATTGTAAAAAAAGCATGAATTTATTTAATTGTGAATAAGTTATTATTATTATTATTCTTTATTCCTAATTTTTAAAAAAAAATCTTATGAAGCGTACTCTACTTTAACTTTTTCAATTATAATTCTTCTAAAATATTTTAAAATTTTTCCCTTTCACTGATTTTTACTTAAAGTTTTATAAAAAAAGTACTTTTTGTACATAATATTACAAATAAAAAATATTTTTAAACATTTATATATATACATATTTTTTTCGTTTAATGAAATAAAATTATTAATGATTTAGAAATAATTTTTAAAGTAAAAAGATAAACATTCTTTATGTACCTTAAATAGTTTAAAAAAAAAAAAAGAACAAATAAAAATGTTATGGTGATACGTATATTATACAATAATTTAAAATGTCAAAATATTGGTTTATTATCAAAAATATATGAAAATAATAAAAATAATGTTACTAAAAAGAAAATTAAGATAATAGGAGTTTTTAAATTTGATGAGTTTTCTTTAAATTGCCTAATAATCTACAATTACTTTCTTATTAAATACATAGAGATAAATTTCATTCAAAAAGACTTTATAAAATAAGAGGAAAGAAAAATATAATATATATTTTATATAAAGTTATCACTAACTACCGGAAAATAGTTTTATATACAATAAATAAATAAATATAAATAAAATGAAACAATTTTTTATTCCTATTTAATTTTACTTAATAAAAAGTAACATTTATAAAAAAGAAAAATACATACCATATTATTTGTAAAAAGTGTAAAACTATAATTATAAAAGAAAAATAAAATTACCAAAAATATTTTGGATATAAATGTTTAATATATATAATATAACCTAAAAGTTCTACATACATTTTTTTTGGATAGATTTTGCTAAGAAAAATAATTTATAAAAATGTATTATGATATCTATTTTAATGATATATATCGCTAAAAAAAATAAATTAAATATTTAGAATAAGTTTTTAAGATGATTCATTTTAAAATTTTGTTTTAGAAATTATCTTAAAATTTTTAGATAAAAATTAATCTCATACAAATAGGAAATTATTAATTAACAATCAAAAATAAATCTTCCCAAAGTGTCGATCAGAAAACATTAAATATAAAAAAAAAAATTATAAAGTTATATATAATTGAAAAAAAAAGTTAAAGTATACAAATATATATTTTGTTATTTATTTATAGTTTAAACTTTTATTAAAAAAAAAATTATTTTATAACAAAACTTACATAGCTTTATAAATAGATTAGGTTACAAACCATAAGCATTAACTTAAAAAATATTATTCTTTAAGAGATCATAATATATTTTTTAAATAAGAATTTACTTCGGTTGATTTATAACAAATCATTTTCCCACTTAAAAAAAAAAGAAATATATATTATAAGATTTAAAAAAATTTTTTTATAACAAATTTTAATTCATAATGAAAAAAATATTTCTTTTGTAAAATATATATACAAAAACTTTAAAATATTTATAAAAAAAAATAATATTTATAATATAAGTGTTACTTATTGTAATGTTAAAAAAATAATTTCTTAAAATATTTGTAAAAAACTAATAATTTTAAAAATTATTACACCTATAAATTAACCATAATAGCTTTTTATATTTCAAACATTTTTTCAATTCATAAATAAAATTTATTCAAACCCTTTTTGTTATTAAAAATCCAAATAACTTATTTTCTTTTCATTCAATTTAATTCAATTAAGTAAATGTATTTACAATTTCTGGAACATATTTATAATTCCTAAAGCATTTTTTATAAACTTTCTCATCATTATTTTTAAAATATATAAAAATGGATTATCATATGTTAATACAACAAACATTTACTGTAATAACTTTTAATATAAAAATTAGATACTTTTTATATTATTAGTTTTATCAAAAAAAAAAAAAAATCAGATACTTTTATTTTTTTTTCATAATTAATATAAAAAGTATGCATTTTTTCTTATTTATTTATATATTTATTACAAAAATTTATATTTTTGTATTACTATAACAATCTATTTATAATTCCTAATATAAAATAAATTTGTTTTGATATTTATTAAAAAAAACAGTCAATTACAATGTTAATGAAAATTATTTTTAAATAAAAACACTTGTTTTTTTATGTTAATTTAAAAGAAACAATAAAAAAGCCCTATTAGTAATGATATTTAAATTGATTAAAAAAAACATGACTTTTTTAATAATTGAAAAATATTTTTTATTTAGCAAAATAATTATAAATTTTTTTTAAATGTTTTGAAAAAAAATTTATTTAACATATGTTTAAATTAAACAGACTAAAAATTCTTATATTTTTTAACTAATAATGTGATGTAGTGGGGAGGATAATTATATATTCATTATGTTTTAATAAAGTTTAAAATTTTATCAAATTAATTTTGTAGAAGTAATAAAAGAAGAAAATATTTTTTAACTTTTTTTTTTTTTTTTAAAAAATATTATTGCTATTTGATTTAAATTTATATGGAATAGTTCTTTGATAAATAAACCTTTTTTTTACTTTAAATAATTATCATAAATAATTTTATTTGTCAAAAAAATGTATCATTACTTAGACCCTCAGATGTGAGATTATTCTATATTTGCAACTAAAATATTTCTGAATTATAATATAGATAAAATTAAAAAGCTTCTTCTTATATATATTTTTATAATAATCTTTAATATTTTCTTAAATTTTAAAAAAAACTTCAAGTAAATTTTACCATTGCATTTATTTAATCACATGGATGCAAAATTATTTTTCCTCCTTAAAACTAAATAAAATGTTTTTCATATTTTAAATTTTTTTTATAAAGTTAAAAAAAATATATTTTTCATTGTATTTATCAATAGAAATATTTAAAAATTATTTATTTATACTTACTTTTTTTGTCCTTAAAAATAAATAAAGGTATTAATATGAAGCAATATATTTTTTCTTTTACATATTAATACTGATTGTTAAATATTATTTTTAATGTAACTGTTGACATACTAACTATAAATAATCTTATCCCTTTTTTTTATTTATTAAAACTATATCCATAATTACTAATAGCAAAACATTTAAATAACTATTATAATAGTTATAAAAAAAAACACCATGTTTTAAATTATATGCCATTATAGCTTAAAAATTAAAAAATATATGTAAATATTTTTTTTATAAATTTAATGTCTTGCTCAAATAAACAATTTTCACTTAATATTTTATTTTTATTATTACCAATTTTTATTCAATTTTTTTTAAATATATGAATAGCTATCAATAACTTTTTATTTCTTTTGTTAAAATTTACAAAAAGTTATTAAAAAAATTGTGAACTTTACAATATAAAACATTTTTATTATACTAAAACTTTTAATAATACTTTAGTCTTCTTTTTTAATTTTTGCTAGAAATTAAAAATATTTTATAATTAAACTACAAAATAATATCTATGATTGATAATAGAGATTTTAATTCAACCTTCTTGGATGTTCCTCCAAAACCAATCACATCTGATTTTGTTGAATTAGGATATTTAGTTATGATGTTTATGGTTGGAGGTCCACTTAATCTTGCTGCATATACACAGGTTACTAATTTTTAATCATTAATTAATTTAACTTTTTTTTTTTCAAGAATTTTGAAAGAACAACTATAACTCGTCTTGATATACTTAAAAGGCATTTAAATTATTCAGATCTCCTTGTATTATTTGTTTATGTTCCATCACGTGTTTGTTGGCTAGTAACATATGATTGGCGTGGTGGAGATTTGTTATGTAAAATTATAAAATTTCTTCATACTTTTGTCTTTCAAATATCATCCAATGTTATTGTTGTTATTGGAATTGATAGACTTCTCTCTGTAACATCTCATAAAAATTTAACTTCAAAGACTGGTCTTCGACGGACCAGAAAAATGTTAGCATTTGCATGGATTATAGCTGTTTTGTTATCATCACCTCAAATTACATTTTGGAAAAATTATATGGCATATGAAAAATATCATTGGTCTCAGTGTTTGACTGTTTGGCAGATTCGAGAAAATGAAATTATTCTTCGTGCTCAAAAAAATGGATCATTTTTTGTAAATAATTCTAAATTGGAGAATGAATATAATGAACTTAAAACTAGTGAAAGTATTTATTTAATACTTCATGTTTTATGTATTTTTTGGATACCAGCAACAATAATATGTGTATGTTTAAAAATATTATAACATATTAAAAACTATTTAAAAATTTTTTTTGATAAATATATAAGTCAAAACAATTTAATAGTTTAAAAATAAATAATATTTTAAAAAAATTCTTTAAATTTTTTTTTCACATTTCAAACTTTATAATAATTAATTAATTTTCTAGATGTGTTATATTATTGTTTCTACTTGGGTATATTTTAATTCAAAACCATCTACTACACACCTTCATCAAACAAAAGGAACTAAAACACAAACAACTTATCCACAATCAGGGGGTACATATACAACTGATGTTCAACAGCCATTTATTCATTCATCATTAAAAGAAAAAACATCAATGATAATTAGAGGTAAAAATAAGACTCTTACTACAACATATTCCTTATCCTCACCTGTATTTAAATCTTCAAAAAAAGAAATTAAATCATCACTTAAAAAAAGAAAGTATTGTTTAACAGAAAGTCTCTCAGATTCACAACTTCTTTCAAAAAATCCAGATGTTGGTAAAACTATTTTTAATTCAACTACATATTATGCAAAAATAACAAGATCTAAAGCTATCAAAGTTAGTTTTCTTCTTATAACGGCATATTTTATTTGTTGGCTTCCATATAATGTTATGAGCATTGTACGTTATCTTTTTCCAAATATATTTGAAGAAACATCAAAAAAATTACATTTTCTCCATGGATTTATTGTATTTAATTCTGTAATTAATCCATTTATCTATGGTCTCTTTAATATTAGTCCAGTAAATCATATAAAAAGTAGTAAAAAAAATAAGCCTCAGCATTATAATAAGTAAATGTTTGTAAAAATTTTTTTTTTTAAATCTCAATATACATTAATAATTTTTTTTATACTAATTTCTTTTTTTTTTAATAAAAATATACTATATCAATTTTTTATTGTACTATTTTGTTTTCAAATGAAGTGAAATTTTATTATAATAAGAATAATTCTTTGTTTTACACCCACAAACATCTTCATCTTTTTAATTAACATTAGACTCTTATCTATATAACATTTATATATTTTGCCACAATTGCCAACTGTTTCTCTAAATAAATAGTATACAGATATATAATTCATATAAATAATATATATAAATAATATTTTTATTTTCTTTTCTCTCTTATAAACATTCTTTAATAAAATATACTGAAAGTAATCATATTATAAGACATCTTTTTATCTTTTTTCCAAGTTTAAATAACACGTTCATTATATTTTAATATTACAATTTATATTTTCCTCTTAACAACATCTATTGATTGATTTGATTAAACTTCACCAAGAATTGTATACACTTTCTAATAATAAAATTATCCTAGATTTTCTTTTATTTACAATTAATTTTTTTAACTATATATTAATAAACGTTATCTTTGAATACAAGTTATTTTTTGTTTATTTTAATAAAAATGGGCAAAATTGAAAAGTATAGTGATGGTGATGGAGATATTGTAGAATGTGTTGATCGAGGTATAACATCATTTTATGAATTAAATATTAATTGTAAGTTATAAAATTATAAATAAAAAATTTTATTATAATTATAGTGTCAATGGATAATATTACTAGATTGACATTATCTCATAACAAATTATCATCAATCCCACCGGAGATATGTGAGTTAACATCATTAGTTGAATTAAATCTTTGGAATAATCAAATTAAAGAATTACCATATCAATTAAGTACTTTGCCAAATTTAAAATTATTAAATGTTGGAATGAATAAATTAGATAAACTTCCTAAAGGTTTTGGTAGTTTTCCATCATTAGAAATTCTTGATTTAACATACAATAATTTATCTGGAACATCATTGCCAGGAAATTTCTTTTTTATAAAAACTTTACGTGCCCTATATCTTGGTGATAATGATTTTGAAACTTTTCCAGCAGATATTTGTGAATTATCCAATCTTCAAGTACTTTGCCTTCGTGAAAATGATTTAGTTGAATTACCACCACAAATAGCTCAACTTAGAAAATTAAAAGAACTTCATATTCAAGGTAATCGTCTTCAAGTTATTCCTCCAGAAATTGGAACATTAGATTTAATTGGAGAAAAACGTGTTCTTAGAGTTGAGTCAAATCCTTGGATAGAATCTATTCGAAACTCCTTAATTAATGGAGGCAACAAAGGTTTTATGACATATATTAATTCTGAAAATTATAGACAATTTTACTCAACACAGCTTAGTACACTTGGAAGTTTTCCACCAAAGCATAACAAAGATAAGAAAATTAGTAGAATCGGAACTGTTAAAGCATGCTAATAAAGACATAATTAATTGTAACAATTTTTTCAATTTAAATTGCTTTTATAATAATAAAATAAAACAGTTATTTATATTATTTTTAATTAAAATAAAAAAAAAAAATTTCTTTTTTATTATGTAAAAAATTTGTTTTAACATAATTTAATGAAGTTTTATTTAATTACCAAATCATTTATATAAACAATTTTAATATTTATTATCATTAGTAGGAAAATTTATTTATGCCTTACTTATTAAATTAATAATATTGTAAAACATTGTGAACAAAAAAATATATATAATATTTTAAAATTAATAAAATGATAGATAAAAAATATTTTTTTAATAATTATGATTCCTCTTCTAAAATACTATAATTTACAGTTTGTAAAGTTTGTATGTGTTTTAACTTATCTTGACGTATTTTTATAAAATATAATGCCCCACCAACAATTGATGTTAATGTTAATAAAATAAAAAAAGAAATAATAATTGATCTAATATAGTTGCTATCATTTTTATTACCTTTTTTACTTTCTTTTTCATCTTTTATACTTTCTTTTTTATCATTCTCTGATGATTCATTTTTATCTGGGCTGGTTGTAGATTGATTATCATTTTCATTGTCATCTGGAATAGATTCAATTTCATTTATATCAACTACATCTACACTACAAATATAATTATAATCACGTTTACAGAAATCTGAAGCCCAAGCATATCCTTTAGATAGAAGAAGAACTGTACATCTTGTATCAAGAGTATGAGATAACTTCCATGATTCTGGTTTAGAAGGTTCATTTTTATCCCAGTTGAAAAAATTTGTTGGTGATCCATCAATCCATGAAAATTTTCCATATTTTAAACGCATCAATCCAATGTATAAACGATCACTAACATGTTTATTTTGATGAGCATATTCTGTAAATATTTGAAAATCTTCTTTTGTAGGAAATGAAGCTAATGTAGCATTGTAATGAAGATAACATTTATGATTATTATCAGTTGATGAAAATCTTTTATAACTGTCTTCTTCAATATAATAACATTTTGTTTTTCCAAGAATCCAATTTTCTTTACCTACAGGACATTTAACTTTAATCTCTTGATGTTTCTTTTTTTTGTATCCAATTTTACAAATAGTTTCATGTTCTTCATAACAACTAGTCATATACCAACGTGGTCCTTCATTTTCAAGTTTTACTATTACACAACTTCCTTTATGTAAGTTTGGTTCATCAGGACCCCAAATTCCCATTTTTATTCTTCCACCATCACTTCTAATAAATCCTTTTTCATATGAATATTGAATACCAATCCAAAAAGATTCATAATTATTCATATCTGAATGAATAGTTAAATATGCCCATTCAAAAGAATTTTCTGGTACAGGAAGATATCCTATTTTTTTTCCATCATTATTTAATTTTTGATACGTTTCTAAATCTAACATTTCATTACATAAATAGTTAGCTTCCTTAAATTGTATTTTAGTTTTTAATTTTTTATTATTTTTTAAATAACAAAAACTAATATCTTCGTCTTTCATTGTATGACATAAAGGTTGTTCAGCATTCTCATTTTCTGTTTTTGAATCATAATCTTTTGTAGCATATCTTTCACAAATATAACCTAATTTTGTATTACTACAATCTTTTCTTGTTTTGATTTCAATATTTTTATTTAATTTTGATAAAAATGATATATTTAAATGTTTTAATGGAATAACATTCCAAAAACCTTCATGATTTGATCCATCTAATGATACACAACCATTATCATGAAAACCAAATGAATTTTCATTTGTAAAATAAAATGATCCTCCACTTGATCTATAAATTCTATTAATTGGACTAAATTTAGTATATTTTACAGATTCTTGATCTATCCATCTTAATGTGCCTTTAGTTACAGACATTCCTATCCATACATCTTCTTGAAAACTATGAAGCATTGATAAAATCATATTTTGTTCATATTCATCAATAATACTTACTAAAGTCATATCCCTTGATTTACAATCTTCATCTGCTTCATAAAAATTTTTTTTATCTCTACTATCAGTTCCTAGTAAAGTATAACACATCCCATTATAATATTTTTCACCGTTATTACATCCTTTATTATCAAACGAATGTTCAAATTTTTTGGAATTTATTTGATATATACTTGTATTAAATCCATATCCAGGTTTTTCACAAATAAAACTATTTTGAGAATCACACCTCATTCGATGCCAACCATATTTTGTAGAATTAAAAATTTTTTTTATTACAAAACAATTACCATCACTATGTTCATTTTCTTCCTTAATAGTATTAAAAGAAGCAAATCTTCCTAAATAATTTAATGGTGAATCATCTGACCATTCTAGTGATTTTTCAGAATTTTTTCTATTTAAACCTATCCAAAATCCAGTTGTCATAAAATTATATACTTGTTCTGCTTCTTTAATAATTTCTTGTACATGATTTTCTTCCAAATTAGAGTGAAATGATGCTAAATCACCATTTAAATATGTAGAACAAATATCCCTAGAATGATCCCAATCAGTTGGTTGTCTAACAACACCATAACATTTTGTACCTTGATCTTTTATTTTGATTGGACACCAAAAAATATTTAAACCACATGGATATTTTTTTGACATTGTAAATATTTCATTATAATCTGAATTATAATTATCATTTTTTGAAGAATACAATGGAGTTTCTTCATTTAATTTATTAAAATCATCAGCATCTTTAATACATATAGTTATTTTTTCTTTTGTACATCTTTCTAATACAAAATATGGTTTATTTAGTTCACTTTTAGGTCCAGTTCCTGATAAATATAAAACAAGGCAAACATTATCCTTATTTTTAATACTATTATCTTGTAAATCTTTATAAATATTCATATCAATTAATGATTTTTCCATATCTTTATAATATAAATAACTTCCATTAATATAACGAAGAATAGGAGTTTCATTATTATACATTCCTGGACATGTCTGCCCAGCACCATACCAAATACCTAATTTAGAAATATTATCATAAAAAGTTGAAGGTTGAATATTAAATTTATTATTTTTTTTAATTATTTTATTAACCAGTAAAAAGTCTTCCTTATTTTCAAATGTAATTATTTTTCCTCCTGTTGAAGAACAGACAAGAAAAGATGATACCCAGGTACTTGTAAAAGAATAATTGATATTAATACATTTATCAAAATCTTTTTTATCATCATCTCTTAATGGCTCATATCCCATTGTACATTTTTTTTCTAAATTAAAAATAAATAATAATAATAACATTTTTTACTTACTATTTTCATTGTTACTTCCATAACAAAATAATATACAAGAAAATATTAAGTTAAAAAAATAAAAATAATTTTTGTACATCATTTCTATATATTCAATTGATTCGAATATACTTTGTTAGAAAAGTTAAAGGTTTAGCCAACATACATTATCAACACGCTTTTATCTAATCAAAAAATATAAAAAAAAAGCTCATTATGTATGAAATTTTTATTTATTTTTTTAAGAAAATTGATAATCTTATCATATGTAATGTAGAACTATCATATTTTTATTAATAAAAAAAAAATAAAAAATTAATTAAAAATATACTTTATTGGTTGAGAGAGATAAAAAACTATAGCTGTAAAATATAATAATTTTTATATCAATAATAATATGTTTTTATTAATTAATATTTTCTTACACAATAATTTTTTTAAATTATCTACTTTTATATATATAATATAAAATACAAATCTAGTATTTTTTTTTATTAAATTGTGTTTTTAAATTTTGTTTTCTAAAAATAATGTATACTTTTATTTATCATTTGAATTATAGAAGATTTATTTTTGTGTTAGATTAAAAATATTTTGTTTTGTATTTTATAATTTTTTTGTTCAAATTTTTATTTATTTTTTTTTTGTATTAAAACAAATAATAATATTTAATTAAAAAATTCTTAATTCTTAACAAACATTTTTTTTATAATAAAATATAAATAATTAAGAAAAACACATTGGTAGAAAAAATATTACCTATACTACAAATATTTATTATAACAAAAATTAAATAAAAGTAAACTTAACAAAAATTATACAATCATCAATTAATATCTCTTTCCGCCACCAAAAGCAGATTTATTTTTTTTTAAATAACCAGCTCCACCTGATTTTTCACGTACTTTACCACTTTTATTGGTAATTGGAAGATCAACATATGGTGGTGCTGAAAATCCAAACGACTTAGAAACTTTAAGTAAATCCAAAGTATTAATATTAAATATTTGTTTTAAAGAATGAGAGTCGTATGCCCTTATATATCCTTTATATGCTTCTTTAGCACTTTTATTTAAATAGTAATTTTCACTAATTAATTTCTCCAATTGTAATTGAATATTAGCAACTTTATTCCAAGAAAATTCAAACTCATTCAATGTTACTTTTGAAGCTTTAAGATACCTCAAAAAACCAAGTTCTTCTGGTCTTAGAATTAATAAAGCATGCCCTGTACCAGAATCACCTCTTGCTGTACGACCAACACGATGAATATACTCTCTTGGATCATCTGGAGGATCAAATTGAACAATCCAATCAACTGATGGAATATCAAGACCACGTGCTGCAACATCTGTACATAGTAAAATTCCAGAAGTAGCTTCACAAAATGAAAAAAATGTTGAAGTTCTTTTTTGTTGTTTCTGCTTTCCATGAATAGATTGAACTGGTATATCAATATAATTTAATAATTCTGCATAATATTTGACTGCAGCACATGAAGAAAAGAATACCATAACTTTTTTATTTCTATTTTTTTTCAAAAAAGTAAACAATAATAAGAAACGTTTTTCAGAAGGTGCAACAACATATCCTTGTTCCAATCCTTCTACAGTAGCATGTTCCTCCCAATACATTTGTTCTTCAAGACCTACTTTTATTGGATTAGAATGTAATGCTTCTTTAACAAGTTCATCAACTTTATTTGAATGTGTAGCTGAAAATAACATTGTTTGCCTTTTTTTTGGAAGAATTTTTAAAATTGAATGCATTTCAACTTCAAAACCAATATCTAATATACGATCAGCTTCATCAATTATAAGTGCTTTTAAATTCTTATAATGAAAATCTTTGGTATTCCTTAAATGATCTAATAATCTTCCTGGAGTAGCTACTAAAATATTTACTCCCTTTTCAAGTTTTTGTGCTTCTGTTGTTCTATTTGATCCTCCCATAACTAATCCATGAGATAAACTTGAGTTGTTTTCTAAAAGCTCTGTTAATACACCATAAGTTTGTAAGGATAATTCACGTGTTGGAGAAATTACAATAACACCTGTACCATTATATGGTTTCCAGTCAAGTTTATGAAGTAATTCAATTGCTGGGACCAAAAAAGCAAGTGTTTTTCCAGAACCTGTCTTTGCTGATCCAAGTACATCTTTTCCCTTAAAAAAATACTTTAAAAATGTTAAAATAAACTTACTTCAAGAAGTGGGGGAATTGTTTGTGCTTGTATATGTGTCATCCTTTCAAATCCCATAACTTCAATTTGTTTCAATAATTTTTCATTAACAGATTCTTTTAATGAACTAAATTTGACATCTGATAATATACTCTTCTTATTAGATGTCACTTTATTCTCGTTAACAGAAGTTTCATTTGTATCTTTTTTATCTTCAGTATTAACTTCCTCATTTAATGACGAAACATCTTCAGATAATTGAGATTGTTCTGGTTCACTATCAGAATCTTCTGATGAAGTTGATTTATCTTTTTCGACAATTTCTGCATGTTTCTCTTCTTGTACTACTTTTTTCTTTTTTTTAGCTAACTTAAATTTATTAAGTTTTCTTTTTAAAACTTTTTTCTCTACGTTCATAATTGTAGAACTAAAAAATAATAATTATTAAATAATAAATTGCTAATAATTAAAATTAAGGTATACAAATTTAAAGTAGTTATATCAAAAAAAACATTATAATTTTAGGGTATTATTTTTCCTTTGAAAAATATGGACAAAATTAAAATAAAAAAAATTGAAAGTTATGATTATAAATAATACAGATGTAAAAAATCTCTCACCATAAATATTTTTCCATTTGATTTTTAAGGATCTCGCTGTAAGACAAATGTGTGGGTATAGTGACGGCATGTCACCTAATAATATCTCTTCTTTTTTTTTTAATTTTTTTTTAGTAATAATAATAATAAATTACATAATTTGATTAAAAAATCTTTTTATTATAAATTGTACAATTGATCAATATAAAAATATAGAAATTTTTGATTTAATGTTACAAAAAGTTATATTATTTTTTTTTGTGCATTTTTTTTTACTTTACTTATTTGTATATATTAATTATATTTACTAATAAATAAGACCATGTATTTTTAAGTTTAATCATATCATATTATTTATGCAAAATCCATTAAATTGAAAGAAAATCGTTTTAATTATTCTTAATTTTTTAACTTCTTGGATAATCCTTCATAAATAGGTTTTATTTTTTTTATTGTTTCATTTATATTCATTTATTTAAATCTAAAAAGGTAAGGTGATTAATCAAAGTTTGAAATAAATTTAAAAAAATAAAAAAACTTTTGATATAATTTATTGGCAATTAAAATAAAATCTCTCTTCTATGTATTAATTTTTTTTTTTACAACGGATTATATATCTTTAAAACTTCTCATAAATAATGATCATAAAAAGGTTTTACATAAAATTTTTATAAGTATATGATCTTTGAAGGATATACTCATCACTTCAACATGTCATAGATATTAATAATGATAAACTGCATAAAAGGTATTATTATAGTATAAAAAGTTAAGTAAGATAAAAAAATTATTATATTAAAATGAAAATAATCAAGTGTTAAGAATGAAAAAAAAAATTAATTGATAGTTAACATAAGACTTCGTTTCATGGTCATAGTAATAACATTTTAAAGTTTATAAAAGTTATATACAAACATTTAATTGTTGTTAATAGTTTAAATTATCACAAAATCTTTATCCTCTTTCATCTTTTTAATTTATCTAAATAATATTTATGTCACCAATGACCCAAACATATGGAGTATATTTGGTGTTTATTAAAATATATATTAAAATTCATTCTTCTTTAATAAAATAGATAAGCCGCTAATTTGAGAAATGATTTACAATAGTTCTCATGTTGAATAAATTGGTACATGAACTATAAGTTAAAAGTAGTTACAAGTTGATATATGATTAAAGGCTGTCATGGAGAATAAAATTTATCATCATTCTCTTATTAATGACAATCCTTCTTGAAGATATTAATCAAATTTCACAAGGTTCTTCTTTTATTATTTAAATCAATACAATTTATAAAAATAAAATTTATTTTAAAATAATACTTTTATTTGTGGCTCCTCTACTAGTAACAATGAATATCATACATTTATTTTCTTTATCTTTTCCTTTTTAGAAATGATTAGTAAAGAAATATTAATTTTTTGTTGATCCATTTGACAGTCACATTAAACATGTATCTTTCAGTTATCTTTTAAAAAAAAAAGAATTTTTTTATTAATCATTTATATTAATTGTCCTTTCATTAATCCTGGTGACGGCATGTCTTGATGAGGAAAAATAAAAGACCTGAAATTAATTATTTCCATCATTCTATCTTTTTTATAGTTATTTTATAATATTTCTTCTATTGTTAATTTATCAGATTTCATCTCATTTTTAATAATCATTTTTATTGTTACTATTTTTCTTTGATTTTACTGTAAAATTATTAATGTACCTATAACATGAAGTGTTGGATAATTTTATTGCGCAATTTACCACCTTTCCTTATATTTTTTAATCTTTTACCGAACGTCTATTAAGATTAGCCGGCTTAAGTAAAGTTAATAAGCGGAGCAATCTTTTTTTTTACAAAAAAAGTGTTACTATTCTTACCTGCTGTGAGTACATGGATCATCTTCCTACCAGGTAAAAAAAAAACAACAATAATGCTTAAATTTGTTGAAGAATAAATCAAAAGAAGCATCTAAGACTTTTATTATTTTAAGTATTTCAATACTAATTTTCTTATTGAAATAAAATTGTATTTTAATTTTATCAAAAATAAAGGCAATCTAAATTAGATAAATATAATGTTCTGCATTTAAAGCATCTCCTTACGCTTAATCTACTGTTTTGCTCTTCCGTAATCGGTAATTGTTACTTAGTTTAAGTTAAATTATGTGAAGTAAAAAGATAAAATTATATGTTGCAAACAGCTTTTTATTTTCCAAATGTTTATCATTATTTCTTTCTTTGTTTTAAATAATACTTTTATAAAATAAAACAATTTATTATATATTGTTTAGTTTAATTGACTTAGTCATATCTCATGAATAAACCTTACTCTCAAATGACTAATTTTTTAAAAACATTTTTAGTCAATTCTTATAAAAATATTATGTATATGTATATTTATATAATTCATGGCCTATTTCCTGAATAAAATTTGATGATTATCTTTTAACAACTAAACAAATGTTACTTTACTACAAGTTTTTAGATCCTATTTCATAGGTCACCTAAATCATGCTATTACGCCTTCCTATAAACCTCATAATTAATGGCGTAATTTATTTTTTTTTAATAAATCTTTAATATCATCATCTAACACGTGTTTTTTTGGTATTTAAAAGTACATTAAAAAGATTATGACGTTTCATTAACCGAAATACTATTACTTAATCATTTTTAGTTTCCTTGCTGTCTCAAGATTTTTACATTCTCAGATTACATCAAATTAAAAATCATAAACTATCATTTATGACATCTATCAGCATCTGTTTAGGGTGATGAATAACTTTTTACAACAATACAATGATAATAACCAGCTAAGACAGCCTTATCTACACTTTTTGTCCGTTAATTACCATTCAAAATAACTAGTTAACTGCTTAATATGATGTTTTAAAAACTAAATTAAACACATCTAATTATTAAAAGTTCATTGTGAGAAAATAACTGTCCATAAAATGATCTATTTTATATATTGATATTAAAAATGATTGATTACTTTTTAATTATACAATATGTAATTAAAAACTAAAAAAATAGATAAAATAATTATAAATAATAATAAAAATGTTACAATATATTTATCTTTATTTTGATAAGTCTATACCTATTACTGGAAATATTTTTCTTTAAACATTTGCTTATAATTATTATAATAATATGTAGCAGATGTTGAAACTTCTTAATAAGTTGTTTCTTTTCCCGCTCACCGCATGTGACATGAAAATAGATTCATTTATAAATTCCTATATATGATACAATAACAGGCAAACATCTTTGATCTAATATTATTAAATTTTGATTGAAGACTTCTTTTTTCATATAAACTTATTATTTCAATAATCAGGTCTCTTTTTAAATTATTTATTGGATACATTAAAAATTTTTATTATAATAATATTAAAATAATTTATAATTATTGGTAAAGAAAATTTTAGTTTGTTTATTAAATTTTATTTTAAACTTTTATCTAACAAATATATACCTTTTTATGTGAAAAAAAAGTTTAAATAAAATTTTTTTATTAATTGAAATTAATTTTTAAAATATTTTTTTTTAATATAAATATTATATATAGTATAAATTAAATAATTAATTATTATACAATTTTACTATCTTTTTTTAACATAATTATCATCATATAAATATGTTCTTGTCAAATTACATTACTTTTAGTCAATTGTATTAAAGAAGTTAAATGAACCTATAACTTTTTAATATTATCAAATGATAAAGTTATTTAATAAAATTTTATCCATATATATCTATATGAGAAAGTAATATAACATATATTAACTTTATTCTTTTTTCTTTTTATAGAATAATAGATAACAAATTTAAAGTTATTTTGAAATAAAAATAATTTTAACTTTTCATAACAAAAATTAGTTTTCTTTTCTTTTTTTTAATCAAATCACTTCTTTTTTACTTTTTATTATTCATTTACAATCTTTTTTTTTTCTAAAATGTTATACTATATATAAACATAAGTATATGTATAAATATATATTAATTTTTGTAATATTATAAGTAATACTACTAACAACTTTATGTAATTGATAAGGTCATTACTTCACAACTTTCTATCACTAATCAATCTTTCTCTTAATTATAAAATATTAAATTATTTTATTACTCTAATCTTTTTATAGTAGCAAATACCATTTTTATTAACATGTTTTGACGTTATCAAAATTATATTTATCTTTGATTAGCTGCTCATATTTAACTATGACATTAGTAAACAAATTCCTAATAATTTTGTATAATACAAATACATTATCCTCAACTCATATATATTTGATGCCACTACTGTTATTATTTAATCCTACAAAATTCTTTCATAGATAATTTTAATATTTTTCCTTACACTTCATTGAATCTTCTATTCTTATTTGTATTTTAAAATAATGACACAATCTTTTAAATATATTCTCCATCAAGTTTATAATAAAGAATTTTTATTTTCAAAAATATTTTAAATAATGAAAAGAAAAAAACTTTTGAATTTATTTATAACAAAATATATATATTGATATTTTTGATTATCTATTTATCATTAATAAATAAAACAAAAAATTTGACAAAATTTTATCTAAAAATTACATAACATTTTTTTATTTATCTTGACACCTAATATCTTACATTCTTTATAAAATTTTATTATCCTTCTACAATAACTTATTGACTCATCTTAATTTTGAACAAAGAAAAACTATACTTATATTTTCAAAAATACAATATTACTGATTTCTTGCGCACACTTGAATAATCAAAATATATAATATCCCTATTCATTTCAAATAAATATTGTCTTTATATTAACCTCAAAGTAAATATCTTATAACTTAACTACTATTTTCCATTTAACAATACAATGATAGGTGATGAGAAGTTTTTATTTTAAGTTTCTTTCTCATTTTATTTAATAATCAATTTGAGAAATTTCTTAAAAATTTTAATGCTTCATTGCTAATAAATAATATAATTTTTAATACATCATACTTTTTTATGTTAACATTTTTTTTATCTTTTTCAATCTTTAGAAACAAGTTGTGTATTACTACTAAAGATAATCATAAAAATATTTTAAAATATTATCTATAAACTTTAAATCATTTTACAATACAATTATAACAACCTTACGGCATACATCAAAATATTGATAAAAATTTTTATACCCTTTTGCTACTATAAATCAATTCTTTTTTACAATTACCCTCTTTTTTTAATGAAATGTTATACCTGTAAACATTAAAATTTATATATATACATTTCAATCATTCTATCATATTCTGTCATTAAAAAAAATATATATTTTAAATACTTAAAACACCGATATTTATACCGTTATACATTAATTGCCCTTAGACTAATAAGTTTAATATTTTTACACTAATGATATAATTGGATGATATATACATAAGTTATCTAAAAAAGGAAATGCCGTTTTTGTCGGTAGTCATTTATCTACACAAGATAATTTTATTCAACCTCTTACACTACCCTTTTAGATTATAAATAGATATTAATTAATGTAAATAAAAATAAACAATATATATTAAACTTTTAGTTAATTAACAAATATCCATATTGTATTATTACATACTTTCGGTAGCGGTATGTCTTGTCAAAAAAATAATAAAGTATACGTTGCCATTGTAACTATAAATTGATCAATTAGTGGATAATTAACAAATTACTTCTTTATATATAGTTAACCTTTAACTAGTTATATTTTTATCTTTATTATTCATTATCATATCTTTTTTTTTTTATTGATAAATAATCTTTTATGATTTCTACATTTACTATCTCGGTGAATGGATATATTAAATATTTAAAAAAAATAATGTTTTTTATTAAGTGTAGTAAATATTAAAAATAATGAAAAGCTTCAAGCATCATGATGTATATATCTATACATATAAAATAAATTTGAAAAAAATAGTGATTACAAAAAAGATTAAAAATATCCATCTTGATTACAGTTATATTGTGTGTGTTTAAAACAAATTGTTGTCATTGTTTATATACATTTTTTTAAGCTTATTAATCATTTTTTTTTTCAATTGATTTCTTCTATTAGCATATATTTTTAAAATAATTTGTTTGTATTTGCTAAAAAATTTTTGTTTTTATCAAAGTAATTCAAATCCCTTTACAATCATCTTTTATTAATCCATCAATCACAACAATACTATTTTAAATATTTAAAAGTGCCATTCAAACTTTTAATATTATCTCTTATTTTATAATATTGTATATAAATATTATCCTTAAAGCTTTATTTATATCTCTTTATTATCTATATCAAAACTTTTCTTTTTTCAATTTTGT
This sequence comes from Strongyloides stercoralis, assembly GCA_029582065.1. Lineage (NCBI taxonomy): Eukaryota > Metazoa > Nematoda > Chromadorea > Rhabditida > Strongyloididae > Strongyloides > Strongyloides stercoralis. Next base: position 12,141,106 of record CM055866.1, on the reverse strand, counting down.
AAAAAAGGAACACATTCAAAGATTTCCACTGGGAGGGAATTTATAATAACTTTATCAAGAGATAAAAATGAAAACCAATTTTAGTTTTAATTTTTGCAAAATTTATCAAATTAAACATTTTAACAGATAAACTTTTTATTTTATACCAGTTGTTATTGATAAGATAGAAACTTTCAACAAACTACTTTAATCATATAAAACTATATTTATTTGTCATTTTACATAATATTTTATTTTTCTCTCATAAAATGAAACTTTTAAAAGTTTTTACTTTTAATCTTATTACATAATTATATATATATCACTATCCATATATACTAAAACTTTTTATTTTCTTGTAAAATATCTTCTTCTTTTAGTAAATTGTATTTTTGATAAGATATTTTAAATATATCTTTTTATTATTTATAATAAACTTATACTACTTTTAGATTCATAATTGTATATTCACTTTCTCAAGATATTTATCTTTATATCATATAAATGTTTATAATAACTTCTCTTTTTTTTTTAATATTATTTTACATTGTCTTTTTATTTACTTCTTTAGGTTATTAAAAGTTATAATTGTAATTTTTTTTAATTTAATATACTTTCATTTGTTATTTGTAAAAAAAAAACAAAAATGTCCCTTCAAGAAATTTTACTTTTCAATTCAAATTTAGTCATCAAACTTCGGCATTATTTTATTTTTAAAAAGATTAAACTAAAATAATCAAAGACATTGTCTTAATAATTGTTACATAGCATCATGTTTAGACTTTAGGTTGTTTTTGTGTTTTAAATGTAACTACTTAAATTGCCACAATAATGTTTATTAAATGTTGTTCTTTTATAATTTTCTACTATAACCATGTTTAGTTTTTTTTTTACTTTAACAACGCCTATTTTAATTTATGTATATCTTCTTCATACAATTATCTATTTTTAGTTAGCTTTTTAGAACGTGCTGTTTTATCGTGTCTATGTAACATTATTGTCTTTCCTCAATCAAAATATCACATCTTTATATAGACTTCTCTTAACCCTGCCCCTCTTGAACTTTTTGTTTCCAGTATTCTTAAATTCATCTATATAAAGAGGTAATGACTAAATAAAAATAATATGAACTATTTATAAATTTATAACTTAAACCACTTCTAATGATCAACATATTATTATTATTTCCTAATAACTTTCTCCCAATTATGTTTCATATAAAATATATACTTTTATTCCTCAACACTCAAGAATGTATAAACACCAATTGTGTTATAATTTCTACTATCTCTTCTTCATTATAATAAAATACTTTTAATGTAAAGAATAAATTTTCTAAAAATAAATTATTTCTTTTTTCATCCAAACTTATTTAATTTAATAATATTTTTTCTCATCCATTTTGTAGTATATAACAAAAAAATTTATTTTTTTTCTTTCCATTGACTACAATTATAAACTAAACAGATGGCAATTTATTTATTTTGGTCTTTTTCTTCATGCTTCTATTTTTTCCACCTCATTAATAATATCTGAGGAAAAAATTAGTTAATTTTTTTATATCTTTAATATTATGTTTTAAAATTTTAACGAATAATATTTTATTTATACTTAAATGTTTAAATTTTTTCATTTTATATTTATATAATTTTTAATAAATATAACCATAGTATATCTTATTATTATTTTATATTAATTTATTTAAAAATTTTATAATAATAAATATATAATATCATTATTATTTTACCCATAAATGAACCTTGACTAAAGGAGCAATATTTTGAAGTGCCGATTCTTTAAAAGTTAATACTAAAATTATCACACCAATTAAAAGTGTTATTTTTCAAATACCTTGTCCTTCTATCAATTTAAAGAAAGTGATCTATCTATATATCTCTCTTAATCTATATTTTTGCCTTTCTATCACTCCTCCTATTCATGAAATTATTCTTTCTCATTATATACTTCTCAACTATTATATACCAAAGATGGCATATTTCTATCTTTTTAAATTACCCCCTTTTAATCATATAATTAGTACTTTCATAACATTCTTTGTTAGATAAAATAGATACATGTAAAATTATTTTTTAAATATCTTTTTAAATTAATAAATACCTGTAATATGTATTATTATTAAATATTTCAAATAGTATAAATTTTTTAATTACTTTTTTCTTTTTAAAAATTTTTAAAACAATATTTTTATGTATGAATACTTCTTATCTTTAACGCATCATTCATTTTTTCAAAAGAAATTTAATTATTTATCATAAAATATATTACAATATTTTCTACTAACTATATCAAGTCATCTATTTTTATTTTTTTATTATTAATCGTTAATATTTTTTTTAGAAGTTTTTATTTATCAATAATTTACTATATATTATTTGCATACTTAGAGAAAAAAAAGTATGACTTATTATTATTATTATATATTTGTGTATTTTTGTTTTACAATAATACTACCTAAGATTTATGGACAGTCTTTTTTATGTCCTGCTAGATGTGTTTGTGATGATGAAATTGGAACTGTAAACTGTGATTCAGCTAACCTTAAGACATTTCCTATTCAATTAAATCCTTCCATTAAAAGTCTCATATTATCAAATAACAACATAAAAAAAATTAATTCTGCTGATTTAGATGTCTATTCAGGTAGGGAATTAAATTTCTCCTATCCATTATATAATAATATCATTTTTCAGATCTTGAATATCTTGATTTATCTGGATGTGGATTAACAGAAATTAATTTTGAAAAAGCTCGTCCATTAAAACAATTGAAACATCTTAAACTATCTAATAACAATCTTGTTAATATTTCTGATAAAAGCTTCCGAAAACTTAAGCAACTTAAGGTATGGTTAATCGAATTTATTATTTTATTAAATGCTTATTCCAATTAAAATATGACACATCAATGATTTGAATAGATAATTTGCCATAATCCCATTATTCTTTTATGTGTAAATATAGCTTACCACTTTTTATTTACCTAATTATAATGATATATACTAGAGAAATCTCTTCATATTATTTCTTTTTAAGGTGATTAAGAACTCTTCACTCATATCTTATTATTGATAAATTTAATGAATCGGGTCAGGGAACCTGTCATTAGAATTAGCATTTATTTTACATATATTAAATAAATATCCCTTTTTATTAACCATTTAAACTATTGACAGATAACTTTCCATCATATTCAAATGTTTATTTATCTAAGCATATGAGCTAACAAAAAACAGAAGGCTTTATTATTGTTTTAAATTTAACACCTAAAATACTTTAATAACTTTTTAGTTAGTAATAGAAAACAAATATAAATAAAAAAATATCAATTAAAATATATTAAATCTTTTTTTTTTTAGATTTTGGATCTTTCTAACAATACACTTCAACGTCTCTTTCCACACTCTTTACAAGGATTAAACAAATTGACTTATCTAAACTTGTCACATAATTCAATTAACTTTATATCATCAAATGTCTTTAATGATCTTGGAGAATTAACAACTTTAGATCTGTCTTATAATGTTATAACAAAATTCAATCCAACATTATTTACAAACTTCAATTTGTTAACAACTCTTGTTCTACAACATAATTTAATATCTGAGATTACTCCTAACTCATTCTCTTTACTATATTCCTTAATTGCTTTGGATATTTCTCAAAATTTAATCACAACTATCCATAAAAATGCCTTCCATGGATTGGAACAATTAAAATTATTAAATCTTTCAAGAAATCAGTTATCTTTTATTCCTAAAGAAGAATGGGAAAAAGTTAATAGTCTTATTGAATTAGATTTGTCTTATAACCCTATTCAAGTAATTACTGAATTGGCATTCAGTGATCTCAAAAATCTAAGAGTTTTATTGTTAAATAATTTAAAAGATTTAAAAGTAATCAAAGATTATGCTTTCCTTCGTCTATCGGCACTCCTTCGCTTAGACTTGTCAGGATGTTCTTCTTTAATAAGAATTACACCAAAAGCTTTCCATGATCTTGTAATGTTAAAACAAATAGATTTATCTGATAACAATCTTTCTTCACTTCATCCAGATCTTCTTAACTGGGACAATCTTTCTGTATTAAATTTAGGAGGAAATTCATGGAATTGTACATGTGAATTTCTTGAATTAATTCATTCTCTTTCTAATACTCTTCAATTGGATAATGTTTATTGTGTAAATCCAGAAAGCCGAAGAAATAGGCAAGCTGTTGCATTACAAGGACAATGTAATTTTATGGAAAATGATAAAATTTATTGGGGTGTTATTATATTTTTATCTATACTTATTACATTAACACTTCTTACATGTCTATCTTTATGTTTCAAAACAAAATGTTTAAAAAATGAAAAAGAAAAAAGAATAATATCAAGATCTCCAGACTCACAAAATAGTTCTAGAGCTCCTTTATATTATGGAAGAAATGATGTGTTTGAGGGGATGGCTTATAATGAAAAAAATGATACATTTTATGGGAAAAATTTTATTACAATTAATCCATCACTTTCAGCAGTTCCAACTTTTGGTTTTACTAGTACATTATCACAAGTACCTTCAAATCATCATTTAGATGAAGAATATTATTCACAATTAATATTACCACCAAATAATTATTATTGTGGAACAAATGGAAGACAAGGCTATTCACCATCTGATCAAAATCCGTATGCAGCTTTAATAGATGATAGGAGACCAATAATTACACCACCAATGATACCTGCTCCACCACCAAAAATATCACCACAAAGGGCATCTTCACATCCTAGGTTAATGTATGACAACTCTTCTAGTACTGTTATTACAAATTTAAGTGGCACATTATCAAAATATCCTAAATATCCAGTCAGTGAACTTTAATACTAGTATAGATCAAATAACAACGAGATATTTGTGAAGTTTTTGACTATTTATGTATCAAAAACAATTATTCTCATATTCAATCCCGGGTGAAAATATATATATATGGAAGAAATTAAAATTATGTAATTTAACACTTTGTTTCATATTTTTTTTTTAACTCCAAAGTAACATTTTGGGTATGTATATATTTTTATAATTTAAAGATAGTTTAATTCACTTAATAAATATAATATATATTATTTAATTGTTTTATTTTTAAAAATTATTCTTTAACTATTTATAAAAAGAAAAACATTTTATTATGAATAATTAGCTTATAAAAAGGAAAAGATTTACATAAGATTATTCTAAATAAATATTGCCAGATGATTATTTAATTTATTAGAAAGTGTTTTATCAATATGATTACTTATTAAGTTGCAAGTTAATTAATCAAATCTTCTTCACCAAGCTATTTTATTTGTTTACTTGTTAAACCATAAGATAGAGTTAATTAAAGAATCATTCATTGATAATTAATTTGTTAAGGAGCCTTCATGATATTAATATATTTTTATTATATCTAAATTTGTTAGATGACTTTCTTTAAGATTATTATTATAGTAGATACAACATTTGGCTAATAGAAATTTGTACCATATTCTTGAAGAGTTATTTATTATTAATAAAACTATAATAATGATAATTTTAAACAATCAACTAAGATGTAGTACTTCTTAATACAACTGCAGCTGTCTATTTTATTTCATTGTTAAATAAGGAATTAAAAAGACAACTAAATATCATGTAAAAATAATGAATTATATAAAGTTATCAATAAGTAGCTTTAAATTTTTTATTAACAACTATGAATATCAATTAAATAGAAATATAAAATGTATTTCATTATAAATTTATAAAACAAAATAAAAATGAGTAATAAAACTTTATATTTTTTTTAATTTTATTTAAATCAAATATAATACATTAAAAATTAACAATAATACTTCAATAAAATATTTAAATTTATAATTTTATTTTATTTCTTATCTGATTTTTTAATATTTTATTATTTTTATCCATTTATTATATATTATTAATAATAAAATACATTTATCATCAAGCATCATTCTAAACATCTTTAAATCATACTTGACAAAGTTATTATATTTAAAACAAAACAATACTTTTACATTTCCATTTTGGAATTTATTATTTATTCTATTATTAATATATCAAGGAAATTCTTTAAGCTTCATTATTTGCAAAGATTACAATGAAAAGACAATGACTTATTAATATTGTCACTTCTTCATACTTAAATTCTTTTCATATTATTTCAATCAAAATTTTTACTTATTATTCTATTCTTTTACATAACATCTGCCTTCCTAATATTAGAAGTATTAAATAATTTAAAACATGTTATTTGATCAAATTATCTTTTTCTAAAAATAAACCAAATTATAAAATATTATCAATAAATTAAAGGTAACAATTTCTTCTGTCATTTTTTATAAAAATTATTTCTTCTCAAACTATCATTTACTACTAAATCAAAAGGTTAAAAAAATGTCAATTAATTTCATAATTATCAAACAAAAAAGTAATGGCATGAGATATAAAATTTAAATAAATTATTTCCTTTTTACAAAAGAACGACCATATGTTTGGAGGAAAAAATATTTCTAATAAAAACTGATCGGCATCAAACCCACAAATTAGCTTTCAAAATCTTTTCCTTTTAAACTAATGAAATGCCGCTAACATATATATTTCTCAAAACGATAAAAACACATAAAGCGGGTGCTTTCTTTTGACAACAAAACAACTCCATCATAAGATTACAACTTTTATTGTTTTACATTACAATTTAACAATAACAATAACGATCTTATCAATACTTCATTAATAATATTGACATTTGGTTCCATGAATCTTATATTTCCCATTATTAATATGTTACAAGATAACAATAAAAATTAACATTGTAATGATAAAAATCTCTACATAACTCCATAAATCAGACTACTCTCCACTAACCGACAAGAAGTATATTACAATATTACGTAAAAATCACCTTTAAAGATTATTTATGAATATTTATTATACCTACTATTTTATTAGTTACTTAATAAAAAAAAAAAAGATTTATAGTTTTGGTCTTTTTTTTATTTAAATCACCACCTGCTACGTAGTTTCCTATTCATTTGATATAATAAAAGAAATATTAATACCTTTTTTAATATATAGGATAAAGCGGGATTTACTTTTATAGGGATACAATCACATTAAGAGATAATTCTTTAATTACCATCAAAAACCATTCTTTTACAATTTTTTTAACTTTAAATTTTATGTTTAAAAGGGAAGGATTAATAATGAATGACTTTTTTTATTAATCGACTAAATAAGGAATAATTCATTTATTTTCTCAACAGGTAAAAAAAAGTTTAAATATTATCTTTTTTTTTTAGATTACTCTTATTAAAATTAATTTCATTTTATTAATTAAAAAATCAAATAAAAAAGAGTTGACATAAATTTACAAATAAAAATAAGTTTTAAAATTAGTCTATACATGGTTTCAATAAAGTAGACATAGCTGCATTTTCACTGTTTCCACTTAAAAAATCAACAGTATCCTTTATATCACTCATTAAAATGGTGGCTTCTTTAAAATATTTATGTGAAGGTGCATACATAGCCAATAAAAGCATCACATAAATATTCCACATTCCAAATGTTCCAATAAAAAAAGCAGATGTCCATGAAGTTAAAAGACCAGAAGTTGGATCTGAATCATGATATTGCATTTCACCTATTTGTTTAAATGCATATGTTAAAACTGTTAGTATAGCACAAATAACAGTAAAAATCATAAGAAATTTAAAACGAAAAATTATATTTTCAACTTTTATTCTTCTTAATGGATTACTTTGATATAACTGAGCTTCTCTTTTTCTTCTTATACAATTCCATACTAATATTACTTTGTAAATTAAAAATATAATATATAAAACTAATGAAAAACAAGAAATTTTAAGAATAGTTGTAGCTACAGATGTTCCAAAATCACTTGACCAAAGGGTAAAAAATGGATTAATCATTTGAATTCCTCTTTCAGTAATATCATAAAATAAAAATCCAATAGAAGCTAAAAATATTAATGTAAGATTTTTCCAATAATTTTCTAATGTATTTCCATAACCTGTTTCTACAAGGTGTTCCCCAGCAAATATTAACCAAAAACTAAAAAGAATTGTATAAAAAATTCCTTGTCTTATGTCATTGAAAAGTAAAATGACTGGCCATCTAATTAATAATGTTATCCATTCAAAAGGAATGTCAAGTATAAGTGTAGTTATTCCTAAGGCTAGTATAGATTTTTCAACAAGATACTTTGGACGATTAAGATCACGAATTCTTCTCCAATACCAATAATTTCCATAACCAATAAAAGGTGTTATTAATGTTTTCATTAATAACCAAATATATGTAAAACCACCATTTTGATGAATTGAAATAAATCTTATTTCATTAATCATACCTAAACCACAGTTAGGAGCTTTTGGATTTTTTTTACAAACTTCATCTGTTACTGGAAGTTTAATATTTAATAAATAATATGGATATGGATTTGAACTTAATTCAAATAAATCTATTGGTTGGCAGTCATATAAATTTCCTTTAATTTTCTAAAAAAAAATCTTGTTAAAATTACATCTTAAAACCTACCCTTTCTTCTGAAATAGTGCAATGTAGTTTTCTGGTAACATTAATATTATAATATTCCTTCCATTCTTTGTCATTTTTATTTTTATATCCCATTCTAACTTCAAATTCCATAAGAACTTCTTCATCCATAGAAATATTGGGATCATATTCAATATTAATATCTAAAATTCCTATTAAAAATTGAAACCATTTAGAATATTCTAGTTGAACACCATTCCTAACATGAGGCATTTGTGCTTGAAAAACAATATCCCTCCTAGAAGGTGATTTTGAAATATAATTATGAAGTTCATGTATTACTTTACAATTAGAAGGCCTTATCTGTATCCACTTTAATTCATCTGGTGTAGAATCTTCACAAGGTGTCATTAAAAAATCCATTGATGTTGATGGTTCAGGAGAATAAATAGCTCCAACAAAAAAAAATATTATTTGTACAACACCAAGTATAGATAGTATAGTAAATAACTTCCGATTACTTAATTCTTCTATTACAGCACCCATTTTTAAAAATATTATTTATTTAGAAGAATTTATTTCTATAATTATGAAAAATAACAACAATATAATACTGAATAAATTTTGTTTGCCCGTTTTTCTTTTAATCTTTAAACTCTAGATAAGTTAAAACAAACTAATTAAAAAAAGCTTTTACAGCATGTAGATTAAACCAAATAATCTTCCAGTAAAAAATATTGATTTCTAGGCAAATAAAATTAATTGTTATCCTATAGTATTAAGAAAAAACTTATAACTATTAAAATTAATAAATAATAAACATATTGTAATCAAGTAAGAAACACTTAAATTATAAAAAAAGACCAAATATTTTCATTTATTGAAAAAATTAATAAAAAAAAATCTTTTTAAACTACAATCTTTGTCAATTTAGAAATTAAAAACAACAAAATTCGACTTATACAATTTACCACCAGTTTCTTCAAAATATAAATCCACCTAAAAATGTCATAAAATAATTTAAAACTAACAATAGAGATAAAATGTCACTCGAAATCTTCTTTTGATAAAAAAGAATGCGCAATAAAGAAAATTGATTCATCATTTATTAACATTGCCCTTACTCAAAAAGAAAATGTTGTTTTATTATATAAAAAAAAGACTATCATTCCAATAACCATAAAATAATGTTTTTATTATTTAAAGTAAGATTTTATGTCCTTTTTTATTGTTCAAGTGAAAAAAGTTTAACAAATCATCTTGACACTTCACTCTTTCGGCTGTCTTTTTATTACGGATAATAATGTTTTTTTTTCTATTTATAATATATTAAAGTTTCTATTTATTGTTTTGTAACCTTCATTATATGTAAAAATATATGAATCAAAACTTTAAAATATAAAAAAAAAATCAAGAATTTAAAAAATATTTAGCTAATGTAGCATAAGTTTCTACTGCCTCTTCGAGGTCCTTAATTTTTATAAATTCAATCTCAGAATGGGCATTTGTAATAGATCCTCCTCCATAAAGGAAAACACCCTTAAGCTTGTGTCTATTCTCAAAATAAGGAAGATCTGTATTGAATGAAACACTTTGACTTTTGTATTCCAATGGTGGTGATGAAAGTTTAACTGGTTCATTTGATCCAAAAACATTTATCTTACCTCTTTCACCAACTATTGAAGCTAGTTTATCAGTAACGTCTTTTACAGAAGTTGTTATTCTAAACATTAATTGTGCTTTTGCCTCTCCAGCTAAAGCATTCAAGGCTTGACCACCTTTAATGAAACCAATATTACAAGTGGTGTTTCCAATTACTTCATCTTTTGGCCACTCATATTTTCTAACATCATTTAAAATATCCAGTAATTTTTCTATTGCAGAAACTCCTTTTTCTGGATATCCAGAATGAGCAGGAATTCCAGTACAACAAATTTCTAATTTGACAGCTCCTTTTTGAAGGCTACCAAAAATATTTTCTGTTGGCTCTCCTATAATCATGTAGTCAGGTTGGAGGTTTAACTTATTAGCTGTAATCATTCCAATATGATCAGTTTCTTCACCAACAACAAAAAGAAATCCAATGTTTTTTCCAAAATTTTCATTCTCTTGAATTAATTTTTCTCCAGCAACAATCATAGCTGAAACTTGTCCTTTGGCATCATTAGCTCCTCTACCATAAATAGTGTCATTTTCAATTCTTGGAGGTATATATGGTGGAACAGTATCAAGATGTGAGTTAAAAAGAATTTTGATATCTAAAAAAATTATTTTTTAAAAATGTTATTTATTAAAAAATAAAATTACCTTTCACATTAACACCCTTTCTTGTAATCAATAAATTTTTCCTTGATTCACTATCCTTTATGGATTGTTCATGTACAATCCAATTATTATCTTCCATAAATTGTTTCAACTGTTTACAAAGTGTTCCTTCATTTCCTGTTGTTGATTCTATTTTCATTAGAGAAATCAACAATTCTTTAACATCATACTTTCCCAATTTTGATATTGTATACATGTTTATAAAAGAAATATATATTAAAGAAATGATCAAATGTATCTTCATACAAACTATTTATATTTTTCTTTGTACATATAATTTTACTGATAGTTATATAAAAGTTAATTAAGGTCGTCCCTTTTTACAATCATTATTGATAATTTTTTTTTTTGATTGAAGAAAAAAAAGTTTTTTCCTTAGATGTTTAAAGCAAGGTAACTTTAGAAAAAATTAACTGAAGAAAAAACACTAATCTTTTTGAAAAATTTTGAGACATCAATAAACTTTTGTACACTTGATCACAAACATTTCTCCAATAATGCTTCTTCTATCGATATGTTTCCGTTGTTTTTGGTTTAAAGTATCTTGGGTATTTTGAAGTTTATCTTAACATTTTTATATTTTTATTAGTAAATTGTTGTGGACCAGATATCCTTGTTAAAAAATAAGAATGATGATTTTTTCTACTTATTTTTATCTTTTAGGTTATCTAGATGGCTGCCTTGACTTTAAAATCTCTTACTTCATTAGCTCTAAAACCAAATAATATTAGTAAAGTAGCAGGAGCTACAGGACTCCGTACCTATGCTACAGAAGCATCACCAGATGACTATGGTTATTGTAAGTTAATTTCACTATCTCTTCATTGTTTTAATAATAACAATAATTCTTTTTAGATCCTGACCCAGTTGAGCATGCCACTGGCCGTGAAAAGAAAATGCTTCTTGCTCGACTTGCAGGAGATGATCGTTATGAACCAAAAGTTTACTATCGTGCTGAACTTAGTACTAAAGAGAAGCCAAATTTAGTTCCAGCTCATTTTGATTTTCGTATAGTTGGATGTTTATGTATGTTATAATATTCTATTCCATTTTTAATAAATTTATTCTTCAGGTGAACCAGACAGTGGACATGTTAATTTTATGACTATTCGTAAAGGACATCCAAAACGTTGTGAATGTGGTCACTGGTTTAAGGCTATTGATGCCGATCCAGAATCTGTCTAAATTGACTACTATTTTAGGGTTTAATTCTCTATTTGTTTAAGTAGAAAAAATAAAATTTAATTACTTTAGAAGATTAAAATATTTTAATACTTTTTGTGAAATTTTTTTTGTAAGTGTTATTGTTAAAACATGAATGAGAATCATTTTAAATAGAATATGTTTCGAATTTCTAGAGTTGTGGTTTCTAATTTTCTTATTTCTTTTGCTATAACTAATTATTTCAAATATTATTTAGAATCTTAAATTATAAAAAAAATTTGTAATCAATAAATATTGAAGCAATTTCAAGAAGAAAAAGTACTTTTTGAAATAAATTTCTTGTATTTATTAATTCTTTTTTTGAACGTGATAACATAGATTTTTTTTCAATATTTGAAATGTTAGAAGTATGTTGTTTGTTATAATAATGTTTTAAACTTTTCTATATATTATTTTCTATATTTTAAATTGAAATTATTCAGTGTATTATTGAATTCACATTTTTAAAAGTTAAATCAATTTCTTTATCTATTAGGAAATATTAAATAATTAGAATTTTTATTAATTATGTTTGTTTCTTATTTGGTAATAAATTTTGTACTTTAGTATATCATTAAGATTATAATGTTAAGCTATAAATCTTCCTCTTAAAAGTGAAAAAAATTTGTCCATTTCATATTAAATATTAAGTAAGATAAAACGGAATATTAAATATATCTAATTATTTTTAAAATCAGTTGTTTTTAATATCATCAATAAAAGTTTTCATTTACAATCATTTAGATAAAATAACAAAGAAATTTTGTTTAGTGTTTGGTCCCAATGATTAATAAAAATAAAAAAAATCAAGTAAAAAAATAGTTTGTGAATTATAGAAAAATTAGTTTAGAGAAAGAGCACTTAAAAGAGACCTCTCGAGAACTTTCTTCCTCAGCTCCCTTTTTCTATGTTTCATTTTTTCTATCATTTTGGAGAAATAGTCTTTTACTTATTTCTAAAAGAATTCAATTTTTTGTGATTATTTCTTAGCACGAATAAACCTTGGTAATCTGCGTACTTTACAAGAATATCTCCTTCATGTTCTACATATTGTTGGTTCCTTATTTTATATAGAAAAAATAATGTTATCGCGAATTAGTATTGCAACAAAAAATTCTACAAAGATAATAAAAAACATTAGATTTAATTCTACTAAGTCTTTGCCATTAATTTATGGAAAAAATGTAAATGAAGTTATTCAAAAACGTAATATTATATTTAAAATGTGTAATGAAACTCCTGGTAGAGTTACTGGTTACTATACAGTGTAAATTTATTATAAAATTTGATATTTTCTATTTATTTTTTTTAGTTTTCCAGCTATACCTGATGAAGATAAAGATAACAATAGGTTCTTAGCTAGTATAGAAAATCACGAAGATTGGCCTGCCTTACAATCAGCTACACGTAAGTTGAGGGTTTTTTTTTATTTAATTAATGCTTATTTTAGCTAGAGAATTTTATCAAGGAACGGTACGCCTTATAATGGAATATGGAACAACAGTTTTTAATCATCTTGAACATTTAGAAAAATTATTTAGCGTTGATCCTGAAGTAGGAATTAATTACGAAACGATTATTGAACCAATGTTATCACAAGAATATGATATGGAATATGCTGTTCATACTCTTGCTTTAAAAATGTTAACAGATTGGCCAGAATGTACTAATAAAGAATTCGAATCAGATATGTATCATCTTCGAATTTTGGCAGGCAGAGAAAAACTTTCTAAATTTTGTTCTGCTTCTTTTAATGATGCCTTAAGAACTATGTATAAAAATCAAAATGTTGAAAGTGAAAAAACTGATAATAATAAATGGATTATGAGGCTAATTGAAAATTATCTTCTTGAAGAAAGAGCTAGTGGTTATGATAAAACTGATGAAAAAACAAAAAAATTAATGGGTTCTTGGAGTAAATTTCTTGATAAATATCATGCTAATTATATTGCAAATATTATGACAACCAATGATCAAGTAAGATTCACCATTACAAATAAGGAAGTAATAAAAGATGCTCCACCACATGTTTTAAAAGAATTAGCCGTAAATAAGGAAGATTATGAAAATGGTCCATGGGTAGCAAGATTATGCCCAAGTAGTATTATGCCATTTATAAAATATTGTGAAGACAGAACTTTAAGAGCTGAAGCATGGGAAAAGTGGGTTTCACGTGCCTCTTTTGAGCATGATTTTTATAATAATTCTTTGAACATCGAAGAAATTCGTCACAACAATGATGGTTTTGCTAAAACATTAGGATATGCATCTGTTTCACAGCATAGATTAACTAATAAAATGGCAGGATCTCCTGTTATTGTAAGAAAATTTTTGACAGAATTAACTAAACGAATACGACCTGTTTTTCTTGATAGATTAGATGCTTGGCAAGAGTATGCTCAAAAAAAAGAAATGATTACTAGTAAAGTTGCTGCTCATGATTTATTTTATATTTGTAGAAAAGAAGCTTTTGATCATTATGGTGTTAATGAGCTTGAATTAATGAATTATTTTTCATTTTGGGAAACATTTGATAATATAACTAAAATTGCTGAACATTTATTAAATATAAGTTTTACTGAAATTGCTGATGGTCTTGAAAAATGTCATCCTTCAGTTAGAATTTTTAATGTAGTTGATATTTCTAAAGACAAACATTTAGGAAGATTATATGTAGATCCTTTTCAAAGAAAAAATAAACGAGGAACCTGGTCAACATTACTTGGTAGACCAGAAAGAAAAGAAAAAAATCTTGACAAAATAGTTTATCTAATTACTAGTGGAAATGAACCAGACGCTCAAGGTAATTCATATTTGCATTATACACAACTTGAACAATTATTATTTAATATTGGCCGTTCCATTCAATTACTTTTATCTCAATCTCCATTCAGAGATTTAACTATACCATTAGAACCAATGTATGCCGCAGATTGGGATGGGGCAGATTTATTACCAACTTTCTTCCAATTCTTTATTTATAAGCCAAATTTATTAGAGGCAATGTCTACGCCACATGCTTTAACTGGTGAAAGATTATCAGAAGATCTTGCTAACAACGCATCATTATCTTTCTCAAGAGCTACACTATGGGAAACATATAGAACATTATTTTGGTCTGATTTTGATTTAACAATTTTTGAGATGGAAAATAGAAAAGATAAATTTTGGGTTAACTTATACCGTGATATGTATAAAGAATATTTCCCCTTTAAAATGAATAAAAATGATTATCACCCATGTTCATTTACACCAATATTTTCTAGACCATCTCATATGAGTATGTATTATAGAAAGTTATGGAGAGAAATGTTAGCTTTTGATGTTCATGCTACTTTTGCTCAAGAGCAAGAAGAAAGGAGTACAGGTGAAAGATTGAAACAAACTCTTTTGTATCCTGGTTCACAGGAACCACAAGAAGAATTGTACAGAAAATTCCAAGGTAGAGATCCCTCTGTAGGACCTATTTGTGATTTTTACGACCCTTCTGTTATTTATAATTTAGAAGATATTAAAGAAAAAGTTTAAATCATTGTCTATTTAATGCAGATTACTATCACAATGATATTATTATTTTAAAAAGAATACTGATGTAGTTGTATTTATACTAATATAGGTCTTTTGTCATTATTGTTATATATCTTATTAAAATTTTTCTATATAAATTTATTATTATCTTTATTAATTTACTCTTAAAAACTTTAATTAATAGTATTTTTAAAATAGTATCAAAAAAAAACAGCAGCGACGAATTACCAATTTTTTGGTTGTCGATTAGTCTCATAGAGATGGCCTGTATACCAAAAGTAAGTTATAATAGTGAAATTTCCCATTTTTCTACTTTATTTATTCTTTTTTTTTTGAAAAAAAATATTGGAAAGTAACAGAAATTTTTTAAAAATATTATTTTCTATATATATCAATCACTTTCTTCGCTAATTAAAGGAAAAAATTTTTTTTAAATTAAATTTTTGTTTTAAATATTTTAAATTTTTATAGGTTTAAAGATCCAAGGCAAAATGTCATTGGTAGTTCCAGAAAAATTCCAACACATTCATCGTGTTATGAACACAAACATTAATGGTAACAGCAAAGTTGCTTATGCTCTTACTGCTATTAAGGTATATTTTTTTATTTAAAGTAAATTATTTATGATTTATTAATTTAAGGGATGTGGACGTCGTTTCTCTTTTGTATGTTGCCGTAAGGCAGATATTGATCTTACCAAAAGAGCTGGAGAGCTTTCAGAAGAAGATCTTGAAAAAGTCGTAACTGTTATGCTTAACCCACAACAATACAAAATTCCAAACTGGTTCCTCAATAGACAAAAGGACATTAAAGACGGTAAATCTACCCAGGCTGTTTCTTCTGGACTTGACAACAAACTTCGTGATGACTTGGAACGTATGAAAAAAATTCGCCTTCATCGTGGTCTTCGTCATTACTGGGGTCTTCGTGTTCGTGGACAACATACTAAGACTACTGGACGTAGAGGACGTACTGTTGGTGTATCTAAAAAGAAGGGAGGTTAATTTGATAAAATTTAAAGTAGTTGGTTTAATTAAGTTGTTATTATCCAAAAGAATAATTTTATTTTTAACAATTTTAATCGAACTACTATACCATTTTTTTTTGTTAAATAAAATTTTGTTGATTTTTTTTTAAATTGCCACATCTTAAATTGATAACGAAGAAAATTTTTTATTTTTTAATTTAGTAAGATATTCATTTGATATATTATGTAATCATTATGATATAATTTTTCTAAATATTCTTTTGACTATTTATAGAATTAAATAAATTACAACTTAATTTGGTGAACAAAAAGGTATATTTATAGAAATAAATTTATTTTAATTAAAAAAAAATTTTGTTCTTTATTGTTAAAATATAAATGATCATGTAATTTGCAACTTTTATAAAAAAGAATTCAAATGTTAATAGGAAAAGTAAATTTTATTTATTTGATATTTCAAATGTTAAACACTAAAATGTTTGGATTTTTTTTATTATTATTTCTATCAATATTTGAAGTTTAATGTATATAATTTTTTTATGATTATTTAAAATAATAACATTAATAACAATGTTAATGTACTTTAAAACATCTAATAATTTAATTTGAAATTATAAGTAAAAGTTCAAATAGAAAATATTTGGAAATTTTATTTTATTTATACAATTAAAATTTATGATGTTATAGTTTTCATAATATAAAGAAAAAAAATTATTTATAATAAAATAGTAAATAAGAAATGCTATAAAATAACATTGTATTCATATGTTTTTGTATTCATTATAAAAAAATTTTTAAATATTTTATTTATTTTAATTGTTTATTAAAATTTAATTGAATGATGTGAATTATTTTATCAATAATTATTTTTTTGTCATAAAAATATATGGTAAAATGATTGAAAATTTTTTTATTTATGAAATAAAAATTTTCATCATTAAAGTTTATGTATAACTAATGTTAATAATTGTTAGCTTTTTTTAAAAATTAAAACAGTATATAAAATTTTCACATTCATATAAATATAAAATACAAACATTTAATCAAAAAGAGCCTTGTTATCAGAATGAAATATTTTACATT
This sequence comes from Strongyloides stercoralis, assembly GCA_029582065.1. Taxonomy (NCBI): domain Eukaryota; kingdom Metazoa; phylum Nematoda; class Chromadorea; order Rhabditida; family Strongyloididae; genus Strongyloides; species Strongyloides stercoralis. The sequence goes on along the minus strand of CM055866.1, from coordinate 12,123,443 downwards.
TTTATTAATCTATGCTGGAATGTAATTGTTTTATACTTTTTATAATAATTATTATAAAGTTATATATTTCTCATCTTATTTTAAATTAATAAACTTAGTGTTAATTTTTTAAATATTTATAATTATGCTTTCTTGGTGGTATTCTGATAAAACAGTATATTGGAGGAATCTTATTGCTTTTTTCCTTTTTGGTTTATGTAACAATTATGCTTATGTTATAATGTTATCAGCGGCTGAAGATATTATGGATAAGCAAAAAAATGATTTTAGCCAAGTAAGTACTACAACAATTTTACCAAATACTGATAATGAATTTAATTTTTTTGATGTAAAAGTAAATAGTTCATCTAATGATAAATGCCATAAAGTTGTCACAAGTAGAGAATGCACTGTAACTTCTACTGGAGCTGTTTTATTAGCTGATATTTTACCAGCTTTAGTTGTTAAATTAACTTTTCCTTTTTTTATTGATAAAATTCCATTTGGTATTAGGCATTTATTTATTTGCCTTCTACAAGTTTGTGCTTACTTTACGGTTGCATATTCTACTTCAGTTACTATGTCATTAGTTGGTAATTTATAATAATTTTTATATTATAACTTAATTATATTTTTCTCAGGAGTTGTTTTTGCTGCAATAGGATCTGGTTTGGGTGAAATTACATATCTAGCTTTATCTTCTTTTTATTCTAAACATACAATTTTGGCATGGTCATCAGGTACAGGAGCAGCTGGTTTAATAGGATCATTTGCTTATGCTGGATTAACAGAACCAAATTGGGCTAATTTATCACCAAAAAATGCCTGTCTTGTTATGCAAGTTATTCCGGTTATATTTGCTATAGCTTATTGGGGAATACTTAAAAAATCAAAAAATATTTATAAAATTACTATTCTTAAACCAATTACATGGATAATTAAAAAACAAAATAAGGAAATGATGGATATTTGTTCAAATAATCCTTTTAGTAGTACAAATTTTATAGAATTAACTTTTAAAGATAAGATAAGAATAACATTAGGATTATTAAAATTTATGATTCCCCTTGGTTTAGTATATTTTTTGGAATATCTTATAAACCAAGGTTTAACATCACTTATAGTTTTTGATTGTTCCAGTGGTTTTAATTTATCAAAAGCTTCTCAATATCGTTGGTATCAATCAGTTTATCAATTGGGTGTTTTTCTTTCCCGTTCATCCATTAAGATATTTAAACTTCCAATATGGATGTTATTTGTCCTTCCAATAATTCAATTATTAAATTTTTCTTTGTTTACTTTTGAAGCAATTTATTATTTTATTCCACATATTTTAATAATTTTTGGAATTATTTTTTTGGAAGGATTAGTTGGTGGAGCAGCTTATGTAAATACTTTTGATCATATACATAAAATTTCTAAAGAAAATGAAAAAGAATTTTCATTATCTGTTGCAACTCAAGGTGATTGTCTTGGAATAACATTATCAGGATTTATTTCTATTCCTTTACATAATATTATATGTAATGTAAAATTTTATCCAAATTTTTAGAAAAATAATATAATTTTTTAATTATATTTTAAAATAATAATAAATAAATAAAAGATATAATTTACTAATGATATACATTTACTAAATTTTATGGTATAATTTTTAATAAGTTGCAAATTACTGTATAAGATAGTACAAAAAATTAAGTTTATCATAAAAAGTACTGCATTAAAATTTTTATAATGTACACCTTTATAGATAACAAAGATTGTCTAATAAAATATACTTTTAATATTGTTCTAATTTATTTTATTGCACAATCTTTTTTTATTAATATTAAATTATATAACAGTAAATTAATGTTACAAAATACAATATATTTTCTATTTGTGGAGGTAAAATTTGCGTTAATTTATTCATATTATTAGATCCAATTTGAGTATTTTTAAATAATGAATAACTTTCTATAAGTAGAAAAATTTTTAATATATTAACATTAATTTTGTTATACTTAAACTGCCTAGATTTAATTTTACTTTTTTATTTATAAGATATTTTACTTTAAAATGATGTTTATCAAAAAAAATTAATATAAATAAAATTGAAGTTCCATTACAATATTTATATGAACTAATCTGTAACTTTAAAAAATTCTATAGTAAAAATTTATAAAATTGATGCCTATATAAAGAGTATAAGCAAATATAAATTTAAACTAATAAATATTAAAAATATGTAAAAAAATAGTTTACATAATAGACATAAATACAGAATCGTTTATTTTATTATGTGCCAATAGTAAAATAAAAAAAATAAAAGAAAAAAAATGTTATACGAAACAATAATAACTTCCCTCCGGTTTTATTATCTTTGTAACATTTCAGCTGCAATTAATAATGTATCAATAGCATTATTTGAAGATTGTTTTGGAAGATTACGTAATAATACATCTGCAGAATCATCAATCTTTGGCACATTTACAATGTTTGTTTCTTTCTTAACATTTTTAAAAACACATTCTGCTTCTTCCACTGATGTATGATTTAAAATAGAAAGAGAAAATACAATAGATTCAGGTATTAAAACAGTTTGAATGTAATAAAGTTCGGTTAGTGGACCGTATGTAGAAAGATCTTCAGACATCTTCATCCAATTCTTATATTCTGCTACTACCTTTTCAAGGCTTTCAAATGGAATAAAAGATTCTAAAATTTTGACAAATTAAAAATATATATATTTATATAAAACTAACCTGTGTATGAATCAAATTTAAGAGAATTAAGCATTTTTGTTGGTCTAAAAGATAAATGTCTTTTAGATAATCGTTTTCCTGTTAAAATATCAGTAAAATTAACTTTAGTACGATCTGAAAGCAGTAGATCAATTAAGTTTTGTTTATCATCTTTCTTTCCAAAATCAACTTTAGGTTTTATATCATTATAACTTCTTTTAACAATTATTCTACTAACTTTAGATGGAGGTGTTGAAATATTTTTTTCAATTGGAATTGTAAAAATTGTTTTCGAATCTTTAGAAACATTTTTTACTGGAGATCCTTTACTTGATACATGTTGAATGACAACCTTGGGTATATTTACAATATTTGCCACTTCTTTACTTGCATGGTTTTCTTTTTGAGTATTTACACAATTCTTGCTTTCATTAATTTTTAAAAGCGATACTTTATTATCACATTTTTTCATAAATAATTTTTTAGCTTCTTCTAATGCTTCAACTAATTCCTCAGTAGCATCATTTGGAATTTTCTCATCGATACTAAATGGTTTTAAATTTTTAAATGGAGCCGTAAACACTCCTTTGTTATTTTCTTTTATTGGTAAATAATTATAGGAAATTTTTTTACTATATATCATTCTTATTATACATGGCCACCATATTTTCTTTTTATACAAAACCATTCCAACATCTCCTGGTGCTAAATTGCCTAAATATTCATTATATATCATTAGTATCTTTTTTTTTTTTAATTTTTCCTACCTGCAATTTTTGCACTATGTTCACCACTTCCCTTATCAACTACTTTCGACATCACTAAAGCATTTATCTAAAAAAAGTTTCATTTATACTATTAAAATAATTTTAAGATATAAAAGCGGAAAAATATAACGCTTATTTATTATATAATATAAGAAAATAAAAATTTATTTTTTTTACATCTAGTATTAAATAATAAAACTTTAGTTAGAAATTAAAATAAACGTAAAAAAATGAAATTAAAAATTGACTACATGAATATATCTAAAAGCACTTTGAAAAAATGATATTTCAACAATATTTTTTTTGTTGATAATAAGGCACTTAATGTTAATAATTAGTAATATATAACATTATATTTTTTTTTTCCTAATTGAAACTACAATAATTTTACTTGACTAAAATTATCTAAGATTGTAAGGTTTAAGATCAAACATCCTCCTCAAATAGGTATGAACAAGATCATATGTAGTAAATGATATCCCTACAGATATAGGCCCTTTTATCCAATTCATACTAAGACCTTTGTATAATCCACCAGCGACACCTTCATTACGATATATTTCAATTAATGCTTCAATTACACCTTTTCCTCTTGGTATAACACCTGTTTGCATTCTCCTGCGAACAATATCTAAAGGATATGACGAAGCTTGTCCAATCAGACCACCAGTAGCTCCAAATATCATATGTAAAAGGGGTGTAACTTTACGACCAGTTTCTTCTATAATTTTTTTTATATTTAATTAGCAAACTTGTATTAAACTTCCAAACAAACCCTTGTACATCATATTTAATGTTTCATACGTAAAAAAACTAGACCCTGCGTATGGAATAACACCCATTAGTGTTGGTGTAATACCTCTATAAAATGTCGTCCACCCATAATCACGATAATTTTTAATAATTAAATATCTTAAACTACGATATTCTTGTTTTGTTGTTGTGGCAAGACGAGCTTTTAAAACATCAAGAGGAAATGTAATACACGTTGCTGTAGATGCAGCACATGACCCAGCCAAATATCTTTTTATAGGAGTCTTTTCACCATTTTTATCAACACCAAATAAAACTTTATATTCTTCATGAGCAGCAAATTGTATTGTAGCATATGGTATAACACGTACCATTGTTGCTGAGTTTCCTCTAAAAAGAGCAGAAAATCCTTCATTTTTAAAAGTATTTGAAACAAAACGTATTGCACCCTTTAAAGAATACTTTTTTCTTTTTGAAACTTGAAAATTAATCTTTGTTCTATCTAGTGGTGCTATAGTTGTTTTTGAAACTGAACCAGCTAGTGCACCCGCCATCCCAGAAGCCAATATATCCATATAACCACGTTTTCGTGGTTCTTTTTTACCTTCATCCATTCAATTTTTTTTTAACTATATTTTATTAAAAGTAATACTTTATGAAAATGCTTAAAAATTTAATGTATTTTAATAAATTATATATCCTACTTAAATCACTAGCAGTATCAGTATTCCTAAAAAAAGAAGTGAAATATATATTACTTTTTATTGTTAAGTTATACAAACGACATTATTAATAAATTGTTGGATTTAATAAAAATATACTATAAAACAAAACTTTTAGAAAATAATTTTATTAAAATATATTTTTAAAATAAAATAAAATTTTAGATTATTAGAGTATTGCTATCATAAAATTGATTTTCATTAAATATTAACGTACCCATATTAATATTTACTATCTTTATAGATAATAATCTTATGTCTTTTGAACTGCTCAAAGGTTTTGGAAGAATGTTTATTGTTTTAGTATACAAAAGGTTTTGATTGGATTGTTTTTCGGTATATTATTTTTATTTATAACTACAGTGAAGTATAAACTTTGTTCTTTTAATTAATAATAGTAACAAAGTCTATTTATAAATATTAATTTGTTAAATCTCCTATTAAACAATAATTTTTATTCTTTTTTTTTAATAAAAAGTAGTCTTTTTAAATGGATTCAGAATATCAAGACATTGACGATTATGAAGATATAACAGATAAAGAACCTGTTAAAGAAGATGAGATGTATGATGAGTCTTCTGAAGATTCAGATACTAATTCTCCACCAGAAATGCCAAAAATAACTAGTGATGGTCAATTGCCTCCGATAATATTAAATGATCTCAAAAAAGTAGCAATTCAACCACCTGAAAAAACTTTAAGAGGCAACTTACTCGCTTCTATATTGAATAATTCATCAGATCTTAATACAAAGTTATTAGAAACAATTCCAGAAGACCATTTACAAATTGTCAAAGGAATTCTTCAAGAAGCTGGTATAAATAATTATCACAATGTTGTAGCACAAAATGTAGCTGCTTTTGCCATCAAAAAAACTCTTGAATATGTTACAGAAGCTAAATCTTTTGCAACATATGGAAATAGAAGTCAAATAGAAGAGTGTGATGTTAAATTAGCTATCGAGACATATGAAGAAGAATTACTTAATGTTCGCCCTACAAGAAAACAAATGTGCCAATTAGCAAGTGAAAAAAATAGTATACAACTACAACCATTTAAAAATAACTTTGGCTTACATTTACCCTCTGATCGGTTTACCTTAATGCAACCAACATACGTTTTTGACTATTCTAAACTATCTTCAGCTTTAAAAGAAAGGGCTGCAGTGACAGAGAGATTACATCAAACAGCTGTTAAGCATCAACTTCAACGAGAACCTTCCCAGGAACTACACTACGATGCAATGATTAAAAGGTCGAGAATGGAAGATGAAACTGATTTTGATTGTTAAATAATTTTTTTTTAAAAGACACCCCTGTAAATATACAATTTTTTTGAGTTTATTATAAATTAATTATTTATTTAAAAAATGACAAACAGTTAAAAATTTCTAGAAAAAAATAGAAGACTGTTAAAAAAAATAAAATATTATTACTAATCTTTGGTTGAGTAAAAAAATCATGTATTAGATGCGTCTTCCTCTTTTATTATTTCAAGATTTTTCTCAGTAAAACTAGATCGTGCACTCAAGTCGTGCCTTTTCGTATCGGTACGGCGAACCTTGGTAAGTAGTGATTTATTTGGTGACTTTTTGTGTGCAGTATCTCCAGGGTTGGAAAGTTTGTACTTTCCAGAGCGCATAAATCTTCTGCTTCTTGCTGATTTCATTGATAAATTGCTAGCTGAATAATCGCTCCTTCCAGATCTTAAAGAAAGATCGCCGTAACGTCCTCGACGACTATACAAAGTGTTATTCATTGTTATAGTTAATTCAGGATCAACTTCGCGATGTCTAGCTGCACGCAAAATAAATTTTATTGCCATCAGGGATCCACAAAAACAATATATAATCATAATCCATACACCAACATAAGGAATAATAGAGATAAGGAAAAATCTTACATAAATGAATGTAGCAGCATCCCAATGTCTTTTGATATTCTTTAAAGTCCAATAAAGATAAATACCAATCCACAATCCTTGGCAAAGGTAAGAAGGTATAGCAAAAATAAGTGGATGTACATTGAAGGATCCTGTTTTTCTTTCCTTTTTATTATAAACTTTTTCAGCAGAAAAAAGACCAGCCATAGCAAAAAGTGCACAACCACAATTTAAAACGAAAGTAAATGCAGCAACTGCCCTTAAATAATAGTAGTTCTGTTCAAATACTGACTTATCAAGTTCTCCATTGCTAGTTGGCAAAAAATCGCTAATTGTAAACAAGTCTTTCCATATTGGAGAGCATTGAACGTAATTACCAGCGGAACAATCTAACAATATACTTACTGAGATGAATAGTAGAAATATTTGGGCCCATACAAATATCCACTATAATGATGACAATTATTTTTGTAAATAGACCAACCACAAACTTACCTTAACATGGATTTGACCGAAGAACCAAAAGAAATTGACACTCTCACCAAAAATACTCTTCATATATTGTCGAGCTGACTTATTTAAGAATGACTCTTGTAATGGATTTCTATTTGATTTATTCATTTTTCTTACATCAGACGACGTCAAAAAATAAATGCCAAATACGATCTAAACAGAAAAAGAAGTTAATAAATTAAAAATTCTTGCTAAACAATCAAGTAAAAAAAAAACTAACAATCACTCGAAATATTGTTATAAATCAAATCACTAAGAATAAAATAATTATAAAAAAAATTGGAACATCAAAAAGTAGTAGTAATGGAGGTAAATGGTTTATGCTAAAAATAAATGGATAAAGAGTTTGTACAAAAGATACGCGCCAAAGACTTCTTTAAAAATATCTCGTGTGTAATTCTTTAATTTTTTCTTTTTATACTAGAAAATGACATATGTTTTGGTAACTATATTCAAAACTATGTATGATTTGTGTAGAATATTACAAATTACGGGGAAATAGCACTTTGTTACAAGAAAGAGAAGTTCAAAAATTATTTTGTTTAACAACGAAATTAAGGAAAAAAAAATTTTGTTTTTTTTTAAGTACTTTACTTTATACTGTAATTTTTTTTGGTGTTGTGCTTATATATTAGATTCTTTCCAGCACGGAGTTTTTTTTTTTTAAATCATATTCTAATTTTAGGGAGCTTATTTGAACAATAATTAGTACAAAATTACATTTTTAATTCATTAATAACAACGCCTGTATGTTTTAAATGTGTGCAATTAAAATATATTGAAAAGATGAGTACTGTTGATTATAAAAATAATTTTCATGTAGTATTTTTTTTACCATAAACTAAAGATTTATTATTTTGATATCTGACAGCTCCACTTATTTATAAAAAAAAGGAGTAATTTTTGAAGAATTCCATAATTTAGATGTTTTTTTACAACCTTAGTAAATTAATTATTATTATGGTTCAAAATAAACAAAACTTTTTTATTACAAACTTTATACTTTTACAATAAATATTATATTTGAATTTTAAATATACATATTGAATGATAACTTTTTTAATTAATTATGTGGCTTTTTTTTATAGCTCTTCTGATTCTAGCCATCCTTTTCTAATTTTTTTAGATGGTATTGGTGTTCCTTGAACTGTTCCTATACTACGATTAGGAATTGGTGGTAATTTATTATTATATGGTGATTTGAGATTGTCAGAAAAACGTGTTATCACGACTGTTGTTGGCTGTATATTTTTCATATTTCTACTTTTATTATTATTTCGAGTCATTTCTTCATCAAATAATTGACGATTTATCAATTTTTCATTTTTATTTTTTACATTAAGGAAAAATTTATTCTCACTTTGAGTACTTTTTATTGGTTTACAATAAATTTCTTCTGTTTTGTTATTATTATTTTCTGATACTGGATGTTTACTTTTGTTAGGTTTACTATAAATATGTGAATCGTTGTAATTTTGTGGACCAACATTGTTTTTAGTTAATGTAAAATATTTTGTTGAATCATCTAATTGTGATATTGATGTTTGAGCAAATGTTAAATTATTTTTTATATCGTTATCAAGACTAGAAATTTCTGAATTCATATAATTATTGTTATTAGTAGTGGTTGATGTTGAATACATAGACCATGGTCTATTTTGACTTTTTGATGTTCTATTTGGTCTTAATGCCGTTGTTCCTTCAAGGGTTGTCTTGATAATTTCTGAAGCCTTATTAAGTTCTTGAATATTTTTTGTATAACTCATAGCTAATTTTTTTACAGTACCCATTGCTATATTAGAACTACCAATTGGTGGTTTGTTCCTTAATATCAAATTTCCTTCGTTTCCATTATTTTCATCCATTGACATTTTTCTGTAAGCATTATATGACATTGGTGGATCACTATTTGGAATATCTATAATTGTACTGTTTCTTAAATTTTGTGTATTATCAGTTGAAACAGAAAGGTATCCTGAATCAACAGACATAGAACTACGATGTGATATATTAGATGTATCTGCTACTGATGTTCCATCTTCACTTGCTGAATACTAGAAATGATTAAATTACAAATTAAAATATATATTATATTATTTGTAGATAATTTATACTATAAATTTAATGTCATAAATTAATATATATTTCTTTTAAATAATTTATTGTTAACCAATTAAAAGTGATAAAAGAAGCAAATACTACCCTACTGAGAAACATATAATATGACCCTTTTTTAAAAATTTATTCTTATTAATTATAAGAAGGTTAGTATTTTAAAGGGGGTAATATATATAAGATAAACAGTAACATTAGAAAACGATAAATAAAATTATTGTTTCTTTTTACCTGAGAGCGATTATCATGAATATCCAAAGGTTTGGCAATTGATTTTTTATTTCTTGGTATAAAATTTATTGATGCTTGAAGCAAAGAATATTCACTACGTAAATCCTAAAGATATTTTTAAATTAAAAAAAAAGAGAAAATGTAATGTACTTACATCCATTAATTTTAAATGTTTAGCTCTCAATGTTTCAAGTTGTTGCATACCTTGTTGGCATGCTTCAATACGTTTCTTTATACGGTCATCTTCATGAATATTATTAAAATCATTGAGGCCAGAAGAATTGATAAAATAATTTAACTGGGATAAATTTTGTGCTGAGCACAATGTAGACATTGAGAAATATGAAATATTTTAATTATAGTATTTTTTTCAATAATATTATCTTCAGCTAAAAAAAAGTTTTCTTTAGTTATTTTTTTTTACAATTAATAAATGATTAAAATAAAAAAGAATAAAATTATTAAAAGTATACTATATGTTACAATTAAAAGATATAATATAGTAATCGAAATATAATAATTAAATGATAGTATATTTGGTCTGATATTAATGTGTTTTTAAAAGAATATTAAAAGAAGAAGATTACACTATACATTGAAGGGGTAAATATGTATTAGTGATAGATAAAATGAAAACTATTTCATATATTGATATTAATAGATAAGGCATGATTAACAAGAACCTTCTATCTATATATCTGCATGACGCTTGTTTTGTATTAACAGAACTTGAATAATAACATTTAAATTATTAAATCATTCTCATAAAAGATAAAATAATGCGTACATCCTAAAAGTTCCGGATTTTATTTAAAAGTTTTCTTTTCATTCTATTCTTTTAAATTGTTAATTATCATATTAATTCTATCGTACATTAATAAACTTGGAAATAGTATAATAAGTTAAATAAAGGTGTCAAATTTTTTCGTTATAAAAATCGTTTTATTTTTATACTATCCATTAAAGGTAATTCAAAAATATAAAATTTTATTTTTTTATTTATACCTTTTTAATGATAAATAACTTTTTTTAAAATGATATAACCAAATATTGAATTAATAAAATACAATATTTAACTTAACCTTTAACAATAACTGAATTTAAAAAAAAATTTTCATATTTAATAAACTTTAAGTAAATATTAAGAGAGTTCCACTTTTAAAGGTCTATTTACTATGATTTATAAGTAAAGAATAACTGTTTATATAACTATAAAAAAGAGTTTACTTCAGTTTAAACCTTTGTATATAAGATTAATTAAACAAATCATCTTTCTTTACTTCAATTTTGCAGCAAGGTTCATTCAATATAGAAGTATATTACTTCCTTTTACCTATAAAATTATTTTACTCACTAAGAAGACACACATAGAGATATCTTAGCCAAGAAAAATAAAAAAGAAAAGACACGTCATCGTAATACTTTCTCTTAACTTAACTTAATTGATGATTTTTTGGTATTTTTATTATATTTATTAAACAAATTATGTTTATTTTAAATATCTTATTATATTATATTTTTTTCTTTTCTTTAATTATTGATGCTAAAGATTATTATGAATTACTTGGTGTGTCAAAGGATGCCGATGATAGAGCTATAAGAAGGGCATTTAAAAAATTAGCTATTAAATATCATCCAGATAAAAATAAAGTAAAATACTATTTTTTTTAAACTAAATATTTTATTAATTTTTTTCTTTAGGATGATCCAGATGCTCATACTAAATTTGTTGAAATAAATCGTGCTTATGAAGTTTTGAAAGATGAAGAATTACGTAAAAAATATGATCAATTTGGTGAAGAAGGTCTTGATAATAATTTTAGTGGTGGTAATAATTATCAATCTTACTCTTTTTATAAAGATAAATTTGGTATTTATGATGATGATATTGAAATAGTTACATTATCACATTCAGATTTTCAACAATCTGTCATAGATTCTGGTGAGATATGGTTTGTAAATTTTTACTCAACATTTTGTTCTCATTGCCATGATTTGGCTCCTACATGGCGTGAATTTGCAAAAGAATTTGAAAATGTTATTAGAATTGGAGCTGTTAATTGTGCTGAAAGTCCAAATTTTTGTAGTAGTCAAAATATTAGGGGCTATCCTTCATTAGTTTTATATCCATCTGGTATATTATATAATGGTGAAAGAAGTTTTAAAAAATTAAGTGATTTTACTATGAATAAAATTGATACTGAAGTACATAAAGTTACATTTAAGAATTACCTTTCACTCAGTCAAGAATGGGCTAAATATTCTAATAAGCCATGGATAATAGATTTTTGTGATGACAATGAAAGTTGTTTAAGTAAGGATAATCGTAAAAAGTTATCAGCAATTTTTAATAATATGATAAATGTTGGTACTGTTAAATGTATTGAAGGAGATCGAGATTTATTATGTAAACGTATCAAAGAAAGTGGTGTAGCATATTTTCCAAAAAATCAAATAGATAAGGTGGCAATGAAAGAAATAGATACATTAGATCCAAAAGAAATTGCTGGTATTATATTAAAATATTTACCAGAAATAGAACATTTAACATTAGAAGAGTACAATGAATTGACAAATACAGAAACAGAATTTACTTCACCATATCTAGTATATTTTATGAATGTAGAAGAAGAAAATAATAATATTTTATTAGATATAAAGAAGTTACCATTTATTTTTAGTGAAATTGAATTTAGAATTATTGAATGTAAAAATTTACCTGACAATTGTGATTCTCTTTATCTTGACAAAAATAAAAACAGGTTTGTTATGTTTAAATCAAATGGTAGATATGAAATCAATTATGGAAAATGCTCTAGTATTCATGAGTTGTCTATTTTTATAAGAGAAAGTCTAAAGTCTGATTTGACAGTTTTAACACCTGAAACTTATCAAAAAGCTATAGATGATGAAGAAAATATTTGGATCATAGATTATTTTGCTCCATGGTGTGGTCCATGTATTAGATATATTCCAGTTTTAAGAAATTTACCTAATGAAATCAATGGAAAGATTATTCAAGTAGGTATTATTGATTGTGATGTACACAAAGAAATTTGTACCAACTCTGGTGTTCAAAGTTATCCTTCTACTGTTATTTATTATGATAATAAAAGCTTTAAACAGGTTGGATATCATGATTTACATCAAGTAATTGAATTTATTCAAGATTCTATAAACCCTGTTGTTATAGAATTAACACTGGATAACTTCGATGATGTCATTAAAGATAGAGAAGAAGGTACGATGGCTTTTGTTGATTTTTTTGCTCCATGGTGTGGACCATGCCAACAATTGGCTCCAGAATTTAGAAAGTTAGCTAGATTAATGACTAAGACATATGATGTTGTTATTTTTGGTACCGTTGATTGTGACAATCAGAAAAATTTATGTCAAAGATTTCGTGTTTCTTCATATCCAACATTAAAATTATTCCCTGCTAAAACTACTTTGAATCCCATAAATTATCCTCCAAATTGGTGGAGAAATTATGATTCAATGATGAATTTTATAACAAGATACATTCCTTCTGAGGTTACAAGTATTGGATCTGAATTTTACGAATTAGTCTTACGTTCAAAAAAACCAGCATTAGTTGACTTTTTTGCTCCCTGGTGTTCACATTGTATTCAATTTGCTCCAGTATTTGATAGAATAGCTAAACGCTTAAAAAATAAAATAAATATTTTTAAAGTTGATTGTGATATCAATCCAGGTGTATGCCAAGCAGCTGTTGTTCAAGCATATCCAACATTACGATTCTACCATGGTTCCAAAAATGGTAATCAACAACATTCGTTTGGCTTACAATTACAAACATTCGATGAAAATGCAATTGTTAATTGGGTAGAACAACAAATTGTAAATCATGATGAACTTTAATTTTTTTTTTCTTTTTAATATTTATGTCTTAATGTTTTTTGTTTAATAATCGACTGTAATATAAAAAGTACTTTTTTACTGTTAACTATTAATTTTATAATAAATAATTGGCACAGAAGATTTGATCAATATTTTTATAATGGCACAGCAGTACAATAAGTTATTTATTTCTTTGGTAAAACGACTTGGTCTTATGTAGAATCTCCCAAGTGTGGAATAGTGTACATTATTGTCAAATTGAAAGCGTACTTCTTTCGTACATATAACAATTATACGTTGTTTCATTTCTGGAGCATTTATTTATTTTTTTATTTCATTTTTATCAATGACATTACAGTTTTACACAATATTAACAAGAATTTAGATTATATTTGATAGTTTACCAATAAGGTTTTTTCTACCATATTGTTTACAATAATATTATTTACATTACTATGGATCCAAAAACTAATGCAAAACATGGATCATCATCATATATCATGACAACTACACCGTTACCTTATGGTAGTTCTAATATAAACTCTCCTAAGAATCTTCCTTCATTATCAACAAATATTTCTTCGCAGAATAATAGTAAGATAGCATATGTAACAAAATCAACGTCTGTTCAAAGGACTACAGGAACATCATATAATATGATTACCAAAAAAAATAATTATGTAAGAGGAGGTCCTGATGAAGGACCGACTGTTAAAGAACATCTTCAAAAACAAAATCGTTTAAATAAACAAAAAATGCAAGCAGAGATAAATAGTGGTAATCATAGTAGTGTGCCTGAACAAATGGTGATATATAATTATGATAATCATTCTTTAATTCAACAACCACATCCTAACGTTGTTATTCAAAGAGGTTTAAGAACACAAAAAATGCCTATTACTACTACAAAAGCAGCTTACATACAACAAAGTCATCCTTCACCATATACTATTACTTCTCAGGGAAGATCTCCACTTAAAAGGCCTGTTACATCAATATCAACAGGTGATAATGTAAATACACCACAAACTTCATCTTCATCTACAATGTCTGCTTCTTCAACAAATAGAATGCAAAATAAAATACGAAAACCTTCACCACAAAAAATTATTCAAACTTTTGTATCTAACAACCCTGGTAGTTATGTTGAACCATTGTCATCTGGTCAAGTATATCATCAATCTAATAATATAAATAATTATACCCATGAAAATGTAAATTCACAACATTTACGAGTGCCTATATCAGCTCCAATATCTACTAATGCACATAACATTATAACATCTAAACCTGCTCCACCACCTAAAAGTACACAAAGATTAACATCTGCTCAGCTGAAACAAAAACAGGAAGAAGAAAAATACCAAAGAAAATTAAAATTATTAAAAAAGACTATTAAAAGTTTGGTATTTGTAAGTTATATATAATAAATATTTAGTAATTTTTTTTTTAGAAAAATACAGCTTTATGTGATGAAGTGTCTCGATTAAATTATCGTATTGATACAGTAAGTGATGAAAGGAAAATTTTGGCAAAAAAACTTCAACAACATGAAAGAAATCGAATTAGAAGGATTCAAACAGTAATTAAAAAAGAAGAAGCAGCAATGGTAAATCAATCATTTGTTTCATCATTTTCAAATCATGGTGGTATGTCAAGTACGTCCTTATCACCAAATAATACTAGACCACCATCAACAGCTAGTAGCAGTATTGGATATCATAATATTGTTAATAACACTATTTCTATTAAAAATATTCCTTCTTCTATTAGTAATATTAACAGTAATAATAAACAAGTTCTATTACATGATAATATTGGTATTTCTGGTTACCATACCGATAATTGTATTATTATTGATAACCAAAATGGACCGTCTTCTGCAAATATTTATCATCATCATTTAAATAATAGTGGAGGCAGTGGTGGACCTGGAGACAGAAGTTCTAGGTATTTTGATGATACTACATTGCCAATTAAAATTGAATCTCAAGAAGTACAAAGTATATAAAAAAAATTAGTATGAGAAAGACTATTAGACAATGTATTGTTTTATATATTATTAGTGAATGATAGATATTTGTAATATATGTTTTAGAAAATATTTATACTCACATTTTTATACACCTATTATTAAATATTAAATTTTTTAAGATCTCATCAATATGGTCATTGTTAAATTACATCTATGGACTTTTTTAATTTATTTTTTATATAAAGTTTTTAAAAATGATATATAACAGTACAATTATTATTCTATAAATAAATTAATTTTAATTTTTAAACGTCAATGATGATTACTAATAGGTAGATTAATTTTTTTTTGTTATATTTTTATTACAATAGACATATTTGAGAATAATTATTTAATATCTAAGTAAGAAATTTTTTTTAATATAATTTAATATTTTTTTTTTTTATAAAACTGCAATAAACTTTAAATTTTTTTATTACTTTCTTATTTATATATACATTTTTAAAAACATTCAAATCAATTTTAAATTTTATTTTTTATAAAATTCACATTTTTTTTTCTATTTATTTGATAATTTTTATTATAATAAATATAATAAAAAGGCTTGGTGACGTTTTTCTTTATTATCAATTTATTTTTTTTTAATGGAGCCTAATAATAATAAACCGTCTATTAAAGATACTAAAGATTCAACAACTGCTACAACACCAACAAAAACTGCTGTTTTTAACAGTAGTAGTAGTAAAAAGTTAGAAGATCAAGATTGGTTTCATGCAATGAGACCTAGAGCTGATGTTCAAAATTTGGTTAAAAATGAAGGTGACTGGTTAGTTAGAGTTACTGACACTAGAGGATCATATGAAATTGTTATTACAGCTCGTGGAGCAAAATTAAAATTAGCCAATTATACTATTGGAGCATCAAAAGAAAAAGGATTTTATTTAAACATTTTTATGAAAAGCAAAGAAATTAAATATTTTACATGTCCAGTTGATTTAGTAGAATATTATAGAGATAAAGTTTTACCTGGAAGAGTTACACTTAAAAATCCAATTTTAAGACCATCATGGTTAATTAAACGAAGCCAAATTAAGTATGATGTATGTAATGGTGAAATTGGAAGAGGAAATTTTGCTATTGTCTATAAAGCTGATTTTACAAATAATTTTAATCAAATAGTAAATGTTGCTATAAAAGTAGCTATCATGGATACTGCTGATGAACAAAATATAAAAAATGCCAAAAATGATTTATTAAAAGAGGCTAAAATAATGTCTTTTCTTGTTCATGAAAATATTGTAAATTTCTTTGGTATTGCATGTGACAATCCACCTGTTATCCTTGTAATGGAATTATGTCCTGGAGGTGCATTAAGTTCACATTTAAAAAGAGAAGAAAAAAATATTAGTGATTTGGAGAAAGCTTTGTTTAGTTATGAAATTTGTAAAGGATGTGCTTTTCTTCATTCCAAAGAAATTATACATCGTGATCTTGCAGCCAGAAACTGTTTAATATCTCAAGATGGAGTTATTAAAATATCTGATTTTGGTCTTAGTAAAATGACAACTGAATTAAAACAAGAAAATTTTTGGAGTCAAAAAATTCCTCTTGCATGGATGGCACCAGAAACATTAGTACATAATCCGATTTATTCAGAGAAAAGTGATGTTTGGAGTTTTGCTGTTGTTCTTTTTGAAATATTCTCTAATGGAGCTAAACCTTGGCCTGATATGGAACCAAAAAAAATGGCTACATTAATAAGAAAAGTTAAATTATGGGATATGCCATCAGGTACACCAAAATTTGTCTTAGATGTTGTCAATAGTATTTTTAAACTTGACCCATCAGTTAGACCAGATTTTAAAGAGTTAACAGGGATTTTTAAAAATTATGTTATTGAAAATAGATCGTCTCATTTAGTTAAAGATTTAACTGTAAATAAGATTAAAGGAGTTAAACGTGTTAAGTACTTTACATTTAATGGAGAAAGAGATTCTTCAACTTCTGTTTCCAGCACACATTCTAAAGACAGTTCTAAAGACACTGATGAAGAAGGAAACTAATAATATAATGATTTATTAATAAAATTAATCTTAAAAAATATATATTTATTTATTTTTATTAAAAATATGTGTATTGTATTAACGAATCCATTCATAATACATCGATAATAAATGACGGTACTTATTTATTTAACTCAATTAAACGTAAATTTAACTTTTTATACTTTTCCATACAATTGTTTTTAATAGTTTCATAATCTTTAGTCATACGTAATTTTTCAACTTTTTCTTTTAATGTACTTATTTCTTTTTGTTTATTAATATTTGCCTCTTCAAGTACTATAATTTTATCATAATTTTCATTTTCTTGTAACTTCATTAATAATTCTTTATTTTTATTTTTTAATTGATTAAATTCATTTTCTTTCTCCTGTAACGTATTTTTTATATTTTCTAATTTTTTTACTTTATTATTTATATTGTCTTCATTTAAACTTTCATCTTCAATACCTAAATCTATTTGAATTTTATGATATTCTTTTTTTCCATCTTCAATTTGTTGTTCAAGTTCCCAAACTTTATCAGCAATTTGTAATAATTTTTCTTGTAAATCTAAATGAACTTCTGCCAAAATTTCTGGATCGTTACTTTCTTTATTTTTTATATCTTCTTTTTTATACATATCATTATTTTCCATATTTATACTTATTTTTTCTAAAAGTATAACTATTTCAATTTCTTTATCATTTAATATTTTAGCAGTATTAGATAATTCACCAATATAATTAATAAAAAATTCATCTATTTGCTTCTCCATAATCATCATTTCTCTATATTTTTCACTTTTATCTCCGGCTAATGTTTCAAAATTGTTGTCAAATTCATTTATTTCTTCTTTTACATTGTCTATATTTTGTACTATTTCATCAATTTGTTTTTCCATTATACTAATTTCCTCATTATTTTTTCTAACTTGTTCCAAAAGTCTATCTCGTAAATCTTCAGGTGTTTCATTTGTACCAATTTCTTCTTCAATTTTTTTCTTTTTATTTTTTAATTCTAATATTCTTTCATTTAATACAAGTGCTTGTTGTTTTAATGGAGCATTACCTATAACATTGTCTATTTCTTCACGTCTTTTATCTAAAGAATTTATTAAAGAATTAGCTTCTTTAATATCGTTTTTTTTCTTTTCAACTTCTTTAATTAAATTTTCATGTTTATCTTTTAATGAAGAATCTATAGCTGCTAATTGTTGATTATACTGATCTTTTAATATATTTAATTTATCTTCTAAATTTTTAATTTCACCTTCTTTTTCTCGATGATTCTTATATACTTTATCTAATTCTTCAGCTAATTTTTCATTTGTTTCTTGTATTTCATTGAAATCAATTAATATTTCTTCTAAATCACTATTTGTATTTATTTTATCAATAATAATATTAAATTCATGTAATTGAGCTTGTAATTCACGTATTTCACTAGCTTGATCTTCTGCTTTTTGTTCATATATTAATACTTGTTGCCTATCCATTTCACCTTGCTCTAATTCAATTTTTAAATTATCTAATTCATTAATAATCATATTAAATTTATTATTTAAAAGTCCTTTATAATAACTTTTATCATATACTAAACGAGATCTCATAACTGTTCCTAATCTCGATGGAGGAAGATTAGCTGAAAGGCCTTGTTTAGTCATGGGGCGATTTTGTATACTAGCTGTTTGTAATCTTTTTCCAGTAATTGGTCTAATCCCATTAACAACTGGTTCATGTTTTTGATGTATTACTTCATTCCTTGATTCTGTTCTTTGTCCTCGGGACATAGAAATTCTCGTATTTGTATTTGACTTATCATTAAAATTATTCTCATTATCTCTCCAACTTCTTCTTGTAGTTGGTCTTAAATTATCTAAAATATTAAAGTAATAAAATATTTATAATATAAAGTTAGTGATAAAAAAAATAATTTTTGTATGTGTTTAAAAGAAACATACTTAATCCTGCTGTTTTTGGTCTTCCTTTAGATGTTGTGGGCCTATTAGTAGATGTTTGTGGACGTTGCATGATTATTTGTTACTAATAATTAGTAATAATTTTTAATAACTAATTAATATTTACAATAATAAAAAATTGATAATTTTTTTTTCTAATCATAAAACAGAAAAAGTTTAATAATAATTATTATTTTATAAAATGAAAATGTATAAAATGTTACCATGGAAACAATAAAGAAATTATTTATTTTTGATAATTGATGTAAGGATACCAGATCAAGTAGTAATATAGAATATATTAAAAAAATTTAATTAGAAAGTTAATTACATACTCATTTAAAATGAAATGCCAATTTTTAATATGAAAAAAGAGAAAAGGAAAAGAAAGATTGATAATTGAAAATACTAAAATATTCTTTAAATATCCTTTTAATGTTAATGAACAATTTTTGTTTATACTAAGATTGATAAGAATTTTAATATCATATTTCAAAGAAAATTCTTTATTTTTATAAAATAAAATTTTTAGAAATAGTCTTTTTTTATTATTTAATACTTTTTAAATATAATTTCTAAGAAAAAAATGTTAAAAAAAATATAAATAGTATTTTTAAACATTTTTTCAAAACTAAAATTAAAAAATTAAAGTTTTATTTTTATAAATTAAAAAAAAAATTTATTTTATTATGGTGTTCGTTTAACTTTTTTATCATAGATAACAGTTTAACCAATATATTTAATATATTAATTTTGTTATTATGTTATTAATAACAAAGAATTTTATTTGAAAATAAATTATTTTTGTAATACTCTTATTTTAATTGCTACTGGAAAAAAAAGTTTCAGGTGGATAAATTTATTCCATACACATATTTGTAAAAAGTTTGTTTTTTTTAGCACAAAAACATCCGCTTAAGTAATTTTATTTTTCATTTCTTTAATTATTTTTGACATTCCTTAATTTTTTTCGCTATTTTAAAGTTATATATATATAACGTAGTAAAAATTTTTAAATATTTTTGTCATTTTACTTTTCTTTTAAAATAAATTAATCCTTATAATTTTTATTATTCTTTTATGGGAAATGATTCATTTAAATGATACTAATTGTGCCACTTTAAATTTAGATTATACATTATGAATAGCTATCTTTTCTTCTATTAAAAAAATTGTTCATTAAATTTCTAATAAACATTCCTTCTTGGATATCTAGAATAATTGAAAATATAAATTTATGACTTTTACTGTTTCTTTATCTTTTATAAATTAAAGAAACATGTATGAAGAAAAATATTGAGTACATTTTTTAGTTTTTATTATAATAAGATATATAGTAATTTTTAAGATGTCATATATATATATATATTATATATATATATATACTATATATATCCATTTAATATTTAATGTATATTAATATAATTAGACAATAAAAATGTAATTTATTTTTATTTATCTTATAATTTTTATATTTTTGATATTTTATATAGCTATTGTCTTGTCAATAAAGAAGATCTTAATATAAATTATATTTAACTATTCTCAAATTACAGAAAAAAATGTTAAAACCAGACACTTATTTAATACATCATAAACCTTCTTCTATATCATCAAATGATTCTCCAATAACATCGACATCCAAAATTTTGGCTCATAAAAGATCATGTATATTACCAGCTATAACAACTACTACACCTGGAGTTTTATCTTTTCATACAACTACAACCCCATACGGAGGTAAGTTAATTATGTTAAGTGCTATTGCATAATTTAAAAAATAAAATATATATATATTTACTATTTCTTTATTAAAAATACTATCCATTATTGTTATTATTATAATCAAATAAAGAAATATTTTAAAAATATAAAAGTAAAGAATTTAAACTAAATTAAGTATAAAAGAAAAGTAAGATTTAAAATAAAAAAAATAAAATAAAATTTTATCTACGCTGTAATTTATTTCTTATACAATTTTTAACATATATTCTTCTCATCCTTAATCAGCTTTTTCCTCACTCATTTACTATTAATTTTTTATCAAACTTCCCAATTATGTAAATTGCTTATACTTTTGGTTAAGAAAAAGGAAAGCAAAACGAGGGAAAAATTCTTCTATTCTTCCTCTTTCTCCAAATTTTTAACCATTAACCATTTGAAATTATTTCAAGATTTTATAATTTCCTTTTTCACTACTTTTAATTAAACTTTTGGATAATCAAAAATAGAAATATTTTGTCTTTAACTAAACGCTTTTTAGACATTCTATTATGGTTATTTTTTATATTTTAAAACAAAAAATGAAAAAATAAATTTTTATTTAGTTTTGTTTTTTGTACTTAAAATAAATATTATCTAATAACTTTTTTTATATATTTATTTTCTTAATAAACTTAAAAATTTTTTATCTTTATAAAGAATAATTTTGAAGACTAAATTCTTTTAATATATCAAATTTCAATTTCACACTTTTATCATTTTTCATTTTAATTATGTCTTATTTTACAGATAATTTATCAACAACTTTATTGGATAAACCTACAATTCAAGTCAATTTACGTAGTTCTAGTAGCGCTAAAGAATCATTTGCTGCACATTTTTTTACAGAAATGGGAAATAGTGATGTAGGTTTAAGTGGCTCAACAATTCTCCCATCTGGAGATAAAGCTCCTGAGAATGGAGTTAGTAATAGAAATACAAATAAAGGTATGTTATTTTATCACATAAATATTTATTTATTTTTTTCAATTTTGTGATTAAAATTTTTTAAATCTTCTATATCTTTATTTATACAAATATATTCATATATAAATAAACATTTCCATCCATCTTCACATTTATATATTTTTCCTTTCTAAATAATTTAATTATTCTAATGTTTATATATATATATATATATATATATATTTTAAATATATTTATAATTCTTTTACTTTTTAAACAAAAAATTAGTGACAAAAGTTATACTTTTAATTATACTTTATTTCAATTTAATTATATATATATAAATATTCTAAAGTGTATTTTTTTTTATAAATATTATTAAACTTTATGTATGACACCTGTCATGGAATTTATTACATATCACATACAGCTTAAAAGTTCATTACTAATGTTGTAAGCTTAACTTTTCATTTAAAAAATATTTAATAACAAAATATATACATATATGTGCTTTTATCATTTGATAAACATTATTACTTAACTAAATTTTTTGATAAATTTACCCATCAACTATTCTATCTTTTTAAACATCCTTTATTTAAGTAGTTAAATTTATTACATTCATCCATACAAGATATATACAATTTTATCATTTTTACAAGAAAAGGGAAATTATTTTTTTTTTTGTTTAAATGCAGCAAATAACAAAATTAAAAAATAATTTTTTTTATATCATTCTAAACAATCTTTTAAATCATTTTTTTTAATTCTCATATTCATTATTAAACTTTTTTTTACCCTTCTCAACTTTTTACTACTCCTATTTTATGTAAAAAAAATTATTTTTTATTATTCCAATAATAATATTTTATAATAAAATGGCAATTCAATAAAATATCAATTTGATATATTATCTTTTATGTATTTATTTTTACTTTATTAAGCAAAAAAAAATTTTTATATTTCTTCATTATGGATGGAGGATTGACTTTTATTGTTATCAAAAAAAGAAAACGAAAAACCGTTTCATTTATGTATGTATATAATCAGTCTGAAAAGATTTATCATTCTTTACTTTTTTTTTTAAAACAAAATAAAAAAATTATAAGGAAGGAAGATTGAGGTAGTTAACCATAAATTCACTTTTAACTATTACTTTTTAACAATCAAAAAAAAATACATTAAATTAAATTTTATATTATTTTCCTTCTTAATTTTTGTAAGAAGAAAAAGTATTCTTTTTTGTTTTTTACATATTTTTTTTAAAGCAAAGTTAAGCAATTTTCTTCAATATTCGAACAATAATAATAGAACTTTCACAAAAAAAATATTAATATTTGATTTTAATTTATTGTTTAAACCACAACATTGCACATACATAAAAAAAATTATAAATTCTTTTGGCTTTATTAAATTTTTCTTCTTAACTATCATCATCCAACCATCTGTCATTTACCCCTTTTCTTTTAATCATTACCATTACATTCCTTTAAGTAACCTCTTCAAAATTATCTATTCATTTAGTATATCTTGCCCAAATATATATATATATATTATGTTTATAGCACAATATATTTATATAAATATATATATATATATATATATATATATATATCTTCTTTTTATTTTTACGTAACACATCTTAACATTCAATTATCTGCTACAAAGATATATATAAAAATTTTAATGATACAGAAGCTTTTGTTTGACTAATTTCATTATCTTTCCACTTTTTTTTAACACTCCAGAGGGTAAACTCTTTTTTCATTAATTTATATATCAAAATTTCATAAAATAAATACAAATTTATTTTTGATTTTTACTTTATAACATAAAAAAAATTTATATTATAATCTTTTTATTATTTTGAAAATTATTTTCTTAACTTTTAAGTACTATTTATGTCTTTTTTTTTCCTTCTTATAAACAACAAAAACTATGTCTATATTAAAATAAATTTATTTTTAAACAGTTAAATAATATTTTATTCTACTTATCTTTTTCCTTTAATCATTTAACTATTAATATATTCAATTAAATTATATTAAAAAAATATATATATTTATTTTTTTTCAGATTTTCTCCATGTAACAATGATGGATTATCTATTAAAGATATCCTCTATGATGAGTATGGTGTCTGTTTGTCTTCATACCCCTCAAACATTAGAAATATATCCCAAATTATGGTATATTATAATTATTTTAGATTCTTTTGTCACAACAATTTTTACAATTGAAGCACTTCTTCTTATAAAACAATCTAGTAGTAGTAAAATTTTATCTACCACAATAAATCCATCCAATGAAGTAAATAAAAAAAAAAAATATTTTACAACAAAATGGAGAATTTTTGATTTTAGTTTACTTTTATGCCATTATATAAGTATATTTATTGACATTTTATGGTTTATTAAAAATAAATTTCCTAATTCTGGAATAATTTATAGAAACTGGTATAGTGTTCTTAGAAGTCCTAGACCATTTATTATGATAAGATTTATTAGGGAAATTATTAGTTTTAAATTACCAAAAAATAGGATTCAACAAATTATTAAGTAAGTTATTTTTATTAAATTTTTTTGATTTAAATATTTATTATTATTTTTTTAGGAGATCATCTCAACAAATTCAAAATGTAACAATATTTTTTCTTTTTTTTATGGCATTATACGCAATAATGGGTGTTCAATTTTTTGGTAGAATGGAATATCATTGTGTCCTTCCTGGTACTGATCCATTAAATGTAACAATTTCAGATTTAGCTATTCCAGATACAATGTGTTCAATGGAATCAGGTGGATATCAATGCCCACCAAATTTGGTATGTATGAAACTTCAAATGAATTCTCATAGGCAAGGTTTTTATGGAATGTTTAATGATTTTGCTTCATCTTTATTTACTGTATATATGGCAGCATCTCAAGAAGGATGGGTATATGTTCTTTATGATTGTCTAGATACATTTCCATCTTATATAGCATTTTTTTATTTTGTTACATTAATATTTTTTCTAGCATGGTTAGTTAAGAATGTATTTATTGCTGTTATAACAGAAACATTTGCTGAAATACGTGTACAATTTAGTGAAATGTGGTCCACTAGAGAAAAACAATCAGAAGATAGTTATACACAAAAATTAGAAAAAACTGGTTCCGGTAAATGGAAATTAATAGAAAATTCTGATTTAACATTGCATGATTCTCCTTGTCTTATGTATAAAATTGTTAGAAGTACATATTTTCAAATATGTATAATGGCATTAGTATTGTTAAATTCTCTTATTAATGCATCATTTGTTCATTATCATGATGAAAGTGATGCTAAAAGAAAAATTATATATTATTATATAGAAGTATTTTTTACAATACTATTTAATATTGAATTTCTTTTAAAAGTTTATGCTTTATCATGGAATGGTTTTGTTTCTAGAGGTCAACATAAATTTGAATTTATTCTTGTTATTGGAAGTACATTTAATGTTTTTCCAATGTTATATGGTACAAATTTTTTTACATACTTTCAAGTTTTTCGCCTTCTTCGCCTAATTAAAGCATCCCCTATGTTAGAAGATTTTGTTTATAAAATTTTTGGACCAGGAAAAAAGTTGGGAGGCTTAGTTATTTTTACAATGGTTGTTCTTATATTAACATCTGCTATATCATTACAATTATTTTGTTATGTACCAAAATTAGATAAATTTAGAACTTTTCCTCAAGCATTTATGTCAATGTTTCAAATTATTACACAAGAAGGATGGACTGATGTTGTTGTTGAAATTTTAAGGTCAACAAATGAATCTTTTGTTGTTTTTGTTGCTGCATACTTTGTTGGATATCATCTTTTTGTTACTCTTATTGTTTTATCACTTTTTGTTGCTGTTATTCTTGATAATTTAGAAATGGATGAAGAGTTAAAAAAAATTAAACAATTAAAAGCTAGAGAGGAAACTACTTGTATGAGAACAACATTACCTTTAAGATTAAGAGTTTTTGAAAAATTTCCAACAAGACCACAAATGGTTAGTTTAAAAAAAGCTAGTAATGAATTTCCTCTTCCTAAAATAAGGGATAGTTTTACAAGGTCATTTGCTGATGAAGAAATAATTACAGGTAATGAAGATATTGAAGAAACATGGATTGGTAAAAGTGTTAAATTATTAAAATGTATGGGAAAAATAAGAAGTAGTGTTGCATGTAAAGTTAAAATGCGACAAATTGGTAGTGTTACTAAAAAAACAGGTCTATTACAATTATTAGATAGTTCTAATAAAAGTCGAATGATATTAAGTGATTCAAATCAATTTTTAACTGGTACAAAAACATTAAAAAGTGACATAAATAGTGGTAAGGGTAAAAAAACATATGGTGTAGGTGGGCATTCATTAAAAATAAATCAAATATATGAAGCAATGAAAGAGAATGGTGATTGTCGACCAACAGATTCAGCTCCAAAAAATAATCTTAAACAAGGAGAAATAGATATTAGAGCTTTACAACAAAAAAGGGCTCAAGCTGAATTTACTAGAAATCGTATAGAAGAAGAAATGAGAGAAAATCATCCTTTCTTTGATTGTCCACTTTTTACTATTGGTAGGGATAGTAAATTAAGACAACTTTGTAAAAAAATAGTTTATGCAAAATATAATTCAAATCAAATAGATTCATTAAGTGGTAAACCAACAACAATAAGGTATAAACAATTTTATGCATTCATTAGTTTAATGACTTATCTTGATTGGTTTATGGTTATTGTTACATCATTTTCTTGTTATTCAATGTTATTTGAATCACCATGGCCAACAACAGGAGAAAATTTAATATTTAATAATCCATATCTTCAAGTAACAGAATATATATTTATATTATCTATGACAATAGAATTAGGCTTAAAAATTATAGCTAATGGTTTATTTTTTACACCTAATGCTGTGGTTAGAGATGTTGGTGGTGTTATGACATTATTTATTTATATAACTTCATTATGGTATTTATTATGGATGCCTCATCATGTAGAGATAAATTCATTTTCACAACTTTTAATGATATTTAGAGCTCTTCGACCATTACGTATATATACATTAGTACCCCATATACGTAGAGTTGTTGTAGAATTATGTAAAGGTTTTAAAGAAATTCTTTTAGTAACAATTCTTTTAGTATTATTAATGTTTATTTTTGCATCATTTGGTGTACAAATAGTTGGAGGAAAGTTAGCTGCATGTAATGATCAAACTATTAAAACTCGTGAAAATTGTACTGGAGTTTTTTGGCAAAAAGTTTTTGTAACAAGAATGGAAGTCCATGGTAAAGATTCTGAAGATTTACATCCTAAAATTTTAGTTCCAAGAGTTTGGACAAATCCAAGAAATTTTAATTTTGATCATATAGGTAATGCTATGTTAGCATTATTTGAAACACTTAGTTATAAAGGATGGAATGTTATTAGGGATATTGTTGGTACTAGACAAGGACCATGGGCTGTTTTATTTATACATATTTATGTATTTATTGGTTGTATGATTGGTTTAACACTATTTGTTGGTGTTGTTATTGCTAATTATATGGAAAATAGGGGTACTGCATTATTAACAGTTGATCAAAGAAGATGGCATGATTTAAAAGCAAGATTAAGAATGGCTCAACCACTTCATGTACCACCAAAACCAGCTGAATCAGCTAGATTAAGAAGAAGATTTTATGAATGGACTATGATAAAAGGTTTTAAACAATTTTTTGTTATTTTAGTTCTTATTAATTCAGCAACTCTTGTAATTCCATGGAATGTTGATGAAGAGGAATCTCAAATGAATATATTATATTTAACAACAACAATTTCAGCTGTATGTAATATACTTTTTACTGTTGAAGTTATATTAAAAATAATAGCTTATACATTAAAAGGATTTTGGCAATCACGAAGAAATAAGGTAGATCTTATTATAACAATATGTGGTTTAGTATGGATAATTATACATTTTATGATGGCTACACCTGCAGCAAAATTATCACAAAAAACATATTTAAAACATTGGACATATAGTTTTGGATATATTGTAGCAATAGCAAGATTCTTTTCTATTGTTGGAAGAAAATCAACATTAAAAATGCTTATGTTAACTGTTGTTATGTCTATGGTAAGATCACTTTTTATTATTGCTGCTATGTTTCTTTTGGTTCTTTTTTATGCTTATACTGGAGTTATACTTTTTGGAATGGTTAAATATGGACAAGCAATTTCAAAACATGTTAATTTTAGATCTGGAAAAGAAGCTTTAGTTGTTTTATTTCGTTGTGTTACTGGTGAAGATTGGAATGATATAATGCATGATAGTCAAATTTGGGATTTTTGTTATTGGAGGAGTGGTGATGATTTCTGGAAAAGTGATTGCGGTAATTATTATGGTGCCATTATTTATTTTTGTTCTTTTTATCTTATTATTACTTATATTGTTCTTAATTTATTAGTAGCCGTTATTATGGAAAATTTTTCTCTATTTTACAGTTCTGAAGAAGATGCATTATTAAGTTATGCTGATATTAGAAATTATCAACAAGTATGGAATATGATTGATGTTGAACAAAGAGGTTCTATTCCAGTTAAAAGAATAAAATTTCTTTTAAGACTTTTAAAGGGACGTCTTGAAGTTGATACTAATAAAGATAGATTATTATTTAAACATATGTGTTATGAAATGGAAAAAATTCATAATGGTGAAGATGTTACATTTCATGATATTTTATATATGTTAAGTTATAGAAGTGTAGATATAAGAAAATCTCTTCAATTAGAAGAATTACTTCAAAGAGAAGAGTTAGAATATATAATAACAGAAGATGTTGCAAAAAGAACAATTAGAGAATGGTTAGAAGGATGTTTAAGAAAATCAAAACAAATTTCATCTAGTACAGAAAATCCATTAATAGCACAAATGAGATCAACATTAATACCTCAATCATCTATTGGATTACAATCAACAATAACTCCAACAAGTCTTAGTCCAAGTATTAATAGTGATTTATCAACAATTATAAATGATAATTCAATAATTAATGATAAACTTCAATCAAAAGGTGGTGTAAATTTAGCATTTGATGATACAATATTTTCTGAAAGTTCTTTTATTACTGGTCCAAGATTAAGTTTAGATAGAATTAAAGCTCCAAATATACTTTTACAACCTAGAAGAAGTACTTTTCAAAATCAATTAAGAAGACAAAAATCAAAAAAAAGACGTTCTTCTATTCCTGAATTAATGGGAGAAGCTAAAAAAATAGTTTTAGGAAATGTAGCAGGAAGAATGAAATCATTATCTATTCATTCAACAGCACAACCATCATCATCATCTACTTTATTAATTGATACTAATGATGGTAATAGGTCGTCTTTAATTGAAACTCCAATAGATTATTCATCTAATGTAAATATATCTGCAGATAATTTAGCAACATACACAAATCAATCTTCAAATATTTATACAAACATTAAAAATAAAAATTTACCACCATTAAAACATCATTACCAAATAGTTATGAATCTTCCTATTCAATCAACATCTCAAAATACTTCATTATCACAACATCCTGTTATATTAAGTGAAGCATTAACAGAGGTTGAAGAAAATTCTGAAGAAGGTCTTGATGAAATAATAACAAATAAACCTAGAAAAGATTCTTTAGATGTACCAAACATTACTTACAAACCATCTATAAAAACAAATAAATTAAATATGGATGATGAAACAATAACAACAACTTCAAGTCAAGGAAAAGATCTTAATAATCTATTCTTGGAAGATCAAATAGATCCAGAAGAAATAAAAAATTGGTGGGTAAAATTTAGTAGAGATGATGATATGATAGAGGATAATATTCATAACATAAAAAACAACGGTTTTTAATATAGAAAGTCTATGTATAGTAATAATATTTTATTAAAAAATTAAAATAATAATTTAAATAATACGTGTTAATGTATATATTTTATCTCAAATAAAAAAATATTTAATAATATTATTAACTTTTATATGTTTCTTTATTTGAACTATAAATATTTTAACAAGGTTAAACTTCATCTTCTTCATTAATATCTTCTTCACTTTCTTCATCAAAACTAACTTCTTCATCTACCTCATCATTTAAATCTTCTTCATCCAATTCATTATTTATTCCCATATACGTAATACTCAAACAATTCATATAATTATTACCACAACAATTTTTTACATATTTAGTTATATCAAAACAAGAAGGTTCTTTAAATACAATAAAACAAACATTATTCATAGGTTCTACTCTAAGAATTTCTTTTTCAGTATATGGTGTAATATATGATGTATAACCACCAAAATTTTTACTATCCCATTCAGTATCAGTAAAATAAAATTTAATATCTAAAGACCATCCATTTTTACTAGATTTCTCTGCAATTTGATCATCACCACAAATATAACATTTTTTAGAAATCCTATAAAATTTATGAGTCATTGTAATTTCTTTATCCTTCTCATTTTCACAAATATTCTCCTCAACAGTACTTAACCTTGCTTTTTTTAAAGGTATACTTTCTTCATTAACATCTTTTTCATCTTTACTTTCAACATTATCAAATGATGCAACAACACCAGGAATATCAACAAAATGTAACCCTGTAATGTAAGAAAAATATTTCATTAAGGTGTCTGATTGTGAACAAGTTAAAAATTTATTTAAAATTGATTCTTCTTCAATAGTCCCATCATCAGTAATCATAATATTTTTTTTATGCCATGGTCCTTCATTTTTAAAATGAACTTTTTTCAACTCCTCATTAATCTTTTTTAACACATCAGCTTTTAAAAAATCAGTTAAAGCTACATATGAATCTTCTTCAAATCTTTTTTTAATTACTGTCATATATTTATCATCAAGCATTTTATCTGAAAGGAATGAACTTAAATCAAAATCTTTTTTAATAATTTCTTTTATTGGTTCAGAAATATCTTTTCTAATAATATCAGCATCATCTTTTACATGAAACCACCCATTGATACTAAGCCTTTCTACATCATTATTTAATATCTCTTCCACTTCATGCCAACTTCTGTTAGAAACTTCAAAAAAACTTAATTTGTTAAATTCAGGTTCTTCACTATATACTACATTTAATGGAAATTCATTTTCATCAACATCATATAAATTTAACTTTCCACCTTCAATTTTCTTGTCTTTATCATTTAAATACAAAATAAAAGCCACTTTTCTATTAGAAATTTGGTCATTATGTGGAAGCAAATAATTTCCTTGTTTATAACTACTTCCTGTTAAAGTAACTTTGTCTGTCAACTCAAATCCAGTCACATTTTTTATAAACTCTTTAACATCTTCTTTTATAAATTTAACAAATTTTCTAATTATTAGTTTATTTTCATTTTCAGGTAATTCACCTAAATCTACAGTTTGTTTCAAACAGTATAAATCATTATTTTTAAAGGAAAATTTTAATTTTTTTAATTCTTTAACTAATTCATTAAGAATCTCCTCATTTTCAATAAAATTTTTACATATTTTTACAGGAAAAGGTTTATT
Source organism: Strongyloides stercoralis (assembly GCA_029582065.1). Classification (NCBI taxonomy): domain Eukaryota; kingdom Metazoa; phylum Nematoda; class Chromadorea; order Rhabditida; family Strongyloididae; genus Strongyloides; species Strongyloides stercoralis. The sequence goes on along the minus strand of CM055866.1, from coordinate 12,091,689 downwards.
TTCTAAAAAATTATATATTAATTAAAATAATAAAATTTTTTAAAGTTACCCTTGTCAAATGAACAAATATTTTTTAAATATATATTATTAATTTTAAACTCTTCATTTTTGCTCATATTTATTTTAAATACTTTTTGTTAACAATTAAATATTAAGAGATTGCAAATAGTAGTAAGTGTATTTTCTATACACTAATTTTAATTAAAAAAAACAGTTTACCATTTGCCAAAGAATATCTTCTTAGGAGTTATATTAAGTATGATTGAAAAATCTAAGCATACAGTGCTTCTTTAATTATAATTCATAAATGAAAAATTTTTTTGTCCCATTTTTTAATATATGTATAATTTTTTTTATTTTTTTACTTAAATAAAATTGTCATTTTTTTTGTTCAGATAATTAAACAAAGTAAACATAATAAGAAAAAAGGCAATGCCTTATATTGTAATCTACATATGAAACATGTATTTATATCAATTTAAAATTTTAAAAAATATAATAAATTATTCATCACTTAAGAGTAGACTTAGACTTCAACCCCTCAAAATGTGGTTTCCACCTAAGAATACTTTTAGCAGTAGGTATTTTACCAATTATAAAATCTGCCTCTTATCACGATTTTTGGTTCATCATCCCATATTGCTTTATTTTTTAATTTTAGAAATTTAAAACAACTTTTATTTTTTTATTACTTTTCTATTCTTTATTTTTTTGCCATCAATTTTTTTAAAATTTTTGTTTAAAAAATGTAAAGAATTGTTTTTTAACATTGTTAATCGTTTTTTGCAATTTTAAGGTTTTTGTTGTAATTTTTAGATAATCTATTTACAAATTTTTAGGGATGTCTGACTTCAACGACGACCATGATTTTGCAACTGGAGAGGCTTCAGCTTCAGCAACTTATCCAAAACAATGCTCTGCCTTAAGAAAAGGTGAGTTTGTCATGATCCGTGGAAGACCATGCAAGGTATGTTTGATAAAAAAAATTATAATCAATTAGTTATGCTCTGTATATTTATTTAATAATCTAAATAATTATCTTTTTTTATCCAATTTATGGATAAATAATAAAACTTCCAATGATGGTATATGGTAATTTTCGCCTGAAATTAACTTTTTTGATGTGAATTTTTGACTGAGGATAGTTTTAAAAAAATAGATAATTATTTAGAATTGTTTTACAATTTTAAACTTTCTTACTGAAGAATGGAGAAAAAAATCTAATTTATTTTTTCTTCAGATCGTTGATATGAGTACATCAAAAACCGGAAAACATGGTCACGCTAAAGTTAACTTGGCTGCTCTTGATATATTTACTGGAAAAAAACTTGAAGACATCTGCCCATCCACACATAATATGGATTGTCCAGTTGTTAAAAGAAAAGAATATCAACTTCTTGCTATCAATGAAGATGATGGATTTGTATCTTTGATGGATCTTGAAACTTGTGACACTAAGGATGACCTTAGACTTCCAGAAGGAGATGTTGGTGATCAAATCAAAGCTGCTTTTGAAAAAGATGAAGCTGGTATAATTTGTTGTGTTGTTTCTGCCTGCGGCGAAGAAGCTATTCTTTCTTGGAAACCAATGTCTTCAAAAGAATAAAGTGAGATGTTTTGTTATTAAAATTTATTAAAAACGCTTCTCTTATTATTGGTTGACAAAAAAAAGATGTTGTATTTTTTAAAAATGTATGGAAGATTTTTTTGTTGAGAAAATTCCTTTATGGAAGTTTTTCTTTTGTTACTTTTTCTATTGTTTTTACACTATTGTTTGTACTCCACTGATAATTTGTTTTTTTTTTTTGATATATAGAGATATATGTAATCTTGTTATTTTATCTTTACTATTTATATAGTATAATTAAAGAGAAAGTTATGTCCTAATAATAGTGTATTAAAATAAAAGTGATATTGACACATAATCGAATGAATTAACATATTTTGTTATTATTTTTACATTTTGAAAGTATTTTCTATTGTGAATTTTGTATGAAGGGAAATTTTTTTCATTGTTTTTTTTTATAAAATATTTTAAAAAGAAGGTGTGTATTTCATTTACATTTAAGTAGGATACAAGATTGATTAGGAAATGATTTAATTATACATGATTGATAAGATTATTTTGAAGTTAAAACACGTTTAATAAAGTTTTTGTAAAATAAAATGACATTAAAAAGAGAATCGTTACAAGTTAATAGGTAAAATAGTATAATTTTATTGTATGTTGTAAAGTGTTACTTTTTTAGCATTCTTCTATTAAGAAAGTATCATTAAAGGAACATTTTTTTTAAAAATATCTCATAAATATTTAATTTTATAACATTTAAACACTATCTTCTATTATCATTTTTCTTTTTATAGAATATGGCTAAAATTATTGATGGAAAGTTAGTATCACAACAAATTCTTGATGATATTTCTGTTAAATTAAAAAGCATTCAAAAGGATGATCCCAATTTTAAGCCATGTTTGGCTATTGTACAAGTTGGTGATCGACCTGATTCAAATGTTTATATTAGAAATAAACTTAAAAAAGCTGCTGAAATTGGTTTTGAGGCAAAGTTAGTTAAACTTCCTAACACAACTAATCAACATGAATTAGAAACTGTTGTCAATAAATTAAATAATGATTATTATGTAGATGGTATTATTATTCAGTTACCTTTAGATTCTATAAATTCTATTGATGCTGATCATGTTATTAATATGATTTATCAAGAAAAAGATGTTGATGGTTTAACAAGAGAAAATGCTGGAAGATTAATGAGAGGAGAATTGAATAATACTATATTTCCATGTACTCCTTATGGATGTTTAACTTTAGTTCAACATGCTACGGGTAAGTTTTTTTTTTACAATAAAAATTTTATCAACTATATATATATTGATAAGGTAAAAAGAAAATTTTTATTTATAATATTATCAATGTTACGAAATGTTTATAATAATTATTTAAAACATTATTTATCTATTTTAGGAGACATTAATTATGTCGCTGGTAAAAACGTCGTTGTAATAGGAAGATCAAAAATCGTTGGTTCACCTGCAGGAGCATTATTTTTATGGCATCATGGAACGACTACTATATGTCATTCAAAAACTGAAAATTTAAAAGATATTTGTAAAAGAGCTGATATTCTTATTGTTGCCATTGGAAAAAGTGAATTTGTTAAAGGTGATTGGATTAAATCTGGAGCTATTGTCATTGATTGTGGTATTAATGTTCTTGAAGTTGATGGTAAAAAAAAATTATATGGTGATGTTAAATTTGAAGAGGCAGTAAAAGTGGCAGGATATATTACAAAAGTTCCAGGTGGTGTAGGACCAATGACAATTGGTATGTTATTAAAAAATACCTTTACACAAGCCATTGAAAGGAGATTAAAAAATATGGACAAAAATAAATGGGATATTGAAATTCTTCCATTAGAAATTCAAGAACCAGTTCCTTCAGATATTCAAGTTTCACGTTCTCAAATTCCAAAGAAAATTAGTAATTTAGCAAGGGAAGTTGGAATTTATCAAGATGAATTGGAATTATATGGAAATAATAAAGCTAAAGTTTCTTTAGATATTTTTGAACGTCTTAAAAATAAAAAAAATGGAAAATATATTGTTGTTGCAGGAATTACACCAACACCTCTTGGTGAAGGTAAAAGTACAACAACACTTGGACTCGTTCAATCATTATGTGGACATTTAAAAAAAAATACATTTGGAAATATTAGACAACCATCACAAGGACCAATATTTGGAATTAAAGGAGGTGCCGCAGGTGGTGGATATTCACAAGTAATACCAATGGAAGAATTTAATTTACATTTAACTGGGGATATTCATGCTATTACAGCTGCTAATAATCTTCTTGCTGCAGCTATTGATGCTAGAATGTTCCATGAATCAACACAATCTGATGAAGCTTTATTTAATAGATTAGTTCCAAAAAATAAGCAAGGTAAAAGGATTCTTAGTAAAATTCAAAAGTATAGAGCAGTTAAGTTAGGTTTGTCTGATGTAGAAGATGTCAATGAATGGACATCTGAAGAAAAAGTAAAGTTTTCTAGATTAAATATTGATCCTCAAACTATTACATGGAATCGAGTTATTGATACAAATGATAGATTTTTAAGAAAAATAGAAGTTGGACACAATGCTACAGAGAAAGGAAAAGTAAGGACAACACAATTTGATATAACTGTAGCATCTGAAATAATGGCAATACTTGCATTGACTTCTGACTTAGGTGATATGAAAGATAGAATAGGAAAAATTGTTATTGGTACTGATAAAGATGGTAATACTATTACATGTAATGATATTGGTTGTACAGGAGCTTTAGCTATCCTTCTTAAAGATACTGTTAAGCCAAATTTAATGCAATCATTAGAAGGAACACCTATATTTGTTCATGCTGGTCCATTTGCTAATATTGCTTCTGGTGCATCAAGTATTGTAGCAGATAAATTGGCTCTTAAACTTGTTGGTGAAAATGGATATGTTGTAACTGAAGCTGGTTTTGGTGCTGATATTGGTATGGAAAAATTCTTTAATATTAAATGTAGATATTCTGAATTAACCCCTGATTGTGTAGTTCTTGTTGCTACTATACGTGCTCTTAAAATGCATGGAGGTGGTGCTCCAGTAAATGCGGGTACACCTTTACCATTTGAATATTTGAATGAAAATATTGAATTACTTGAAAAAGGTTGTGATTCTAATTTAAGAAAACAAATGGAGAATGCTTTGAAATTTGGAATACCAGTCGTTGTTTGTATAAATAAATTTTCAACAGATACTGAAAAAGAATTAAATTTAGTTGTATCCAAATGTCAAGAGTATGGTGGTGTTGGTGTTATTTCTAATCATTGGGCAGAAGGAGGTAAAGGAGCTGTCAAATTGGCTGAAGCTGTCGTTGAAGCATGTAATAAAAAAAGTAATTTTAAATTTTTGTACCCATTAGATGAGGATATACCAAGAAAAATTGAGATTATTGCAAAAGAAATATATGGTGCTAGTGGTATATCGTTATCCGATATAGCTAAAGAGAAAATTGATAAATATACAAAAATAGGTTTCTCAAAATTACCTATTTGTATGGCTAAAACTCAATTATCTTTATCACATGATCCATCTCTTAAAGGTGCTCCAACAGGTTTTATATTACCAATAAAAGATATTCGTTGTTCTGTTGGAGCTGGATTTATAATACCAATTTGTGGAGATATTACAACTATGCCAGGACTTGCAACAAGACCTTGTTTTTATGATATGGATTTGGATGTTGAGGATGACAATAAAATTATAGGTCTTTTTTAATTCAATTTTTTAATACTCATTATACTATGTTAACTTTACTTATGTTTTTTTTGAAATAAATTTTGTTATCTACTATTTTAATAATTGAAAATAACAAAAAAATTTTTAATTTTATTAAGAAACTGAAAATGATGTTATCACGATAGTTATACTACATAATAGAAATAAACTTTCGAAATTGTAATTTTTATTATTTCACAAGTTGTTAAAAATAAAAAAAAAGATAAAAAATTTTATTAAAATAAAAATAAAATATTTTATATTAATTTGTCTTCTTAAATTTTTACATTAATTTTATAGTGTTACATTTTTTTATGAAATTAATATATTTTATGTAAGACTAAAATATTTGTATTTGATTTTTATATATGTTTAAAAGTTTATATTTTTACAATTCTAATAAAAAAAATGATTGAGAGTAATTATTAATAAAATTATATAATTTTGTAAAAATAATTATCATAAAAATGATTTCATTAAAAATAAATAGTCTAAATTTTTTTTTTAATATTATTCAATTTAATTATTTTAAAATTATTTAACAAATAGCCAAAAAAATTTAAAATTTTTAAAGAACATTTTATCAAATATAAAGAGGGGAACACTTTATTACAATTAAAGAAATAATTTCATGATAACCATGTTTTATTTACATTAAGCAAAAAATTTATATTAGCAATCGTCTACAATAGAATTGAAAAAAAAAAGTAGAACGTGCTTTTATATGAAATTGATAAACTGTTAAAGACTATCCGTTGCAAATTATGGTTATTCTTTTTTATCTCCATCTCCTTTAGACTTCTCACCGTTGTCTCCAGCTTTAGATTTTTCACCTTCCTCTTTTTTATCATCCTTCTTTTCATCATCTTTTTTTTCATCCTCTTTTTTTTCTTCCTTTTTCTCATCTTTTTTAATAGATTCCTTCTTGGAACCTTCCTTCTTGGAACCTTCTTTTTTAGATCCTTCTTTCTTTGAAGCCTCTTTTTTAGTATCCTCTTTTTTGTCCTCTTTCTTTTCTTCAACTTTTTTCTCTTCAGGCTTGTCAGCATCTTTTTTATCATCAGCTTTTTTTTCTTCTTCAACTTTTTTCTCTTCTGGTTTATCACCACCCTCTTTCTTTTCTTCAGTTTTCTTCTCTTCAGGTTTAACTTCTTTTTTAGAAGCCTCCTTCTTTGGTTCCTCTTTCTTTTCTTCGGCTGGTTTAACAGATTTTGGATCCTCATCCTTCTTACTTTCAGGTCCTTTAGTATTAACATCTTTAACTGATTTTTGTTTTCCACCTGTTGAAGGAGTTCCTTTAAATGGTATTTTCTTAGCAGTTTTGGCTTTTTTTGGACCATCTTTTTTTTTGTTTCCTCCCTTACAATTAGTGATTGCTGAAGTAACACATATTATAAACGCCAATAATGATAACAATATTGATGAAAGCATTGTTAGTTAAAAAAGTAAAAATGTCAATTTTTTTATTACACTTGTAATTTGAAATCAATAATTTCGTTAATTTTAACATTTTTAATAAAAAAAAATATGAATTTTTTTTATTTAAATGTTTATTTAATAGAACATATGAAATATTAGTTATTGATAAATGCAAGGAAAAAATATTGAATTTTAGAAAAAAAAAATTAAAAATTGAACAAAAAGAGTTTACAAAAATTTTCTTATTATACAAAACTTTATTTTTTTAATTCTTATAATGCTAAAATAAATCAAAGAAACATTAAAAATGCTAATAATATTTATAAACAAAATAAAGGATAGATAAAAAAATCGAACAAACTTTAATGAGTTAATAAAAAAGTTATTATTTATATAAAAATTTTATGTAAAATTTTAATATGATAAACTTTAAAAAATTATTTGAATTATATTGTTTTAAGTAAAAGGAAAACGTTATATAAAATATAAAAAATTATTTCTAAGTTTAATTTTAAAAGTTTTATAATTTAAAGTAATTTAAAAAAAAGTTTTTTTCTAATTTTAAAATTAGTCATTTAATAAATAAAAAAAAATGAATATAAATACCAATTGCTTTATTGTAGATAGTAATTTCAATATAAAACATAATTAAATATAAAAAATTTCCTTACAACATAAATAATTTTATATTCTTAGTATAATATAATTAATAAAAAAGTTAGTTTATATTAAAGTTAATACTATATCCATTAATACTCATCAACTTCACCTCCATCATTAGAATCAGTTCCTACCTCCTCATAATCCCTTTCCAAAGCAGCCAAATCTTCACGAGCCTCAGAAAATTCTCCTTCTTCCATACCTTCTCCAACATACCAATGAACAAAAGCTCTCTTGCTATACATAAGATCAAACTTTGTGTTAAGACGAGACCAAGCTTCAACAATAGCTGTTGTATTAGAAAGCATACAAACTGATCTAGGAACTTTAGCTAACTCAGAACCTGAAACAGTTGTAAGAGGTTGATAATTAATACCAACTTTAAATCCTGTTGGACACCAATCAACAAATTGAATTGACTTCTTTGTTTTCATTTGAGAAATAGCAGAATTAACATCTTTAGGAATAACATCTCCCCTATAAAGAAGGCATATAGCCATATATTTTCCAGCTTGAGTTGAACATTTAATCATTTGATTTTCTGTTTGAAATGCTTGATTAGTTATATCTAAAACACTAAGTGATTCATGGTAAGCTTTATCAGCAGATAATATAGGTGCAAATGTTGCTAATGGAAAATGAATTCTTGGATAGGGAACTAAATTAGTTTGAAATTCATTTAAATCAACATTAAGAGCACCATCAAAACGTAATGAAGCAGTGATTGATGAAACAATTTGAGAAACAAGACGATTAAGATTAGAATATGATGGACGAGTAATTCCTAAATTTTTACGACAAATATCATATATTGCTTCATTGTCTACCATAAAAGAACAATCTGAATGTTCAAGTGTAGTATGAGTTGTAAGTACAGAGTTGTACGGCTCAACAACAGCAGTTGAAACTTGTGGAGCTGGATAAATAGAAAATCCAAGTTTAGATTTTTTTGCAAAATCAGTTGAAAGTCTTTCCATAATAAGTGAAGTAAATCCAGAACCTGTACCACCTCCAAATGAATGAAATATTAAAAATCCTTGAAGACCAGAACAATTGTCAGCAATTTTTTTAATCCTATCCATTGTTATATCAATAAGTTCTTTACCTATTGTGTAATGTCCTCTAGCATAATTATTGGCAGCATCCTCTTTACCAGTAATCATTTGATCTGGGTGAAAAAGTTTTTTGTATATTCCAGTCCGAATTTCATCAATAACTGTTGGTTCCAAATCAACCATAACAGATCTAGGAACATATTGTCCTCGATTAGTTTCATTGAAAAATGTTGTAAAAGAATCATCAACTACTCCAGAAGTTTTTTCAGGAAGCATTTTTCCATCTGGTTGAATTCCATGTTCTAAACAATAAAGTTCCCAACATGAATTACCAATTTGTACCCCAGCCTGTCCAATATGTATTGAAATAACTTCACGCTAAACATAGAATTTATAAAAAAATTTTTAAACATAAAATATAACATACCATTTTTAAAAATTAAATTACAATAATATAAGTTAATACAAATGACAGAGAAAAAATTTTAAGTTACAATAAAATAAAATAAAATAAGATAATCATTTAATATATAGTAAAAAATGGTTAAAAAGATGACAATAAAGAAAAAATTTTATTTAAAATATAGTCAAAAAAGAAATAAAATAAGCTGAGAATATTCATAGAGATTATAATAAAACATTAAGCAATTTAATGACAATGAGAATTAAGAACAATTGTTAATAGAATAAAAAAATTGTTAAAAATGATTGCTTGAAGTAAAGTAATGTTTAATTGAGTTATTTTATTTTATTTTTTAAATTTACCATTTAATTTATTATTATAATTATGTAGGTTTTTAATATTCTTATAGTATTTATATTTATACATTTAATAATTATTATTTTTAAGCAAAGTCCTAAAAAATTTTTAACGTTACAACTTTTTGATATATTATTAATGATATTTATTTACTTTCAGATTATTTACTTATTGAATTTTTATTATCCTTTAAACAATGAATAAGTTTCTTGATATTGAAAGTGAAATGAATATTTCTGTATGTTTTTCAATAAAGTAATTATCTTTATTTTTGTTTATAGCTAGATGAAAATACAAATAATATTGTTAAGAAAATAAAAAAAAATCTTTTTCATAATGAACTTAAAAGTATTAAACTCAATGAGTCTTCAAAGTCAAGATATACATTACCATCATTTGACTTTTCAAAAGTTACAAAATCTGAGTTTAATAAATTTTATTTATTAATGCAAAGTCAAAATGAGCATGTTGATTTAATGAAAGGACTTATCAAACGTGGGGAAATACTTAATAAACAATTAGTAATATCACTTGGTTTTATTGATAAAATAAAGAACAAAATATTAGAAAAAATGACTAATGATTCATCTGATAATAAAGAATTATTTTTAACTAATCTTATTCAAAAATTTAATTGTATGAGTCAAATTCTTAGTAAAATGAAAAACAATTTGTGTGAAAAATCTCAATGTATCCAAACAAAAAAAGAGGAGTTAAGGAGTCTTCAAAATATATTTGAACTTCGAAGTGATATTTATATAAAAACAATATATAAATGTTTAGAAAAGAGGAATGAAATTATGTTATCTAAAAATAATGGAATGTCATCCTTACAAAATAATATACTCCATGAAATGTCTGCTTATGACATAGTGTGTGAGGATATAGAGAAAGATCTTATAACACAACTTGAAAATTGTACTTTGTTAGAAAACAATTTAAAACATATTTGTAATGAAAAGATAAATAAAAAGTATGGAATAAGTATAGAAAATTTTAAAAGTTTTACAGAAACAAAAACCGATTTAATGCATCAAGAGATTGGTAATATTTTATCTAAAATTACACAACAACTTCAAGAAATAACAACCGATGAAGATCAAAATTTAATAGAACTTTCTCAAAAACTTATTCTTTTAGAATCCAAGATAACTAATATTGATGAAGATATTAAAAATACAAATTTAGAATTATTCAAGTTGGATGAGAAAAAGAAAGCACTAAATAATATGAAAATTAAATTTAAAAAATTTTTAGAAATTGACAATTTAAACAATGACAAAATATTATCATTAGAAAAAGGAAATTTTTTGGCAGATTTATCATTTGACACATGTTGTAATCAAAGTGTATCTTACGGTATGATTTACTTAAGTATGTTTGAAGATTTAAAAAAAATTTAATTTCAAAATTTCACTAATTTTATTTATTAATTCTTATAAAACTTTTATTCGTCTTGAAATTTATTATATTCTAATTTAAAAAAAATAAATGTTTAAATTTTTTTGTTCATATTTTAAAATAAAATATTATACATATTAATATTAATAAATTATGATTTGTATAATACGTATTAAAAAAGAAACCTTATAATTATTAAATAAAAACAAATATTTTTATAGTTTAATAACTTTTTATTAACATTTACATTCCTATTAACTAAACAAATTAAATATTTTATTATTATAAAATTATCATCAAAAAGTTTTTAAGTAGCATTTTGACATTGGGTGAAAATTCTGCATAAAAATTATGTTTAAATTAGTAAAACTATATTTTCTTTTAATTTTCTTTAAAAATTACATGCTTTTTTTCTTGTTTTACAGAAGAAAAATTCATACTGACCTTAAACTTTTTTATAACTTTTAAAAATAATGACGTCATTTGAAAATAAATAGTCAAAATTTTACTTAAAAAAATCTAATTGTGTTTCTGTATTAATGTTATATAAATAAAAGCATGAAAAATAATATAATTTATTGTAAAAATACCTAATTTTTCAATTATTAATAAAATACAGAAATAAAAAACAATTTGTAAAAATAAAAAATATTTTTTATGTATCTCTATTAACAAAATAATAACTTTCAAATGGTAAATAATTTTAACAAGTTTTTTAATATAAACATTTAGTGATTATATTTGTAACTAACATAATTGAAGTAAAGTATTAAATATAATCGTTTTAATTTTATTTGAATGTCATAGAATATTATTGTAGTATAATTTGAATCAAAAATAATGTTATGTTGCAATATTATATTTATGTTAAAATGAAATTTCTTAACTTATGAGATTAACAAATATTCTTAAAGGATTAAATATGTTTTATATTATTCATCAATGTAATTATTTGCTTTATTTCATCAGATAAAATATTTAAAAGATAAAAAAAAATTAAATTTTTCCTTCCATTCAATGAATAAAATTAAAAAAAAATATTGCTGATAAAATTTTCTACCATTTTAACAAAAGTATTTTAATTCGATTAAAATTACCATTAAATTTTATTGTAAATGTATAAAAAAAAAGATTTATAATATTTTATTCAATCAAATTTGATGTAATTGATTTATCAAAATTTATTATTATTACTTTTTTTTGAAAAACAAAAAACACAATAAAGCAAAAAAACAAATATTATTAAAGCAGGCAAGGACTTTTAAAAGTTTTGGCAGACCATTTTATGCCTATTTTTAAAAAAAAATAATTCGAAAAAATAGTCATATTTAAATGTTAATTTTTTTTTGCCTTATTATTTAAAAAAATGTTAAGCCATTTTATTAAGGCTAATTAATTTACTTTCTGCAGAAAAGCCATGAGACAATAGACATAACAATTCCAATTACGGTGATTGCTGCAAGAACAATTAAAGTAATGATAAGCCAATTTTGGAGATTAAAGCAACAGTCTGACATTAAAGTTCCACAACATTTATAATAGTGAAAAATTGAACTTGGTGGGCATTCTTTTCCTGTAAGTGGAATTGGACACCATTTAGATCCACCCTAAAAAAATTATTAATTAATAAAAATAATTTTTACAATATATATTATTAATACTTTTAAATAAAGTTTTCTTTTAAATATTAAAAAAAAATATATTAAAAGATACAATTTTTATTTAATATTATAAATTACTTACTTCGATTGTTTGAGCATCATCTACTGTTTTCTTTAAATCATCAAGATTTTTAGCTCCATTAGCTAAAAAAACAAAAGCTCCAAAAATAGCAGAGGTAAAATAATATCCAACAGACATTTTCAAAATAACGATTAAAACTTCTCTTTAATAAAAAAAATATATACATATATATTGATAATATTATATAACATCAAAGATATTTACATTTATTTTTAAAAATTATTTCCCGAAATCATAAGATTTAATAAATTCGCAAAATAAAAAAAAGAGAAAACTACTATTAAAATAAAGATAGCATTAGTTAAAAATTATTATACTTTTAAAGTTATATTTATTTTTATAAAACTTAAAAATAAAATTTGTACATTTATACAACATCTTTAAAATAAAGTTAAAAACTTTTAAATCATTCACAATAGAATAAATATATAGAGACTATTAAGGATACTAAATTCAAAACTTATATTATCATAAAACATTCTTTTTAAATTATCTTTTAGCCAAAAAATAAGATAAGTCCGTCTTTTTTTTATCTCTTTGTCATAGTTAGAAAGATAAACAAATAATGGTTATTCATTTCAATTTTATAATTATGACATTTCTTAATTTTTAACAATATAAAAATCAATGTATATAAGATAATAGAAAACATTTTTCTTTTATTTTTGTAAAAATTAAAATAAAATATAAATAAAAGCAGTAAATTTTCTGTCTTAATTTTTATCTTTTTTTTATATATCTTTTTTAACAAACTTTGACACATTCTTTAAATAGAATATTAAATATGTCTTAAGATAGATATAATAAAGTATTTAGTTTAAAAAGTTATTTTTACAATATAAAAATAAATTGAAACAAAAGTAAAAGTATTTCATTTTCTCTATTATACATTATTTACCCTCCTCTAATCATGGTAATAATAGAGGAAAGAGAGAGTTATAAAAGAATAATTTCAAAATAATATTTTATAATTGTAAACTTTGATCATTTATTTAGAAAAATATATAATAACATAGAAAATAAAATTTAAATTAGAAAAGTATATTTTTAAGAATAAAAGAATTATGGAAAACAGAGTAACAAGATAAATTAATATAATAGTTTTTACTATTGTCCCTCCACATTTCAATATGATAATGATAAAGAAGATGTATAAAACAAATGTGACATATGCTGGGAAAAAGATTAATTATATCTATCCTTATTTTAACAATTCAAATGTAGAGTATTTTAAATTATTATTTTTTCAAATATAAATAAATTCTAGTTTAAAAAATTATTAAAAAAAAAGAAAAAAATTTTTAATGAAAAATGAAAATATATTTTTTGTGAGTTTAAAAAAAATTTTTTTATTCTATTCAATATATTATTATATATATAGAGGTATATGCTATAGAATTGAGACAATAAATGCACTAGAATGTATAAGAATAGTAGTTAGAAAAAAAAAGTATTTTCAACATCAAGTGACTGTCATAGAGAGATGGTAAATAATACTTAAATAAAATTTATAACTTATTTCTTTACAAGTAAACAATTCTTTCCTTATAATCAATTATTTTTTATATTAAAAGTATAAGTCATATAATAAATTTACATTTTATATTATTTTAATAAATCATTTATTATTGAAAAATGTATTTTTTTGTATAATAGCTATTTATAGAACTTTAATAATTAAAAAAGTATAAAAAAAAAAGTATATTAAAATACAAAGAAAAATAATGTTAAAGTTTATTGTATTACATAAAATAATGTTAAATTTTTTAAAATTTATAATTTTTGCATGTGTTTAGTATATATATAATATAAAGTTATCAAAATAAAAAGATCAAACATCTATACTTAAGATATTAATAATATTATTTCTATCTCTCTTATGTGCATATTTTCTAATAACTTTTATAATAAATATATGTCATTTTAACAATACTTTTTCAATATTTATAAAATTATTTAAGCATATAATATATATAACATAAATAAAAAATTTTATCTATAGAAAAATGGTAAAAATTATATATTTATATATATAAGTTTAAAAAGAATTATCCATACTACATAGATAATGGTAAGATTATAAATAATAAAATTGTTTATATTAATACAAAAAAATAGGTACTTTAAATGTTTTTTTGTATATTTAATTGTTATAAAAATTTTACTTTCAACAATAATATAAATTATTATTAACTGAACTTTTTAAAAAAATTTTTACTATTTAATAAATTTAAAAGTATCAATTGTTTTTATTAAACTAAAAAATATTTATCTAATAAATAACTTACTATCTATATATAGAAAATAATATTCTATATATATATATATATATTTATTAGTAATAAAATGATGTATTAATATAAAAAGTATAGAATAAGCAAAATAAATTAGTATAATAGAGCTTTTAAAAGTTTTTACCCATCTAACTGTATATATATATATCTTTACAACTTTTATTGTGCCAATGAGAGATAGTTAAGCGATATATATATGTATAGTTAAACGTATGACCAAGTGCCATAGTTTTAATTGAGGTTGTTGTCCCCCTATTTTGATTATTATTAAAATAAACCTTTACTAAAAGATACTATAGTTTAATACTTTGATGGCAGAATAAAAGTCCATAGATTAAAACGGAATTATTTCTTGTTTATTATATATAATAGATTAGACATATTTAGTTATTACGCAATTGTCAATTAGAAAACATCTTTACATTAATTATCTTGTTCTGTCACTTGAAAATAAATAGATTAAACTAAAAAAGATTCTAATTTTGTTTGTAATTTAAAGTTAATTAAATTCTCCAAAACATATAGTATAAAATGATACATTTGTTAAATTTTAAATTTCTTCTTTTTATTAAAAAAAATTTTAACATCAATAAGTTTTACACAAAAAAAATAAATAAATAAAAGAGCATCATAAAATAATAATAGAGCAAATATTTTTAAAAATAAAAAAAAGAAATAGATATTTAATGTTAACAAAAAAAAAAGTGAAAATAAAAAATAAATTTAATGTTTATTTTAACATAAATTTTTGTGAAAAAAAACAAAAATAAATATCTAGTCAGAGAAATATATTATGAGAAAATAATTATTTTGAATATTTTTTTTGTATAAATTAGAAAATTATAATGAAAAGTTTTGTTTATATTTAAAAAAATATTTGTATATACTTCAAAATTGAGATAAGAATAAATGAATAACAAAAAATTTTTTTTAATAATCAAAATCTAAAAAAAATTTTTTAATTTCAAATAAAAAATATAAATTTTTAAACAAAAATAACAAGATAATTTTTATTATATAAAATAAATTAATGAAATATGCTCAATAAATTAAATTTATAACACTTTAATATGTTCAATCAATGTAGTAATTATAAACTTGAAGAAAAAAAACCAGTAAAAAAATTTACATCTTCACTCAAACAGTATGATAGGAAAAAAAATTGTCTTCAATTATCAGAAAAAAAATTTATGGCCTCACAAACAAATGAAAATAAAATGCATTTTAAAAAAGAAGACATTTATGAAAGTAAATATAGAAGTTTTTTAACAAAACGTGACGGAGTATTTAAAAAAAATGAATCTTCATTACATACATTTATAGATATTTTATCATCTAAAACACTTCAAGATTTAAAATTAGAATTTGCAGCTATCAAAAGTTATAATTTTCCTGAACATACAAGGAATGCTTTTGACCATAATATGTCACTTAATAAGTATAAAGACATTGTATGTATTGATCAAACTCGTGTATCTTTAAATCCTCCAGGACCACATTATTATCATGCTAATTTTGTTAATCAACTTGGAATGAAACATAATTTTATTTGTTGTCAAGCCCCAATGGATGAGACAATTGTTGATTTTTGGAGATTATGTATACAAAAAAATGTATCAATCATAATTTGTCTTGTTAATTCTATTGAATATGGTAAAAAAAAATTTTCTCAATACTGGCCAAATAATGAAGGTGAAACAATAAAATTTAAATATTTTAATATTGAATATGACTCAACAGAAAATTGTGATGAAGCATATTTTATTAGAAATCTTAAAGTTTGGATGGATGGAGTTGACAGTGTTCCAGTTAGAATTAAACAAATACAATGGAGAGAATGGCCAGATAAATTTGTTCCATCTGTTACAACATCAGTTATGAGATTAATAAGACGCTTAAAAAATATTAAAAAAAATGAAACAATAGTTGTACATTGTACAGCAGGTATCGGTAGAACAGGAACATTAATTGCAACAAATATGTTGTTTTCAAAAATTTCTTCTAACTCTGAAATTAATATATACAACACTGTAATGGATTTACGTAAACAAAGAGCAGGTGCCGTTCAAACAGAAATTCAATATATCTATCTTCACAAAATTATTGTTGATTATTGCCTAATTATTAATATTTTTTCTACAGCAAGAAAAGCTATTGCAATTAAATTTATAGAAGAATATAATTTATATTATGAATCATTGTTACAAGGAGGTATTCAACAGCAAAATGATTTTTTATCACCTAATCCATTGCCTATTTCTCCATTTCAAGTAAATCAAAATTATCCTAATCAACAATAATAAAATTAAAAAATAATTTACTATAATTATAGTAAATAATTACGTAAATAATTTTTATGTTACAACATTAAGAATATTATTGTTTTATAAACAATTATAAGAAAAAAAATATATAAATTTTAATAATTATATTGTAATAATGTTGATGTACATATTGTAAAAAAAAGTTTTTAATTAAATATTAAAAATAATAATTATATAAAAAAAATAATCATTTATTGAATATAAAAACTTAATAAAAAATAAAATAAAAAGACATAATAAAGAAAGTATAAACAGTAGATTATAAATTTTTTGGATAGCAAGATTTTAATTATAAATATCAAGAGAAATGTTTGTGGAATTTTAATAATAAACATATTTCATACATAATTATGTTGTATCTTACTAATAGTAAGTTTATTATTACAAAAGTAGGTCTTTAATATACCCGTTAAATTTTTTGTAACAAATAAACATTACATTTTTTATTCTTTTATTATTTGTCTCTTTTCATTATTCTCCAAAATTGAATTTTTATTTTTATCATCTCTTTTAATACAAAGAATGAGACATGATACAATACCAGCTAAGATAAAGAAAGTACCACCAATATAAAAACATATACCATAATCTTTAGTTAAATCATAAAAAAATCCTGCTACTGGTGTACCAATAATACAAGCTATTCCTCTTGCAACAGTTAATAAACCAAAAGAATTAGATAACTTTTCAACTCCTAATAAATCTGCTAACACAATTGATGTTAAACAAATATATGGTGCTGATACAAAACCATAAACTCCCCAAAGTATAGCACTATTATAATAGGTAGTACATATAAATGGTACAGTAAAAAGAATAGCTCCAGATCCAATTAATGATATGTTAGTAAGATTAAGTGCTGAAATAATATTTTTATCAGCAAACCAACCAATAAAAACCCTTCCTAGTGTATTAAGAATATTCATTAATGAAACTAAAAATGTTCCATCAGAAGGTGAGATACCAGTTGATACGGCAAAATCTTTGATGAAAAAATATGGAATATAAAAAGCAAGCATACCAAGAAGATTAGAAATAGCAATTAATATCATATCTGGTACTTTTAACAATTCAACATCAATCATTGAATGAAACATATTACGTACAGCTAAAGGAATACATTTACATTTAGAGTCATCCTCCCCACCACCAAGATCATCAATAATTGATTGAATTGATTCTTTACTTACAGCTAAATCTTTATTTAATCTTTTTTCACCTTCAACAGCATTTTTTAATTCTTCAGCAATAACAGCTCCAGAAATTGAAAGATGGGATTGACGATAAGATTTCATATCTTTACCTTCATCAGAAAATTCTTTTAAATTTTGAATTGATCCTTGAAGGAAAATATCTTGTCTAGATAGAGGTTTTTTTAATTCATTTGCTTCAACATGACTAAGAGCAACAGATAATTGTGAAGAAGCACGAGATAATCCAGTTTGATGAAGTTTATTTAAAGATTGATTAAGACTTCTAGCTGTAAGTTTATGAAGATGTTTTTGAGATGATACACTTCCTGTAGTATCAGTTCTTTTTCTATGTTGTTCATAAATATTTGTCCTTAAATGTTCAGGATGATTATTTAAAAGTGGTGCAGCTTCAGGAACTATTTTTTTTCCTTCTAAATCAATTTCTGGAGTTGTAGAATTTTTTGGAGGTGCTCTATATCCACATATTTTCCATACAATTGTAGCAAAAAGTCCTAATTTTTCATTTTCATCATATTTTTTAGATCCAAGATCACGATATAACATACCAAAAACAACAATTAAAGCAATTAATCCAGAAAGAAAAATAACAGTACCATTTAAACCAGCATAATCATTAACTTTATTAATAAGAATAGGAAGTGCTATACCACCAACACCAGATCCAGCAACAGATAAAGATGTTGCAAGAGCTCTTTTAGATTCAAACCAATATCCTACCATAACAATAGAAGGAAGATATATAAAACCAAATCCAACTCCTTAAAAATTATTAAAATTAAAAATTATAAAAATTTTAACATACCTCCAATTATTGAAAATATAAAAATAAATAATTCAAATATATTGATATAAGTAGAAAAGAAAAAGGACATAAATGCTACAAAAGCACCACTTACAACAATCATCCTTGATCCATACTTATCAACTAATCCAGCAACAAATGGTCCAGCTAAAAGATATGAACCAATAAGAAGTGATCCAATTAAATTTCCAACAGTCTCATTAACTCCATACTTTTCTTTAAATCCATTTTTTACAATTCCCATAGATGAACAGATACCATCAACAACAAAATTACTAAGGAAAGCTACAAAACAAATAACCCATCCATAACCACCATCTGGGGGTGTTGGAATACTATCTAAAATATTTTCAACTGAATTGTTGTCATTATGTGTTGCATAATGATCTTCCATCTTCAAATTGTCAACCTTCTCTCCATCCTTAATATCCTCTTTCTTCGTCATATTAACTTTTTTATATGATCTATAAAAAATAATTTAATAAAAAATATTTTATAAAATAAAAAAAAAATCTTTTTTAAAGTTTAAATAACAAATAATAAAAATGTTTTATACCGTTACATCTTAAATAAAATTCTTTTTCTTGATTATAAATTTAATTTTGGTACCAAAAAGACAATAGAAATTATTATTCATTCTTAAAATAATATTTATAGAAAAAAGTATAATAAAAATTTTTTAACTAATAAATTTATTACAGTGCACTCATATTTTTTCTATTTAAAAAAAAAGTGTTTTAAAATAAAAAGGTTAACTCTTAACATTTTTAAACATTTTACTGTAATTAAGAAAATAATATTATATTTAAAACACAAAGGCACTATAATACATTTGGTATATTAAACTTAAATGTGAAAAAGACAATAAATATATACATTTATTTTTATTATATAAGTATATTTGAAGGGTAAATTTTTTTTTCCCTTTACTTTAGTAGTGTTGAATGGTAGACAAAGATATGTACTATTATAAATTTTAAAAGTGTATAGACAATTTTGAATGTTATATAAATTACATTCATTTGTATGGTTAAAAAAAGTTTCTTTTTTTAAATTAAAAAGTTATTTATAGATGATAAATAATTTTTAACTATATAAAAAAAATATCATAAAAAAAATTTCTTTTTATAATTTTAAAATATTGGGTATAGTATATTTTCGCATATTATTATATAATTAAATAAAGTTACTATTTCATATAATTTTCTAAAAATAATAAAGTAGATAATACAATAAATAAATAATGAAAATAAATTAAATAGCAACTGTTATTAGCTACGTGGTATTATAATACTTTATAGTATACATCAAAATTATATTAATATATAATAATACTTTTTGTCTTCTAATTAAATAAAAAAATTATAAAAAAATGATTGGTATCAAAGTTTAATCATGAGAAATGGTAGTAAAAAAACTATTTTCTCAAATACATTTATTCATATTTTATTAAATGATTCATAATCAAATATTATCTTATGGACATAAAAAAATTTATAATTTTTTATGAGAATAAGTTTTTTTTTTGTATAATATAGAAGGATGACATATATAAAGGCAATCATTAAATAAACGTTGTTAATAATTATTTTTACACTATAGTTATTAATAGAAATTTTTAAACTTTAAATTAACTTATTAATTTTTTTTTAAAATAGAAATACAGTAACTTTTAATTAAAAATTGTATATTAATTTTAAAAAAAATAAATGAATAAATTATTTTAAATATATATATTTAACTTTTTACAAGGAAAAAATTGTTAATAAAGTAAAGATTTTTTATATTGATAATCAAATATTTTCAATATTTCAAAATTAAAAAAGAATGATTAGTGATGTAAAAGGTTGTTTTTTATATTAAAATATATATAATATATCATTTAATCAGATCTTAAAATAATTAATAATTACATACATAGAATAAATACAGTTTAAAAAAAAATTTTTTTTAAAGAAATATAAATTAAATTCAACTTTTTTTAACCTATAAATTAGAATCTAATTTTGTCTAATTTTAAATGATAAGTTAAGTAGATAGAAAAAGCATAAAAAAGTATTATACATATAATTAAATTTTTAAGAACAAAAAATTACAAATAAATATTTATCAGCTTTATTAGTATTAATAGTAATTAAATAATTTTTCTTTGTATTATTACATTTAGAAATTTTAAGAATCTTATTTAAAGATTAAAATATTACTTTTAAATAAAAATTTCTTTAAGAAGATTTCATTATTTTTGATAAAAAAAAAATTCTAAATTTTACTTTGATCTTTGGTAGATAATTATTTGTTAATATATTTTATCAATAGACAAGATTTTGAATAATTAAAATGATACTGATGAACATATACAATGGCTATTGGCTAATATAATATATTTATAAAATATTTCCGTCATCAATAGTCATATATATATTTAAACTTATACATACTAGTTTGAGAAAAGAAGATAAATCAAACTAGTTAAATAATTTTAGTTATTGCGTAAGATTTTGAAGTAATTTAAAATATTTTAAATTTTCACTTGAATTTTATCATCATATTTTTAATAAGATTTTAATTGATATATAAAACTTAAATTAAACAATATTTTAAGAGAAAGAAGAAAATTATAGAAAATTTAAGATTAAGTAATTATTTATTTTTAATTCATTATTTATATATTGTAAATAATATATATCAATAATTATCAAAAATAACTATTCTTAGAAATATATATATATATATATATATATACTATATATTGCAACTAACGAATATATTATGATTATATGAAATATAAACAAAATTTATTATAAATATCAATATTTCTATATATTATTATAGTACAAATAAACTTTAAAAAAAATGTATATATATGTAAATATATATAAATACCCTTTATGTGTAATAGTTATAGAAAAATTAACTAAAATAGTGTTATTTAATATTAAATAATAAAATTTAAAAAGATTATATTATAATATTAGTATTTAAAAATTAAGAAAAAAAAATAAAATAATTTTAATGATAGAAAATTAAAATCTAATAAAAATATTAATTTATACTAGCTTTTATAGATTAAATTATTTATTTATATCTATAAATTAAAAAAGTAAGAAAAATGATAAAATTCTTGATCAATTTCTTATTTATAAAAAATAATATATATGAGAAAATATGATAAGCAAAATAATACTAAAATAATATTTGATAAAGAATGATATCTTTTTTAAATGGTGAAAATAAACTGATATTACTTATATAATATTATAAGCAATACTTTAAGTACAAAAATTATTACATTAAAATATAATAATATTAAAAAATAATTAAAAGTTGATCCATTAATATATTTAATATCTATATCTATTTTTTTATACATATTAAAGACTTTTTAAGAAAGTATAAAAAGCTTAAATTATTAAAACATATTTATATTTATTAATCTATGTTGGATTATAAAGTATTACCAAAGAATGATTAATTTTCAAAGAAAAATTGTATATAAAAATGTTATTTTAACAATAACATAAATCATTTTTAATAACTTATGTAATTGATATAATATTTTATTAGATACAACCTACAAAATGTTTAACTTTATTAAAATAAACAATAGAAAGATACATGGTTATTATCTTATAGATGGAAATATTATAAAATATTTTGATTTATCTGTACTAATAAAAAATAAAAAAATAAATTTTTGTTATTATTATAAAAATGATAAAATATGTCAGTTTTGATATATCTTGATAAATATAAACACATCAAAGCTTTCCTCATCTTTATGAAATAATTTCTTTTTTTTGCACTATTACAATAATGTAAAAATATTATTTAAACAATATTGTCAAAAAATTAAAATTGTATTATCAATAGAATGATAAGAGAAAACGACACTTATATTAAAAATCTGACAAAATAATTTTATATAATATATTTTATAAACAAAATATTTATTAATACTTTAATAATTTTTTTCTCAAATTACATAAATTTTTAATTTTTCTATTATAAAATATCTTTTAAAAGAAATGAAGAATTTTAAAGTATTTTTAGATTAAATATACAAATGTTCTTACAAATAGTAAGATTAAAAAATTATTTTTGCAAAATTATTTCTATTATAATACAATTAGTTATGATTTTATTTACAATTAAGATTTTAAATTAAAGAAAAAATTTTAAATACTTCTTGTAATATATTGTAAAAATTTAAAGTTAAAAAATTTTCTTTAAAACATCATATATAAAATATTTTAAAATAATAATAATATTAGATATAAAATATTATATTATTAATGTTAAAAATAAATTTTAACAAAATTAAAAAATTTCTTAAAAAAATTAGTTATTAATAATTTCTCATGAATGACAAATATTTTTTAAGTTCAAATAATTAATGATCGCTTTCAAAACAAAAACATATAACATTAATTTATACATTTTTTTAAAGTTTAAAACTTATAATATTAAATAAATTATAATAATAAAAATAATAAACTTTTATTTAAATAGCAAATAATTGCTCAGTCATATTGGTTAATCAAAGAAAGTAACTATAAAATTAAATAAATTAAATAAATTATCAATCAAGCTAAATAGTCATTTAGTAATACATAAATAAAAAATGATAAAAGATACAATATTTACAGAAATGGAAGGTATTATATCTCTAAAACACATTAAATTATACAATAAATTTTAATAAATTGATAATTTTTCAATGAAATGATAAATTTTTATTTTATTCTCAATATTTATATAGAAAGAAAAAGTACTAAAAAAATGATAGTAAATGAGAGCACAACTTATTATATATGTACATATTATTATATCCATCAATCATTATATGATAAAAATATTATATGTCAAAAAATTTTAAATGTTATTAAAAATATATTTCATTTAAAAAATGATATAAGGAAGTAGTTTTAAAAAAATTTTAATGCACTTATTAATACAAATTATTAAAATACACATTGTAAGAATGTACTTATTAACAAATTATTGTTTGTAAAAAATAAGAAATAAAAATTTTTTGATTTAGATAATTATTATTTTTTAATAATAAAAAAAATAAAATAAATTATTTTATTAATAAAATTTTAAACAATAATCATTTATCAACAAAAAATATATGTTTAATATCATCCTACATTTTTAGTTTATTTAAATAAGTGTGATAAAATTAATAATAAATTTTAGCTCATAAATTTTACTTTATAAAAATCTTAATAATATTAATCTAATATTAGAAAAAAAACTAAAGTTGTTACTTATTTGTGTTTTAATTTTTTATTAAAACTATAAATCAAATTAACAATAAAATATTATGTATAAACATTTCTAATTTAATTAAATTATAAAAAAAACTTTATTAATGGTTTTACTTTTTAATAAATTAAAAATCAAAAATATACATTATAAAATATTTTATAAAGTTTTTCATATGCTAGAATAAGATTTTTTAACAAAATGCTTTATAAAAATAGAAGATTATAATTTTATATAACAAAAAAAATCAAAAAAATATAAAGCTATTAAATAGGTGATAATTAGAAGAAGATTAATATATTTACTTAACACTTTAAAACTAAAATAACTAAGATGACAACAGTACGTTATCATTTTTTATAATAAGATTGGTAAATATTAATTAATTTTATTTGTTCAAATATTTTTGTATTCTTATAAATGAAAATAATTAAAAATATTTCTTGATAAATATTTATAATATTAACGATTACTATTATTTTATTTGATTATCTAATAGTGCAATTTAAAAAAAAAATTTTTTTATTGATATTGGAAAAATTTTTTCCTCTCAATAGTAATCAAATAAACTTTAATAATATTTTTTACGTAAAGTAAGCAAATAATATTTGAATAGGTTGAAATACATTACTTTCACATTGTAATAGAAACTATTTAAAAAAATAGTTTATTTATATTTTAAAATAAAAATAAAGAGAGTTGCCAAAAATATTTAAAAATGCGATCAATGTTTATTGATATTTTAAAATTTTAAATATAGTAACAAAATCTTTTTATTACAACAAATTAATAAAATAATTTACATTTTTTTTAGTAAAAATCAAGTTAGATAAGGATAAAATTTATATATTTCATTGTTTTCAATAGTGATTAACATTCTTATAGTTATTGATAGAAACATTTTAAAAATATTTTAAAATTATTATTATGTTATTTTCTATAAATATTTGTTTTAATTATTTAACGTCTCAATATATATAACTATAATCATTTATCAAAAAGTTTTATAACTTGTTCTATTATTATTCAAATTTTGTATTTTAAATATTAACAACTATTTCCATCATTTTTATAAATTAAAAATATTCTTTACACTGAAAAATGTCATTTTTAAAGTTTTGTTTTTATTAAAATCAAACAAAAAATATTTTAATGTATTTAATCTATTTTATAACTACTCATTTTTATTAAAAACATTTAAATTTCATTTTTTTTTTCATATTTTTCAATAACAAATACACTTTGATTATAAAAATAAATTTAATAATTTAGAAATATAAGGATGGTAACTTTTTTATCATCTTATAATAACATTATTTTATGTTATGTTTTTTAATAAAGCAATTAAAAAATAAGATATATATAAAAAGTATATCCTTATTTTATACTTTTATTTTTAACAAAAATGACAAAAAAATCCTATTATTTTTTAAAATTTAAATTATATTTTAATTGAAAAATACAATTATAATCTGAGTACACTGTCTTTATAAGATAACTATAATTACAAATTATTGGAGTATGTTAAATAATACTTGGTATAATATAAAGATTTTAATAATTATCACATTTAATAATGCATTAAAATGATAAATATTTTAACTTAATCAACACTTTATTTACTTTTTATTAATTTAATATTACTATTGATAAATTTTTTTATAATGTAAAAAATTTTTTTGTCATATACAACTAATCTTTAATCTACATTAATGATAAATTATTAAACACGAGTCCTTACCTTGTATATACATTGTAAAACTACTTTATCAATCATATAATTTCATTTTTCTAACAATTTGGTTTAATTATTTTATATAAAATCTTCAATTAAAATTTTTTTAATCATAATTAAAGAAACAGAAACTCTATTTTTTTGAATAAATAAAATATTTCAATTTAAAAAATGTTAAATTTGTTCCTCTTGAACTGTATAAAGTTATTAAAAGCAAAAAATATTTTAATTCAAATTTAAATACAAATTAATTTAAAAAATATTAACGTATTGTATATTATAAAAAAGTTAAACAATTGAAATAAAAAGTTTTTTTTTGCATTTATAGTAATTTATATAATAATAACAATCAACTAAATACATTCAATGTAAATCAAAACAGATTTTATGATTTACAAATTATAACTGTTTTTATCTGTATAATTATATAAATAAAAAAAATGCAATTTTAAGATATATTTTTTAACTTAAATTTAAAAAAAAATTTAGTATAATAGTGCAAATTTTTATTAAACAAAAACAAGTTTACTGCATTATTAAATGTCTTATAGACTTCAAATATTTTTAAATTATAATTAGTAAAAAAAATAATTTATTATATAAATTTGTTTTACAAGTAAGAAACAATTTTAATTGTTATTTTGTTATAAAATAATTAAAAAAATAAGTTGTTGTATTATGATTTTGTTTCAATTTTATCAAGTCTTTTCATTAATTCACTAATCATTGTAGAAAATTTATTCTGGAATAATTCTAAAGACTCCTTTTCAACTTTTAATTCATTCAATACACCTTTCTTCACATCATCTAAAGAGGCAAGTTTCTCAGAGAATACCTCTGCTTCTTCATGAAGAGCTGATAATGACTGAAGTCTTTTGACAACAGAAGGTAATAATTGACATGTAGCATCCCATCGTCCTGTTAATTCATATAATGAATTAATTTTTTCTATATTTGCTGCTTCATTGTTTGGATCACCAAAAATTTTTTCTGCATTAGCAGAAACAGCTGATTTCATATCTCTCCATTTTTTCTCTATTGCTCCGTAATGATTAACATTCAACGATTCAATAAGAATTTTTAAAGATTCTAATTTCTCAGATAATGTTGTCGAATCATTTGCCAAAGTATAAACACCAATTTTCTTTTCAAGTTCTGTTATTCTGTTTTCAAGTTGAGAAATATACATTTCCTGACTTGTTTCATTTAAATTCTTATCTTTTGATTCTTTTTCTAAACTACTTAAGTCATCATTTGTTGATTTACTCCCATCATTTGAATTTTTCATTGATGCTACACTTTTTATCATTTCAGAAAGAAGAATAATTTTATCTTTATTTATTGAATTTTTATACTCTTCTGTATCTTTAACTTTAGCATCTTCTACTTGATCTCTAAGTTCATTAATTTCATAATATAATCTAGTAAATTTTTGGTCTATTGTCTCTCCTGACGATATCAAATCGGAACCAACAATCTCAAGAACATATGAACCACTTCCATAACCACGATTACGTGCTTTTGAAAAAGGATCAGCAAAATCTATACAGTATTAAAAGTTATAATAAATAAAAAATAAACAAACATACTAACATAATCAGCATTTAAAATTCTTCCATGAAATTTTTTTTTAGCCTCATCCAAATCAACATGAACCTTAACAATATCATCAGAATCAAATGTTTCTTCTTTTAATGGACTTTCTGGTCTTGTAGTACCTTCTGACTCCCAAACTTGTTCATTAGCGTTATATTCCATAATTAGTAAAGAAAACAATAAGTAAAAATAAGAACGTTTTTGTAATCAAGAAGACACACAACACCAATTGTTAAGTCAAAGTGTCTCTTCAAAAGTAAACTTTATGGAAATACACACTGAAAAAAAAATGTCTACAATTTGTGGACAAAAATGTCTACATTTGCGACGTGTAGACATTTTTGTCGTGTAGTCAAAAATGTCTACATTTTAATTAAAAATAAAAAAGAATTTGAGAGGTGTTTTAATTACGTACTCATTAAGTACTGGAGGGAATTAACGCGCGGATTTTTGAATGTGAAACAGGAGAAGGAGAGGACCAACGAAGAAGACTAGGGAAGAAGAAATGAGGACATGGAGGAACATCGAACTTGTGAAACAGAAGATAAGAGAACAGTAATTAACCAATTGACTAATCAAGTTTTAAAAATATCTCGTGATAAATAACTTATGGTTTTTAAGATTTTTTTTTCTATATGGTTTTTATCTCTCATATATTCTTTTGTATTATTTTTCATAGATTTTTGAAAATGTTGTGTCCGAATTGTGAATCAAAAAAAAATTTTTATTATGATGAACTTAAAAATTATTTTAAAAAACATGCCATATTTGTTAAAGAAAATATTTTTGATTTAAAAAAAGAAGTTACTTGAAAAGATTGTAATGAAGAAAAAATTTCTTACAAGTAATATTTAAAAAGCCAATATTTGAGACATGTTAGAGAAGTTCATATAAAACTAATTCTACTGTTTTTACTATATAAGGATTATAAAATGAATCTATTGATATATCTTTTGACAACGATACTGTGAATTTTGTTAAAAATTTAGATTAAGAAAGTTTGACTTGAAAAGTAAAAAAGAAACGATGGTAATTTTATCCTCAAACAATTATATTATAAAAAAAGTCAGTAAAAAAATTAAAAAAGTATCTCTTTTCCCTCCCTATTTCATAAAATATTATACGATCTCTCTAATTAACACTACCTTTGAGATGAAATGTAGACATTTTTAATGTAGACATACATTTTTCCAATAAATGTAGACATTTTTTTTTCAGTGACATTTTTAAAAATCAAATTGAGGATTAAAAAAATAAACAAATAATGTTAAATATTTTTATAAAAAAATTAAAGATTTTTATAAATTTAATAATTGAAAATAAATTAATATTTTAACAAAATTTTGATATATACTATCAATAGATGTATTTTTGGCATTATAAGTTTAATAAATTTTAATAAATGCTGTTATCAAAATCCCTTTATTTTCCTATTTTTATTTATTAAATCTTTAAAGCAAAAAAAAATTATTGATATTTTTATTATTATAAAAAAAGAATTAATAATATGCATGATGAAAAAATATTGATATAAAAATATTTTAATAAATAAAATAAAGTATTATTTTATTTTATACTTTAAAAAAAGTACTTTTCTTTATTTTTGTTTAAGATTAGTTTTATTAATAACGTACTTAAGGAATACTTTTTATTGATTACTTACCATAACTTACATCTATATATTTTATTGGACATTATTTACAATGTAAAACTGCCATAAGAAAAAGAAATGCTTTAGTTTAAAAACATTGCATATATACTTCAATTGAACACCACACATATAAATTAGTTACTTTTTTTTCTTTGATTATCATATCTCTTAACTCTATATTCTATTAAATTTAATATATTTTAAAAAAATAATATCTTATTTTAACTATATATATATATATATAATTTAACTTCAATTTAATTATATAATATTGTAAAAATTAAAAAAAACTAAAAGTAAAAAAATGAATTTACATCCCAATCCTGAACGAACACCTAGAAGAAGTTCCACACAACAAATGTCTGTTTTTGAAGCAGCCGTTGACTACGCTGAAAGACAAGATATTTTTCTATATTTTACTGCTTTTATGGGAATTTTTATGCCAGCTGCAGTATATTTCTTTTATATGAGAGTTCATAATTATTATCAAAAAAAATGGAAAAAAGAGGCAGAAATGAAAGAAATTGAAAAATTAAAAAGAAAAGAAAAAAAAAGAAGAAAAAATGTTAATTTAAAAAAAAATATTAATGATGATTTAGAAAAAATTAAAATTAGTAATAATATTTCTTTAGATATTAAACTTTTCTATTCTATTGAAAATGAAAAAATTGAAGAAATTATTAATGATCAGATAAAATGTTTTTCATCATATAATGTTACTGTTCATAATATATCTACAATGAATATTGATGAATTTTTATCATTTAATGGTTTATGTTTATTTATTATTGAAAGTAACAAAGATGGTGTTATTACAGAAGATATTTTGTGGTTCTTTGAATTATTACAGGATTATGAGAAGAGAAAAGAAAATTTAAAGAATATTAATTATGCTATATTTGGTATAAGTAATACTAAATATGGTGGAAAAATATATCAAAAGAATGGTAAATTTTTATCATCTTTATTATATAAGTTATCTGCAAATAGTATATCCCCTATATGCTTTGGTGATTTTAATAAAGAAAATGGTATTAATGAACAATTAAAAGAATGGTTAATAAAAATTAATTTAATTTGTCAACAACAATTAATACTAAGAAATAAGTATGAAAAAGTTATAGAAAAACCTATAGATACTTTTGATGAAGATGAAAACAGTATGGAATATGATTCTGATGAAAGTTTAGAAGACGAAGAAACTGATGAAGATGAAGAAAATAGTGAAAAAGATTATAGTGATATAGATAGTAGTGAAACAGATAGTTGTGAAAATGAATCAAAAAAAAAGAAATAATAATTTTTTTATTATTATTATTATTTATGAGCTTATTAAAATATTTTTTATATCAAACTTTTGATACCTTTACAACCAATAATATTTTTTATTTCTTCTTGACTTATACCACCAACATAAACATTGTTTTTGGATACCTTACAATGTAATTTTTGATATTGCCAAAACATAGCTTCACATAAGGATAATGGTTTCAATGGCACTATTGTAATTGAAGCATCACTAATAAAAATTATTTTATCATTCCCAATCATAGGATAAAACATTTTAAAATAATCTTCATTCCATTTAAAGCATGATAAAATTTTAAATGAATATTCTTTTTTTCTTTCATTAACTTGAAATTCATAAAAATGATATTTATGCTTATCCAAAACATTACCAATAATATAATTACCATCTGAAACAATTTGAAGTTTTGATTCTACAGCTTTCACTCTATGGCCCATAGATCCATATGATTCTTTCAAACCTTTATTCTCGATTAAACTTGGATTTAAATCATTATCAATTGATATTGTATATTCTACCCAATCTTCTAAATCTTTATTATAAATCAAAACAGAAGAAGTATTTGTAAATCTTAAAACCTTTCTTTCTTTAGCATCTAAAATAACTGGAAATCTAGTTGATAATAAATTCTTTCTTTCTTCACATTCTTTATCAATAATTTTTTGATTAATAATTTTAAATGTTCCATTATTAGTAATTTTTATTTCCCAATAAGGAATGTCTCCTTTTATTATACTACTATCATACATAAATAATCCACCATTTGATGAAATTATTGATATATTATCTATTAGTACATTATTTTCAAATTCATCTCCACTATCTATATCTAATTTTAACATAATATATGAATTAAATTTTAAAGTATCAATTTTTAGTAACAATATTTCAGGGTATTCACAATCGTCCTAAAATATTTTTACAAAATAATATTAAGAATCTTAGAAAAAAATAACTTACCAATATCCCTATGCATAAACAATATATTACATCATTAATCTTATCAAATCCATAAACTTTAAAAATCAATTCTTTAAAATGTATCTTAATAATATTTTCCCATGAATTTGGTATTAAACAATGACATTTCCATATTTCAATATATTGTGATCTGGATGGAGCTAGATATAGTGAATGTCGTTCAAATCCAATACGATGAAGTCTAGCCCCTTTGAATTTATCATCTGGTGGAAAAATAATCATTGTCTAAAAGATCAAATTGATAAAGAATAATATATCAACGTTATATCGCTACCTCTTATAATTGAAAGAAAATACACACATATTGATTGTCTATTTACACTCAAAATAAAAGTAAATTGTTATTAAATAAATTTTTAATGACAATATCTGCAATTTTTCTTGCAAATTCATTCATAATTCTTTGTTTTACAAAAAAAATTTGATGTCTATTAAAAAAAATCGTTTTATTTTACTTCAAAATTACAATTGGTTATCAATTGAAAATTTGAAAAATTTTTGTAGAAATACACTTTGGTATTATGTTTCAAAGCAATAGAAAAATTCAATAGAAAACTGTTACAGAAATTACGATAACACTTATATGGCAAAAAATTTCTAAAAATTATATATAAAACAATAAACTAGTTTTACAATAAAAATTACTAATTATTTTTAATAAAAATATATTTTAAAATATTGTTAGTAAAACAATATACAAAATTATGTGTAAAATTTATTTAATTTTTTTTAAAAAAAATTTATTTTTAATGAAAATATAACTGTAACTTTGTTGTACGAGAATTTTCAAGATTTTCCACCATAATTAAATGCGTTTTAAACTGAAGAATGAGCCTAGTTTTGCATTTGGTAACTATTGACATGATAAAAACGTCTATCGTTATTATAAATTTTTTAAATTGCACGTTACTAAATTTTTTTAAATGCTTTTATTTTAATATTCTATCCAAAAAAATACTTTTAAAAAGTGTGGTTTTAATAAATAATAGAATATAATTATTTTTAAAATAAGACAAAATTATATATATATAGTTAGGCCAACCATAAAAATAATATTTACACTTTCTTTATAAAACAACATCATCATGATCTTCTTCATTTGCCAATACATTCTCTTCTACGAGCCCATACTCTGTAATACTTCGATAGTAACGATACAAATCACCAAATAAATCTAAAATTTTTTTTATTGATACATCTGAGTCGCTTATCATTTTTGGTTCCAAAAGATTTTGTAAATGATTATATGTTTCAAAAGGAATTTTTTCAAGGAAAAAATTCTTAGCTTCCTCATCTGACAATCTATTGTCTTCAATATATTCTTTTAGTTGTTTCAACCATTCAGTTGCTTTCATAGAATCTTTATCAAACATGGATACTTCAGGTAATTTAACCATATTAATTTAACTAAAAAAAAGTAATAAATTTTAATCAATAGAATAAACTAATATAAAAAAAGACAAGAAAAAAATAATAATTTTTCTAACTTTTAGTTAAATATTTAAGAATGCATAATTTACTATGTATTTTTATATAAAAATGTTTAAAAAAAACCTTTTATAACATTCAATAAAAAAAAAGAAAAAAAAGATTTATATAGTAAAAAAACATTTGTCATCGTTTTATTTAGAATTTCTATTATATAAAAAATATATATATTTACTTATATATAATTTTATTTCTACTGTTGTTTATAAAAAAAAATAGTGAAATGAATCTGGAAAAGTGATTTGGTTATCCTGAAACAATATCATATTCTATTGAATTGTCTTCAGTTTTTGATGTTTCATCAACTATTTCAAAACGTTCTTTTGGTTTTTTTATGGTACTTTTTTCTATCTCATAATCAAAAACAGATGGGGTAACTCTTTTTTTAACCCATTGACTATATTGACCATTTCTAACAAAACTTTGAATCTCATTAAATTGTGAATAATCGTCTGGTGTTTTTGGTATATAACTTTTTATTAGTGGTACACTACCTTTTCTAGTACTTTTAGATTTTTGAATTAATGAATGTGTAAAATCACTTGGAAGATTAATAAAACTTTGATTTAGATAAGTACCATTATTTATTAAATTAATATTTTGAATATTTTCATCTTTACACTGGGCATTTTTTGAAACATTATATTCAATTATATCTTCAGGTTCCGTTACTGTATATGTAGTCTCTTCAATATTTTTACTTTTATTCACCTCTTGACCATTTTTATTATTTTTTTTGTAAGTATTTTCATTTATTTTACTACTTTTATGTTTGTTATTGTCCCGTTTGACAGTATCTTTTTCAATATTCTTCATATTATTAATGCAAGATGTAGTAGAATTACTGTTATCAATTTTTTTAGCTTTCATATTGTTATCTGATTTTTTAAAAGAAAAAGAATTTGTAGATTTATGAATTCTATTTAATTTTTCAATTTCATTATCACTTAAAGCTAATGATGGGCGGAAATTAGAAGAAGATGTAGATTTTTCAATGGCATCAGATGAACATGAATAAAATATTTCTTTACTGTTTTCATCACTTTGACTTTTTGATTTGCTATTTTTTGAACACTTAGATTTTTTATTTCTTTTTTTCTTCTTCTTATTATCTTCCTCATTAGATACTTTATTTGTTTTTTTAATATTATCTTTGTCTTTGTTATCACTTTGTGTTGTAGAAGATGAACTTTCCTTACTTTTTTTTCCACTTTTACGATTCGTCGTTACTTTTTTTATATTCTCTAGTTGACTTTTCATTACAGCAATTGTATCAATATTTTCATTTATTTTTGAATTAGAAGATTTTTTTTCCCTAAATTGATATGTTTGTTTTGATGGATTAGATGTTGTACTTTTAGTTGAAGAAACTTCTTTATTTGCATCTTTCTTTTCCAATAATTCTTTATTTTTAGTTTCTTTTTTTGGATCACTCTAAAAAAAACATATTAATAAATTATTACGTAAATTAGTTTTTATATTTAACCTTTTTTTTAAAAGAATTCAAATCTTCTACTTTTATATTACTTGAAATAACATCAGATGTTGTATCTTGAGATTTTGTTGAAATAGAGGTATCTGAAAAAAATTAATATTAGAAAAAATTAATAATCCTATTTTTACTTTTTTTGCTTCCTTTTTTACTTTTTTTAATCTTTTCAACATTTTTTATCATATTTCTTTTCTTTATTTTTCTAAAAATTGTATATCCACAAACAATAATAATGATAAATATTATTGTACCAATTCCAATCCATAAACCAACCCGACGTGTAGTAGGTGTTTCTTTAGGTTTTTCTTTAGGTTTTTCTGTTGATGTGTCAATTTCTACAATATGAGAATTATTTGTCATCATTAAACAAAAAATAAAGACAAAATTTAATCAAAGCAATACTTTTAAATATAAAAAAATTATTTTTTAAATTTTAATATTAATTTTATTTATACAATGTAATGAAAAAATTCTATTAAAACAAAACTAAATATAACTATTAAAAAAGAAATAATTTTTAAAAACTTATTTTTCAAAAGTAAAAGAAGAGTACTTAAATTAAGGGAAAGAAAAAAAAGCATTTAAAAATGTATAAAATTTCTTAATAATAATTATCAATATAACTTGGAAAAAAATAATTTTGAGATGTTGCATTTTTATGATTGTCATTAAAATATCCAAGCATACTATTACTTTTTTCATCAATCATTATTCTATTTGAAGAATATTCCTCAAAATTACTTTCTATTCTTTTATTTTTTGGAATAATATTATTGTCAAAATTAATAAAATCTTTATCATAATTATCATTTAAAGGTGAACATCCAAATGTACCTTTTAATTGTTTATTTTTACCATTTCTTTTTAATATCTTTCCATTTTTAAAAAGTCTTGGTGGTCTTTTAATTTGATGTGTTCTATAATATAAATTACATGGATTACATTCCGGAAATCCATTTATATCTCTTCTCCATAATGTTGTTTCAGTTGTTCCACATGTTATACATGATGAATTTATATGCATAGATGGCTAAAAATAAAAATTTATATTTTATATTATTAAAAAAAATAATAATTTTTTTCTATTAACATACTTTTTTAGATACTCTTCCTTTACTAATTTTTGATACATCATTTTTTTTTTCTTTTTTTGATGATCGAATTAATGTTGGCATTAAATATAATGTTCCTGGATGTGGTGAAATTCTTTCTAATGATGTATCATTTTCAATTTGTGGAGGTGATATTGATGTTAAAGATAATTCATTTGAAGAAAGGCTAGTGTTTTGTTGAAATGTTGGCTTTATTGTTTTATTACTTGAATAAGAATGATCTTTATAATTTTCTTTAATACTATTTACATTTGGTTGATCATTTAATATTGTTGTTGGGGGTATGTTATAAGAGTACAAATCTTTATTTTCATAAATATAACTATTTTTAACATTTTCAATAGTAGTATCCTCCATCCATTGATTATATAAATCAAATGGTTGTGAATAACAGTATGAATCTTGATCTGTATAATAATAATTATCATAATATTGTTGTTGTTCTTGAAATGGTATACAAAAAAAATTTTTTTTATTTTCTGATATAGATTGAGAAGTAATATTTTTAAAATAATTATGTTCTTTAGAAGAGTTATAAAATGTTTGGAAATCAAAATTATCCATAGTAGGTATATTATTAAAAATAATATTACTATTTTGAATTTTTATTTTTTGAGATTTTAAAGACAAAATTACTAAGTAAAAAATATTGTAATTATTTGTAGTTATAAAAATATTACTTTGGTAGGTATATTAATAGTTAGGTGTCAATCATAAACTTTTATTATTTTAATACTTTTTGATAAAATATTAAAAAAATAAAAATTTTAGAAGATAAAGAAATGTTAATATAAAAGAATTTTTAATAATGTTAATTATATTTTATAATATAATTTAATAAAAAAAAAAACGTTTAGATAATAAAAATTAATATTTGTTAAAAAATGATCTACAATAGATAAAAAATTTTATTTATATATCTTTTTTTAAAAAATAAAGTATACTCCATGCTTAAGAATGCCGGCTTGTGTTGTCGGCATATGTAAATATTATTTTTTTTTAATCTAACAAATATTATTACTTTAACCTATATCAAAGAATTCCATAAAACGTATTTGAGTATAAAAAAAAGAACACGCAAACATTTTGATATTATGATTTTTAACTCCAAGCTTTACTTTTTCCATCAACATTATGTTTGACGGTGTAGTAATACACGCAATGATTTTGAAAATATGCTTTTCTTCTTCTTTTTCAAAAAACATGTTTATGAAGTTACCGACTAAAAAAGATTCCTTTTCTTTAAGATACTTGTTTATGAATAAAAAGATATGAAAGAGAAATAAGCTTTCATGTTTATAAAATTTCTTAAAAAAAACTTAATTTAATAAAATTAACATATTTTTTTATAGTTAGAAGAAAAAAAAACTTTAACAAAAACTTTATAATTACATAAGTTTATTATAATACATTTTAATTTTTTTTTTATTAGTAAACTTTTTTTTTTCAATTCTACTATTACATTATTTTTTTTAAAAATAAATTTAAATAATTATTTAATTATTAAAGAAAAATGTGGAAAAGATAAAGTTTTTAGATAAAACAAATTAAAAAAAAAGTTTATTACTAGTTTGATATATAAATGATAAGAATCAAAAAAAAAAAAATTACTGCCTTTTAATTTCATCAATTTGAGAAGCAAATATTTTTTTTTATTCAGAAAACAAATTTTATAAAATGATTTAATCTAGATCATTTATATTAACTTTTGTATACCATATAAAGTAAAAATTTTATTTATTTCAAATTGATAAAAATTAAATTTAATGTTAAAAATTAAAAGAAAAATGACAATAGGAATGGGACTTAATGTGGAAAAAAAGTGATATTTAATAATATTATATAGTTATTTTTTCTAAATATAGAAAAGAATGTTAATTAAATAATAGTTAGAAAAAAGTATATTCATAATATATTCATGGAAAATGAAATATATAATAAAATTTTTAAATATATAAATATTTTTCTTTGTATAATATTAAAATTCACAAAAACATATTCTTTTTAATTTTTCATAATAATAATGTATATATATTAATATCCGTACACATACAAAATAGCAGGTTAGGAATGATAGAAATTTTTTTATAACATTATTTGTTTAAGGAATCTTATAATAGAACATTTTTCATTTACCTTTTCTTGATAAACATTAATTAATGAGATACATTTGATAGAGTTGTATTATTTTTAAGCTAAGAAATAGTTATTAATATAAACTATATTATACATCTTTTGTTGTTGTTTTTTTTTTATTTAAAGCTTAATTTTTTTATGATACTTTATGAACATTATTTCCTTCTGAATCTCCTAATGAAGTAATTCCAGACTAAAAATAATAATTATTATATTATAAAAATTTCTATAAATTTATGCTTACTATATGACTATTTTCATTTGTAATTTTATTATTTTCATTTATTCTATTTTCTAAATTATTATCTTTTTCAGTAACACGAAGAACATTTCCTGTAACTTGATCAACTTTTTCTGGTACCACTGGAATGGAATGTGTACTAACTTGAACACCATTACTACCACTAAAATGTGTCTGCTCATGACCCATTTGTTGTGATCTCTGCCTAAAATTTCTACCACAAAATTGGCAGGTAAATGGTTTAGATCCAGTATGAATTCTTTCATGTTGATCTACATGACTTTTTTGATTAAATTTTTTTGGACAATATCTACAATTATAATTTCTTTCTTGTAAATGAATTCTAGCATGTTGTTGAAGACCTCCACGAGCTTTAAAACGTTTCCCACATTGTGAACATTCATGTGATCGAACAGATCGACAATCTCCCATATGGCGACGTAAAACATCATGGTTTTGAAACTTTTTTGGACAATATTTACATTTTACCATTCCATCAGCTAATGTACGGGAACGTCTAATTGTTTGAATTTTATTTTGAATAGGTAAATTACTAATATTATTACTTCCATTACTAAGAGAACTAAATTGGGTATTCATTAACATTGTTGAAGGATTTTGATGTGAATTGACATGAGATAAAAAATTAGAAGTAGTATTATGTTGAAATGGCAGTTGTGTAAAAGAACTTAATGAAGATGGAGGAAAAGTTAAATGTCCATTAAAATTATTCATATTATTAATAATTCCAGAAACATCAAAAGATTGTTCTGTTTTAAATTGTTGTTGATGATGAAATAGACCGGTGATACCATTAAACTGATCTTCAAAAAATAAAATATATAAATTAAAATATATGTATATAAATTGATAAAATTAAAAATCTACCTTGATGCTGTTGTGAGTGTGGATTTCCAAGAACTTGATTAATGGAACTATCAGCTGAACTTGGTGAATGAGAATTAGGAGAATTAGTATCAGGGGAAGAAGATTGATTAAATCTTCCCCCATTAATTGAAACTTGTGTACCATTATTAAGAGAATCAGTAAAAAGATGACTATTATTAAGAGAACTACTATGGTTATTAATTATTCCACCATGACTATACATATTTTGTGTTCCATCAATATTATTAAAAGTGTTAGTAGATGTAGATAAAGTACAATTTTGCTGTCCACTTCCAGTTAATGAAGCAACAGCGGCATTCATAAATTGTGCTTGAAATGCACTATTACTATCTATGTTGGTATTACCATCACCTAATCTTTTATTATTATTAAAAAAAGCATTATTATCTCCAAGTAAACCAGCTATCATACTTATTTCCTAAAAATATAAAGTGTTTAAATTTTTTTTATAACATTTAAATAAAAATATTTTTTATTTTAATGTGTTAAAGTTAATAATGATGGTAAAAAAAAAATGTAGTATAATAAAAAAAAATTTTTTTTTCAAGAAATTTAGTTTACTAAACAAAAAGTAGTATAAAACAAATAGAGATATAGTTATAATAATTTGTTTCAATAAAATGATAGCTAATAATTTTTCTACCACATTTGCAAATATACATATTTGAATGGTATTAACAAAATATATATGATTAGAGATGAGATATATGATAACTATTAATTCTTGAATTGAGTATTTGATAACTCAAAGTATTTTTCATTTGATAATAAAAAAAAATTATCATTTTTTTCCATTAATGGATATATACTATTAATATTATATAATATAATATTTTAATATCAATTTTAAAAATATAAAAAGAAAAATATAATAAAATCATTTAAATATTTTTACTTAAAAACAAAACTTAAATATTAGGGAAGAAGGTTTGGTAAAATAATAATTATAATATATATATAAATATATATTAAACATACATATGATGAATAGTATATTGTTTATGTTTAATATATAAAAACTAAGTTGATTCTTAAATCCTGATATCCTTTTGTACAATAATTATCTTAAATTTTACTTTCCTTTTATATTGTAAATAGTAAATTGTATATATATTAATTTTTACTTCTAATAAATATTACTTTTTAAATGATTAAAATTTATATCATTATTTGTAGTATCTCATACGACTTTTCAACTAATCAAACTTGTCAAATATTTACTACACCATTTTGATTGACGCTTTTTGGTAATAATATTATATATATATATATATTTTAATGTACCCTAAATATCTTTCTTAATATTTTTATGTTAAATTATAATAATTAAAAAAATTAATTTTATTATTATTTTTTACTTTCACATAAGTTATTATAAATTTTTATTTTGTAAATACTAATAAATTTTTAATAAATTATTTAAGATAATTAATAAAAGAATACTTTTTAAGTTAATAATTATTTTTTTTTTTCATTTTTATATATAAGAAAGTTAATAAAAAATAAAAATTTCTTTTTAATAAAGCTATATTTTATTTTTTTTTACATCTTATTTATATAAATTTTTTTTTCTAAACAAAAAATAGATTTTTTTTTCTACTAAACCATAATTTTATATACTATTTCCCATTATTCTTTTTTTTTTTTAATAATATCTTTTACTATATGATTGAAAAAATAAATTTATTTAGCTTGTTAATCCTAAACAATACTCTATTGTATAATTATTAAATAACTTCATCTTCCGATCAACGCCTATAGAAATAATTTTTGTTATATTTAATATTATCATTTATACATTATTCTTTCTATCTCTTTTTGAAAGGGAAACTAAATTTTTCAATAAATAAAATTACATAAATATA
The DNA here is from genome assembly GCA_029582065.1 of Strongyloides stercoralis. Classification (NCBI taxonomy): domain Eukaryota; kingdom Metazoa; phylum Nematoda; class Chromadorea; order Rhabditida; family Strongyloididae; genus Strongyloides; species Strongyloides stercoralis. The sequence goes on along the minus strand of CM055866.1, from coordinate 12,050,915 downwards.
TATTTTAAAAAAGAAATATGTAGATATTTTAATTCATTCATTATTAGTTAAAACAGTAAAATATATTTTGCACATATTTATATGTAATTTTTTACAAAAGAGCGAAAATTTTTATTAAAATATTTTAAAAAATTGGTCCTCTATCTGATTTTTTTGATTAATATTAAGAAAAAGAAAGATATTATATTTGTATGTTCAATGATAAATAAAAAGATAGAAAGTGATTGAAAATGTAAGAGTTAAAAAAGTGTTATGAAGTGATGACAATATACAGTTTAATAAAATAAAGAATGAGTATAAAGAAGATTTGAAGCTTACAAGTGAATGATGAAACTGCTAAGATGGAGATTTTGAAAAGTGAAAGTTTTTTTTTATTTTATTTAATTTAGCACGATGTTCTTATCTTTAATAATGAAGAAAAAGATAGAGAGGCAGATGAAGAATTTTAACAATATAAAAAAGAAATGTTTTATGAACTTTTAACTGAAGGTATCTAAAGCTATATATATTAAGAAGTTGTTAAAGAAAAATGAAACTTGATGATAGTTTAACTGTCAAGGTAGATAAAAAAAATTGTTGAAAATATTACAAATATAAAAGTAAATAATACTAATTAGATACGTGAGTTATATAAAAGTTATTTTAATAATAAAATAATATATAAAATTTTACCATAAAAAGTTTTTAAGAATAGAATAATTATTTATAAAAATTCTATTTTATATAATTTATATCATTTTTATGTCTACCCTTCCTGTACTTATTTATATGCTTATGCCAATCCTCTTGATTGTATGATATATAGATTAACGGAAAACACGTTTATCTATGAAGATATAAGATTATAAATATCGTAAGGAAAGAAAAAGATTTTTGATGTATATTATAATATGAAGCTTATAATGATTTTAAAAAAGGATATAATATCATCTTTTTTATTATAATATTGTGATACTTAAATATCTTTTATCAATTAAATGTTATAATATTTTAATAAAAAAAAAAATTATATAAAATAGGTAAAATATGTTGTTAAATATAAATATGGTTTAAAAATTTAATATATTAATAATAAAATATAATATATATAACTTAAATAAATACTATAAAAAAGGGTTAAAAAATGCCACATATCATTTAAAACTTACCTTAAACATCTTTGCGCTATTATCTTTTTAACTATACTTGTACAAAATAATATTCAGTGATGGTGTAATATGATAATAGCCTAAAAAGATGTAAGAATGATTTAATATATATAATCACCCTAAATAATGGTGTAAAAATTATTGAAGTAAAAAACTATAGTAAGACATTTTATTATTTTAATTCATTAATTATAAAAAAAAATATAAAAATGTATTAAGATAAACTTTTGAATAAGTGCCTGTCACTGGTCCAGAACCCTAAATCACAAAAAAAGTATGATCCTTAAATGTGCCTGCTCGTTCCAAGTAAAAGTACATAATTTTTTTACTAACAAAAATTAGACTAAAGAAATAATTAATTAAAATATATTATTGTAAAATTGATTATATTAATATAGTATAAGTAACAAAAATTTCCTATATTAAAAAAAAAACTTTTGGTCATTTTACAAATAATATACTTTTTAAATAAATAAAAATTAAAACTATATTACAAAAAGTAACTAGAAAAATAGATAAAAAGTTTTACTCTATAAAAGAGGTAGAATGTGGACCACCTTAAAGCATATACTTACTTTTTGTATTGAGACAATTTTTATAAGCTTATGTCAGTACCGTTACAAAAGTATATATATATATATAAAACAATCAAAAAGTAAAATTTTTTATAATACATTTTTCAATTGGTTTTTAAGTTATAAATAACCATTTACAAAAATTTTATAATGATTGGTAATATAATAAATATAATATACTTTATCATTTTATTTATTTCAAATTTAATAAAACAAATTAATAATATAAAATATTTTTATTCTACTATAACAATATTTTTTTTTAAAAATAAAAAAAAAGTAATTTAAAAAAAATTAAAATAAATTGTCTAAAATATTTATATTAAAGAAATAAAAATAGTCGTATATAAATTTCTATATATTTAACCCTTAAATGTTTTAAATTTTATCATGTTAAAATTTATCTTCAAAAAGTTATCTTTTCATTTTGATTAAGTTAACTTGTAACAGACATTTAATTTTTTGAAAATTTTTTTTTTTTTGACCACACAATAAGTGCAAAAAAAAAGAATGATTAATAGAAGAAATAAGTATGTATGTATGGATGAAAGATTAAATAAGAAAGTCTTCTTTCTATCAAGAAAAATAAAAAAAAAAATTTTTGCATAATCTTTAAAGATTTGAAATGGACATTGGTTTAAAATATTCTTAAGAACAAGAATATATAAAAATAAAATATTTTTGATTAATTTAAAAAAAGGAAAAGATACTCCTCTTAACAATGATTGATAGTTTTTTATTTAAAAAATTTAATGTATACATTATTCTTTTAAGGGAGAATCTAAAACAAAAAGAAATAACTATATTATAAATGAAAAAGTATTATATATATGTATATGTATTATAAAGATATATGTATCACAAGTATTACAATTAATGGCAAAACTTATTTACTTTTAATGAGATATTCATTTGTGGTTATGAAGAAATTTAATGATATTATCTTTTATTTTAATAAAATATATTATTAACATCCTTCCGTTTTTAATATAAGGTAAATAAATTTAGACAGTAAAATAAATTTTAAAATAGCTACATAATAAATTGATATATACTTAATTATATGGTCTTTGAAAAAAAAATAATATTATTTAATTTTGTAATAAAATCATACACTGATTGTCCTATTAAAATATATTTTATATGATTTTTAAATATCACTATTCTCTCACTTTTTTACCTCCTTTTTACATTCATTCAACTTTTATTCATTTATTTATTATATGTGTAATAAAAAAGAAGAATTAATTAAAAATAATTTAATTAAACATTAGAGAAAAAGTTTTAAAAAAAAAGTATAACACCTTTAAATAAAAAAGACTACACAAATTTAACAGTATAATAAAATATTATAAAAAAAAAAAATAAAATAACAAACAAAAAATATACATTTATAATAATGTTAAAAAATGATAAAGGTAAACTTAGCTGTGAATGATTGAGGATAAAGCAATTATTATAAGTATAATTAATCTAAACTTTTGGAAGAAGAAAAAAAAAGAGGAAAATTATGAAATTTTAATTGTTCCTGCCAATGATAAAAGCAAGAAAAAAAAAGTATAATTTTATGTCATTCATTCTATATATATATAGAAAGTAAAGTAATTAGATGAAATGTGTTAGGGATAATTATAAATTGTTGAGATGTTTTTTATGTCCACTAATTTTTTTTTTGGTTACATTCATCCTTTTGGTATATCACTCTAGTTAGAGGATATGTACAATTAGAAGGAAAAAAAAAGAACAATGAATGAAATGGATGGGTGAATGATTTTTGTTATAACACTTTTTTTTAATTCCACAAAAAAAAATGTTTATTATTCAATGTAGGTGGCAATAAAAGGTAAAGTAGAAAAAAAAAGTTAATGTAATTTTATTTAGAGCTTGATTTTTATCAATAGGGTAATTTTTACACTTTTAAATACCTCTAATAATTATATTATTTCTATCTCTTATCAAAGACAAAAAAAAAGAGAGACGGTAATTTTATTTTTTTTTTTAAAAGTAATTATAACTAGCAATTTATAAAAAAATTAATATATATATATATATATATATATGCATATAAGTTTAAAAATAATATTTGTGGAAAAAGAAAAAAATATATATATTTAGCTAGTTTGTGTTAATATAATATACAAGGCACTGGGAAAAAAATTGATAAAAAGTACAAAAGATTTGAATGATGATTAGGTTATATATATTAAATGAATATTCTTATCTATACTAGTAGTTATTGAAGTCATCAAAATATAATTATGTCTACAAATTTTTTTTATATTTACTTTATCAATGTATTTTAATTAACATTCTGATTTATTAAAATATTTTATATTAAATATTATTGAAAAAGAAGAACAATTAAAAAAATATTTAAAAGTTTGAAAGGATTAATATTGTGTTAGTAAATTAAATAGAACTATTTCAGCTTAAATTATCTTTTTCAATTGATAATCTAATGGAACATTACCAAAAGCGATTTTTATTATTATGTCATTCTTTTTATATAATCATTTAAAGTATAAAAACATATTATTTTAATATATTTAAAAAAAAAAACTACTCAATAAAACATTTTAAATTATATTTCTACCTAAAATATTTAAAATAACAAAGTTTATTTTACAATTAAAACTTCCTTTTTAAAGAATATTTTAAAATTCTAATAAAAAAAATTTTTTTATGTTTTAAAATTGTAATTTCATTATAATAATATAAGTATAATAAAAAAAGTACATTTACGTACATTATAGGTTTCATAAATGTAATATAAACAATATTTAAAAGAAGCACTAATTATTACAAAAGATAATAGTAAAAATTTATTAAAAATTAAAAAATTACCAGTATATTCTAATTGAAATACAATTATATACTAAGAAAAAAGAATAATATTTTATAAATTTCTTTACTTTTTATTAATATAAAATATTTTATGATTTTATGATATATTAAAGATAGCTTTTTCCTTTTACTAAAAAAAAAGTTTAATTCAATTTAACAAAATAATTATTCATTTTTATCAGATATATCTTCAATGTTATAAAAATTATAAAAAAAATTGCAAGGCGCTTAGATATAATTATGATAATGTATATTTTTAAAAAAACATGTATTTGTATAATTTTATAACTAAACTAAACCAATTGAATTAATATTTCTCATATTTTCTTTATATATTAGGTCTGACCTCAGATATTTTTTTAATTATTACAAAGTATAAAACACCAAGTTTGTTAAAATTACACGCTTGAGACATTTTTCTTGATTTTTTTTAGCAAAAAAAAAGACCACCATGAATGATAATTCACTTTATAAATTTAAAGTTTTTTTTATTAATTATTCTCTTGAAAATTACTTTTGATACATGAGATAAAATATTCTTTTTATTATAAACCATTAATATTATAAAAATATTTATGAATTTTTATTTTTTATTGTATTTTTCTTTAATTGTCGTAGGAGTATTACAAAATAAATCTAAATAACTTAATTGAACATTTCTTTCTAATTCAAAAAGTTTCTGACAAACTCCTGTTAATTCAAACGCATGTGAAAATTGACATGTATATGCTCCTGTATTTTTAGCTCCATATACTACTTTCCCATCAAAAGTGTTTTTTGGTATCTCAAAGTCAGTTGTTATTTGTGATATTGTTTCTCCCAAATGTTCTTCTATCTCTCTTAAACTGTTTATCTCATCAAACCATATTGTACACCCTCCTCTACCTGCTAATTCTCTATTATTACAATTTTTACCCCTCGAAGGACAACCATGATACCAAACTTTTTCTTCATTTGTTCCAACAAATGATATAGCTAATCCCATTACTTCAGACCTACCTACTCTTCCAATTCTATGAACATAATTAGCTTTATCATCAACTGATGGTAACGTTAAATTAATAACATAAGGTAATCCAGATACATCAATACCTCTAGCAGCAACATCAGTACAAATCAATATACGGGCAGCTTTTTCTTTAAATTTTAAAAGATTTGCATTTCTTTCTTCAGGGGATCGATCTGAATGTAATACAGAACAAGTCATAGATGAACTTTTAGATTTCAAAAATTTTTCTAAGTTATCACAATCTAATTTAGTTCTACAAAATATTATACATTGTTCCATTTTAAGTTTTTCAATAGCCATAGCACAATATTCCATTTTTAATATTTTTATTCCTTCAGAAAGTGTTTCTTTATCAGTACTACCAGGTCTTATATCATTTTTTTTATGTACACCATCAGTCAAAATATTTGGAGAACCTTTAGGTGAGCGTAATCTAATCCAACTTTGATCTTCAATTGGATTAACCATTACAACTACATGATGAACAGTATCTGGAACAGAGTCATGTCCTTTTAAATCAACCCATTGTGGAAAAGACATCATATCATCAGCTATTTTATCTATCATTGGATTATGAAGAGTAGCTGAACAAACAATCATTTGTAACCTTCCAATTCCTCCATTTCCTTCAGTCATCTTTGCATACAATTTTTTTATAATTCCCATTTGGTTATTAGTACCGGACACCAAACTATCAGCTTCATCAAGAACAAAAAATTTAACACAAGATAAATTTATTTTTCCTAATTCAACCATACCAATAAATTTCCCCAATGTACATGTTATTATATCTAAACCATTCTTAATAGCATTTTCTTGCTCCCTTTCTTTTACTCCACCAGAGATAAGAACATTTTTGATTGTAGGAGATTGCAAAAATTTACTAAATTGAGTCAATTGGTCATAAGTTTGATGAGCTAACTCTTTAGATGGTTCTATAATTATACATAAAGGGCTTTTGTTATCACGTTTTATCTTCAAATTATCCCCTCTGTGTGGTGATTTTTCAAGAACTTTTTCTGGACATGAATATAAACTTTTATAATCTGACGTTGGTGGAAATTTAAAAGAAGTCTTTCCAAAATTAACAATACATCCAGCTTGTTTTAAGGCAACTATTGGGTAGAAAGCCTCACTTCCAAAGTTTGATGGAATTTTAAAGGCAGGTGGAAACATTTTACCATTTTTTGAAAATCTAATTTCTTTATCATTTAAATTAAGATAGCATCCAATATAATCACCGGCTTTATATTTTTCTCCAAACTCATCAAATACCTTATTATTACTTTTCATAGCAGTAGCACCATAACCAAAACCACCTTTATCATGTCCAAGATTAAGATTAGCACTTATTAAACCCCATCCAAAACGAAATAATGTACCTTTTTCACAAAAAACTTCATAAAAATATTTTCCTTTTTGTTTAACACCACAAAAACTTCTACATCCACTCCATGTTTTTTCATTACCACTATATAATTTAACTCCATCTGATTGAATTTCTAAAAGTAACAATAATTTTTTTTATAAATTGTTTTATCTAAATAAAAAAATTACCCATAGAAGTACTTTTATCATAACTATTCATTCTCCACGTATCACTTTCAGTAGTAGGTTTTTTTTCAACTTTTGGATTTAACTCTTCTGACAATGTTTCATAAACAATTTGAAGAATTGGAAGACAAAAAGCACCTGTTTTTCCTGAACCAGTTTCTGCAGCCATTAAAACATCACCACCACCTAAAATTGCTGGTATTCCCTCACATTGAATATCTGAAGGAATACTTTTAAGAAATAATAATTTTATTTTTAACTAACTTACCTCCATCCTTTTTCTGTTACAGCTTCACCTAATTCAGGAATAATTCCTAAATCTTCAAAAGCAGCCATTAATGATAAATTAAATATAAAAATTAATATAATATATTGTGAAATAGTCTATCCTGGTTACATTACTCCATATTGAAAAAAACTTTTTTCTTTATAGGAAAGATTGTTCTATTTTGAAATAGAATATCAATCCATAGATCAACAATTTTTTTTCTTATTCTGGATTTAAACTTTAGTTTATAACGAGTACTATACTTTTTTTATTCAAATATATATTATTATTTAAAATAAAGAACTTTAAAATGACAAAATTTAAATTAATTTTTTTATTTAAAGATTAAATTTGTTAATTTTATAAATAAAAAAATTTTTTATAACGTTTTTTAATAAAATTACCAGTCCCTTGAATAAGATAATATATTAATTCTAAATGTAATTTATTTTTATATTATTTTTTTTTTAATTTTTTAATATATAATATAATTTTTTGCCAATTTAAAAAGAAAGATTTTATGTTATAAAAATACTCATAGAAATTGTAAGTGGAATAGAAATTGATTATTGAACTGTTGTAAAAATTGTTCCATAGAAGGTAGAATTTATTTTTTTTTTTGATAGTTGCTTCAGAAACTAAATAAGGTGCAAAAAGAATGCCCATTGCAGGAATCGAACCTACGTCGCCACGGCCACAACGTGGAGTACTAACCACTATACTAAATAGGCCGAAAATTTGATCTCCAAAGTGGCTTATGAAAGCAATACTATGTAGGTAAGTATAATAATTATACTTTTATATTTTACACTTTATTATCATTGATAAATTTTTAATTTATTTGATCATTTTATATATAATAAAATGCTTTATTTTAAAAATAATTATACATATATAAATATTTATTAAGACTTCAAGTTATATCTATTTAAAATTTTAACTTAAACATCTTGTATGATTAATTTATTGGTAAAAAAATTGACTTTTTATCATTAATAATATAAATTTTGATACTAAAAAAAACATGAAATAAATAAAAAAAATATTTTATAAAATATTGTCAATAAAATCAAAAATCATTCAATTCTCACCTTCATAAAAATTTTTTCTGTCACTAATCTGTTTGTATATTGGCTTTATCAATTACACATTTTCTTATTTAAGAACTTGAAAGTAAAAATTTTTTGTCACTTTTATATTATTTTAAACAAAATGTGAAAATTAATTGACACATTTTTCATTGTATCTTTAATGAAGTATTTATATATAATCATAATTTTATTAATTTTCAAATTTTTTAATTCTATTTTAAATTGTAAAATGGAATGTAGGAAAAGTAGAAGTCCTGAAAATTTATGGCCAAAATTGTATAATAATTGTCATTGTATATCTGGGAAAAAAAATCGTTGTCCTGTTAAATTAAATGTTTTAATGTTTAGAAATTTAAAAGGAAAAATTATACTACAAAAAGTAAATTTTTACTTTATTTATTTTTAATTATATATACTTCTATATATATTTAGGCTGTTGTTGATAAGTGTGGAAAATTAAAAGCAAATCAAACAATTTTTAAACAAAAAGAAAAAGAATTTTTCTTATTAAAAAATAATAAAAATAGAGAAAAAAGTTATAAAAAATTAACAAATAGTTGGATGAATAATATTCACAATAAATTGCGTAAAATGTTTGATGATAATATATATTTGCGTTTTGGTCGTTAAAAATTAATCCACATTATATATATACTTTAATACTTATATTTCTTATTTTTTTTAATATATAAAAATTTATTTTACTTTTTATAAATACTGTTAAAATATAACTATTATTTCAATTTTATTTTTTTTTTATTAATATTAGGAAATAGTATAAAAATTTATAAATAACAAATTAAAAGTTTTTACCAAAAGTATTTTTTTTTCTCTCTCTATCTTATCATAAGATTTTTATACAAGAGATATAATATAAAAAATATTATCATAAAATAATATTAATAACTATTTGTTTGTGTACATATTAAATTTTAAAAGTAAATTAAAAAATATACAATAATTGAAATAAAATTATATTATCCTAATTTGAAGGTATAGATACATCTTTCTTTATATCAATATCATTAATTTCCATTATTTCACCATAATCTGTTTCTTCCTTTATTTCATTAACATTTATCTCAGGCATTGTCTCCATCATTTGTTGTTCATTTCCAACTGGACTACAACTAGTAGTTTTCCAATGAGTTCTTAATCCTGAAGGTGAAATATATGCTTTGCTACAAATTTTACATTTGAATGGTCTATCATTCATATGAAGTCTTTTATGTAGTTTTAAATGAACATGTTGGGTAAATTTTGCTTCACATAAATCACAACGATATGGTTTGATATTAGAATGTAATCTTAAATGAGTTTTCAAGTTTGATGTTGAACTAAAACGTTTTTCACAAACATGACATTGATGAGGTTTTTCTCCTGTATGAACAAGAAGATGTTTTTGAAGGTGAGCTAATTGTGTAAATGCTTTCGTACAAATATGGCATGTAAAAGGCCTCTCACCGGTATGTGTACGAAAATGAACTTTTAAATTTGATAATTGGCCAAATGTTTTTTTACATTCTTTACATTCATAACGTGTTTTTCCATTTGAAGGAGATTGCCAATATTTAAATTCACTATTATTATTTTGGGATCCAACTGAAATGGAAGAATTTGTTGTTTCTGATTTAATTAAATTTATTGACATTTCATTTTTTGTTATATTTTCTGTTAAATTTGTTTGACTACTAGCTGGTAATGCTGCAACATTTAATGATGCTAAAGATGGAGAGAAATTTTGGTTAAATTTAAAATCTAATAATCCATTATTTTGTGTAATACTAGCAAGAGATGCAGCATTATATAAAGATTGATAAGGATTTGGTAATTGTGTTTGTCCATTAAAAGCTGTAACAGATGATCCAGTAGCTGCAGTTGCTGCAAATGAAGGTAAAACAGAATCTTCTGCTGCTGCTCTTCCACCATATAATGTTGATGATGATGATAATTGTTGTGGGGTTGGAAATGACAATGGCCACAATGAATTTCCAGCTGTTGCTGCAGTTGCTGGTTGAGATGCTAATGAATTAACAAATGGTTGTAATGGTGTAGATGTAACAGATTGTCTTTGAAAATTTAAACCAGTAGATGCTAATGAGATACGACGCCAATAGTCTTGTATTAAATTTGAAAATGAATTTAATTGTTGTGAATTTTTAAGAATATCTGATGATAATGTTGAGATTCCTTGATCTGGTTTCATAGCTACCGGTCGATGCACAGGATTTTGTATTACATTTGGTCTAATTACAGATGAGGCAGTTGAATTTTTTGCTAAAAAATCTGGCAGTATTGATGAGACATTTGTTTTAGATGATACATCAGATGATTCACATAAATTAGAAGAGATATTTGATATTAAAGCTCCTACATTGGCAGTTTCGTTTATTTTATTAATATTTTTACATTCTATAGAAGGAATAGTTGAAGTATTTATAATTGCACTTGTTTTATTACATTCTGATTTAACTTCAGAAATATGATCTTTCCAATATTCACAAGAAGATGGAACTTTTAGACGATGTGATAATTCTTTACTATACCAAAATAATAATTCTTCATTTTTTTCAATAGTTTTTATACTATAAAAATAAATATTATTATCATATTGACATGCAACTAAATTTTGTAATGATTTTTCTGTAGCAAATTGCACATATTTCATCCAATTAGATTTTTTACATTCACGTGTATCTATTTCTTTGACTATTCTTGCACCAGATTCTGAAAATATCTTCCATTGATGTTTATTAATATTTGCTATTGCTGGTGATGAAGAATGTTTTGATCCAGCTTGTGAAGCTTCAGCAGGCATTATATAACCATCTTCCATTTTTGGATATGATATTTGTCCTGTAACAGGTCCAAATCTAGCTCCTTTTGGTATTGAATCAATTGCATAAATTGCTAATGTCTAAAAAAATTTTAATTAATTTATTAATAATTAATTAATTCTTACAGTTTCATCATTTTCTGTTTTTGCTTTTATAGTTAAATTTAAAGGTAATGATGCTACTGCTTTATTAACTCCATCAACACATCTTTCAATTTTTTTATCAGGAACATGAAAAACACATAAATTTGAAAAATTTTTATCACTCATTTCACTCCATTCATTTGTTCCAGGAACACCTGTAGGAATACCATTACTAATTAAATGATCTGAGGATGATGATGAAGAGACTCCTGAAGAGTCTGTTGTAGCAGGAGAAACAGCTGAAGAAACACCATAATCTGTAGTCATGCTGTCTATAAATAAAATATTCAAATAATCAAAATAAAAAAGTTATATGATAGTAAAAAAAAAAGAAGTTAGAATGTATGTGTAATGTGTTAGAAAAAAATATAATAATAAATTGAAAATAAAATAAGATATAAAAGCTGTTTAGGGATATTTTCTTCTTTTTCAACTCTTATATTTCTACATACTAACACTAAATATATAATAGAAATAGCCATATTATTACAAAAATATACAACAAAGCTTGTTTTTCTTTTCAAACTATATATTGCACAATCTATATATGATTATTACATAAAAAATAAAGTTTTCCATATTTAACACAAGCTTAATTTTTTAACTACCCCATTAGTCAAAACTACATTTAAAAAAAAATATATTATATAAATAGTTATAAGACATTAATGACCATATCAAAAGATCAGGATTGAAGTATACAAATATATTATACATAATTTTTTTATTGACAACAAGGAATAAGAGAATAAAAAATTTTTTTTTGTTAATAGAACCAATACAAAAAATATATTTATATTTTAATATAAATATATATTACATAATTGTGTAAAAATAAACAATAATAAACAAAAATAGAAACTTTATAAGAACATGAAAAACTACAAGTAAAATCTTTAAATATTACTTCTATATTTTTGTTATAATATATAAATTTTGATTTTAGTCAAAAAAAATTTAAATAATTCATTTTAATGTATTATACCATAATATTAAACTAATTTAACATAAGAAAAAACAAAACAAAATAATAAAATCATCCAAAAAAAATGGAAACATGTGGCATTAAAAAAAAGTGGATAAAGAGAATTTGGTAATTTTAATTGTGATAATATTAATGATATTATGAATGTATAATTTTTTTTATTTATCTCCTTACAAATAGCTAGTTTTTAGTTCCTTTGATTACTCTTTTTTTTATAGTCCACCATTTATAGAAGTACTATGCCTTTTTATCTTTTTATTTAACTAATAGAAAAGTTGTTTTTTGATGGAATATTTTTTTTTAAATATAATACAAATTTTTCCTCATCAATCCATTGGTATTGGAACAGGTTTATAGTTATTTTATAAAGTATGGAACAGATATTTTTCTTTCTCTACTATTTTTTTTAAAGGATGCTTATAAAGAAAAAATGTTTTCTTTCCAAAAAAATTCCTCTATTAACTAATATAATAACAACTACCACTTTTATTATTATTATTATTATTATTATTGTTAATGCTACTAACAACAATTAAGGCAAAAAAATATAAGTGAGAGAATTTATTACTTTCTGTTGGTAGAGAAGAAAAATAAAAAAAAAAAGAAAGATAAGGTGAAAAAAGGGATATGATAAAAACTAGTTTTTTTTTATGTTATTAGCTAATTGATATTAATATTAAAGAAATATAAATAAAAAAAATCTAAAATTATTAAACTTACTAATATGATTAGAACCATTGACACACCAAATATCTTGATCATCATCACTAGAAATATTCATTGAGTTCTGTCGTGTATGAATTCTTTTTCTTATTTCTGGTGTTTGCCTTTCAGTCTCATTACTGTTATTAGTAATATTATTAGAAGAAGATGAAACTTGAGTGGTCATAACAAAAGCTGATCCTGTAGCAGCTTGATGTTCTAGATGCTCATTATTAGATAATAATGTACAGTCTTCACCCATAATGAGGGATAAAATATATATATATTAACTATAAAACAGATTTATACTTGTTAATGAATAGATATTAAATGAAGAAAAAATTTAAAAAAAGTATATATAGAAAATGTTTAAATATTAATTTTCTTTCTAATAATAATAAATAATAAAAAAAAATATAATAATATTTCAAAAGAAGAGTCTATGTGTAGAAGAGATAAAGAGAAAATCAAATAATAAACCGATTAAGTAACTTTTGTTACGTAATATTTAATGTCTGGAACAAAAGAAAAAAAATTGTAATTATTTTTAGAAACATTTTAATATTACATTATTTATAATAAAACAATATATAAAAATTACATTAAATAAACAGTTAAAAGAAACTATAGATAAAAAGTTTCAATTACTTTTAATAATATCATTAAAAATAGATACTAAAATAGAGAGTAAAAAAGAAAAAAGAATAATTTTTTATTTACCATTTCAAATATAATAAAGACAATGGCATAAGAATCACTATTCAAATTGTTCCCTTTTTTGTGATATTTATTACATTTAATAAACAAAAGCATCAAGAGATAGATATTAAAATCATTTTTAAAAACTGCAAATAAAACTTTTTTCATTTCCTCTATATAGTTTGATGTGAGTAGGAAAAATTTCAATCTTAATATGGGTCATGGTCGCTTTAACCTAGCCTTTTTGAAAATTTATTTTTATCATACTTTTAACTATTTCTATCTTCAATATCATAAAAAATATAAATAAGGTAGTTTTATTGTTAATTAAGCTATCTTCAATAAGAACTTTTAAGTGTTAGGTTTTTTTTTTATCATATTAGTAACTATTCAATACTTATTATGAGGTAGAACAAATTTTTTTATAATTAAGATAAATATAAGTAAAAATTACTACATAAAAAATTATTTAAATAAAGTGAAAATAGCTAATTAAATATTTGATAATATTAATTTTCTATAACAGTTGTAGACTTATTTTACATTGAAATCTAATTAAATGAAAACACAAAAAAAAATGTAGCATAACCATATATATTTTTAATTAAACAATTATATGTAATTATGTAGTTTTAACAATATAAAATAAAAGTTGAAAAAATTTAAAGTCTCCTCAAATGATTAAATTAAATATTTTCTTAAAATAAATAAATTAGTGTAAATTTAAATAATAACATAAAAAAATCTTTAAAAATTCTGACCTTGTCTTAGTTGAAAAAAAAAACTTTATCTACATCTAATTAATTTTTTCTTTCATAAATAAAGAAAAGAGGTATTAGGATGATAAAGAAAAATGATTGAATAAAAATGGTGAAAAAAGATGTTTAATAGAGGTTGACCAAACTTTACAAAAATCTTTTTGTTACCCTTATACAGAAGAAAATAAAAATGACTTCTTTAAAAATATAAAAAAATTTTTGGGAGGTATTTAAAATTGTAAGCTAAACAATTAACGTAAAATATTATTTGTACATACCTATATAGATATAATTTTAATTGAAAAAAAAAGTTATGATAAAGAATTTATATTGAAAAGAAAGCAAATAAAAATTATTCTTACTATTAAAATAATTTTTTTCCACCTCAAAAATTATTTATTTATATCACTATAAAAAGGTGATGGCAAATAAATTTTAATGTACATTATTATAAATAGATATAAATGTAGAAATGTATTATTAATATATGATTGAGTAACAATAAATATAAACGTCAAGGTACTTCAAAAAGAGAAAAAAAAATTATTGATATATAAAAGGTGATTGAAAATATCTTAATATATTTAATAGTATAATGTTAATAAATTTTTTTTTCAATATTCATTCTCATATCAATAATATAAATCAAAATATAAGTATTGGTACGTACCAGTAATAATACAAAAATTAAATTACTAATTTTAATATATTATTTTATTTTTAAATGTTTTTTTTTTAATTTTTAAGAAAAATATTTAAAAAAAAAGAAAATATATAAAGGGATGAAATATGTATAAAAGAAAAAAAAAGAAAAAAAACGAATAATTGTACTTTAAATGAATAATCTTTTTGTTTGTTAATTAAAAAGAACTTTAAAAGAACAAATATTTTAATATTTAATTAGACTATCTTTAAATAACCAATAAGAATAAAAATATAGTAGAAATTATTATACATATATTAAAATACAATTTTTTGTTATCTTTTGTCAAGGAAAATGTAATATACAATTTCGAGATATATAATATATTTAATTTATTTAATAACTTTCAAAATACTATCATCATCTGTCTATAAGGGGGATGGGTACACTACATCAAAAAATCCGTACCACGGCATTGGCCTTGAATATTGCGCTCTTTTACACCATAATACCTAAACTTATACTAATATATATAATATATTATTACTATACATCTACATATAAATATAATATATAATAAATAAATAAAATGCCTTTGAACAAAGGTGAAAAGAGGTGATGAAAAGTGATTGGGGATATAAGTTTTTTTTTCTTTTTTTTTTTAACAATAACTGGCAATTATTATCATTACAAAATTTTACCCATGACTGTGAAAGTAACTATAACATACATATAAATAAATCTAAAATTATTTTGTATTGACTTTTTTCAAGTTTCTTCATAATGGGACATATGAAAAGGAAAAGAAAAA
Source organism: Strongyloides stercoralis (assembly GCA_029582065.1). Lineage (NCBI taxonomy): Eukaryota > Metazoa > Nematoda > Chromadorea > Rhabditida > Strongyloididae > Strongyloides > Strongyloides stercoralis. The sequence continues at coordinate 12,034,848 of CM055866.1, read as the reverse complement.
ACCTTGAACTACAAATGAGGATCTTTAGAAGGCTAACACCTTTTGCAACAACTATTTTTTTTATCATTTTTAATTTGACTCAAAAATTATTTTTGTGCTAGGTACGACTGTTAAAATTTTATATGTACCTAGTTCAAGGTGATTCGAGGTATTGAAAAGGAAAATTATTCTTTCTCTCAATATCATTTGGCAAAAAAATTAATGTCTACAAAAAATATAGTAGTAAAATTATAAAACATGATAGTGAGTGATAATATGACAAATTTTTTTTTCTTTTTCATAAAAGATTCATTATTATAAACATATTTACATTAAAAAACTTATAAAAAAAAGAAGTGTAATATACATATTTGAACATATATCATAATTTTTATAACAAAATATAACAATTAAAATAAAGAAACATAAAATTATTGAAATAAATTAAAATATTAGAAATAGAAAAAAGCAAAAACAGTTTTAAAAAAGTGATGATAAAGTTACTTTCTCATAAAATAAAATTTAATTTTAAAAAGCATTATCAAAAAGAAAAGAGATATATCAAACATATTGTTAAATGATTTTATACTTTTTATATAATATTAGGTATTGTAAAATATATCCAATAAAATAAAATATTTACATTTGGTTCAAAGTACATTTTATTAATTAACTTTCTCTATTTTTTATATTTTATAAATTTAAGTTCTTATGACAAATTTAAATAACTATTTATTAGAATAATTTTAAAAAATATAAGTAATCTATTATAAAGAATTATATAAAAACTGTTTTTACTATTTAAATAGTTTATTATTTATACTTCCTTCCTGTTTGTTTTTTTTAAATAAAATTTCTAATTTTTATTAAAAAAAATATATAAAAATATGTATAAGGGAAACTTTATTTGATAATAAAAAAATCCAATTTTTTATATAGATATTTATAATTATGTATATAAATTATTTTATACGTTGTTTCTATTTTAATATCCATAAATAAATTAACATTTTTTATCATAAACAAAAGGTAAAGTAAACTATTAATCACCTTATATCACATTTTGAAATATATTTTTATCTTACAATTACTGTCAATTGTAAATTATATTAATCTTATTTTATCTAGTAAAGTTTATTTATTTAAATTCCAAAAAGAACCCGGCACCAAGAGTCTAACATAATATTTTCACCTAATTTCACTTCTTTACAAATTGGAAGAAGGTAACTTATTTTATAATCATTAACCATCCTTCTTTTTATTATTATTATTTTCTTCTTCTCTTTTTCTCTTTGATTTTCATCCTATCATTATTTTTATATTTATAATAATACTGATAAGAAGAAAATGTAATGTTGTGCATGGTACGGCATTGATGAAGAATTATCCATGTTTCTCTCTCTATTATAAACAATATTTATATATATATCTATTTTATTGTATTATTTCTTGAATTTATATTGGAATCAATCATTACAATAGTAGATGTAAGATAATGGAGAAAAGAAACAAATAAATATTACTATTTATATCTTTATTTCATTACTTTGATATCTCAAAATCCGTTACATCTTTTTCACTCCCAAATACATATTTATTCTGTTTAGTAAACTTTTGATAATGACCTTGGCCTTGTAACTTACCTTCTCCCAATTATCTCTATTTTCCCGGCTCCATCGAAGCAAATACTTTTCTTATCATTCTCTTACTGATAATAATGAATGAAAAAGAAAATTACTTTTTTTTATTACTTTTAGACTTTTATTATTTCTTACTTATCATTTATCCAATATTTTTTAATCATAAAATGGTATAATTTATAAAGTTTATTGAAACATTTAAAAAAATATATAAATAATTTACATCAAATATATTATAGTGAAAAATAAAAGTAAATTGTGTTAAATGAAAAAAAAAATAAGCTCAAGGTAACGGTCAAGGATTCATTTAAATAATATTTTTAACATAAATATATAAGTATTTAAAATTATTAATCGTTTTAATGACAAATAAAAATATCAAAAAAAGATGTCTTTTTTTTGATTTATCATTTTTATAACATTTGATATTTTTTCTATAAATAAACAAATAATAAACTTTACAGTAAATAATAAATGAATTTTCATTTTGACAGAAAAAAGCGTTTTTTTTTCATTATAATATATAAATGAATTGCTATAAAAATTTTATATTGAAATCATACTAATTTTACCAAGGCTAATTAATTAAAACTTTCTTTTATAAAATGTTACCTGATAATTTTGAAATAGTCTACTGACTTTGATTATCTAATTTTTTTTATCAAAGAATTAATTTATCATTACAAGAAAGTTATATTTTTAGAAACAATTTAATTTAATAATTGAATAATAAATTAGATAATTTAGTAAAAAAAAAATTTTTTTATTTCATATATATAATTATTTAGATTTATGATCAATACAAAAATTTTTTGTTTATAATTATTTTTATTAAATAATCATATCTCTAACAAGACAATAAAAAATGAAAAAATTAATTATTATAAAAAAAATACTTATTCTGTTTAAAAATAATATTAACATATTTTTAATGGGCATACAAGTTTTCCTGTTTCTAATGCAACACTGAATATACAAAATGCTACGTATGATACAATCATAATAACACCAAAAATTTTATTCATTTTCCATCGAGATATTGCTATTGCTATAACTAAAACCACCAGCATAATAAAGAGCATACCAACAGAACATACTAAACCATATGAAGAAACTGATACATAACTAGCTGGAACGTGTGATGTAAGATTTTCTTTAGCAAAAAATAATAACCATGGTACAGGAAGACTAAAAAAATTTAATAAAATAAAATAATTTTAAGTATTTTTTTAATTTTTAAAATAAAATTTACCCTACGCAGACATCAAAAATGTTACTTCCAATAGAACTACTAACTGCCATATCACCAAGTCCTTTTCTAGCAACAATTACACTTGTTATTAAATCAGGGATACTAGTACCAGCAGCAAGAATTGTTAATCCAATTACTTCTGTTGGAATAACAAATGTTTCACCAATTGTATTTGCCCACCATACCATAAGATAGGAAAAAAATGCTATCCACATAATTGAGAAAATAAATGTAATTGGAAACCACTTTTTACATTCTTCTTTCCTTACATCTGGTATTGTAACCCATAAAGGAAAAAGAATTGGCGCAAGTGATAAGTATATTAATTGTTTATGCCAAATATCTGGCCATGACATGTCTAAAGGTTTCTCTTCTGTCTCTTCTAAAATTTCTTTTAAAGCATCTATTTCAGCTTTTGTTGATCTTCTATCACTTAAACCTTTTGAATCATCCCTTCTAATAATTGTTGATGTTGTCGTTTGAGATGAATTATTAACATTTCCTTTAATAGTTGTTTTAATTGTAACAAATTCTTTTTCACCATTTGATCCAACAGTAAGAGGATGTTCTTTTCTATCACCATTTCCATTCATTGAAGCATTCTCTGAACCTTCACCTTCAGTTAATGGATCTAAAGTATGTGACATTAATTGCATTATACCATTTCTAAACATAGCTCCAGAATGTAATATTGGAATTGATTGTCTTCTTAAAGAAGCTGAACCTCTTCTAACACCTCCAAAACTTCCAGATCTAGTCATATTTGTTATATCTCCATTCTGATATGATTGTGCCTCAAAATGTTGATGAGTTTCTGCTTTATTATTATTAATTAATGGATTTTCAACAACTTTACCTTCTTCTAAATTTCCAAAAATACCATTTCTTTTATCTTCTTCAAGTTCATTTTCCTCTTCCTCTTCTGAAGATTGTCCAAGTAATTTAACTTTAACCCAACTTTCAATATTTTCATTACATTTCATAAACATTGAATATATAATGTAAACAATAAATAATAAACCAGCTTCCCACCATACAATTTTTTCATCAAGAAAAAAAACTACTAACATAAACAATGATCCAATATAAAAAGTAACATCCCGAAAGAGTGGCCACCAAGTAAGATGGAGAACAGTTTTAGAAAATAAAGTACAAAAAGCTAAAACACAAAGAATATTAAAAGTAGCACTACCAACAATAGTTCCAATTCCAACATTATTTTGAGCAATAAAAACTCCTATAACTGAGGTAAAAAATTCAGGTGCCGACCCACCAGCAGCCATAAATGTTGCCCCAGCCACATCCTCAGAAATGTCAAATTTTTCTGTTATAACAGATAAAGATGGTACAAAAAATTCATCACAAACTATTGCTAAAGCAATAAACATATATATTAATCCAACTAAATGAAGAATAACTGAAAAAAAAAGATTGATGATATAATGTTTTATTCTATAATTTAGTTTTTATAATAAGGAAAAAAAATATAGTAATTAATAATCTATTTTATATGAAGTAATAATATAGTAACAACAAAGAAAAAATAACATGAAATACAAAGACAATAATTAAATATTAATAATCAGAAAGTGATATAATATAAAATAAAATAAAAACATACCAGCTCCTTTTTGTCGTTGTTGAAGGGAAAAATAATCAGGAGGAAATTGAGAATCATCTTCAATAATAATATTTTTAATTCCCTTTTGACTATTTATATAGCTACCATTCCTGAAAAATGATATTTAGTTGTTTAAAATATATTTATAACAATATTTTTTAATATATTTATATATATAATATATTTCTTAAAAAGGCAAATAATGTAATATTTTAGAAATTTATATTGAAAAACATACTCTATTTCACATTGTGACGAAAGAAAACTTAATAATCCTCTTTTTGTACGTGTTGGTGTTATTAAAGTATCCTCCGCATCACGTTTACTTCTTCTTTTCTCTTGAAAAAATGAAAAAGAAGATTGTGATTGTGATTGTATATTAAAAACTTCCAAGATAGTAATAATAGAAAATGATACTATTAAAAGAGAAGGAAATATTATTCTTTTTAACTTCAAATACCTTTTCATAATACCATCTAAAACAAAATAATAATAAAAAAAAAATAGTAAGTGGTATAAAATATATTAAAAAGCAACGTGAATAAATTATATTAAATATTTATAATAATATATAGGGATTTTTAAAATTAATACTATACTCAAATTAATATTTAATTAATCTTATTCACTAAATTAAAATTATTATTCAATTTAAAAAAAAATATATAATTAAGACCTTTTTTTGCTATAATAAACGATTAAAATTAAACAAATTATTTATTTTTTATTTAAAAAAAAATAAAACTTTACAATATACAAAAGGAAAGAAGAAAAATTTAAAAAATATTATCAATCAAAATTAAGCACATTTTTATTCATATATTTATATATTTTAAGATAATCTTTTTTATGCTTTTCCTTTTTTTTATTAAATCTCATTGAAGAACATATACTTTTTTAAGTAAGGATGGTTTTTAAACCAAAAGATAAACAAAAATCTCAATTATTTTGTTCACTTCAAATATACTAATATATATATAAAAAATATCTAAACAACTTTTCTCCTGTACACAGATGACGTGATATTGAAAAAAGAATATTGAAAAAATTTTTAAAAATAGAATTAAATTAACATTTATTCTTAACTACATTATAATAATTTTAAAAATAAAAAGACAAAGTAATAATTGAGTAAGTATTCCTATTTTGTCTGAAAGAATAGAATAAGATTAATCTTTTACTATTGTGATTAGTATCATTCTTTCATCAAGATTTGATAATACTATAACAAAATAGAATAGTTATCCATTTTGTGAGAGACGAATAAAAAAAAAATAAATAAAGATAGTTAAAAATTTTTAATGCGTTTTAAAAAAGAATATATATATATTTAGCATAACTTTTTGTCTTTGGTTCTGTAATATTTTTAAAATACACTACAAAGTGTAAAAGTATAATTTTCTTTATTTTATTTTTTTTCCCAAAATAATAATAATAATAGTAATAGAAGTAAGACCTCAAACTTTTTAGTTATTGACATACGCAAAAAAAAATGAATATTATTATTTATAATAAATAAGAAGAAAAATAAAAAATTTTTAAAATATATTTTTTCTTAAAACTTTAACCTAATCATATGCTAAATAAATTATTTTAAGTAACATATAAAATAACAAAGTTAAAATAAATTGTAAGTACATTTTATAATAAATTGAATAATAACGTTTTTAATAAAAACAATATAAAAAAAACCAACTTAAGAATATAAAAAATAAATAAAATAAATATTACACTTCTTACAAAATAAAAAGTATACTAATTTTATATTTTTCTATTTTAAAACAATTAACAAAATACATTTTATATCTTAATATACAAAACTGTATAAAAATAAAAATAAAAAAACAATAACTTAATTAATATATCTAAAAAAACATATAATTGTATTAAATGTATACATTCAAAAAATTAATTTTTTGATTACTAAAAGAAATATATAAGAATTTTATAATATATTATTTAAAAATAAATATTAAAACCCAAAAATATTTAGCACAATAAAAAAATAATATAAATAAAATTTTTTTTTTACAAAATTATATATTTTTTTTTTCAATAGTTGATATAATTAAAGGAATATTTTTAAAAATCTCCTTTAAGTCACTAGTTCCCTTAATAATAATAGTAGGTGGTTCTTTACTTAATAAAAGCTTTTAAAATATAGTTAAATAAAAAGAAAAATTATTAAAAATAAAATAATGTAAAAAAATGTTTTTGTTATAAAAATAGTGAATAAAAATTATATTTAAAAATTGTTATTTAAAGATAAGTAAAATGATATATAGATTGTGATTAAGGAAAAAAATCTCCTGCTGTTGTGTTTGGTTAGAAGTTTTTCAAAATTCTTTTCATTGTATATGTTTTTTTTTCTATTGTTATAATTTAAAAATTAAAAATATGTTATTTTAATTTTCATAAATAAGAAATGGTAAAATAGTAAAAATATGGAAATGAATTTTGATCATCTTTTTATAAAGTAAAAGAATAAATGTTAGCGTAACAAGATTTTGAGTAAAAATTGGTTTAAAGGAAAAAATATACATTTCCTAAAAAAATTTTTAACTTTATGTACTGGAAATTATAAATTTATTAACCAATCGGAAGAAAAATAAATAAATAATAAGTTTTTGGTTTTTCTTCAAACTTAAAATAATATTAAAATTAAAAAATCATAATGAATAAATTTTTTAAGTATATAAAAACTTTCTTTTTAAAGTTTCTATTTTCTTAAAAATATTTATTTAAACTATCTTAAAAATAAAATATTATAATACATTTTTATAAAAAGCTATTTCTTTAACATAAAGAGGGCATATTATAAATATATAATATTTATTAAAAAAAATATAGTAAGGTAAAGAAAAATTGATAAAATGATATTTAAATATGTATTACGTGAGACAAATAAATTATTTTAAATAGTTGTATAAAAATGAAATGTTTAAGAATTTTCTATAGTTGCGCAGGATAAATTTTATTATTTAAAAGAAACAAATTATAATGTTTAACATCAATATTTTTTATGACTTTTAGTTTTGAAGAATTTTTGTAAACAAAAAATACATTTTAAATTATTATTTTTAATATGTTTTTTATAAAAAAAAAAGAAAATGTTTTTTATGTGTATTAAATAAATATGACATTTATTAAAAAAAGCGTGATTTGAAGAAAAGAGTATTATATGGCAAAAAGATAAAGTTTTTAAAAATATATAAAAAGTAATGCTTAGTTATGAATATATTTAAATTTCCTCATTGATTTTAATATTTTTATAAAAAAGAGATATAATAAATCATTCAACCATTAAAGGTTGTCCTTTTCTTATCAGCTAAATATTAGGAAAAGAATCATTTAAAATTATGGGATTAAGTTTTAAATATTCTTCTTTTTTACATAAACTACTCATCATAAGAGTAGTAAATTTTTTCTTTTTCTTGTAATTCTTTATTTGTCTATTGTTGGGAGTAATTCTATCCTAAGTTTATTAAATAATCAGAAGAGAATGCCATTTTATATTACCTAACTTGGGATTTATTAAAAATACAAAATAAGACATAAAATTAATTAAAACAAAAATTATATAAATATTTTATACATTTATACTATTAATTTTATTTTCCACTTTTTTGTTAAGTAATAAAATTTTTTAAAATGTTACTTGTTTTATAAAAAATTAAATATGTCATTTATAGTGAAAAATGATTTCATTTTAAAATTTTGTTAAATAATACTAAAGTATTAAAGCCAAATATTAAAAATTTTTTTAAATTTTAATATATTTAAAAAAAATTTTATTCTAAATATTTTTACAGTATAACTATAAAACTAAAATAAAAAAAATGATAATGATAATAATATTAAAAAAAAATATACTTATATACAGGTACAAAAAAAAGTTTATATTAATTACATATGTAGTACTTTTTTTAATCTTAAATTATAAGATTATACATTTAATAATTAAAAAGAAAAGAAACCAAATTAGATATAAAATGTAAAAAAAAATATAAAAAAAAGTATTACTTAAAATTGTAGAAATGATAAAAGATAAATAAAAATATGAGGAAAAAATAAGTTTATAAGCTTTAAATGTAATTCCTTTAAAATTTTATTTTCTTTAATCAACATTGTTAAATCAGGCAAGAGTTAAATAAGAGACATTAAATTTCTTTAAAACTCTCTTCAATGGGAAAAGTTGATATAGTATATATGTAAATATGGAGGAGAAAAGGGATATATAAATATGTATATTTTAAAAGTTAACAGTAAAAAGAAATAGTAAAAGATAATAAATTAGATTTTTAAAGTTTAGTTATCATTTTTAGAGATGATGATGTAAATGATTAGGTAAAATTTATTTAATTTACATTGAAAAAGGAAGTAAAGAAGCCTTATAAAAAATAAAAATTTTTTTTTACTTTTTTATATATTCACAAGTTTATATTATACTCCAACTTAAATTATATATTTAAATAAAATAGACAAGTAAAATATGTTGATAAAAAAAAAAGAAAGATGTCAAAGTTATAACAAAATTTAATAAATATGCCAATATTAATAGAGAGATCTTAATATATACTTTAATTTGTTAAAAAAAATATTAATATAAAGAATTTCTTTTAGTTATTAATATTTTTTTTTAAAAAAATGCTATCATAATAAGAAATATATATTTAAAATAGATAATTATTTATTTTTTTATAAATTTATATTAAAAAGTTTATTTTTATTAAATACATATCATCATTAATACTTCCACTATTGTAAAAAAAAAATTATTTTTTTTTAAATTATAAAAAAAACCAAAAATTAATTTTTTTAAAAACATTAAATAAACAAAATAAACAATTTTTTTAAAATTCAATATATTTTATTATTAAATTCTATAAAATAACAAATGCTCCATGTTAAAATATACATAGAAAGCTTTTAAGACAACAGATTATGAAAAATTTTAAGGATTCTGATAATGACAAACAATTTATGAAAGAATATTTTTATAGTTAACTATTACGTATACATAAACATGTTATATTAATTTGTTTAGATTTTTTTTTTGCCATAAAAACTTGTAATTAGCATTTTTATCAAACTTATTATAAACACCAGATGGATGATAGAAAAAAAATGGAGGAGTAAAAAATAAAATTAATTGATTTTTTAAATACAAAAAATTATAAACGATCTTTAAAAATTTTTTTAGACTAAAGAAAAATACTTTTTTTTATTTTAAATTATTTTTTTAATACATAAAAATACATTTTTTTATCGCTTTAAAATTTATAAAAAATAATATAAACAAAAAAAATATATGTATATATATTTTTACAATAAATAAACTATTTAAATAAACATGTAAATAACTTTTAAAATATTAAATTAGTTTAATAGGATAAATAACATAAGAATAATTTATTTTCAAATAAATAAAAATAAAAATTTGATGTTATTTTTTTGTTACAAAAAAGTATTCTAAGAAAATTAAATCGTTTTTATATTATATTTTTTTAACTTAAAAAATAAAATAGATCATTTTATGGGCTTTCTTTTTAAATCTCTCGTTTGAAATTTTATAACAATATAATAAATCAGTTTTTCCATCTGTCCATATTTTTATATAAAACATTTTTAAAAAAATCTTAAGTTAAAAAAAAGAATAACTCAATCATTTTAAAATTTTTTTTTAGAAATTTATTGAAAATTGCTTAAATATCTAGAAACACATCTGGAGTAATTTAAAAAAGAAATGAAATAAATATTAAAATATAACAAATTTAATTTTACTTTACAAGAAATAATATAATGTTATGAAAAACTATTTATATGTTTAAGTAAATACCTTCTCGACATTGTAAAAAATACCTTTTTTTATTTTTGAAGATATATTTATAAGAACGCAAATGTATTGCCTTATTTTCGTATACAAATATCAATAATAATGTTCATACTATCACTCAAAAAGAAAAAATATTTAATTATAGAAATCATTAAAAATTTAACATAAAACATTCACTATTCATTTAAAACGAAAAGAGGAAAATTAAAAAAAAATTTTGTTGTATAAAATAATAAATAGAAACTATTAAATTTTTAAATACCATAAAATGAATATTTGAGTAGTAAATAGTTGATAAAAAAATGTATATATACCAAAAAAAAAACGGGATGAAGTATAAATTAATTGAAGAGTGGGAAAAATTTAACAAAGAATAAATAAGTAGCTTTTAGGGTAAAAGTAAATATAAAAAAAAAGTATTAATCAAAATCTATTTATATAATAGTCTCCTTTATCTGATTTTTCCTCTTTTTCTTTTATCATTTTTTTTAACTTTAATATAGCAAATAAAAAAATATAAAATAATTCTTTACAAAACTTAAATATTAATTTTTATCTAAAATATATATTAGAAAAAAGTTAAGTCTGAATATACATATTTTTTTTTCCTTAAAATAGTAAATTTAATTTTTAAAAAGAAATTTTTTTAGATATCAATATGAAAATTAAATAAATATTTTAAAAAATACATGTACTTTCTTTAAAAATATAGAAGAAAAATCTTGTTTGAATATAAAAAAGGCATATCTTTTTTAAATGAGTTTAAAATTAAACTAACTGCCACCTCAAATAATTGTTTTTAAAATATGGTTTTTTTTTTCATAATCAGAAAACAATTTAATTCCTTCTACTTCCTTCATTATTACATGGAACTAGAAATTTTACTTATTTTTTATTTTATTACTACACAATTGTAATAATAAAAAAAACTAATAATAAATTATTTTTATTTCTCAACAACTTTGTTTTTTTACAACTGTAAAAACTGTTTTTAAATAAAAAAAAATTCATACAAAAATAATTAAAAAAAAAAATATTTAATTTTATCAGCATACTTTTAAATTACAATACAAACAATTTTTTTTTCTTATGTATACTTTCTTTTAAAAATCTTCTACATAGAGAGAATTTTGTTAATATGATTTATATTTTAATACCATATTAAACTTTCTTCCACTCCAATATATGTAACCTAAAATAGTAGAGTAAAATATTATTATCAATTTATCCCAAAATTAATTATTTGGTAACTTGATGAAGAGCATGAGCTAAATATTCAACATTTTTTGAAGAAACTCCAGCTACTGAAATACGGCCATCTTTTGTAAGGTAAATTGAATATTCGTTTGTAAGTTTATTGACCTAAAATTAGTGTTAATAATTAATTTATAACTTTGTTTTGCTTTGTCATATAAAAACATACTTGTTCTGGAGTAATTCCTGTAAAACAGAACATACCAATTTGATTTGTAATATGTTCCCAGTTACGAGTACTTCCTTCTTTCTTTAACAAACTTTTTAATTGTTGTCTCATTGAAATAATACGATCAGCCATTGTTTTGACATCTGTCAACCATTGTTCCTTAAGTGAAGGATCTGTTAAAATTTCTGTTGCTATACGTGCTCCATGAATTGGAGGATTTGAAATAACTGGCCTTATTTGAATCTTTAATTGTGACATTACTCTGTCAGCTTCATCTTTATCATGACAAATAATGGAATAAGCACCAACTCTTTCTCCATAAAGTCCCATATTTTTAGCAAAAGATTGAGCTAAACAAAGATTATGGCCTTTTTTAGCAAAATATCTAACTGCTTGAGCATCTTTAATAATGTCACCAGAAGCAAAACCTTGGTATGCCATATCAAAGAAAACAAATAATTCTCTTGATCTAACAACTTCTTCTATTTTTTGCCATTGTTCAAAAGTTGGATCAACACCAGTTGGATTGTGTGCACAGGCATGTAAAAGGATAATAGAACCTTTTGGAATTTTTGATATATCCTCTAAGCACCCTTTCTCATCAAAGCCACAAGTTGCTTTATCATAATAACGATACTGTTTGACTTCAACTCCTGCATGTTTGAAAACTGGAACATGATTTCCCCATGTTGGTGTAGGTTGGTAACAAACTTTAGGTCCAGAATGAAAAGCAGATAAAAAGTTAGAGCCTACTCTTAAAGCTCCAGTACCAGAAATACTTTGAACAGTAGCATTTCTTTTTTCACTAATTATAGTACTATCTTCTCCAAAAGCAAGTTGAGCTGCTTTTTTAGTAAAATCTGGTAATCCAGCAATCCCAGCATATTCTTTGTCAAGTTCTTTCTCTATAATTCTTTTTTCAGCAGCTCTAACAGATGGTAAAACCCATGGTTTTCCTTGATCATCACGATAAGCACCAACTCCCAAGTTAATTTTTTTATCATTCTTATCCCTTTTGTAAGCCTCCGTCACACCAAGAATAGCATCTGGTGGTCCCATAGGAACATCTTTAAACCATCCTGATAATGGACGTGTAGATGTAGTAATAATTGTCTTAGGAATACGAGATAACATTATTTGAACTAAAAAAAGATATAAATAAATATGTATAGAGTATTATTACAATATAATATGTATTAAGAATAAGAGTAATACAATAACAACCAATAAAAATAAAAAATTTGTTAAGTATTAAAAAAAACTTTTTTTAATATATATTGTAATTTTAATATATTTATATATATAAAAATTTATTTAGCCATTAAAAATATATTATATAAATTTTTATCTAAATAATAAAGTACTATCATTTATGGAAAAAAAAGCTGTAAAAATAAAATAATGGAAAGTTATTTCAATACTTAATCAAATTATTTGTATAAACTAAAAATTAATATCCTTGGCAAATAGAAAATAAAGTTAAAACTAATTTTTTATCGATTTTAGGCTATGTGAGAAGTCTAATATTCTTCTTGAAATTATAAAGAATATTGAAAGAATGAAAAATATTTGTAAAACTCACGTAGCATTTTTATTTTTTTTTCTCTGAACCTTATTTTAAAAGCTAAAAGTTTTATCTTATTAAAGAACAACTCATTATATAAATATATCTAATTTGTATTTTTATACATAATAATAAAAAAAACTTTTTTCTTAAAATTCACGTTAACACTTGTGAAAATAAGTGTTCCTAAAAATTTTAACTAGTTTGAGATTTATAAACATACTTTTTGACATAACAAATTAGTATTACATAAAAAAATATTACTAAAAAAATAATAAAAATAATCGTTTTGGTATAGTGCTTACACAAATATAAAAAAGTTGCTTCAATTATTTTAATTTAAAATAATATACTAACTTGATATAGGTAGAAAATTTTTAATAATAAAAAGTTTGAAATCTTAACAAGTGTAATAAAATTTTACTACATAAAATTTCTTTAATAATTAATGACAATTTGCTTTTTATTCAGATAACTAAACATCTATTTATATTTATTTTATAGTTTCAAACTCAATAAATTTATTTATTCGAAATATTTAATAAGATTTATATAAAATTATTAAATTATAGTATGTTTTAGTAATGAATATATACATATACTTATAAAAAACAGTATATTTTTTTTATAATTAATGCTTTTAAAATGCATATCTTTGTTTTAATTTTTCATAAATTAAGTCAAGTTTTTCTTGGTCCTTTTTTCAACACAACCAAGATTCCTAATATATTTAATTATTATTAAATTATTAAACATATTAATGGGTTACTTTATTGCAGTAATGTAAAAATTGTATAGGACAAAATCTTTCTTAATTACGTACATTTTTTTAACTTTTTTAAATAAAAAATTTCATGTAAAATAGTAATAGATAAATAAATGATGGAATAAATCATTTTGGAATTGTTAAATTTATCAGTCAAAACATTTTCTATAAAAATTTTTCTATAATTATTTTTATTTATTTTAACTTTATATTATTATGAAATACAAACTACAAGTAAAAAATTATAAATTTAAAATTTATTTTCTATTTATTTTTCTTTTTTAGTGACCTTAGTGATTTTATATTTCCTATACACAATCAAATCATTCATTCAAAGAGTAAAATTTTTGTTTTCATCACTTAAAAGTTATCATTATATTAAAAAACAAAGATCAATTTTAAATGATGGATGAATTGATATATAATATATATGTATACAATTCATATACACTTAATTTATTCACCTTGCATTACTTAAATACAAAGAAATTTTCAAAAAATAAACAATTGAAAAAAAAATTAAAATTTATTTATTTAGAACACATTTTTGAAAAATAATATAAAAGAACTTATTGTATATTAGAGTTAAAATTCTAAGGTTTTTAAAATACTATTATAAACCAAAGATAACTTTATATTAATGTAAAAAAATATGTCAAAAAAAGTCACAGAATCTTTATTTAAGTGATTTTTTTCCAATTATTTTTTTTACCTTAACAATCGAATATTTTTTGATGTGTCTTAAAAATTAAAAAAGATATACATTTGCTTAAACCATTAAAAAAAAGGCAAACAAATATCCTTAGATATTTGTAAAAAAAAAGTCAATTATATATATATATTTTAAAATGTTTTGGACTATCAAACATTTTGTAAAAAATAATAAAATATTAAAAAGTTTAAATAGCTAAATTTTGATCAAGAAATAATTTTCTTTACCATTTTTCTATCTAATATACATAAAGAATAGAAAAAACTAGGATAAAATATTGTAATATTAAATTAAATTATATATCAATATCTAAATTATAATGAGAATATTATTAAAAACAAGTTATATATTAAAATGCAAAAATAAAATATAAAATAAAATATAAAAAAAAAAAAACAAATGTTTATTAATATTCTTTTTTTATATGGAGATTATAATTTATATACAATATAATACTTTTTTCCTACCACTATTTTATTTATTATTTTGTATTACGTGGCTATTTGGTTAATTATTAAAAATATATTTTCTACTTATATATTATTTATACATTTTATTATAAAAAGGAAATCTAATAAAAATATGTTCGCTTACTTTTTTTTTTAAACTTTTATTTTAATTATTAGTCGCATATTTAAAGTAATAATAAGACTTAATTTTATTAATATTTACATTATGTATATCCAATATAATTAAACACAAACATGTATATATATATTTTTTTTATATAATTTATAGTAATAGTTATAATTATAAAATAATAGTAATTACGAAGCAATCGCAATTATATCGTTAATTTTTTTTTATATACTTTTATTTCATAACAATTTTTGTTATAAAATAAAACATTTTTGTTTATTTTAAGATATCTTTTTTAATATGGCTCCAATTATAGAAAAAAAACTACCTATGGTAAATATTGGTTTATTGTCATTAACATCACGCAATGGATCAAAATTAACGACACTTTTATCAGAGGTTAAAGATCTCATTAGAAAAAGATTATACATACGTGTAGAAAAATATGATAATTTAATTCATGAAATACCATATATATATTTAGAAGCAACTAAAATATGTCCAAATCTTGATGTATGTGTTTTGTTGGATCCTAGAAAAGAAATTAATTATCAAAAATTTTTTGGAGACAATGATGTTAATGAAAAAAATATTGCTATAAAAAATTTTACAGAATATAAAAAACCTTATGATGCCGTTGTTATTGGAGGTACTTTTGATAGACTTCATAATGGACATAAAGTTCTTATTAGTACAGCTATTCTCCATGCTTCAAAATATGTTGTAACTGGTATAACAACAGGTGATATGAATAAAAGTATTTAAAATTTTTGAATTTCATAATATAATAATTTTTTTTTTGTAGAAAAAACTTTATATCAATTGATGGAAAGTTTTGAAGACAGGAAAAGAGGAGTTGATGAATTTATAAATGATGTTAGTATAGGAATTGAAAGTAGAAGTGAAGGTATAGTAGATCCTTTTGGGCCCAGTATTGTTGATCCAAACTTAAAACTTATTGTTACTAGTGAAGAAACTAAAAAAGGTGGTGATGCTGTTAATCTTAAGCGCAATGAAAGAGGTCTTTCAACTCTTGATACTTATGTTATTCCTTTAATTGATGGGGCTGATGAAGTTTTAAAAGAAGTTAAATTAAGTTCATCAGCGAAAAGAAGATCATTGTTAGGAACTATTTTAAGAGAACCTTTATCAAAAAATATTCCTTCTTCTCCTTATATTATTGGAGTTACTGGTGGTATTGCTTCAGGAAAATCAACAATTGCTAAATATTTAATAACAAAGAATATTGAAGTAATTGATTGTGATAAATTGGCCCATATTTTGTATGATGAAAGTGAAGATCTTAGAAAAGATATTGTTAATGAATTTGGGGAAAGTGTTTCAGATGGCAACAAAATCAATCGCAAAGTTCTTGGTTCAATTGTTTTCAGTGATAAAAATAAATTAAAAAGACTTAATGAAATTGTATGGCCTAAGATTGCCAAAAAAGCTCAAGAAATAATAAAAAACAGTAAATCTCCTATTATTGCAATTGATGCTGCCGTATTACTAGAAGCAAAATGGGATATTTTTTGCCATCAAGTTTGGACAGTTTTTGTTCCAAGAGAAGAAGCAATCCAAAGAATTATTAATAGAAATGGGTTATCAGAGGATGAAGCAACTAAAAGAATAGATAGTCAAATCAGTATTGAAGAAAGAATATCTAAAAGTAATGTTGTATTCTGTTCTCTTTGGGATGTACATGAAACACAAAGACAAGTATCACTAGCTTTAGAAACAGTTAAAAATAATTACATTGAAAAATAATACTTTTTTTTTATTTGAATATAAATCTTAAATCCTATGGAATAAATAATAAATTAATCTTTTATACCTAAAGCTTCTTTAATAATTTTCAAACATTCATCTGAACCCTTTCTACATTCTGGTGAGACATAAGTAAAGTTTAGAAATCCATGACATAAATTATTCAACAATTTAACTTCTTTAACTTTGCCACCACATTCTTTTAATTTTTTGGCAAAAGATATTGTGTCATCAAGAAGGGGGTCTAAATGGCATCCTATAAAGTAGGTTGGTGGAAATTTAACTAAATGTTCTTTTTTAGCATACATTGGAGAAATTTCAGGATTTCTTGGAATTTTAATTCTTAATAATTCGTCAATCGCCGTTTTTTCCTGTATAATATCGTTTTGTTTATCAAGCGCAGCTTCTTGAGGTGTCATTGAAAGTGAATTTCTTAATTTTTCTTTGTCTTCATGTCCTATAGGTTTTTTTGCACTGTCAAACCAATCATTAAAATTATCTATAGCATAACAAGCCGCTAACGATGCAGTTCTAACAATACTTGAACTAAGTGATCTTTTTTTTTCTTGAATTGGTGTTTTTAATTCAAATTGTTTAACTTTTACTTCACTAATTTCTTCAAAAACTTCGTCATCATCATTCATTAATGCATCATAGTCGTTACGAAGTAGAAGATTTTCTTCAAAGTACTGAATTAACGAAGTATCAAAATTCTCAGAGGACAACATAATGTAGTTAGGGTTACTGCCAATTTCAACATTTTGCGTTTGATTTAATACATCTTCTTCTATGTCATTTTCTGAAATACTCATGTTATTTGAAAAAACTGCTGAATCCACAGAAAAAGATGAATTAAGTGTGGAATCTAAGAAACTTTTGAATGTTTTTGAATGATTTAAAGAATTAAAATAATCCATCAATTGACTATTTTTAAATTCTTCAATATAATCTCCCACGTTATTTCCTTCAGTTCCTAAGTTCTCGTCAAGTTTAGATAGTAAAGGCACCTTATTTATAGGTATATCTCCCATGGTGTAGGCAGTTAAACATCTCAATAACATTCCTACATGAAGAAGAGGATCCATAAAACTTAGTAATCTTGATGGCGATGGTAAATATTGAAAAATAAATGGTGTATAAATGGGTACCAACGCATCAGGCATTCTTTTTACATTTAAATTTATTAGTCTCATTGTAACAGAAGTTACTAAATTGCCTCCAGCTGAATCTCCAACAAAAACTATCTTCTCACCTGTCCATCCGAATTCATGAGGATTATTTATTATGTAAGCATATGCATATAAAACTTCTTCTATTGCATTAGGGTAAGGATTTTTTGGAGCAAGTGAGTAATCTATTGAAACAATTGGACAACTAGATTGTTTGGCCCAAGAACGAAGATAGCATTCATGAGATTTAGATGAAGTCGCAAGATAACCACCACCATGGCAATGTAATATCAAGTGTGGTGACAATGGATTAATCTTACTTCCGTTCTTTTTACTTATATTTAAACGATGAAGTGAAGAAATAATACGATATTTAATCGTATGTGATTCTTTAGTTGTTGAAGGTATTGGTATGTCAACTTTTTTACATTCTTTAGTTTCTAATGTTAAATTACAATGTGTTTCAATGGAACGCATCTCACATACAGCCATAACAATACCTAGCCATTTTGGAATAGTAGCATATTCAGGTAGATTCCAGAATCCTTTGCAAAATTCAATATCAGCCTCTCTTATAATTTCAATAATCTTCAATGCTCTTTCTTCTGGTGAAATCATATATTTTGCTGAGTTAACTATCATATCAAATGTACCATTATTTTTTTCGCAAGCTAAATTATATGAAGCAAAGAATGTACAAATTATTTTGAACATTTTTGCAACAGAAGGGCAAAATTGTAATCCTAATGGTCTACTATAAAAACAAGATGCATCAAATCCCTTAACTGTTTTAAAAACACTGATATATGAGGTATAGTCTTCAACATCAATTGATGGAAAAAGACAATTGCCACTATTATAATCAATAGAACCAACCAACTGTTGTGTTGAAAGAATGAGAAAGCGAAATACGGCCATATAATTTTCAAGTTCTTTAGTAAAATATGACATTCTAAAAATAAGATTTTTTGAATGTTCCAAACAAGTTCTTAAAACTGAAATAACGTGTAATATTGCAGTGTCATAGATAGAAACAATTGATCTAAAACCATTTCCCGGAGTTGATTCATCATAATCAAATTTTGGTGCTATCTCAACAATTTGAAGAAGTGATGACAAAATCAATGAAGATGATTCAAATAATTCTTGGCAAACATCAACTAATCTACCATTGTATGGAGATTGGTTTTGTACATCAAATTCTTTTATTGTTTTATTACACAACTTAAAATATAATATAAATTATTAAAAATAAATTCTTAGTACCTCTTTCATAAGTTTGAAAACACTTTCTCTATTAACGGAAACTTTTTGATCCTCCAAAATAGCCATTATTTTTTACGTTTGTAAGTTGTTAGAATACAAAAATTAAATCTATTTAGTATATTGTTAGAAGAGAAAAATAACTTTGGTTAATAATAGAAATGTGATATAAATTAAAATAATGATGACTAACGAATAAGTAAAGAGAAAATAGTCTTAGAGAAATTTAATCGTACATGAGATTGATTAAAAAACAATACTTTTTATAGTTAATTTTAAACGAAATAATTTTTTAAACTTTAGTTATTGGTGAAAGGAGTTATAAAGGAATACACTAGAAAAAAAAGTTAGCTTTATTTTGGTTGTTTAATAAATTCATTATGTAGTTAAAAGTAAGTAGGCATGGTGATTTCTTAGTTTGATTAACCGTTAGAGATAAACGATGATTGTTTAACAAAGTTTTTGTACATATAAAATGAAAATACCAGTAATTTAAACAATTTTTAAACAAATACATGGATACATTTGTTAAGGAAAGTAACTAATTTATTGAAGAAAAGAGTAATTTAAAGAAGCGTTGTTTATTTGGAATCATTACTTGTTTATTAAATTATAAATCGTAGAATTTTGTATAGAGTAGTGTTTTTGATCCCAAATTTCTTCATTGTTCATTTTGATAAAAAAATTGTTGGATAATTTCTTTGATGATGAAAATTTATTTTTACAGAATTTTTAAATTTGAATTTATAATAGTGTTTTATTGTAACAGTGTGTATTATATTATTAACAACATTAAAATAATTATCTTATTTCAAGCAATTTATCGTTTTATAGAATTAAATTAGATAAATTTTGCCACAATATAATAATAAAATGATCCAATTTATCATTTTCATAATTTCAATTATATAGCTTTTTAATTATTAAACTTCATGGATAATTTTTATGATTAAAATAAAGAAAATTTTATGTACAACAATAACAATACATTAACTTAACTTTGTATAATTCTAAGATATATTATATTAACCTTAACATTAATAACAAAAGTATTTATATTGTCTTTTTTAAAAATATTCCTTAATTTAATCTTTGATATTTGTCAAAAGGGAAGAGTTTGTTTATAGTAAAAAAAAATGTACATAAGTAAGTTAATAAAAGTTTTATAACATTGTTATATTCCATTAAATAAAGTATAAAGAATAGACAAAAAATAAGATGGATTACTGAGTATATTTTATCAATCAAGAATTTTCTTTAAATGTCAAAGAATAACTTTTATTCTTTTAACGTAGATAAAATAATTAGTAAAATAAAAAAAATAAATAAATAAGTGTTTTAAATGTGTAAATTTTTTCTGTTTTTGATTATAATAAACACACTTTTTAATGAAAAAAAAAGTTAGAAGTTATCAAAGATGCCATTAGCTTTTTGATTTAAATTAGATAATTGATATAACAAAAAGTTTTTAACTTCTTATTATTAACAAAGATAGTATAAATGTTATTACAATCTACTTTTTTTATTAGTGTTTAACAAAAAAAAAGTTTTCAAATGATACAATGTAAAAATTACTTTTATATGTTTCAATTTCAAAAAAGTATATATTAATATTTTTAGTCATTATAATAAATGGAAAAAGATTTTAAGAGAAGAATTGTGTTTTATTGAAAAGTAACAAGTTTTTACATATTTCTTTGTTAAAACAAAGATTTATTGTAAATTCTATTTAAAAAAAAATATTTTTTATAATATTAAGAAAACAAACTTCTTAATCTGTTTTTCATTAAACAAAATATTTTTTTGATATTTTTATAAATATGGGTTAATTAAAAAATTCAAATGTAAAAAAAAGTTTTATACATTACCAGATGGTTGTAAAGCAAGAGTTTGTTTAATGCTACAAACTATGATAATTATATTATTCATTTTAAGTTAGTAATGTACATTAATAAAAATAATTATCTCATTTCTCTTTGACCTATTAATTATGCCAACAAATTTTGATCTTTAAGTGTTTAAATTTAAATTTGTGCAATGATACTTCAATATCGTGCTCTTTTGTGCCTTTCTTATTTTATTTCCTCATTAAATATATTTTAAAAACACAAAGATATGTTTACAATAATGATAATAATAGTAATTGATATGCTTCCAATATAGATTTCTTTTCTTTCTTTATAACAATAAAAGAAAACTTCTAGAAACTTTTAATATCATTAATTAGAAATAGCTCCTCCTTTTACTTTGTTATTGTAAATTTATTTTTCACTTTTTATACTAATATACTAAACAAGTGCATTTATATTAATGATAGAAGAAAATTGTGATCAATGAAATTGGTATTATCCACAATTATCATTTTCTTACTTCTTTATAATTTATTTTCATTTGTTAATAATGATGATTTATAATTAAATATATTAAGATGAGATTTATTTTATAAAAACTCCACCCATTTTGTAGATATATAAAGGAAATAAGGTTTACTTTATAGCATTAAATTTACAAACTTTAAATAAAGTTTATAATCTAATATCAAAATGGTTTCTATTCGTTTCCTTATTATTGCTGTTATTGGTATTGCCGTTGTTGCAGGAAATACCCTTCCATATGACCATGTTCCTGCTCAATTTAAAGGTAAATTTTATTTATATTAAAAATAATATTTAATAAAATTATTTTTAGAATTTGTTCCTGATGAGGTAAAAGAATTTTACAAAGGATTAACTCAAGAAGATCGTGCTGTCCTTGTTGAAATTGCTAAAAATCACGATAAATATCAAAATGAGGAGGAAGCTATTGCTGCTCTTAAAGAAAAATCCCCAGCTCTTGGAGAAAAAGCTGAAAGTCTTTACAAAATGGTTAAAGATAAAGTTAACTCACTTTCTGAAGAACCAAAAGGATTTGCAAAAGAATTAGTTAAGGAAGCTCGTGCTCTTCGTCCAGCTCCAGGTGAAAAACCAGACTTAGCTAAGTTAAAAGAATTTGCAAATAAATTTATTGGTAAATACAAAGAACTTAGTGATGCTTCCAAAACTGAATTAAGACAAGTTTTCCCAAAAATGCACGCTCTTGCTGATAACGAAAAATTCCAAACATTAGTAAAAGGATTTCTTAATACTGAAAATTAATCAGCTAATGTAAACAATTAAAAAGTAAGAAAAGTATAACAATATATTTAATAATTTAAATAAAATAACCATAGGGAATAAATGTAATATTTTTATTATTTTTTTTCCTATGTTAAAATTATTTTTTATTATTAAAGACTTTTGAACTTTTTAAATTGCTTTTTTTATGTTAGCTAAAGTTTTTTTGAAATAAATTTTTTTAAATTAATATTTGTTGTTGAAACATATTTAAAAAAAAAAAGCCATTTGCTTGATTTATTTTTTTAACAATATATTACTTCCTAAAAATTTTAAATTGATTAAAATTAATTAAGCAATATTTATAATTATTTATTATTAACAAATATTATATTTCAAAATAATCTTAAATATTCTACACATCATTTTTGGCAAAAAATAAAAATAAATTGTAATTAGAAATAAAAATCTTATTATATAATTTAACTATATACATTTTATATTTTTTAAAGTATTGTTAAAAACTATTTAAAAATAAAGTATCTTAACTATAATACAATTTGTTAAAATTTTAAAAAATTTATTTAAAAAAGGAAATTTATAAAAAGAAGATAAATGTTGTGTAAAATTTTTTGTCTGTTATTCTATTAAAATTTTTAAAGATGAATAAAGTCTAACAATAATATAAAAGATTGTCGTGATTTTTTTTTAAACTTTCTAACATTTCTTCAGTTTAATAAAATAAGATATTTAAAAATATTATATAACTTCATTTTCTATTTTAACTAATCAAAAAATAAACAAATATTTTAACGAAATATTTTTTACTTATTCGTTATATTAATTATATAAATAATTAACTAAACTAATATTTGTGTATTTTAGTATTGATATGAATATTGCCACAATAACAAGTATTGTAATAATTGTTCTTATTGTTAGTATAATTTTTGGGACAATAATATTTGTCAGAGAACAAAAAAAGAATATTGAAAAAAGTTTACCCAAGATTGATTAACTGTTATGTTGATTGAAACTCATAACATTATACTTGCCAATTATAATAATGAAAACAAACATTTTAATAAAAATAAACCTTTAATCATATGCTAAATTTAAAGAAAAAATAATGATTATTTAATAATTTTATTACTAATTATATATAATTAATAAATTTTTATTTTTTTTGTTTATTTTTAAATTTGTTTATGTTTATAAAAAAAAGAAGCTTTTTTAGTATTATATACATATATATATAGTTATCTTAAATATGCTTTAAATAACATTAACATAGTAAGCTTTGTTCTATTACTTCAATAAAAATATTATTTTATTAAAAGCAGCATCAAAATCTATGAACACAATTTTTTTTTAAAGAATTGATAAAAACACAATAAAATGTTTTTGATTTTAGTATAAAAATAAAGTGTCAATCAAACAATATATTAATGCTTTTTTTTAGTCAAAATTTATAAAAATATCTATCTTTTTTTTTGAAAATAACTACTTTGTAAAAATATAAAAAAAAATTTTGATTTTCCAATAAAAGTAAATAACTTTTTTAATTTTACTTTAAACAAAATAATTAATTTATATGTTATAAAAGAAATTTTAACAATGTAAAAAGTATAAACAATAGTTTATATTAAACTTTATTTTTTACAGTTGAAATTTTACAATGCTATATTTGAACATAGAAATAATTTTTATGATAAAACATTTATTTTTTTAAAGATGCTTTATAAGTATAAAAAAAGTTGTAGAAAATTTATTTGCTAAATAAAAACTTTTTATGTTGAATAATGAAAAACATATTTATTAATAATGATAATAATTTTCTGTAAGAAATAATAATATCACAATACAGTAATTTTTTTACATTTTTATCATTCAAGTATTGACGGTGACCAAAATATAAAATATTCATATTTTAAACTATTTATTTTTTACTAAAAAATAAATTCATTAAATAGAGGTTAGATTTTATTTTACAAATAGTTTTTTTAATATTAATCAAATTAAAATTAATAAACTACTTAACCATAATTAAGGTAATTAATCATTTGAACATCACATGGTTATACTTTAATGATCGTTCAGTTACACTATTTACCAAATAAAATAACCAAATTTAATAAATACAAGATTATCTATTAAAGTATAAATTTTTTGATTTTCAATTAAAGAATAAAAATGTTAAAGTTTGTTTTCTTATATAAACATAATTATTATCAAAAATGGGCTTGAATATAATATAAAAATATTTCTTTTCTATCATTTTTATCATTCTTTATTTTATAACATGTAATTATAATTTACTTTTTACATGTCTAAAAAGATAAAATGCTTATTCATAGAAAATATTTTTATATTATTTTTCTTATTATAATAATTATTAGCGTTATTCTTGCACTGGCCGTTTATGATATCAATGTAAATGAAGAACTAGATGAAAAAATTAAGGAAGAATTAACATGTAAGTGATTATTTATTTAATAAAAAGTTTTTTTTTGAAATTTTTAAGGGTATACACCAAAAGAGTTAGTTCAGTTTGATAGCAGTCTAAATAAAACAGAAACAATAATACTTAATGAATTTTCTGAAGGTCTTTATAAAAATGACAGTAAAAAACATGAAAATGATATATTAAAAGAAAATTCCCCAACATTGTATAATAAATTAATAAATCTTTTTAATACATTAGAAAAGAAACGTGAAAATTTATCAGAAGAGGGAAAAAATTTTTATATTTCTATGTGTAAAGAAGGACATTTTTTAGCTAAAAATAAAAATAAAATATCAAGTTATAAATTAATTATCAAATACTTATATATATTAACGACATCTTTTGATAAATTATCAGAAAATACTAAAGATGAATTGACATTATCATTTCCTACAATTAAAGCATTAACTGAAACTAATTCTTATGGAATGGAATTTAACAAACTTTTGAAAAATGACAAATTTTTGTATTCTATAATGAGAATTCTAAAAGTTCTCCAACTTCTTATTTTATATTGATTTTTTTTTATTATTATTATTTAACTAAATACATATCTTTATATAGGTGACGAAGAAATTCTTATTTGAATTTTGAATAATATCATTGTACATAAATATAATAATAATTTTACTTAAAAACATTAGTTTAATAAATAAAATCATTTTATATTAAATAATTAAAAAACATATGTATAATTGTTTATTAAAAAATTTTTATATTTTTTGTATTGTTTATATAAAAAATTAAAATAAAATGTTACAGCACATTTACATTATATTTTTTTAATAATAATATTACTTTAGAAATATTAAGAAAAAACATTACAAAAAGATGTTATTTAATTAAATGTTCAATAACATTTTTTTTTAAAATTACTATTGATTAAGTAATTTTTTTTATATTCTATTAACAGAATTTATGGTAAATATCAAAATAATTATCTAGTAATTTTAAAAAGTTATATCCTTATAATAAAAATTATTTTATTTAATATATTAATTATAAATAGAAAATTTTATAAAAAGTTTTAATGAATCATGAAATAATGAAAAAAAATTTAATCATAAATATATTAACAATTTTATAAAATTTATATAATATTATGTTTATTAGTGAAAAAGTTTGCTTCTTTTACTATAATACATAAAAAGAAAAAGAAAAAAATACTATTATTATATTAATTTCTTTAAATTAATCTTTTGAAATTTATTAATTCATGAATTTTTTTATATATTTAAATCTGGACAAGATTTTATTATTTATTTAAACAAGATATTTTTAAATTATCTAAAAGGCTACCCTTATAGAAAGTAATTAAGAAAACTTTTATGTTTTCATCATTTCTGTAATAGAATTTTAATCTATTATATTTTTTATTTATTAAAAAGTCATTATCAAATTACCCAATATATATGTATATAATTTATTTATCTATATATTTAGATTACTTATATACACACCTTTTGATTACATAATAATAATTCATTCTATATATAAATATATATGTGATGATGAATAATTATTTTAGAAAAGAAAAAAATTAAAATACCAAAAAGGAAGAAAAAATTAGTTGGTTAGTGAGTAAAAATTTGTTGTTTAAAATTAAAGTTTATTTAAAACTTGTTACTATAATTATTACATTATATTCCTTATATTATATATAATGATTTTTATATTTTTATTTATACTTATTTTTCCTTTAAATATTATTGTTGGTAATAAAATTGAAAATGATGAAGTGAAAAATATGCTCATAAGTTAGTTATTTTTATATAAACAAGTATAATATATATATTTTTTTAAATTAATTTTTAGGTTTACTACCAAAAGAATTGATTGAGTTTTATGAAAATTTAACAATACGTGAAAGAAAACTTTTAGATAGAATGTCTGAAGGTAAAAAAAAATATATGCAAGATTATGAAACAACTCAACTTTTTCAATCAGTTTATCCAAAATTAATGGAAAAAATTGTTTATATTTATAGTATTATGAGAGAAAAAATTAAAAAATTACCACAAGAACCTAAAGTTTTTTTTCATCAAATGATTGATATAAGTAAAGAAATGAAACTAGGAGAAATTGGAAACTATGAAGATATTAAAAAATATATAAATATATTTTCAACAAAATTTAAAAATTTATCATTATTTGCACAGCAAGAATTAACAAAAGAATATCCATTAATGAAAATTTTATCAAATACAGACTATTATAATCAAATGATTAATAGATGGTTAAAAGAAAACGAAAATCTACTAAAATTTAAACGCGTTTTAAGATTTTTATTTTTAATATCATAGACTAAAAATGTAATAATTTTGTAAAAAAAAAATCATATTTTTTTTAATATCTTGTTTAATACCAATCAATTATTATTTTTCTAGCTTTTCATACCATTTTGTTTCAAAAAATAGTTTATATATTTTATAAACATATACATAAATATCTCTTCTGTTTAAAATTTTTAAACTTACATTCATAAAGTATAACATTTTTTTTTGTTGAAAAAAAATAAATGAAGATGTTAAATTTTGTCAGATATTTATTTCAATCATTTTCTTGGTATTAGAGTTTAAAAAAATCAAAATATATTTTATGTTTAATAAATATATTTATAGATAATATACTTCATTTACTTCTTTAGAATATTTTAAAAATTAAAATATAGCTTTTGACAAAGATTAATTATTATCAAATAACGGATATCAAATAATGTTTAAAATATATTTAACAAAAAGGAATGAAGAAATTTTTACATCATTAGATTATCTTTATTATTATTTTGATTAATTATTCGTCTTATTTTTATTTCAAAATGTAATCCTAAAATAAAATTAATGAGTGCAAAGTTGACGTTGAAAATAATAATTGATATCTAAAATCACTTAATCTTCATCAATTTAAAAATTATCTTACTTTTTGAAGGATTAATATTCATATAATGATAAAATAACTTTAAAATTAATTTACCAACTGTGATATATTTTAATACAGAATTGTAAACACTATGAATATTTAAAAATTTTTTTTGTATATAATGTTATTTTTTAGTTTTTTTTTAATTTGAAATATTATTGGAACAAAAAAAGTATAGGTTAAAAAAAAAGTTTAACGAAATGGATTTTAATCAAGAAGATTTAAATAATAATATAAATAATATAAAAATAATATTTTTTACATGTTTACTTATAAAATATGAAATTTTCCACCCAAATATTTTTGCTTAAAAGTATTGAAAAATAAAATATTTTATCGACTTTATATTATTTTGAATAGTTTATTGAAACTTCTTTTTTTGGTGTTAAAATTATATAATACTTTTCTTATAATAAAAAAAATGCATTTATATCAAGTTTTTATTTTTGTTACATTAGGAACATTATCTTTAACAAGATGTAGTGTATTTCCTTATGAAGAAATGCCATCAGAATTTAAAGGTAATTATAATAAGATATATATTTATATAATAATTTTTATTTCTTAATTATTTCATTTAGATTTAATTCCAAAAGATTTATATGATTTATATTTTAATTTAACCACTGAAGATCGTATAGTTATCCTTCAAACAGTATTAGAAAAAAATCGTCTTTCAACATTTAATAAAGCTGTACTTTTTATAAAAAAAAGAAGACCAATATTTGGTAAAAAATTAGAAGAATTTGTAAGAGACTTAACTAGATCAGTTAGAGGTTTATCTAATGAATCAAAAATATTTTTAAAACAATTTTCTCAACAATTTCTTGATGTTTTACCAGACAAAGAAGAAGCTATTAATTTTGATAGATATAAAAGTTTTCAAAATAAGTTTACAAAAAAATTTAAATTATTAAATAGTTATTCAAAAAATGAAATAATAAGAACTGTACCAATAGTTCAACTTGTAGTAGATAATGAAGCTTTAAGCAAAATGATTAATCTATTAATAGTTAATAATTAAAAGTTAAAAGTATCATTTTTCATCTATCCATTTGTTTGACAAGTATCATTATTTATAAATAATTACATTATTACTCTTTTTAAAATATAAATATTTAATTATATGTTTATATTAATTTTGTATAAGTTTATAAAATAAAGTATCAATTTTAAATATAAAAGTAACAAAATGATTACAAAATATAACAAATTATCATTTTCAATAATGTTTATTATTATTATTAGATTACTTTAATAATAATATTAAGTTTTATGCCACCTGTTCTTGAACTTAGGTTATAGTTCATTCTCTTAAAACATTAATTTTAAAATTTTATAAACATTAAATATTTTATTTTAAATTTTACTATACTTTGATTATTATAACTTTTAAAACAATTTCAACATTTTTCAACTTTTAACACATTAATATAAATTATTCATTGTTGATAATAAATAATACAACCAACTGTTTCTTGTATAAATTTATCTTTTAACAACTTAATATTGTTTCATTAATAGGCGTGTTTTCAAAATTATACATTTAGAAGAATTGATATCATAATATAATTATAAAGCTTACCTTTTCTTCTCTGTCTTCTCTTTGTTATAATATAACTAAATTTAAACAAAACTATTTACAAGTACAACAAAAATATAAAATATATTATTTTACAATTTTTTGTCTTTTATTTTAATATTTAACTCTCTAAGTATTAAAATTTATATACAAATAATTGGTTTCTATTATTCTCAATTTTACAATTATTCTTTATTGTATACATCCTCTTTTGTTTCTCCAACTTAACTCCTCCTCTAAAAATTTCTATAAAATGAGAATAATCTTCATTTTGAAGTATGTCTTCGGATTATCAACTAATAACTATTTTATTAGTACAAATATTCAAGTGAATAATGGTTTCCTACAAAACATTTATCTGTTTAACTGTTTTAGCTGTTAGCTTTGCTTCAGCATATGTTCTTCCAAACTATGATGCTATTCCAGAACAATTCAGAGATGTTATTCCAGAAGAAGTTAAAAATTTCTACACTTCTCTTTCTGAAGATGACAAAGCTGTTATTGTTGACTGGGCTAAAGGACATGAAGGATATACTACTGAAGATGAAGCTTTACAAGCTTTAAAGGCAAAAAGTGAAACTTTATATGAAAAAGCTATGGCAGCCAAAGATCTCCTTCTTTCTAGAATTAATGCTCTTAAACCAGAAGCTAAACAATTCCTTACATCAACCTATGAAACTCTTAAATCTCTTCGTCCAGCTGCTGGAGCCAAGCCAGATATTGCCGTTATCAAACAAACTGCATTAAGTGTTTATGAAAAATTCAATGCTCTTTCTGAGGAAGCCAAAGAAGACCTTAAAACTCAATTCCCAAAAACAGCTGCTATTCTTCAAAATGAAAAAATTCAAAAGCTTGCTAAGGGATTCATTGAATCAAACTAAATAATATTAAAAAATTTTTTGTAATTTTTTTTATGTTGTTAAAGATTCAATTATAGTTTTTTTTTTTAACACATAATAGTACAATTTATTCATTTCTTTATTGCTTTTATCAATAAAAATATTGAATTAATAATAATGTTTGTTTTTTTTGAATAAATAAATGAATAAGATTAAATATAATAAACTTTATTAAAAAAAAATCAGTTCATAGTAAATTTTTTAATAATTAGAAAGGGTAATTTTGTTAAACAATAAATAATATTTAGTTTTAGTAAATTTTTATGCATAAAACTTTTAATTTTATATTAATTTATATATAAAAAAAAGATAAAAATTAGATTACATAAAACAATATTAATCAATATATATATATATATAAATATTATAGTAAAAATTAAATTATAAAATGATTTTTATCATAGTTATCTTAAATTTAAAAAAAAATTGTTTTTTTTAATTCATAATCTTATTATATTTATTAATACATAAAATGACTAGAAAAAATTATTCATGATTCTAAACTTTGATAAAAATAAAAATAATTTATCTAACATTAATTTAATAAATATCAATTAAATATACATTTATTTTAAATTTTAAAAACATTGGCAAAATATTTATAACAATTTATGTCAACAGTTGTACTAAAAAAAAGACATCATTCATAGAAAAATAAATTTATTATTTTATTTAAAATTATTTAAAACATAAAAAAATTGGAATATTTTTTAATAAATAAAATGTCTTAAAATTTATCAAATAATTCATATTTATTGTAATAATTAAATATTAATTAATCTGTATTTTTTAAGCGTATTTTATTTTTTAACTGTATCTATATGATTTTTAAATTATTTTAATTTTTAAAAAGTAAAAACTTTAAATAAGAGTTATTTTTTTTAATAATTTTATATCTTTTTACTACTAAAAATTGAATACGTATGAAAAAAATTGTGACTTTAATTTATAAATTAAATTGATTATAAAATTTAAATTTAGTCTGAATTCTTATTTAATATAATTAATTTGAGTTATCTTATTTTAAAATATTATAAAATTTCATTAAAAAATTATTTTAAAATAATAGTTACTTTATATATATTTAAATTTAAATAAATTATAGCTAGACAAAATGATTTTTAGTATTAAAAAAATCTAAAAATAAATTATAAATTTATTTTAAAAGAAAGATACATATATTGTAAGAATATATTAACTATTATTATCAATTTTTTAAAATCTCCAAATATAGGTAGTTGATGGAATAGAGAAAATAGATAACAATCAGATAGCAAATTATTCATAAATAAAGTAAAAAAAACTTTTTATTATTATAAATTGTTCCTGGTTTGGTATAAGATCATTAGTAGATAACAGTTTTTTTTTTCATTAATTAAAATGAGTAAAAATTATATTATATCACGTTATTTTTATATAGAAGCATTATATATTTATTATAATTTATTACCATTATATATCATTTAAAAAGTTTTGAAAAAAAATGTTAACTTTGTTATCTACAAGAAAGATTAAATTAAAATATTAATCATGTTAACTTTAATTATTTATAAAACACTTTAACGTTTACTTTATTGTTATTACTTAATAGTAAAATTAAAAAAAAAGTTATTAAAAATTTTTTATTTTAAAGAATATAGATTAAGAAAATTGATAAAAAAAACATTATACTTATATCTACATTTTTACAAGTTAATCTTTGAATAATCTTTGAATTTAGAAATATATTACAAGACATTGTTTTTGAAATCTTTTTCTGACAAAATATTTCCCTCTGGATTATATCTAATAACAACATATATACGTGTTTTTGTTAAACCTCTATGAATAAACTTTTTTGCAAATCCAACACCAATACCAAATTCAGTAGATGACTTCCATATCATTTGTGTAAAGTGACCATACTTGTGATAACTTTGTGGATTAAATGAATTATAATTATAATATACAATTTCTGCATAAAACTTATTTAAAATAGATTCCGATAAATCCTCTTCATTTGGTATGTTTACAAAACTTCCATAGTACAAATTTTCTCCATGATGAATGTTATTCTGATCATGTCTTAAACCATTATTTATTGATGCTAATTTATCGGCATATCTTTGTGCTTCATATTCTAATTCTTTAGAAACACCTAATAATTCTACATGATGTTTCTTTCTTATTAAATTATGTTTTGTAGCAAAGATTTGTTTAAATTTTTCTACATCAAAATTAGTTTCTAACGATAAACTGTTTTTTAAAGTAGAAGTTTTTTTTAAAGAAAACCTGTTCTGTAACAATAAATGTTTTTTAAATAATTTCAATCTTTCATAAATAATTTTTCTTCTTAAATTTCCATTTTTATATCTTTTAGAAATTTTTAGATATGGATAGTTATATTCTTTTTCATTATTAAAATATTTTATCCTATTAATTTCAGTCAATCCATTTGTAGAAATATATAAATTATTTATAAAAACAAATAATAACCAAAAAGTTTTCGTATAAAATAACATAATTAATAAATACTTATAATCAAAAATCCTTCCTTATAAAAGCTTTTTGGAAAAATTTTCTTTAAAATTAATTCCCTCCTTCAAATAAAATTGTAGCGGTTATATGGAAAAAAAGGTCATCAAGATATTAATTTTTCCTTTTTACTAGAATAATACCTTCTCCAA
This sequence comes from Strongyloides stercoralis, assembly GCA_029582065.1. Classification (NCBI taxonomy): domain Eukaryota; kingdom Metazoa; phylum Nematoda; class Chromadorea; order Rhabditida; family Strongyloididae; genus Strongyloides; species Strongyloides stercoralis. Next base: position 12,001,613 of record CM055866.1, on the reverse strand, counting down.
TACATAAACCTGGTTTTTGATGCTTCTATCAAACCCTACCATTTTTTTTGGTCATTTTAGTATGTGTCTTTTTGATTTGTATAATGATAAAACAAAAGAAGATAAATTTAATAGAATCACAACAAAATGTTTATTATTGCAATATGATGCAAAAACAAATAACAAAACAAACAAAATTTAATGTTTTTAGAATTTGTTGAAAGCTTTCTTGGCACGACCACGAGAGTGAACTTTGAGGACGTTGAAGCGAACAGTCTTGGAAAGTGGGCGGCATTGTCCAACTGTAACAGTATCTCCAACTTGAAGATCACTAAAATATAAATAATTTATCAATTGTATTTTTTTTTTGTAAATTTTTTAACATACCGGAAAGCTGGTGAACAATGAGCAGCTAAATTAGTATGTCTTTTCTCATAACGTCTATACTTAGGAATATAATGAAGGTAGTCACGTCTGAGGATAACTGTCTTTTGCATCTTCTTTTTAGAAACAACACCAGTCAAGATTCTTCCACGAATGGATACATTTCCAGTGAATGGGCATTTTTTGTCAATATATTTTCCGGTGACAGCTTCGATTGGGGTTTTGAAACCAAGACCAACATCTTTAGTGTAACGTTTCTTGAAAATAGCACTTTCAGCTTTTGTAAAGAGTGTCTTTGGATTTTCAAAAATAGCACTTTGTTTTTGGTAGGCTCTCTCGTTTTGCTCAGCCATGACGTAAAATTAAACCTAAAAAAGGCAATTTATAAAAATATTAAAGTTAATATTTGAAATAAAAAAAAATTTAGCTACATTTTGTAAGTAGGTCTCGAAAAATTGATTAATGAAAGAAAAGTAAAAAATACTAAAAATCATTGTTTTGGAACATTTTTAAAATGATTATAAACAATATTATTAATTTATTAAACAAAAATTCACGTAAAAAATGGCATTTTGTTATAGTTATGGTTGAAGAAAGTAAAATAATAAATTGCTTGGGGAAGACACAGGTTTTCCTTGTAGGAATAGCGTGTTTGATTCCACTATACACTTTACCCCAATTTTGTATTATGTTAAAAAATATTTAAAATATGTTGTTTGATGAATCAGTTGGACTTTATATTTTTGAAAAAAAAGCATAATTAATTTTAATAATTTTTGAAAAATCATTTGTACTTTTATCAATATAATTCACACAAGTATTGTATCAAAAGTTATTTAAATTTGCAAAATTGACTTAAGTTTCATAAATATAATTATTGAGATTTTGAAGAATGAGAAGTAAAAACAAATGTATATGATATAGTAAACAATAAAAATTTAAGATTTTAAACAATAAATTTTGTCAAAAAAAGGGCCATATATTTATTATTAATGAAATGAATTGTCTTTGATAATCAAGTTACATAAAATAAACAACAATTGCTTTCATATAATTACAAACATTTGTCTTCTATATAATAGAAATAAAAGTTTAGTATCAGTAAATATTTTTAAATATTTTAATAAATTTTATAGTACTTTGAAACATTTTATATTTAAAAAAACAGTTAATTTTGTTTGTTTTTAAAAAAACAATTTTTTTGTTACAAATAAAAGCGATTTTATAAAAAATATATTAATAATAATATTAATCAAATAATTATTCATATTGTTGAATATATTAAACTCTTTCCATAATTTTTAACACATTATAATGATACTTTTAAAATATTTAATTGTATTTGTATATGTAAAAATATTTTCTATAAAATATATTTGTTTAAAAAATTAACTTTATATAATTTGTAACTTCATTAACTTCAAACTATTTACAGTATTAGTTAAGGTAGTTTTTATTAATAATTTTATGTTGTTATATATATTTATTAAATTTCAAAGTAAATTAATGGCATATAATAATTCTTACTTTTTTTATTATGATAAAGATTTAAAGAATATTGTTAAAGTAACATTTTTTAAAAATTTTTATATTAATTTGTACTTTTATTTTATTATTTTATTTTGAATTTAAATGATTTTTATTTTAAAATTAAGCAACTAGTATTTAAATTATTACCATCTATTAAAATATATTTTAAAATAATTTTTTATGTATATTAATGAATTTTTATTCTTTTACAATAGAATAAAAATAACTACTTCTTTAAATTTTAAAAATTACTTTTGCCAAATGTAATTTTGTAGGTTTAAAACATTTTTATTAATGATCAATTTTATTTTTTAGATTGTTAGACATATTATCAACATTAATCTTGTCAATATTTTCAATATAAAAAAAATTTTTTTAATTACATTATACAAAATATAATTATGCGAAGGGGAAAAACTAAAAAGTTATTATATGTACTGCCGTTTATTTTTTTTGTTGGATTATTATCTACTTATATGATGCTTAATATTAACATGTATACAGAATATATAGATAATTTATATAAATATAAAAAATCAAAATATACAATAGTTAAACCTTTTTATAAACACGGTCCATTAACTGAAAATTTAAATTGTTCTCAATTTTTTGAACCTAAAATTAGTTTTGATAAGAAAACGAGAATATCAAGAACAATTGTAAATGAGTTATTACCACTAACATGTGAATCAATTAAAAAAAGAAGATACTTTTCTTCTGTACCATTATCAAAAGAGGAAGAAAATTTTCCTTTAGCATATAGTTTTCTTGTATATAAAGAATATGAATTTATTGAATTAATTTTATCACTTGTTTATCAACCTCAAAATGTGTATTGTTATGCTATTGATAAAAAACAAAATTCTTCATTTAGATCAAGAATACATTCTTTGTCAAATTGTTTTGAAAATGTTTTTGTATCTGATGTAGAGTATAAAATTGATAGTAAAGGAGCGCATTATAGTACTAGTCATTCAGAATGTATAAAAAAGTTAAAAGATTATAATTGGAAGTATATTTTTCTTCTACAGGTAAATTTTTAATAAATAATTGAATATTAAATTTTTTTAGAATCATGATTTTCCAATGAAAACAAATGCTGAATTAGTCAAAATTTTAAAAACCTTTCAAGGTACTTCTGATTTTAAAGCTGGAAGCGGAAAAAAAAATATATTAAATCAACAATTAGATTGGACATTTAATGGTTTAAATTTTTTTCCAAATAATTTAAAAATTAATAATGAAATGTTAAATGTAAATATAAGTTTAGCTAAAGGATATAGTGAAGTAACAATTTCTCGTGAAACAATAAATTATATGTTAAATAAAATTAATATTACTACATATCAAATGAATTATGATAATTACCCACATTTTGGAAACGATGAATTATTTTGGGCAACATTATTTAGTAATTATGAATATCTAAAAATTCCAGGAACATTACCATCAAAGTGTATAAATAAACCTGGTGCATTGCATTCATTTACAAGATTTTCAAAATGGAGTTATCAAAAAAATCTTGCCGATTGTTTATCTGGATTTAGAAGACATTCAATATGTATTATTGGTTTAGAATATATTAAAGAATTAGAATTTTTGCCATACTTTTTTGCTAATAAATTAATGGATAATTTTGATGCCGGTGCTGTTGATTGTTGGGGAGAAAGACTTTTTAATAGAACTTATTTTTTGAAAAATTATAGAGAAATTGATTTATCGCCATATTTAGTAAGGCCACAGGTATTTTTTTTACTACTATAAAGTGAAAATTTTAAATCTTTGATTTTTTAGATAAAATTTCAAAATTTTTTAAAAGTATCAACAAATATATCACAATTTACTTGTTAAAAAAAATCGCATGAAAAAGAAATTTAAAAAAATTACTTAATATTATAAGAACAAAGTCATTTTTTAGTAAAACTTTTAATTTAAAATTATTTATTTATTGCTATATAGTTACTTTTTGAAATAAAATATCTTAATATTATGAAAAAATTATTGTTTAAATTTCTTCACATTGTTTTTTTATAAATTTTAAAGGATAATTTTTGGCTATGTTAAAATAAATTTTTTTATTTCTATGAAAATATTAATTTAATTTGTTTTAAACTTTTATTTTTTAAATTATTATATTCAGTTATTTTAAAAATCAACATCATCATCATCACTTTCGGAATTTTGCTGTTTATCAATATTTCTTTTTAACGCATGTGAATAATCAATGACCTTATTATCATCTTCATCTTCCGATAACTGATTTTCATTTTTCACTACCCTTGGTACATTTAAATTATCACATATCTGATCTAATACTTCTTTTGAAATGTAATCTGTTATTTTTATATCTCTTTTCTTTTTAAATAAATCTTGTACACATTCATAGGCTTTCTTAAAATTTTTCCTTTTATAATTATGAAGAACAAGTATTGTGTAAATATCTCCAAGTCTTACGCTTTCATCTATATTATCTTTTTCAGCTAATTCTACTAGTTGTCTTAAAGCACTTCCAGGATCAGAATCATAAAGTTGATTTGTTTTCAAAAATTGTTTTATATTATTAATTCTATTTATTAATTCATTTTGTTTTTCTTCTATATATTCTTTATTTTTATTTGATATTTCTAAAAATTTTGTTATACATCTTCCAGATTCATTAAAAGCAGCTAGTCCTTTTTCATAATCTTTATATTCATCAATTTCAACAAAACCACAAGTTTCATAAAATGTTGATAGTGAATCAAATGCATTGGCTTTAGTATAACATGTTTCAATTTGCCTCATTAATGTAGCATCTTCTTTCCAATTTAAAGATTGTAAATAATTACCAGCTAATTTATATATATTTTTATTTCTTGCTGTATTAGCAAATTTTATAATTTTTGGTGTATCTCCTGATTTTAATAAGGCTTTCATAGCTAATAATGTATTACCAGCTTGTGTATATTTTTTTGCTGCATAGTGATAGTTTCCTTGTTCTAAACAACATTCAGCTATTTCTTCTAAAAGACGTTTCCGTTTTACTGCATCAGGTATTTGTTCTTTTGATGGTGTCAATAATTCTGCAATCTCTTCTGTTATCATTACATTATTCTTTTTACACATATCTATACCTTCCATAAATTTTTTTGCATGTGCTAACAATTGAACAGCTTTTTTATCATCTTGATTAGCTGAATAATATTCTGCTGCTCTAACCAAAACTTTTGGATCTGATTTTTCATTTAATTCATTAGCTATTAATTCTAAAACGCCAAATTGTTCTGTTTGAAATGCCAAATCCAATGCTTTTGATATCATTCCTAATCTATGATATAACATAACAGCTTTGTCAGTTTCTCCAGGAATTTCTTCATAATATTTTGCAGTTTGTAAAATTTGTGTATCATCAACATATAATGCTAAATTAGCTAATTTATCATTCATCTGATGTTCTTTAGCTAATCTGTGTGCATTACCATATGCTTTAGCTTTAGTATAATAATCAACAGCTTCTTTATAAGATTCTTGATCATCTAAATATTTAGCAAGAGTAAATGCTGCAAGATTATCATTAGAAGAATTAACACAATCAATTGCTTTTTGAAGGTCATCATTTGCTAAATAAATTCTAACAACATCTTTATAAGAATTTCCTTGTTCATAAAAAGATATTGCTAAATCATGTTTTCCTTGTGCTTCTAAGTATTTACCCCACCAATTAAGTAAATGTGGATCTTTTTTTCTTTTAATATACAATTCTAATGCTTTTGGTTCTGATGACAAAAGTCTTGGAATTTCATATATTGCATTACCACTTTTTTCATAATGATTCAAAGCATTAGTAATATCAGACTTATTTTCTAAATACTTTGCATAATTATAATATGTATTTTTAAGATTTATTCTATCATAAGTATGTGCAATATCAAAAGCCTCTGTCCATTTATTTTCTGTTTGTAAAAGTTTATTCAACAAATCATATCTTTTACATTCTATATATAAATTTTTTGCTTCTGTCAACATACCTAATTGAACAGCTAACATTGCTACTTTTACTTCTTCTGCGACATCCTTTTTTATTACTTCTCTTAAGGCTTTTGCTCCCATTGCATTACACATATTTCCAAGACAAACTGCAGCAACATCAAGTCTCCTAGTTTTAACACACATTTTTGCCATATGTTCCCAAACACTTTCACTTTTAATAAATTGTATTGCCTTGAAAGCATTATCCATTTGTCCTATTGTTAGGAAAAAACTAAAATTTAACATAGCATCAATAGATTTTCTATCAGATCTTTCTAATCCAACATATTCTCTCAAAGTAACTTTTAAAATATTTTTTCCTAATGTAGTTTCTAAAGCATCTTCTTCATTATCATCAACTTCAATATTTCTTAAAAAATAAATATAAGGAACTTGTAAAACTATTAAAGAACTAGCTCTAGGTGAGAATGGAATAATATCATGCATTTGTATACCATGATCAGATGTAACAAACATTGAAATAATAAAATTAGAAGGTTCTTCAACGCTAATACTTTTTGCCTCACACATTAATAATCTATTATCATTATGATCCCAAACTAAATTTCCTGGAAAATGAAAGGGCAATCTAAAACGACTTTGTTCTTGTTCAATTTTTTTTGCTGCCATTGTCTTAGGTCTAGAAGTTCTAGCTCTTTGTTGAATATCTTCATCAACGTCATACTGTTGTTGATCAGTTATACCAAGAACAAATGAAAAATAATTTAATGAATCAGATTCTGGATCCCAAATAAAAATTTTTTCACAAATTTCACCTGAAACTTGTTGACATGTAACAGCAATTTTACTTCCTTCTTTATTAATTTTCATACACTGAATTTTATCAAAGAAAGGAACTTCTTTACCTATACATTTTGACTGATAATGTTGTTTAAGCAAAACATCTTCTAAATTATAAACATTAATATAACCTTTTGATGTTCCAATTAATAACCATTTATCATAAGCAACTTCAATTTTTATTGGATCACCTTCCATTTCACGAAATGTGACACTTTTTTTAACAGTTCCTTGAAATGTTCTAATATTCATAATATTTCCTTCTATACAATATATAGAATCTTTATATACAATAACACCAGAAGTAATTTCAGGTAAATTAATAACTCCAGTTTGGGATACATTTGTAGGGACGTCAGAATTTCTGAAAGAAACTGAAAATAGAAATAATGTTTTACCTTCCCATACTAGCATTCCAAAGTTTTCTGAAATGTAAATATTTTTGAAGGGTATATTGATAGGAATTTCTTTTATCTCTTCAGGGTATGATATTTTGACAAGATCTAGTGTATTCTTACTACTTTGAATTACTATAAGTGATTCAGAAGTTGAATAAAGAGCTGTTTCATCTTGAAATATTATTATATTATTTGATGAAATTACTGCTAAAGCATTTGTCGCATTTGAAGTACTTATTGACTTTATCTAAAGTTATTAATATTAAAAAAAATAATTTTAATGCATATGTAATTTAAAAAAGTTTAAATTTATTCTTGTAATTTTTTTCCCATTTTTTATTTAAAATATACTAATATAACTTTAAATAATCATTAAATTAATTCAAATAATTATATTCTGTGATTATAAAACTGAACTTAAGGCTACAATTATGATTATATGTACTATTAATTAATTATAGTTCTCGGTAACTAATGTTCCCACAGAAATCAGTCGCGATGGCCGAGCGGTCTAAGGCGTTGGACTTAAGTTCCAATATCGAAAGATGCGTGGGTTCGAACCCCACTCGCGACATATTCTTTAGCTTTTATAATTCAATCTTTAAAAAACTTACATCTCCATTTGTGTTAACAGCCATTTGGAGTTTCCATTCTTTGTCAATAAGTTGTATTTTTTGATTTTTTTTTCTTATCCATGATGCTACATTTCCACTACTAGTAGTAGCATAAAGACATTCCTTTTTTAAATTAAAAACCATATCAACTATTGTTTCACTAGCTTCATAACCTTTGTCTTTGTTTAATTTAAAAAGTGCACTGTCCTCATTAACAACATCCCATATTCTAATTTCACTTTCTCCAAAAGAAATAGCAATAATTCCTTTTGTAAGTTTAACCATATTTAAATAGTCTTTTTTTCCAGAAAGTTTCACTTTAAGTTTTTCTTTAAATTGTTCATTACCATTAATTGTGACAAAATTAAGATGATAAAATTGAAAGTTTGATGACAATACAAGAATCAGATATTTTTCAGGAATATCTAACATTTGAATAACAGATCCTTCTATTTGAAATCGCTTTATTGGAGCTGTATCAGACATATCAAAAGTAAAAATACTTCCCGAATAAGTTCCAACTATAAAAATAGGAATTTTATTATCTGAATTTTTCTTTACACTTTTGTCATCTACTTCTTCGACATATGAAACATTACTATCAGTGTCAATAAAGGCTTCATTTTTGTGTTTTTTTGAAATATTTTCAATAGCATCTTTTTCTTCTTTACTTATCTCATTATTTAAATTATCTAATATATAGTCATTTTTTGTATTTGAAAGAGAATCAGAACTTGTTGTTTCTTTTAACATTCTACAACAAGCAGTGACAATTTTATCATCAACATAAATTTTTTTTTCTATTACAGAATATTTTAAATCAATAAGATTATTTGAAAATCCAATAACTACACCAAGCCCTACAGAATCTCCAATAAACAACAATTTTCCATTTAGACTCCATTCAATTGATGAAATGTCAACTAATTCATCCTCCTCCTTTAAAACATCATACTCCTCTTTAGTATTTTGGCTAATCAAAGAAACTACACCTGAACTCCAAGCAATAGCTAGAATTGTTTCAATTGGATGCCATTTAATAAAAACAATACTACAATCTTTTCTTCCTTTAGAAATGTGTAAACTTTTACCACTCTAAATAAATTAAATCTCTCTTTAAACAAAATATTATTGATCATACCTTCTTGTCGGAAAATGTAACATAACCACCAATAGAAGTACAAAAACTAGTAACAGCTAACAAATCATAACATGGATGCCAAAGAACATGGCTATGGATAATCTTTTCATCATTCTTTTCAAAATCCATCAATTTAATATAAAAAAGAGTAAACACTACCGTCTTATAATATCAATGAGGTATCCATGACAACGAGTACAAAAGTTTTGTTATTTTATTCTTTATTAAGAATACATTAGAAAGGAATAAAAAAACACATAAGTTTTGCAATCACATAAAAATATAAAGTTTCTAAAAGGCTGTTATTAAAAAGAAACAGACTTCACAAAACCTTCAATTTATCTGATAGCGTCTTTTTGTCTTTCATTCCTTTAGTTACAATTAAAAAGTATTCTGCAACTAGTAAAAGTAATTATTATCAATAAATAAGAAGATAAAGAAAAATACAGTATCACTAGCATATTTAGAAAGTTATTAATATTACATTTAAAATGTTTTAATACTATAATTGTTAATAAATAAAACTATTTACATAACAATATAAAAAGTAATAAAATGTTAAAAAATGTATACATTATTAATATTATTATTATTAAGGAAGTACGTTAGTTACTTCTTCTAATGATAAAAGAAAAATTCCAAGTATTGGTAAAAGTATAAATCAAAATTTTAATATTATAACTTTAAATATATTTTAGTTATATTTATTCTTTTTCCCATTTGCTTTTTTTTTTACAATGGCATCTTTATAATGTGATTTTTAAAAAACTTTTTTTTTTAAATTTCAGTGCGATTATAGAATTTTTGATTTTTTTTTATATTTAATAAAGTTTTGTTTTAGTTTTTTTTATATATTTTAAGATATTTTTTGTTGATTATTAAGTTAAATTTTATTATTAGTATTTTTTATATCAATGGTAACTGAATCAGCTATCCTTTTTACAATAAAAATTTCTACAAATAAATTTTTTTTTTAATTTTAAAAGTTTTAAATGTAGAAAATCAAATTCTACACATAATGTTTAAAAGTCAAATTTTATACAAATATTTTTAAAAAAAGAAACTTTAAATTATAAATTTTTTAAAGAACTTTCAAGTTTATGAAAATTTAATAATAAGTTTAAATATTTTAAACAAGAAATCATTTTAACAAGGTTAGGTAAAGGAAATCTCTGGCCAAAAAATGCGCCCAAAATTTTGTTTAAATATTTTTTTTTTAAAAAACAATTCTTTTTTCTTTTAGGTATTATAGTAGATTTTAAAGAATTTTTTTTTTTATTTTAATAAAAAACCCTTTTATTCAAACCTGGTCCGCGTCTACTTCCTCCTGTACCATATGAATTATTTTTGTTTCCGTTGAATGCCCCCCCATGTCCTAACAATGATGATGGGTGGACTCCTTGCCAATTATTCGATTGTCCTTGATATGGTAACCTCATACCTCCACGACCACCTCTCATATTATTCATATTACCTCTCTGATTTCCCATATGACCCCTTGTTTGAGATGAAGATCTATCTTGAGTATTATTTTCATTATTACCTTTTTGTTTCTTTGCATTTCCACCTTTTCCTTGAGGAGCATGACGTTTACGGCCTTGATTTCCATGGCCGTTATTATTTTTTTTACCAGATCCTCCTGTTCCTTGTGGTTGCTGTTGTCCTTGATGATGTTCATTTGTCCCTTCACCATTTTTAATTGTAGTATCATTTTTTTCATCGTTGTTATAGTAATCTTCAGCAAAATTGACATCTTTCTTAGAAGGTACTAGATCATTACTATTTTGTACTTGTGAAGGTGGTGGTATAATTGGTTGTTGATTAGATAAAATATGAGATTGATATTGAGAATCTTTTTCATTCTGTCCAATGTTTGTATCAATGGTAGAGGAGTTATTCTGAGCAAGATAATTAGTAGCAACCATCGCTACATTCTCTTCTTCTTGATTTTTTAATTTGTCTGGATCAACATTTGGAATACCAAGTAATTTTTCTAAATCAGCTTCTTTTATTGGTTTCATTAGTTCTGTCAAAACTTTTATAACCCCCGTAACACGATCGTAAGCAATAGCTGGTGGTGCTGTAGTTTCAACTTTTACATGCAGTGGCCCACCATAATGAGCATATTGAGGATCACCAGAATTATAAAGTGACTGTTCTTTATCACGATCTTTAGTACTTCCTTTACCTAGCACATAAACATGACAACGAAATTTTTTAGCTAATGCTTGTAAAGTAGTTCCTTTTGGTCCCATAAGTTTGCCCACATAATTAAACTAGAACAAAATTTTATTAATATTTTTTAGTAAAATTTTATTAAATTTACCTGTGGATGCCGAAAAGTTGGTACAAGTACTTTTTTAATAACTTTAATTGGTTTTTCAATATCAACTTCTAACCAATCTGGTTCAATACAATTAGTTAGCTTATCTAATTCACTAACTAAAAGTCTTCTACCATTTTTAAATTGTAAGCCATAATCTCCACTTTGATCGATAATATTAATTTCATGTTGAATTTCTCCTTTAACAATAAGTATTTCATGATCTAGAGGACTTGGAACAATTGATTCTACAGGTGCCCCAATTCTATAACCTCCTTGAGAAGTTTCACCATAACCATAAGCCGTTGGATCATATCCATACTTGAAAAAAAAATAAAAATAAATTAAGAAATAAAATTAAACATACATTTGTATAAGATGCATCCATATTTAACAATAAAAAAAATAGAAATTATTATTAATTATACTTTAATATTAAAGTAATTATTCTGAAGAAGTAGTTAGCGGTTTCAAATACGTTTAAGATGATAAAAAAATATTAAAAAATGTCTTGTTTTAAAGAACAATAAACACAAGGTGCATACTTCCAAATACATATAGACAAAGGGTCAAAGCGAGAATGTACGCTTTTAAAGTTGTGTACTCCTTTAAAATACTACTACATGATAGTTTAGTATAACTTCATATATACTAAGGAGGCGGAATAGAGACAAATTTATTTATCTCATATGTGTATAACGTATGTAATATTATATTTTTATATTATATTCCTTTATTTTTAACTTTAGTATCATGTTTTTATTATCAATTACTTATTAAACAATACTGTTAAGAAATATTTTCTCAATCTATTTTAAATGTTGTATATTTATTTTCTTATTTATAAAAGTAAAAATATTATTTTTGGATATATCAATCTTAGAATTATAGTGGGAAGAAATTAAAAAAGAAAAGTTATGCAAATTGGAGGAGTGAATTTACCTAATTACATACAAATTTTAAATGTTTCTTCAAAATTTTTTCCCAAGAAAAAAATTTTTGGTATGTGTAGCAAAATTACTGTTGTGCCGTTTATATGTTTTTTCTTATTTTTATTGTTTGGAAGTAGATATTTAAAAATACTTTGGAAAATTGAAGATATTAAGGTGATACGATACAAGGCATTTCAACCTTCTGATTTTTCATGCCCTATTCAATGTAGAAATGATTTATTATTTAATGTCAATACTTATCAAAATGTTACATCAAAAACAGAGGAGGGAATTTTGGTTCTTTCAGCTAACCCTTCTAAATTTTATATTTCTTTAAATGGAAAAAAAATTCTTCAGCAACTAGATGCCTTTAAAATTATGTACAAAATTGTTTCATTAAAAGAATCTGCTATTAATTTAAATTATGGAGACATAGGTTTATATTCTGTTATATTAGTAGAAGATTTTTATGAATATTTAAAAAGTTCCTCCAACCTACGTGGTAATATAAATGGGTATTGTAAAAAATATAAAGTAGGTATGATATTTATGGTACCAAATGTCGATTCAGAAAGTGCTTTTCTTAAAAATAATGAATTTTTACTAAACAATATTCAACCCAAACAATACGTTAGTAATTTATTTATTAATATTTCTTCTACAATTCCATACATTACAAAAAGATGTTTAAAACTTGGAAATATTCATCCTCATACCAATTCTTGGACGTTATTTAATAATTCTGTTTACTTTTCCAGTGTACTATCTGTCAATTCATCTGAAACTTTATCAGTTGTTATCAAAGATAATGGTTTTTATGATGACATTGAAAAAGTTTTTTTTGGTGGTCAAATGAATTATTGGATAATTCAATTACTTTTTCATGATACAATTATTTATTTTGAACCACGATTAAAGAATAAATTTTCATTTGAACGTTATATACAAATAGACATTGATGATATATTTGTTGGTCAACAAGGTACAAGAATTGTTGCAGAAGATGTAGATTATCTTATTAAAAGTCAAAAAGATTTAAGGGAAAATATTGATAATTTTACTTACACATTGGGATATTCAGGATATTTTTTTCGTAGAGGAAATTCTCTTGAAGAAAAAGGTGATGAATATTTAATGGAAAATAAAGATAATTTCTTGTGGTTTCCACACATGTGGAAACATAATCATGCTCAAGATCATGATGAATCTTACTTGAAAGCTGTTATGGCACAAAACAGGTTGTTTGCGGAAAATTTTAAACTTCCGTTAGTTAAAGGATATGCTGTAAGTCCACAACATATTGGAGTTTATCCAGTACTAGATCATCTTTATGATGCTTGGAAAGAAATTTGGAATGTAACCATAACATCCACCGAAGAATATCCACATTTTAAACCAATGGGAGGTAGAAGAGGTTTTAAATATAAAAATGTTTCAATATTACCAAGGCAAACATGTGGTTTGTATACACATACACTTTATTATCACGCATATCCTGGTGGCTATCAAACGTTTCTTGACAACATATTTGGTGGAAATTTATTTTTTTCAATTCTTTTAAATCCATATAATGTATTTATGACTCATCAACAAAATTATGCACATGATAGGCTTGCAGAATATACTTTCAAAAATGTAGTAAATTTTTTTAAATGCTATACAAATATTAAATTTAAATGGGTCGAAACTAGTGTTTTAGAAAAAATGTATTTTGAAACTTTTCCAGAAGAACAAAAAATTATATGGACAAACCCTTGTGATGATTCGCGACATATAAAACTTTTACCATCAACAAAAAACTGTAAAGATATTTTATTGCCAAATTTATTAATCATTGGTCCACAAAAAACTGGTACAACAGCCTTAGCAAATTTTCTTAAACTTCATCCAGATGTTGGAACAAATGATTTGTTGGAAGACTCTTTTGAAGAGGTGCAATTTTTTAGTAATGAATATAAATATGAAAAAGGTATATACTGGTATTCCAGTCTTTTTCAAAACGCTAAAAATCAATCAAAAAATTTTATTTTTGAAAAAACAGCTAACTATTTCGATCATCCAACTGCTCCTGTTACTACGTCTTCTTTACTTGGATATCCATTTATTATTATTGTTCTTAAGGATCCTGTTCTCCGAGCCTATTCCTGGTACCAACATATGAAATTTCATAATGATCCAATTGCAAGTAAGTATACATTTGAAGAAATTATGCTCAGTAATAACAATGAAACAATTAAATTGAAATCACGTTGTTACACTCCAGGAAGATATGCTTTTCATTTATTAAAGTGGCTTCGTTATTATCCACCCTCTAAAATAATAACAATTGATTCAGATACCTTACTGACAGATCCTTCAAAAACACTAACAAACCTTGGAAAGAAAATTGGTTTATCCGATTTTAATTTTAATTCTGTGATTAAGTATAACGAAAATAAAGGTTTCCATTGTCCTGTTATTGAAGGTCACTTGAAATGTTTAGGTAAAAGCAAAGGACGAAAATACGATAAATTGCCAGAAAAAATTATTAAAGACATTGATAATTTGTATAAGGAGGAAAATAAAATTTTATATAACATTTTACACACCAATAAATTTACCATTCCAATTTGGTTAAAAAAGAAATTACTTTGATTTGTATATATTTATTTGTCATAATTAAGAAAATAAATTAAATTATATTTTTCCAATGATAATATATTTCTATTTTTTATAATAACTTTGTTATAACATTTATGTATTAGTAAGTAATAATTCTGTATAAGACGTGTTACAGAAGGATTTTTTGATGAAACTGTGCATATCTTTTTCTTTTCCTACTTGGTTAATTGTTTGTTAAATCCCCAAAATCACTAAAATTTATTTTTAAAGTTACATTTCGAGTAAAGGATGTAATAATATCCTTAAACCATGCAATTTTTTGACAATATTTATTCAATTAGAAATATTTTTCTTTCAAAAGAACATTTTTTTATAAAATAATCGTTAAAACCAAACTAGTCATTTAAAAAAAATTAAAATATAAACTCATCTAAAAAAATAAACCTTTATTTATTCGTACAGACAAGCCAAAATTTTTTGTTTCTAAAATAAGTTATATTTATCATATAAGGAAAATATATACAGTTATTATGTATTTTGATTGCTACTAATGTATTACTAGTAGAAATTATTAATGTTTGGCGCCTATTCTGTTATTATACTAAAGACAGTAACTTTCATATTTTATATGAAGTGCATTTTTAGTTGTTGCGCATATCTAACATATTGTTATTTCTTTTTTAAATTGTACATGCAAATACATATATCCTTTTATTTTAATAAATTTGATTACAATTTTTAGTGTTATTTTTAGTTGTTTCGAATTTTTTGCTATTTTCTAACTACTTACTGTCGTTCCATTTAAGTTTAATTACTATTATTACCAGAACAATGATAAATCTTAAGCGTAGTGTATCTCAACACATCCCTGATAACAATGATTACATTGGAGTTGTCAACTATACAAATCAAGTCTTCAGAAGGGCTGTCAAGAATGGCTTTGAATTTACACTTATGGTTGTTGGGGAAAGTGGCTTGGGAAAGAGTACTTTTCTTAATACTTTATTTGCTACTGAATTAGAGAAGTATGAAGGCAACGTTATACCTCCAACACAGAAGGTAGCACCTAGAAGTTTTTATTTAACGGAAAATAAGGTTAAAGTTAAAATCACACTTGTTGATACACCCGGTTTTGGAGATTCTATTGATAATACTAATTGTTGGAAACCTATAATGGAGTATATTGACTCAAAGTATTCTCAATATCTTAGTGAGGAAACTAAGATAGAAAGAAAGAAAAAAATTCCTGATGAAAGAGTTCATTTGTGCTTGTACTTCATTGCTCCAACAGGGCATTCTTTAAGAGAGATTGACATTAAATTTATGAAAAATCTCCATGACAAGGTTAATATTATTCCTTTAATTGCAAAGGCTGATACCTTAACTCCTGCTGAAATGAATCGTTTTAAGGCAAATGTATGTTTTAGGGTAGATTTTTTTTAATATTAGAGGAAATTTTAGATTCTTCGTGATATCGAAAAACATGGTATCAAGATTTATCAATTTGAATCTGATGGAGGTGATGAAGGTTCTCAAGCTTACTCGAGAGTGCCATATGGAATTGTATGTAGTAACCATGTTGTTGAAACTAAAGCTGGAAGGAAAGTACGTGTTCGTGAATATCTTTGGGGTGTTGTTGAAGTTGACAATCTTAAGCACAATGATTTTGTTGCAATGAAAGAGGTACTTCTTAAAAAGCATCTTGTTGACCTTATTTGTGACACAGCAAATGTTCACTATGAAAATTTTAGATTTAATCAGCTAAGTGGACCTTTCAAAGGTAGTAATGTAGATTGTGATCCAATGTCACAAATGGAAGCAGAAAATAGAATACTAGAAGAGCAATTTGAAGCAACTAAAAAGAATATGGAAAAGGTGTATTCTGAAAAAGTTATTGACTGGGAATTAAAATTAAAAGAACGTGAAAATAAGTTGGCTGTTGTGGAGAAAGAACAGAGACAACTTTTACAGTCAAAACGTGAAAAATTAGATCAATTGACAAAAGAGATTCAGGACATTAAGATGTCTATAGGATATAATGAAAATGCTAGCTCAAAAAGTTCACCAGGTGAAAAGAAAAAGAAAAGTACTACACTAGGACTTTTTCATAGAAATACAAAACATGAAGTTTAAGTGTTAGTGGATATGTCAATTTTAAGAATGTAGAGTACTAATTTTATTAATCTTTCACCTTTATATTTATATTTTTTTACCAATAAAGTATTATTAGGTAATTATATTTTTCTATATTGTTTTGCATTT
This sequence comes from Strongyloides stercoralis, assembly GCA_029582065.1. Taxonomy (NCBI): domain Eukaryota; kingdom Metazoa; phylum Nematoda; class Chromadorea; order Rhabditida; family Strongyloididae; genus Strongyloides; species Strongyloides stercoralis. Next base: position 11,984,640 of record CM055866.1, on the reverse strand, counting down.
TTTGTAAAAGAGAAGATAGTAAATGAGTTGTCAAATTGCCTCTGGAATTGTTGAGGAATCTATTGTTAATTCATCAAAATGTTCAATATACAAAGTTTCTCGTGATTATCATGCCATTCCTGGTGGTGGAGATGGACCTTATACAAAGAAAGATCCTGTTCATGTTGTTCAAAAACGTATAACATTACAAGAACAATTAATGAAAGAAGGTAAAACTAAATCATTTATTTATACGGTACAAAAAACGTGTGCTGATTTTTCTTTACGATTAATATTTCCTCCAATTGCTACTACAAAACATTCAACAGTTTATAAAGCTTATTGTCAACCGTAAGTATTATTTTATAATTAACCATAATTTAATAAATATTTTTAGCATACAAAAACATGTTGCTGTTAAAATAATTGATTGTAATATGATACCACAAGAAATTGTAGAAAAATTTTTAAAAAGAGAAATGGAAATAACATCTAAAGTTAATCATCCACATGTGGTAAAATGTTATGCTGTATCTCATCCATGTTCTTCAAAATATGTAACGGTGGCAGAGTATTATGAATGTGGTACATTATTAGAATTTATGAATAAATTTTCGCCAATATCTGAAAATTTAGCTGGAAAAATCTTTAGACAAATATGTGAAGCATTAAATTATCTTCATAGTAGAAATATATGTCATCGTGATATCAAACTTGAAAATATTCTTTTGGATTCAAATTATAATGTTCGTTTAGCTGATTTTGGTTTTTCAAAATACAGTTTTCGTTATGATTTGTCAGAAAGTTATTGTGGAACAGAGCCTTACTCCAGTTTAACATTATTAAAACGTAAACCATACAATGCATTTTCTGCTGATTGGTTTGCAGCTGGTGTTCTACTATATACAATGATATTTTGTTCATGGCCAAAAAATGCTCTTACCAGAGAATCTAATAGGATAGAAGAATTGCAATTTCCAAAATGTAATAGAAGTCAGGAATGCAAAGAAATACTGAATAATCTTTTATGTTTAGATGATAAAAAAAGATGGACTTACAATGATGTTATGAAGTGTAAATGGATGAAGTTAAATGGTAAAAGTTGGATTATTAATGATTCTTATATTGAATATGTAATGGAATAAGATTTTTTTTAAATTGTATATTATTTAAATTAATTATATTTAGAAAAAGACACCAATTAAAATTATTTCTATTATTAATTTTTTAATTTACTAAAATAAAGAATGATAGACACATATTTCTCTCTAATTTTTTTAATAAATTCACCACTTATAAATAATTTTAAAAAAATAATGTATAAAATACACTTGATAAACTTCCACAAAATACCAAATTAAACCAAAAATAAAAAAATATTTATTTCAACACAAGTAATTAGTTTACTAAACTTTGTTGTTAGCCTTAAAGAAGGCTGTTGGGTTAGTTTTTTTAGTCAGAATGAGGCGGTGGTGTAAGAGACCTTATCCTTTCCTAATTTTTTTTATATGGCGAGGCGTCTGGGTCTCTCTTCCGCTCATAAATATCTAGTCTGGGTTGACCCTCAGACGCTAGATTCTCCTCGGTGGCATCAGACATTTCTATCTGATCAAACTCGTTGTCGAGTTCGTTGACGCTAGGATCCACGTCAGACCACTTAATGTTTTTGAGTGCCTAGATTAACGCCTCAAATCGCTTACCTTTGTTTATCCTTTTCCAGATAAAGCCCCACAGAAAATCGTCAATTACTTTGCGATTTCGGCACCTAAGTGGGATCCCCAACTTCACTCCTAACCATGTACCTTCGATGGTGTTTGTATGAACACCAGTCTCCAGATCACGGAAGTTTTCAGTATGGTTCACCGTCCTATGGGTGTACCCCAGTTGCCCCAGATTAGCGTAACCCTTCCAGCAAATAATTTTTGCTCTTCTGTTTTTTCAACGTCGCCTAGGACCCAAGCACCTTTTACCCTGTGACCCCTATGGTATTTGACCTTTTCGAATTTTGATTCATCGATTTCCACGATGATTCTCAGGCCACCAATAGTTACGTCACTTTGGTCAACGGCATCTGCTAGAAGTTGACGCGTGTACCTGTTTAAACTAGCAATTGTTTTGCTGCTTATTTGTAAATATGACATTATCTGGTTTGCCGAAGCACCAGAAATGAAATAATACAAGTAGAAGAGCACTTTTTCCAATGGAGTCTTCATTTTACTGAAAAATGTTCCATCTCGCGCAGAAACTCTTAATCTGCAGGTACGGCGCCCACATCTAAACGATTGGCCGTTGAGTTTTATGGAATTTCCACAGTTGGAACACTCCATGGTGCTGGGAAAGATTCCTTGATCGAAGAGGAGTTTTTCAGCCTTTTCCGGTGTTCCGAACAAATTAACCATTTTGACAACACTTGAGAGATTGTCAAAAGTTTCTATTGGGGTTGTTGTAGACACTGGGAGTGTAATATTTTAAAATAACTGAAAAGAATTTAAAAAAATAAATTTAAAAACGATTACCAAATACCTTCTTCTTTATTAGTTTAGGGTCATAATTTTTACTTTGACTTTTGATATGAATAATATAGGAACATTTTATTCAATAGGTGACAACTTTGGACTATGTCTAATAACAACTTCTAATGTAGGAAAGAAGTTATAATATCACTTTTTTGTTTTAATATTAAATTTTATGTGTTATAGCTATTTTCATTATTTTTAATATTTTATGAAATTTCAGGGTTATACGTGAATTACAACATTTGTTATTTCTTATCTACAATATTCAGTTATATAATTGATAAAAAGTTTATCATAAAATCAGAAAAAAGTGCCTCCATTATTATATACTAAATCTTCAAAAAATTTAATCATATATCTCTTTTTAATCTCCTATTTAATAAATTTTTTTTTGTAAAAAATTTAATAAAAACTACACTAATACTATGATGCAGTGCTTCAAACTTTTTTTAACGCAAACTTTTTAATCCTGTAACACTTTTATTCTATTTGGAACGCCGCTTACTTTTCATACATGTAGTTTTATTATATTTTTTTTCTTGATATAAATATGGCGGAATTTGAAGATCCACTTGATGCGTAAGTTATTAATTATTTTAAATTTTTTTTATTAACATTTCTATTTTTAGTTTTTTTAAAGAAATTTCTGAATTAGAAGCCCAAAATACAACTGAGAGTGTTGAAAATACAAATAACGGAGTTGTGAGTAATGATAAAAGTAGTAATACTAACGTTGTTCTAGATTCTGATGTGAAAAATCCTTCTAATACACTACCATCGACAACTGATAATTCAGGAAAAATTTCAAAATCAGCGGTTATCTCATCTGCTCCGCAATTGTATACAGATTTTCAAGGAACAAAGAAGTCATCAACAAATGAAACTGTTACACAACTTAAACCACTAGCTCTTCCAAGTGATGTTGAATTGGTAACACAAAAAAAGAAGGCTGAAGAAGCATATAGAAATAGTTATCTTGGTCAAGTAATGCGTGGTGAAAAGAAAATGAAAAGATTTATTAGATGTGCTGGAGGACAAAAATGGGAAGATCCATCACTAGCAGAATGGGATCCAAATGACTTTCGAATATTTTGCGGTGATTTAGGAAATGAAGTTAACGATGATTTATTAACAAGAACATTTAGAGATTTTCCAAGTTTTCAGAAAGCAAAGGTAATTAGAGATTCTAGAACAGGGAAATCAAAAGGATATGGATTTGTTTCATTTCGTAAACAAGAAGGTTTTATTAAAGCAATGAAGGAAATGGACGGAAAATATGTTGGGAATCGTCCAATAAAATTAAGAAAAAGTAATTGGGATGAAAGAAACTTGGAAATTGTTAAAAAAAAGAAACGCGAAAAAGCAAAAATGGGTTTATGTTAATATTTATTATTTGGAGAGGTACATTAATCGTTTCAAAAAAATTCCAATAAATTTATTAAATAATTTTTCAGTAGTTTCTTTTAAAAATTCTGCATTTTTTAGCATATTAAAATGTCACTTGGAGAGCTAAACAGTACTTTAAGTACAATTATAAAATAATGCATTATAATATATTGAGGATTACATTATTTTTTAATAAAGTAAGGAGTTCAATTTAATTTATATATTTTGTATAATTAAAAGCATTATAAAAATATATATAGAATGAATGTAAGTTATTTTAACAATTAATTAAAATTAAATATTTTCTAGAGCTTCCATAAATGAATTACCATTAATTATACTACTTCCTCCAATTAAAGAAATAATAGGTAGAAAAGATTTAAAAAGACTAATCTCAGATTTTGTAATACCTCCAACAACAAACAAAAATTTATTTGATGAATAAAGCATTTTCAAATCTTGTTGTTTTATATCATCAGTATATGTATTCCAATCATTCCAATCTGTATTAATAGCTTGTTCAACAATTCTATATAACAATGGTGAATACCCGTTGAATGCATAAGATGAATCTTTTCTTAAAGTTTCATCATATATGTTATCAGGGAAAAGTTTATACTTTTTTTTGGCACTATTAAAATCAACTTTTGGATATTTAGCATGTATCTTTGAAGAATTAGTTGGTTTTGTAAGAAGTAATGTTGCTTCTTTTTCTGTTATAAGATTACAAACTTGAAGTCTAACAAAAAATTGTAATTTTTCTATTCCATAATTATTTAAAATAAGCCTTTTATAAGTATTAATTACTTGTTGCTTTAATCCATTATTAATTAATGATTGAAGAGATATTAAACGTAAACATTTTTTTAAGCATTCACCATTTATTAAGGAATCTTCTACAAATGGTATTACTTTATCTCCACCAAATGATCCGTTTAAAATTTCCATTTGAAGAACAGAAAACTCGTGGTTAAAATCATTGTACTTTCTATCAAATACCATTTCAGCTAATCTTAAATATTTTGCGCATAGTTCTTTTTTCTTTACTATTTTTTCTAATTTTGGCATTTTCATTTTTAATGTTTGTATTACTTTCATAGACTCTTTAAATTTTTTTTCTTCTAATAAGACATCTTCAGATAATTGTTTTATTTGTTTCCCTATTGCTAATATGTGTGTATCTGCTATTTCTGAATATACTTCATCAATAAGTCTAAATTTTTTTACAGAAGTTTCAGATTCATTAGATTCTTTTGGTTTGTCAAATTCTTCCCTATCAACTGAAATATTTCCACTAATATCTGAAGTAAAAAATTCATTAACTAAGGCATCAAAAGTCATTGGCATAAGTAGTGGTGTAATTGGATCAAGCCATCTATCAATAATGATAATTTCTTTAATATCTAATTCATTTAATAATTTATCATTTTTTTTCTTTATAAATGATGATCTATTATTTATCATTATTTCAGCTATTTTTGTTGACCATTCACCTTTTGCTCTTATTACTACTTTTTGGTCTGTTAAATTTTCTATTTGAAGTAATGCTACTGCACATTTATGAAGAATAGAAGGTTTTTGATAAACTAATAATTGTTTTGGTACTGTTGAATCATACATTGAAAGAGTTGTATTATCATAACAAATCCAATATGAAGGAAATTCATTAATTTCAATATTTTTAGAATTTTCCACTAAATTCTTTAATCTTATTTTTAACGGAGATAAACCATTAGCAACAACATAAATAAATATATTCTTTAATTCAATATTAGAATTTTGAGCTTGAATATGTTTTTCAACAAGTTTATAACTTTCTTCACTATCTGAAATAAAATAAAAAATATATTCTACTGCAGGAGCATAAGGTTTATATAATGAAATTCCACCTTTTAATTCAAATATTGCTGTCATTTCCTTAAATGATATTGTAGCAAGCATTGCTTTTTCTTGTATAGAATCACAACATATTCCTTTCGTTCCTTGAACTTTATTAAATATTTCTGATAATATATTAATTGTAAACTTTCGTACATATTCAACAGGTTTTATTGTTTCCTCCATTTTTCATTCTACTAAAAATTTTTATATACAAAAAGTTTTTTTTTTCTTTTAAAAAAATATTATATGGAGGTAACCATTAAAAATTATAAATAAAAATAAAATAAATTTAGTAACAAAAATAATTAAAATAATTAAATTAAAATTGCATTAAATTTTCAAGAGCAGTATCAGTTTCTGTTTTTGTCTTGACATTTTCACCGTTCTGAAAAACACCTTCCTGAGATACATCCATTTCACTTTCATCTTTAATACTACTTGCTTCTTCAGTTTCTATCCTTTCTTTGTCACCAGAATAAATTTTAACAAATTGAATTGTCTTCTTTACATCCATCACAGATTTTGGATCATTTAAACTTGGAGGAGATTTGTTAAAAATTGTTCTACATGAATGGCATTCTGCATCAGGAGCACAATGTATTGATAAACAAACACTACAAACAAAACCAATATTTAAAGATTTTCCATGACATATACATGTTGGAGAATAATCAGCTTCACCATCAAATGTATTATTTAAAGAAACTCTCATATCTTCATCAGGAGATACATACTTATTCAAATACTGTAAAAGCAAATAAGGTTTTTCTACATGTACATGGGTACCACCAGTAATATCACAACATTGATGTAGTACTGGACTTGTTTGGTGTAAGGCAAATGCAATAACATCAATAAGAATATTATATTGTTTTGCAGCAAACGCACAATTTAAAATCATATCACGTTCCCATTCAGTTACTGGAGATAAATTAATTATTGTTATTTTATTTTGCCCTTTATTACTAGCAGCTTTAAATTTTCTAATTTGACATAATGCTAATGCTAATGGACTAGCATATTCAGCATATTTTGATTTATCCCTAATAGATAAAACATTTCTAAATGTTTTTTGAATACAATTTAATATTTCTATAGAAGTACCAACATTTTCGCTTTGATCTGATATATAAATAAATTTATTTGTAATATTTTTTCCTGCAGCTAAAAGAACAAATTTATTTGTTGGTGCACTACTAAGATGTTGAGATCCAAATGCAGCAATAGACGTAGTCATTGCTTCATAAATACGATTAGTAGATAATTTTTTAAATAATTGTCCATGACTACCAATATTACAATCTAATATCACTACTTGACAAGACATTATCTATAATTTTGTATAATATTAACTAAAATCAATAAAAAAAAAGTATAAAAAATATTGTTTAAACAAATAATAAAAACAGGCAAAGTACGAAGAAGTTTATTGTATAAAAATTATTTAATAAAATAAAAGGGTCATCAAAATAACAATGATAAAAAGTTTATTGTAAACAAAAAAGATTAACAGACCCGAATTCATATCACAATAAATAAACGGCAGATGTACAAAAAAAAATAAATTGAATGTATAATAAAAATAAAAATTAGAAGACTGAAGTTTCAACTTGTCTTTTTTTGTTAATTGTTGTAGTTGATGTATGTTCTTCCGTTAATGCCATGTCATTGGAACAAGATACATGGTAAGCCTAAATGTATGTAAAATATTATCATCAAACTTTTTTTAAAACTTACTATATTTTTTACTACAATACAACTTTTAACTTTCCATAAATCATCATCTTCATCATAATATTCTTCAAATTGTTCACCACATACATTACAACATTTATTATGAACTTCTGATGACAATATATCAGTACTTCCCGAATTCCTTTCACCGTCACTTCCTTCTGTATCTGAATTATTAGAAGAGTTATGTGTTAACGCTAGCTGTTCACTAAACTTTAACCATTTTTCTCCTGTCATATTCCAAGGCCTAACTGAAGCATTTTTATTTTGAATTGAACGAGTATTTTCACGAAAATGCCAATCCATATGTTTTTGAAACATTTCGTCATCACTCTTCTCCATTTGTAACCCACAATTTGGACATACGTTTCTCGATTGGTATAATACTTCTAGTGTTGCTTGATATATCAAGTTTGGATCTAATGATAAAACGTTATCGGGCAAATCCTTGAACGAAATATTTGCTAGTGTGACTTTTTTTGCTGGCTCTTTAAGATTTAACAATTTAGATTTATTTGGGGGTAATTCTGGTTTTTTTTCTTTTGAAGAGTTTTCTGTTGTCTTCTGTCCACTTTTTATTATTCCCTGATCCTTTAATTTAGCTAGGAGACTTTTAATATCTTGAACTAGTGGTTCAACTTTCTTAACTTCAGGATCAATTTTAGCATCTCTTTGCATTTTCTTAAGCGCTGGCAACAATTCGAAAGATGGTTCCGGTTCAATTCTAACTTCTGGAGGAGGGCCACCTAAACGAATTTCATGCTTACGTCCATTAATATTAGCTATAATGGGTGGTCCACCAAAAGATCCTTTAAATGGAAACTCATTCATTATTAACTCTCTACTAGGTGCACCAAATCTAATAACATGAGGAAGACCACCAATAATGACAGTCTTTGATTCTCTAAAAGGAAGAGTATACTCTTTACCGTCTATGGTAACTTTTCTTGGATTACCAAAGAAATATATTTTATGTGGTAAACAATTTCTTTCAATAATCGGTTGATTATCAACAAACAATACTTCATATGCTTTACCGTCAACAAATATTCTATTATTAGCCTGAATTCCTTCTATCCTTGGAGTATCATTTTTAATAATAGTTGTTGGAATATTATTAGATAATGCAATATTAACGGGTACCCTAGGTACAGGAGAATTACTGTTTAAAGGATGAGAAAAATTTGGGCTAAACCCATTTTGAATAGGTGGTGAAATCAAAACAGGAGGAGTATTTACACGAATAGGCTGTAGCATAGAAGAATGATCATGAGAAAATTTAGTATCAACACATTTTCTTTTACGAAAATCATCTTTATTTTCATTTGGTACAGGAATAGGTGATGTTCTTTTTATTCCAGCTATTTGTGGTCCAGTATTTTGTGGTATTTCAATTGTTTGACTTCCTTGTTTTTGTCCAATCAGCGGTTGTTTATCATATTGTGGAGGATTTTTTAATATTGCTCCTGGTTCTGGTCGTTTAAAATCTTTAGTTGGTTGGTTTGGTCTTAAATCTCCAGAGTTTTTACGAACATCAGTTACCATTCTTGGATCCATCGGTAATCTTGATTCTACTGGTGGTCTACGATCAGCTCCCATTCTTGGATCTATTGTAACTCTAACATCCGTTACAGGTCTACAATCTACTAGTGCTTTTACATCTGATTGAGGTTTATGAGGAACTCCCAATCTTGGATCCATTGGTGTTCTTTGATCTACTGTCTTTCTTGGATCAACTGCTACTCTTGAATTTACTCCACTTTTTACATCAACGAGGTTTGTTGGTTCTACTGTTTTTCTTGGATCTACTGGGGCTTTTATATCAACTGCAGGTTTAATATTAACTAGAGATTTATCATTTTGAGGAGTCTAAAAAAATAAACACATTATTAAAAAATTATATCAACTGCGAGCAAATGATAAATTTTTTTACTATCAACAAAGAAAGTACGTCATCTTTCTCGTTATCAAAATATTTGCTCAAAAAAAATAAAAAATTATGTACCTTTATTTTTGATTGTAATTGTGACTTCGATGTGTCAAAAGAATCAACATTTTTCCTGACACCATCAACAACTTTTTTTCCATCATCGCTATTAGCGGATGTTCCATTTTTGTTAGTACATGTTAACGGTTTATTACTAATATCACTAACAACAGGCCAATTACTGTCAATTTCATTAACAGCTAAATCTAATCTATGAAGAAGAGAATGAGAAATAATAGAATCCCATGTTCTACGCATTTTATGAAGGCTTCTTCTCACATTATCTGTGGCAGCCTTAAAAACATAAACAAAAATATTAATTAAATTTTTAGAAAACTCGTTTATATAACAATTAGATTTTAATTTAGGTGTTTTCATTATTGAATCCATTACATATAACGTTAATAACATTTTATCTGATGTATCAACCTATAAAAAAAACGATTAATTACAAAAAAAAAACTGGATAATTCTTATGACATACCGAATAAATTCTACTTTCTATTATTTTTGCTATACTAGAACATTGTTTTTCTAATTCAACAGCAAAAAGTGTTAACATATTTATTGTTTTTCCATTATTATCCTTTAAAGTATCAAGAACAATTGAAAATTCTTTGACACCGTCATCTTGAAAGTCCATATTTTAACAAGAATACTCTGAAAGTAAAAAATAATTTCTTTTATTTATTGACGTTAGATAAACATTAATATTGTTATTATTAAAAAAATATAAAGCGAAAAATATAAATAAAAATAAAAGTTATTTCGACACTTAAATAAAAAAAAATTAGGAAAAATTGTTCCTGGTTTTGTGTTTTGCATTAGCAAATAAAGCACGCACTTTGATTGGATTTTTCCTCCCCAAATACATAAACTTTACTTTTAATTATTATTTTAAAAAAAATAATTTTTAAACTCATTCTTGAAAACAGTACTCCAATGTATGTAAATTCTGAAAAGTGAACCAATGTCCTGAGGAGAAATATGTATGACAAAAGTAGTACTATTTGAAGAAACTTCCACTACTAACGTAAATTGTTGTAGCGTAACAACCAACAAAGTGATATAATAAGTAAGTATACCCTATACATAATCAGCACAATTGACAAATACGTTCGTTCATTATGTTTCAGTGAATAAACCATATGATTGTCCACTTAAAAAATTACAATTTGTCTCGAGGTAGGTAAAAAAAAAGCACTGCTTTGCAAATTTCTCAACATTCCATGTGTTGTTAACGTTTGAAGAAATACATTAAGGAATACCAAATATGCATATGAAGTATACATAAACTTTAACTTCTCTTCTACAAATATATAACACCCCTCTCAATACAGTGTAAATGTATATAAAAGTCAAATGAAACTTTTGATAGTAAAAAATCAATAATAAAAAACAAGAAATACAAAATTAAAGTAAGAACACAAATAAATAATGTGGTCTTTTCATTCAAGAAGGTTATCTGTATATTACAAAAAAAAAAAGTACACAAAAAATAGAAATAATGTTATATGACGTGTATAATATTTTGTCAACAAATGTGAAATTCTCCATAACGTTTATATTATCATAATTTAAAACCAAACTGCATTTATTTCTTCAAAAATATTTACATATATACATTACCATATAAATATTTATAAAAATCTTAAAAGTTTATCTTACTGCATTCTAGTAGTAGATGATTGATTTACATACCAAAACTCTAAAATATTATTAAACTTACTATTAAATTTCAGTAATATCCAAGAAGCCGGAATTTCTATATAAATTCACAGTAATTTTCCTAAGTATAATCCGTTTCAAAATACATAATTTTTAGTACACCTCCAGACATTTTTTTTTATTTTCTACAGAAAAAAATATAAGTAGATGGATAGAAATTTTAAAACACATAGTCACGAGAAAATGTCAACCATATTGAATGGTAGTTAGTTGGAAAGTGTATACTTTTATTCTTGTTAGATATCCTCCAACCAAAGTTTTACCTTTTAAATGTTAGATAACATATGCATCAACAATAGTTGTCAAATAAATAGGCGTTACTAGTAAAATCTGTACAAATTTTAATCTTTAAATATAAAAGAGGTTAAATTGTGGTGATTTACAGGGAATAAAACAACGAAGTTTTCTTATTTGGAACTAAGTAATGCGTTTGTTCATCTCTTTTTGGAATAGTGCAGTTTGTTTTTAAAAGATAATCTTTAAAAACTTTGTTTTAGATTCTTTTTTAATTTATAAAAGTATTTTAAATCTAACTTTTTAGAAATTTATTAAATAGAAAAATATGCAACGTGTTAATGTACCACCTTCTAATATGCCTATAAATCAAATGCATAGTCGGCCTGTTCAATATGTGAATTCACCACAACAACTTCCTTACATGGTTAGAAGGCAAGGTGCTAGTTTGGCCCAACAACAACAACCAATACAACAAATGCATCCTCAGCAAAGTAACATGCAAAATGCTCAACAAAGTAGGCATCAAATGAATATGAAAAGAAAAAGAAAATATTGTGATAAGGTATTGTCTGATTCTATACTTCAAGTTGTTCCTGATGGTCATAGCTATATGGATCTTCTTGCTTATGAACAAAAATTTGATTCACTTTTTATGAAAAAAAGAACTGAATATCAGGAATCATTAAAACGTGTTTCAAAAATTAAAAAAAAACTTCGTATATTTATTTCACATAATTTTGTTGCCGGTGTTGAACCAAAGGATGGTGAAAGTAATGGATCTGCACCATATTTTGAACTTCGTGTAGAAGGGCGACTTTTAGATGAAGATAAGATTTCTGATAAATCTTTGACAAATTCTTCTAATAGTAAAACTATTCCACCTCCTACACCAAAAAGAAAATTTAGTACATTTTTTAAGAATCTCGTTATTGAATTAGATCCTCAAATATATGGACCAGATAATCATTTAGTTGAATGGCATCGTTCCCCAACAACCTCTGAAACAGATGGTTTTCAAGTTAAACGTCCAGGAGATGGTGATGTCAAATGTAAAATATATCTTCATTTAGATCATTCTCCAGTTAAATACAAAATTCATCCAAGACTTTCAAAACTTCTTGGTATTTCTTTAGAAACAAGGCAAAAAGTTATAGAACACTTTTATCACTACATTAAAACAAATAACCTTCAAGATCCAGTTAACCGAGATAGAATAAATTGTGATTTTTATTTAAAGCAATTATTCCAAGTAGAATATTTTAAAACTGTTGAGTTGCCACAACGTTTAATATCTTTCTTATCAACTCCTGATCCAATTGTTCTCTATCATACTATTTCAAAGTCAGAAAAAAACACTCAATGTGTTGATATAGAAGTTGAGTTACAGGATCCAACAAAAGGTATGATATCATCGTTTCTTCAAAATTCAACAAATCAACCAGAAATTAATTCATACGATGAAAAGATTGCTGATGCTATAGATCAGTTGAATGAGATAAAACTTCGTCGTGACTTTTTCCTTCGTTTTGCAGACAATCCAAAAGGACATATTGAAAAATGGTTAGTTTCTCAAAGTAAAGATTTAGCTGTTTTGAAAGATGATGGTTTGTATACAGACTTAAATGTTGATGAAACTGCTGAATCATATTATAATCCTCAAATAAGTGAAGCTATTTATCGTTATACATACAATAAAATATTACTAAAACGTGGGGAACTTGAACAAGTACTTGGTGTTAAAAATAATTAATTATTGTGTTTTTAATTCTAAAATGTTTTATACAACGATTATTTTTTAATTATTTTGACTTTAAATTTTTGCCATTTTGATACTTTAATTTGTACATTATCAATTTGTTACTTTTTTAACATAAAATATTTTTTTTAAAGTTATTTATAATTAAAGAAAGATGTCTGATGATGAGAAGTTTAAAATATCAAGTGTTACTAAGAGAGAACTTACAGAAAATGATGTAGAATTACTGTCTAAACAAAGTATTTGTTCATCATCTGTTTCTAAATGTGCTACATTATTATCTAGAAAAAACTGGGATATTTTTTATAAAAGAAATAAAGATAATTTCTTTAAAGATAGACATTGGTCGAAGAAAGATCTTCAAGATGCCTGTCCTAATTTAGATTTTTCTTTACCACTAACATATCTTGAAGTTGGTTGTGGAGTTGGAAATATGTTATTTCCTATAAAAGAATTTTTTCCAAATTGGGATGTTTATGGTTTTGATTTTAGTGATAATGCTATAAATATAATTAAAGAAAAAGGAAAAGCAACAAATGTTGAAGTGAATGTTTTTGTGTTAGATTTAACTGATTCTGAAAAAGCAGAAGATATAATTTATAAGTTTCCTTTAGCAGATATTACTACATTAATTTTTGTTCTTTCTGCTATAGAACCATCCAAACATAAAATTGCAATTGAAAATATGTTGAAATTTGTAAAAAAGGGTGGTATAATATTTTTTAGAGATTATGGAATAAATGACAACGCAATGATAAGATTTGGTTGGGGAACCAAAATTGATGAGAAATTTTATGTACGCTCCGATAATACTACTTCATATTTCTTTGAACTTGATGAAATTAAATCTTTATTTACTAGTTTTAATTGTGAAACAATTTGTTGTGAATATCTTTTTAGAAAAACTGTTAATCATAAAAAAAATCTTTCTGTTGATAGAGTTTTTGTACAAGGAGTTTTTAAAAAGTTATAATTAATGTTTTTATTGTTATGTTTGATAATAATTAGCTATTTTTCAAATGTTTATATTTATTTTAATTTAATCATTAACGTATATAATTCGTTAATAATATTTTGAAAAATTTTAAAGTTTGAAAATTTTATTTTAAGACATGGGAAAAAGTAGAGAAAAAAAGGAGAAACATAAAATTAAAAGGATACTTAAAGATATGGATATCTTTAAACGACATCAAAAATTAATTTCTACTTTTGTAAATATGAAACAGAAAGAAGAAGTTGATTTAGGGAATGTATCTAAACATAATATTTCAAATATTGTTAAATGCCATATGAAGTTTATTTATGATAAGAATGTTGATGAAAGTAAAATGACATGGGAAGAAAAGCTTGCTAAGAGATATTATGATAGAATTTATAAAGAATATTGTATTGCAGATTTGAGTAAATATAAAGAAAATAAAATAGCATTAAGATGGAGGTTGGAATCAGAAGTAAAAAAAGGTAAAGGGCAATTTATATGTGGAGGAAAGGATTGTGAAATTATGGAAAATTTATCAACATGGGAAGTAAACTTTAAATATAAAGAAAAAGACGAAATAAAAAATGTTTTAGTTAAAGTTTGTCTTTGTGAAGAATGTTCTAAAAAACTTAATTTTCATTCAGTTAAAAAGAAAGTAAGTAAAATTTATAAAGAAGTTAAAAAAAAGATAAAAAAAGAAATATCAAATATGGAATGTAAAGAAAGTCAAAATGATGAAGATAGTAATAAGTGTAAAAATAAAGATACTAATAAATTTACAACCACGACATTTCAGGAAACTCTAACACAAAGTGAGTGTATTAATAAAATTGACAATTCTACATTTTCAACCAAAAATACAAATTATCTTGAAGAATTAGACACATTTCTTGATAACTATTTACTAAGATAATATATCTTCCTCCATCTTTTACATATTATTTATAAATTAAAAAATATAAACATCTTTATAAATATTATTAAAAATATTTATCTCTAGTTGGTTAGCAAAATAAGAAAGATAACTTAACGAAGTGTATGATAATATATATATTTTTATAAAACCTTTTAATTTTTGTCTCATTAAACATCATAAACAAATGTTAGAGATATACTTTTTTAAAATAGTAAAAAAAAAAACTAAAATGTGGGTCATAATAAAATATATATATTAAGTAGGCTATCTAAAAATTTATACTTATTTTGTAGTACTTTTATATTTTTTTTAACCATTATGTACAAAAGTTGAATAATTTGGATAACAAAAAAAAGTGCTATAAAATGTGTAACATAGTTACAAATTTTATAATAAAATTTACTTTATCATTTATTACTATTTTATCTCTTTTACTTTTTCATATTAATAGTATAATCTTGAAACATATTATATTCTTTACACGAATATTTTATTAATATTTAACTGGTCAATTATTTGAAGAATTCTTTTATTATATTATTATTAATATTATCCTTATCAAAAGAAACTTATCAAAGAAAAAGTCACAGAGGACAGATAAAAGAACATCAACATAAATATATATAAATATATATTTTAACATTTTAAAATACAAATGTTATATATCATTTACTATATTACGAATCATTCTTTAAGAAGAAAATAAATATATAGTTAAGAAGGTATGCCAAAATCTATTATTAATTTTTAACTACCTTCTAATATTATTTTTCCTCTTGAAGGCATTACTTTTTTCTTCATCTATTTTTACACCCTTTTATTTATTACAACAATAAAGGAAATATATATTATATATCTTAATTTAAAAAAAATATACATATTATTAAAGAAAAAAAAATGGGAGCGTTATGTAAAAAATTAACTGTTGGCTTTTTAATTGTTATCTTAGGATATTTTATACTACTTTTTATATTTGAAAAAAATTTTTTTGAACCACTTGATGGTAATGGTTTTTCATCACTTTTTATAACAATTTTTATTTGTTGGAGTTTATCGTTTTGGTTAGGTAAAATAATTTCATTAATTAAAATTTCACCATTATTAGGTAAGTTATTGTTTAAATTAAAAAATTCAATTAAAAAAATAAGAAAATATTTAATAATAATTACATTTATAGGTGAATTAATTGCTGGTATAGTGATAAGAAATTTAGACTTTATTGAAAGAAATATAACAGAAGATGATAAAGTTGGACAATTTATTAGAAATTTAGCTTTTATTTTTATTCTTATGAGAACAGGCTTTAGTTTAGATATGCAAGCATTAAAAAAATATTTTTTACTTTCTTTTTCACTTGGAATAATTTCAACTATATGTGAAATAATAGCTATAACGGGAATTTCATACTTTTCACTTCATCTTTCATTTTCTATTTGTTTAACATTTGCCTCTATTTTGGCATCTGTTTCACCAGCTGTTATTGTACCAATAGTAATAGAATTGCAAGAAAAAAAAATAGGTACAAATCAAGGAATACCAACTATTATATTAGTTAATGCAACTATTATTAATATTTTTTGTATAACTTTTTACTCAGTATGCTTATCTATATTTTATGATAAAGGAACTTCATCAATATGGTTATTATTTTCAATACCAACTGGTATTCTTTTTGGTATTGGTATAGGATTTTTTATAGCATTTATTTTAAGAAATTGTACAAGAATAGAAAGTGATATAATTCATTTACAAAGATCTATTTTATTAATTTTAACATCATTATTTATATTTTTTGGTTGTAAATATTTTAATATGGATATTGTGGGACCAATTTGTATATTAGTAGTAACTATATTAATGAGTATTTATTGGAATAATGAAAATGAAATTGGTGTAAGTTTAGAAACAAAACAAAAAAACATATTAATAACTTTTTTTTAGACAAAAAAAGAAGAAAATATATTAAAAAATATTTGGAATTATATATTAGAACCAATTATTTTTTGTTTAATTGGTATGGAAGTAAGATTTTCTAATTTTGATATTGAATTAATTCTTGTATCACTTTTTATATTACTTTTTGGTCTTCTTTTTAAATTAGCTTCATTGTTTGTTATTTCATTTAAATCACATTTAAATATTAAAGAAAGAATTTTTTTATCAATATCATTTATCCCAAAAGCGACTGTTCAAGTAAGTATTTTAATAATTATTTTTTAAGCTAATATTTTTTAGGCTGCTTTAGCACCAGCCTTTTCTTTCTTACTAATAACAAAGAAAAAAAATCAAAGTTTATTTACCAAACAAAGTGCTGATATAATAATTCTTAATATTTGTATTATTTCAATTATTATAACAGCTCCTATTGGGCATATGTTAATGCTATTGTTAAATAGGAAATGTCTTATCCAACAAAAGAATGAAAAACAAGAAATAAATAACGAAAAAGAGGAGGAAAAATGTATTGATAAGAAAGTTGTTAAAAAAAACGGAAACAATTCAAATATTTTTGGTAGTCAAAAAATGTTTCAATCACAAGTTTTATCAGTAATACCAGAAAGTGTATCAGATGAAAATGTTCCATTTATTGATGAAAGAGTAAATGAAAAGACAAGGATAACTTGTACAAAAGTTTAGTTACATTTTTACTATCGTTTTAATTTATCAAAAAAAAAAAAATTCAGGTTTTCTAAGATGAAAAAAAATAATTGTAAATAATGTTTATAATATAAAATATATTAAAATAAATATTAAAGTATTTCTATTTGTAAAGTACTTGTGAAAAAGATAAAAATGTGTAAAAGTATTAATTTGAAAGCTTATTAAATAATTTAATATAGAATATAAAAAAAAAAAACGAAATATAAAAATTAATATGATATTTACAGAAACTCCACTTAAAAGAAAATGTTTTGAATTAAATATAAAAATAATAACATTGCATATTAATTATTTTTCCTATAAATTTTTATAGGCAGTAAAATTTTAAAATAAAGTATAGATAATATAAAATTATATTAAAAATCAGGAATCTCTTCATTAACTGGATATTTAGGCATTAAAATTTGTTTTAATATTTTATTTCTTTCTCTATCTTTTAATTCTTCTATTTTTTCATATTTTCTCACAAATTTATAGGCATCTAAAAGGCTTTTAATAACTTGTTTTTCTTTTTTTAACCGTTTTCTAATCTCTAGATTGTATAATCCATTCATGAATGTGCGATACATAATTTTCTGATGAAGTTCAGAATCGTTTAATCCCAAATTAATGGCGGATTGTTTCAGTAATAAGTAAAATTCAGAGATACTTTCATTTGATGATTGTTTAAGATTAATAAAATCATTAATTGAATAACAATAAGGGTATGAAGAGTTATAATTTTCATTTGATATATCATTTCCAAAGCATCCTGTACAGCTTGATAAAAATTCATCAAAAGGCATATTAAAAAGGCACTTGGGATATAACATTATATATAATTGATCAAAAGCTTTAGGACCTAAATAATGTATAAGTAATCTTTGTTTAATTGAATTATCTTGTACATTGTTGAGGCAGCAATAATTTTCAAATAAGAGCAACCATTGATTCCAAGGAATAGAGGCTTCTGAGTATGATGTTAATGTTATTGGTGCTCCTCTCTTATGTAGCATAACTGCTAAAAAGAGTAAAATACTTGCTTTCTGTAATCATATAGTAAATAATATATTATGATAAAATAAAAAGATTGTAAATAATATATAATAATGATTATACTTTTAGTCAATATCAATCAAAGGTTGATGATATTATATATATATATATCATATAAATACTATTATACAATAATTACCTTTTTTCTAGACAATAATTACTATTAAACTTAGATAGACAATTAAAAAAAAAGTAGAATAATTTTAATGAATTATCAAAAATATATGTGATTGGTAATGAGAGAAAGAAAAGTAAAAATAAAAAGATACGAGTAAGATGATGATTAATTATGAATTAACTATACATCTTTAACATAAAATTAATGATTTATATAAAAAAATAAAATAATAAATAATTAGAGATTAAAATTAAAAAAAAAACAATGGTTAAATATTATTTCGTTTGTTAAAAAAACAATTATATTTAATATATTTATATGCAACATCAAACACAAAATAAATCATAATTATTATATTTTGACTATTAAAGTTGTGTATAATAATAATACTTTTATGTATATAAATAATAATAATATTATTTCAAATAGAGTTAAAAAAAAAGTAATTACTGAGAAAATGTTAAATGAAATAATGTATCTTTTCTTTCCATAAAGATACATAATAATACTTTATTTTAGAAAAAAATAGAAATATTTGATGTATTAAGTATTTCAAGTACATATTCATTATGAAGATATTTTTTAAAGTACAAGATATGAATGATTAATGAGGTAGTTAGGTATCTTAATTATATAAAAAAAAGATAATATAAAAATAACATATTAAAAAAGCTAAGAGCAAAAATATTAATCAGATTGAATAAATTGATAATTATATTTTATCGTACAAACCAGACATTTATTTTAATCTAATAAATTTATACACTGATTAATTATATCATACCTATTTTTTGTTGTCAATTTATCATTACAAAATATTAAAAAGGTATTATTCTTTGAACGAGGAAATATAAAAATTGGAAGTGTCAAAATAAAAGAAAATAATTGAAAACAATGTAAATTAAATGTTATGGAAAAAATAAAAAAAAATATTAATTAGATTTGTTTAATCAAAAATTTTATTAAAGTAGAAAATAGTAATAACTTTTGTCAATATAAAAAAATTTTTTTTCTAATACTTTATGCTTAATATACTTTTAGAAAACAAAATGATATTTCTTTGTTTTTTTTTTCTTTCTTAATTATATAAATATTTTCTTATCTTATATATTTATGTAACAAAGATTTATTTATAGTAGTTATCTATAAAATTTATTAAAATATAAAAGTTTATAATAAAATATTAATTTTTATAGTAAGAATCTTATTTAAAAAAAAATTTGTTTATATTGTTGTCTTTTCCTCACTTTTTTTAGTATTTTTTTTTAAATGGTTCGTGTAAACAAAAGAAAAAAAGAAAATTATTTTGAGGTAACTGAATATATTTTAAAAATGATAAATAATATTTATAGTAATAGATAAAGATAAAAGTGCTTATGTAATGTAAGACATAATTTTTATAGATAAAATTAAACTTTATCAAAATGTTTAGATAATTTATACTAATATTTTTTTAAACAAGTGCAATTTGTTAAATATTTTAATGATATATCATTAATAAAACAGAACATTTGATAAATTATTGCACATTATATGTCATGAATAAACTTTATTTGAAAAAGCACTTTTTTTTCTAAAAAAAGAAAATTAAAGGTTAAAATAAAAATATTAATTTTTCGTTTAAACTTAAAAATCATATGAAAAAGTGATGTTTAATGTGATATACAATGTCCACCCATTTAGATAATATATTTTTTTGTCACTCACATGATCCCCTTACTATTATATTTTTGTCATTTCTCATATACAAATGACAAACTTATATATATCAAAAAAAAAAATTATACATATTTTTTTTAATGAAAAATAAAAACTTATAATAACAAAAATTACATATAGGTAAACAAAAATCAATGAAAACAGGAGACGTGTAGAACATTATTAAATAAATTGAAAAAAAGAACTTAAAATAAAAAATTAATTGTAAAATTTTATTTTAATGATAATATACCTTTCATATTTTCTTTACACTACCTGTAAATGGATGTGTAAGGGTGCTTTGATGGTGCATTTTATTTTTCATATTTCATTAACCTGCATTTTTCTTTAAAATATATTCGTTTTAGAATAAATATTTATAATAAATTTTCTATATATACATAACATTTTTTTTATAACTATTTCAAAAAGGAAGTATAACTTAGTATCATTGTTTATTGATAAATTTTGTATAATTTTTTTTTGAATAAACATTTGAAATAAAAGTTAAGTAACCTTTTATTACTTATTTTATGAATAAAATAATTAAAAAAAATTTTTCTTTATAAAGCAAAAAAAAAAAATTTAAAAAAAAATTAATTATGTGGTTAAAAAATTACTATGCATTTATAATAATTATCTAAGTTATTTAACATAAATATATCATTTTAATAATAAAGTGATAATTTTATAAAATTAATAAATTTCCAACAAAAAAAATTAGACAGTTTTTCTATCTATCAAAAAATTGTAATAAGAATGTAAAGTTTTTAAATGAAATGATTGTTTAGGTAAATAATATTATAATTCCAAACCAAAAGTCATTTAGTTCCCAATATCAATACCATAAATCAAAGATGCTTAAAACAAAGTTAATAAAAAAATATTTTAATATTAAAATAAAAATGATCAAAAACGAAATTCTTCACGGTTTTTTTTTTGTTAAAAATATTATGTACTTTTTCTTTTTAATAATAATTAATGATTGAATACTTTATTTTCTAATTAATGTAATTTTTTTTCTTTTCTAAAGACAAGGAAAAAAAAAGTTAAAAGGTTGACTTTAACTTTTTCATTGAGTTATTTGATTTATTTTTAACTTTACTATCATAAATTTTTGATGATGAAAGAATATCTTTTTTTACCTATTATTGTTATCATTTTACTTTTTATAATACTTTTTTCTATTCGTTGATATGTGTACAAATCAATGATTTTTTTCGTAAAAAAAATATATTCTATTATTAACGTTAAGTAATTTATTACAAGCTTATTTAAACATTAGTCACTTTAAATTTTTAGTATTTTTCATTTAACTATTGTGGAAAAAATTATTAGTATATTTTTTATTTATTTTTTTTAATTTACCATTATTATTTTATATTAAATTTTATGTGTTGTATATAAACTTAGTATTTTGAAAAAAAAGAAGTTTATCTATTATTTTTCTTAAAGTAAATATAAATAATTTTTTAAATGATTTAAATACAGTTATAAAAATGAAGAGTAAAATAATAGCAAGCTTAAGACATTAAATATTACTAAAAAAATAATGTATAAATTACTTTTGATTTAATCTAATCTTCTTTATACAATTGTTTTTTTAGAAAACATTAAAAAACTCATAAATTCAAAACTTTCAAGGTTAAAAAATTTTGCATTTGTACAAATAGAATTTTTAAATGAACTTTAGTATATAAGAAGAAATAATATTTATTTACAAAAAAAAGTAAAATAATATTTCTATGAATAAAATAAAGTTACAATTTTGGTTTAATATTATACTTTATTAAAAATTTGTCTTTTTTTTATAATATTATTTTAAATAAATATTAAATATGATTGCAATTTTAAATATGACTAATTCAGTAAAAAAATTTTTCCTGTCACTTGGAAAATAGGATTAAAAACTAAAAATGAAAATTATCTTGTTACTACTAATAATACAAATGTACTTTTTTAAAATATTAGTAATTTTTAAATATATTATATTAAAATAATTTAAAATATCACTTTAAAAATGCATTTTAATATTTGCAAAGAAAAATACTTTTTTAAAAATTGAAAAAAAATATTTACTAAAAGACTTTATCTGTTATTATGTAACTTATATCTAAAGAGGAATAATTATAAATTTTATAATAACTATTTTAAGATAAATAGCAAAATATTGATATATGTGATTTTAAATATAAATTTATATATAATTAACTAAAAAAAAATTTGTTTCTTCTGTAAAGCAAACAAATATAAATATAATTTTTAGATATTTAAAATACTACTTTATATTTATAAGAATGATTAAATTATAAGTTAGTAATTGTTACAAAAAAAATGTTAAAAATTTTTGTTTTGTATACTCGTACTTGTATTATTTTTGTTTTTAAAAAGAAAATTAAATTTAAAAATAAAAATAACATTATCTAAAATTTGTTTATTTTTTTTCAATCATAATCATATATAATAAAAAATAAAATAAATTTATGAACAAAATTTTATAGTATTTTTTTAAAAAATTTAATACAGAATAAAAAAATAATATTATGAGTTATTCTATTAAAATGTATTTTATTTTTATTTTTATCAATATTATTTTATCAATAATAAATGCTCAATTTCTTTGTAAAAATCATAGTGATTGTAAAAAAATGGAAGGCTGCGTAATGGATGGTTTTGGTTCATATTGTGCCAATAAATGTACAAATAGTGGTACTATTAATGGAGGATGTTTTATTAATGAAATGTGTCGAAGAATTGTTGATTCAAAAAAAGATGAAGCATACGTTTGCATTACTCCTTCATTATAGTCAATTTTTACTGATTAAATAAACTTTTGTTTAAAAAGTCTTATATTCTGGGAATTTATTTTTTTTTTATCTCTAAACTTTTTTTTTTAATTTTTTTAAACTTTATCAATAAATTTGTAGAAAAATATTTACCCTTTTGATTGAAATTTTTTATAAATTAAATAATATATAATCTGAGAAAAATGTATTTAAGAGAAAAAAGTTAGGGAAATTTTTAAGAAAATATTTTCCTAGGAAAATGATAAATTTTTATAAAATATTTCATATTAATTTTTTAATCTTTCTACTTATAACTGTTTATTCGATTTATAGTCAAGAATGTAAATGTCATAGTGATTGTCCATTTGGTTATGGATGTAATGTTATAAATGGAGCTTATAATTGTCGTCCCCTATGTACTTGTTCCTTCTATGATATGTTTATTTGTGGAGGTAACTCAAAATGTTACTGTCAAATAGATGCTATTGGAGTAGCTTGTTACGTTTGTACTTCTAATTCAACAATACCTTCAATATGATTTGTAAACTTCATGATTAAAAATAAATTTTTAAAATTATATTTAATCTTTTTTTTTAATGAATGATTCATTATATAAGTAGGTAGTTAAAGTAAATATAAGTAAGAATTATTTACCTGAAAGATTTGTATATCAAATAAAAATTACAAAAAAAATTATATAAAATAATTCTGTTACATAATTTTAAATATTTTAAAAATTTCAAGTCAATGAATTGTAACAAAATTTTATTTCTATTAATTGTTTTATTATTATCAAATTATGTCAAAAGTCAATGGGGTTGTCATTATCATTATGACTGTCAATTAAATTGTGCTTGCTACATGTACTCTTATGGTTCTTTTTGTGCTTCAAAATGCAATTTTGCTAATGAAAATTTTATTTGTAATCCATATTATTCTTGTGTCAAAAGTTCAGATGAAAGTGAAACTGATGACTTTGTTTGTATTCCCGAAAATTTTGCTTTAAATGAAATTATGAAAAATTTAAAATAACTTGAAATTTTATTACATTTCATATAACAAAAAGTATTAAATTTTTGAAATACTTATGAATATATTATAATGTTATTTTTAACATAGAATATTAATTATTTATAAAATAAATATAAAAAGAAATTTACAGTTATAAATATTGTTTACAATTTGGATAAAAAGTAACTTTTTAATATAATTTTAAATTTTAATAAAAATTTTAAGATTTATATTATTTTTTATTTTTAAATGTATATTTATTTTATTTTAACAAAAAAAATGTATGCTAGTAGTTATAATTTTTATAAAAAAATATATAATATACTTAAAATTATAATTCAAAATATCTATTTTTTAAAATAAATTAATTAAAGAAAATATTTAAAGTAAATTAGCATAAGATTATTTTTAGAAAATTTAAACAAAATAAAAAAAAATTTATAATAATATAAAAATTAACATTATATATTCTTTATATTAAAAACAACGATTATATAAGTAATTAAAATTAAAAATATATAATAAAAACTTATTGTACATATCTAGATTTAAAGAATATTTTTATACAAAATTTAACACAACAAGTTTTAATAAATAAATTTTTCTACCATACATAAATAATAGTAAAATATTTATATAATGTTCAAGGTTTATATATATATTATAGAATTAATATTCTAAAAGAGAAAGTTACCTATTACGTTTAATACCTAATTAATTTATTAAAAAAATATTTTTTTTATTAAAAAATAAATAACTGATAAATAATAAAAGATGTAAAATAGAAAAAATACATATTTTGAATACTTTTACTTTAGTTTTTATATTTAATAACTATCGTAAAACTTGTCATTTAAATAAAAGAAAAAGATACATCATCAAATAGTTAACATTGCAATTAAAGGTTAGCCATAAAATAATTTTAGATTTATTTTAATTTGTTGTATTAAGTTAAAAGTGTTAATTGGTTTTATTTTTAAAATTAATTTTTTAACAAATTTTTAAAGTTTTTTTTTAGTTTTTCATTATTAAAATAGGTGAATTTTACTATTGCTATGTTATATTCTTTTGAAAATAATAATGAAGATCAAAAAAAGAAAATCAAGAAGGAAAAAAATATTATTAAAAGATTTTTTAATATATCTAAAGTATGTTTTTTATATTTTTTTAAAATAACTTTAAATTTTATATAGATAAATATTATATATACATTTATTCTTATTATTATATTTACCTATTTTTTTTTAATTGGATTATTTAATAGAAATTTTTATGATCCATTTAATAAATTAAGTAATGAAAAAAAACAAAATAATGTAACAATTAATAATTCTAATTTACCTACAACACTTCATTCTGATGGAATTTTATTAATTTTCTTTGCCTTATCAATAGCAATTATATTTGGTTACCTTTTACAATTTATTTATTTACCACCACTTTTTGGATATTTAATTATAGGAATAATTATAAAAAATGTACAGGTTTTAAAAAATATTTTTATTTTACCATTAAATTGGTCATCTTATATACGACTTATGGCACTTGTTATTATAATGATAAGATGTGGAACAGGATTAGATATAAAAGCTTTCAAAAAGTATTGGCTAGTATCTGGAGCAATAGGGATAGTATCAACAATATTTGAAGGAACATCAATAGCATTAATATCTATTTTTATTTTTAACTTTCCCCCATTATATGGAATATTATTTGGTTTTTTACTATCAGCAACCTCACCAGCAATTATTGTACCATCAATGATAGAATTAGAAAAGAAAAAAATTGGTACAAAAAAAGGTTTACCAACTATAATTCTTGTTGGAGTATCAATAGATAATATATTTTCAATTTCTGTTATATATTTATTTATATCATTTCTTTTTGATTTGTCAACAGAAATAAATATAATAAGAAGCATTATAAATATAATTTTACAAATAATTGGTGGAATCAAATTTGGCCTAATAGTATCAATTCTTTGTTATTACATTCCAAAAACAACATTTTATTATTTTCATACAATTAGAACATTAATTTTAGTTATTGCATCATTTGCATTATTTTTTACCTTTCGTCATTATTCATTACATATTTCTGGTCCAATTAGTATTTTAAGTATGACAATTTTTATTTCTATAAAATGGAAAAATGATAATAAAGATAAAATGGATAACGAAAATAAATCATTATCATACATATGGAAGTTATTTTTTGAGCCGCTTCTTTTTTTTTTAATTGGTTATGAAATGAATTTATATCAAATGTCAATTTCATCAATTTTAGTTAGTTTAATATTTATTGGTATTGGTATTCTTGGTAGAATCTTTACAATTTTTTTTATCACATTATTTTCTCATTTATCTATTCTTGAGAGTCTTTATTCATCCATAGCATTTATACCAAAAGCTACAGTACAGGTTAAAAATTATATTATTTTTAATATTAATAAATTTATTATATATTTTTTTAGGCTGCTATAGTACCACTTGTTTATGAAACCAGTTTAATGAGTACAAATAAAGATATTAAAGATAATGCAAATATAGTTTTATCAACATGTATTTTATCAATACTCTTAACAGCTCCAATTGGAAGATTATTATTATTAGGTTTTTCAAAGTTATGTTTAATAAAAGAGGATATAATTGAAGAAAATAATGAAAATAAAAGAAGAACTGTAATTTCTAATCCAGCATTAGGTCATTGGCCAAATCATGTTAATTATCCAATACACCCTTATTATACAAATGTTTATTTTCCTAGTTATTAATATTTTTTATAAATTAAAATAATAAACTGTTTAAAATTTAATATAAAATTTTATTTTTAAAAAAAAATATTAAAGTACAAAAAAATTATTCAAATTATCTTGATATATTTAATCATTAAATTCAAATTTTCGTTATTTTTAATTTATTAAACTTCAAACATTTATTTTTTACAAAGTTCATAATTAAGATATTGGTTATAACAATCGAATATCTATAAAATATTTCAAAATAAAATAAAAAAAATAAAAGAATTACCATTTTTCGGATTCTATCGTATTCTAGTTCATCATTTTTAATAATTTTATACATGGTAAATTCATCAATCATATTTTTTTTTGTAGTTTTATGTAACTGTAACTTTTTAATATTCTTCTTTTTCCGTTTATTCATTATAATATGTAGTAGTACAATAATAATAAATTAAAGAAGAATTTTAAAATGTTGCAATGTACAAATTTATCTAAGAAAATAAATTTAGATAAGAAAATTGTTAACAAAAATTACCCTCTTCACATGACATCTAATATTAATTACCACTTGTTAAAAGATAACAAAGGTAATTAAAAGTTATTTTTCATTGTTTGTAAAAATGTTAATACCATTTTTTGAGTTATTTATAAAAAGTATACTATAAATGTTTAAAAAAAATTTTATTTTTTTTTTTTTTAACAATGATCTTTATTTATTTCAAACAAAAAAAGAAGCAATCCAAAAACTAATAATATTAAGTTGTTTTGAAAATGATTTATATAATGATAAATTTACTATTGTTTATACCAGTTAACAAAAGTTTAATTATAAAAAAAAGTTCTAAAAATTTAATTTTGTTTGAATAACTATGGCTAATCAAATAATTTTTATAATGTAGTAAAAAAAAAAATATATTTTAATATAACAATAAAAAATGCAAACAAATAAGATTTAAAAAATTTTTTATTGATAAATAAAAAATTTATTTTATTGTTTCTTTTGAATCATATATTTATTAACAAAGTTCTAGTGATTATAAAGTGTATAATTCTAAAGTTTATTTATATTTTATTAGTTTATTTTTTAAAAGTTATTCTATTTTTGTAAAAGTATTTTTTAATCATAAACTTTTGTAATAACCAATTTAGCCAATTACTTTTAAAAGTTCAATATGAATGAATAATTAATTTAGTACATTGATAGAACATTTTTTTATTTTACTAATATACTTTGTTTATAATCTTTTTAATATAACTTAAAAAAATGTGATCATTTTTTAAATAATTGATTAAATATAAAAGTGTAGTAATTTAAAAAGTTTTATTAATTAAATTATATTATCATTTGAATTAATTTATATTCAATACATTGATATAATAATACTAGTAATTTTCATTTATATCTTTTACACATTAATTAAATAAAAAAAGTTCTACATAATAAAAAAAAGTATTGTATATAAATTTTATTTTATATTTAAGAACAATTAGTATTTAAATATTTAAAATATTGTAATTATGGTTGAAAAACATTTCTTTTGAATTGCCATGAACTCATAACATTTCCTGGAGGATCATATCTTATACAAATGTATATTTTGAAACTTTTTCCAATTTTAACAACACCAAAACCGATTCCTATATATTTTGAATCATACCACAAAAGTTGTGAAAGATGTCCATACTTAATAAGGTCTTTTGGATTATAATAATTATAATTATAATATTTTAATTCATCATAAAATGTGTCCATCATCATTTTTGCCAATGCCCATTCATCAGGAACCCATTTTTGATGTATTGAAAAAAGATTTTCTCCTTGATAATAATTATACTCATCATGTATTAATCCATCATTCCATTCAGCTAATATATTGGCATACTTTTTAGCTGATATTTCAAGATTCTGAGAGTAACGTAATGGTGGAGCATGATGTTTTGCACGTAACTGATTATGTATATCAACAATATACCTTCTTAAAGCATCCTCATTAAACTTTCCTTTATCAGCATCAGGAAATTTTGTTTTTGGTAACGTATTAATTGGTATACTTGGATAAATATGGTGATAACGAGGAGGAAGACGAGCAAATCTTTTAATACGACTTGTAATATCAATTTGTGATACATTATTGCATGATAATTGCAATGTTAAAAAAGTTAGTAGGAAAAAAATTTTATAATAATTAGTTAAAAGTGTAAAAGAAAACATATTATAAAAAAATACAATAATTTTCTTTTTTTTTTCTTTTATATGTATCTTCTAGATAGTATCTGTTGATCCAATTGTACTTTGAATAACCTTATAGAACATTGTTGTAAACTTTGTACTATATTAAATTAAGACAATTTAAACAGGTTTTTTTTAACATACATCCTTATTACTATATTGTTTTTCAAACAATTATTTTGAAAATTATTATATTTTAAAAAGTTAATAAAAATAAAAAAAAATAATTTTTTATAATTGAATAAATAAAAAAAAAAGTAGTATATTTTAATTATTATTACTTTAACATAAAAATAATTTTTATGTTATTATTAAATTGTTTATTAACTATATTTTATGATTCATTTTATAAAATATAATTATATATTATTTAAAAAAATAAGTGTATTTTATTTTAAAAAATACATTAATAAGTTATTTTGAAGATTGATTTTTTGAAATGTTTTTAAAATGAGACAAAATTTAAAAATAAAATCAATATCAAAGAAATATTGATATCATCCAAGCTATAAATATATTTTTTATTCTTTGGTTTTTCCTAAATATCTGGCCATTTTCTTTTTAAAAATAACTTTACAAATGTCTTAGCATTTATATTATTTTTCATTTGAATGAAAATAACATTTTACTCATATAATTAACTATTGCTACAAATTAATTAATAGTTGGAAAAGATTTATTTAAGCTAACTTAATTATTTCTTGTCAATTTTGTTATGTAATAAATGAAGTAATTTAAAATAAATAAATAAAAATTACACATAATAATGAATTGTTTAAGTTGTTGTTTAAATCGTAAGTAAAATAAAAAACATGCCTATTTTTTTAATTTTTAAAACTTTTTTAAAGAAATATTTACTACTTATTTTTTAAAATATGTATGGTATTGACATTATGTATTATTTTAACCATATTTTTACAAAGAATATTTATTTTAAAATACTAAGCAATAGTTTTATTTATTATTATCGACCTTAACACTGCCTTTGTTAAGATATATATCATAAGATGTATATAGATTCTATTCTTTTCATAAGATTTCAATTATATTTGCTTTTCAATTTATATTAAATTTAATCAATTATTCAAAATATTAAATTGTAAAATTTGATTTATAATACTTAATTTGTATATGTTGAAAATTATTTTTTTCAATTTATATTATTTATATCATATTAAATTGACTAATATTGCAATTGAATAATATCAATTAAAATTAAAAGCTTTGTTTACCAATGATTAATGTTAATTTATAGTAAAATAGAAATTTTATTAACTTCCGATAAATTATAATTTATGTCTGTATATAATTTACCTTTTTTTTTACGCTTTTTATTTTGTACAAAGTAAAGTTAACATTAACTTTTTATTTAAGCAAATAATTTAGTTAAAATAAAAAATATAATATTATTTGATTGATTACTAAATACTTTTTTTTATCGCATTTAAAATAAAACCATAAGTTACAAAAGTTATTAAAAAAATTAAACATTATTAACATTATAATATAAAAATAATATGCTACTTAATAATCATCAATTGGTAAATTTTAATTCTCTAATATATACTAAAAAAACTTTAATGATATTAAATGTAACTGCAATAACAAATGTAGAATAACAAACTCCTTCTAATATTTTTATATTATTGTTAAAAAAATTTTTGTTTAACGATATTGTAAATAATTTTAAAATATATATAAAATTTCAAAATAACATCATGATGTGAAAATAAAAACTTTTTTTAACTCTATTGAAAAAATATATTTTTTTTCCAATAATACTTCATTTATGTTTCTCTTTTTCTCTCCTTATTACTTTTTAAAAGCTGATATAACCATTTTAATAAACATTTTTTTTCTTATAACTGCCAACCAACTATATATTAAATTGATAAAATTATTATATATGTACTTTGATAGTTAAGAAATATTTTTATATACGTTGACTAGTAGTTTATACATTTCAATATACGATGATCAACTACTTTTCTAGGTCACAATAGTCATTTATCCACGCTTTAAATAAATAATATTTTTGATTCGTTTAATATTATTATCAATGTAGAATTTATGAACATTATTTTTTGCTATTTCTCTTACACATTTCAAATTACTTTTAAATATATTTTTTTTCTAAAATTAACGTTAATGTGTTTTTATCTTTTTATGTTTTTAATATTAATATTATCATTTTTTTTATTGATAGAAAAATACATATATACATATATATGTAAATAAAAAAAGTTTTTTTTTTTTATTTATTTATATTTTTTATAGTTGATTATAAAGAAAGTAATACAAATAAAGTTAATCAAGGAGAAACTGTACAAGAAGGGACAAAACAATATTCTAAAATGAGTAATGATATAGAAGAAAATTTTTCTAAAGTTGAATTGGAACCAGACCAATTTAATGGATTGATTGGAAATATTGCAGGAAATTTTATTCGTGACAAAGTTGGAGGAGGTGCCGGAGATATTTTAGGTGGTTTAGCTGGAAATATCTTATCCGGAGGAGGTTTATTTATTTTTTTATTACTAAAAATATAATTTTTTTTTTAAGGTGGACAAGGTGGACAAGGCGGAAATGATTTTGGTAATTTAATTGGAGGAATTCTAGGTGGTGGCGGTGGCGGTGGCGGTGGTGGCCGTAGTTCTGGTGGCTACCCCGACAGAGGTATGCTTAACAAATAATTTTTTTTTAAATTTTGTTTGTAATGCTTGATTTTTTGCTTATTTATTATTGTGATTTTATTAAAGGTTCATCTAATAATCATGGTAGTAATGATTTAAGTAATTTATTAGGAGATTTATTAAGAAATAGTTTAAATAATAGGGGTAATGGTAAGTATGAATTTTTTTTTTGTTATTAATAAATTTTTTCCTTGTAACCATTTATGTTACTCATTTTGTTTTTGTTAGATTATGATGGAAATTCAGGACATAATGATAAAGGTAATGAAAAAACTAGAAAAAGAGATAAAATTGCCTCTTTAATAGGAGGTATTTTTAACGGAGATTCTAAAAGTAGTGATAATTCTAATAATCGTGGTGAGCATCTTGTGTCTAACTTTTTGTAAATATTAAACTAACCTAATGTTATTTTTTTGTTTGCTTATTTATTTTATTTTATTCTAATATATAGTAATTTTTTTTTGCATGTTAAGGATCTGGTGGCGGTGGTTTCAATATGAATGATTTTGGTGGAATTATAAATTCCATTGGTGGTAGTGGTGGTCAAGGTTTTTTTTTAATTAAAATATCTTTTTTTACTTTATTATATTAATTTTAGGAGGTTTAGATGTTGGAAATCTCATTGGATCATTAATTGGTGGCGGTGGTGGAAACCGTGGTGGATATAGTGGTGGAGGTGGCAACATAAAAACAAATATCTTAAGAGGTGGTGTTGTTAATCTTATTGGTGATTTAGTTGGTATGGCTGGACATAAATTTTTAAATATTGACCCTGCTACTGGAAAAATGATAGGATCAATTGCTGGAAATATTCTTTTTGATCTTGGAGGTAAAGATAATTCATTATCAAATATTGGAAAAGTTATTTTGGATAATATTATTTCTGGAAATTATAAAAGAGATGTTGATCCATATGTTCCACCATCTCCAAGAAGAGGTGGTACTGCTCCATCACCTTATGATTCAACAAGTGGAATTGATTTTTATGCTGAACGTGATAGATGTTTAGAGGAAAAAGTTCTTTTTGAAGATCCTGAATTCCCAGCTGATGATTCATCTTTATTCTTTTCAAAAAGACCAGATAAAAGAGTTGATTGGTTACGTCCAGGAGAAATTGTTAAAGATCCACAATTGATTATTAACAATCAATCTAGATTTGATGTTATTCAAGGAGAACTTGGAGATTGTTGGCTTCTTGCTGCAGCTGCCTGTTTAACATTAAGAGATGAACTTTTTTATAGAGTTGTTCCACCAGATCAAAGTTTCACAGACAATTATGCTGGTATTTTCCACTTTCAATTTTGGCATTATGGCCGTTGGGTTGATGTAGTCGTTGATGATCGCCTTCCAACTCATAATGGTGAATTACTTTATATGCATTCTAGAGAAAATAATGAATTTTGGAGTGCTCTTTTAGAAAAAGCTTATGCTAAACTTCATGGAAGTTATGAAGCTCTTAAAGGTGGTACTACATCAGAGGCTCTTGAAGATTTTACTGGTGGTTTAACTGAATTTATTGATATAAATAATCCACCTAAAAATTTACTTCAAATGATAATGACTGGATTTGAATTAGGATCACTTTTTGGATGTTCAATTGAGGCTGATCCATATGCTTGGGAAGCAAGATTACCAAATGGATTAATTAAAGGACATGCTTACTCTATTACAGCTTGTAGAATGGTTAATGGACCTGAAGGAAAAACTTGTATACTTCGTATTCGTAATCCATGGGGAAATGAATCTGAATGGAATGGAGCTTGGTCTGATGGGTCTAGTGAATGGGATTATGTTGGTGATAGTCAAAGAAGGGAAATGGGATTAAAGTTTGAAACTGATGGAGAATTTTGGATGTCATTTGATGATTTTATGAGAAATTTTGAAAAAATGGAAATTTGTAATCTTGGTCCTGATGTTATGGATGAAATTGCAAATATGACTGGTGTTCAAACTTCGACACCAAAATGGTCACCAATAGTTCATGAAGGTCAATGGATTGCAAATGAAACTGCTGGTGGTTGTAGAAATTATCTTCGTACATTTGTTATGAATCCACAATATAGAATACAATTAACTGATTCTGATCCAAATGATGATGATGATTTATGTACAGTTATTGTTGCTGTAATGCAAAAGTATAGAAGAGAATTGAAACACAAAGGATTAGATAATTTAGCAATTGGTTTTGCCATTTATGATGTAAGTTTTAATTTAAAAAAAATTTTATATATATATTTTTAAATAAATAATTTATTATTATTATAACAAAAAAAAATTATAGCTTGGTAGAGATGTAAGTTAAAAATTGAGTGATTTATGTGCTTTTTTTGGTACATGTTTTTAAAGCTATTAAAGTTTTTTAAATTGTTAATAATTCACTTTTTTTTTAATTCCATTTTTTATAACATGTGTTAGTATTTTTTTTATTGTGTTATTATTTTTAAACAAATTTTTAATAATTTTATTTATTTTAGGCTGGAAATATTGATGGCAGACTTTCTCAAAATTTCTTTGCTTCAAATAAATCATGTGCCCGATCACCGTCTTTCATCAATCTTCGTGAAATGACTGCCCGATTCCGTGTACCTCCAGGAAATTATGTCATTATTCCATCTACTTTTGAGCCAAACGAAGAAGCAAGTTTCATGCTTAGAGTTTTTACAAATGGATTTATTGAAAGTGAAGAATTATAAAATATATTGATACGACGAATGCTTAATTCAAATGCTTCTTTTGTAATATTTTTTTACTCTGTTGTAGAAAGTTATAAAATTTTAGTAGTAAATAACTTTTGCTATTATTATTTGAATTTTTTATTATGGCTCATTTAATAATTATTAAGATTTTATTAAAATCTCTATTATTCTTATTGTTGTTTTTCGAATATCTCATTAATATTCTGTTAAAAGTACTTTTTAAACATATAATTTTATTTATTAAAAAAAATGACACTATATTACTGAGTGTTTATTTTTGAACAAAATAAAATAAAAAAAAATTTTTTTTAACGCCTGTAACGATATTTTTTGAAGAAAAAAGAAAGACGAAAAATTCCTTTTGAAAATTTAGCTTCAAATCCCTTTTTGTGCAATACTTGCCATTCTCTATTTACAATTTTGAAAGCTATATCCATATATGGAGGTCCTGCTTTAAATGTAATAGTAGCAAACTCTTCATCATTTGGATCTGGGACGACTGTAAATTGTGGAGTTTTGGTTGGATCCAACAACTTATCATACATAATTGTAAACCGATAACCTTGTACAATTTTTGGTGGAGGATCTTCAAAAGTGAAATGAGTTCTATTGTAACGATTCCAATCATATCCTGTTCTAACAATATTTGTATATTTTGGTTTCTTTGCTTGAACTGATTTGTCATTCCAAGAGACTGCTTTATTACCTAAATCAATTTCATCATCAAAGTTTTCATCTTTTTCTTCAAGATCTTCCTTTTTGTACATATTATTTTCATTTATAGTACTTTGAAGTTTTTGTTTAGCCTTAATTTCATCATAAAATTTACTATCTTCAATAACTTGAATACCAGGAACAACTGATGACTCATCAACTATATAAGGTTGAAAATTATGAAGTTCATATAATTTAATTGCAGCAAAAAGTGTTTGCCTTCTATTTAAAACTTTCCACAATCTATTAACTTTATCTTTATCTTCAGATAATAGCTCTGTAACATCAAATGGTATTTTTTCATTTAATTGATAGACTTCTGCAAATGTAAGATTTGATAAAACTTCAGACATATTAATTTCAGAATCTTCATCTTTACAAATCTCGCTCTCTTGAATTTTTTTAATTTTTTCTACTTGTTTTTTCATAATATTTGTATAAATATCTTTTAATCTCAACTTTGCTATAGAATAATTCAATTGCCCTATAACTGTGTACCAAAAGTCTGGATTAGTACAATTTTTATCTTTAATTTTATTTGTTAATTGTTTCTCCATATCTAAAAGTTGTTTTAAATTTTTATCACTAAAAGTACTTATTATATTCTTCTGTACAGCATCATTAATATTCTCTTCATTTGTAGTATTTTTTTTAAGAAAATGTTTAGCAACCTTATCTACATCATCCCAATAAATTGGATTTTCGTTATTATCAATTAATTTACATATTTTTATATCTTCAATTACATCTTCAAGTTGATCAACATTAAGATTTTTTAATACTATCATTGGATCTTGGAATGTAGTAATATCAAGTTCTTCAAAGTCACGTTGATCCCAAAATATAAGACGAGCAAGGTAGTCAATAGGACATGGATTTCCATTTTGTAAACGAGTCATGAGTCGAAGTCGTGCTTGTTTCAATGCGAATTTTTCTTCCTCTTTTGATGAAAAAAAACATTCATCATTCTTTTTTTTTCTAATATCATTTTCTCTAGCTTCACGTTCTTTTTCACGTTTTATTCGTTTTCTTCTAAGTTCTTCTATTTCTTGGTTATTTTCTCGTCGGCATCTTTCAGCTATTTCTCTTAACTCTTTATCTGAATATTTCTTACCATCTTGTGCATATTTTTTCCTCCAAACAAATACATCATCATCATGTTGTGTTATTGTTTCTGGTGATTGTCCAACCCATGTTTTCATTTCTAAATTTTTTTCACCTCTTCCTCTAGTTTCACTACACTTTTTCTTTACTTCTGGACTATTACTTGGTGATCTTGAATATTTATTATATTTATCTTGACTTGTATCATTATTATCATTTGGTTTGGGAGAATACCTATTGTATTTGGAGCGCTAAAATGAAAAATTATATTTAACAATAGAATAAACATACATTTACAGGAGATACCATTCTTGTAAAATTTTGAAATTGGAATAATATGCCTCCGTTTTGCCATTTTAAAACTTTACTGGTAAACAATTGAAAGTAAATTTAAAGGTTAGAAATTTTTAAAATATAAAATGATAGAATTTAAAAAAATAACCATTATTCATTATTATGTAATTTGAATTAAAAATAAAAATGTTAGAATTTAGAAAAATTATTTTTTAATTTTAATAATTTCTATATTCGGAACGTTTCAAATTGATAAAGATAATTATAAATATTTTCTTTCAAATATAAATAATTAGATTGTTGAAATAAAAATGTATATTTTCTAAATGATTATAAGTTTTATTTTTTATATTAATGAAATAATAAAGATTATTTATTATTAAAATTATGATTTATTTAACATTAATTTAATGCATTAAACTTTTTTCATTTATAAAATTATTTTATGCTCTGTTAGTTAATATGGTTCAATAGTTTTATTATTTATTCTTAAATTTATAAAGATTTATTTTATACTCATTTTATATAAAATGAATTCTAATGAAAAATACAAACAACAAATTGTTAAAAAGTTTCCAGAAATTGTTGAAACACCTACTTTCATAAAAATTAAATTTACTGGTATGTTATATATAATTGAAATTTTGCATTACTTGATTTTTTTTAGAAAATGTTTCTGGAAAAAAATTCGTTTTTCATACTCTTGCACCAGGATATGTTCCAAAATTTTTAAATCATCAAAAAGAAAAGAATCGAAATAAAAAGCCTAATAAATTAATTCGAGATAAACTAATCAAATGGTTTGTAGATGTATGTGATGAAGAAGCTAAAATTAAAAAAATTTTTTCAACATCAGTTTCAATAGATAGTGCTTATGCCATAGTTTGGTATAATTATGTAAAAAAATTTCCACTTAGTAATGTAAAAAATGATCAAAATTTTTATCATATGTATAGTATATCTAAGCCTGATTATTTTTTATCAGAACAAGGATCAAGTTTAATATCTTGTTGTAGTAATATTACTTCTGAAAACAATTTTGCCTCAACAAAATTGTCTAAATTTACAAATGAAATTATAAAAGAGTGTCAAATATGGATTGGAACTGCAGAAAGATTAGCTATTATTGAAAGTAAAAAGGGTATTTACACTTCATTTATCAAGGAATGGTCAGATAAAGTAAATACTTGGAAAAAAGAAGTATCAATAGTGAAAAAAAAATTTTGTTTAATTAAAACTTCTAGTTATACTAGAAGATTAATAAGAGATTTTGTAGAAAAAAGAAAATGCTTAATATTTGATTGGAATAAAATTGTAACTAATACCAAAGACCAACTTCGAACATCATCTGAAATTAAAATATTAATTTATGACATTATTGTTAAATTTAAGAAAGCTTTAGAAGAGGAACTTTATTTTTCAATTGGTGATATAAATAGTCGATTAGCTGAGATTGGTTTGGAGCATGAGATGACACGAACAATACATCATACTATAATAAAATATTTTGAAGGTTTACGAAATAGTGATGGAGTTATATATGTTGAATGTTTAGTTGATAATAATCAACTTCAACTTCAAAATGATAAAGTAAAAGAGGATTTGAAAGCTCCAATAAAAGAAATATGTCGTTTGAATCATGTAAAAATATCATTTGAAGATATTGAAGATTGGGAATTTTTATGTGAAAGTATTGTAGATACTTATTTAGACATTGAAAAAATATTACACACCTCTGCATTGAATGAATTTTCAGAATTAGTATTGTATGATAATTATAATGAAAAAATTGAAGATGATAGAAAGATTGAATTTTATATTTTTTATTCTAAATTGAAACAAAAATTATTGTATATTGAAAATTTTATTAAATCAGGACCTTTTACTATAAATATGGTAAAAGTTATTTCTTTAATTCAACAAAAAATTAATAATACACTTAAATTATATTATGATAAAATTATTGAAGATTTTCGTGAAAGTTCATCGATTTTGTATGAAAAATTTCTTAAAATTAATAAATGTCTTTCATTGAGAAGTCTTAAACCAGAGTTCATGTTAAAGAATAGATATGAAGTTAAGAAAATGCGTTGTAATGAAATTGGTGAAGCAGTTTCTCAACTTTATTTATTGATTGAAAACATGCATAATATTTTAGAAGTACTTGGTTATGATGGTTTTGAAGAGGTTAGAATGACTGAAATCATATCATTGCATCTTCAATTAGAAGGAAAATTTCGTGAACATGAAATGTTTATTCAACGGAGGATCAATATATTTCATCAATTTGTTAAAGTAAGTTTATTTTTTAACGATAAGTATTTTTTAAAATATTTTAAATTTCAAATATTTAAAATAAAAACTTTTATAGCACTAGGGTATACATTTTGCAATAAAATTATTGTAAAAAAGTATTGTAAGCATAATTTCCGTTATTAATAAAAATAAATATAAATATTTCTGAGTGCGCTTTCAGCCTCATTAGTTCAGTTGGATAGAATGTATGACTTCTAATCATAAGGTCCTCGGTTCGAGCCCGGGATGAGGCTACAACGTTTTTACTAAACAAAAGTAGCACCATTTATAGATAATATCTTTTTTGGTTAAGTTTTTTTATGTTAAATTAAAAAAAACTTTAACACTATTATTATAATTTTATACTTCAATTTATTTTGGTTTGTTGTTTGAAATTGGCCAATAAAATAATATTGTACTAACATTAAATACTAAGTTTTAGCAAAAACTTTTGTTAATTTTAAACATAATAACATAAATAATCAAAATAAATTATGTATAAATATTTTTATAATTTTTATTTATTTTATTAACATTATATTAATTTCTAAAATTACTATTAATAGCAATTATATTTTAATAATAATATTTTCTATTTCAAATTATAGAATATTAAAGTATTAGTTGTGAAAAAGTTCTTTTATGGTTATGTAAAATACGCCCCATTTCCAGCCCGGTTAGCTCAGTCGGTAGAGCACCAGACTCTTAATCTGGCTGTCGCGGGTTCGAGCCCCGCATCGGGCTTATTTTTTCAATTTTTAATTTAAATTTTTATGGTGATTTTATAGTTTAACTTTTTAATTAAATAACAAATTATTTTTTGGTTTATTTTGTATTTTCTTTCTTTCATTTTTTTAAAATAGAGTAAGGTTATTTTAAATGTGTTTAATTTTTTTTTATTTCATATCTTTATTATTACCATTTTACAATTGCTATTATTATGCGTATTTTGTGTATTAATTTTACAAAAATATTTATTTATACATTAATTCACAATATTTTATTTAAAAAAATTTTTTTTTAATTAAATTTTTTTAGAATCAACAATTACTAGTTAAAAACAATGCTTGTACTATTGTGGAAAAACTTAAAATTCTTAATACATTTTCTGTTCCAGGAGAGGTAGAGGAATATATTAAAAGTTTAAAAAAATTGCAACCAATGTTACAAGATTTACTTAATGATATCCAAACATTAAATATTTATGAAAAATCTGTAGAATTTACAGAAAGTAAATTTTATCAATGTGAAATAATGAATGAATATATGAAAAATCTTGAAAAACTTTATAATTTAACAGTTGATTTTCAAGAATATCAAAATAATTATCAAAATCGGCTTAGATACAATGCTAATGTTTCTGAAGCAAAAATAAAAGCAGAATATTTTTTGGAACAACTAAATAATTTATCTTCAGTTTTAGAAGGATATCGTGCTTCACGACATTTTTGTATGCAGTTACAATTAGACATTGAAAAGTTTAAACATACCTTTCCAATAATTGAAATACTTTCTAGTAATCGTTTTCAAGAACGTCATTGGATTAAAATATCAGATATTATTAATATAGATTTTTCTCAATACATTAATGCAACAGTTAAAGAAATTTGTAATTTAAATCTTCATAATTTTATTCAATTTTTGAAACCAATAAGTTTTGTAGCTGAACGTGAAGGAATCATAAATGATCAACTTGTTAAATTAAATAATTTTTGGTCAGTACAAACTATTTCTCTTGAAATGAATAATTTTTGGAAATTACAATTACCTTCTAACTTGAATTTTTTAATATCAATAGCTATTAAACATATTTCAATTTTAGAATCATTTATAAAAAATGAAAAACTTGATTTAGGATTTGAATCTCCATTTTATAAAGAAAATCAATTATGGCTTAAACAACTATCTGAAGTTTTAGATATTACAACTAAATGGAGGTTATGTCTTACTAGATGGAAAAAACTTGCTCCAGTTATTAAAAATAATGTGAAAGTTTTACATAATGAATTTCGAGAATTTAGAATTTGTGCAAAATATTTTAAACTTCTTGAAAAACATGTAATAGATGATCCTTTAGTTTTAAAATTTAAAGATGGTAAGCATGTAAAATGTTGGATTGATTTAGCACAAAAACATTTATCTGAATTAATGGTAAGATTCAAAGAATTTTTAGATGAGATAAGAAAATCTTCTATTAGATTAGGATTAATTTCTGTTATGGATTTACTTACATTATTACAAGAACAACCTATTGAAGAATTTTTAAATAAAATTAAAAAATTATGTTTTTATAATACAAAAGAAATTAAACTTGTATCAAATGGTAAATATTTATTAATAAAAAGTTTGGATGATCAAGAGATACTTATAAATCGTGATGAAGTTAAAATAGATGAAAATTATACAAATTTATCATTGGTTGAAAAAATTTTAAAAATTGAAAAAGCAATTAATAACAAGCTTTGTGAATTAGCTTGTAGTTTTTCAAAAAAAACAGATAACAAAAGTATTGTTTCAAGTATTGAAGAAGAACGATATATTCCAAGATTATCAAAAATTTTACACTATCGTATTAGTAAAAAAAGTAGTAGTGAATCTTCATTTAATTATTTATTAACAGATCGTAATCATTTTAAATTATTAAGTAAAGGTGATAGAAAAGAAATACCAGCAATAGTTAACTTTATTCCTACACTTAATTATGAAAAACGACATTTAAATGTTTCTTTAAATTTTGCTTCTAATTGGAGTCAAGGAAAAATTCCTATAATAAGAGGTAATTGTTATAGTGGAAGATTATTTGCTGAACAATTGCAATTTTTAACATTCTCTGAATTGCATTTTGTTAATTGTCATAGATTCATAACAGAAAGTGCTATTAATCATATGTTAGGAGTCCTTAAACAACATTCAATTCTAATAATTTTAGAAAATTATGAACAACTTTTACCTAATGTTCGTTTGGTACTTTTTAACAAAATTAATAAACTTCTTTCTAATGATCCTTGTCCTAATCTTATACTTATTTCACCTTATTCAACAAAAGAAGAAAATTTAATTCAGAGTCATTGTTTTATTGAATTTACAAATTTAGGAGATCAATTAAACGCTAATCGTGAATATACTAATTCAACTATCATAAAAACAACAAATAGTTCTTCACAACAAAATTCAAATACAGATGTATCTATTTCTCAAGATATTATTCAAACACCTACATCTGTTAGAAGAAGATTGTCATCATTTAGTATAACAAATATTCCAAGACATTCTATAACATCAATAAAATCTCCAAAATCTGTTGCTGAAAGTCTTTCAAGTTATCTTAAACCAACAACTTTAGATAATACAAAATTAATAGGAATGAAATTAAATAATTTATCAAATATTTCTCAACGTAGACGTAGTACAAGTACAGCAACCCCTACCTCAAATGACTCTAAAACATTATCTTTTCAAGATATTAATTTACAATCTGTAGATGGAACTTTAATTGGTAAAATAAATTGTATTGCTTTTATTGGACAAGCATCTAAATCAACATTAAAAGAAATGATGAAAAATGAAAATTATTTATGTAAATGGATTTATTTTGATGCAATGTCTTCATATCAACTTTTACATTCATGTTCTGAATTTGGTGAACCAGCTGAAGGTTATTTATTAAAAACACTCAATTCTATTCAAAATTTTTCTTCATCAAAAAAGAAATTTTTAATTTTTTGTGGAAGTAGACATTTTACTGATAAATTTTCTTTTTTTAGTTCTCTTTTTACAAAAAATATAACTTTATGTAATGATAAAGAAAAGAGTACTTTAACAGAAAATTCACTTGAAGATATATCAATTTCTTCTAGTAATATTGAGACAAAAAATTATATTATTCCTGGTCCATATTTAACATTACCTGATGGTTCAAATTACCTCATATCAAACAACTTTAAAATATTTCTTTGTTTACCAGGAATAAGTGATATAAATGTAAGTTATAAAATTTATTTCTAAGTAATAACAATTAAATTACGATTAATCAATGTTTCTAAATACTTTTATAATATATATAATTAATTTTATTTAACATAGCTAGGTAATAAATTTTTTTTTTCTTTATTATAATTGGTTGTTATATAGATGGAAACGCCAACGCTGTGACAAATTACTTATCAATTTATATGTGATTGAGTAATTTGTCACAAAATATTATATTATCATATGAATAATTAAATTAAAATTAAAAATATTATTAAAATTTATTAATTTATTATTTAGAAAAGTGATATTGATTGGATTAAAAGATGTGGTGTACAAACAATTTTATTACAAGGTTTAACATATCAAACATTATCTGATTCATGGATTGAAAATGTATCAAAAATTAATGATATTATTCAACTTCCTGATCATATGGAAATTATTGCTTCAACATTTGAATTTATTATTCAACCATTATGGAATTTTGTTAATCCTCCACATTATGCTTGTCCCTCTTTACTTATGGAATATATTATAAATGATTTAATTGAAAATATTAAAAGTATTACTCCATCTAATTATGGTGAGGTTTTACGATGGACGGTAACTTCTGTTGGTATAAATTATATAATTATTTATTATTCTTCTGACAATGATATTGAAATATTTAATAAACAGGTAAAAACTTATAGTGAAGATGCAGAAAATAATTATATTATTGGAGCACAATTACCAAATAATATAAGTAATTTTAAATTAAGTCAATTTGAAACATGTAAATGGATAGAATGGAAAAATGAAATTACATTTAAAAGTATATTAGATAAAGATTTAAGTTTATCAGAAATTATAATAACATATCCACATTTTGATCGTCTTTTAACATTTGCTTTAAGATCTTTCAAATTAATGAAGAAACATTTATTAATTTATGGACCAAAAGGATGTGGTAAAACAACTTTTGTTAAAAGATTTATAAAAAATTTTGAAGATGAAACATCTAAATATAATATAATTTGGTTAAATACAACTGATCGTTTAAATTTAACAAAAGTTCAATCAAAATTTTATAGTGTAATTGATGAAATGGAAAAAAATTTTGATAATTATGAAACGATATTTGTTATAGATAATTTTACATTCGATGAATATATTATTTCATTAGTAGAATTATTTCTCGATCAACATGCAACTGTTTTAGAAAATGGATTAACTAAAAAGTGTCAAATTGCAGAAAAAGTTAAATTTATTATTATATTACAAAATAAAAATGATATATCTGCTGTTAAGAAATATGATATATTTTATGAATCATTTTATATAATACCTTTATACTTTTTAAGAGACCAAGAACTTGAACAAATTGTAGAGGAAGTGTTTTATTGGCATCTTAATATACGATCTTTTTCATCAGAATATCAATCTTTAGTTGGTTTACTAGCAAAAACTTTTGTTGAAATTTTACCAAATAAAAAGTATATGTTATCTATGGCAATAAAAATACTTAAAGGTACTATGTTTTCTTGGCCTGAAACTACTCCTGATTTTGATTCATTTTGTCGTTTATGGATTCATGAAACTCTTCGTGTTTGTTATGATAGTCTTGATAATACAAAAGATAAAGATGAATTATTAATAAAAATTGAAAAATCATTAAAAAAACATTGTCAAAGTTCTTTTGAAATTTTATTTAAAAAAGAGGATGAAATTGAAGATATTAACATGGATGATTAT
This sequence comes from Strongyloides stercoralis, assembly GCA_029582065.1. Classification (NCBI taxonomy): domain Eukaryota; kingdom Metazoa; phylum Nematoda; class Chromadorea; order Rhabditida; family Strongyloididae; genus Strongyloides; species Strongyloides stercoralis. The sequence continues at coordinate 11,939,757 of CM055866.1, read as the reverse complement.
ACAGGATTAAAAGATGATGAAAATATTTCTTTTTTAACAACATATCATGAAAAAAATGAAAATTTAAAAGTATCAAAAAATTTTAGAATTAGTGAATTATTATTTACAGAAGTTTGTAATGGAATTGATGTTATTGAAGGAATACCTTATGGCCTTTTATATAATTTAGGAGATTTTTCTAGTCATATGAGTAATTTAGTTTATGAATTATACCGTTCAAATGATATTAAAAAACCAATGAATTTAATTATTACTGATTATATAGCAAATCAATGTCAAAGAATAATGAGAATTTGTAGAATGTCTAATGAACATATGGCTTTTGTTGGAGAAAGAGGTTCAGGTAGAAGAAATTGTGTCAAATTAGCTAATATTGCTTTAGTTGGCCATATTGAATATGTCTATTTATCAACATTATCTATTGAAGCATTTGAAGAATCATGGAGAATTGGTATAACAAAATGTATTGAAAATATAGCATCAACAAATATTATTATAACATTATTATTTTATTTTGATGATGATGATATATCAAATATATCATATCATTCTTTTTTAATGTTAAAACAATGGTTTGAAAATTATGATATTATGGAATTTATTACTGATGATATACTTTTAAAATTAGGAGAAAAAATTATAGAATCAGAAAAAGGTCTTGCAACACAAGAACAAGCAAATAATATAAGACTACCAGGTCAGAGAAAATGTAAATTTTTACCAGTAGAAGCTATAAAAGATACTAAAATATTAAAATATATTTTATCTCAAAGATTTTCTGACTTTGTTCATGCTATATTTTTAATACCACCAGGTAGTGAAAAATATTTTAAATGGTGTACTATAAATCATTTTTCTCTTTTAAAATTAAATGATATTAATGTTATTATTGAAAAACAATTACAAGACTTAATAGAAAAACCTAATGAAGAGGAATTAAATATTTTAGTTAAAGTAATATTTAAGATATGCTATAGTACTGAAGAATTACTTAACAGTATTCATATGACATTATTGAAAAAGATTTTTAATGTCCCAACAAGATCACATTTCCAATTAGCATCAAATTTTGTCCAAATATTTAATAAAAAATATTCTAAATTATATACAAAATATAAAGAATTTCATATTGCTATATCAACTTTAAACATGATTAATGAACTTTCACAAATTGGTGGAAGCATTGATAATAATGATTTGGCAAAAGACTTGGATAACGAAGAATTATCTTATTTAATGTTATCTAAAGAAAGAAATAAAAAAAGAGAAGAATATAACGAAATTAAAAAAAATTTAGAAAATTTAGAGGGCGAAAAAAATGTATCATTACAAGAAACTCTTAATCATCAAAAGATTTTAAAAGAGAAAATTGAGAAACCATTAATTCAAGTAGATAATATCAAAAAAATTTTATCAGCAATTGACTATGAAGAATTTAGAAAATTGAGTTTTATTAAAAAACCATCTGCTATAGTACGTAATGTGGTGGATGGTGTAAGAATATTACTACAACCATCTTATAAACCAACTAAAAATACCATTCAAAATTGGAACTCATGTCAACCATTTTTAAGAAGTAAAAGTTTGATTGACAAATTATGTAATTTTAACACAGCTGTCGTTAATGATAAATTACTTGGGAGTTTAAAAAGATACACTAAATTTAATATTTATCGTGTTAATCAAATACTTAACGAAAATAAGTTAGCATTTTATCTTTGTAAATGGTTATTGGCTACTATTACACTTATTGAAACAGAAAGAAATTTAGTTGACAATAAAAAAATTATATCTCAATTGAATGAAAAAATTCAAAACTTAAATGATAAAATAATTGAATATCAAAAAAATAAAGAAAATATATTTAAAAAGTTACAATATCTTGAAAATGAAACTAAAGCATGTGAATATGAAGTATCAAGATTAAGAAAACAACTTGATTATCGTGTTAGAGGTTCAAAAATTGTTAATAATGTTTATTTTTTAATTAATAATTGGAAAGAAAAATTATCTTTAGTATCAGACATATTAAAAAATCTTAAAGGAAATTCTATTCTTTATTCATCATTTCGTGTATTAACATCATTTCTAGGTAGTGATATCAAATTACGTGCATTAAATATATGGAAAAGTATACTTAACGATCATGGTATAAATTTTAATGAAAATTATACAGATATTGATTATTTTTTAAAAGAAGCTTTTATAGATACTTCATGGAAAATAGAATGGCCATTGATTTGCCCAGAAGTATCAAAAAAAGATAATTCTATTATTATAAGGCAAACAGATTTATTAAAAAATAAAATTTTAAAATTTTATCCTCAATCAGTAGTAATTGATTTTTTATTACTTGATCAAAATAATAACAATATAAATAATAAAAAAATATATTACAATGATGATTGCAAATTACAACTAGATAATAATAATAAAAAAATGTATCATATTGATACAACTAACAAAATAGAGTTAGAGAAAATTTGGATGAATAAGTCACTTCTTATGAATACTTTAAAAGCATTACGTAATGGAAATGAATTAATTTTTGTAAATATTCCATGTATGCCTCCAATATATTGGATGCATTTAATTGATAGGGAAATTGATGTTCATATTCCACAAAATGATATTAAAAAAAATGATGATGAAAAGAAAAATATTTATAATCCATCAATTGAAATTATTTTACAATTTAATGGAAATAAAATTTTAGCTAATAAAAAATTTAAATTATTTATGATTTCAGAAAAAGATATTAATTCTATTGAATTATCTTTTTTAAGAAAAGTTTGTTTAATTTATATTAATAATTTATTAATAATATTATTTTAAGGTATGGCCATTAACATTAAATGAAGGTATGGATTTACAACAATGTTCTAATTATACATTAGAAGAAGAAATAATTGAAAATTTATCAAATGAAAGTGAAATATTCCTTTTAAGGAAAATGACTGATTATAATGCTAATGATATTCTTGAATCTCAAGATTTAACTGATCAAATAATTCATCATGGACGTACATTTTCTCTTTCTCAACATAGTAGAACATTTTAACTATTATATATATATAATACTTTTATAAATTTGTATGTACAAATAATGCTTTTTGTCGGCATTTTATCCTTTAATCAACATAAAGTATAATAATAAAGAAGTATTTAAAATAATTTACGATGTGTTATAAGATAATATAATGAAATAATGTACCACAATAAAATTATATAACTTTTTCCACTTCTATTATCCTCTTCTTAAATATTTTACTTAATTTTAATTTACCTTGTTTTATTTCAATATGTAAAAATATTAAAAAAAAATTATGTGATTATTATTAGTTGATAAAAAATAAATAAATCACAATTTGGAAATCTTTGTATTTAATTTGGCAAAAATTTTTTTAAAGTAAGTTTTTTTTTACTATTAAAAAAATAAACTTAAACTTCTTTTTTTTTTAACAGTTATATAAGATAATGATTCTCACTATACTAATATTAATGAATACTAAAAGGTTCTTATCTTTGATGGATATATAAGTAATATATGTGTAATTGTTTATTCTCAATATTGATGAAATCTATTGTATTATCATTAAAAAGAAAAATTCATCTTATTTCATATTACAAACAATAATAAAAGCACTTACTATTTATGAATCTTTTTAGAAGAAATATATGTATACTAATTTATATATATCTATTTGTATATAAGAGAGTGTAACTCAAAAACAAAAAGTGTATTATGATGAAAAATACAATTTTTTTTATTATAAATTTTCTTTCTTCAAGTTCATTTTCTGAAGTTTCCTTTTCTTAGCTATTAAAATATAAGCTTATTTTAATTTATTTTATGTAATATTAGTAATTTAAAATAAAATTACTATGTTTTAATATTTATTGGTTTGTATCAAAATTTTTTATAAGATACTCTTAATATTCAAGTACATTCTTACAATTACTATTAATATATATAAAATTGACACTTGGAAAAAAAAATAAAATAATTTGATGATTAAGGAAAATTTTTTTTTTAATTTTTCTTCTATTTACTTATTAAAAATGATTTTTCTTAATGGATAAAAAATAATCAAAGGTAATTTCATTAATATATAGCTTCTATATCTTTTTCATATAATATTTTATGGTAATATTTTATAATAATAAACTTTAAAAAGTTTGTTATATATATTTATTTTAAATGGGCGGTTGTTTGATATGGCATATTGTGAATAATGTTATATTAATAAAAAAGAATAAAAAGTCCGCCTTATTTGATAACCATATTTTATTATATATTTTTTTCTAACAATAATATTTTTTACTTTTTTCTTAATTTTTATAAATATAACAAAAAAATTTAATTTAAAAAATTTATTTTTTGATTTCTATATATATATTTCATTAAGCATTAATCCTTAATTTACTGATTAACTAATAAAAATAACTTTCAAGATATCTTAATATTAGTGCCATTAATTTTGATCATATATCTCCTACATACATTATATACATCCTTTAATTTCACCTTTACATATTATTATTCATTTCTCCAGAGGCAGACCAGGGGATAAAATATATATATCAAAAATTTTTATCGGTAAAGAAAATACACAAAAGAAATAATAAGAGAAGTATTAAAATGCTTTTTGCTAAACATGTACCAGCCTACTAATAGATTATGTATATATTTTGGACAATTTCATTTTATATACCTCATTTATTATCTCTTTTCTACGAACTCATAATGATGCGCATTTTTATTATTTTAAAGTGTTATTATCTTTTTTAGAACCATATTACTTCAACACCTTTTATTGCCATAATTTTTATCAAACCTTTTAGTTTATAGTTAATAAAAAAGATATTTGTTAAAATAATATAAAAATTGCCTTTTATATATATATATATTTGTCAAAATAAGAAATATGGTGAATATTGGTAAAAGATGGAGATCTTCAGACTCTAGAAATTGGCTACAATTAAGGATATCACAAAATAAAAGAATTATATTACTACTATTTAATAATTTTTATATTTTTATACTATTTTTTTCCATTCAAAGTTATTTAATTAAATCAATAGAAGGTTTTTCATCATCTTCATTAGACAGTAACAGTAGATCTCCGGATACACAATTAATATCAGATATTTTAAATAAATTAACTAATCCTTCAAGATATGATAAACGTCTTCGTCCTATGTATGGTAAAAAACCTGTAGATGTTGGTATAACAATTCATGTATCATCTATATCAGCAGTCTCTGAAGTTGATATGGTAAGTGTTATTTTAATTTTTTATTAATATAAATATTTTGATAAAATATTATTATATTTTATCAAATTTTGTCATCTTAAAGACATGAGAAAAATATAAGAAAATTATTAAATAAAACTAAAATAAAACTCTAGGGAAAAGTTATCATTTTTAGGACCATCTGTTTAATCTCCTAAAATATATTACATATATCTTTATATTTTATGTCAACCAAATTTTTCATGAGATTAATTATATTTAAGGTAAATTAAGTTTTCTTTTATTCCAATACACAAAAATATTTTATATATATTTTAGTATTATGAAAAAGTGACTACTTTGTTATTTGATAAAAATATGAGAAATAAATATATATCTTTTGCGCATAATAATAATGTCTCTTCAAGTAAAATAAGTAATATATAAAAAAAATTTTTAAAGATTTATCATTAAAGACACGAAAAGAATTAAGTTTTCCAAAATATATGACGTGATATTAAATAATCATACATAGAAATATTCTTTTATTATTGTTTAAATTTTAAACTTTAATAAAACTAACATAGATACAAAAATAAATGCTTATCTTTTTTAAGTATAATGCTTTTAACTAATAATATTAAGGATTATATATTTACATCAATTTACTTTTAGCAAAAAATATTATATGATTAAAAGATTTAGTTTATAATTATGGTAAGAATTATTTTCATCAATTATTTTCATTCAATTTTTGTTATATTAAAAAAGTATTAACATTTTAAAAACAAAGGTCATTTAAAATAGCATTTGATAAATGATCTTTTTTTGTTTAATGTTATTGAAAAATATTTAACAACTTTTATCTTTTTTTTTTTCTAAATACGAAAAGATAATTAAAAATATATGTAAAAAAATGTTTATTTAAATAAAAGTTGATTTTTCTTGAGGGACAAGTTATTTAAATGAATTTTAAACATTCATTTTTAATATAAAAATAATATTATCAATAAATAGTTTTTATTGCTTTAATATCAAAAATTAATTTCTTAAGGATTTTACACTAGATTTTTATCTACGTCAATCTTGGAGAGATGATCGGTTAGCATTTGGAGAATTAGATGATTCATTTAAAGAAATAAAATCACTAACAGTTGGTGTTGATTATCTTGATAAACTATGGAAACCTGATACATTTTTTCCAAATGAAAAGAAATCTTTTTTTCATACTGCTACAACACATAATTCCTTTCTAAGAATTGATCCTGATGGAACGGTATTCACTTCACAGAGGTAAATTTTTTATTTTTTCTTTAAATTAAAAAATATTTAAATTATTTATTAGAAATAATTTTTAATTTTAAAAATAATATTATAACAACAAATTGATTTACTGATATTTAATACAAAATACTTTTGTTTTTTTTTTATCAATTTACTTAATTTTTAAAATATATATTTAAACTTTATTATTCATTTACTAATAGACTTATTATTTTCGTATCATATATATGAAAAAAGATATCTTTTTAAGAAGATATATTTATTAATATATTTCTTTTCCTTTTTCTTGTATAATTATTTTTTATTTCATAAATTATATAGAAGAAACAAAGATATCTTAAATATATGTAAACAGATTAAAATTACTTCTACATTACAAATTATAATAGTTAATAAATGAAGTTAATTATGAAATAAATAAAACATCATTTTGAAATAATAATAAGAACGTCAAAGTTATAAATCTTTTCTTTAATAATGCCACAAGTTGTTGTTAGTTATAATGATGAGTATAATATATTGTCAATAATTTTAAATAATAATTTTTTAGCACAAATTATTATTTGATATGCCTCATCAAAATATACAACTTATTTTAATATTTAGATGATTAATTAGATAGTAAAGATATTTGTTTATACAAATAGATATGAAAAAAATTAAAATTAATTATCTATAATAATTTTGTTACATTTTTTTTTATAGATTAACAGTTACCGCAACATGTCCCATGAAATTAAAATTATTTCCTATGGATTCTCAAAAATGTAAACTTGAAATTGAAAGTTGTAAGTTTATTCTTTTATTCATATATGTTTTTATTAAAAAAATATATTTTTGAAATTTATTTTTTAAAACAATTTAAAAAAAATAGTGTTTTTAATATTTATAATGTGATGTAGTTATTTAATATTTTTTTATACAAATGGTTTGTGATTTATAAGGGTGCACCAGCATCAAAAAAGTTTTTTTTAATATTATTGAAAGTTTTTTTGTTGTTCTTTTTAAATATATGAAAGATAAATATATAATATTTGGTGTAATTTAAAAAAAAAAAGACTTACCGTGGTTTTATATATTTTATTGTAAATCAATTTGTTTTTTTCTTATCATTCAATTGATTTGTTAAAAAAAAAAGATTCTTTGTTTTTTCTGATTGAGATAAAGATTGGTGGCATGAAAAAATATAGTTTATGAAATAGAAATATGTTTTATGCTGATAGTTGTTTTAAAGAAATTATTATGAATTTGCTATGTATAGGAGAAAAAAAAAGACATGGTAAGTAATTACTTCTAAAATATATGAAAAATGCTTTCTCCTAACATTTTCCTAACATTTTTTTGCACTTTTATTTTTTTTAAAAATGATTTAGGCATGATAAAACATTTATATATTATTTTATTTGCATGATTTTATTTGAAAAAAGTAAACTGTAAAATTTTTGACTATTTTATTATTATAACTTTTCTTTTTGTTTGCAATACTAATATATTTATAAACACAAAAATAAAAATTTAGATGGTTATGATGTTAAAGATATATCTTATTATTTTCAAAAAAGTGGAAAAGCAGAAGGGATCGGGGAAATCGGCTCTGAATTACCACAATTTGTACTGAAAGCTTTTGATGTTAGTTCAAAAGTTGAACGTTTGTCGTCAGGAAACTATTCAAGATTATCATGTATATTTTTATTTCGAAGAAATCTTGGTTTTTATATAATTCAAATATATCTTCCATCTATACTTATTTCTGTTATTAGTTGGATTTCTTTTTGGTTATCTAGAGAATCTAGTCCTTCAAGAATTAGTCTTGGTCTTTTAACTGTTCTTTCAATGACAACAATTATGAATAATGTAAATAAACAAAAAAATTTTATTTGAAATTAATTAAATTTATTTTAGTCATCAGTACCTAAAGTTTCTTATGTAAAGTCAATAGATATATTTTTGGGTTTTTCATTTTTAAGTGTATTTGCTTCTCTTCTTGAATATGCTGCAGTTGGTTACATAAGTAAAAGAAATAAATTAAATGCTCAAAAATATCAAACTAAATTATCATTATCAAATTCTATTCTTTCTAAAAAAACAATTTCTTTATTAAAAAGACCTTCTTTATTATATGGACATCCAGTTTACAAACCTTTTTACTCTTCATTGGATAGAAATTCTAATCTTTATGATGGAACTAGATATCAAGTAAAATTATTATTGATAAATAAATACCAATTTAAATTATATATTTTTAGAGTGATTGTTATAATTTAATAAACCAATCAACACATTCAATGATTACAGATCAAACAAATTCAAATTTACGTTTACCACAACAAATTACACCCTCAGTTAATGAAAATGTAGCATTAGGACGTACAAAAACAATAGGAAACCCATCAAAAATAGATATATACTCAAGAATTTTATTTCCTTTGGTATGAAAATATATAAAATAATAATATTATTAATTTTTTTTATAGACATATATTGTTTTTAATATAATTTATTGGTCATACTACTTCAGTATTCGTGGTGAAGAATTAACAGATGCCGATTTCAATTAAATTAACCTTTTCCCTTTTTCTATATTTACTTATAAAATAATGATGCTGGTGCCCAAGATATATAAATTAAAAAAAAAACAAATTGAAAAATAAATTTTCTATACATTTTTTGTTAATTAATTAACTATCTAAAACTTAATCATAATAACTTTTTTTTTATTGAAATTTAATTATATTCCTTTTTAAGATGGTTATACAACTGCTGATATAGATTATTTTTGGGGATCAAAAAGAGGCGTAGAAGAAAGTAATATAGTAAAATTTGATAATTTTTCACTTCCTCAATTTAAAAGAACTGCTTATAAAATGATAACAGCTAAAGCTACAACAAGTTCTGGATCATATATTCGATTAAAAGTTCAAATTACTTTTACAAGACAAATTGGTTTTTATTTAATGAATATTATTGTTCCATCTATTCTTATTGTTACTATTAGTTGGGTTAGTTTTTGGTTAGATAGAGTAAGTTAATATTATATTTTTTTAATATTATTATTTAAAAATATTTTTTAAGGGATCTTCACCTGCAAGAACAGGATTAGGAGTTACAACAGTCCTTACAGAAACAACTTTAATTACAACAACAAATGTATCTTTTAATAATAATATTTTTTTATATTTATAATTTTAGAATTCTATGCCAAAAGTTAGTTATATTAAAGGATTGGATGTTTATCTTAATTTTTGTTTTATTATGGTTTTTGCATCATTAGTAGAGTATGCTGTTGTTAGTTATATGAATAAAAAATTAGCACAAAAAAGGGATAAAAAAAGGAGAAAACAAGAGCAAGCTCAGACAGCTGAAATACCAATGTTTGGAAATTATAATGTTACACCATACAATAATAATCCAACAAAAACTTTAATTGTAAATTTAATAATGTTAAAAAATTTAACTAATATTTTTTTTCAAGAGTCACCCAGAAATTCCATCGGATTGTGATTGTCGTACAATTCCTATGGTTCAGGCACCAAGATTTGTTCCAGATAATATTATGTGGCCAGGACCTTTCATTAAAGCTAAAAAAGCAACAAGGACGTGTAGAACGATAACTCCATCCAAAATTGATAGATGCTCAAGATCAGTTTTCCCAATTATATTTATAATATTTAATTGTAAGACAATTTTTAATCATTTATTTTTTTTTCTTTTATAGTGGGTTATTGGACAATAATGACAATACTTAGTCAACAAGAAATGCAATTGGAAGCTGATGATATAGAATTTAATGATTAATAATAAAAAAAATTTCAATATATAATAAAAAAATATTAATAGAAAAACTAAAAAAGGTGCACCCTTAGTGAAACATTTATCTACATTACCTCTAAACAAATAATAATACTAACAAATAATTTTAAAAAAAAATAATCATTTTTTCTTGTCAATATAAATATAAATAATATTTTTTTTCACATTTCTTTTAATACCCAAATTACAGATGCCTATACAACTAGTGATATAAGTTTATCATGGTGTGATTTTCCATCAATTAACATGACAGGTGAATGTAACAAAGTCTACAATATTGATAGTGATATAACATTACCAAACTTTTTAATTATGAGAACATGTGTAGATAAGGTTGTTGCAACTACAACATCTGGAGATTATGTTAGATTATATATATTATTTAATTTTCAAAGAAATTCTGGTTATTATTTAATTCAATCACTTTTACCTGCCGCTTTAATTGTTATTGTATCATGGATTGCATTTTGGATAAGTAGAGATTCACCACCCAGTAGAACAAGTTTAGGTGTTATGACAGTTCTTGCAATGACACATCTTTTAACTGGAGTAAATAGAAGATTACCTCCTGTTAACTATATAAAAGCTGGAGATATTTATTTAGGTTTTTGTTATCTTATGGTAGCTTTTGCATTATTTGAATATGCAGCAGTAGCATTTAGTAAAAGAAGAAATGAAAATAAAAAAAAAAGAGAAAATAAAAAGGGTAAAGTTCAGTATGATAGTGTTTATATAAAACCAACACTTCCTGATCCAGGTCATGGCAAGTTTATTATATAATTTTATTCATATTTTTATATAGATATTCGATTAAAAATATTCCAAAATTATAATGAAGAAGGTATAGATCATGAAATATGTACCTGTTCACAACAACCAGTAACTTCATTATTATATCTTAGTAGAAAATCAAATAAATTAAAACCTTATGTTAAAGATAGTCATATAGATCGAGCAGCAAGAATCATCTTTCCAGTAACATTTTCATTATTTAATATTATTTTTTGGTTAATTGTATATAATGAATTAAGAAAAACACAAGTAGAAGAAAGTCAAATGAAAATGATGGATCTTTGTAGATAAATAATATAGTATAGATTATAAAAATGTTTTATTGTTAAATATTTTAAAAGTAACTTACTATTTTCATAAAAAAAAGTATATATAGTAGATGTTTCAAATAATAAATATCTTTTATTTTATAAATATATATTTAATTAATCATTTAACTATTATTATCAATTAATTATAATATTAATGTAAATAGTTTTTGTTTATATTTATTACATTGCTAACATATTTTTTGTAGATAAAAATGATAATTACTTTTATTAAATATTATTTTTTAAATGAAAAAATAAAAATTTCTGTATTATAAATAAGAATTAATGATTATAATAAGTTAAAATCAAATACATAAACTGATTTATTATTATATGATAATCTATTAATGCATAAATAAATTAGTTATACCAACATATCTACCTATTGACAATTTAAAAAAACACCTTATATATATACAGGGTGGTTTTTTTAAAACTGGAGTAGACAAAGATTTGGAGTGAAATTATCTACGTAAGAAAATTAAAAAATTAGTAGTGCGCCAAAAAAAAAAAAATTAATGCGCTAACAAAAATATTTGATTTTTTAATTAAAAATAAGAAAAAAATTGTTTTTTTTTTTAGTATTCCTCTGGAAAATTTGATCGACTATCAAACACCTTAAAAATTTTTATCAATTTCACAAAAAAAAACCTATAATCAAGTAATTTTTACTTGAATTTTTATAAAATCTTGACCGCTTCGAAGAGGTCAATTTATTACTAATTAATTAAAAAAACCGCAACGCAAGGGATTTTTTTTTTAAATTATTACTTGAGTCCAACTTGTTTACTCCAGTTTTAAAAAAACCACCCTGTATAATAATTCTAATTGATAAAAAAAATGTCTTTTTTACTATTTTTAAGTCTTTATAAATATTACCATTATATATTTAACATTTTATATACAATTATATTAAGTTTTATGTATAGCTGTTTTTTTTTAATCAATACTTTGTAAAGTGATAATATTTTTTTATAATTTATAAAATTTTATCAAGAAATAAAAAATTTTATATGATAAAAAATCTAAAATAGTTAGGTATTGGTAGAATGTTAACTTAGTAAATCTTTTATATTGATTTTTTTAGCAAGATAAAAAATAATTTATTTTACTAGCAAAAAATTGTTATAAATTATAATTTATTTTAAAAAATATTTATAATTAAAGTTTAGATAATAATACCAAATTCAATACTCTACTATATATATATAATATTTAACAATAAGTTATTGTTATAATAAAGTTAAAAAATAATAAATATTTTTTTAATTATTCAAACTTTTATTGTAAAAATTCTAGTTAAATAATATTTATAAAGTAACTTTATAAATGTTTTACCATCTTAAAACGACTTTAGTATATCATGCATCATTTTAAAGGTAATATACAGAACCTAAATATATTTAGTTAAAACAAACTTTAGTCTTATATTTTTGTTCTATATATAATTTTTTAATTTTTAAAATTTTTTTTTATTATGTAAAAAATAATTTTAAAAAAAAGTTATAATCTTTAATAATAGTTTTATTTTAAATTACTTTTATTATACTTAATCCTTTGTTAAAATCTAATTTATTTTTTTAAAAAAAATTCTATATGTAATAAATTAATTAATTATTTCTATTTATAATGCAAATTATTATTATTTAGTAATTAATTTAATTTTCATAAAAAATAGTAATGTTATACTTTTACTTTATGCTTTTTAAAAGTTAAAAATTACCGGTTTATAACTTATTAAACTTTGATTCTATTTTAAAGTTTTATTTTTAATTAATTTTATATCACATATTGTAATTATTATAATTAAATATATTATATTTCAAATAAACATAAAATATTAAGTTCTTTTTTTACTTATATTAGATAAATAATTGTATTATTATTAACCTTTTTATTAGAACTTTTTTTTATTTATTTAAAATATGTAAGAAAAAAAAATATAAATGTTTTTATTATTTGAAATAAAGTTTAAAACAACAAATATTATAAAAATTAACAATAAATGTATAAAAAAATGAATACCAATAACTTTATAGTATTGTAAATGTTGAATTATTTTAATGACTTTTTTTACTTAAATAAATTAAATAATATGTAAATTATTATTCAACAATCTTTTTGATGGACTATGATACATAATAATTTCTAAATTATTTATTCTAATTATAAAAATGGCAAAGTTTTTTTTTGTAATACAATTATTTTAATAATATAGTTGTATTTTTATATAAATATATAAATATTAAATAATTTTAACTGAGATAATTCAATTATTTATGTTTATGTTTTGATTTAAATAGATTGTTTATTATTTACAAAGTAACTTTTTTATTTTATAAGTAGACAAAATTTAATATATCATAATTTCGTTTTAAAATTAAAAAAAAAAATGTGATGCCCTAGATAAATATTTTTTTTATTAGCTTTCATTTTTAATTATTTTTCTTAATCGTTACACAATGTTCATTTCTTAATAATTTTTACACTTTTTAAATTATAAATTTATCTTAAGAAGATTTTTTTTTTTTATTACATATGTTTTACTTAAATTTTTATATTAATTTTTTTTAGTACTACATTTTTTTTAACAAAATAATTATGAATGGTAAATCGGATTTGGTAAAGTGTAAAGTAGGTTATTATATTATTAAAAAAATATATACTTTTTTAGGAATTGATTATTTATAAATTCAAAATAGATGATTTGAAATATTGTTTGCATGGACTCTCTTGTAATATTTCGGGTAAGAAAGACGATTTGCAAAGAAGATTAAGAACAATTCTTGAAACAGAAACAACACAACATAGAGCAATAGATGTTATATTTGCCAGAGGAATAAGTATGGGTTATATAACAAAACCTAAATCAGGAAATCTTGTTGATACATCTAATACAAAAAGTTCTTCCAAATCAAGCAATCGTTGTGCATCATATGAAACGGATATTTGTATGAAAAATTTGTATTTTTACAAAGATATTCAAAGTATAACGGGATGGAAAATAATTCAACCGAGTGATAATAGTCAGTCAGTTTTTTTAAATTTTAATGTTCCTACTGATTTGGAAAAATTTTTAATTTCATCAAATGAAAATGAACAACCTATAAAATGCTTCTTTCTTAGATGTGCAAATGTTAAACAAGATGTAAAAAGTGTCCCATTAAACGATTGTTATCCTATTTTAATGCGAATGTTCATTAATGGTCAAGATTTTACTAGTTATTTGCCTCGTGAAATATGCTATAGTAGTGCTGATAAAAAAAATCGTCTCTCAGTTCCAACTATACTAAATGAACCATTAACAAAAATTTTCCAATATCATTGTAAAGATAGATTTGCAAAAATTGAATTGCGTTATGACAAGGATGCAAATAAAAACGAAACTTTTGCATTTTCAATATTTTCTTCTACAACAAAAACGGTTAAAGAGATTTGTCAAGAAATTTTAAGCAAAAAAAAAGTAACCTTTGAAAAATTTGATGATGATTTTAAAAAGTTTATGAAACCTTCTGAAGATGTTGCTTTAGAATGTGCTAAAATACCTCTTAGATCATCTATAACGTATGAAACAATAAAAATTCCATTTCGGGGAAAAAATTGTAATCACATTAGTCCAGATGATTTAGAAGATTATTTAATGATTAATAAAAATACTGAAGCATGGTTATGTAAAATTTGTAAACATCCTTGTACACCAGATGATATTATGGTAGATGAGTAAGTTTTGTTACATTTACTTTTTAATATTTTTTTTTAGATTCTTTATGAATATACTTAAGAAACATCCAACTGCTGATGGAATTGTATTGTATCCAGGAATGAATTATAAATTGTATGGAGGTAATGATATTCTATCGGGTAGTAAATCTGCTATTAAAGCAAAAAAAAAGAATGATGATACAAGCATTGTATTAATCGATAGTGATGATGAATTTGACGATGTGCCAAAGAATGTAAATACTACATCATTACCTTCTTTTAAAAATGAAATTAATGTTGGAAAGTTAAATAAAGTTAATGATTCTAATTCAAAACAAGTTGAGTGTATAGTAATTGATGATAGTTCTGATGAAGAACCTTCACAAAAACGTATTAGAACTTCAGAGGTACCTTGTATAGAAAATGCCTCTACTAACAATACTAATTCATTTGAAGGTTCCACTTTAGGAAATGAAGTAAATAAATATAACACTTTAAATTCTAATGTTGATGTAAATAATCAATTTTCCACTAATATAAATCCATCAAATGATTTTTATGTATCTGATCAGTTTGCTGAAATAAATAATCCTTCAATTTATCATAATAGTAAAACTTTTCCTAACTCTACTAAAAATTGCCCAAACAACTCAATTGAAACGACTATTTCTAAAAACAATGAAGAAACTATTGAAAAACTTAACAAAATAGTTCAGAATACTAGTACTGTATTTGATGAATTTTTAATAGGAATTGTTGATAAAAATTTATATAACATAGATAAAATTTTAGATCAACAAGTAAAAGATGGTATTTTACCAAAAAATCATCTTTCAATTAATAATTTACATAAAAATAATGACTTACAAAATGTTGTTAATATTCATTCAATGGTTCCATTTATTTCTGAAAAATCTAGTATTCAACAATATCTTGAAGAAAGAAATGATCAGTTTTCCAATATGAAGAATTTTGTTAATGAAATCGATAGTCAATCATTACATTAACAGACGCGCTCTTTTAGAGTTTTTTTTTAAATTTTATTAATAGTTTAAAATTTGCTATTATATTAATTAATAAACTATTAAAATATTTCAAGTTTTTTTAAAGCTTTACTTTTATTTGAAGTTATATTTAGTAATTAATAAACCAGCTATATAATTATGCTAAATTTTGTTAGTAATAAAGGATAAAAAGACTTTTTATTCGTTAACAACAATTACACAAGAAAAAATTGTATATTCTCACAATTGTGAAGTAGGCAATTAATGAATAATTTAACAATGGAACTATAAAACTATATAAAAAAGGAGGAAACAACTATGAGGAAGTGTCAATTTTTAAGGAAACATTTTAACATTAAATATTTAATAAGATATTATTTTATTTTATTTTTATTTTATCTCACTATTAAATAAAACCTTAATTCTAAATTATAAGAGTAGTTTATATTTTGGAACTCTCTTTGGAGCCTTCTTATAAATCTACCAAGATTATAAAATAAATTTAAAAAAAAATTTTTTTTTGCTAAAATTAAGAACTATAAATCAGTGTTTCCCAAACTTTTTTCATCGTGGACCGGTATTTTTTGTAAAATTTTTACACGGCTCTTTTTAATAATTTGAATTTCAATAAAATATATAAATGAATAAATTTTTTTCGTAGAAAGAAAAGTTTTTTAACCTTTAAAAATTATTTTAACTTTTTAATTATATTTAAAATAAATTTATAACAATTAAAATCTTTGTTTAATATATTTTTTATCAATTATAATTTGTTTTATTAGTAATATTTAAATGAACAAAATAATTTTTAAAATACTCGTATGTACTTATCATTATTGTACAAGCTGGTGCAATTTTAGCAATTCTTGGAACAACACCGGTAAATAAATGCGATGGACCAAGATTTTTACAAATTTGGCCAAATATCTCTTTAATTGAAGCATTCCTAGCATCTTTTGTTTGAGGATTTATTTTTTCTAAATTTCCTAATGTTATTTCTCTTTGTGTTTTAACAACATCAAAAGGTGTTGTTATGGCTGCTGTAAAAGCTCCACATATTGCTCCACAAGTGGCATTTATAGTTAACGTTTTTTCTTTTTTATTATATAGTTGTGTTAATTTTTTATTCATTCCTTCATAAAACATCCAATAAATAGCTGAAAATGGAACATCTCTACTTAATGTTGCTGACCATCCTCTCCAAAGAGATAAAAAACCTTCTTTATATACTGTATTTTTTAAAACTTTACCAAGATTTATATAACTTAATTTCTCTGATTGCATTTTTGTCCTACACATTTCTACTGGAGAAACTATTGTAACAGCAAATGTTCTTGCAAAAGCTCCACAAATTAATGGAGTAAGAAAATAATCACCACATCTTTTTTTGACATATGTATTCATAGAATCATATACTGAATAATAAATTATTGTTGTTGGAATAGAATGAATTCTTAAATAAAATAATTTTTTAAGTAAAGAAAATATAAAGTAATCTTACATCGAAGATGACAAACCACTCCATAAACTAAGAATTCCTTCATTTCGGACTATTTTTTTAAATGCATCACTTGTTCCAGAAAAATTTCCTGGTCTAGAAAACCATTCACAATCTTCTATTCTTGAATTATCTTTTAAACATGAAGTACACCATCTTTCTAAAAGTCCATTATAATATAAATAACATTGTCCATTAGCAAATGGTTGCATTTGTTTTTGAAGACGAACTTTAACAACGTCCATGGGATTCATTAATAACGATGTTAGAAATCCTCCAACACCTGCCGATGCCATTTGTTGAAATACTGTTATCTCATCTAGTTTATTTTCTATTGTTGATAAAGAAGTTGCAGCCATTTTACCTAAAAAAATTTTTAAAAATCTTTTTTAAAATAAAAAAATATTTATCGATTAAACAAATACAATAAATAATATAAAAACAAAACGTTAAAAAGTTTTTTATTTAATCAAGTATTAAATAGAAAATTAAATAAACAATAGATAGATATTTCAAGCATATATTATTTCTTTTTTATACTGAAGGAAAATTATATTGAATTACAGGTGAGCCGGGGCAACAAGACTCTGCGATTGTCTTATCTACGTTTTCGCTAGAGGAATCTTCAAAAATTATTTCATTTAATTGAAGAGAAGATAAGATGTAAGAAAGATTAGTTTCTAAAATTTGTTTTTGATCAAATTCACATAAAACAGACATTGCACTTATTCCTTTTTCTTCAACGTTAGACTTCACTAATTGAACAAATGGCATAAGTTTTTTAGTGAATTTTTTTAATTCTTCACACTTTCCTAGTGTTTGTGAAATAATTTTATTATCAGGAAATTGATTTCCATTTGAAATATAAAGCTCATTTAAAATATTAAGAGTTTTTCCTTGCCAAGAAGGATATCTTTCAGCAATATAAACAATAGCTGAAGTTGGTGGTAAAATTGGTTTAGCTGGCTTTTTCTTTGGATTTAATTGATTTTTGAGACGTAATCTAAATTCCCTCATAACTGAATCAAAGAACTTTGCTTGTGCAATTATTTTTTCATCTGATTGACTAACAACAGGCCATGTAGCATTTACAATAAAACCTTCCATACCAATAATTTCCCATACTTTTTCAGCTACATGTGTACAAATAGGAGACAAAATAATACATTGATTCCTAATAAATTTCATTATTAAATCACTTCGCATATTACAATCTCCTTGACATAATTCACGATATCTATCACGAGCTGATTGGAATTCAAAAAATCCTGATTTTAAAGCTTCCTTGAAATTTGTTTTATCATAAGCTTCCTTTGTTTGATTTATTAATAATGACATTTCAGAGTCAAATACTGTATCAGGAAAACTGTTGCATCCAACATTTTCTCTTAATTTTCCACTATCACGAAGACTGACGATTTCTTTAGCAAAATCTATAAAATTATAAAGCCTTAATATAGCAGCATCAGCCATTGCAAAAACAAAATTAGCATCTTCAATACCATCTCCAGCATCAGCCAAAGAAAATCTAGTACCGTCAGCAGAAAACTTTTCAATAGCTTCGTATAACGTCAAGAAATTTCCTGTATTTTTACTCATTTTTTCATTGTTAAGAAGCAAATGACCATTAGCACGAATTCCTTTAGGCCATTTATCTTGACGTTCAGGCCAAATAGCCACATGATTGAAAAGATAAAATGTAAGATGATTTTGAACTAAATCTTTTCCAGACACACGCATATCTGTTGGATACCAAAATTCAAATTCTTTTTTCATAGAAATTAATTTTGCCTCCTCAATAGGCATTGTATCAGGATTGTAAGGTTTAGAACAAAATATATAATCCCAAACATCATCTGTCATTTTTTCAGGAGAAATTTTAAGACTTCCTAATTCTTTTCCATCTAAATTACCTTGTAACATATGACAAATTGTATAATAAGCATTATAAATAGTACTGTCAGAAAGAGATTCAATAAGATAAACTGGGTCCCAAGGAAGTTTTGTTCCTAACCCATAAGATCTAGAACAAGCATACTCGTGAAGCCAATCAATTGTTCTTTCAAAATTTTTACGTACATCATCAGAATATGTTTCTAATTGATTTAAACATTTTTTTGCCATATTTTTCCATTCTGGATCACCATAATTAAGATACCATTGATCACACAATGCAACAACACATTCATCTCCTGATCTTGAAATAATTTTTTTCTCTGGTTCATTGTATTTTAAAGCTTCCTTTGAAGCTATAAGTTCTTCCTGAATAATCTTTTTAACATCAGCTGTTTTCATTCCTTTGTGTTTACCAACAAGCATTATTCCATCATAAAAACCTTTAAGATAAACTTCTTTTTTAGCTTCTTCAAGTTTTTCTTTTTCATTTTGTGATTGAATTTTTAATTTTTCAACCATAATAACAGCAGCCATATCACCAATAGATGGAATGTCAATAATAGGAATTGGTTCAAATGGAAGTACCATCTCATCAGTAATTCCATATTTTTCCCTTAAAGCAGCTTTTTTCTTTAAATCATTCAAAGCAGCTAAATCATCAGGAGAATCAGATGGAACAGAAGTGACAACTCCAGTTCCTTTATCATCTTTAATTGTTAACATAGGTAAAGCATAAACTTTTTTATAATTAGAAAGGGGAGCTTTTAATCCACAACCAAGTAAATCTTTTCCATAAATTGTTTCAAGACCCTCAACAAAATGAATATGTCCATGTTTTTCTGTCATATCTTGATAACACATATTTCTTGCAGCACGCTTAGTTGCTACAAACATTTCAGATCCATCTTGATTAACATAAAAAACTGAATAAGCAATATCTGGATGAAGATAACAGTTTGTTTGCCCATACATTGTTTCTGGTCTCAAAGTAGCTGCAACAAGATAAATTTTCTTATTATTTCCTTGTAATTTTTCAGCTAAATACTTTGTTTTCTCAATAATTTCTAATTTAATTAAAGTATATTCTTGTGGACCAACTCCCTCTCCACTTGATCTATCATGATCCATACATGGTTGTCCATCTTTTGGTGAAAAAATAGTATACCTTTTGCCAAAATCAATTTTTTTAGCTTCTTTCAACTTTCTAAATTGCCATGAAACAAAAGAATCATAAAATGGATTGACATCTGTTGTAATAAAACTTCTTCTCCAATCAATTTTCATGCCTAATTTTTTCAAATCATAAATAGCTTTTGGTGGAAAATAATATAACCAATGTAAAGGATTGGCAAATTCCTTAATTTCTTCATCACTTAAACCAAGTGATTGCATAATTTGCCATTGAAATTTAGCTGTACCTGCTTTAGCAACAGCTTTGGATTTTTTTCCTTTCGATTTATCTTTAGTTATTTCTGCAATAGCATCAGTCTCTACAACTTCTGATACTACCTCTTCTTCACTTGGAAATTTTGGTGGATACCCATAAACTTCCATTTCACGTGTCAATTTATCAGCACAAGCCTTTATTGGCATTCCAGTACAATGAAAACCAAATGGAAACAAAGTTTTTTTTCCCAATAAGCGTTGGTAACCAAGAGTAAACTAAAAATATAAACAATTAATGTATATTTTTTTTGTCAAAAAATATTTTACCTCTGATTTTGATATTGTGAAAGTATGTCCTAAATGAAGCCGTCCATTCATATAAGGATAAGGAAATGTTGTCATGAATTTTTCAACTTTTTCATCACTAGCATCACATTCAAAAACTTTTGCATCCTCCCATTTTTTTTGAATTTCAGATTCAATCTTTAAAAGTTCTTGAACTTTTCTACGTTCTTTAATATTTTCATTATCCATATTCTTTATTTATAATAAATAATATTTTAAAATAATAAATATATTTAAAAGAAATTATTTCAATTTATCTTTTAAGTTTAGTACTAAAGTGGGAATTAATACTTTTCCAACAGACTTTCACTTTAAGATAGTAAAACACTATAAGTACGATCCACCTTGTGGAAAAAAAATGTGTAATATTAATCAAATTTTTATAAAATCGTTTATTGGAAAAAAAACAAAACGACAAAGAATTCAAACTAATAAAGTAAATGAACTTAAGAACTTAAAGGAACTTTTGGATTTCATCATAAATAGCCAATACAAGAGCACCACCAGTACCACGGAAAACGTTAGAAAGAGCTCCTTTGAACATGGCAGACATTCCTTCATTCTTGATAATTTTAAGAGCACAATCTAATGTATTCTTGTAAAGAATATCTTTACGTCCAGATTGCATCATCATACGTCTTCTGACAGTATCCCATGGGTATGAAAGGATTCCTGAACCAACAGTAACGACTTGAGCAATACCCCAGGCAGCGAAGAAGTTAAGTTTCTTTCCATCAGCAGCAAAGACCATCTTAGCAGTATCGAACATTCCAAAGTAAGCAGCACGGTAGATAATAATACCTTGAACAGAAACGAAAAATCCTCTGTAAAGACCAATTGGACCATCGGATTTAGCAATCTTAACAAGACAATCTCCCAATCCTTTAAATTCTCTAGTTGATCCTTTACCAATATCAGCTGCGAGTCTAGTACGAGCAAAGTCAAGTGGATAAACAAAGCAAAGAGAAGTTGCACCTGCAGCACCACCAGAAGCTAAGTTACCAGCAAAGAATTTCCAGAAATCTTTTTTTTTATCAAGACCTTCCAAGAAAAGTTTTTTGTATGTGTCTTTGAAAGCAAAATTCAAAGCTTGAGTTGGGAAGTATCTGATAACGTTAGCTAAGTTACCTCTCCAGAGGGCACTTAAACCTTGTTCTTTTGGGACACGAACAAGAACGTCAATTATTCCTTTGTATCTTTTATCTTTAGCAATAGCATCTGAAGCATCTTGAACCTATAAATATTAAATGTATTTTTTTTTATTAAAATTAAAAGTTTACTTGAAGAAGAAGTTTGACACGTTCAATTGGAGCAACAGCGGTTTTAGAGACAGCAGCGGCAGTACCTCCTGTAGCTAAATCAACAAGAAATTTTTTTGTGTCGAATCCTTTGTCGTTACCCATTATAACTAGGTGTTACCTAAAATAGTACCAAATAAGTATATAAAAAAATTAAAAATTAAATTTTGGGACAAAATATTTCCAATATCAACTTTAAGAGATAGAAATAAAACGCTACTCCATTAGAAAATATTAACTTTGACGAAAAAATATATAGGGGGAATAGAGAAATAACGAATAAAAGATAAGTTTTTAAGTGTACGCAACAAGAGATACTTCCAAATGATCTTTTGTCGTTAATACATAAGATGAATACATTTATTTATATAAAAGTCAATATATACTATGATAAGTGTAATGTTAAATATGATTTAAAATTGTTATATTTTAATTGAATATTAATATTTTAAAAGTTTAGTAAAAAGTAACAAAAAAATTGATAAAAGAAATTAATAATTTTAAGGTTTTTCAATTAATATTTAATATTGGAAAAAATATTGTAAAGACATTTGTCAATTTTTATCATAAAAATTTGATACATTTTGATTAATTAGTGATACATTTAATTAAATATTTATTTTTAACAGAGTTTAAGGTTATTAAATATATGTAATTTTTGAAAAATTCATTTTCAAACATTTATTTTTTTTAATATAGTTTTGTTTATGTTATAAATAGTAATATCAAATATATTAAAAATATGTTTTTTAATTTATAATATTTAAAATAATAATTCTTTAGTAACTTAATGTATTAAAAATTAATTTTAGAAAATAAATTTTAACTCTAATAACACATAATTTATTAAAAGAAATTTTTTTTAACAATAATTTTTTTTTATTTCATTGTTTATTCTTGAATTTAATTTATACTTAATTTTATAAAACACAAAAAATCTTACTTACAATATTTTTTTTATTTCTACCATATGTTTAAAATGAATGATTTTTTGTTATATCCAATTTACTAAACTAAAAGGATACCCAAATTTTAAAAGTTAAACTTATATTTAACAATAAAAAAAATTAAATTGTTGGAAGTAAATTATAATTTTGCATCTAATTTAAAATTATTTAATATATATTAAATAAAATTAAGAAAGTATTTATTTTAAATATTTATACAGACATATATAAATAATATTAAAACAGTTTAAGCAATAAAACACTTTTTTTATATTAAACCTTTTATTTACTAATATTTCTCTAAATGTTTAAACATAAATGAAATCCAATTCTATGTCAAATGTAAAATTTTTCACAAATATATTATAAATATGACAAATTTTGTTCAACTACTCTATTAAATGATAACTATTAAAATTTAATCTCTCAAAAGACATCATTATTAAAAAAAATAATTGTATGATTTTTCTAAAACGGCAATAAAAGTTTAATTTTCTATTATTAGCCATTTGGGTAAGATTAAAAAAAGATATTTTGATGAGAAATGACTTCTTATCATGATTAATGTTGCAATGAAATATAACTATATAAAATATATATTTATTTAAAATTAGAAATTTATTCATAACTTAAAATTAAATCCTAACATTTTATATTAAATTAAAAGTTTAACTAAATAAAAAAAATAGTTATCTAACTATTGTAATTTTCTTTAATTATTCTAATTCAATTAAAAGTTTAACTTCCTTTTTGCAATTAAATTAAATAAATTACTTGAGAAACCATTTATTTTATACATACAATCAACCATAAATAGATAATCTTTTGCCTTTAAACATTAATGTAAAGTAGTACCAATCTTTTGCTATTTTAGTTTGCTAAAATATTTTATTAGCATAATTTATCTCCTTTTAACATGGAGCTTCAAAGCAATTTATGATATTAACATAATTCCAATTCAGAAGGAATACGATGTATATTTCTCTCTCTCTATATTTATAAAATAAAAAAAAATTATTTTTTAACTTTTTTAACTTTCTTAACTTTTTTAATATTTTTTATTATATATTATATATTTCTTATATGTCCTTTTTTAAAATTATTTTTATTACGCTTTATCAGCAAGCTAGAAGCTATTTATTATAATATTAAACCTCTTGAGATTTTTAAAATTAATATAAAACTCATTTTTAAAACTTTTTTTTTCCCTTTTTCATTGAAATTTTTTTAATTTTACTTTCCTTTTTATTATTTATTTTTATCTATTCATATCTATTAAATTTATACTCCTGTATAAATAAAAAGTCATTTTTACATCCAAAAAATATGCCCTTAAATTGAATGTCAATTTTTATTTAATTCATTTACTAAAATATTTTTTTTTATTATCTGAATAATAAAGTTAAAAACAAGGAACTACAAATTGTGCTTTTTACTATGTCGTGAGAAATATTAACTCAGTATTTTTACTGATGTTCCTTTCTTTGTACAGTAACATGATATACTTTTTTTTTTACAATTAACTATACTTGAGTTAAAAAAAACATAAATATTATTTTTAAATTTATTATAAAAAATGATATTTTGTTTATTTATTATATATTATATTATACAATGTTTATCAATTCAATAAAAAAAAATAATATTTAATATTAAGATCCCTCTTCAGTAAAATATTTACACTTTTAGTATTTGATAAGATAATCATTATATTTTAATTGTTTATTAAATAAATTTTTTAATATGGCATAATTTTAAAATTGTTATTTAAACAAAAAAATAAAAAAAAACAGGCAAAGTTTCTGGTTTGTTCCTTATGTAAAAATCTTTCATAAAATATACTTGAATTAATAGTAATATTAAAATTTCAATTAATTAGATAAATTTTTATGTGTGATGTAATATTATACTTTTTTTTGAAAAAAGTAATTTCAAAGAGTTATCAGAATTAAAAAATTTCTTACAATATGTTTTTGTTTTAATAGTTTTTTTTTAAATCAGCTTTAATTATTTTTGATATAAACCTAAATAATTTTATTAAATTTAATATTTTTATAAATAGACACTAACATTAAATATTTTGACTTAAGGGTATGGAAATTTTTCTTTGTTAATTTATATATATGTAAAAATATTAATTATATTAAAGTAATTTTTATTTAAAATTTCAAAAATATTTTTTAAAAAAATTATATTACTTATGTAAAAGTTTATTTTACTATAATTTTAGTAATAATATTGATAATAAATAACTATAAATAATATTTACCAAATAAAAATTTGATTATATATGTTTATTTTTATTGCTAAATATTTAATACTATTGAGCATTGTGATTATTAATTCCTTATCTATCAGTGGTCATTAAAAATTTCTATCATTTGTTTAATCATTTTACATTTTATAAAAAAAAATTACTTTAATAATATTTTATGAGGTGTACAAAATAAAAATCTAACAAATATATTTTAAAAATATAATTTTAAAAAAAAATTTGTTTCATTGTTATGGCGATAAAGAAATATATTATTCATTAATATAAACAATTTTAATAATAATTTTAAAAATATCATTTTTCAAACAATTGTCATATTACATTAAACTCATTATAATTCATTTTAACATTATTTAATTTTTCTTATTTTAAATATATACTTTTAAAAATATTTATATGTATGTCCACTTAAATCTCATTTATTCATACCAATTTTTTCGAATATTTTTTTTTATAATTTAGACACTTTTGATAGCTTTTCTTTTTTTTTTTAGTCTCTTCCGGCAATCTTTTATTTTCAATGTTTTACATTCCATCTTATTTATTCTTATTTTTCTTTTTTATATATTCAGTGACTGGTTTCCTTTCTCTCATTAAATGGTCAATTTTTTCAAACTCTATATCTAAATTACATAACTAAACAACATACTACATTCTATCACATCATATTTCATTAGACATAACCATATATAGTTATACCATTACTGTTTGTGAATTTTATTTAAAGCTTGAAAAGGATATGATAAATTGTTACTTTTCTTATATACGATTTAAAAAGAATGGGAAAAAAATCACTTTTTGAATGTCCTTGTCTATATGAATGTAGAAACAGTAGTATAATGGAAATAAAACATATAAAGATATATAAAGCAATATATTCATAATGAATGCTTTTATTTATAAAAAGATTTAAAATGGATCATTGGTTATTTTATTCTTTTATAAATATTATATAATAAATTTTATCCAACTATTTAATGAAATTATTTTTTTTTTATAAATCTTTTTACATATATAGTAAGAACTCCTAAAATGAAGAGTATAAATAATTAGTTTATTTCTTTGAGTAAATTACTGTATTCATATATATTTTAACATTTTTAAAATTTAATAACTTATTATAAAAAAGCTCTTTTTATGATATTAATATTTTTTTTTGTTATAAAAATAGTATTAATGAAACTATCTGTTTTATATTTAACTTTTTTTTATAATTATATGTTTTAAATATTTAGTATACATACATTTATTTTATTTTACAAAATCATAAAAAGAAATAACCATTAAAATTTTTTTTTACTTATATAATATATTACAAATTTATCATTTAAAAATATATTTATGATTTTTAATAAAAATAAAGTATAAAATATATAAATTTCCAATTGACCACACCTTTTTAGATAATATATTATTATTTTCTCTACTGGGATTGGCAGAAAAAAAATTTAATAAAAAAAAAATTAAATGATAAAAGTTTATTTATCTTTTTTTGAATGAAGAAACATCAAACAGTTATTAAATATTTATTTATTTAAAAGTATTATACTTTCGTGTACTGTCTTTCATCACAAAGAAGGTTGATAGATAGAGATAAAGAAGATATTTCAAGTGTTAAAATATTTTATATTATTAAAACAAGCTTTTACCTTTATTTAATAACCTATGATAAAAGTTTTGTCCACTCTTCTTTAACTATTAATACTAATATTATTATTTAAATTCTACAAAACTTTTGTCTTTCAAAAAAATACTAAGAAAAAACAAAAAAAAATTTGTCCAAGAATTTTAATTAATTTAGTAGTAGAGTAATGAATTCACCAAGAAATTTAAAACAAAAACCAAAAAGTTGTACTGATATTCAAGATGAATTGAAAACAATTAAACAGTTATGTGCTAAGCATGAAAAATTATGCCTTTGTTTTAGCAGATGGAAGACTAACGTTGAACAGGTAAAATTTTAAAAATGTAATAATTATTATCTTTATTTAAGAATGATGCTCAATTACAAATACTTAATGAAACTGCCACTTCATTACGTTATCGACATAAGATGCTTACTGAAATGATATCATTAAAACCAACAGAACCAGAGGTTCTTGAAAAACTTCAAAAAGAAATAAAAGCTGTTGAAGACCAAGTAGATATTTGGATACGCGAATTATCCGAAATAAATGAAGTTCGTACTCATTTAGATATTGAATTCATACAATTAAAAGCAAAACTTCAAAGAAGTATGACAAACATTGAAATAGCTCATTTAGATTTTGATACAATTGAAGAAAATCACAGACTAATATGGAAAAAATTTCTTTATAACACTAGACAACTATCAAAATCAAGATAACATTTTTTTTAAAACAAAAAGATTTATATATTGTTTATTTTAAAAAATTTTAATTTCAACTTTTTTTATACAACTTTTTTAAACTGAAAAATGTATGAGGATTTATTATATTTGCTTGGGTAAACTAATCTTCTTCAATATTACTATATTAATTATTTTTAAAAATATTTTTAAAAAATTAATAAGCTTAATTCAATATAAATTAATATTTTTTTAAATAATATAATGACTATTTATATTTATTAATTTTCTCAAAAATCCGTTTACAAAAAAGAAATTTTATCTTTAAAATAGGCTTGTAAAATTGATTACTTTTAAAAAAAATCTATAACTTATCACTCCTTATATGGTTTTATATATATTTTTTTTATTTACATGTACTATATATAATTCTTATAATTCAAAATTTTGTAATTTATTGATGACTGTACTAAATTCTATAACTTGAAACATATACATAAAAACTATTTAATAAATTTGTGGTATGCAAAAATCAATAGTAAGTGCAATGAATTTCTCAAAAACACATGAACTTTTTTTTATTTCTGGTTTTTCAAAACACTGCAGTTAAATAATTATATTTCATTCAATAAATTACTTTTACTTTAAAAAATTATAAATTAAGTTTCAATGACTTTATAAAAAAAAAACACAATTATATTAAAAAGTTCCAAAAAATAATAATATATAAACGTAACGTAAAATTGAATTTTCTATAAATATAATCATAAAAGTATAGTTTTATTATTAGAAACTTTTGTAAAGATGACACATACTTTAAAAATATTGTATGAAAAAATAATTTATTTAAAAAATCATGCATCTTAAAAATTCAATCACACAAAAACAAACAAAATTACAAAGATGAGAAACTTGTATACATCAATCTGAAATTTTTTCTTGTATTACTTTATTGATAAACAAAAAAAATTTTCTAAATACATATTAAAATTGTAATCACATATTCATTTGTTTGAGTACAACGTCACGTTGGAAACGAGCTGCTTGTTCCTTAATTTTTTTATTATAAAGATATGTATCATTCTTAAAAATTTGAAAAGCATCAGACTGAGCAGGATCTTCATTATTAGGGGTTGTTAATAATTGTTGTATTCCAAGTAATATTTCACCAATAGTTAACCTACAATTCCAATCCTTACGCTCATCTAACAATGATAAGCATACAGTTCCAGATGGGTAAATATTTGGATGGAAAATTGGAGGATCAAACTTGCATTTTGGTGGTACATCAGGATATTCTTGCTTAAATTCCATAGTTAACTAGAAAATTTATTTATTATAAGTAAATAAAAAAAAACTAACATACCCTAAAAAGACCTCCTTCCCAGTTTGTATTTTCTTTTCCAGGAATAGCACAATCCCATATCATTAAATTTAGCGTTCCATCTGAATTTTTTCTTGGTACTGCTACAAATCCAAATGGATGATCTTTTCGCCAAATTCTACGTTCTTGCATTAAACGTGTAGAAGCCAAACTAGTCATAGTGATATTTGAAAATAATAAATTCCGTATGTATAACTTTAAAAAACTTTTTAGATAATTTTAAGACGATAATTCGTTAGACAAAAAATTGGAGTAAAATTACTTTTTGAGTAACCAATGGCTATTTTTGATTTATTTTCCGTTTAAGAATAAAAACTTTTTTTGTAACTTTTGTGGGGTAATGTTTCCTTGTTATATAATTCATCCCTTTCAAAACAAATAAGAATGTTTTAACATTTAATATTAAAATAAGAAGTTTGAATTTGTAAAAAAAATAAAAATTGGAAGTGCTGTTTTCATAAAAAATTTTTATAAATATTAAAAAATTATTAATAGTGTTAATAATTAAAATTTTAATGCTTGGTAAAATTAAAAAAATTTCAACTATTAGGATAAGGTAATTTTATTTCCTCAATTAGTTATTAATTTTATCATTATTTTATTCTCACTTTAATTATTATTTTAACAAGTTTTACTACAGTAAATGGTTTATAGAAAAAACATTTTTAATTTTTTTAGTTAAAAAGTAAATTTATTTTAAAATTTAAGTAATTATTTCAAGGTAAATTAAAAACACTTATTTTAATAATCCTACTTTATCTATATAAAAATATGATTACACGTTTATTAAAAGTTTTACAATACATTACTACTTTCTTTATATTATTTTTACTTTACATTTATCCTCTTTAATAAATATGTTAATTTAGAGATTTATTTTAAGTAATAATATCTTTAACCTCAATATTAAATAATCTAAAAATAAAGAAATTAAAACATCATTTTATTTTAAAATGAATTACAATTATAACTATTTTTTATATAATTACTTCTTTTTCATGCTTTTCCTTCCTACAACAAGCTTTTTTTTTGGTAGTGGACAATGTTCATGTCCAGTTGCCAATTGTCCTATTCAGGTACCATGTCAACAAAATTCACTATCATACTCATATTCTCAAAATGAAAAACCATGTTATGAAAAAACTCGAAATAAAAGAGAAACTAATGGTGTTGTAGTTTTAAATCAAAAAAAAGATGAAGAAAATAAATGTAACAATAAAGAGCTTCAGAATATTATGTTTGATGTAAAGAAATAATTTATAATTATTAATAATATTAATATAATATTTTTTTTAGAATATGTCTAATAGTGTAAAAGAAGCTAAAAATACTATATTACAAAATATTGAAAACCACTTTAATCTTTCATTTAATATAATTTGTGCTCATGGAGATTTTTCTTTTTTAACAACCACAAGATTATATTGTTTAGTGTCAAAAGAAAATTTAAACTGCTATTCATATCTTTCAGAATATGGAAATAGCTTTGACCCTGTTGGAAATGAAAATGAAGAACATATATAAATACATTTTTAAACATGTTATTAAATTATTTCGAATTAAACAAATATATGCTATTTACAAACAAAAATGAAATTGTTTTTATTATATATTTTAAGCATCAAGATTTTATTTAATAAAATACTGATAAGAAATAATTATTATACATCAAAAAATAATTTAAAAAAGTTTACTTATTACTAACTTTCAATTTTAATTTAAGATTTTGCAAATATGTTTTGAAAAATAAAATAATTACTTATTATAAATTTCAAAAAAGTAACTTATTTTGTTTTTAATTAATAGATGGTAATTCTTCGTTGTTTTTAATAGCTTTTTTTAAACCAACAATAAATCCTGTACTTTTAGATATATAACCGTTTTTGCTAGAAGATTCTAAATATAACTTATATTCGTATTCCATAGACTTTTTTAATCTTTCTTGCGAATTAGTATAGATACTTTCAATAGCTTTTTCAATATTTTGTCTAACTTTTTCTCTCTTACTTAAGATATATTCATCAAACTTTTTATCGTGAGGATCGGTAAGATTTTTAAAATCTTTAGGATCTTCTTCCTTATTTGACATTCTTTTATCAACATTATTAGAAATTTTTCTCCTTTTTGCAAGTTCATCTTTAATCAAATTAAAACGTTCTTCTTTTTCATTTTTTTCCATTCTATAAATTTCTTGTTTTGATGGTTCTTTATAATATTCTACTTCTTTTTGATAACCATATTTTCCCCCACCATAAAGATCTTCACTTTCATTTTGTTTTCTTTTTAAAGATGTCGGATTTTTTTCACCTATTCCTGTATTAAGATTACAATTGTATTCATCACTACGATATTTTTTCAATCTTTCTTTAACTTTTTGTGGTTCTCTACAAAAATCACAATTGTTTGTACACGATTTGATGTTTTGATCACCAAAATATTCACAAAGCATTCTATGTCTACAACATTCGCCTTCACAATACTCCATCATTTTTTTAAACGACTCGGATAAATTTTGCTTTTTCATCTTTTTATTATTTTCATC
This sequence comes from Strongyloides stercoralis, assembly GCA_029582065.1. Taxonomy (NCBI): domain Eukaryota; kingdom Metazoa; phylum Nematoda; class Chromadorea; order Rhabditida; family Strongyloididae; genus Strongyloides; species Strongyloides stercoralis. The sequence goes on along the minus strand of CM055866.1, from coordinate 11,907,738 downwards.
AGATTTACTTTTATCAATTTTTGCCAAATTTCCTTTATTAAAAAATTCAGCTCTTTTTTTTAAGTTTGTTGAATGATATAATCTACAATAACTTCGTTTACCATCTCTTCCTGCTCTACCAGTTTCTTGATAATATGCAGCTAAGTCATCTGGACAACTCATATGTATAACAAATCGAACATCTGCTTTATCAATACCCATACCAAATGCAATTGTTGCACATATAACTGATATTCCATTATTCATCCATTCTTTTTGTATATAAAGCTTATCACTATTTTTAATTTTTGAATGATAAGCATTTGCAGATATACCTTTTGAAGATAAAAAATTAGCCATTTCTTCACATTGATTTCTAGATCTACAATATATTATACCACTAAATGAATTGAAGTCGGAACCATTTTTCTTCTTAAAATGAATTATTAATTTACTAATAAAATCACTAATATCTTTTTTTATCTGTTCCATTTTATATTCATCTTTTTTTAAATTACCAAATTTTTTTTCATCAAGTTTTGGTAAACTTTCTGCTGTTACTACATCATAAAATAAATTCTTTCTAAATGGTGATATTTTAAAAGTTTTACAGTTAGAGGTAGATAATTTTAAATTTCTTCTAATATCTTCTTCAACACGCTGACTTGCCGTAGCAGTTAAAGCTATTAATGGTATTGATTGAAATAAATCTTTTAATTCACATAATTTTAAATAATCTGGTCTAAAATCATGACCCCATTGAGATACACAATGAGATTCATCAATAACTAAATAATTCAGTAAGTTTTTATCAAAAAGGGACTTTAATATTTCTCGAAAAAAAAGATTTTTTCCAGATTCAGGAGTTGTAAAAACAATATGATAACTTGGTTTATCTGAAATCAAATCTCTAGATATTTGTTCTCTATCATCTTTTGATATACTAGAACTCCATTGACAACATCGAATATTCTTCTGTACTAGAGAATTAATTTGATCATTTATTAAAGCTAAAAGTGGTGAGAAAACAATAGTAACTCCAGGTTTACATAATGATGGCAACTGATAACACAAACTTTTACCAGCTCCTGTTGGAAAAGATATATAAATATCTGAATCACCTAAAAAAATATTAATTTTATTTTAGTATTTATCTTTTAATTTCTTACATTCTAGTATTTTAAAAATAGCTTTTTTTTGTTCATTAGATCGAAATGTTTCGTGATTAAAAATTTTTTTTAGTAAAACTATAGCCCGATCTTCATTTTTTAATGTAAGAAATTCAGATGAAGTTAAATACCTATCCGTTTCTTTCATTTCAATTTCATTAACAATAATTTTTTTATTTTCTTCTTCATTTTCGGAAGACATACTTTTATCACGATCTAAAGTATTGTGCATTTCAGTTTTTTTAATAACTTTATTATTTTTCAAAACTTTCGTTGTCCTAGGTTTACGTTTCGTTGTCTTTCGACGCGTTTTCTTTTTTGAAGTTGTTGAACTCTTACTTGTAGAACTTTTTTTTGAACTTTTTTTTTTCCTTCGTTTAGTCGTTTTTCTTGAAGTTTTAGTTGGTGTTTTTGTCTTACTACAACTATTAGTTAACTTGGTAGGAGTTTCTATAACATTAATAATTTCAATGTCAGGTTTTTTTTTGATATTATCTGTAGGTTTCTTCCTTATGACCCAATTGTCCAAAGACATGATTTAATTTAGATTAGATAACACAAGAACGCTAGAAATTAATATTATAACAATAGTATTAAAATAAAATGTAATACATAGGAAATCTTTTAAATAATAACACTATAGTATATTTTACACATTTGATACAATAGACTTATTTATCAAACGAGATGTTTTATATCAACTGTCGCAGTTCCATTTTCCTCCTGGGAAAATAAAATAAACAATTTAATTAAAAAAACAACATATTAGTTTATTTAAAAGTACCAAAGTAATGTTTTATTTTTTGCTAAAAATTATTGACCTATATTTTAGAATAGAAAATTGATTAGGAATAGTTAGAATCTATTTAAAAATTTATTTTTATTTAAAAAAAAAACCAACTTCTTTATACCGGCTTGAAAATTTCACTAAAATACGTAGAAAATGGAAAAATAACTTGTTATGATTGTCACCTGCATGATTGTTAAATTTTGATAAACTATAAAATTGTTGACTATATTAGGAAAAAAATTTTACACGATAATTTTTTTAATATTAATATTGTATAGACAAATAGTTTATAATATAGTAACATTTTTGTAAAAGAAATTTTTTTTTGATATATTTATTTTAAATTTATATTAGTAGAATGGCTATCTTAGTTTTAAATATTTTTAAAAGTAAAAGATTCTAAATTTAGTTGAAGTAGAATTATGGCTGTCGATAATTAATTTGATTAAAAAGATTTTTTCCACTAGTAAAAGAGGAAGATTTTAGAGATCTTGACTGTGGCTGCATAAAATTTTTAACATTTTTACTTGTCATAAGATCTGAAGAATGATGGAATCTTTTGGTCACTTCTGCAGTATATTTTAAAATCGACATTTCAGAAGCGGGTCTTTTAAAACCTCTCTTTTCTCCTTTATTTCCTTTGTCATTCTTAGAATTTAAACAGACATCACAATTAGAATCACATGGTAATTTTCTATCTTCACCAAAATACTCACACAACATCTTATGTCTACATTCATTTTTTTCACAATATTCATTCATTTTTTTGAACGAATAATGAAGACTATCTTCTTTTGCTTTTTTTTGTTCATCATCTCCTTTACCATATTTTATTCTTTTTAAAGTAAGGTTTTTGAAAAATTTAGACTGCTCAAGTGTTTGATCAGAGAGGTAAATTCTGCAATAACTTCTTTTTCCATCCCTACCCGCTCTTCCACTTTCCTGATAATAAGCAGATAAATTGTCTGGTGACCCAAGATGAATGACAAATCGAACATCTGCTTTATCAATACCCATACCAAATGCAATAGTTGCACATATTACAGAAATTTCATTTTTCATCCACTTTTGTTGGACTTCTATTTTTTCATTCTTTTTTAATTTTGCATGATAAGTTGCTGCTAAAATATCTTTTGACAACAAGTATTCTGTTAATTGTTCACATAAATCTCTTGATCTACAATAAACAATACCTCCATAACCATTAAAATCATTACCATTTTCTTTGATTAATTTTTCTTTAATTTCTTTTATATATAAAGCAATATGATTTTGAATATTAATTTCATTACTTGTTTCAATATCTGTATTTTCATTCATAAGAGCTTCATGTTTTAATTGTCCCTCTGTAATGACATCATAATATAAATTACTCCTATATGGAGATGTTTTAAAAAATTTATAATTATCAAACATTAAGTGCATTTTTATATCTTTTTCAACTGCACAACTAGCTGTAGCAGTAAGAGCAATCCATGGCACTCCTGGGGTAATTTTTTTTAATATTGAAAGTTTAGAATATTTTGGACGAAAATCATGCCCCCATTGACTTATACAATGTGCTTCATCTACAACTAAATAATTAAGTAAATCATTTTTATATAATTGCTTAAGCATTTCTTGAAAAAATTCCGTTTGCGCAGACTCTGGAGTTGTATAAACAATCCGATATTTTGGTGAAGCTGAAAAAAGGTCTTTTGATATACGTGAACGTTCCTCGTTTGTCAAAGTAGAATTCCATGAACAACATTTTATCATCTTCTGTTCCAGTGCAGTGACTTGATCTTGAATTAAAGCAATTAATGGTGAAAATACTATTGTTACTCCAGCTTTACATAATGCAGGTAATTGATAACAAAGACTTTTTCCAGCACCTGTAGGAAAGGAAATATAAATATCAGAATCTCCTAAAAATAAAATATAAATATAACTGTTAAAATACTTACTAGCAATAGCAGCATGAATTGCTTCTTCTTGATCTTTATTTCGAAATTCTTTGTGTTTAAAAATTTTTCGAAGTACAAATTCAGCTTTCTTTTCAATTGGCATATTTAAAAACTCTTCTGACAAAACTGTTTTATTAGTCTCAAGCATCTTCAATTCATTTATATCTTCCAAATTTTTTTTCTCATCCTTCTTTTTTAAAGTTTTTTTAGTACTTTTCTTTAAAACTGGTTTAGATTCCTTAACAACATTTTCAATAACCTCTATATCCTTAGACTGTTGAGGATTTTTTTTCGATCTAATCAACCAATTATCAAGATTTAACATTATTAAAAAAGATACAATGATGGAAGAGTTGTACTTTTTAAACAATTCGACAACAATAAATTCGTAAACAAAGTTATTTTATTATCCAATTGGAGAGGTATATCTTTTACAAGTAAAAAATACTATTGTATGGAATGTTACAAGTGACCAAACGTTTATGTTACTAAACTATTTTAATTGTAACATAAAATTTCTATTATTTTAAGATTAAATGATGTATATAAAAGAGTACCAAAAATTGTTTTTGCCACAATTAATATTCGAAATTCCATTTTCTTTCTAAGATTCAATACATGATGTTTTAAGTTCTGTTATAAAAATCACTTGATATCTTTTATGTATTTGTAAACTTATGATATTTAGAAAGTAATTCTAAAAGATCTTTTTTTTATTCATTTTACTATTTATCATTTATGATTAAAATATTATTCTTTTTTTTATATCATGTATTGATGTTGCGTTTAGTAATTGTTTTTAGTTTATTTGACATAATATATATATTTTTTTAAGATATATTGTTACTAACAATATTCTATTATACTTTAGTAAGACGATTTTTGAATGTATAATTTAGAAAAGTGATAACTGATAGTTATATAAACTAAACTTGCTATCATTTTTGATACATTTTTATTCTATTTTTGATTTATAAAAACATTTTTAGCTACCTTTATTTATAGTGAAACTACTTTTATAATAAAGTTTATTCTGAAATAATATATTTTAGATATGCATTGTCAAATAATACGTTGTTTATTATTACTTAAAAATATCTTATTTATATAGAAAATTATTTATTTATTTTATTATAATTTTTTAATTAACATAATATGTGTATTATAGAAATGATAGGTTTTAATGTTGCTGATTTATCACCAGAGGAATTACAACGACTCTCAGTTATTCATAAAAAGAAAGCCAAGTTACTCGAAGAAATACAGGTTTGTTATTATTTTTTAATATAAAAGTATAAATCTAATTATTTATTTTTTTCTTTTATTATAGCTTATAAAAGAAGAAATGGAACAAATAGATGCACAAATGGATACACTTGATATTGAAGATGATGATATTGGTACCAAAACAAAGCAAGCTATAATTGGTAGAAAAAAATTTAATAATCATCCTAGAAAAGGATTAGAGTATTTGTTTGAGTATAATATTATTGATAAAACAGCAGAGGCTGTTGCTGAATTTTTGTATAATGGTGAAGGCTTATCTAAGACAGCTATTGGGCAGTATCTTGGAGAAAGAGATGAATTTAACCTTGAAGTTCTTGATAAATTTGTAAAATTACATGATTTTACTGAAAAAGAATTAGTTGATAGTTTAAGACAATTTTTAGGAAGTTTTATGTTACCTGGAGAATCACAAAAAATTGATAGAATGATGCAATTATTTGCCCAAAGATACTGTGATCAAAATCCTGGTGTTTTTAATCATGCTGATGTTTGTTATGTTTTATCATTTTCGGTTATCATGTTAAATACTAATTTATATAATCCTAATGTTAAAGAAAAATTAACTGCTGATAAATTTATTAATATGTGTAGAGGAGCAAATGAAGGTGCTGATTTACCAAGAGAATTTTTATTAAGTTTGTATAATAATATTAAAAATGAAGAATTTAAAATGCCTACTGATGAAAAAGATGATCTCATGAATACATTTATTAATCCTGATAAAAAAGGATTTTTATGGAAAAAAGGATCATATAAAACTTGGAAAAAACGATGGTTTATACTTAGTGGAAAATGTTTATATTATTTTGAAAATCAAGGTGAAACTGATCCTAGAGGAATAATACCATTAGAAAATGTCAAAGTACGTTTTGTAGAAGAGAAAAATAAACAACATGTTTTTGAAATTTTTTCAAGTACTTCTGAAGTTATAAAGGCTTGTAAAACTGAAACTGACGGTAGGGTGGTCGAAGGAAAGCATACAACATATAGAATGTGTGCTCCAACAGCAGAAGATATGCATCAATGGATAAATGCTATTCAAAGAAGCATTAATAATGATCCATTTTTTGATATGTTACAGCTACGAAAGAAACGTATAGAAAAACAAATCTCAGAAACATCCTTAAATAGTTCAAAAGATTCGAAATAAAGAAATGAAATATTTATAGTATATTTTTTTTAAAGAGAAAAACAATTTATGAATAAATGTTTTTAAAGAAACAAATAAATTATTGAAATGTACTAATAAAGTATATAGTACAATTTTTACTAGTGATGTAATAAATTAAAGGATGATCTGCTTTTAAAATAACTTTTTTTTTCCATTAGTGAATAGAGTGTTGCTCCATTATTAAACACAAAAGTTGAAACAAAAATTTCTATACCTTCTTTCAAGTATATTGATAAAAGGTTTACCTAAAACCTCTTCAATTCTCAACTGTTTTTCAATTATAACTCCAGAGTATCAGTACTTTTACTAAAGAAAACTTCATATTTTATGTGCTGCAAAGTATTATTACAATTAATAAATGAATGTTTCAATTTAAACATAGGCAAAAACAATTTTACTTCTTGCCTTTTAACAATCTCTATAAAAAAAACACAGTTTTTTTATTAAAACTTTTCAAGTACTCTCTAAAACATTTTTTTCTCATAGACATAATAATTGAAGAAAAAAATTCTAAAATGTTGTATTGTTTCATAGTGAATTTCTTTCTATTTGAATCAAAATGTAAATAATTATGCTTGTTTTTCATAATATTAACGTTTTTGCTTACACTGTCAAAAACATTAAAGTCGCTACATTTTTAGTTAACGTACTATCAAATAAAATAAAACTTTTTTAGTTTAAAATACAAATTATTTATAAAAAATAAATCTTGTTCTCGATTTAATATCATTATTCTTGTAAAAATATTTATTTTCAAATAAAAAACACTACATTTAATATCAAACATTATTATTAAACAATAAGTTTTTTTCTCCATTTTATGTATACTTCCTAATATAATAGAAAGTAAAACTTAATTATGATTTTCTTTAAAATTACTTGTAAAAGATAGTAATTTAATCTTTAAAATTGCGTCAAAATTTTACCTTACATGTAACATTTTAACAAATAATAAATTGAAAATAACATATTGAAAATACACTATGAATAATCTAATTTATATCCATTATGAAAATAGACAATGTTTTAATATTGTTAAAAAAAAGAGCAAATTGTGAAAATTTGATACAGTAAGAGGGGTATGTTAGAAAAATGATTCTTATTTAATATAATTAATATCAACGGGTCGAAAAATATTCTTGCTAAGACATGCAAAATGACCCGCATTTTTAACAAAGGTGACTTTAAAGAATGCATATATACACCTTCATAAATATTTTACAGCTTATTTATTAATTAGTTTTTTTTAGAATAAAGTTTGTAGACATGTCTTCTTCATCAGATGATGAAATTGTAATTAATCGTTCTGCAAAACGTTCAAATAGAAGTTTACCAAAAAATAACAAAATAGAAGAAACTTTAGCTAAGATACGTGAAGCTAAAGCTGGTGGCACAAAGTACAAACCAAATGTAAGTTCAATTAAACTATTTATAATTTTACATATTACCTAAATTTTTTAGATTGATGTTAAGGATGTCTATGAAACAATAGATGAAGAAGAATATCAAAAGATAGTGAATGAACGGCAAAAAAATGCTTTTGTTGTTGGTGATGAAGGTCATGGATATTGGAATGAGGAAGAGGATGATTTTCTTAGCGAAAATGATTTAGATGAGGAAAAAGAAAAAAATATTAAAACAAAAAAGAATAAAAAAGTTATTAAAAGTGGTATAAAAAACTATTTTAATACAGTTTCAAAAGAAAAAGTTAAAGATAATATAGCTGTAAAATTTGATGAAGATGAAGTTTTAAAAGATTTATTAAAAGAACTTGATGGGGATGAAGAGAAAAATGATCCTGTTGTAGCTGAACCACAAAATAGAAATCCTTTTAAAAGACATCTGCAAAGTCCTATTGAAAATGAAAAGCCAATTAAAACTCCTAAAATCGTTTCTACACCTATAAAGGTTAATTCTCCTGTTAATCAACAAGAGTGTATTGTTAAAAAAGATGTGGTTACTCCTGTAAAGTCAGCGACTGTTGAGATTGTAGCAGATGATGGACCTAAAGATATTGTAATGAAAGATATTTCATTAAAAACAGGAAATCTTATAATGGATGATTTTGATGAATCTCTTGATAATTCAATGTTTGAAGAAGAAAAAGTAAATAAAAACAAAAGTGATAAAGTTTTAAATTTATTGGAGACAGAAGAATTGGTAGAACAAGGAAACCTTCCAGATAGTGAAGATTTTACTGAACATCAAGAAGAGGTTGACATAGTTGAAGGTTTCACTGAAAATGTTGGTATCAATGAGACACAGGATGAAAATTCAACTACAATCACTATGCATTTTGTCGACGCTTTTGAAGATCCAATTAAGCATCCATCAGATGTTTATTTGTTTGGTAGAATACAAAAAGTTGGGGGATATAATAAATCTGTTTGTGTGAAATTATATAATATAGAGAGTCAGGTTTTTTTTATACCTAGGTTAACCCGAGTCGTGAATGGCAATAATACAAATGTTGAAGTGAAAATGACCGATGTTTATGAAGAGGTAAAAAATATATTGTTGAAGAATTACAATATTCCAACTTTCAAAAGTAGAGTTGTTAAAAAAAGACTAGCATTTGAAGATGAGGAATGGAACAATAAAGAAATTGACTGTCTTGAAGTTCGTTACAACGCTAAATTATCTCGTTTACCTACAACTATGAATGGTGAAACTTTCTTTAAAGTTTGTAACACAACTTCAAGTGCTCTAGAAAGAATATTACTTGAATGTAAAATTATGGGTCCATCAATTATAGAAATAAAAAATGTAGCACCTGTAGATTCAAAGGTTAGCTATTGTAATTTAGAGTATACCTGTGATATGGAAAAAATGGGTAATATTTCAAATGTTGAAAACTCCAAAAGTATTCCAACTACAACAAAATTAATTTCTTTCAATATATTAACTGAGTTAAATAAAAATAATGAAAGTGAAATTGTAATGATAAATGGAGTATTTGATTTGACAACAAAAAATAATATAGATAAGACAAAAAGTTATTTAGAAGGGTTTACTAGGTTTTGTTTCATGACTGTTCCATTTAAAGCGTCTATTCCTTTTAACTGGAAATCTAAATGCATATCAAAAGGAATTAGAAATATTGAATGTTTGAAAAATGAAAGAGAGGTTATTATAAAATTTCTCGAATTTCTTGAAAAACATGATTTTGATTTATATGTTGGACATGATTTTGCAGAACAATTGTCAAAGCTTGTAACGAGATTATATAAGTTAAAAATTTCCCAATGGTCCAGAATATCAAGATTAAAGAGAACTGTTGATATTTACAAAGTAGGTTTTTCCAAAGCTAGTCAATGGGAATTAACTTGTGGAAGATTGATTGCTGATTCAAGGATAGCAGCTATGGAATTGCTTAAAGCTAAAGCATATGATTTAGATGATCTAGTTGAACAATTATTTGGGGAAAAAAGAGATTTAGAATTTATGAATGGAAGAGTTGGAGAAAATTACGCAACACCAGATGCTTTGGCTAACTTTATTAATAAATGTATTAAAGATTCGTTTTATTCAATCAGAATTATTGCTAAATTAGATGTAATACCATTATTTGCTCAGATGACACGCATTGTTGGTGGTATATTTTCTAGAACTTTACTTGGTGGTCGTTCTGAAAGAAATGAATATCTTCTTCTTCACGCTTTTTACAACAGAAATTATATAACTCCTGATAAGCATAGCAAAACTTCTTTAAGGGCAACAAAGAAAGAAAATGATGATAGTGACAATGTTAAAAAAACAACTTTCTCCGGTGGTATGGTTTTAGAACCATTAAAAGGCTTGTATGATACCTATGTTATTCTCCTTGATTTTAATTCATTGTATCCTAGCATTATTCAAGAGTACAATATTTGTTTTACAACTATTTCTAACTGTAGAAAAGAACCGGAGGATGAAAATAATTTACCTAAAGCTCCTGGAAGTGACAAACAATTAGGTATTCTTCCTATTGAAATAAGTAAACTTGTCGAATGTAGACGTGCTGTAAAACTTTCTTTAAATAAAACAAAAAATTTAGATGATTTTGAAAGAAAGAAATTAGAAATTAAACAGATGGCTTTAAAACTAACTGCTAATAGTATGTATGGTTGTCTTGGATTCAATGCATCAAGATTTTGTGCAAAAACTCTTGCTGCACTTGTTACTTTTAAGGGAAGAGAAATCTTATTAAGTACTAAAAATTTAGTTGAAAGATCAGGTTTTAGAGTTATTTATGGTGATACAGATTCAATTATGATTAATAGTAATTCACACTCATTAAAAGAAGCAAAGGAAATTGCTATGACTGTTAAAAAAATGGTTAATAAGTGTTATAAAAATTTAGAAATTGATTTAGATGGTGTATATAAAAAGTTATTGTTGTTAAAGAAAAAGAAATATGCTGGACTTTCTGTTAATCCAAATAATGAAAATGATGTAAAACGTGAATTAAAAGGTCTTGATATTGTTAGAAGGGATTGGTCAGTATTAGTTAAAGAGACTGGTGATACTATTATAGATTTAATATTTTCTAAAGATCGTGACGATTTAAACTATGAAATACTTTCTATGTTAGGATCTTTAAAAAATAAACTAAATAATATGGAGATTGGGTTGGATAAATTTGAAATTTTTAAACAATTAACAAAAAATCCTACTGAATATAATGATGCTAAAGGTCAGGCACATGTTTCTGTTGCTTTGCGATTGAACAAAGTTGGTCTAACTCGTTATAAGGCAGGTGATGTTGTTAAATATATAATTTGTGTCGATGGAACTACAAACTCAGCTCCACAACGAGCTTACCATAAAAAAGAATTTGAAAATTTTCCAAAATTAAAAGTTGACGTTGAATACTACCTAAAACAACAATTATCACCTGTAATTAGAAGATTATGTGAACCAATTAAAGAGATCGATCCAATACAGATAGACGAATCACTAGGTTTAGATACAACTGCATTAAGAAATAAAATGCTAGAAAAAAATGATTCAATTGATAATGATGACATTGATGCAACATTTGAACAAGATTTTGATTCTTGTAAATCATTTACCTTTAATTGTCCCAATCCTGAGTGTATGGTTAATATTGAAATAAGAGCTCCTATAATTACATTTGGAAATATAACTAGACTTTCTCTTGAACAATGTTGTAAATGTGATTGCAATTTTATTGAAAATAAAGGATACATAACTAATTGTTTAACGGAACAACTAAGAAAACAAATTAAAGAATATTGCACTAGTCCATATGTTTGTGATGATGAAACTTGTACTTATCAATCTCAAAGACCACCAATAAAAATGTCAAAACATGGACCATTGTGTATTAAATGTGAAAATGGAATAATGAAAAAGAAATATAGTATTAAAAAATTATATGATCAACAATGTTTTTTTAGAAATATTTTTGATATTGAACATGCAATTTCACGTGGACTTATTACTCCAGAAATTAGGCAACAATTAGAAAATAACAATAATTACTTGGAGTACAAAAAAATATATTTATTTTTATTAAATATTGTAAAAAAGTATCTAAATATGAATACTTATAACATTGTAGATTTAACATTTATTTTTGCACCGTCTTTTTCATAGACACAATCAATCATTTATATGTAAATTAATTTTTAATGTATTTTTATGCAATTAAATAATGTATGTATATAGACAATTAATTATTTTTAAACAAGTGATTCTTCATGTATTACAGTGTAACTTCCATCATCTTCAGGAGAAAATCTTTTGTTCAATGTAATTTTTGATAATTCTATTTCTCCAAAATCGAAATCGTTCAATTTTTCTATTATTTTTGTTCCATCAAATGTTTTGTCTTTTTTTTCTTTTCCTTTTAAAAATGTTGTGTTTATCATAGTCAAATGTAATTTTAAATCTTTTTTATCATCAAGACAAAATCCTGTTTTTCTTAATTTATCATTTATTTCTTCACCAACATTTTGAAGAACAGGGCATTCAATAATTCCATAAAGTACATTTGCTTTTTTTGCATCATCATTCATAACAGAAAGACCTTTAATTTTTATTTTGATACTATTTCCTCCAAGTAATGGTTTCACCATTTTATCAATAACATCCTTTAAACAATCTATTATTACTTTTTCTTCCATTTCATCAACTAGTGTTGCCATACAAAGTGTGATATGCAACTTATTTGGTAATTGAAAAAATTCTTTTTCTAATCCTGAAATATCCTTAGCTTTATTAACAAATGTCGTAAATTTCTTTTGTAATTTATCATTATCCCGAAATGAAAAAGAAACAAAATGTGAAAAAGGCATTTTATTTCTAGTCTCTGTTACTATTTCATTAATAGCATCTTTACATCTTTCAACATTTTCATAAGAAACCTTTGAAATAACTTCAATTTCATTGCTTGTTGAATCTTTTTCTGGTATAAATATTTTACATCCAAATCTTCTCTCTATCTTTGATCTATTTATTCCTTTGGCTCCAATTATTTTACCATAAAAAAAAATTGGAATTGAAAACCTATATAAATATATTTCATATTTTATTTTTTAAATTTACTACTATACTTACTTAATAAACCAACATTCTCTATCTGCATCATATTTTGTCTCATCCTCCAAATCTAATGAATATTTTTCTCCTTCATTTTGATTATCTTTTAAAGTATAAAAAGGATTTCTTCTATAAATTCTATTATCAATTGTATATAATAAACTAGAGTTATTAATCATTTTTCCTCTCTCTTTTAAATTTAACAAAAAAAATATTTACTTTTTTTATTTTTAAAAAAGAAAATTCTAAAAATATAAACAAAACGTTTATAAATTTAATAAAGGATACAACAAAAAATATAATTAATAACAATTATTTTCTCTTTTTAATTTATAATTTTTAATAATTACCATACTATTAGTAAAAGTTTTGATAAAAACAATAAAACTAATTATTTTAAAGAAAATGTTAAGCATATTATTGTTGCAAAAAAAGTATGTTATTATTAAAATATACTTTTCTAATATACTTTTAAAGTAGTTAAATATAACTTAAGCGACAAAAAAAAAGTTAGTTTTTTACTAATGTTATCCTGCAGAGATTTATGATAATAATAATAATAAGTATCATTTTTCCAAAACATTGTATTACATTAAAAACAACACTAAAATACTGTTTAAAAAATTATTTTGTTTCTAGTTCTTTTTTTTATTGTAATTTTTTAAAAAGTTATCTTTTTATAACTTAGGGAATTTTATTTATAAATAATATAATAAGAAATTATTTTTATTTATCTGTTGAAATATAATTTTAAAAGATACAATGGATTCAGGTTCAAGTTCAGATACTGAAAACGATCCCAACAATACTATTAATGAATGCTTGGAATGTGGGTATGTAGATAGTATAATTTGTTATTTTTTATTTGTTTTGTATTATTTTATAGTAACCTTGGAAATGGTCACTCAAGAGAAACATTTAAAATTGGTAAAAAAGTTCTTCTTGATATTTCTAGTATTGTGTTTGCTGATAAAGAACCTAATGGATTTCGCGATAGTTCAAGAATTAATAATACAAAAAAACTTATTGAATCAAAATTTGAAAGAGTTTTTAGTGATGGAACTTTACTTGATTTTGAACATAATCGTCTCGCCATTTCATCAATAACTCCAAATAAAACAGATACCATTAGAATTTTGGAAGTAAAAACAAATGAAAGAGTTACTATAGGAAGTTTTTTGGCTCCATCTTGTGATATGAGATGGGCTAAGGCTGATGCCCTTCTTGTGATCATTGATTACAGGTGTAATATTTATGCTTTTAGAGTTCTTGAGAATAATATTATTGATTTATATCTTAGAATGGAACATGGAAAAAGTACAAATCCAAAAAATATGGATCTATATACAAGTTTTGAGGATGATAAATTCATTTGTACAATGGCATATTCTCATGGGAGTATGTTAGAAATATATTTTATGGATAAAATTCATTTTGATCTTGATGTTCCTGATACAAATATTGATTATGTTAAGAAAATTGATAAAGCTTATCTTCAGCATAAAATGGAGTATGAAATTACTGCTATTAAATTCGACAGAGATGGTAATAATATTTTAGTTGGATTGTTAAGTGGTGCTTTTAAAGTATTTTGCATTGTTGATAACAGTGAATTGGTACTCTTAGAAACTATTCAAGTTTGTAATACTGGTGGTGTTAATTCTTTTATTTATCTTGATTATTTTGGTCCAGACTCAATTTCTCTTTGTGATAATATTCTTGTTTCTTCTCATAATGGAACTAAACTTTCAATTTATAATACAACTACATGGAGAAATGATGCTACTATGAGATTAAAAACAACTCAATCAAATTATAAACTATTAGTTTCAAAAGTTCCTGATCATAGTAATTTTATTTTTATAACAGATCCTATTTCAAAAACAATGTTAGCTGTTGAGATATCAGATATTCCAACAAATCCAAAATTTACTTCTGTTACTGCTGTTTATCTTCCTTATGCAATATTAGCTCTTGTACCAGTTTCTGTAAATCCAAAAGATGATAATAATTGTAATCTTTCATACACGAATGATGATGATTTATTAAGTGATGATGAAAATGAAGATGAAGCAGAAGTTAGTGAACCTGTTATTTGTAAATTTTATGCTTTATCTAAACGTCTTGTTACTGAAATTGATATTCAATTTGATGTTACTGTTTCTAAAAATTATAGTACTGTCTCAAGAAAATCATCTACTAGAGAAAGTTTCTCATCTAATATTAAAACATCAATAACACCATGTACTTCTGGAACAGGTCTTGTATTATCTTTTCATGGAGAGGATCAAAGAATTATTGATAGTTTAGAATCAACAACATTGAATGATAATGAAAATTCAGAAAAAATTAAAGAAGAGGAAAGTATGCCTCCTCAACTTGCTAACATATTTTCTGAAACAGATAATTATAAGGACAATTTTAATTTAATACAAATGACAGATATTAAAAAATCATTTTCAACAACAAGTTCAATGTTACAAGAAAGTGAAAAAGAACCATCAACAAAAAGTTCACCTTTAACGGAATCTGTAGTTGATCAAGCATCTCTTCTTGATATATTATCGTCAATAAATACTAGAATGGAAAAAATAGAAAATAGTCTTAAGAATATGAGTAAAACAATGAAAGATATAGTTAATGAAGCAGTTAATAACCTTGAAACAAATATTTTATCAAATATTGATGAAAATATTCAGAATAATTTAACACTTTTATCACAAAATGTTTATGAACAAAATACAAGAATAACAGTAAATGAATCAAGAAAGGTTATTGAAGATATTATTATTCCCACTGTACAGAAATGTACTAGAGAAATGGAAAATAAAATAGAGAAAGTTATAGGAGAGCAATGTTCTCGAATAATTGTAAATTCAAATCATGCAATTGACTATAGAAATTTATATGCAGAAGATTCCCCACTTCAAGCCAAAGATACATCGTCTTTATTTGATAATTTTAATGGTACTGGAGAAATTTTTGACCGTGGATCAACTTCAAGGTCTATTCCTTCAGGTGGAGGAAGGTGTAGTAATTTAGAAACTGATCAGGCAGATGAAAAAATTAATAAGTATTTGAATCAAAAAGCTATTGGCAATGTTATTGATATGATACATACAAATACTACTCCAAGTGCTGTTGATATGTTAATTACCAAATATAAACCTTCAGATATTTATGAACAATTTAAAACACAACTAAATACTTATCGTATTATGAACCTTATTTGTGGATGTGCTCAGGATTTACATACTAATACTGAGGAAAAATTGAAGTATGTTTTTCCTAACATAATATTTTCTAACTGTTTTTATTTTTTAGTTATATTGAAAACTTTCTTATTAATTTGGAAGAATATGCTGATGAAAGTAACCGTGAAATGATAGTTTCAGGAATAAATTTTGTTCTTTCAAAACTTCCGGGTATGTTTAATTACTAAATAAAATATATTAAAATATTTACATTTTAGAAAGTGATGGGTTATTTGGAGATCTCCACCAACGCTATAGTCAAGAAATTTTGATGATAAAGCATCGTTGTTCAGAGTTCTTGGAGCTGTATAGTAATGATGATTGAAACAATTTTTATATGAAAGTAAAATAGCTTTTTTAAAAGTATATTTTTTCATATAAAATATAAAAATTATTTTGTTATACTTTATAGATTATACAATAGTATAACTCTAATATTATATGGTTATTTTTGTTTTTGCTATGTTATAAATGAAAACCACATTTATGCGGTAAGCCCTAGAAACATAAAAAATTAATAAAATAAATCTTAAAAAGTTTAAATATATAGTTTCTTTTTTTTATAAAATAATCCAATCACATATAATAATACAATAACAGTAAATAATAATACAAATTTAAAATATTGGTAAAAAATTATAAGAAGGATACATTGAAATTAAATTTAGTCATAACTTCACAGACTAATTAAGAAAATAAAAAAATAATGCATCTATCTAATGAATTTTCATAACAACTTTAAAATTAATATTATATATACTTTTTACTTAATTTATAAAATTAGTATGACAAAAAAACACAAAACCATGATCAGGTTGACATTCCAGTGTTTTTAAGAGAGATGTAAGGAAGTTTGATGTATTAACGATTTTTAATATAGACAATAAAAATAATATTGATATCCATTTAAGCACACCAAAACAAACATAAAAAAATATTTCCGTGGAAACAAATTGCTACTAGTAGGTATACATTTACGATTCATCTTCTTCCTCATCCTCATCTTTTGCCAAAATTTCTTTTGCTCTACGAAGAGCTGCTCCCTCATCATAATGTTGACGTCTTTTTACTTCAAATTCTTTTTTATGTGCTAAAAATTAAAAAAATTTTTGTAAAATCAATAAATATTTGTATTAAAAACATACCTCGTTGTTCTTCAGTTAAATATTCATCATCATCAAAATCTTCAACATCTCCTGCACTCAAAGAACCACTAGAACCATTAATTTGAGCAGCATAAATTCCCTCTCTTAATTTTTCTGGATCAATTGCTCCAACTAAACTGACACGTCTCTTACCATGTCCACTAGATGATGACGCATCTTCTTCAGAGTCAGAATATCCATTATATGGTGTTTTAGGTTCATCAATTTTCATATGACCGTAATCTTTACCTTCAGGATGAAGCGTGGCCAGTATATTCATTTCATCAAAATGAGCCCTTTCTTCTGCATTGGATTTTTTACGTGTAGACTCTTCATCAATTGAAATTTGTTTATTTTTCAAGATAGATTTTTTTGGCCTAAGTTTCAAACATTCTGTTGGATCATGTACTTCAACATTTGTATCCATTGACTCCATTTTTTCTAACTTTTTTCTTGGTTATAACGTCCAAAAAAATATATAAATACAAGCTTTTATATTATAATAATAGAGAAACAAAATTATTCTAGAAAAAGAAATACATTATAATATGTACTAAGACTGATAAAACGTAGAAATAATAACAACGAAAATGAATAATCAAAAGTATATAAAATATATAACAATATTAAAAGTGAAATTAGTAATCACATAACAATGAAATTCAAAATAAAATATCCATAAATTATTAACAAAAAATATATATACAACTTCTTTAAATAATGATTATAAAATATATTTAATTGTTATAATAAAAATTATTAAATAATTGTTGACAATTACATTAAAAATACCAAGTTTCTTTTAAACTTTTTATATACTTTATAATACATATTAAAATAATATTATATATATTATAAACAACAAAATAAATATTTCAACCTTTTATATATTCTTAAAAAGTAACAGAATGTAAAAGAAAAGTGAGTGGGAATAAATCTTTATGAAATTATATTTTTTTTTATATTTTTATAAATATAATATTTATATTATTTCCAAACTATGTTTATTTATACTTTTATGAAAACTACTATACCAAATAAAAAACGACTAGAAGATAAAATAAAAAAAAATACTTTTTTGTACAAAAAGAAGAATAAAAAAAAATCTTTTTATTTTTCTATATTTTATCACTAAAAACTATAATTTCAATGATAAAAAGAAAAAATTTTCTAATGCCAGGAAGCAAGTATTAAATAAATAATTTTACTACTAGATATTGAGAGAACAATGATTATAAAGTGTGACTTATGATTAATTGTATATATTTTCAAGATAACTCAAAGATTATAGTAAAAGAAAGATAAAAAAAGCGACAAAAGTCATCTTTTAAATAACTTTAAAATATAAAAAAAAAATTTAATAATAAAACAAGCGTATACAATATATTTTATAATATGTACTACACTAAAAGTACAGTTTAAGAAAATTTACCAAGCTAAAAAGTAAAAGAAAAAATTTACATTACTATTAGTCACAGAAAATATTCTCTCTGTCGACGGGGTATAGTTATATAGAGGTTGACAAAGGTCGCTCCAAGAGCAAAAAATGTACATACTTATTATTCATAAAATTTTTAACTATATCTCTTTTATAATTTAAAGATGGCTTCCCAAAAGATTTTATTTCGCATTTACTTTATATAAAAAAGAAAAACTATTGTACATAACTATTATTTAGAGGAGAACAAAACTGAAAAATTGTGTATTTAATGATGTATATCTGTATGTGTCATGTATTTTCTTTAAATAAGAAAAAAAGACCCTTGTTTAAATAAATAAAATAAAAAATTTTTTTAACAAGTAAAAAAAATAGGATAAATAGGTACTTTTTAAACGACACCTAAAAATAAATACATCCTGTAAATATATAGATATAAATATTATGTTTTTTTACTTAAGAGTTGGGTATCTATTATTTATTTTTTCAATATACAATACTTATTAAAAGAAATAATATCTGAAAAAAATAAACGAGTTAAAGAAAATATTTTTCTATAAAAAAAACTGTCTTTAATCCAACATTACTTATTAGTAATAAATAATCAAAATAAAATTATAAACTTATTTTAAATTTTGTTAAAATAAAAAAAAAAACCAACGACAATATATAATAAATTAAAGTCTATTTTATGCTCCCTTATCATATCAATTATTAACACAATAAATAAAATATACTTAAGTAGATTAAATAAAACTAAAAAAAAAACTAAGATTATAAAAAAAATTCTAGAAAAGGAATATTTAAAATAAATATGTGTTTCTAATTTTGATGACAAAAAAAAATAAAAAGATAAAAGTTACTCACCACCAATGGACTATAATATCATTCGTGTCAAAATATTCGTATTTTTATTAATATCACAGAGAGAGAAGGAATAATTTATGTTAAAAAATCTTTTTTAATATACACTATTACTTATTACATCTAAAATTCATTTATCATTATTAATCTAAATTTTTTAAATATTATAACAATAAAAAAAAAAGTTTCTCACAACTTTAAATATAAAAATAAAAAAATTTTGCCAGTAAATATTTTTTGTTTACATATATTTCTTTTTTTTACATTACTACTTAATATATAGATATATATATTTTGTCTATCTTTTTACTAACCTCTATTTTTTTAGGATGAAAAATTTGTTAACATTTTCTTTCATAACATTTTGTCTTTTTTTTCTTATCAAGGGTAACAATAATGATGAGATAGTTAGTACTAGTATTCATGAATATCGTGGTTATTATAGAAGAGAATATTCATTAATAAAACCTTATCATTCATCTTCTTCTCATATTCCATATTGGAATATAATAGGAGATACAGAAGTTAATAATGATGAGGTTAGGTTGACTCGTGATGAGAAAGGAAAATCAGGAATTATTTATAATAAATCTCCAGTTTTATTTCGTGATTGGGAAGTTATGTTATCTTTTTCTATTACTGGAACAAAAGAAAGACTTTATGGTGATGGTATGGCCATTTGGTATGTAAAAGAAATTAATAGAGGTCCTGCTTTTGGTTTAAGTAAGAAATTTACTGGACTTGGTATATTTATAGACACATATCAAAATGACAATAAAGGAAGTGACTATCAATTTCCAATTATTTATGGAATGATAAATAATGGAAATAAAGAATATAATATTGATAATGATGGTACTTCTACAAGATTAGGACAAAGGATGTGCTCAGCGTACTTAAGAAATCAAGGAAAAGGGTCTACTAATTTGTTACTAAGATATTTTAATGATACACTATCTATATACACAGATGTTGATGGTGAAGGAAAGTGGAAGAAATGTTTTGATGTTAAAAATGTATTCCTTCCAACTGGTTATTATTTTGCTGTCTCAGGACATACTGGAGATTTACATGATACTCATGATATTTTGGCTTTTAGAATGTATGAATTAAATTTGAATAGACCAAATACAGAAAATGTAATGTCATCACATAATATGATTCCTTACCATTTAGATGAAAAAGAAAATATATTGGAGACAAAAAATGAAAAAAGTTTCTTTTATAATCTAAAAGTATTTATTTTAATTTGTATAACGATCTCAATATTAATTTTTGCTGTTTATTACGGATTAGAATATTATAAAAATCGCATAGCAAAATCGCGTAAAAGATTTTATTAATTAATGTTTGTTTGTAATTATTTAGAATAAAAATATATATCGGATTTATTAAATTGATAAAATTTCAATAAATTATTTGTTAAAATATTAAAAAAAAAACTCAATTGTGATATAAGTATATATATATATTTAAAATTTTGTTAGATAACATAATAAAACTATTTTTTTTCAATTTAAATTTATGTAGAAGAATACTTCTTTTGATAGCAAAAGAAAATTATCCGAGATATAGTAAAATTATACTATTTTAGAAAAATATATGAATTTGGGGTCAGCCTAAAATGACAGTGGAATTAAAATGGTAAACTTTCGAGGATATATGGCTTTTAATTGATAAATTCTATTCTTTGTAGGAAAAAAGCAAACTTTGAAATTTTAATTGATAAATTTTTTTCATTTATTTACTTTAAAAGTAATAAGAACATTAAAATTGCATTTTTACAAATAAAAAAGTACAATTGAAATTAAGCCATGCAAATAATAATATAAATAGTTTTATTTTAAATTAAAAGACATAAATTTTAGCATTAAAAAATTAGATAAAGATAAACCATTTAACTATAATACATAAGAAAAATAAAGGTTCAAAAATTTATAAAAAAAGATAAAAATATAAAACTTTTTTTTTAAGTCAAAATGTTTTTTTTTTAAAATCAACCAATAAGAGTATGTTAAATATTATAATCAAAAATATTTTGAAATATTTATTAACAAAAACATATTTGAAATGATTATAGTTTACAACGAAAAAGACATTTAAAGTAATATATAAATGTAAAAATTTTTTTTGGTAATTACCTTCACTATTTTATTTATTATTCTAATAAATACTAGAATACATTATAATTATTTTAAAATTAAAAATTTATAATTTACTATATTTTCTAGTGTAAAAACAACAACATTAATTTAAAGAATATTACTAAAAAAATATTATACATTGATTCTTTTAAATATTTTAAAAAATCTAATAATCAGAAAATGGATTAGCTATATATTTATGTATTAGATAATAATTTTAATATAATTATAATATAAACATTTAAAAATGATACACAATAATTGTTTATAATTTCAAAGATGACATTTTAACAAGAATAGGATAAACATGATTCTATTTTATATATGAATTAAGCTGATTAAAAAATATTTTAAATCATATTTAAACCATTTATATTTGTTTTGATATAAAAAAATGTATTAATAATAGTTATAATTAACATAAATTAGATAAATGTAAAGTATGAAGATGTTTTAAACAAAAAATATCAATGACATTAGAAATATGTTAGTGAAAAGAAAAATTTGATAAAAAAATAGTTTATTCGATGTATAATATAAAATAAAAAGCCTTCTAAAAATGATAAATGATAATTTATAATCTTGTTAAAAAGAATTTTAAAAAAATATATTTCTACATTATTAATCTTAATTTAAAATTTAATGATTTTTATTTAAAATGAATAAAAAAATGGTTTTTGCCATGTTAGCACAATATCAAAAATATTAAAATGAAAAAAAAATTATTATTAAATTTATTATCTAAACTTGATAAATAAAATATATTTGTAAACTATTTTAATTTATTGTTGAAAAAATGATATTTTAAATATTTCTAAACAATATAAATTTAACATAAAAATATGATATTTAAAAAAAATATATCTAATATATGTAAAATTTAGTAAACATTATTATAAAATATATTATGGAATTTATATAAATATTTTAAAAATTGTTTTTAAATATTTTGTTATTATTAAATAAAAGAGATAGGTAATTTTAAAAACACTAAATTATTATTTGTTAAATGTCGTTTACATAATATTATAAATTAAGATAAATTAAATTAGGATGGAGTTTATAACCATAATAACACATTAAGAATAAAATGTTTTTTTTATAATAGTATAACAATTTGATTATATATTTTATAAAAATGTAACATTATTTTCTAATATTTATTTTTTTCTACCTATTGTATTCATGTTATTTCTATCGTTATTCCTTAAATTTTTAATTCATATAAACAAAAACAAATTAAAAGAGTAGTTACATGTTATATTATTTAAAAGAAAAATTATCAGATATTTTTTTACAAAGCAAACACATATGATACAAAATAATTATTTTGTAAATATTTTCAAATACTATATAGAAATAGAAATTTTTACCATACATATGTTGATCATTTTATTTTATTTAAAATAAACAAATAATATGAAATATTTATATAAAAAATAAAAATTTCTATACTAAATTTTTTGACGAAAAATTATTACATATACAGATGTAAAAAGTTAATAAAACAACAAAAAAAATAGTAAAATTGTTTTGATTATTTATTATTTAAAGTATAAATAAATTCCAAGAATCTTAAAATTAGAATTAATTTATTATTCTGTTAAACTACATTATTTTTTATCTTTAATTTAATATATAAAATTTTATATTTCAATTTTGTTTTTAATCTATTAAAATATTGTTGAAATTTAAAATCAAAACAATTTTGATTTCAGGAAAAATCAAAAATCTAATTTAAAAACACTATTTTAAATTTTTATATAAGTGCATCTCATGTAATAATAAGAAAATAATAATCAAAATTCTTATAACTCTAATTGTATTAAAATGTTTTTATCATAAAAATAATTAAGAAATAATTTTATAAAGTTTCTCTTTTATACAAATATTAGTGAATTATCAATAAATTTTATGAGAAATGTTAAACGTTTAATGAAATATAATTTTTAATAGGATTAAACATATTTGCCAATTGAATACTCACAATTTAATAATTAATCGACTTTGTATTACTCATCATAATATATTTTTTTCATTGTTTTTTTTTTTTTTAAAATTGGTACATGTTGTTAAGTGAACAATTGCTTGAATAAAATATGTAGATCACATTTTAAATATTTATTTGTCAAGAGGAAAAACATTTATATTCATTCGGTTGGTATTATTTCTATTATTTAATAACCTTAACAATAACCTTAACAAAGATATTTAGTTAATATAAAAAAAATTATTTATTTGTCACGTTAAACATATGTTTAATGTTATTGAATTTCAAGAAAAAAAAAACTTATGAATATTTGGGTACAAAAAAAGTTCAGTTTTATTTTAATTAAAATGAAAATAAAAGTGGAAAGAAAAAATAACAAGAATAATATAAACAAAATTTATAACATTTTAATAAATGTTATACTTTTTAAAAAGTAAAAAGATAATATAAAAATATTAAACATAAAAAAGTTTTCAAATAAATATTATGTTAAAAATTCAGTTAAAAAAACTATACAAAAAAATGTTGAACTTCAGAACTGATAATTAGTAATATTTCGATAGTTTATAAAATATAAATTTTTAAATTATTTATTAATTTCTTTACATTTAATAAAATATTTATCTTTTATTTTATTATAAGACTTAATGAAAAATATTATATCATTTTTTTTATAAAAGGTCAAAAATAATTATAATTTCTAATTAACAATAGTTTATTGTTTAAATTAAAAAAATTTTCGTTTTTATTTAAATTAAACATTTTTATTTCATTATTTATCAATTTTTTTTAAATAAAATATAAATATATTCTATATTAAGTTAAAATTGTTATATACTTCACATGAAAATATATTAAAAGTTGATATAAACAAAAGTTTAACTTTCTCACATTATTTAAATTATATAAGTTAAAATTATTGTAGTTTAAAATTTTTAACGTAAGTTATTTTTAACGAAAAAAAAATTCTTATTTATAAAAAATATAAATATTTTTTTTATATAATTACTTCATAAGAAAAAACTTAATAATATAGAAAACAACTAAAAAAGATTGTTAAATACATAACTTAAAGTTGTATAAAGTTTTAATTTACATTTTTATAATATTCAGTAAGTATTTATAATATAAAAAAAAAAAAAATATATATATATATATAAAATTAAATAAAGTTTGTTTTAGATAACTTGAAAAATGTAAATCTTATAAGTAGGATACTTTTTTAAAAAATTTATAGTAAAAGTAAACTTTGTTTTCAAAATTTTTACAAATTTAATTTATTATAAATAAAAATATTTCATAAAATTAAAAATATCAAAATAGTGTATCAACTTTAAATATTTTTAACCCAATACATCAAAATATCTATTCCTTTTTTTTTGTTTACATTAAGGAATTGAAAAAATCTCATTAATGTTGTATTAAAAATTTCTTAAAAAAGTAAATAAAATTTAATGGTAAACTTAATTAATTGTTTTATAACTGTAACATTAGTTTTTCCATTATTAATAATTAAAATGGAAAAATTTATATAATTTAATTTTTTTTTATTTAATTTTTGAGGTAAGAAAATTTGTCATTTAAATACATCAATGATTAAATAATTAACTTAAAATATATTACAAAAACTTTACAAAGTTAATTCATATTTTAGTTCTAAAAAATTAGTAATACAATATCAAAAAAAAAAAACTATATATATGTATATTGACATTTAAAATATGAGGGATAAAAAGATATTTTATCAAATGTTAATTGAAATTGATATTATTTTCAATTAACATTTGATAATGCAATATTTCAAATTATATTAATTACTTAATCATTGTGATAGCATATATTATGAGAAAACATAAATTTCCAGGTCTTAAACTTAAAATATTTAACTATAACGAAATAAATAATGTCATTAATATGTAAATAATTTTATTATAAGCATTTCATTTTCATTAGCAACTTCCAATAAATATGTTAAATAAACTGTAAATATAATAAAGATTCTTAAAAACATAGCTTTTATCAGTTGTCTTATTATTTAATTACATATATCTTACCCTTTTTTATCTGTTTTAAATTTAAATCATTTTTAAAATATTTTATTCCAACTTTCATTTATAATTGCCTGAAATCCACTTTAACAACTTATAAAAACAAATTCTACAAAACAATAGTGTTTCTTTTATAATATTCTTAATAATTATTATTTTTACACAATCAAGTTAACAAAAAAAAAAAGCATAACAACAAAAACAATTATTCACGTTTAAATACTTTTGGCAAGTATCGTTTATCATCAGCAGTTGGCATAACAATAGCTAAATATCCATGGTTTTCTGGATATTTCCTTACTAAATCTGGATCATTTTCTAACCTATCATTTACTTCTATGCAATTTGCTCTCATACCAAATTTTAATGGATACTTCTTGTTACTTTTAGTTGTTATTATACACAACTTTGTATCTGGAAAAAGATTTCTAGCTCCCTAAAAAAATAAAAAATAAAAATTTTTTAAACCATTTCCATCTACCTTTTTCCCTTTTCCAGTGACATTACTTTTTATTTTATCAGCACCCTTTTTGTTTACATCCCAATCAACTTTAATAATTTCTTCATTCATTGCTTCATGATTTTTATTAAGTGAAACAACAATAACACCACTATTATGTCTTATATAACATAAATCATTGTATCCTTCTATTTCATGGCGTTGGTAATTTTTTTCAAGAACTGTTTCATAGCATAAATCCACCATAATACAATAAAACTAAATCATAAATCATTAGTAAATAAATTATATAATAAAATATAAAGGACTACATTACACCATGTGTATTAGTATATTAATATAAAAAAATATTTTTATTAACAATAATACAAAAAAATAACCTAATCCATAATTTCATTCTACAATATTTAATATAATAATACATATATTAAAAGCAAAAAGAAATCTCTCACATAATTGTACAATTTTCTGGATCACCAATATTTCCTATATCTGGAGAAAATTCTTGTGGAACAAATCCATAAGAGTGTAATTCATTAAATAATTTTGTTAAAACAATAATTCTTTCTCCTTTCTGTTCCTCATTATTTTCATCATAATCAACTTTTTCAAACTCAATACAAATTTTCTCTACAACCTCTTGCTGTTTTTTATATTTTTTTATTTCTTCTTCACTTAATGTAGAACCTTTTTCTTCTAAAAATTTTGAAAATTTATCTTTCATTTCTTTTATTGGAGGATACATTGTTTCTTTGTTTGTCATTTCTTCCATTAATATTTCAGTAAAATTTTTCATAAAACTATTTGGATCCTCAAATTCTTTCATTATTTTATTCATTTCCTCCTCACTACATCCACTATTAATAGCATTTGCTGTTTCCATAAATTTCTTCATATCACTTAAGAAATTTCTATCCTCATCAAGTGAACCATCATCATTTGTACTTCTGTCAGAGTCAACTTTCTATAAAAATAGAAAAGAATAATACATATAAATTAATCAATTGTAATAATAAAAAACAAACAAACTTTCATAATAGCATCTAACATTGTTTCAAAATTTTTTGATGCATCTTGCATCGCCTGTTGATCAAGTTGTTCCATAAATGCATCCAAATCATCATCCGTACATTGCTTACCTTTTTTATTTTCATTTTTACCTAAATCAGCCATAGCTGAATTCATTAACTCTGACAATTCAGCATCTTCCTCAGTTAAAGTATGATCTTTAAAATTTTTACCATCCTCTGACATGATCGATTAATAAAAAAAAAGTAATAATAATAATGAAATTGTTGATGAACAATATGATGAAAGAAATTAAAAAGTAAATGAACTACATACTAATTGTCGTTTTAAGAATCAATATTGAAACAGTGTTCTTTAAATTATTACTATCACTTGAAATTAATAAATATTAATAAATAAAGTAATAATTCTAACAAATATTTAAAATTTTTACAATTTAAAAAGTATTTCCACATTATTATATGTTAGTAATAGATTTTTTTTAAATTTTATATTTATTTGAAAATCATTTATAGCTTGAAAAAAAAGTTCATACATTATTTTTTTGAAAACTTTTATATATTACAAGAAAATGAAATTGAATGGGAATATTCTGAAACTAGATATCATCAAAAAATATTAAATATAATAGTAAATCAATAAATTTAAAGAAAAACATATTTATTTAACAAATATTTGAAAAAAGTGTAATTCTTGAATACATTATTTTTTTTAAATGCAAATAGATTTTCAAATAATTTTTTTTATTTGTAATAGAAGATTGTATATTTTTTCTTCATTTTTGTTTTACTATTTTCAATAACTTTTTGTAAAATGAATCTAAGATAAAAAAATGTGTTTTTTTTTACCCAAAAATATATTTTGAATTCATATAATATATTTTTTTTTCAATAAATTTATTTTTCAAATTAATTTTGTCTCTTTTATTAATATAAAAAAAAATACTTCAATTACTTTTATATACAAATATTATATATTTTTTATATTATTTAAATCAAAGTTTAAAATTGACAATTGTAGGAAGTAAGGTATTATTGAACATACTAACAGCTAACCACTTTTATTTTAATATAATCTTTACAAAAAAAAATATTTAAATTTAATTAAAAATGATAATAATATTAATAAAATATTTATTAATTCTCTTGTTCCAATTAGGATGAGATTAACTACTCAAAGCATTGTTAGAAATAGTTAAATCTTCTTTATACAGAAGTAGAAAAGTAATGCAGAAACTTATGAGATAAAATATTGTACTAACATTAAACTGAACAATTATTAATTTATAGATATTTTATATACGGTTAATTTGTAATAGTTTTGTATTAGTACATAGTTCAAATACTGCTAAAGTTATCATTATAAGTGAATGTATTGAATAAAATAAACAGTGAAGGAAGAATATATAAACGCTTTACATTATATATATATTTTTTTTTTTGATTAAATATTAAAATTAAATTTTTGTTTTTATTTTATTACTAAATAAAGTTAAAAAAATATATTAAATTTTTAGTAATATTAATAATGATAAAAAAAATGTACTCAAAGTTTTCTATATATTTATATTAAAGTTTTATCACAAGAGTAAAAGTTATATTGGAGAGTGTTATAAAGTTATAACCATTTTTATTTATTATTGTCAGAATAAAACATATATAAAATTTAACAACGATAAAAGGTAAGAGTAAATAGAAAAGACTTTTTACCATTAGTTAGTTATCATGCAAATAGCTTCATTATATAGGATATTGAATAATTTATTTTTATTATAACTAATTTATAAATATTATTTTGAATGTGTATGTATATATATCTTATTAATTAATAATTTTTATTATAAAAATTATATTAATAATTAAAATTTTTAAAAATATTTTGAAATATATCTAATAATATACACTTTTTTTTTTAATAATTATGATATAACTGTACATATTTTATTTTTTAAACATCATTTGATAATTAAACATTTTTTTAACAATTTGCTATTATTTAATTTTATAGTCAATTTATGCCATAACAATATATTTCAATATTTATAGAGGTATATATATATTTAAAAAAATAATAAGCTGGGATATTAATAAGCAACTATATATGTAATTTTTATATTAACACTGTTCTCTTAAATGAAAGGTAATTAGAGATAGTGTTACTTTCTTAGTTATTATTATTTTTACATTTATGAATAGTAACAGTGAAAGAAACGAAGAAGGTGAACCTTCTCTACAAGCTAAAATTTTTGATAAATATCAACTTTTGGCATATACAATAGTCATATGTACTGTAAGTTATTAATTTAACAAACTTTAACTATATTTATTTTCAGTATATTACCTGTTTTTGTGAATATCTATATTTACGACTAACCTCATTATTAATCCCAGAACATTTTATATGGCATCAAAAAGTTTGCCATAAAAATGAAGCTGTTATTGGAAAAAATGCTTGGCATTATTCAATAGCAATACTATTGTTTATTGTTGTAGCTATTTTTAAAATATTATGTTTTTTTTTACTTACATTATCTGATCCATTTTTTAAAAAAGAACCTATTATTAATTTAAGGCAACGATTAACATCAAAACAACAAGAATTTTTAAATTTAAAATTATGGGTATTAAAAATAACCAATGATACAATGTATCCAACATTTGGAATTTATATTATTTGTTCTATTATTATATTTCTTATAAATTATTATTTGTTAGGAATTAATGATTCACTAGATGCTAATGTAAGTAAAATTTTAACATTTATTTTTGACGGTTTAATGATTATTTATTTACTAAGTTTTCCTATTATTACAATAATCTATCACCCTGACTTTTATTGTCGGAATAAAAAAAGTCAATCTAAAAATATAAATGATAGAAAAAACCCCATATTATTATCACATGTAAAAATAAACAACTCAACACGATTAAGAAGAAATAAGTCTCAAGAAAGCATTTCACAATTTGATATAGTACCATCTACAACAAAAAAACCTTCTAGAATGTCAACAACAAGACATATAAATCTAGAATGTGAACAAAAAAAAATTTTAAAACCAAGATCTATCTCTACTGATGTATAATTAATTTTTTCTTTAATTATTTATTTTATTATATTTTTTAAAAGAAAAGTATTAACAAAAAAAAATATAAAAATTTTAAAAAATTTGTTCTTGATATATTGTTGTGGGAATACTATTAAATTCAAAACTACACTCCTCCTTGTCTTCAATAAGGTAATCTTTATCAATAGTCTCATTATTTTTTTGTTCCCATTCGCAAGACATCTCATGATTTACAAATTCTCTTTGATTTTTAAAACTTCTAGAACATGCACATACCCATTGTTTTAATGAATGACGTTTTTTATAATGTTGATTTAATAAAGCACCACTGATAAATGATGATTTGCAATCAATGAAACAACAAACAAATAATTTTTGATTTAAATGTCTTCTCATATGCATTCTCATTGGAGTACTTTGACTAAAACCTTTTTGACAAATTGTACATTTATATGGTTTTTCTCCTGTATGAACTCTTTCATGTGCAGCTAACTTTGAAGGGTACTTAAATATTTTACTACAATAGTTGCATTTACCTATTACTGGTTTTTTACGAATGTGTGGAGATGATTCATCAATGTTTTTACCTTTTGCAACAGCATCAATAATCCAATCTAAATTGTGTGAATTAATTTTTATTGGACGTTTAATTTCTGGTTTATACATTTTTTGTGGAGCAACATGTTTAACAATTTCTGGACTAACATAAACACTTTCAACTATTTCATTTTCAGCTTTTTTCTTTTTCCTTCCTTTTGTTGGTGGAGCAGCATCAGCTAGACATGACATATTCTTTGACACAGCATTAACTGGTCGAATATGAACAATATCTACCTTTTCAGTTTCAGATTGATAAATATCATCATACTCTATATTGTCTTCATCTTGTAAATTTGGAGAATAACATTCTAAATTATCAACAAAATCTTCTTCAAAAATAATACTATTGTTATCAAATTTTTGTACTCCCTCACAAAATATTTCATCATCAAAAGTTTCAATTTTGCTATAATGAAATCCTTGTGAATCATTCCATTCCTGTTGATGAGAACCCACATAAATTGGGACACGTTGATGTTCTATTTGTAAATGCTCATTTAAAGCATATTTATTGGTAAAAGAGCAACCGCACTTAGTACAAGTTATTACATTTGATACCCCATTATTAGAAAAGAAAACATCATACATGTTTTCATCAAGAGAATCATTCTCACGTAAACTCATAACTAAAAAACATAAATTTTATTGCAATTTTATAGATAGAAAATATTTAGATAATTTAATAATAATTACTTCTATTTACAACATCACAATCGTAACTTTTTTAAAAGTAAAAGTAAAAAAAGTTTGATAAATGAAAATAATCTCAAATTTTACATTGTCTTTTTTATATACATTTTACCATATTTTCAGACTTTTCGCATTAAGACATCGTCTGTTATATTAAAAATAATGATATACATTAATATCAATACAAAAAGATTCTTTATATTATGAATCTTTGAAAAAATTTTTATTTAATATATTTAACTTGAAGAAGTGAAGTCTATTTTAATATTATGTTTAATTGACAAACAACTATTATCTCAAGTAATTGTTAAAATAAGTTATATAAAATGAGTTTTTTTTATAATTAAAAGTATTTTTTAATTTTAAGTATTTTTATTTACAAATATTTAGAATTTTTGATTGTTGATCAAAAAAAAATTACTCAATTATAAAATAAAAAGTAGTTTTAAAAAATATTCAAAATAAAATTCAAGTTGGACACGCCATTTTGCGTATAATGTTAGAATTTATAATTTTGTTTTTTTTTAATAATAAAATAAAAATTAATGCAAACTTTTAATTAGAATAATTTAAAAACCATTATTTTTAATTTTTTATAATTGTTAAAAATATCTGAGAAATTGAAACTCCTATTTCCGGAGCAGCGTGGCGCAGTGGAAGCGTGCTGGGCCCATAACCCAGAGGTCGGTGGATCGAAACCACTCGCTGCTATGTTTTGAAGGAATTATTCAATTTTTTATTTAAAAAAAAATAAAATTATGCTTGTTGAAATTATATTAACTATTGTTTATTTTGTACATCATACAGAAGTTTTATTTCAATAGTGTTAAATATGTTATAAACAAAGTTTTTTCACAGTATTTTTATTTACAATTTCATCTTACATCCATTTATACAATTAATCTTAGTAAATTATATCGTTTATAATTTTAAATAGCACAAAAAATTAATTATTTCTTCTTTTTCTATTTGGAGTCACTTCCATAGTTACATTAGAACTCTCGTTTTTTATGTCATCATGACTCAATATAATTTCTTTTAATCGTTCAATTTTTTCAAAATTTATCTTAAACTCCTGATTTATTTCTTCATTTTTACCCATCCTTTTAATCATTTCACCTAAATCGTCAATTATTTTAACACAATAAGACATTAAATTGCTAATGTCATTTAAAGCTAAACCTATATTATTTGCTACATCAATCGTAATATGATTTTTATTCATTAAAATTGATTGAAATTCTTTTATAATAATTAAGAGATGATGATAACTCTTTGTTATATTATTTATTCTACTAAGATTTTGTTCTTTAATACCTTCATTTAATGTGCTTAGTGGATCAATTTCTTGAAGCTTAATTAGTTCTCCAATCATATTATTTATAAAAGTATTTGGATCAAATTTATTGAAATCGTGATTTGAATGATATTTCCAACCACATGTAGGACAGTAAAACTTAATTTCATATTCATTATCACAAGTATTACATACATATGTAGAAAAACTATCTGTTTTTCTTTTACATGATACACATATATTTTCGTTATTTTTAAATAAACTGCTATTTTTATCTTCCACATTATTATCTTTATAATTGTCAGCAGAACAATCATCAATCATTTCTATAAAAATAATTAATTTAAACAATTTTTGTTACTTTTTAAAATTTCATTTACGGCAATTGAATTTGGAAGTAAATTTATTTCAACACGACAAGTTGGACAAGAATAATTAGGTTGATTATCAGTAATATTGTCGTTATTTGATTGTTTTGATGCATCATATAAATTTTGAAGACAACTACTACATAACGTGTGTCCACATTGAAGTGTTTTAGGAAAATGAAGAGTATCCATACAAATACAACAAATTAATTTGTCATTAATATTTACATTAAAATTCATTGTAAAAAAATAATTAAAATGTTAATTTTTTTATACCATATACACCAACACTCCAAATTTATTCGAATAGTCTTCTTGTTAAGATGATTAATAAATATAGATAATTTTTTTTTTGTAAAAAAAAGTTTTCCGAAAGGTACAATTTGATTTGTTATATGTAATAAAAAAAAATAAAATGCGCTAAAATGAAAAGATTTTGACACCTTGACAATGTAATAAACTTGTTATCTTAAAGATAATCTATCTCACATATTATAAAAAAACTTTAATTTCGGTTTCTTTTTTAACAAATATTTGTATAACTTTTTTTTTATTCAAGTCTTAATTAAATTGTTTTGTGTAATAAAAAAAAATCATCTGTTTAAAAATTTTTTTAATAAAAACCATAACTCTTTTTTGCCAGAAACTATTGTATAGACCATTGTCCTCATCATCATTAGTAAAGTTTTAGACATCTTCTTCCGTTTGTTTGTTAATCAAGTTCATTTCATACTTCAACCTGACCTTATATTAACTGTTCAAATAATTAGGAGGAAATGTCGGCAAGGTATACTATTTCTAATGGGAGCAGTTGTTCTAGAATTTTTCTCTGCTCGGAATCATATTGCACAATCAATCTTATTCCATTTTATTATAATATGATGCAATTTTACTGAAATAACTTAGAATAGGAGGAGAATATTTGGTAAGATAAAAGTTATAAATTTATGAATGTTTCATATTATGGGCAGGTGCTTTTTTTATGATATAGAAATGGTTTAAATGTAAGGTTAGATTGAACATTTACCATTTTATTATAAATTATTATTTAAATACTATTAAAATTTTATTCATTATTAGAACTTGCTTTTTCAGAATTATTAAATTTAAAAATGAGTTCCTCTTCATCTGCTAGCAGTAGTCCTTGTGGAAATTCTCCAAAAAATCGTAATAAAGGTATGTTATAGTATACTTATATATTTATATTACCCTTTTAAACTTGTCAAAAAAATAAAACCAAATTCACCTTTTAATTTGTATACATGAACTTCTTTAAATTTTTTTTTGTGTTAAATCAACAGAGATAGTGACCTTAGTACCTTATATAATAAACTTTTGTCCCAATACATATACTTCCCGTGACCTGAATCAAAAAATATTACCTAATAATAGTGACCCTATTTATTATTATTCATAAAGATTAGGTAACTTGTTACGTAATTCGTAATTTCATGATATTGCATCATAGGCATTCATTTCCATAACTCCGTTAATAATAACATTAAAAATAAT
This sequence comes from Strongyloides stercoralis, assembly GCA_029582065.1. Classification (NCBI taxonomy): domain Eukaryota; kingdom Metazoa; phylum Nematoda; class Chromadorea; order Rhabditida; family Strongyloididae; genus Strongyloides; species Strongyloides stercoralis. Next base: position 11,872,947 of record CM055866.1, on the reverse strand, counting down.
GTAGAATTCTACGTAATAGGTAAAGAGGAAAATTGTGCTACCGTATATAATTTCGGTTTTAATCAAAAGGGCAGTTGATAAAAGTGAATGTAGTTGTCGGCAAAATATGTTATAATAAATTTTTTAGGTACACCTTATATTCCTAGTTATCTTGAAAAGGGACAACTTTGTAATGTTTGTGGGGATGAAGCAACTGGTTTACATTATCGTGCCATTACCTGTGAAGGATGTAAAGGATTTTTTAGAAGAACTGTTCAAAGAAAACTTGTATATACTTGTAAAGAAGATGAAAAGTGTGAAATTAATAAGACTACAAGAAATATTTGTCAAAGATGTCGTTTTTTGAAATGTATTTCTAGTGGAATGAGTACTGAATCAGTATTAAATGATAATGAAAGAACGGCAAAAAGACAATTAATAAAAGAGAACAGAGAAAGAAAAAAAATAGAACAGATTTACGAAATTTTTCAAAAAAAAAGTTCTATAACTGATTTAGAAAGTTTTGAACCATTATACAAAATGATTACTTTTAGTTATTGTAATACTATTGATGTTCCATTAAAAATTGATTATCTTCCTGGAGTTGAAAATAATGAAAATATAAAATGGCATTGTATTATGGCACCAATTATTAAAAGAACACTTTCATTTGCTAGAAGTTTAGAAGTTTTTACATCATTAACAGTGGATGAACAAGAACTTCTTTTAAGTAAAGAATCATGGCTTGAAATTCAACTTCTTCGTCTACTTCATCAATATGATCCTGAAAAAAAATGTTTTGTTTCTTTTGAAACAGGGAAAAAAATTTATCCAGATGAAATTCAAATAAATAAAACATTTATGCGTGATATGCAAAATTTAGCTGATTCATTTATTAAACTTCAATTTGATAATTCCCAATTAGCCATGATATCGGCAATTTTCATTATTAACCCTGATATCATTGATAATAATCATTATGCTATGGAGCATCATAATAAATTTTGGAGATGTCTACAATGTCTTACAGAACACAATCCTTCTTATTCACCTCAACTTTCAAGATGGCCAAGAATATTATCAAAAATTTCTCAATTTAGAATTTTAGTAAATAGACATCTTCCAAGTTTTATGACTGCCTCCAACGCAAATGATATCGAAAAAATTTTTACTCTTTAATTTTCAGATTTAATAATTTCTTTTTCAGCATATTTTATCATGAATTTTAAAATTTAATAAGTTTGAAAGTTTATTATCAAGAATATTTTTGAAACCACAATATGAATTTAATAATTTTCTATAAGTTTTTAAAAAAATATATTCCTAGGGATAACATTACGTATATCATTGTAGATAGATAGAATTAACTTTTTAGTTTTTATTTTAACTTTAATATTATTTTTTAACAATTTTATTAACTAATATATCTAGTTTTAACTTTTTAGGATGGAGTTCGTTGCCAAATCATGTACATACCTATTAATTATTTTAAGTTATTAGTTTAAAAAAAGTGTTTTAAGGAGTCTATTGCCAAATTATGTATATATATACTAATTATTTTTAATTATTCGTTTAAAAAAATATTTTAAGGAGTCTACTGCCAAATCATGTATAAAAATATTACTTATTTCTTTTTAATATGATAGTTTTAGCATTCAACTTTTTTTTTATAAAATTGTAAAAAAGGTTATCAATATTTTTTATTTTCATTAACAACCGTTAATAGTTTTTTAAATTTTATACTAAGTAAGTAATTTTAAATATTTTGAAAATTTTTTTAAGACTAGAAATAAACTTTCAAACTATTTCTATTAGTTTAATATTTCAAGCCAAAATTCAACAAACTTCATATGCCAAATTTATCAATTTTACCTACAATACAACTTTTAATCAAATTCATAATTATCTGAAAAAAGTTTCCAAATTTCTGTGAGGATGTTACATTCGTGCATAATGTAAATAATTATAATTATTTTTTTAAATTATTTTTCGGTACAAAACAATAAAATATTTTTCGGCCAATCTTTTTTTTATTATGAAATTTACTACAATTACAACATACCTTTTAATGACTTTACTAATAAGTGTAAATTGAACAAAGTTGTTATTTTACAAGAACAATAAAAAAGTTTGTTGACATTATATTTTAATAAAATAATAACAATTTTACCTGTTTAAAAAAAGAAGTTACTTAAAAAAATTGTAATGAAGGAAATTTTTCTTACAAAAAATATTTAAAAAAGCAATACTCGAGACACCATAGAAGTTTATATAAATCTAATTCTTCTTTTTCTACTATAGAAGGATTATAAAATAAATCTATTGATATATCTTTCGACAATAGTACTGTGAATTTTGTTGAAAATTTAAATTAAGAAAATATGGTCTGTAAAATAAAAAAAAATGATGGTAAATTTATCTTCAAACAAATTATATTATTAAAAAAATCAAAAAAACATTTCCTTTCCTCCCACTATTTTATAAAATATTATACAATTTCTCTAACTAATGTTACTTTGAGATGAAATGTAGGCATACATTTTTCCAATAAACGTAGAAATTTTTTTTCAGCGTTGTGAAAAATTGTTACCTCCATAATATATCATATGCACACTTTCTGATAATTACTTGTTTGAACAATGATATTAAAGTTCACTAAATAACTTATGGTAATTTTATCAAATATTTTTAAATTTTTTTTTCTTTTTCAAAATTCACTTTGAATTTTTTTTATTATATTTTGTTTTAATAGTACAGAAAAAGTGTGTTTTTGAATAATGTGTAACTTGTTCATACATACTTTATTTTTTGTCTTACCACGATTTTTGGAATAACAATTCATTTTGTACTTTATTTCTTCATACGATAGATTTAGTTTTTTCTTCACAAACTTTTTTTTTAGAAGACATCTAATATTTTTTTAAAAGTAATTTTTGTACTTTTTTTTATTTAAAACATGCTACGTTTTACTGTACATCAAAATACAAGAAACAGAAATATTATAAATAAATGTATAGTATGTTCATCTGTACCAAGAAATATTTTTACATCCCCACAAATATCTCGTGAAAACAAAGAAGATTGTATTTTAAGTAGCAAAGAAGTAGATAGTATTTTTGTTAGAAATCAACAATATCCATTTTCAAAATTTCAAAATAAGATTAATAAAATATATCAATTATGGACTAGGTGGGATAAGAATAATGACAATAAAGAAGATCCTTACAAACAACTTGAAAAATCTTTTAATGAATTAAAAGAGGAGTTATTTAAAATGAATAAAAAAGAAGCAAGTTCTGGAGAAGAGCCATCAAATAACAAAAGCAATAAGAATCCATCTGAAGAAATTAGTAGAAATCGTTTAATATTATTTGGTTTAGCAGCTATAGGAATTCTTTATTCATTTAATGTAATGATGTCATACAAAGAAATATCATGGAAAGAGTTTATTTCAGATTATCTTACAAAAGATAATGTAGTAAAATTAGAGGTTATAAATAATCAATGGGTTAGAGTAGTTACAAATAGAGGTGATACTACAGATCGAGTACCTTATTTTCGAATAGGATCTGTTGATTCATTTGAAAGAAGTCTTTTTACTACACAAGATCATTTAGGAATTCCTTCAGATAGACATGTTCCTGTTTTATATAAAAGAGAATTTGACTGGGCAAAGGAAGGGCCATTACTATTTATAAATCTTCTTCCCTTACTTTTAATTGGTTATATGATAGTGGGTGCAAGAAGTATGATGGGTAAGTTTTATTTTTATTTTACTTTATATTTAATTTTTAGGCAAAGGAAAAAAAGGATTTCCTGGAGGACTTTTTGGTGGTATTGAAAATAATAAAGCTAGATTAATTAATAAAGAAGATATCAAAGTATCATTTAAAGATGTTGCTGGTTGTGAGGAAGCAAAAGTAGAAATTATGGAATTTGTTAATTTTCTCAAAAATCCTGATCAATATAAAAGTCTTGGTGCTAAAATTCCTAAGGGAGCACTTCTTACAGGACCACCAGGTACCGGTAAAACATTACTTGCTAAGGCAACTGCAGGTGAAGCCAATGTACCTTTCATAACAATTTCTGGATCAGAGTTTCTTGAAATGTTTGTTGGTATGGGTTCACTTAGAGTACGTGAAATGTTTTCTATGGCTAGAAAAAATTCTCCCTGTATTCTATTTATCGATGAAATAGATGCTGTTGGAAGAAAAAGAAGTGGTAGAGGTAATGTAGGTGGCCATTCAGAACAAGAAAATACTCTTAATCAACTACTTGTTGAAATGGATGGTTTTACCACTGATAAATCTTCTGTTATTGTCATTGCTGCAACAAATCGTGCAGATATGTTAGATAAAGCACTTCTTAGACCTGGAAGATTTGATAGACAAATTTTAGTTCCTGTTCCAGATATTAAAGGAAGAGCTTCTATTTTTAAAGTTCATTTATCTGCTCTTAAAACATCATTAGATAAAACTGAATTAGCTAGAAAACTTGCTGCTCATACTCCTGGTTTTTCTGGAGCTGATATAGCTAATGTTTGTAACGAAGCAGCTTTAATTGCCGCAAGAGATGCAAATGAAGAAATAACAATAAAGAATTTTGAAGCAGCTATTGAAAGAGTAATTGCTGGTATGGAGAAAAAATCACAAGTATTACAGCCAGAAGAAAAGAAAACAGTTGCATATCATGAAGCTGGACATGCAGTTACAGGATGGTTTTTACAATATGCAGATCCACTTCTTAAAGTATCAATTATTCCTAGAGGAAAAGGTCTTGGTTATGCTCAATATCTTCCAAAAGAACAATACTTATATACTAAAGAGCAACTTATGGATAGAATATGTGTATTATTAGGTGGTAGAGTTTCTGAAGAACTTTTCTTTGGTCGTATTACAACTGGAGCTCAAGATGATTTACAAAAAGTAACTCAAATGGCTTATTCTCAGATTGTTAAATTTGGCATGTCTAAAAATATTGGACCATTATCTTTTGATACTCCACAACCAGGAGAAATGAGTTTCGATAAACCGTATAGTGAGTCAACTGCACAATTAATTGACAATGATGTCAGGGATTTAGTAAATTCTGCATTAGAAAGAACAAGAAATTTGTTGGTAGAAAAGAAAGATGAAATTGAAAAGATAGCACAACGATTGTTAGAAAAAGAAATTCTTAAAAGAGATGACATGATAGAATTATTAGGTAAAAGGCCATTCCCAGAAAAACATACATATGAAGAATTTGTTGAAGGAACTGGTGGTTTAGATGAAAATACAGAATTACCAAAAGGATTAGATTCATGGAATAAATCAAGAAATTAAAAAAAAAATAAAGTTTTTGTTCTAGTTATATTTTTAGGATGTTTTTCAAATATAATTTTTTTGTAAGAATATGCTTTATAATCACTATTTGTTTTTATTTATTACATAAAATAATTTTTAGAATTTTTTTTTATTGGTATATTAACCAAAATTATTCATTTTGATAAAATAAAAATTGTAACTTAAAAAAAATTTTTTATAGATTATTTTAAATGTCAAAAAAAGGAGGACGTGGAGGGTCAATGGCCCAATTGGCTTCTGCTTTAGGAATTCAAAGAGGAGATATTGGAAGCTTAGTCAATCGAAAACGAGAGGAGCCAAAACTTTATACAACATTGTCACGTACTGGAACAGAAATTGAAATGACGAATGATCTTCAATTTATGGTTGATATGAAAAAAGCAGTAATTCGTAACTTTGAAACGTCTGAATTTTATCGTAGTGAAAGTTTAATTAGTGATATAGATAAAAGTTATTCAGATAAATATTTAGAACAAGAAAAAGATATTTTTCTTTCTTATCTTAATAGAGTTCCAATTGAATTACATCCCAAGAAAAGTAAAGAAGAATTAGCTGCCGCAAGAAAACGTAAATATGAAGCTGAATTAGATCTTCGTATTGCTGATCTTGAAGCAAAAGAAATAAATGAAAATGGCGTTCAGAAAAAAACAAAAAAAGCTGATTATGAAGATGAAGAAGAGGAACAAAAAGATGATGATGAAAATGCATTTAGTGACGATGACTATTTAGAGGAAGATAATGACTATGCTACTACATATTTTGACAATGGAGAAGCTTATGATGTGGGTTCTGATGATAATCTTGGAGATGATTATTAGTATTCTTAAAAAATTAAGTTATGACTAAGTTTTTTTTTTTTAATTCAATTCAACTAATTTAATAATAAATTTTATTTCACTAAAAAAATTATTTTAACAATTTCAACATATCTTATCTTAAATAATTTAAATAAATTATATTAATAAATAAAACATTTACTCGTTTTTAATATAATTTTAGATTTATTTTAAATGTTTTAATATTAATATAATTTATAAATAATTTTATATATTTTTAATTTTATTTTTTTACTATAGTTATAACAATTTTTTGTTAAATTATCAAAAGTTTTCCTAATTAGTAAAAAATCATATCTTTATCATAAATAAACAAAAATATTATAAGTACAGTGAAGTAAATATTATAATATAAATATATTAAAAATAAAAAATTAAACTATATAAAAAAATAAATAAATTATATAAGAAAGACTTTTTATTATTAAAACATGATATATAAAATTAAAATACTGTAATTCATATAAAATAGTCTTTCTATAAAATTATAAATTGAATAAAAATATTAAAATTTAACATACATTAAAAAATAATAAAGCTTTGATAAACTTTAAATGTTAGCAATTAGCACAATAATTATTTAAACCTGGTGCTGATGATTCATCTATCGTTATCCTACCATTGCCACCTACATATTCAGTTGGTAAAAATTCACCATCAGCTGTAGCTTGAATACGATGCATAACCATATCTAATAAACATTCTACTGCTTTATCAACATTTGTTGCCATGGAAGATGATGTTTCAAAGTATGGGAGACTATAAGAAAAAAAATAAATTATTTTAATTATAAAGTAAACATACTTTAACTGGTCTGCTAATTGTTTAGCCCTAGCTGATGAAACTTGTCTTCTATTTTCTAAGTCAGATTTATTTCCACATAAAATAATGTCTGGAGTTTCACAATATGCATGAATTTTTAATTGTGAAAGCCAATCTCTAATATTTAAAAAACTTTGTTCATTTGTAATATCAAAAATTAAAATAAATCCCATAGCATCACGAAAAAAAGCTGTTGTAAGGGATCTAAATCTTTCTTGTCCTGCTGTATCCCATAATTGTAGAAGAACACGTTGTCCTCTAGTATTAAATCCTCCACGTGCAGATTTGTAAACAACTTTTTTTTCTTTAAAATCAATTCCAACAGTAGAAATAAATTGTCCTGTAAAAGTATTATCTGTGTACCGGTGAAGGAAAGATGTTTTTCCAACACCTGAATCTCCTAATGCAAGAAATTTTATTAAATAATCATAATCAGACATACTTGATATGTTTTCAAGTGCTAAAATATTTTATAAAATAATAAAAAAAAAATATTAAAAATAAAAAAAAAATCTTTTTTACTTGAGATAATAAATTTTTTTTTTAATTTTAGTAAAAAATAGAAAAAAAGTTTAAAATATATATTATAATTTTTTTTATATTTAAAGAAATTATTATTTAAAGTAATATATTTAATATAAACTATAAAAAAAAAGTAATGGAATACATAAAATACTAATATATAACTTATTTTTATAAACTCTGTAAAGACATCTTTTAAAATGTGACCAATTTTTTGAAATTAATAGTTTGTATTATAATATAGTGATAACATATATCCATGTATTTTAACATACATATATTATATATATATATACCAACTATAAAGAGACATTTAATAAAATTTTAAAAACTAAAAAAAGGTACAAAAACAAGAGTTATAAATATATTTAAACTGATATTGTTATTACGGAAAAATGGGATATTTATAAAACAAATATAGTAGATTATATTATAAACAAATGCTATTTTTATAAGATAATATTACTTTATCAAATAATAATAAAAAAAAATGGCAATAAAAAATTTCATTACAAGAATATTGTATATTAATTATTAAAAGAATCAAAAATAATCAATCATATCATTATAGCACTTTTATACAATGATAAAATAATACTAAATAACTACTAAAAAATATTAATACATTTTCTTTTCAATTTTTATCATTTAAAAAGTCTATCTTTTAAGTAAAATAAAATTTTCTAGTTAAATTTTTCTTCCTCTACCCATCAAATAGTTGAAAAGAAGAATGATAACTGGAAGCATGGCCCTATTCTTTTTATAAAGTATATTTAATAAAAACTATAAAATTTTTGTTTTAGCTTTAGCCAAAAAAGAATAGAGATAGAATGAAGAAAATTATTTTAAAATTATTTTCTAATTAATATATAGACATTAAAATTATAAAAGATAATGATAGGATTATGTATTTCTTGCTTTAGGTAATAAATTTATCATTACAAAAGTTATCCATTATATTATTATATTTTATTAGTCATATAGGTATATATTTATCAGAAAAAATTATTTATTAAAAAGTTAAAGGCAACTAAATATTATAATATTACATGCATTAAAATAAAATATTTTCTAAAATATTAAAAATTCTTATTCTTTTTAATATCATCACATGGTAATTTATTGTTTACTTATTTTAAATAAACATAAATTAAAATAGAATAAGACTAATTAGGAATAAAATATAAATAAATTAATAAAGAATTAAGGAGTAAGAATAAAATTTTACTAATGAACATCATAATATTTTATTAAATAAACTTATTTTCTATTAAATTTTAATATTTAATTCAATACTAAGAATAAAAAGTTTCTTGGAGAAATGCAATTTTCCATAATAATAAAAATACAACATTTCTTATCAATTTATTTTTATATCTTTTTTAAAATATTTATTACACATAAATTTAAAACATTAAAATAAATAGATAAAAATTATTATTTTTTTATTAAATATTTTATATAATATCAAATAAAATTATTTGTTATTATATATTTATAACATTTTTTTTTCTATTTTTTTTTATTCTTGTAATTTAAAATATTTTACCATAGTTTAAAGTTATGAAAAAAAAACTTATTTACAAGAAAAGTTGCAACAAAAGTCTAATCCATATTTTTATTGTTTTAATTGTCATGCAACTATTTTTTTTTTCAATTTATGGCAATGATAACATAGATTTATAACATAGATTTAAAGTTGTTTAAATAACAGTAAATAATAAATTTTGTAGTCCAAAAAATTATTTTATTACAGTAAACATAGTAGGAATAAAATAATAACAAAATAAAAACTTAATCAAATTTATATTACTAGGAAATATTCAACTTTAAAAAAAATAAATAAAATAAACAATTTTCATAAATTTAATAATATTTATTATATTAATATCTTAAAATTTATATTATGCCACCATAAGATAAAAAGTTTATACAATTAAAATTAATCAACTTTAATGATAGTATAAAAGCAAAACCATTAAAAATAATTATTTTTTAAAGTGCATGATTTTAGTAAATATTAAAGTTATTTAATTTTAAATAGCATAAATTGTTAATTAGTTTTTTATTTTTCATTTTCCTATGTACTTTTACGGTTTAAGATTTTATGTTGCAAAAAGTTGAATATTTGATTAAATGTAGCTTCATTAACAACACTAAACTTTGATAAAATCTCAAAAATAAAAAAAAAAGTTTAATGGGATTATATTTCTTATTGAAAAAGTTTAGAGTTAGACTAAGTTTAATAAAAAGTATAAACTTATCCCACATTTTTACTAAATTTTTAAAAAATATTGACTGTATTTATTCTTTAAATAGACCACAAAATTTCAAATTAAAAAACGTTAATTTTATGTGTGACTTATGTTTTTTACATCTCACTTACTAACAATAAAGTTGTTTTTTTTTTTTAAAAAAAACTTTAGAATATTTTTTTAATATAATAATAAAAAAAAGTATAATTGCTTAAATGAGGTAAATCATATATTAATAAATCAACATTTATTATAGAAAAAAAATTTAATATTAAAAAAAAAGTAGAACTTAATCAATAAATTTAGATATTTTTATCTTTTTAAAATATTATATAAAATAATACGTTTTTTTCATCGTCATGCATTATTTTAGTTAAATGCTTTCAATGTAATTATAAAAATAATACTATCTATATAATTCTTTTTTTGAACACAAATATTTATAAATACTAGAAAGTAAATTTTTTTAATGAAGAAAATATGTGTTGAATAATAACAAAGTCAAACAACAAAAATAATGTATTTTGGCAATATTTTGTTATGGCATGACTTTGATATAATAACTCGGTTGGCGTAACAAACCAAGAATATAATAAGAATTATCTCGTTTTAAAAAAGGATATAAATAAATAATAAAAAGTTCATTGTAAAACTGAACCATATAAATTTTAATTTGCAATTGGATATTTGTAAGGAAAAATTGAAAATTTTTAATGTATTAATAAATACAAAATAATTTCTTAAAAGTTACAGAATTTACTTTTTTTGACAAATTTGATTAGTTTTTTTTTTTAATTTTATTTCTTTTTTTCTAAAAATTTTATAATAAATTAAATAAAAACAACTTCTAATATGTTTCTATTACAACTTTAAATTTTGATAACATACTAATTTATTTTAATATATTTTGATTGGCAAAAATTTTGTATTAATTTTCTAGAATTATAATAAAAATACTTATGTATAAGTAATGTTAATTCGATAAAAAAATTTTACTATAAATATGAAAATTAAATTGTTTTGTTGTATATATTTTTATTCAAATGAATAAATAAAAATTTATTTTATATGTTGTAATTTAATTTCAATTAAAAAATTTATTTTTCTTTAATTGTACAATGTGGATTTTTTTTAATATTAAAATATACCATGTTAATGTTTTTAATAACAATTTTTTGTGTTAAGATCTTATTGATTTTTCTTAAATAATTAAAAAATTTACAATTACTCTTAACTATTTTTTAAAATATTATAGAAATGACGTATTTCTGCTACAAAAAAAAATAGATAAAAATTTTAATAAGACAATGTAATATTAAATAATTATATTGAGACTAAATATTTTGACCAAATTATTTTGTTTAATATAATAAAATTAAGGAAATAAATACCACTTATGAATACATGTTTTGTTCTATGTACAAAACTTTTTAACATTGTGGATGCTTCTCATGCTTTCAAATTGACACAATTACCTTTTAATTTATTATTAAATATTGATTTATCCACAAAAAGAATACTTTAGGTCATTATAAGAAAAAATTCTCCGCCTAATAAAGTAAGATACATAATTAATAAGACAAGATGGATATTCATTATAATTTCATAAACAAAAAAGCTATTCATTCTGAGTATTATTTCTTTCATCTAACATAGACGCTTTTCATCTTAAAGTTGACAAAGTATAAGTGCATTGGAATAGTGACTGATTTATTTGCATCATTTTTAATAAATATTTTTCATTGGCATTGTAAATATGACTTCTGGACAACCAAAACGTGTTGCTTATTACTATGATAGTGAGTTTTTAAAATTAAATTACTTTATCATTATTTTTTTTTGATTTTAAGGTGATGTAGGAAATTTCTATTATGGACAAGGGCATCCAATGAAACCACAACGTGTCCGCATGACTCATAATCTTTGCCTTAATTATGGATTATACAGGAAGATGGAAGTATATAGACCTATTGTTGCTACATTTGAAGAAATGGCTAAATTTCATTCAGATGATTACTTAACTTTCCTCAATACAATCAGACCCGATAATATGTCTAATTTTGAAAAACAAATGAGTTTATTTAACGTCGGTGAAGATTGCCCTGTTTTTGATGGTTTATATGAGTTTTGTACTATTTCTTGTGGTGGATCTATTGCTGCAGCAAAAAAATTAACTGAAAGACAATGTGATATTGCTATTAATTGGATGGGTGGTCTTCATCATGCGAAAAAATCTGAAGCTTCTGGTTTTTGTTATACCAATGATATTGTTATTGGTATTTTAGAACTTCTTAATGAATATCAACGAGTTCTTTATGTAGATTGTGACCTTCACCATGGTGATGGAATTGCTGAAGCTTTCCTTACATCTAATCGTGTTATGACAGTTTCATTTCATAAATATGGTGATTTCTTTCCTGGAACAGGAGATCTAAGTGACATTGGTGCTGGTGAAGGTTTGAATTACGATGTTAATTTTCCTTTAAGAGATGGTATTGATGATTTGACTTATGAGGCTATTTTTGTTCCTGTTATGGAACGTGTTCTTCAACAATTCCGTCCTGAAGCTATTGTCCTTCAGCTTGGGGCAGATTCTTTAACTGGTGATAGACTTGGATGTTTTAATCTTACACTTAAAGGTCATGGAAAATGTGTTGAATTTATGAAAAAACAAGGAATTCCTTTAATGATGTTAGGTGGTGGTGGATATACTGTTAGAAATGTTTCAAGGTGCTGGACATATGAAACAGGTGTTGCTTTAGATACTGAACTTTCTAATGATCTCCCATATAATGATTATTTTGAATATTTTGGACCTGATTTTAAACTTCATATTTCTCCAAGTAATGTTCCAAATAATAATACTCGAGAATATTTGCAAAAAACTTCTTTAAAAATCTTTGAAAACTTACGTCATGTTGATGTTGCTCCTTCTGTGCAGTTTCATGAAAAGCCATCTTCTTATTTAAAATATGATGAGAATTCTACTGAGGATATGATGGACATAGATACACGTTTATCAAATCACATTACTGATAAAATAATAGAAAATCCAGCAGAATTATATGATACTGAAAAAGAAGGAGAAGGACCTAAAACAGATATTTCATATGCTAATATTGAGAATGCTAATATAAATGAACCATCGAAAGATCAACCAATGGAAACATCAAATGAACCAAGTACAACTACAAATGAAAATCAAGTAAACTAACATTTTTTTAACCATCTTTAATGTAATCGGAAACTTCTTAAAGTAATTTATTTTAGTTGTTAACATTTATGGTTTTTACCCCTAGATTTGTTAATGACACTTAAGTTAAAAAACATTTATTATTTTTTTTTTATTTTTGTATAATGTTAATTGTATTATTTTTGTCAATAAAATCACAAATAATTTATCTTAATTTAATTGAGAAAAAGATTATTTATTAATTTGCTGTAAATAATTAGTACTAACTGTTACGTAATGAATTATAATAATATTTAAGTTATATTTTTGTTGGTATTAAAATATTATTTAAATAACTTTGTTTTTCTTCGTCTTTTTATTATAATATTTTGTTTTGTGTTTTTTAAATCTTGATCTATAACTTGTGTCACAATCTCCAAAAATTAAATCAAGTTCTAAGGTATGATTAAAAAAGAGACTATCAATAAAATCTCTATTATGTTTACTATGTAAAAAAGGAATTTTTGATGTTTTTAATTTTTTACAATCTCTTGGGGATCTCTTAAGAATATCATCAGAAAATGAAACAATTCCATAAATATAAACAGCTTCTTCAATTTCACAATAAACTGCTGCACCAATATCACCCCAACAAACAAAACCATCATTTTCAGTTATTTCAGATTCAAGTAATATATAATGATCTGTTGTTTCTAATAACCGAACTGGTATTTCACGTAACTTCATGTTAAATTTATTTGTTTCATCTCTTCCCCATGATCGTATAAAACATTTAGATTCCCTTTGAAATTCATCATGTCCTAAAAGGTAATAGTCTCTACTCATTTGTTTAAAATGATCTGATGTCATAATTAATATTGGATGATAAGTATTCATACTTTGGCAATAAATAATATTTTTTGTTATAATTACAAAAGCAATATCATTTATTGTATCCTAAAAAAATAAAAGTAAAAATATTTCAATATATAACTTACTGATTCATATGTCATTGGATTAAAAATAATTTTTTTAATTTGATTATTAAAAGTTAATAATCTTTCTGGTCTACCAATTATTGATAAATCATTCCCATATTCAGTGATATAAATAGCACCCCCATCCTTGTGTGCCGTTAATAATTTTTTTCCACATCTTCCAGTTGTAAGAATAAAAGTTGTATTTACAATATGACCCTGACAAAGAAAAGTTGATGTAGTTCCATTTACTCTAAAAAAAGCTGTTGTAAAATGGCGAACATATGGATCTAGTAAATTCACCTCTTTCCCATACATCAACGAAGAAATGATTCTTATCAAGGAGGTAAAAATGATAAAAATAATCATTATTTTTTACAAATTTGTGACATTTTCTTTAATTATTTAATAATATTATAGTAAAAATTTGACTTTAAAACAGTTTAATATAGTAAAATATGTACAAATAAAAATATATAATAAAAAAATCATTATCAATTAACCTTCTTTCTTCTTGTTGATCTTTTAACTGACTCCACAATACTTGATTGTTCCTGTTCTTTTAATACTTTTCTATTAGATTTTATTTTCTTTGTATTAATTATTGCCTTTTCTGAGCTAGTAGATATAATCTCCTCAGAACTATCATCTTTACTATTTAATTTTTTAAATTCCTGTTCTAAATTGTAATATTTTTCTTCCCATTCATCTCTTTCAGTTTGTGCTCTTTGAAGAATTTCTTCACTAAATTCTCTTTGGCACTTTTCATTCAATATTTGCTCCTTCATTTCTTTAACCTTAGATACAACAGCATCATATATAGAAGAGGATGAATTAAATGTAGATAAAACAGATATTCTAAAGTCATTTGGTCCAAAACATTGATTAAGTACTGATTCAATAATAGATTTCATCTGCATTTCTAAATTATCCTTTTCTTTTTTTGCTATTAACAAAGCTTGACTAATTTCTTCATAATTTTTTATCATTTTATTAGTTTCAAACTCTTTAGAATCTTCTAATTCTTTTATCTTAGCAAAAAGTGAATCATTTTGAGCTGTAACAGCTTCTATTTCTTGTTTTAGTATCATATTTTCTTTCTCAATTGGATTCTCACTTATAGCATTGTATTCATTCAATTGACATGTCATTTCAGAAAGAGCATTTTTTAAATCAGCATTTACTTGATTACACTCAACTATCTTATTTTTTAGTTCTTCAGTTACTATAGCATGATTTTTTTTAAGTTCCTCAATGATATCATCGTTCTTAAACTCTTCACAAAGTTTAGCCTTTTGTTCCTCAAGTTTCTGCTTCAATTCTACTTTATTAAAAGATTTCAGATTATCAATTTCATAAAGTGCATTCTCTAATTCTGCATCTTTAATAGCTATTTGTTGTTTAAAGTCATCGCAATTTTGTTCTGCAACTAAAAGTTTATTTTGAAGCAATTCAACATTCTCAAGAGACTCTTTTAATGTTATCGAATTATCATTGATAATTTTTTTTAAATTTTCAATTTCAGTCTCATTTCTAGATTCTCTAATTTCAGAACTATAAAGTTTCTCCTTCAGCTCATCTATCATCATTTCAAGTTCAATAACTTTACTCATATATTGTTGAATTTTTTCATTTTCCAAATTTTCATATTTTTCAATAATAACTTCTTTATTTTTTATTGTGTTTGTCAAATTATTTATCTCTACTTCGAGACGAAGTTTTTCAACTTTTAACATCTCAACTTCAGGAGAATGTTGGTTATGAGAACTATAAGTTACATCCATTTGTTCATCTTCTTTATTAATATTAAGTTTAGTTTCTTCAACAAGCTTACTTAAATTTGTTGGAACATGTATTGCTCTTCGACGATTCTTTCTACTGTCTCCTGACTGTTTATTTCTAATGTTTATCAATTCAGATAGTTGAGTTTTTAAATCAGTAATGCTAATTTGGTACTCCATTAAAGCTCTGTTATGTTCTTCCTCCCGTTTTAAAAGTTGTCCATGCAATTTTTCTAAGTCCTCATTTTTTTTTAAAATCTGTTTTTCAAGACTATTATTCTCTGCACGAAGTGCATCAAATTCTTTTACTGAAACATCTTTCTTATTTTGAAGTTTTTCAAACTCTTTAGTCAGTAAGTATAATTCATCCTTAGATTTAGACAAAAGATTCTTATAAACATCAACATTCTTAGCACGTAAATCTTCATTTATTCTAGCTTTATTTACAACTTTCATACAATTCATTGCAAAATTTAATGTAGAGAGTGATTCTTCTCTGAATTTACGATCTGGATGACAATTAACAATAACTGATGTTCTAGCATTTCCACCCAATGAATCACGAAGAAGTTGTGTTAAAAGTGAATCTCTGTAACCAACATATACACTTCCTGAGGTAGATAATGAACGAATGACACGGCCTAATTGAAGAAGTGATTTATTAATAGCAGCTGTTTCTGGAATACGTTCAGCATCAATATTTGATGCATTTATACGCTCCGAACCTGCTAAATCAACTAGATTAAGGCAAGATTTACGAACATAAACTGCATCTTCTATCGTTTCTTTTATTTCAATATCAAATGTAAAAATTGCATGAGATCTAGATGACTCAGCATTAATGGATGTTTCGGAAACAATTCTGTTAGTCCATGCTAGTCTTAACATTTTTTGTAAATCAGATGAATTTTTAATAAATGTATTAGTAGCTCCTTCAACATATACTCCTTGTGGTCGTGTTTTCAAAGTTATTTTTTGTAACTGTGGAGTTTGAAGATCGTACAAAGTTTCTTTGTAAAGTTGGATGCATTGTGCATTGATGGCAAATGATACAGAACAACATGATGTCTTTATTTTTTCTAGCTTTAAAAGAAGATAATTAATAGATCTTTGAATTAATCCTTGATTTTCAATATTAATATCTTGTCCATCAATTGGTCCTAACATTGTCCACGTTTTACCCGAACCAGTTTGCCCGTATACAAATATAGTCCCATTAACACCTGCTATACATCCATCGACAATCTTTTTTCCAAGTTTTTCAAAAATTTCAACCTATAAATATTTTTTTAAATAATTTTATAATACTATGTACCTGTGTAGAATCTTGACTAAACACATTATCAAAGGTATACTTTGTATGTTCATTGTCACCATCATATATTGAAACCGTACTATTTAAAGAATCTACACCAATAAACTTATCATTATTTCCTTGATTTATCAAAGATGGTCGAATTCGACAAGAAACAATTAACTTTTCATCAGTAGCCATACTTCTAAAAACCACAATTAAGTTATACACAAAAAAAAATCAGTTTAATTTTAAACTTTAATCAATGTCACGGAAATAAGACAATGTTGCCGCTGAAATTCAAAGTAATTGGCAAGATATATACCATATTCGTGTTAAATAAAACTTTATTATGTATAATAGGAGAATTAAATAAATAATTAATCTAAAATCTCCAACTCTTTAACATTGTACAATATAAAAAAAAAAAAAATTTCAAATTTTAATAAAAGATTGTTAAACGCATTAATCATTTTAGAATAAAAAAGTTTTTTTGATGACAAAAGTTTTTATATTATACAAGAAAAAATATACTTGTTGCCGAAATTACATAAAAAGTAGATAAAACATTCTACATTATTTTGTATAAATTTTTAAAATTAGTTTTGGTTTTTTTTTAAATCTATAGACTAGAAAATCTAAAATTATACAATGAAATTATAAATTTTAACACAGTCGTAATAATTATAAGATCTTTTTATTATATACTGTTCATAATATATAGGAAAATTTGAAACTGTTCTTTTTAAATGTAATTGAAAAAATATATTTGATGTAATATATGTAGTATATTTACCATGTTATGGAAAACTTTGTTTTTTTTTGCAAAACAATAATTCTTTTGGGCAAACTTTTTTTATTAAAGTTACATTAGATAAAAAATTGATATAGAATATTTATCATATAATCCAATAACCTGGAATTACTTAATTATATTATTTTATTTATTTATTTGTTTTTTAAAATTTCACTCTTATTATCTATCACAAAAGTAGCCATAAATTGTTACATTACACACCTACTAGGAAAACTCTCACAAAGTATTTCATATATTAAATATTTGTTGACAATTGGTAAAGCGTTAGTTACTTTCTAAACAGGACGTCTTTTTGCCACGTTGCTGTTGTAATTAAAATTGAAGAATATATTTATTTTCATACTTGTAATTGTTGAAAAATGCGTAAAGATAAAAAAGACGATGAATCTGGATCAGGTAATCCTTATGCACACCTTGATAAAGCTGCTGTTTTACAAGAGGTAGTTTTTTTGTTTATTTAAATAATAATTTTTTTTTTTAATCATTTTCAGGGTCGTGCCTTCAATGATACTCCTATAAATGCAAGAAAATGTACACTTATTTTATCAAAATTACTCTATCTTTTAATGAATGGAGAGACTGTTGGTAAGACAGAAGCTACAGATATCTTTTTTGCTATTACTAAACTTTGGCAATCAAAAGATTCAAGTCTTAGACGATTAGTTTATTTAGCTGTAAAAGATTTATCTTCAGTAGCTGATGATGTTATTATTGTAACTTCTTCTCTTACAAAAGATATGACTGGAAAAATTGATATGTATCGTGCTGCTGCTATCAGAGCATTATGTAAAATTACTGATTCTGGTATGCTTCAAGCTATTGAAAGGTATATGAAACAGGCTATTGTTGACAGAACACCTGCAGTTTCTTCTGCTGCACTTGTATCATCTCTTCATTTGTTAAAAAAATCACCTGATGTTGTTAAAAGATGGTCAAATGAAATACAGGAAGTTGTAGCTTCTGATAATCATATGGTTCAATATCATGCCTTAGCTTTATTATATCATATAAGGAGTGGTGATAGAATTGCAATAACAAAAATGATTCAAAAATATGGTAAAAGTGGAATGAAATCTCCACTTGCTTTGTGTTATTTAATAAGAATAGCTGCTCAACTTATTGTTGTTGAAGAAGCAACATCTGACTCACCAATGCATAAATTTATTGTTTCTTGTTTACATCATAAATGTGAGATTGTTATTTTTGAAGCAGCTACTGCAATTGCTAATATGGATAATGCTGACTCTTCACAACTTTCTTCTGCTATTTCTGTT
Organism: Strongyloides stercoralis; assembly: GCA_029582065.1. NCBI lineage: Eukaryota > Metazoa > Nematoda > Chromadorea > Rhabditida > Strongyloididae > Strongyloides > Strongyloides stercoralis. The sequence goes on along the minus strand of CM055866.1, from coordinate 11,853,873 downwards.
CTTCAACTTATGTGTTCTTCTCCAAAGCCAACTTTTAGATTTGCTGCTGTAAGAACATTAAATAAACTTTCAACTGATCATCCAGAAGTTGTATCTACATGTAATGTTGATCTTGAACAATTAATTACTGACTCAAATAGGAGTATTGCTACTTTAGCTATAACTACTCTTTTGAAAACTGGAGCTGAAACTTCTGTTGATAGACTTATGAAGCAAATATCATCGTTTGTCTCTGAAATTAGTGATGAATTTAAAATTGTTGTTATTGAGGCAATTAGAAGTTTATGTGTTAGATATCCAAGAAAACATGTAGTTATGATGCAATTCTTAACTCCAATGCTTAGAAGCGAAGGAGGTTTTGCTTATAAAAAAGCTATTGTTGATACAATAATTGCTATTATTGAAGAAAATAGTGATGCCAAAGAAATTGGTCTTGCTCATTTATGTGAATTTATTGAAGATTGTGAACATACGCAACTTGCTACAAAAGTTCTTCATGTTTTGGGATGTGAATGTCCAAAACTTAAAAGTCCAAGAAGATATATTCGTTACATTTATAATCGTATGATTCTTGAGGCAACTCAAGTTCGTGCTGCTGCAGTGACAGCATTAGCTAAATTTGGTGCACTATGTGAAGATCTTCGTCATTCAATTATTGTTTTATTAAAGAGATGTCTTCTCGATACTGATGATGAAGTTAGAGACCGCGCTACATTTTACATTTCAATTCTAGAACAAGGTGATTCAGCTAATTTAACTGCTTACATTCTTAATGTTCTTCAAGTTTCTGTTATTGGTTTAGAACATGCCCTTCAAAATTACATTGCAAATGGTCAATTTTCATCTCCATTTGATTTGAAATCTGTTCCATTGTCAGAAAAACCTATTACAGTTGAAGAACATAGAAGACCATCCCTTGCTATGGAAGATGTTTCAGCTAAAGATGAGAAACCAAAAGTTAGTAGGCAAGAAATGTTTATGGAACAACTTTCAGTCATACCTCAATTTTCTAATCTTGGACCTTTATTCCGTTCATCACAACCTATTGCACTTACAGAATCTGTAGCTGAATATACAGTAACGTTAATAAAACATACATTTGCAGATCATGTTGTTTTTCAATTTGATTGTAAGAATACATTAAATGATCAATTATTAGAAAATGTATCTGTTGAAATTGAACCATTAGATGATGAAGGATGGACAGTTGAGCATCGTTTACCTTTATCTAAATTACCTTATAATGAACCTGGAACTACATATACTGTTTTATCTTTACCTGAAAGTGGTGCTATAACAGGAAATTTTTCAGCTATTCTTACGTTTCAAGTTGCTGATGTTGATCCAACAACTGGTGAACCAGAAAGTGATGAAAGATATGATGATTCTTTCTGTTTAGAAGAAATTGAAATAGGAGTTCCAGATCATGTACAGCCAGTTGTAAAAACAAATTTCTCTGCTAATTGGGATGAGTTGGGAGAAGAAAATGAATTTGAAGAAACATATTCATTACAAAATATATCATCTTTACCAGATGCTATTAAAAATCTACAAAATTGTCTTGGAATGGGTGTATGTGAAAAAAGTGACAGAATTACTGCTGGAAAAAATAATCATCAATTATTATTATCAGGAGTTTTTAGGGGTGGTTTTGAAGCACTAGCAAAAGTTAGGTTAGCTTTAGATCCCCAAGATAATACTGTCCTTATTAATATTGTTGTTAGAAGTGAAGATGATAGTGTAAGTCAAGTTTTAGGTGCAGCTATCGCATAAAAATTTTAAGAAATTAAATCAATTTAAATGAAAGAAATTAAAAAAAAATTATTTATTTAAAAAATTTTTTCTCATAATTATACATAAAACTTATTACTGATTTTTTTTTGTTTTCTTTATTTCTAAAGGTACTTCTACCTCTGAATGCAACTCTCCATTACTTAAATTATGAACAAATTGAACACCAGCTTTTCTGGCCATTCTTCCAGCAACACTTCTTGGTCCTAGATCCCATAGTTGAAAGCCTGCAATTGTTGTATGACCTGCAGCATACACAGCTTTATGTGTAGTTGTAGCTGCATCTTCTCCATATTTATATCTTACACTTTCAACTGTTTCATCAGCTATATTTCTGAATAAAATTTTACTAGCATTTTCTAATGACATCCAAACAGTTGAAACACCTGTAACACCACCTCCAATAATATTAAATGTTCCAGTTGTTATACGAGATGGATTATTTCCACTTATAGTATTTGCAATTCCACCTCCTACTTTTACTCCCATATCACCAATAGCATCAACTAATAAATAATAAATTATAATTTATTTAATATTAACTTACGTAATCCTCGTGTTACTTTAGCAAACATTTTACTACCTTTATGTATATAAAAAATAGAATGTTTAATAATAGGATTGATATTTGTAGGGGTATCCTTTGGTTGTATAGTACTTCTATGTTTTTCACCAGTTTTTTGTATAATAGATGAAGCTTTTTGTGCTGATGAATATATTCCACCTGCAATTTTATCACCACTTTTTATAAAAATTTTTGCAATTTTTTCACTAAAACGTTTTCTTTCATTTTTAGACATATTTTTTATTTCATCATTATCATTTATTCTTATCTCTGTATAAGTATTTAATATATCTTCAAAATTTTTTTTTACTTCTTCTTCTATCGAATCTGGAAGCATAATTCCTACACACATTGTAGGTTGTTCTTCAGTTGGATTTGGAACAACATAAGTGTTAAATTCATTTTTAAGAACAGGAGTTTTTCCAGGTATTAATGGATATACCCATGGGCCTACTTGAATAAAAGCATCAGGTTTAAATTTATCTGTACCCTCATTTATTTCTACAGATTTTTCTTTAAATTTTAATATTTGGAGAGATGTTGGATAAGTGGGAACGGATGCAGATGTTCCATCTATTACAAATAATTGGACACCTTCAGGTATAAAAAAAATTACTTCTGCTTCATTGTCTGGCAAATCTTTTGATTGATTTTCATCTTTTAAATTTATTTTTGATGCTTCATTTTGGGAAATATTAACAACTTTAACCATTTCATCATTAGAAATATTGTCATAATTAATTTTTTTTATAACATTACTGTCACATTTTTCTTCTAAAGTTTTTAATCTTATAAGAACTTTCTTCTTAGTTTCACATATATTTGAAAATAATTCATGATTTTTTGTTTCTGGTATTCTTTCTGCTTCTTCTAGTAAATCTAAACCTTGTTTGTACATATTAATTGCAAGATTCTAAAAATAAATTAATAATAATAAAATTTAATATTAAAATTACTTTTTCACCATCATTATCATAACAAATGCCTTGTTCAAAAAAAGCTAAAACTTCTGTAAGAAAACTTTCAACTATGATTGGATCCATATTATTATCTAAAACATGAAATATTATAAAATAACTTCAAATATTTTGAATTATGTAGATAGGCGAAAACATACAACAATCAATAACAAAGTGAAAAATATTTAACAATGATGTTTGATTATAATAACTACACCATTTAAAAAATGTCGAAATATTTATATAAATTTTAAAATTATTTTAAAGTATCAAATAAAAAATTTAATACATGCCTTGTTAAAAGTACTTCGTGCATAATAGTTTTAAAATTTATTATTTAACATTAAATACAGTTGAATCGTGTACAGAAAAAAAATTTATTTATATCCTATAAAAAAGGTCACTACAAATGATTTATTTTAAAAGTACTCATTAACTTTGTGTAACTATTCAATTGTAATTATTATTATTTTTCATCCTCTATATAACGTTGATTCCAAATGGGGATATATTGTCCAACAGTTTTCCAATCACAAAAGTAAATGGCAAGGAGAAAACCAGAACCGCCTAAAGCTCCATATGTCTTGTAGTATTGTGGCTTAGTCAAAGCAGACTTGACAAATCTAGTTGGTTTTAAGAATATCATTTTATCTATAAAAATAGTTATTAGGAATTAAAAATAATATATAAATATCACACCGTTATAACGATGATTAAAAGAAAACATATTACACCAAATAATAATTTTATTTAATCGTTTAAAATAATTCTATCATTTGAAAAAAATGATGATAAATAAATAACAATTTAAATTGGGTCTCATTTTTATAAAGCAAATTTAACCTAGTACATTTGCTACAACAAGATGAAGAACAACATGTGCAAGGCAAAAATCTGCAAAAGCTCTTTCTGGGGAAATATTTTTAAATTCTTCACTATTTGATGGATCAACTTGAGAACGAAGGGATGCTAAACAAAAGTAGTATAAAAAAATTAAAAATTTTAGAAATACCTGCAAGAACAAATGAAGCAACTGTTGAAATGAATCCCGCTAAAAAAGCATTAAAAGGAAATGATGTCAAAAAAACACAATAAATAAATTGAATAATTCCTGTTAATAAAATATAAACCATATAAGCATCAATTATTTTGAGCTTTCTTGGTGTATTTTTAGAGTAATCTTGTAAAAATTGTTTAGAAAGTTCAGAAATATTTTTTTCAACCATTTTAGAAAAAGTAACGTAATGTGGAATGTAAAATATATATATTATTAAGAATGAAAATAATCAAAAATTGTTTGTTGGAGGATAATCATTTGTCCAAATTTCTTCGTTCTAAAGTCAATAATTGAATGGAAAAATGTTTAAATAATTATTAAGTTACTTTTTTTTTTATAATAATTTTAATTAAAATGGGGAAGGAAAAAAAATGTAATCGTATTAAAATTTCATTAAATTCTTCATTAAAGTTTCGATGGAATGAAGAATACAATGAAAATCCAGAAATTTTAGATATTTTAGGAGAATATTTAGAAAATAATGGTTTTAAAAAAAATAAAATAGTTAATAAAAATAAGTTAGAAAAAGAAACTTTAAGCAACAACGAAAGTTTTTCAATTCCATATCATATTCGTGTAAGTTACGTTTTTATTAATACATTTTTTAACTATATATTTTAAGTCACTAAAAGCTGTTTTTGGACTAAAACAAGTTTTAAAGTTATTAAATGAAAATAAATTAAACTGTATATTACTTGATTCATCTCTAGTTAGTCATCCAGCTATTAGTACTGTATTTGGTATAAAATTGAATTTACCTTCCAAAGATCGATGTCCAGTTTATTGTATTCCTAATTTATCAAACTCTTTGTCAAAAAAATTAAATTATTCTAGCATATCTGCTATAGGTTTTCTTACTCAAGATGAAGAATTATTTTCTAAATTGAAAAGTGTGTTAAAAGAAAGTGGAATAAAAATTAATTCAAAAACAGAAGTAATAACAAAAGAAGTAAAATCAAAAAAAGAAAGAAAAAAAGTATTTTAATTTTAACTAAATATTTGCAAAAACAAATTTATTAATAATTAAAAAAAAATAAAATAATAAAAATATACATGATTGTTGTTTTATATTCACTAGATTTAAATAAATACATTTTGTGAATATTTTATGTACATATGATGTCTAATACTTTTAAAAATTAGCTTATTGTACAACATAGTAAATTTCTCTTTTTCGTTTTTTCTTTTTTTGTAGTTGTTTTTTGATCTAAAGGCTCAATAGAACTGTTAATTTCATTAGAATTTTGTGATTTAAGACTAGCAGAAATAGAAGCAGACTTCAAACTTTCAACTTCATTAATAAAAATAGTATGTGCAATAGAATTAATTGATTTTACAACACCTGATCCGGTATAAGAAGAAACTTCAAAATATTCTGCGTGATGATTTTTTGCCCATTCAAGCCCTTCTTCTTCTGTAACACATCTATTAAGAATATTATCATTTTTTGTTGCAATAACAAATAATCTCGGTGCTGTAGTATTTCTTTTTTCAACTAAATGAAACCATTTATTAAGATTTTTAAAAGACCCTCTATTGGTAAGATCAAATACAAAAATTATATTTTTAATAAAATTAATGTAATTTACTATAGCTTCCTCACGATTTTTGCATATTAAAGGGTCCAAAATTAATAGTTCACATTTTTCATTCAAAATATTTCTAAAATTTATTATTAAATAACAATTATATACAATGTAAGAAAAAAAAAACAACTTACAAATAAGTTTTTATAAAAGGTACACCTAAATTATTTGTTACTTTAGTAGTAAATCCTTGACCATTATATCTTAATATTAAACTTGACTTTCCAACTCCTAAAAACAATAAAAAAATCCTATAACATTGGATCAATTTTTTTTTCCTACGAACCTGAATCTCCAAGAATGCAAATTTTAGATCTATTCAACTGTACTTCAGGCTTATCTTGTTTTAAACTCCAAAATTTAAAAGTTGTCTTACTAATTGAACTATTTTTACGAGATGTGTTAGTCGTCATTAAGAACTATTATATTCTATACGTTCTACAAAATAACACTTTATTATTTTTAACTTTTAAAAAAAAATATTACATGGAAAATAAACAGAGTCATTTAAAACTACTAATTATTAATATAATTTTAACTTTAAAAATTTATATCATAAAAATCTATTGAAAGACACTGTCCTGAGTTAGTAAACTAAAAGTAATAATTCATTTGAAATTATTTTATAAAATTCATTGAAATTCTTATCATAAATAAATTTTATACTTTTTTTTTTACAAAATCTTAGTTTTATGATAAGAGATAACTTGATAATAATAAAACAAAAATATAGAAGTGGAGAATAAAATCAAAGAAAATTATTTATACAATAGAGACGACGATTATCATAAATTTTTTACCACAATTTTTGTTTACAATAAATATTTTCTGAAAAGAAAACTACACATTTTTGTTAAAAAAAATTATAATGTTAAAAAAATAATCCTACTTAATAATTAAAATTAATTACATTAATGAAAAAATAGATCTTAAATGAGTTCATAAACAAAATAATCTATTTAAAAATAAGGTAATTTTTTTGATAAAAAAATGTTTAATTGAAAAAGTTAATTACTAAAAGTTAAAAATTTGTACTTAATTAAAGAAAGCAGCTTCAATTACTTGATTTTAGAGAATAAAAAAAGGTAAATCATATGTTGTTAATAAAATTAGATTACTTATATGGGTAATTTTTACTATAAAAGTTGTTTTTAATTTTTTTTTTAATAGTACAATTATCTTCGATTAATTTGATTGACATTTATTATAAGGTTATTTAATTATAGAAACTTAAGTATAACTTTGATAAATTACAATTAGTTATATGCAAATATATTGTAGTAAATAAAAATATATACCATGCAATCAGTCATGTGGCTTTTGTTAAAACATTAAAAATAACTACATTAATACGTATATAAAAATATATTACAAAAGTCTTCTATATTTTAATGAACTTTTGATAAAAAAAAGATATTATATAGTGATGGATTGATGTAAAATAAATAGTTTACCATTAAATAAAATAATAAAAATATTCATTTTCTTATGACGAAGAACTTTAAAAATAACACCAATATTCAGTTAATGAATTTAAAAATATTAAAGCATTTTGATTGTTGATTTTACCTTAGATACATATGTATGTTGTGAATGTAAGTAATTCGATGTAGTACAAAGATGATATAAATAAAAGTATAAGAATATTTTATACTACTTAATATATAAATATTCTAACTAGGTGTCTAGTAAAAAGTTAAAAACAACCTTTAATATATATTGAAACAAAAATTTTCAAAATATAATCTTATTAACTTGTCTTTGAAATGTCTTTATATGAGAAAAATTAATAATAATATTTAGTGATGAGAAATTCTAATATTTTGATACTCCTTTCAATTTACGATTACACTTTATCGTGACGAAAAAAAAAATAAATAAAAAAATATATAATTAGCATTAATCAATCAAATAAAATGTATATAATTGATTATACAATAAAATTAATGAATTACTTTAATAATAAAAAGAAAAACAAAAAAGTATATATTTTAAGAATTTTATGACAAACAGGTGGGTGATATAAGTTAACAAGAATAACAACTTTTATTACAAAAGTACAATTTGTAATAAATATTTAGCTAATGCATCAGGATAAACTAAAATTGATAATATTTCATAAATTATTTAAAGTGTACAAATATTAGTAAAATTAAAGTAATGTTAAAAGTTAAAATTAAAGTAAATAAATTTTTATCTTAAATTATAGCATAGGTATTTTATCTCAATTGAAAAAATTAAATCACAACCAAAGAATAGATATCAAATTATCTTAATATAGCTTAATATAGATATTAAAATAATTGATATAACAAAAAATTTTATTAAATTTTAATAATAAAAATATTTTAAAAGCATTTAGTAAAGATAAAAATATTATTTAAAGATATATTAAACTAACACATTTGTATAAAAATTACTTTTTATATAATTTTAGTGAATTGTGTCTAAGCATTGTTTATCATCAATTCTAACGAAACCAGGAAGACAATCACATTTAAATGAGCCTAATGTATTTATACATACTGTACCATGATTACAAGAATTATTTTGTTTTTCAGATAAATGACATTCATCAATATCAAAGCACTTTGTTCCATTTCCAAAAAAACCTTCTTTACATAAACATTTAGGTCCATGATCTTCATGAATACATATAGCATTTTGATCACAAGGATATTTTTCTTCTACATAATGTTCTCTTTCACACCAATTTTCTTTTTTACATTTAGGACAACATTCATTGGGTGGAGTTATTTGTTCCTCTTCATCGCAAGATAATAAAGGACAAGAAGTTGGATTTCTATAAAAATTAAATGATTAATGATGTTTAATCATTCATTTTTGTTTTTATTAACAAAAAAATGCTCAATTTATTAAACTACGTATTATTAATACAAAAAAAAATATCTATTAAATATATAAAATTACTTTTTGTAATTTATCTTTTAAAATATATATAACTTATTTATAGTAATTATCGTTTTAAAAAAGTATTATTTATACTTATAAATATTATTAAATAATATTTATTATTTAAAAAAAGTATATTTATTTTTAAAAAACTTACTTGAATTGACAATCCATTTTTCCTTCTTCACATTCACATCTAACACAACTTTTGGGCCAAAAAACTTCACCATTATGATAATTAATACCATTGTACCAACATTCTTTTCCACAAACAGGACAACATTTTCCTTCTAAAATTGTAGGATGTTTACAATCTAATTTTGGACAACCAATAGGTCCACAATGTAAATTTCCAGTAGTTGAACATTGGCATTCAGTACAATTTACTAAATCTTGATATTTTTCTCCAAAAGAAAGAACATGACCTCCAGCTGAAGAGCATCCTCTTTGATGAAGTTCAACTTTTTTAATTCTTTCTACTAAACCTTTAACTACATATCTAATATGACTAACTTCATTTTCTAGTAATTTTATTTTATTATTGCTATCTATATCATTATTACTAATTTCTTCTTCCTCATTATGTATCTCATCTTCCTCTTCATTGTCATTATTTTTAGTAAACAAAGATGTATCAAGATAAGGACATAATAATGAAACTGGTGTTCCATGGTCAATAGAAAATTCTCTTATTTTACCAGGGAATTTATTACTTTTATGTGCACTATGGCCAATATAAATTTTGATACCTTTTAATTTTTTTCTTATTAAATTAAAATCCTTCATAGCAAATATAATCTTACAATCATCAACAACCATCATTTTGTTATCTCTTATTGATAGCATTGGTTTATGCCAATCATCGGTAACCATATTCACAGGAAATTTAACTTCTCTGATATGAGAAGTATCTGTATCATCTTGATTATTATTTTTTGCATCAACTAACCATCGAACTTTCATTTCATTAGAAATTGAAGACAAATACCAATCAAATAATAGTTCTTGATGATCATATGGTTGATGATATATAGAAATTAATGTTCCTTCCATTTCTGAATCATTCCATATTTCAAATTGTATATCTACATCTCTTCTATAAATTACATCCCACATTTTATATCCCTAAAAAAAAGTAAATAAAAGTAATATAAGAACTATTTATATTAATAAAATTTACCTGTATTTTAGAAATGGCATAATGCCTTTTCCCATTTACTAAAGAAAAAAGAAATAAAAATAAAATAAAAAATTTCATTCTAAAATTTTATTAATGATTAATATAATACTTTTTTTTTAATATAAAATAATTTCTAAAATAAAAAGAAAATTGTAATTTTCAAGTTTTAAAGTTTTATCTAATGCGTTCTAACTTTAAATATATATTAACTTTTTCATTTCTTCTTTCTTGAACAGACATGGCAAATGAAATCTATTTATATTCTGTTCAAGTTATAATAGTAATCTAATTATTTGTTGAGTATTACAAACTTAAAAGATTCACTTTTTTTTTTTGATAAGTTTAACAATATATAATAAAGATATAATGAAAATATTTTGTAAAAATAAAAATGTTTTTATTAATAGAGAGGAAGAATTTTTATTGGAAAATGAAAAATTAAGATGTTAAAGTTTAAATAACAATTTGTTATAATTTTTTTAAAGTAAACAAAAAATTTTGTTAATAGTTTTATTTTTATAAAAATTATAAAAAAATTTTTTTTCCTTCAAATTAAGATAAAATAAATTATAAAAAAGATTTTTTAGATTCAAAATTAATAATTTTCAACAATAAGCATATTACATCAAAAATATATTTTTAAAAATTTTGTTGAATGGTAAAAAAATTATTCAACTAGACATCTTAAACAATTAACATATATATATATATCTTAAACTTCATTAGTTCAATTGAAAAGAGGCTGCCAAAACTTTTGGCACTATTATAATATCACTGCATAAATAACTCTATATCTTGGTTCTTCTTCTATACTTATTTATCAATCTTGAAAATTTTTGACAAATTTAATTTGCACAAATAAATAAATTAAAATATCGCGCAATAGTTTATAAAGTTTAAAAGCTAATAAAGATTTTATAAATATTTTTATTATATTAAGATATTTATATAATAATAATAATTTTATAAAAAAGAAATATTTTTCATACTAATTACTTTTTTTTTTACAATATAAGATATATAATATGGACAAATAAAAAAATTTTAATTTTAATGCAAAAAGATATATCAAAAAAAAATTTCCAAGAGTAAATGAACACATGTATTATTTATTGGATCCTTAAGCAAAGAGGATTACAAAATGAGAAAGAAGTTGTTGATGAAAAGTAGTAAGGAAAAAAAGACTTATTTTATGACTTTAATGTAATATTTTAAAAACTAAGGGATTATTGGTCTTGAAAAAACCGTCAAAAATATATCTTGTTTTACAATGACAAATGGATATGTAAACCTAATCCATCTCATAAATTTATATATCATTTTATGATAAAAATTACATAAAACTATGTGCTAAATATATATTTATATTTAAAAATAAAAATAAAAAAAAACTTTTGATGTTATTATTATTTCAAAACATTTTCAGCTTTTCTCTTAAAAAAAAAGAATAAATGTTAAGAAGTTTCTTTTAATTTGTATCCATTCACCAGTAAAAGATTAGACAAATTTTCTATCGAAATTTGTAATGCCTTTTTCAACATAATAACATTCTATTGAAGTTTAATCATCCATACAATATATTTACCAAATGTAGTTTCTTAACTTTAATACGGTATATAACCAAAGTGTTTTTTTCTCTATTTTTAATGTTTTAATGGTGTAATTTAGGTATACAAATATTTCATAAGTATCATTAGTTTAAATAATTTAAAAAGATAAGATATTCATTGTTATTTTGAAAGTTATTATTATACTATATTTTAAAAAAATACCAAAGTACTATGTTACTAATTTGTTGAAGATTTTAAGAAAAAAGAAGCTAATTAAAAAATCTTAATACAAAATGGTTTATTTATTTAAATACAAAAAGGTAAAAAGATAAAAAAATTTCTAAATTACACAATAATATTTAGCTACAGTTTCTGACTTCTTCATAAGTTAAATTTATAAATAAAATAAGACTCTTCTAGCTAGTATCATAAAAATAAAACTATAATCTCAAAGTTTATTGCTTTAAAAAAACAAATCAAATACTTGAAAATCTTGTAAATGTAAGAAAAATACATATAAAATAATTCTAAATCTACCTTATCTTTTTTTCATTAAATGTATAGAAACATCCTAACCATATTTATCAAATACCAGTTAAAGAAAAACTTTTCTTTAGAAACCAATCTCATACCAACTAAAAACTGTTATTTTATCTTAAAGTTAAATTGTTTTAATATTGAAATAATATTATAAGTATTACAAATCAAACAAATTCAAACCAACACTATATATCGTAAAAAAAAAACATAAATGGGATTCCAAAACTCTCTTATTAAAAGAAAGACCTATAATTTAATTTGATCATATTGATACATCTTTTATTATAAAAAACGTCTAAATACCTTCCAGCGTAATCTCTTATTGCCTATGAATGGAATAGATGGAGTTTTAGTGAATAACTATCTTACAAGAATACAACAAAATGGTAAATCTTAAAACGACTCATTAACATGATAGCTTCTATCTGCAAACCAATTATAGGAAAAATAAATTTTTGTTTGTCACAATGGCAGGTTAAATATAATCATTCATATTAACATTTAGCTATATCGTTAATAGTTTCTTTTCCCACTATTAAGGTAAATCCATCGATTGCTCTCCCTTTTTTATTATATTATTTTTATTTTAATATTATTATCTATTCCAGAAAGTGCATACTTTTGCAAAATATTTCTAAAAAGATGCTTCCACGTTCACCTCATGATATGTATGACGACTACCTTCTTCCGGACATAAATGGCCACTACTACTCTTCATATCACACAACTGCAGGGATGGATCAGTATATAGGACAACAGAATCACGATGATGGTTCCAGGCTTTACTCTGATTTTGATAATGTCTTTACTTCTTCTGATTATTATCGATATCAAGAACATAATAATGGTCAAATGACTGTTCAAATTAAAGAAGAACATATTGAGGATAACACTTCAACGAGCCATCCAAATTATTCAGATGGTTATGGTCCTGATTTACGTCATGAGTTGCTAGTATCGGATCTTCCTAATAACAATAATAACAGGATGTTACTTGAGGAAGTTGATGATATAAAAGAGGAAATTCTAGGACAATCATATTCTGTACCACAACAAATACCATCGCGTGGAGGAGCTTCAATGTGTAGGAGTGTCTCGTCATCTCCTGATTTTTCAGGTAAAAGGAAGCAACCTAGAAGGAAGAATAATAAAGATGTTGAATTGGCTAGGAATAATAATATCCCGGCGACTCCAACACAAATAGCAGAATTTTCTTATGAACAATTGAAGAGTTTTATTGCTAAATACGAATTTAGTGATGAACAAATTTCATTAATCAAGGCAATACGAAGAAGAGGTATGTTATAATGTTTTTTTTTACCAATTATAATTTTATCTCCCTATTTTAGGTAGAAACAAAAAGTCTGTTGCCTTGTATCGTCAAAAAAAAGGATCACAAATGAAATTTTAGGTTATTGTTTTGTTATTGTTATAAATATTAGATTAATATATATCATATAGATTTTAATAAAATTATTTTCTTTTATATTATGGTTTATTGATTTGAAAACAAGAATATTTCCAGTTATATAATACATTGAATTATCTGTTTTCAATACTTCTTTCACGGATTGCCTTATAAAGTATAAAACAGATAAGATTATTTTGAAAAATAAAAGCCTAGTGAATCTTGCTATTTATCCATAATAATTTATTAAAGAGTATATGGGACTAAACGCAAGCAAAAGATGGATGTTTTTATTAATAATTGTGATTAAAAATCTTTAGAAAAAATAAGTTAAAAGTAGTTTGTTTTAAAAAAAAAACTTTTAAGGATGTTTAACATACCTACAAGCGACTCTTAAAGCTCGTGATCAATTTGAAAAATATTTGAGTTTGTGTAATTATAACTTTATTTACAAACCTTTTATTGATATAGCGATAATTATTCTATTAATAAAGTTATATAAACATCATTGTATATTTTTTCTATTTTTTTTAAAAATGTTTTTACATCCAAAAATAAATTTTTAATAACTTAAACTATAGTTCATATGTCAATATTATAAACATTGTAAATTTAAAATACATTATGATATATTGTAACACTAAGCAAAAAGTAACATTGAAATAAAGGTCTCTATAAATTTAATAAAACTTTTATGTTTTTTTTATTTATTTCCTTATATATGATTTACATGACTTATTTGTAATCATAAAAATAATATTGTTGGGATTTTTTTCTATTGCAAAAAAGTATAATCAATTTATCATAATAATTCTTTAATGTTTTCAAAAAATTTTTTAATATAAATTGATGGCAATATAATAAAAAAAATATCATTAACTGAAATAATATTAATAAAAAAAAAAATTTTAAGTATTTATCTTATTTCCCATATATTATTGTAATACACAAACAATTGTCTTGAAAGGAATTGGAAATATATTTATATGGGAAACTTTTAAACTATACTATTATTTTATTGGCAAAAGTTTCTACAAGTTATAAGAGAATTGTTTAATTTTTTTTCACAAAATACTTTGAAATAAACTATTTTATATATAAATTTTTTAATTGTTATATTTAATATTAAGCATTTTTTTAATGTTTTTATCTTTTCTTCGTTTTGCATCATTCTCAAAAAAATCAGGAATCCTCTTACATGATAAAATACGTTTATCAATTAAAGCAGGTAATGGAAGTAATGGTTTAGCTAGGTATAATGGAATAGGAGGAAATGGAGGAGACGTTATATTTATTCCAAAACCCTCTTTAACATTTCCATTATTTTTAAAAAAGTTTAGTGATGGTGATCATACTATTAAAGGTGAAAATGGTATTAGTAGTACAGTTACAAATTTAATTGGTAAACATGGAAATAATAAAGTAAGCAAATGTAGAATTAATTATTTTATTATTATGTTAGATTTTAGAAGTACCTATGGGTGTTGATTGTGTAAATGAAGCAAACCAAATATTGGTAGCACGTTGTAATAAACCAAATCAAAAATATTTAATAGCAAAAGGTGGATGGGGTGGTTGTGCAGCAAATAATTATCAAGGCAGAAAGGGAGAAAGACTTTTGATAACATTACATTTAAAAGTTAAAGCAAATGTTGGCTTTCTAGGATTACCAAATGCTGGTAAAAGTACATTATTAAAAGCACTGTTACCAAAGAAAGAAATTAAAATTGCTCCCTATCCTTTTACAACATTGAAGCCACAAGTATGTCACTATAAATATTCAACTGAAAACGCATATGATTTTCCATTTTCTTTAACATTTGCCGACTTACCTGGTTTAATTGAGGGAGCTCACGTTAATAAAGGAAAAGGATATGAATTTTTAAAACATTTAGAATATAGTGATATTATTGCAATGATTGTTGATATATCTGGTTTTTCTTTATCTAATAATTCTGGTAATGTTTATCGAAATCCATTAGAATGTATATCCATTTTAAATCGAGAAGTAGAAATGTATAATAAAAAATTATTAAATAAACCTATTATCCTTGTGTTAAATAAAATTGATCTTGAGGAAGGTGATAAAATTGCTGATGATATCATTGATGCTATCAATAAAAATGAATTGTTTCAAAAAGTTCCAAAAGATATTCGCCCTAATAATCCTATCACTTTTCAATCAATTGTCAAAATAAGTGCTAAAGAAGGTAGACTTAATGATTTTCAAACAATTACAAGGAAAATATATGATGAGAAATATCCTTTAAGAACATTGAATGATATACAATTTCCAGAATCGAATGAAGAATCAGTTAAAATAATATAATATTTTAGTGTAAATAAAAGAGGGATTTAATATATTGTTACATAACAATTTTTTATTTGATTATTTTTGTTTTAATTGTTATAAAAAAAAAGAATATAATAAAGTAATAAAAATACTAAAAATTTAAAAATAATTAACGTTAATTGAGATCAAAATATATTTATTATTAAAACTAAAATGTTTTTATAAGAATGACAAACAATTATTACAGAAATTATGTATAAAAATTTATAAAATTTTTTTGTTCATATTAGTATACCATACAATTGAAAAGATCCAAATACATATTTTTTAAATTAATTCATCCATTTTACGCAATTAGGTGCGCCACACATACAAGGAATCTTATCTTCGCAGTCTTCCAATTCAAATTGATAATTATATGTTAACTCTTCATGCATTTGTATTGGTCTACAACTTATTATTACAATCTTTTTTTCTCCATTATATTCAATAATTGACGTTTTACAATTAGAATCACAAGAATGATTAATATATCTTGCTAAACCACCTTTTTCTGTTCCATCAACTATTGTATCATCATCTGCTCTAAACATATAAACTCCTTTTCCTCTAGCAAGATAATAACGTTCACGAACATTTCCAACTTCACTACGAATTATTTCTCCTTTGTATTCAATTATCATTGTATTCATATCAATATTTCTTTTAGCAAATAATCCTAAACCAGCAATTGTTGATTTTGACAAATAAACTGTATCTTTCCAATCTTTTTCCATTTTTTTAAATTGAGTAAAAATATGACTAACTGAACCAGGATCACATTTATATTTTCCATCACCTATCATATCATCAGTTAAACCGGATGCTCTTAAAGCTCTTATTGTTGAATCACTCATACCTGGATAAAGTAGAGATATTCTATTTCTACTACTATTTCTTTTGGCATTATCTAGTGTTTTAACTTTACATGGAGATCCCATAAAATGTGATTTAATAGTATTTGATGTTTTTATAGGTTTTTTATAATTATTAATATCTTCACACTTTGCACAACCAGTAGGATTTTCAGGTAATGGCATTTTAAGTAATTGTTTTTTATCATACTTAAAATAGTATGATAATATTTGATCAACACCTGGTAATGATTCAATTATTTTAACAATATATGGTTCTGGTAAACCAAATAAACTTTCTCCTTTAATAGAATTTCCAAATAATTTTAATAATTTACTTGAAGTACGATCTCTAATTTTTTGAATATTTGCCATTATTTCTTTAAATGCTTCTGAACAACTAAAAGATTCCCATTTTTTGTTATCACTAGTTCTAGTCACAGTGAATACAGGTAGTCTGTCTTTTTCAATAATTTCTAAATCATACATTTGACAGACTCCTATATCAGTGTCACTCCAAAAAAAACGACTAACTTTATATCCAATAGGATATATAAAATCTTTTGTATAACAATTTTTAAAATTATCATGATGTAGTTCACCCGAAGATCTAAATATCATACTACCTATTCTTAATATTAATGTTCTAGAATGCCATTTTTGTTGAAAAAGTGTTGTTAACCAATAATTTTCATCTTTTTCTATATATATTTTCCTGAGAACTTGTAAATTATTAACAATATCTATTGGTGGATTAGTGTGATTTGAGCATTGAATTGTTTTATCTTTTACCAAAAATGCTTTAACTTTTATTGCACAAGGCAAATGATAAAAATTATTACATTCAGTTTTATAACAGAGTAATGAAGCTCCAACATTACCACAAACACAACATTCATTATTTTGTGCATCATTTAAACATTTATCAACATTTTTTAAACATCCTGTTGGAGTTTCATATACTCCAGAACTCCATAAAGCACAATTAACATGTACCCAAACAGAGGGAAATATATTAATAAGTCTTCCTAATGTACATTGTTCTCCATCTCCAATAAAGAAACAGAAAGCACAATATCTTGTATCAGATACATTATTATATTCATTAGTAAAATATTTCTTTTGAATTTTTTTAAATTTATTTTGAAGTTCAGAGGATGGTCTTACAAATGTATCAAGATGTTCTTTTGTTACCATTTTCCATATTTGACCTCTCCATTTAAAATCAAAATCTTGATCTACATTAGAATATGGATGTGTAAATAATGGAATATCTGTAACTCTTAAAATATGTTCTCTTATAGGAATAGTTACAAATGCTTTTTCTGCTACTGAAAAACTTGATGTTGAATTAATTGATGTTTCTGTGACAGAGGAAGAAGAAGATTTACAATTTATTTCTTGTTTAGTAGAACATTCAAAATTATTTGATTGTTCTTTTATTGATGTTAATTCATTTTCTATTTTTATTTGTTGTTTATTATTAGAATTTTTCATTTCTTCTTTTGTTAATGTTGTAACAAAAACTTCTGTACAACTATCACGAAGAATAGCATAAGTATCCTTATCAATGTATTTTGCTAATTTTTCTAATTGCGGAGTTCTAAGAGAAATAGCATTTGAAAGAAGTGCTTTTACATAACAACCAATACTACAATAATGTATATCTGGATCAGGAAATGCTGTACGTAAACCAATATCTAATAAAAATGGATCCATAGCTATTTTATTAAAACTTTTTCTACAATTACTACAAGAATCCAAAACACATTGTTCTTTTGGTTTTTCTCTTATTGGTAATGGAAGGATTTGTTCTTGTGATTGATAACCATTAACAATTTGTTGTGAATGATAATGATGAGTTTGTTTTTGTCGATTTCTAATATCTTCTATACTATTTTGTTGAATATTAACACGATTATCAAATTGAAGTGGTTTGATTGTAAAAGTAAATGGATCTTCATTTCTAACTTTTAATATTTCTTTTAATTTATGCATAACATTTCTAACATTTTCAATAGAATCTTGTTCCATTTCTATTACAACATCCATTTTAGCATTTGGATTTATTCTATAATTATTAATTCTTGGATCTATTCTATTTCCATATAAAGGAGGATATGGAAGTTTCCAATTTTTTGCATCTGATTGTTGATGATTATTAATATGATAACTACTATCATTATATTGAGATCTAGCTTTTTCTTGTGCTGCTATTGCTTTTTTATTTGCTTCTTCAACTTTTTTAAATTCTATTTCTTTTTCTTCAATTTTTTCATTAGCTATGCGTTGTGCTCGACTAACTATTTTTTCAATTACTTTTTCATAATCATATTCATTTTTTACAGTATTAAGATGTTCATCTATACCTTTGATTTTGAGGCATCCAAAATTATCTTGACCTTCAAAATAATCTTCACTTTCTTTGAATTCAGTAATACCATATCTATAAGTAAAATGCCAACTATAATGTGGTTCTGGTTGTGATGCATCTTTAGATAATGGTTCTATATTATTTAAAGCATCTTTAATTTTTAAAATTAATGAATCACCTTCTGCTACTTTATTTAATTCATTTAACATTGTATTAGCAGCTAATGTTTTTTTGTTTGGAGCTCTTTTTCTTTTAGCTTTAACGAATTCTTCTATTTCTTCATATATTGGTGGTCTTTCTTTTTCTTCAATCCTCCATATCATTTCATCAATAGTGCAAAAAATATCACGCTCCAGTGATGTTTCTAATGAATCAAATAATATTCCACCTAATGCTAAACTACGTCTATAAACAAATGGAACTTTTCTTTTTCTTATCCTTTTTGTCATTACAGGTTCTTCCTCAACTGGAGACTCAGAAAGTAAAGTATTTTTTGTATCAAAAGGTCCCTTATTTGGAGTTAATTTTCCATGAAGAAGCATTTTATCTATACCATTTTTATGTTCAAATAATTTTATTGAATTTTCAATATTTTTTGTATCTTTTTTTGCTGCATCCAAATAAGATTGTTTTTCAGAAATTTGGCTTACAAGAACTTCCATTTGTTTTCTTTCTTTCAATGCAATTTCTTCAACAACGGCATGCTCATTAACTTCTTTAGCACTTTTGACATGTGATCTAATCTTAGCACCTAAATTTTTCTTTGCTCTTTTTAGTTTTGCTACTTCCTGATCTAATTTGTTTTGATTTATTTTTGCACAATTAAGTGAATTTGTAAGATCCTCATACTCCTTTGCAACTGATGGTGTTAAGTATTGTAAAATTGGATTTATAGCTAATTGAACATCTATTTGTGGACTAGTTATATCAGGTTTTAAAGTATTAAAACCATTGGAATTAATAGTTGAATTATTTATTTCCATTTCTATTCCAGGTGTCAATGGAACTTTAAAACCTTTTCCTTTGCTATTTTGTCCCCCTCCAACAGTAGAAGCACGTGGTTTGGCTAATTTTGTACGATTTTCTCGAGCTTTTGCTACCCATATACCCCGAGTTTCCTGATCTAATGCTCTCCAAAGACGATGAATTTGTTTTGAACGATCACTCCATTTTGGATGCTCAACTATCAAGTTTGGAAAATTAATATTACAATATAATACAGCAGCTTTAGTTGCTTTATCACCCAATGGTTCATCGTCTTCCCAGTCTTTCATTTGATTACTAACTTTATTTGGTTGATTAGGTTTTCCAATATTTAATATATTAGAATTTCCTAAAAAATCATTTGAAGGAGGATTAATTTTATTTTCAGTATTTTGAAAAGATGTATAACTATCTTCCATTTGTGTCGTTGCAATAGAGTCAGTATTTGATATTTCATCATCTGTATTAAAATCATCATCAAACTCCTCACCATCATCTCCAAATAATTCAGCAAAGTCAATATTTTCAACATTTGTAAAATCTGCATCATTAATCCATTGACCTACTTCTAAAGCTTCATTCTGATCTTGACGTAATTTTTCAGATGATTCCTCACCAAGCTTACTGCAATCTTTATCACAAATATTTTCTATGTTAATTTTTTCTATTTCTTGAAATTCAATTTCAGGAAATTCCATTTCTAAAATATTTTTTGAATCAACACTTTTACATCCAAAAAATGCTTCTTGTATTTGTGGAGTATAAATATCTTCCATTGCAGGCCTTCTAGGTCTTCTTGGTTTTCTTTGTTTTTTCTTCTCACCATCATTAATATCAGAGGATAAATTTTTTATTTCCGTACTATTATTTTTTAAATCATCAATATCTTCTTCCATTTTATCAACAGATAATTGTACAGATTTTCCTTTAACTAATCTTGGAAAGAAACCACCAACACCTATTTTACCCCCTCGTTTTCCTGATCCAATAGAATATTGTTGTCTAAGTATTGACTTTGATGATACAATTGGAGAGTGCATACTTTTAAGACCATTTATAACAGAAGTTATACCATTATTAACATTATTAATATTATTAATATGATCGTTTTCATCAATCATATGATTACTATCATCATTCATTGTCATTGGATCAAAAATTGTTGGTCCAGTAATAATAGAAATTTGATCTGAATTAGACATACTGCTTACACATCGAAAATTATCTTTATTTGAAGAGTTTATATTTTGTGCTTGAATAACAGAATTACTTAAAGCAACTAATTTTTGTGTTGATTTTCCATTTAACATAACATTATCAACACATACAATATTTGCTATATCTTCTTTTTGTTTTGGAATGCAAATAGAACACCTGAATAAATTTTCTGCAGCTGTTTCTAGTTGAATTTCTGTTATTAAATCTTCACATTTACCATGAACCCATCTAGAACATTTACAACATTGAATTATAATTTCATTTTCTTCATATAATTGATTACATTTAGGACACTTTCTTAATGAATAACATATTTCACAAAGTGACTCCATTTTAGATAAATCATAAATTGATGAAACAGTTTTTAGGCATCGTGAACATTTGGCACAATCATTACAACGCCAAGATCCTTTTGGTATTGATGTTAATGGTGGTGTCAAACAATAAATATGGTAAGAAACATCACAACCATCACATAGAAGTAAATTTGGTTCATCCTCTCCTTTACCACAACCTTCACACACGGTACAATCTAGACAACGCCATCCTTTATCAATTATTGTATCTCCTAACTTATCATGAATAGTTACACAATACGTATGATAAGATTGAGCACATGTACAACAAGTTATCATAAATCCTTCTTGATCTTTTCCAATAGATCCACAAATAAGACATAATGGTTTTGTACATATATATTGATCACTGGAATCAAAAATAATCATTGTTCGTAAATATTCATGTTCATCAGAAGATCGACCAGATAATAAGGAATGTTTAGAATTTGATTCAGCAGGATCAGGAACCGTATTCAATGAAGTAGGGGTATGAGATACACTTTGCCTTGTATTATTTTCTAATGCCATAGCAGCTATTTGGGCTTTGCTTCTTCTTCCACGTGTAGACCTTCCTGGAATTTTGGCACCTCTTGTACTAATCTTATCACATTTCAAAGCACCACGTCCATTTTTTTTACCTCTAATTGGTTTTGATGTTTGAATAGCTAAATCTTCTAATGAATTATTTGAATTTGAAGTGGTAAGTGTAGTATTTGAAATTCTATTACCAACAATTATACTTCCTCCACGACCACGTTTCCCTCTAGTACTATTTGTTGATCCTTTTTTTCTTCCTCTTTTTGCAGGAGCACTAGTTATTGGTTTATTTTTTATTTCTTCATTGTCACTAGAAGCATTAGATATCAATGTTTCATTAAAAAAAGATGGACTTTCTCTAGCAGAATTAGATCCTGTAGTATAAGTACCAGTTGTTGGAGAAGACATTGAAGAAAAAATTTCAGGATCTAGATTATCAGAAAACAAATTGGAATGTGTCGACATTTCTCTTAATGTTACAGAATTTTTATAATTTGTTGAAGGTAAAGTTAAAGAAGAGGTATAATTTAAGCTAGTTCCTACTTCTAATGGTTCATAAAAATCATTAATTAATTGAGCATTTAAATTATCTTGGCAATTCATACATTTATAGCTTAAATTAGAATCCGAAAATGGATCGACTGTTGAATCACAATCAAAATGTACTGATCTAAAAATAAATTTTATTAAAAAAGTATTAAAAAATATTATTGCTTTTTCACAGTATATTAAAAACAAAGCAATCATTTTATGGCATTCTCAAGATAAGTGTATACGTTTTATAAAGATGCTTAATAATAAGCTTACCTATGGCAAATAGTGCATACATGGGCAGCTTCACCTTTAATTACAATATTCTCGCACTGAATACACGTTTTATTAGCAGCTTTTAAAGTAGTTTTCCTTAATTGTGCTCGTTCACTTCTACGAATAGGTATTGTAGAGTTGATATCAAGATTTAAGGATGAACTTGGTGAATCATTCGATGATTCTTCAAAGTCAAAGTTCATCTGATGTTATAATAATTCTAAAAAATAAATTTTTTATAACAAACAAATTTTTAACTTTATTTTTATGAGAAAAATAAACAAAATATTGATATAATATATTAATTTTTAAAAATATATAATTATACTTGGACAATTTAAAAGAAAATATTGATAAATATATTTAACTTATGTAAATGAGTTTCTTTATTATATAATAAAAAGTTATTTTAAAATTTTTCAAAGAAATACCATAAAATTAAAAATTTTATATTATTATGGTTATCATTATATTTTAGTTAAAATTTTAAAACTTAGAAATAATTTATTGTAGTTATAAAAAAAAATTACTATTTAAAAATTATTTAATAAATAAATTAGTTTTTAATAAAAAGTTATTAAAAACTAAATTCTCATCATAAAATAAAACAAACAGCATTTTAAATCTACAGAAATTAAAATTTTAAATATTATACAATAGTCCTATAATATATGATTGTCCATGATTATTTAATTAAAGTACGGCAATTTACTTTTTTTTTTGTAGGAAACAGAAAAAAGCAAGCAATCATTAATATAGAAAATAAAGTATAGAATATTAGTTTTAAAAGTATCTATTATATGTCAATTCAAATTAATTATTGGTTTTATCGTTGATTTATTTTTATTATTACAATCATAAAATAGAATAAATATAAAAAAATATATATATATAAATAACAAAGTGTTTAGTACACACTTTACTCTATATCAAAACCAATTATTTAATGAAATTTCGAATACCACAAAATGATAAAAACCATTTAAAAAAAAATAATTCTTTATTATATTAAAAATAATTAATTACAATTTGATATTATTAGATAAATATAATAATAATTAAAGTGTAATCAAGATATTAGTAAATCTAAAATGGGTATAAACTTTTATATCTCAATACACAACAATCCTAGTACCTACTAACAATACAAATGAAATTGATTGTAGTATGCTTCTATCAGTAGTGGAAAAATGCCTTGGTCCTGAACCGAAAATTGCCAGCTTCGTTGTTGTCAAGTTTGCTATATTTATAAATGTATCACAACTGATAAAAGACCTACTCGCTATACAGTGGTACAAGCGGGTGTAGTATAATTAAAAGCAATTAAAAATTTGAAAAAAGTTTATATAGTACATTTAGTATTCTTACATATCTTCAATGATATATCCTATAGTTTATGGCACACATTAGTAGAAAAATTTATTGGTTAAGAAAATTAAAACTAGTTTAAAGGTAATTATTATTAAAAAAAATAATTTATATTGCAATTAAAATAATCATAAGTAAATTTCTTCTTTTTCTGTTTTTGTTTTGAGAAATACATTTTTTAAAGCTGCTTCAAAATCTTTCATTTTTACAATTTTACGAAGGTTACGTAGTGCTAACATTCCAGCTTCACTACATAAAGATTTGATCTCAGCACCACTCATATTTTTTTCTTTTGATAATAATTTTTCAAAGTCTACATCTTTGTCTAAATTCATTAAACTTGTATGTATTTTAAAAATACGTAATTTTGATTTTTGATCTGGTTTAGGTAATTCTATTTTTCTATCTATTCTTCCTGGTCTTATTAATGCAGAATCAAGTGATTCTATTCTATTAGTAGCCATTATTATTTTTACTTCTCCACGATCATCAAAACCATCCAATTGATTAAGAAGTTCTAACATTGTACGTTGAATTTCTTTTTCCCCTTTACATGATGTATCAAAACGTTTTGTACCAATAGCATCAATTTCATCTAAAAATAAAATACATGGAGAATATTGTTTAGCCATTTCAAAAAGATATCTAATTTGTTTTGGACCTTCACCAGAAGTTTTTCGTACAAGATCACTACCACATGCTCTTAAAAATGTTGCATTTGTAGAGTTAGCAACAGCTTTAGCTAATAATGTTTTTCCTGTACCAGGTGGACCATATAATATAACACCTTTAGGACAACTTATTCCCATTTGACTATATAATTCTAAATGAGTTAAAGGAAATTCTACTGCTTCTCTTAATTCAACTATTTGTTGATCTAATCCAGCAATATCACTAAAAGTTTCTTTTGGTTTTTTAGTTACTTTGTAAGTGTTAATAGTTTCATCATCATTATTTCTTAATACACCAACAACTGCTACTGGTACATTTTTTGAAGTACCACCTGCTTTGACAAGAACTGTAGAATTAATTCTTAATAAAGATTTATCAACAATTGATAATATTGGTACATAAAATTCTCTTTTTGAGTGTGCCATTGAAACAATAGCATGTTTTTCATCTTCAAAAAGTTCTAGTATTTTACCAATTCCTACAACTTTTCCTCGAAGTTTATTAATTGTTTTTTTATCTTCAATAATATTTTTATCAATTTTTTGATTTTTAGATGTTATTTTAACATAATCTATCTCCATTTTTAAATAATCATAAACCCGTTGCATACGTTTCAATCTTAAATAACAACATTTTTTTGGATGAACTTTAGGAATTTTTGCTAAAATATCTTCTGATTTATCTATAGGAAGGATTTTTCTTGAAACTTTATTTGAAGCGTGTTTAGGAACATCAATATGTGTAGGGGCTTGTAAATTTTTATTTGGAACATTGCCCATTACAAAAAAAAAATAATAATTTAATAAATAAATTGGAATATATAAAAAAATTTATTAATAATAAATTTTAATATTAAAAAGAAAAAATGAATAACTTTTTATTTAGTAAGATAACGGAATGTGGCAAAAGATATTATTATTAGAAAAATTGTTAGTGATATCCAAAATGAAACTCTACAAAAAAATATATTAGTATTAAATTTAAAAAAAGATAAACATACATAAACCAAGTTTCAAATCTCAAACAACACATAAAAGGGTTTTCTTCACAGCATGACCAATAATGAAAGATACTTCCAGTTCCACATATTTCTCCAACACCTACATTGCTACCTAAAGCACCTTGAAATGTTGGAAGATAATTATTTCTAAATCCTAATAAATTTCCATTTCCTGGACATGAATAGACAGAAGGGGTTCCCTCAATTGAAATATTAAAATATAATATGATTAATATTATAAAAAAAGCAATCATTTTACTATAACAATTTCTTTTTTTAATAATTAATAGAAAATAGATAAAAATATAGATAACTGAAAATGATCAATTTAGTAAAAGTATATTTTCATTTTGTATTGAATTATTTAATGTAGATGTATTATATTATTAAAAAGTAAAGGTAATGAAGTATAACACAGTTTGTTTCATAAAAGTAATCATCCAGTTTTCAATTTCTATTGTATTTATCTCTTTAAATCAGGAATTAAATATATACGTAATCAAAGTTTAACTGCATACAGTACAATTAAAAGAATATTTTTACTGTAAAATTATTACATCATATCAAAAATAAATCTAGTAATAATTTTATATTTATAGTTGTTAAAATTATCCTATTTTTTTTTGTATAATAAATGTTTTAATATATTGCTATTATTATTAATTGAGTATAGAAATTTTAATAATTTTATATATCAGTCTATTTATTTTATAAAAAAAAATAGCAACAAATATATTATATATTATTAGGTTAAAAAATATTATTATACAATAATACTGTTAAAAAGTTTAATTTTTTTAAAAAATATTATTTTAAAATATCAATCATTATTCAAAATAATTATTTTCAAATGAATGATAAACTAAAAATTGTAATTAATTTGAAAATTATATTACATTATACTTATTGAGATTTATAAAAAAGTTTTATTATTATTTTTATTTTTTAATAATATTATTTTATTTTACTAAAGTTATTACTAACTTTTATATCAACAATTATGTATGCTGGATATATTTCTAAGTGGTTCCAAAAAATATATCAAAAAAAAAAATTATAAATAGTTGATTAAATTTTTTACTAAATCAACATAAAAAGTTATGTCATTGATAAAAAATAGATACATAAAAGAAGGTATTAATTTTTTATCCAAATATATTTTAAGTCAGAAACAATATTTTTAGTGATATATCATGCTATACAAAAAAAGATTATTTTAATTCAAAAATATTACATCTGTAATTTATTTTCACTCTTAAATTAAAAATAAAATAGTATTATATTTTTATTTATAAAAATATTAAGAAAAATTTTAATTAATTATAATTTATTTATGGCAAGAGTTAAAAACTATTTTAAAAATTTTTTTTATTTTTTATTAGTTTCCATTTATAATATCTTCATTTTCATCAATATCTTCATCTGTTGCCTCTGTAGCAACAACATTATATACAAGATTTTGCATTGCTCTTCCTAACTCGTCACATGTACCAATTAAAGCTTCCATTCTATTTTTATGTAAACCATTATCACAAGACTCCTCATCATCTGTTGTTAATGCATTCATATCACGACATTCATATAGATTTTGATGACTATCTAATGCAGGTGAAGATAATAATTGTGGTTCACTTGATTTTCTAGTAGATATCATTTTACGAATACGTTCTAATTGAGTTTCTAATTGTTTATTTTGTTCTTCTAATACTTTACTTCTTTGTTCAAGTCGATGTTTATGTAATCTTAATGTTCTAGCTTCCTCAATCAAAGCCTGTTCATCACTAATATTTTGAGGTTCAACATTTTGTAAACTTGCATGTTGATTCATATTTTGAGAAAGTAATTGACTACCTTGTGTTATAACACTTCCAGATCTTTTCATATGATTAACATAACCATCATAACTTCCTTTAGATTGATGAAGTGGAACTATTGGTGGTAAACTTCCATTAGATAAATTTTTATCACTTCGTTTAGACGATTCATATCTTCCAAAAGTATTATATTGTTTATGACCTGATCCATATATTCCTTTACCAAGTTGACTAATATTAGGTGTACTTCGAAGATTAGATACTTGTCGTTTCTTTTCAAGTTCTCTTTTTAATTCAATATTTTCTAATTGAAGTTTATGAAGAACTTGATCAAGTTCTTCTTTATGCATTTGATCGACTTGATTAATTAATTGAATTGGACTTTTTACATCTTCACTCTTTCTTTCATTATCTCTTTTCCAATTTAATACAACTGAATCATCCATTCCAATGTATTCATTACCATTTTCATTACTATTTAAATTTTTTTCTTCAATATTACATTCTATTCCACTACTAGAATCATCATTTTTTGATAATTTTTGAGCAAAGCTATACATACGATGATGAATATTTTCAGTTATAGGATTGTTAGGAACAACTTGTCTATTTTCAATAGGTTTACCTTCATCAACAGTATTAACTGGAAGATAGCCAACTTTTGGTTTTAATCCTCTAATTTTATTTCTCATCATAAAGCCAAAATCTCTTACATCATCTCCAGATGTAGTTGGAACGCAATATTCTTGCATAGGATGAACCAATTTATGATTTTTAGCTGTTCTTTGAGAAAAGAAGCAATTTTGACACATATCAAAATTAAAACAATGTAAACATCGATATCGTAAACCAATTATTGGAAACATTTTACATACATTACATTTTGCCTGATGTTTTGCATATTCTGCAGATGCCAATCGATGCATTACTGGTAACCAAACAAGTGATTGAGGTTCTTTTTTTAACCATTGTAAAAAATTATCAATATTTAATGTATGAGGAAATTTATTATGTTCAAAACAACTACGAACTGATGGTTCAATATTACTACCACCAAATGCTGCAGCTTCACCAAGATATTTTGGAATATGTATTAAATCATAAAATAATACAGCTAGCCTTTTTGGTTCTACACCATTTGGTGTAGCAATAAGAGAAAATAAATATTTATATTTATCCTCTAATGATGCTTTACAAAAGACTATTAATATAATTTTAAATGATATCAATCTCATAAATCCATCTCTACAACCATCAAAGATATTTAACATTAAATTTATTGTTAAGTCAACAGCCATTGGTACATTTCTAATTTTTTCTGGATGAGTTTTAGCAAGTTCTTCAAATATTATTACTAAAGATGTTACCATTTGTTCAACTCCACATGCTTCTCCAATATCAGTTGATGTAATTTTTGCAAATGCTTTGTCAAGTTGTTTCATATCAATTAAATCTAAACATAATCTTTTTTGAAGAGCTCTTAATTTCATAGCTGTTCTATAAGCTGAAAATTTTACTTGATTAAAAGTTTGAACTTGTTCCATAATATCAACCATTACTGGATGATCCCATTGTGTTACTTCAGTATCATGATTAATATAATATGGTAATTGATTACATTTACTAATTGCTCTTTGCCATGGTGATTGACAAGATTCTATTAAGAAATGTTCAGAACTTGGTCCAAAATCTTCAAATGCTCTTTCTAAAGCAGCTTGTCTAATAGAAATTTCACGTTTTAACAATGCATATCTATAATTAATATATTATAAAAATATTTAATTTATAATAACTAACCTTTCATTAACAGCATTAATTTGAGATCTTAAACTTGATGTCATAACAATGTCTGAAGCTTGAATTCTTCCTCCAGCGTCATTCATATCATCAATATGAATAGAAGCTTCTTGTATTTGCCTTTTTAAAATTCCATTATCAATTAATCCATCTTTTAATTGTTCAAGTCTTAATTCATGAACAGGTTTTCTTTTTTTTATTTCTGCTTCAATTTCACTTATAGCTAATAAACTTTCAGCTATTGCTCTATCTAAAGATTGCATCTCTAAATGAGCTTCTTCCACAACTTTTCCCCATTCGTTACATTTATTTTTTAAATTTTTCCAATCTGTTTTTAGTCTTTCACAATCAGCCAAAATTTTAAGCCCAATTCTTCTTTCTTCTCTTTCAGTAATTTCAGTTTTATCATCAATTGTGTCATTATTATTATCTAAAACCGATTTGGTATACAAATTAGGACGTAAATTATGTTGCATTAGGAAGGAATAAGCTAATTCAATAGTATCAGTAACTTTCATTTCTCTTCCTTCAATTTCCTTATTAATATTTTTAACAACATCATTTTGTTTGATAACTAAGGCTAACTCTCCTCCTATTGGTTGTTCTTTATTTAAAATTACATTTTTTTCTTCTATCCAATATAATAAATCTGACAAATTGTTTGTCAACTTTTCACTTTCTTCTTGTGCTGCTTCTAATCGTTCTCTAAAAAAAAATAATTAATTTATAAATAAATAATAAATTTATAAATAAATAATAAATTTATATATAAGTTAAAAACATACTTAATAATAGAATGATGTTTTATCAATTTTTGCCATCTTTCATCGAAATCTTCTAACTTTTCACGTAATGATATTTTTTCTTTTTCATCATCAAGAGATCCTATTATTTTAAAACCTATTTGACGGAGAGAAGAAATCACTTCTTGATTTCCTTGTATACCAATATCACATTCATTTTGTTTTTTTAATAGTTCTTTCCTTTTTACACAACTTTTTAATCCTTGACTACTTTCTGTTTCAACATACAAAATTCCTATTTTTTCTTCATTTTCATTTAACCATTTTTCAAATGATTCCAATGCTGCTTGAAAGTCATTTCTAGATCTTATACTAGATTCTAAAACAGCTTTTCGTACTCGGATATTATCATTAAATTTATTCCATTTAGTGTTTAATTTACTTATAATATGAGATAAATTATGCCCATCATCAATTTTATAATTGTCAAGTAAATCATCACTCATTTTGTTAACTTTTTTCATCTTTTGTTTATATTCTTTTAATTGATCCATTAACATATTGACAGCTCGTAGCTGTTCTTTTAATGCAATGTCACTTAACTCATTAACATTTGAAGAATTATTTAATAAATCATTTCCTTCCATTAACCATGCTTCAATATCACTTCTAACTATATCCCAACATCTAGAACTATCTATCATTTCTTTTAATTGAGCTTTCCTTCTTTGGCATTGCCCAGTAATTCTATTTATATCTCCTTGACAAATTTCGGCTTTCTCTTTTATTTCTTGTTCAGTAGATGTATCAAATATTCTAAGTGATTCAAGTTGTCTAACTTTCAATTCATCAATCAAATTTTGAATCTTATCAATTAAATCTTTTTGTTTCATTTGATCAGTTATATCTACAGTTATAGAAGCATCTCTTTCTGTTTCATTTATCCAATGTCTAATATTCATTATTGTATCCAACATAGCTAATTCTCTAACATTAAATTTAGGTTTAGATGCTTCTTTACTTTCATTTGTTTGTGAAGAATAAAATGATTCAGTCATTGGTAATTCAATAATATCTTGTACTGGAGGTATTGTTGTTTTATCATTATCAGTAGTGTCATTTTGTGAAATTTTAACATTAGAATGAATAGATTTATTTTCATCAACTTCACTTATAGCACTCAGAAGTTGATGATGATAAAAGTCATCATCATTTTCAATTGAATCATCTTTATCTTGAATGTGTAAATGAACAAAAGAATTCAAATTTTCAGTAGTCATATTATATTGTAATTGTAAATCATCAAAATTATTATTTGTTATATTTACCATTGTCGTATCATTTAATTTTTTTTTAACATTGTTCCATTTATTCTCTAATATTTTTAATTTTGGATAAATAACTTCTTCATTTTCCTTTTGATATTTTAAAAATTCATGTATATTAGGAGTATATATTTTAGCTGTTTCAGCATTTTCTAAATTTTTTTTGACAATATCAAGCCAACTTTTGACTTCTTCATATTTAGTTGAATATTCACGACATTCAACATATAAAGTTTCTAATTGAGTTAAGGATGCTCGAAAATCTAACCTTAAATCAGTTATTTTTGTTCCTATATTTGAAACATCTCTTCTCATTTTATGTTTAATATCATTATCAATACAATCTAATGCTACAAAACGATTTTTAAGGTTTTCTAAATTATGAAAAGTAGTTATCTTTTCATCATACTCATTAGATCGTTGTTCAATTTTATTTTTAACATTTA
The DNA here is from genome assembly GCA_029582065.1 of Strongyloides stercoralis. NCBI lineage: Eukaryota > Metazoa > Nematoda > Chromadorea > Rhabditida > Strongyloididae > Strongyloides > Strongyloides stercoralis. The sequence goes on along the minus strand of CM055866.1, from coordinate 11,821,715 downwards.
AAATATCTTCTTCATCTAAAGGATTAGGCATAATTGATAAATATGATTTACATTCTTCACACCAAAATTCCAATGTTTCAAGAATACCAAAAAGTTTACTTTCATCTGACAATCGATTTTCTAATTTTCCTCTTTTTTTCTTTATAATTTCTTCACTAGTAAGGAAGTTTTGTTTTAACTTTTCTAATTGTGATTTAATATTTTGTTTGTCTTTTTCACTAAGTTGATCTAAAATTGGATTAATCTTATTTTCACATTGTCTTAATAAAACAGCACTTTTTGCTAAAGCACTATCACATTCATTTTGTTCTTCTTCTAATTCATTTAAATCTGGTGTAATTTCTCTTTCATCACTACATTTAACAACTCTTAATAAGTGATTAGTTATAACATTTTCTGTTTGCCCTAATAAACTTTTTAATGAAAGTAATATTGCTGATCTTTCTGCAATATGCCTTTTTCTTTTTTCAAGTCTGAGTTTTAAATTTTTTATTCTTTTCATTGCTTCAGCAGATTCAGACATACGCATTGTCATTTGATTTGCTTCTACAAATCCTTCACTTTCTCCAAGTTTAGTTGCAATAGTTTGTAATTTCATAGCTTTTTCTTCTAAACCATCATAAGGTAAAACTTCCGGCTCATTAAAATAATCTTCAATGTTATCAAGATTACTATATAATTTATTGATATTTCCATCTGGTGAAAGATGACTTGATAAATGAATACTTTCATCATCATCCTCACTTTCACAAACATCCATATGAAGAGACATTCCAAGAGAATTTTCTTCTTTTATACTTTTATCACTTTTTTCTAAAGATGGTTCTTTATTTTTTATTTCAAAATTAATAAAATTATTTATTTGTTCTCCAATATTAAAAATATCTTGTTTAATACTTTGAATTCTTCTCTCCTCTGCGATTCTATCCTCATTACCAGGAAGATTTTTTTGCATCTTAAACCATTGTGTATTCATATCTTCAATTTTTTTAACAAATTGATTTAATTTTTCTTGTGTTTCTTTTGCATTATTAATATTATCTATTTCATTATTTTTTAATTCTTCAACATCTTCACTTAATTTTTTTATTTCTGTTTCATAAGCATTCCAATCATTCATCATATTATTAAGATTTTTTTCATTTTTTTCTAATATTTCTTTTATATTACTACTTATCTCAACAACATTATCTAATTTATCTAATGCATCATGAACATCAAGTTCTGATCTTCCATTTTCAGCTAATTCTCTACCTTCATTTAAAACTTCATTAACAGTAGGATTCCATTTATCTAACCATTGATTAAAAATATTAATTCTTTCTTTCCAATCAACAAAATCTTTAATAGGATATTTTTGAAAATCCAAACTTTCTTCAGCTTGCTTAAATACTTCATTTAATTTTGAAACTTTTTCTTGGAATGTCATTGTTTCAATATTATCATTACCAAAATTAAATTCTGTATCGTTTTCAATTAATTTTGGTGTTTCTAAATATTCCATAACAGTACTTATAATACCTTCTTCAGAACTATCGCTATTACAACGTAAAATTTTTGAAGGAACTGGTGAATCTTCAATATTAATTTGTTTTTCTAAACTATTCCATTTATTGTTAATTTCATTCATTTCTAATAAAAGTTTTTCCGATAATTCAGGTTTAACATGCATCAAAAAAGTAACTTTATCATTGTATAAATTTTTTAATTCTCTTTGATTAAATAATGCTTTCCTAAGATCAATTCCTTCAATATCATTTAATGAATTCAAAAATGAATCTAATTCATCTTTATATTTTGTAACACATTCTAATAAAGTATCCCAATTATCTGTATCCATTTTTTCTTGTTCAAAACATTCAGCATCAAACAATTTCTGTATATTTCCATATTTTTCAAGAATATCATCAAAATCAATATTACTTTTAAAGCCATTTTCTATTATTAGACAATTAAATTCATCAATTTTATCAATACTTTTTTTTGCCTCTATCAATAAATTTTTTAATTCATCAGCTGTATAAGATAAAACAGGATTTTCAGCATCTTTTAATATTTTATTTACTGTTTCTTTTTCAAAATCTATTTTTTCAAGATATTCTTTGCATTTAATTAATTTATGTTCAGCCATTTCACATCTTTCAATATGATTTTTGCAACAATTTCTAGCATAATCAAATTTGTGTTCTAATCCTTCTGCTTCATCTTTACTTAAAGTTTCACAATCAATAAAATTTTGTTTTTTATTATTTAATTCTACAAGTTCTTTTTCAATTTCTTGAAGTTCAATTACTAATTGTTGACAATGATTTAAATTATACTCCATATCATTAACACTACAGCATGTCAAATCATCTACAGTATTTTCAATATCACTAAGCCTTCTTAAAATACGATTAACTGAATTGTTAAACATAACAGGTTTTTTAAATTCTTCAAATTTTGTTTTTAATTCATTTAATTGGCTAGTAGAATGTTCCAGAAGTATACGTAATCTATCATTAGACTGGAATTGACTTTTACTTTTTTCAATAAATGTATCAAGATCTTTCAAAAACTTTTGATTATCTTCAAATTCTTTTGTTATTTGCTAAAAAAAAAGTAATTATAATTAAAATAAAACAAAAAATATACATAAAATGTTAAAAAAGCATGCAAAGTTAAAAAAAAAATTATAAAAAAAAAACGTACTTCAATAAGATTTCCATCAATCATACTGCCCTGAAAATATTAAAAAAATTTAAGGATAATTTAAATGCTAAAAGCTTGGAGCAGATACAAACAAAAAAAATTGTATAAAAAAACTTACTTTGTACTCATGTGGAACATCGGTAGCATACACATCTTCAGAAACCCGTTTACTAAGGATATAACCAACATTTGTACACCAATTTTGAAATTTACACAAATCACTTTCAAATTTATCACAAGTATTTACAGCTGATTGAAGTGTATTAATTCTTCTATTTGCTGAAGCAACAATAGCTTCCTTGTGAACAATAAATTTTTCAACTTCATTTTTTAATGAACAACTTTCAGATGGAATAACAGAATTTAATTGTTTAGAAACTTTTTCTATTTTTTCTAAAAGATGTTCCAATTCATCTAAAAATTCAGACAATTCTTCTGCATCAGAAGCATCCGAACTTGCATTCATACATTTTTCTAGTTTTTCCACTAATTCTTTTAAATTTTTAAATTCAGTTTCACAAATTTTTCTTTGTTCTTTAATAAGACAATTCAAATGTTCATCAATTTCTAAATCAAGAACATTCCAATTTTCTTTTATATTTTTAATCATATCATTTATAGTATTAGATAATTCTTCTTTTTTAGAATTATTTGTACGTGAAATTTTAAAATTAATATCATTAAGAAGTTTAATAATTTCATCTTTGACTTGACTTTCACTAGTTATTTTATCTCGTAACAATTTAAATTGTTTTTCTAATACACTTAATGATTCATTACTTTTTTTCAAATTATCTAATTCACATTTTAATTCATTACTTTTTTCTAGTGATTTTTCATATTTATAATTAATTTGTTGAGTTTTACTAATATTCTCTATAATAATATGTTTTTTAGAATTACCATTCTTTACTAATTTATCAATTCGATCACAAAGTTCATTATTATCACTATTTCTTTTTTTTGTTTCTAACATTTCTGTTATTAATCTTTCAACTTTATTCAATTCATCATTCAAAAATTCTGTATTTCCAGGAAAAATATCTCCAACTTTTAAATTTTGTTCCATCTTATTAAACCATTCATCTAAAGTAGCTTTACTTTCATTTTGTTGATATTTTTGAATGCTAGTTAATATAGATATCATTCGATGTTGAAGTTTTTTGACTTTTTCGCTATTAGGTAAAGTTTTTTGTAAATAAACTAAATTTTTTTCCTGTGAATCTAGTTGATCGGCAATTTTTTTCAATCTATATATTCGTTGATCTGGTTCAGTTATTTTAGTAATTTCACTAAGTATATTTTCAATTTTTGTTAACCAATCATTTAAATTACTAGCTATTTGTGCACTTTTTTCTAAATCAATATTTTTTTCAGTTAAATTTTCTAGACATTCAGAAATTTTTTTAACTATTGAACCCCATTTTTTCATAAAATTATCAAAAACATCATTTACAATTTGTAAATTTTCTTTTGATAAACATCCTTCTTCAATATCTATAAGTTTATTTTGTAATTTTTCAACTTTTACCTCAGCAACTTTTATTTCATTTAACTTTTTTTGACAAACTTGTATCATTATAGGAAGAGTTTCAGGTGTTAAATTCATTGTAAAAGTTCTTTGCCAATCATATAAAGGTTGAATATCATCATTTAATTCACCAACCATATGAACAAAATCATCTACAATGTTCATTTCTGATTTTGGTGATTCATCTTCTTGTTTTTGTACTTTTTCTTTAGATGAAGGGGATGTTGTAATACAATAAGACATTTCCATTGAAGGAAATTGAATTGTTGTACCTAAATTACTATCTAACAATTTTTTTTCATTATCTGAACTTAATGATTGTAAATATAATTCTCCAGTTTTTCCACTTTTAATTAACGCTTGACTATATTCTTCTAAACGGGTCACAATGTTATCCCATCTTGATGTTATTAAATCAAGATCTTTTTTAATTTTATTTGCTTCTGAAATATTTGTCTTATCATACTTACTTACTAATTCCATACATAATTGTGATAATTTAACGAAGTTTGAGTGTTCTTCTTCCAAATCAGTTTCTATTTTTTGTAATAACTCAAGTTGTTGCTTAATATCTTCATTCGTTTCAAGAATATCAGTTGACTTAAGAAAGCCTAACTCAACTTCTTTATTAGTTAACCATTTACCTAATCCTTCAAGTTCCTCTCTATATTGAATTTGTAATTCAACAAGACCGTCTAAGGCATTTGCACGATTTTCTGCCCACTCACATATAGCAATCCATCTTTGGCCAACTTCATGTAACCTTTTTTCTAGAATATCATATTTTGCTTCATCTGACACATCATTTTCAACATCAATAACTGCAACAAAAGTAGATAATTTTTCAATATTACTCTGTTGAATACTAATCATTTCTTGAACATCTTCATGATCTTTAATTTGTTTTTCAATTTCATCAATATCACTAGCAATGACTTGCCTTTTTTTAATTATATTTTCCATATCATCAAGCCATATTGAAATATTATTTAATTGTTTCAATTGAAGATTATTTAAATTTGACTGTAATTCTGTTTGCCTTTCCATTGCTTTTTCACGAACAGTCTCCCATCTTTGATTGACAATTAATAATTGTGATATAACTGCTGTACATTGTTCTTCTTCTAATTTTTGACTTAAATGTTGACCTCTAGCTAATACTTTACCAACAGAATCTTGAGATTGTGTTAAAGATAACATAAATTGTTCATGTTGTTTAAATTGTTCTTTTAATTTTTCAACATCAATTGTTGAGACATGACCCATATTATTAAGTTCTTCTTCTGCTTCTAATAACCAAGCTAAAACTTGTTCCAGACAAGATTCATAATCTTTTAATTGTTCCTCATATTTTTTCATTCTTCTTTTACTAATACTTTTTTGTGATGATGAAGAAGATTTTCTGGAACGAATAGTTTGTTCATGTTGTAGCTCTGGAGTTTCTTTATTAATAAAATTAGATGATTGTTGATTTTCAGATGATAATTGATTAATTTGTTCTTGATGCATTTGTTGTTGTTCCTCATTAGTCATCTGAATATTTTGATTAAAATTTTGAAGTGCTTTAGCAGTTTCAGGTGAGATCATTTTAATGTCATTATTTTTTAAATCAGATGATTTTTTTGTTATTTTTTCATTTGAATCATGTGATGTTTCTTTTACTAAACATAAATAAAGAGTCATTAAATAAAGTACAACACTTCTATTATCTAGATATTCTGAATGAAAGTCTTTTGTTGTCAATAAATTTGGTACATTTAATTTATATTTTGCTATATTAATTGCATTTTCTATTCTTTCATCACCTTTCATATTACGAATTTTATCCATATCTATTAACGTTGGATCATAACTTGCTATTAAAGCATTTAATGCCATTCCATCTCTCCAGCTTGAAGTGAAATCAGTTATTGTTATTTCATCATATTGAGAACAAGCTTCTAAACACCAATCTTTTATTGCTTCGCTTAACTTTAATTCTTTCATTCCGGGTGGAGCAAATTGTTTCCAATATACTTGTATAATTTGCCAAAACATACTAGATACAGTTTTTGGGATTCCTTCAATAACTTCAGTTATAGAAATTTGATAAATTTTATCTTCCTCATCTGGTATTAATGTTGTAAATACATTATCAATATCTTGGTGTTTGTTATTTGATAAAGGAATACTTTTTCCAGATATATACTCTCCAAGTTTTATTAAAAATTTATTATCTCCTATATCTTTAAAATTTTCTACATTACTACCATCAATAATCCAACTACACCATTTAGCAAAAACTTGTTCTTGAATTTCATAACGTTCATCTAATTAAAAAAAAAAATAAATAAATAATAATAATAATTTTTTAATTATTACTTACTTTTGTCAACTTTTTTTTCTTTTTTATCATCTTTTTTTGACTTACTAGAACCTGAGGCTCCACCAGAAAATAACATTGTGAATTAAAGTAACAGAAATAATAATGATAAAATAAATTTACAAAGAATAAAAATAAAATTGAAGGTTACTAAAAAGATTAATAGAAGGTTAATTGTAAATGTAAAAGACTTTTTACAATTTTACAAGATGTATATAATAATAATATTTATTACAATTAAAAAAAAAAACTTTTACAAACCATAATAACCTTTACAAATTATATTAAAGAATTAAACTAAAACCAGATATTTTTTTTTCTTTAAATCAAAAGTACATATAACAGAAAAATTAAAAAAATAGAAAATATTCTTTAATATTTACTAAAGATATATTTGTTTTAATCAAAAAAAATATTAATACAAAGTATAGATTAAAGTTAAAATTTTAAAAATATATAAAAAGTTAAATAGTAATAAATGTTTTTATAAAAATTGACCTATTTGAAGCGGGATATAATAATCTTGAAGACATATAAAACAAACAAGCCAAATACGCATTCTCAAGATCGATGAAAATAGGAATTATGAAGTGATTAGAAAAGATTTATTATAAGTATATTACAAATATAATGAGCATTGTTACTATAAAATTAAATAATGCAAACAATTTAGAAAAAGCGTACCCTCATTTTATCCCAGTCAAACTTTAAAAAAGAAAGAGAAGGTGGCATTAAATATTATATGACGGCACCTTAATCAACTATTTATCAATTCTCTTTCTGTTTATTTTTATTAGATCTAGAAGAAAAGAAATTATTTTATTCTTACTATTCTTATATCTTCTTCACCCAAACTATCATATTATCTTTAAGGAGAGTAGTTAGAAAAAGAAGAAAGCGCCGTCCATCACATTTTGGAAGATGAATAGTAAGAAGATTGCGTTAAATTTTAAAAGATAAATAGTTAAATAATACATGGTGATTTCTTTTTTATTTTATTTTAATTTAATTTGTTATTATAAGTAGGTAGAGTAAAATATTTAGGTAAACATTAAAATAATATATTTATCTTCAACAAAAAGTATAATCAATGATATACAGTAAAGAACAAAAACATGAAATTTATGTTTGAAGATGTGACTTAACAATTTTCACACTTTTGCATTTATAATGAAGAAAAGTTAGATGATTGATTTTATGTATAATATTATACAACATCGTTAATATTGAAAGTTAAATATAAGTATAATTGATGTGATGATAAAGTGATATTGTATAAAATAACATAAAAGTATAATAATATTACAAAATAAAAACAAAAAAAAATAAATAAATAATTCATTTATTTTAAAAGATAAATAAACTTAATATTATTAAAAACATTTTATGTTAACAAAATAAAATTGATTAGAAATTAATGCACTATCTAGAAACTTATTCATGTAAAGTGTTTTTAAAAAAAAACTACTAAAATTTATTTTTTTTTCTTCGTAATTAATCTTTGAAAAAAAAATTACCAATCATTCTTAGTATAAAAAGTAAAATTATTCTAAGTAAGATAACTTTAATGTTCTCTTTACCTGCCTATGCAACTTCCTATCTAGTACTATAATATGTATTCTAAAAAGCTTTTAACTTGTTTGTATATGTTTTAAGACTCTTAAAATATTAGTAATGTACAAATTTATTATTTATTTGAAAAAAAAAAAACAATGAGATAATTTTAAAATTAAAAACTATAATAAACACGATAAGTTATTTTAATGTTATTATATGATATTTTTAATTTATATTGGTTTAATTTTAAAATGAAGAGAAATTATAGATAAAACTAAACATTTCAAATCTTGAGTTAAATAGTAAAAAACTCTTAATCCATCTGCATCATCGCAATCATTTACCTCTTGAATGGCACCAATTTTGGAAGTTTGAAAAGAAATATGTTCACCATTATAAAGAATTTCAAGTTCTTGAGTTCCAACATTACTTGCTTCCGGCCAATGTTCATCTGATTCTTTAAGAATCTCAGAATCGTCTATTATACGTTTCAATTCATCAAGAACAATCTTATTGACACCACACTCTTTTCTGATAATTGTATCATTTTTATAGTTAGAATTATTACAATAACGTAACCGACCATTCCCATTAAATTCAAATTCTAAAAATTCATGTCCAAATTTTCCTTTATGTCCAACATAGTAGCGTAAATAAAAATCATTACTAGAATTTTCCATATTCACAATAAAATGTTTATAGTAAAATTACTGTTTTATATAAATCTTAAAAAAAATGCAGATGTATTGGAATAAAGTTCCCTTTAAAAGACATTTTTAGAATAAAAACAACAAAACTTTTTTTGTGGATCATTAATTAAGTTTTTAATTAATAATTTAAAAACAAGACATTTTTATAAAATAAATGTCATAATAAATAATATTTAAAACAACGTTTTTATTAATTAAATTTTTAAAAACATGTGTACTTATATATTGATACTTTTCATTGCCATTCAAAATTATAAAAGATTATTATTTTTTTGTTACAACATTTATTTATTTTTCCAAATTACATTATTTTGTACATTTTTTTTTAAATTTATATTTTTTTAATGTTATTACTATGTATAGTTTATTTAGTTTTTAAAAATAATACAAATAATGCATCTTTAATAATAAAGAAAAACATTATTAAAGAAATAAAATCATTAACTAAATTTATCAATTCCAAATGATATTCTACCTTATATTTTATTTCAAATAACTCGTTTTTAACAAAAAAAAACCCAAACAACAATATTGAAAAATAATAAGTAATAATTAAAAAAAATAAAATAATTGCCGCATATGTATACATGTTAGCAGTCATTATTATATGTTATTTATATAATCTATTAGATCAAATTTTATTCATATAAATACTATGCTTATTGTACAAAATATTAATGTTTACTCATGTTAGTGTTATAAAACATTAGGAACTTTTAAAAAAATAAGTTTTCAATCATGTTTTCTTTTTAAGCTAGTAGGTTTTACAAAAATATTCTTCATACCAGCAGCATGTTTTGTTGTGAACTTTTCATTAAAACCTGTTTTTGCTGCCCATGCTCCTTGATGATCGGTAGTATCTTCAGCTGTCAAATGTGTCCATTTACTTCTAGAAGATTTACCAAAATTTTTTACTTGCATTACTTTAGGAAGAACAGATTTGTCAAAATTATCATCTAAAGTTGTTTCAGTAAAATCTCGACTAAGGATTTCATCATTTTTATCAAGGAAAAATGCACCTCTGTGAAAATATTTTTGTAAAAATTTGAGTTTTCCTTTTTGTTGCTTATTTGTTATAATTTTTGGATTTATTTCAAAGTACTTATCACGTTCTTCTTCAGTCATATTACGTAATTTTTCAATTTCTTCTTGTTCATGAGCATATCTAAAAAAAAATAGTAACAATTAAAAAAAATTTAAACATACAATTCTCGTTCTTCTCTATCTCTTTTAAGCCGATTCATTTCCCGTATTTTCCATAATTCATAAGCAATTTCATCGTCATCATCATCTGTAACTATTTCAGTAAGATCTAAGACATCAGCTAATTTTTTCACTTCTTCAGCCTCTTTTTCTGCTTTCAATGTCATTTCAAGTAGTGAAACACTTTGTTGTTTTCGTGCTTCTTTTCTTTTTTCTTCTTCTATTTCTGCTTTCACTTCAGCTTCTTTTTCTTTTTGAATTTCTATTAATGTTACACGATCTTTCCTAGGAACAAAAACAGGTTTCAAGCGCGGAACGTTATCCTCTTCTTCTTCTGATTCCTCCTCACTACTTTCTTCTTCAATACTTTCATCTTCTGATTGATTATCATTATCAATTTCATCGTTATCATCTTTTAACTTCTGAGATTTTAATAAAGCTCTTCGTCTTTTAACATTATCTTCATCATCATCCAGTTCTAGCTCATCATTACAATATATATTTTCCATTTCATCTACTTCATCTTTTTGATGTTTCGACTTTAGTCTCATCCTCCTTCTTTCCATTTCCTCTTCATTTTCAGATGACTCAGAATCTGACTGATGTTGGGCTTTACTAGAATGTTTCTCATTACTTTCTGGCTCAATAACATTTCTAGAACTTTTAGTAACAATTTTTTCAAAGTCATCTTTATTTATAATTTCAATACTATCATCTGATTCGCTATCACTACAAGCTGGAGCCTTCCCTGCTACATACCTTTGGACTTTCACTTTTTTCATTGTAACTTGTCCTTTTTCATTTTTAACAGGAACAGCAGCTACATTTGTAGTTATTTTTGATATTCTGGAGGAAACTGTTTTATTTAATGAATTCATTCTAGAAATAAATTAAATTATTACAGCCAAATTACTGTTTAGAAAGCATCATTTAACTTTTTCCTTGGAGAAATGATACTCGTTGTTTCCCTTTGAAATAGGTATTTATTTATTTTTAAAAATAAGGTGTATAATTTTTGTTATTGAATGTATTTTATTAAATAAATATTTTGTAAACTTATTTTATAAGTCATTCAGTTTAATATATACATTTTTTTCTCTGTTTTAAATAATTATTTAGTGAATAAAAAAAAACAACCATATTTTTTGTCCATAAAAACACTTTATTTTAGTATTAATTATATTCCATAAGCACAAATAAGTATTAATATACTAAGTAGGGTAGTTTAAAAAACACCATATCTTAGTGCAATATAAAAATTAAAGAAGTATCAATTACTAATTTAACCAGTTAATAATTTATTGTTCGGATTTTTTTTTTTAATTTGTTCAGAAAATCTTTCAAAAGAATCTTTAAATGCTATAATTTGTAATTCACGTGGCGTAAGAGTATAGTTATCTTCTGCACTTTTTTCCAAGTTTGAATAATTACTTAATGTCTCATTGAAATGTAGTGTACTGATAGGTTTCTTCTTTTTTGTGTTATCATACATTGAGAAACAGTTTGCAAACTGAACATTTAAAAGAGGATTTAATGTTGCAACGTGACTTGTATAATCATAAATACAACATTTACTTTCTAGATTATGAAGCAAAGTATCAATTGCACGTATAATTTCCAATCTTCTACTTTTTGACCAATGTCTTCCACGAAAAGCAACTTTCTCGTAATCAGCATTAAAAGGCATACAAAAAAGAGATCTTTGATTAATTGTAGCAGAAGCATTTTGTGAAGTTGTAGAAAATTCAATGTTTGGTAGACATTTATAAAATATATCTTTTCCAAATTTAACAATACTTTTACCAACGGGAATAAATTGAATGTCTAATCTTTGATGTGTAATAATATGATGGTATTGCTGATATTGTTGACGTTTTAAGATATCTGTATATCTATCATTTGATACAATAACTCCTCCAAAACGTTTTGCAGCATGAAGAACATACAAATCATCATAATTTAAAAATGCTGGTCGTCCACGATGAGAAGCACGAGCTGGAGTAAATGTAATAATGTCAAATTTTTTCAATTCTAGCAATAAATGTGAATCAGCAATGAATGGATTGTCATTATTTAAATATATAACAGGCATAAAAATCATTACATCGATATCACGAATCAAAAAATATCTGATAGCTGCAAGGAGACCAGCGCAATTAAAATACCTAAATATTACTAATATTTATTAATTCAGAGTAAAAAAACCTACTCTCTTTGTGGTCCACATGATCCACGAGCAATATTACAACCATCTAAAACAACAATTCTTGGCAAAGCCTCTGCACACGGAGGTTTAAATATGTATTCATTTTGAACAATACGCTGAAGTTTTTTTTGAACCTGCTTATTGTACAATTCTTTTAACACAGCAGGAGTGTTATTCATTTTACAATTAAAATAAATAATGATAATGATTAATCAAAAATTTTTTTTTGTATTTTTAGTAATCATGTTAAATAAATTTTGAATGTTAATGATATAAACTTATTAGATTCTTAGTTATCTTCTTTTTTTTAATTAAGCAATATTCTAAAATTAAATTTATTTCAATTTTTTTGTTAAACATTTATGACTATACAGTTTGATTGTAAGAGCTAAAATTATCTATAAAAGTAAATTTTATAATGTATTCTAACTATTATCACTAAATTAAATATAGAGGTTATTTAAAAAAAAATATTTTCATTCAAAATTCAAAAATTACTTAAAGATGAAGTTTATGTCTTTTCTCCAGCATATGCTTATTTTTTACCTTAGAATAACTTTCTGATTTTGAGAGACAATTATAATAATTTATTTTTTATTGTGGTTTTATTAAATACAAATTGTAGTTAATTTGTGGCGAAGTATTTCTTATAACTTTAGAAATATTTTTAAATATGCTTTTGAACATGTTTTTTATTAGTAAAATTTTCTAACAAATTTGTTTTTATTACATCAATTTTATTGGAAGTATACAAATTATACTTTATACTTACATTAAGTTTTATACCTAACAAGTTAATATTATCCCACGTTTTTCTTAAATAGAAGTGGCGCAAATTTTTTGTTTTTAAACAAAAGAATAAATATATTGCGAAATTGTTTTATTTACTCAATTATACGCGTATAGTGTTTTGTATAAAATAAGTTGAAAAAAAATAGTTTTGTATACGATGGTATGTTTTTACAAATTTATTTATTTTTAAAAGTTAGTCTAGGACGTTCCTGAATATGATAAAGAAAATAATAAAAAGTTACTTAATATGTCCAATTGTGATGTGAATTTGAAATATCCAAATGATGTTACACTACTTGATGAAGAAGATAAGGAAAATCAAGACCAGGAAATAGATTTTTTTCCTAGCCAAAATGATGCAAATACTCAAGTTTATTCCGACGAACAAAAGTCAAATTTTGACTGTAAGGATGATATTATATCAAAAAGTTTTACTGTACTTGATAAATATTCTGATTTACTTAACTTAAAATTAGATAATAAATATGAGGAAGCAAATTATTCAACAACATGTGGAGACAGGTTGATTATAGATTATATTGAACTTGAAAATTTTAAATCATATTATGGTGTTAATAAAATGGGACCATTTGGAAATGTAAGTTTTTAAATATTATTTTTAATATGTTAAAGAATTTTTCATGTATTGTGGGACCGAATGGTAGTGGTAAAAGTAATATTTTTGATTGCATGTTATTTGTTTTTGATTACAATGTCAAAAAGTTTCGAACCAAGAAGTTGTCAGATCTTATACATAGGTCTTCTAATGAAACATGTAATTTTGCAAGAGTATCTATTTATTTTAAAAGAGTTGGCAAAATAGATGGAAAAACGTTTGATATCGAGAAATCATCATTTTGTGTTACAAGAAAAGTTACAGATAACAATAAAAGCTTGTTTTTTTTTAATAACACAAAAATTAGTCGTGATGATTTGAAACAAATACTGAAAAATCATGGTCTTGGATTAGATCATGATAGATTTTTGATTTTACAAGGTGAGGTCGAAAGTATATCATTGTTAAAAGCTAAAGCAGAAAATGAAGACGAAGATTGTATGTTAAGTTTAATGGATGATATTATTGGGACAAATAGATATAAGGTGCCTCTTGAAAAGGTTAAAAATGGAATTTTAGAATTACAATCTAAAGTTGCAGTAATAAATGGTAAATTGAAAGAATCAGAAAAATTTAGAAATTTATTGGAAGAGAAGGCAAGAGATAGTATTGAACAAAATCGTATTATGAATGGAATTACTGACTTAAAATACCAAAAATTTCTAATTTTGGAGTCAAAATGTGACAAAAAATGCGATGAAATTAAAGAAAAGTTATGCGAAAATGAAAATCTAATTAAAATGAAGGAGGAAGAAGTCTGCGAGTTAGAAAACAGTCTGAAGGTTATTGATAATGAACGAGATGAGGCTAAAATACGATATAACGAATGCCGAACGAAATATGATGAAATCAAATCTTCTCTTATTTCTAATAATGTGCGTTTAGAAGAGATTAAAGGAAATCATTTAAGATTTGAGGAACGCCTTAGATTAAAAGAGGAGAGGAATGACGCTTTACACCGTGAAATTAAAAAATTAGAAAGAGCACCACAAGATATTTTAAAAGAAAAGGAGTTGAAAGAAAAGGAATTGGAAGACATTTTAAAACTTGAAGGGGAGTTACGTAGTAAAAAGGAGGAAGCTGAGCGTTTATTTGAAAAGGAAAGATTACACTACGCTTCAGAATACGATTCAAAACAAGACAATGTACTTAATTTAAAGAATCAAATTAGTGGTTATAAAAATGAGAAAGAAAAACTTGAGTTTAAGTTATCTCAAATAAGTAGTGGAAAAAACAATATTATGAAAGAGATTGAAAGTCTCGAAAATTTTATAGCAGACTTGAATTCATCAAATAAATCTAACTTAGAAAAGAAAAATTCAATACAAGAGAATATAAATGCAATTGAGGATAAACTTTTAAATTTAAGAGACAGGTATGGTAATATTTATAAAATTTATAACTTTATTTTAGCTCTAAAAAGTACCAGGCTGAGATAAAAGAACATGAAGCAATGATTTTAAATGAATCACAAGAATGTGAGGTTTTTAAACAAAAATATAATTCACTAAATGAAAATGAGAGCTTTTTACCTTTATCAGAAACTTACAAATTTCTTATTAATCTAAATTATGCGGGTTTTAAAGGACGGTTGGGAGATTTGGTAACAATTGATAGAAAGTATGATGTTGCGTTATCAACATTAGGTGGGAGATCGTTGGATATGTTTGTTGTTGAAACTGTAAAAGATGGTCAATATTTAATGGAACAGTTACGAGTTAATCGAAAAGGGAGAGCGGCTTTTATGTGTATTGAAGAGATGGACAAAAAATGTAGTAATAGCTTTGGAAAAACAAATAATTTTGATGGTGCAATCAGAGCATTTGACTTATTGGAAAACGTTCCTTCTGAAATAAGATCTTGTTTTTATTTTGTCTTTAGAGAATCATTAGTGGTTGAAAATTTAGATAATGTTAATTATTTAAAAAAAAAGTATGGTGGATATATTCCAAAAATTGTAACATTAGACGGAAGCATATTTGAATCTACAGGAAAAATAACGGGAGGTGGTAAACCTATTTCCGGTTTAATTGGAAAAAAAAATTATACTAATTCTAAGGTAGATGATAATTTAAAATTTGAAATAAAGGAGAAATTTGATAAATTAAATCAAAATCTTAGAGTTTTAAAGATGCGAAACTCTCAACTCTTAGAAGAAAAACATAAGATTGATGTAGATATTAAAAGAAACATTTCATTTATTGAGGAATTAAAGAAACAAATGTATTTTATTAGTGAAACTATAAACAATGGAAACCAATGTTTAAAAATAAAAAAAAATTCTTTAGAAGAATTGAAACATCAATTGTTAAATGTTACAGTTGATGAAGATGCATATAATCGTATTGTTAAAGAGATTAAACAAATTGAAAATAAAATTATAACTACGGAGGAAACCCTTGAAGTAAAAATGGAAGAATTCAATGTAGTAAAAAATAATGTAGATACTCTTTACAATGAGTTGGTTGAGGAACATGCTACTAATTTCAATAACTGTCTTACCAGTAAAGAACATTGTCAAAATTCTATAAATCAACTACAAAAAAAGTTTACTTTTTTATCAAAACAGTATAAAATTAAAGTTAATGAACAGGAGAGTAATGAAAATGAAATACAAGAATTAACTTTTAAAATTACTTCTCTCCAGGAGGAAGAGGAACAAATTTTGCATATAATAAATGATTTAGTTAAAAAGAAAAAGGATAATAATAATTTATTGCAAATGTTAAATGAGAAACTTAATAGCCAAAATGATATTTCGGGAATAAAGTATCAAATAATTGACTTGAAAAATGAAATTGACCAATATCAATTACTCACAAATACATATAATGATAAATTAAAAGAACTTAGTGATAGAAAAACAAAATATATTGAAAAGATTAGAAGTTTAAGATATATCTTTTACAATAATATAAATTTGCTTCCTGAGGAATTGATTGAATTTCCTAATGATCATTTATTTTACATTAAACGTGTAGATGATGCTGAAAAGGAATTTCTAAAATATTTAGAAAACGATAGTGATAATAAAACAATACCAATGATTCAAGTATCGTTAAAAAGTTTTGATGAAGAAGAACTTCAACAAATTATGACAAAAGAAGAAGAAATAGAAGAAAAATTGAAAGTTTTTGAATCAGCTTATCTTAATGAAAGTAGTGATGATGCAGTGGAAAAATATTTAGAAAAACATGAAGTATATTTAGGAAATCTTAAAAAGTTTAATAAAATTAGCAAAATATATGATCAATTAAAAGAAAAAAGTGATAATTGGAGTATTGAAAGAATAAAAGAATTTAACAAAGGCTTTAATAGAATTGCAAAATGTGTTAAAGAAGTTTATCAAAATATAACATTTGGTGGAGATGCTGAACTGGAAACTTGTGACAAATTTGATCCATATAGTTTTGGTATTCTTTATAAAGTTAGACCTCCAGGTAAATCATGGAAAAAGATGACAAATTTATCAGGTGGTGAAAAAACTCTTGCTTCACTTGCTTTAGTGTTTGCTTTACATGAATATAATCCTACTCCTTTGTATATAATGGATGAAATTGATGCAGCATTAGACTTTAGAAATGTTGCTATAATTGGACAATATATTAAACAAAGAACTTTAAATGCACAATTTATAGTTATTTCATTACGAAAAGAAATGTATGAATTGGCAGATAAATGTGTTGAAATTTGGAAACTTGATGACAAAACAAGATCAGCATGCTCTGATATGAATGAAGTATATGAAATTAGTAAAGATTGTGTCAGCTTAGATGAAATTTATTCTAATTATACTTTAAAAGACAATTTAACAGATCTTTGTAAATTATTTAAGGACACTAAATAAGTTAAGAGTTAACTATTAACTTATTAAAACACAATTATATGCTATAAATTTAATTTTTTGACAGCACATTGAAACTGATTTAAATTTATATATTGTAAATTTTTTTGTCTAAATTTTTTAGTTTTAAATAAAGTATTAATTATATAAAATCTAGTTTTACAGTTTTATTCAATTATCATGAAAAGAAAAGTTTGTTGCTGGCTGTAATGTTTACATATTTTATAATAAATACACTTTGTTATTAAAAAAGTTATTATCATTGATATAAGAATTTATTCTTATATTGGAAATGATAAATTTTAAACTATTAATTATAATATTTTCTTTTCAATATTTATAATTAATGATATAAAAATGTTATTTAGTATTATTAGATTTTTTTACTGTTAATAATTATTCATTTTAAAAAAGTTACTAAACGAAATCCTATTTATTATTGAAACAATTTACTTTTTTATTTTATCAAAAAAATCGATCAACATATTGGTATACAATACTTATACGGATAATTAATACGGTTAAATCTACCAATAGGTAATTTACTCATTCTTCTGCCAAAAGAAAATGCTCCACTTCTATCAGGAAAATTACTATCAATTCTTTGAATAATCGATTTATCGTAAGGACCTGTATAAACTTCATTCCTTATATATTTTTTTCCTGGAAAATTGGAAATATCTTTTTCTAACAAATCAAATCTAAAAGAAGGAAATAAATTTTCTTTAAATCTTGCCAAATTTGAACTTTCACCAAATATTTTGCTCATTAAAGTTTTAGTTTCTTCAAATTTTTTTTGCATGTCTCTTTCTAATTGATTACTCAATAATTTTGAGTAAGTTTTCTAAAATTAATTATAATTTTTTTTATTATTTTCTTACCATTGTATCATATGGAATATAAGTTTTTAAATAGTTATTAACTCTATTACGTCTTTCATCCCAACTAATTCTAGTGTCATTCAATATACTTTCAATGTCTCTTCTTCTATAATCAGGAATCAAATTAAAAAAATCTGAGCTGAGTGAAGTTTCATCTTTTGTCATCTTCATTGTACAATTTTTAGTTCCATTAGACTCACAAATCACAGATATTCCCTCAAATCCAATTATTTGGATTAAAAATAATAAAAATAATTGAAAAAATATTTTATCTTTCATTTAAATTTTTATCTATGCACACAATTGAAAGTATTCTCCAGAAATATACTGCTATTTAATGTCAATAGATTGAACAAAGTATTATTGATACAAACAACATTTTAATGACAAGTATATATTATTTTAATACATATATATAAAAACAATCTTTTTTTATTTTTTTAAACTATCTTATGTTTATATTTTAAAATTTATTATTTTTATTTTTTCAAGTGAAAGATAAATGTAAATGTTACAATGACAAAATTATTTCAATATCAATATTTTAAAAAATATTATAATTAGTTAAACAAATTACACATACTATATTAATATATTATTCTTATTAAACATATGAAATAAATAATAATACAATGTTATTAAAATGATATAACTTAATAACAAAAGGCAATAAAAGAGATTATTATTGGCAGTTGAATTAAAAATTATTTTTGTTTATTTTGCAAAAGTTTACCTTTTTACGATCATATGATTTTGAATTTTTGTTCTCATCACAAGATGATTTAGAATCAAGTGGTATATTTTTAGGTTTTTTTAAATTTTTCCTCAAAAAAGAGTCATTAAATGATCTTTTAGCATTTTTTGGTCTTTCATTACTAAATCGTGCCCAAGTAGAATTTTTTTGATTATTTTTTTTAAAAGTTAAATCATGCTTTATTGCTGATACCCAATTTAAAGAATTTTTTTTTCCCATTAAATAAGATTCTACTTTCATTGAATTAAAAATATTTTTAATGTTAAAAGAATCATCAATTTCAGTTAATTTTTCATCAGAATTATTAAAATCGTTACTTTTATTTCTCTCATCTTTAGTTATTTCCATAATTTGATCAACAGAAAATTCTAATTTTGGAATCCAAACTCTAAAATCAATATCTATTTGAGGATTATCTAGATTAACAGCATCAATTTCTATACTTTTATCCTTTTTATTGATATCTTTACAGCCATACCTTTCCTTTTCATATTCTTCCAAAACTTCTTTAGCATAAGGTGATAATGGTTCGTGTGAATACTTGCAAAATTTATCTTTTAAACAATTTTTAAGTATGTGAAATTGATAACAAGGAAATTCTCCATGCCAATAATTGCAAGTACTACTTTGATTACAACTTGTATACTCATAAAATTTGCACAATCTAGTTTTTCTATTTGAATCCTCCAATAAATGAGAAAAGAAACATTTTTCTCCATCTCTACAAAAACCATCTCTAAAATATTTACACATTCTAGGTCTTTTAAAATGTTCCACTTGACTATAAGGATTTTCCATTAATTTAGCCCTTCTTTGAAATATTAGGTCAATTTCATCAGTTGTTAAATCATTTAATGCTAAATTATTTGACTCAAAATTATCTTGTACCTCTTCACCATATGGATCAATTTCTGGAATATCATTTTCTAAATACTTGTTGTAATTATTTCTATATGGAGTGGTATAATTTTTTGCTATATCATTCCATATATTAAAATCTTTCTTTTTTAAATCCTTTACCTCTTTCAATAATCTTTCATAGGGTGTTTCTAAAAAATTATTCTAAAATTATAGATATTTCACCTCCATTATCCTACCTTCTTCATCCGTTAACTCCCCTTCTTCCATGTCAACATTTGTTTTTTTAACATCTATGTTTTCACATTCTACATTTAAACTTTTTTCTTCTTCCAATACCATATTTAATTAAATATAAAAAAAAATTTTTTTTAATTAGATTTTTGATTTAATATATAAAATATCTTTACTTAAATTAAAGATGATTCTTATACTTTTATGCGTAAAATAACTTTATAATCCTCAAATTTTAAAATATTTCTTCTATGACAGTTCTTTTTTTACATAATTTCGTTATAAGACCAATTTTTCTATTTTTGGTAAATCATACATAAAAAGTAAAAAATACTGTATTATAAATAGAAAGATTTATTATTTATATAAAACTTATTTATTTATAAAAAAAGTAGATACTGAGATAATTTAAACAAATAATTCAAAATTACAAATAAAATTTAATAATATTTAAATAGTAGAATCTTCAAAACGAGGCTTTTTCAATTCGGGTGTATCGTAATCCTCTCCTTCTTCATCGGTATCACTTAATTCAAGATCACCAAATGTTGGATCAACTTCTACTGTTGGTTGCTCTTCTTCAATTTCTTCTGGTTGTCTTTGCAAGAAAAATGAGGACATTTGTAAAGTTATCCCTTCTTTAGCTTTTTGTTCAATAATATTTGATTCAAGTTCTCTCAAATCATCTTCACATTTTCTTAAATATTTAATAGCTCTTCTAACTATTTCAGCAGCTTTTTTTGTAAGATCATGATTTTCAGTGTTAAAAGTTTTACTGTTTTCATAAATTAATCTAACATCAACCAAAAAAGAATCAACTGTTGAGTATATTCTTTTTTCAACGTTATGCTCTAATAATCCAAGATGCATTGGTTTTAAAATATAACAATAATATGATGGATTTTTATGCCTATCAACTTCAACATGAAAAGCAGTTGACTTTGGAACCAATTTACATTGTTGAACCGTTTTTCCTAATATATAAGAAAAACCTACAATATCATTATCATCCAAAAGAGGATTAATTTGTTTTTCAAGTTCTATTAATCTATCATCATTAAAAGAAATTTTTTCTTTTGCAACATCAAAAATTTTACAAGCAGTCATTGTAAACTCTGATTTTATACCATTATATAGCATAGAATTGTCAACAAGTAATTTTAAATCTTCAATAAATGTTTTTCTTAATTCATATTCATGATTATCTATTTTCTTTTTAATTGTTTGAAGATCAATTGGATTTTTTACAATAGTATAATAGTCTTTGACAACTTTTTCACTTACCGGTTTATTAAAAAATACATAACCAGGAACATTTTTAATTTCATTCATTACTTCAGTAAGAATAGTAGCCATACTTACTCGAGGATCTGCTCTTCTTCTTTGAACATTCTTAACAGGTTTAGCTAGATAATCACACCCTTCCATTGCTTTTCTTTTAGCTAATGTAGCCGGTAAAGGTGGCCTTCCTGGTCCACGCTTTATAGGTTGTGGTGGTTGATGATTGGAATCATCTATCATATCAACATCTGTAAAATTATCAATATCACTATCATGAATTGTTTGTTCTAAAGAAATATCTGTAAAATAGGCTGGTGAATCATTTGTATCATCATTTATACCACCTAAAGTACTTTGTATTGATTCATCACCTTTTGCTTTAGATAATGCACTTTTTGGAATTGCAATTTTTGGAACTTTTCCTTTCTTTTGAACAATTGTCTTTGGAATTTTCATTTTGAAACCATCTAATACAACAGAACCATTAGCGCTAAGACGTGAATCATCATCATTAAGAGAATCATCAATAGTTTTACATATATCTCCTATTTTTGTTTCCCTTTGTCCATATAAATTACAATGTTTATTTGTTTTCATATGTCCTAATTCACCACAAGCACTACATTTCATCTTTAAAAGACTTTCTTTAATAGCAACAGGTTTCTGTTCCTTCTTTTCATTATTACCTTTGTTATCATTTTCTTTTAACGTTTTACTTTTTGTTTGAATTCTCCTTAATTTATCTTTTAATCTACGTTTTTCACGTCTTTTTTCCTCTTTATAATCATCATCAGCTTCAGCAAAAGCTTTTATATAAGCAAGATCTTTATTTTGTTTGATTTTAACATAGTACTTAATGACTTCAGGATCAGTAACTGTTTCACTTCTTCTCTCATCTGGACGATCACCAAATCTAACAACCCGATTAATAATTAATTTTTTATTCTCCCATTCTTCATCATCATTCTTCTTTTTTTTCTTTTCATTTTTAAAATTACTATTTTCCAAAAGTGAATCACTACCATTTTCAAGAGCATTTTTAAATTCTTTCCTTTCACGTTCTTCCCTTTCATATTCTAGTTGTCTTTTTTCTTTTTCAGTCAATTCCTTACTTTCTAATTTTTCTTGAACTTTTTTATCATCTTCATTTTCACTTTCTTCGCCAGTTTCACCATCATCTGTTGGTGGTTCTTCTGTATTACCTAATAAATCTACTTGCTTTTCCCATATCTCTTTACAATGTTTTTTAAATTTATCTTGCATATCAGAAAAGTTAAACTTAACATTTCCTCTTGCAAATCTTGATAAACCACCATTTTCATTTTTACCAACGCTTTGTGTACTTAATGATCTTATTACATCAATAATTTCCCATCTTGTTAATTTACTTAAATCTTCATCAGTTAAACCATAAGATCTACAAATTTCTTTAGCCTCTTTTAAAGGTAATTTTCTAAGATCAGCATTTGTACCAGTTACTAGTTTTTTTGGTCCTGGAACTTCATCTTTTTTTGCTTCTTTAGGTGGTTTTGAACTAACACGTACAAAAGAAAAACCATATCCTTTTCCTGTTGGATCAGCAATACCTGTATTATCAAGTACACATCTTCCTGACTTTGCAAGAAGAAAGGCTCTTGTTGTATTCCAAGAAGCACATTTTTGTTCATCCTCAAGAGCAACTTCATCTTCACTATCGTTTTCTTTTTCTTGAATTACATTATTCTTAACACGATATCCAGCATCTTGAAGTCTTCTTTCTTCTGTCATCATAGAATATTGAGCACAACACATTTCTGGTGTAACCATTGCTTTTATTTCTTCAATAGATGGTAATCTAAAATCATCCCGTAAAACCCAATAATTTGACTCATTTCCTTTATCAAAACGTTTAAAATCAGAACAAAGTTTTAATCTTTTACGAATTGAAGGTTCAGCTTGATTTGGAAAAGCTTGTCTAATATCTTCAATTTTTATCCTTTTTGGATTTTCTGTTGAATTAACAAAAAGTCTATAAATAAATGCCATTATAAAATCTTTAAAAAAGTTAGTTGCAGCTTTAGAATTTGGGCTTGGAACTTCAAAAGAAGGATGTTCCTGTCCAACAACAAAAAGTGCAGGATGTTTTCTAATAAAAAAGCCTTCTTTCGTTCTAATTAAAAGGAAATCAGAAAATTTAGGCTTATGTTGAAAAATTGGTGCTGAATACATGTTATTTTCAAGACTTTGAATTGTTGTACCAGGAGGAATATTTCCTAAGAATGGAGATGAATGAGTGTATGTTAAAGAACCAAAATCCATTTTTACTTCTGGATCAACACCTGGCTTTCTACGATGATAGTTTCTTATTACACTTGCCATACCAGGTTGACTAAGTAAAGGAGGATGCTCTTCCATATATTCTAAAAGAAGTAAAGTTCCATCTTTACCACTTAAATCTTTAGGTTCACGCATAAAGAAATAATCACCACCACCTTCAGCCTGTTTTATATCATTTCTTTCTTGTTCTTTTTTCTGAATATATTTTTTTAATCCTTTAATTGGTATAAATCTTCCATGAAATAGTGTCCTTAAAAATCTCCTATTCATAGCTTCTATAGGAACACGATGAAACATTCTTAATTTTTCAACAGTTAAATATGTTGGGAAGAAAAGTGCACTAATATTTTGTGCTGGAACTGAATGCTGAATTACAATATCAGTATTATGAAGTTTTCTTTTGTTTGAAGCACAATAATATTCATCACAACTTAAATTGAAAGGATCTTTATCATTAAAACGAGCCATTGTATTTTCCATTTGTTCCTCTTCCTCCTGTTTTTGGCGTTGTTGTACTTGACTAAGAATCATCTTTGATTTTCTTGTTGGAGCAGGTGCATTTTTGTCTCCTCTTACGGGTGAAAATGGAATGTCTGAAGCATTTAATCCACCTTCTTCACTAGGAACACTTTCAGGAGCACAATCTTGTGGTATTCCGTATGCTCTAGGATCATCCTTAAAATCAACAACTAAAACTTTTGGTTCTGGCATTTTTTCAAGATTGATAGGATCATAAATAATGTCATTTTCCCATCTAGTATTTTTAAATTCATAATTTTCAAATGGAAACATTGAAACTTTTTCATTTAATAAATTTTTCTCGTTTTGACTATCAAATGTAACATCAACAACGGGGTTATTTAGTAGTAATGTTTCAATAGGATTACATTTTAGATAATTAACCCAACTTTCGTATGATTTAGTTTTTGATGTTGGAATCCAACCACATTCAGGCATCCGACCCTTTCCATATTTTTTCATAAAAACTTTTCTTCCTTGAATTTCATCACATACAATATTTTCCTCCCAATTAATTAAATTTACTGGAAGGAAAGCTTTATGATTCATAAATTTAGACCATTTTTTAGTTATTGGAGTATTTAAACTTCGAATTATTTTTGCTTCGTGTTCTTTGGCTTCACGCATTCCCTTTATAGACTCCTCTGATGGTATACTTTTCTTCAACTTTTCTAATAAGTCATCTGAAGTGGCATTATTTGGTAAATTTAAAGTATCAAACCAAATTTTTGAAGGACCATTCCTCCATGGAGTAATCTCTTCCTCATCATCACTAACATCCTGTGCTTTTTGAAGTTGTCCTAAAGAATCTGTTGGCATTAATAATAAATAAAGATCATCAAGTACAACATCATCTTCAGTAATATTTTTTGACTTTATTTCTTCACTTTCTTTATTATCTTCATTATTTTCTATTTGTAATTGTTTTGTTCTTTTATAAAAATGTTTACATTGCCACCAAATTTCAAGTTTTGAACTTTCTTTCATTAACGGTTGCATCATTCGGCCAAACCGAAGTGGCTTTTCTTTGTTAAAGTCATGAAATATAGATTGAGGATCAATATCTTTTAATTCTTCTGGCAATACAAGCCATAATGGATGCCTTTCATCAACTTCTTCATTCATTTTAACACATTGATCATTCATTGTAATAAAAATAAAAAATATATTTACATTAAGAACAAGTTTTTTTTTCTAAAATAAAAATAAATTATTATATTTATAAATAGTTTTATTTATTGTATGATTATTAATATATTTCTTTTTCTAACATAACTTAGAAAAAATAAATCCCTTTATAATAAGTTAATTGTAATTAATGAATAAAGAAACAGTAAAAATAAATAAATAAATAATTATGTAGTTGAATTATTAAGAAAAATTTGTGTATTGTAACAATTCTATATATTTACTTTGATTCCTAAGATAACGTTAGACAAATTTAATTCGTGTAAGGAATTTTATTGGAATAATACTATCCTGATGTTATATAGCTTTATAAATACTTCCTTAAAATGTAGTAGTTTTTTTTATATATATATCTGTTAATTGATTTATAAGTACAACTTTTAATTGAGTACTTTTAAATTTAGATGTATTTACGTAACTTGAAATTATTTTAACAAAAATTAAATCATACATTTAATTACGAGGTATGTTATAGAAAATTGGGATATGTAGTGAAAAAAGATAAACTTTTGTTTTTTTAATGCTATTTCAAACATGCTTCTGTTATATTTGTATGTTTAATATTGTTCATCTATTTTTTTACAAACTTTATACTTGTCAAACCAATGTTCAATTATTGTAGAATTACAGAACTTATGTATATTTTCATGTGTTTTTATGATTATGGATTGATGATTAATAGTATCAAGAATTTCAAAATCTATTCTTAATTGTACTTTTCTTATATATTAAGTATAGAATTTTTTATACAATTGAATTTTCTAGTGTTGACTAATTTTTGTTTTTTATTGAATAGAAAGTAGATTAATTTAATGTATTATAAAAACTAGCCATTTATTTTTTTTATTAAGTAAAAAATTTTATTTAATTTTGATACAGTTGTATATTGTTATATGTACTAATATTTATTTAATTCATTTATATATTAAAATTCATAAAAAAAATTCATATTAAGAAATTGACTGGTCGCTATTTTAATATACCAAAAAAAGGATATGAAGTTAGCATATGCGTGGAATTTACCAATTAAAAAAAATATATATTTTTTTTACGTTTAATACTATTATATTTTACTAAATAATATTCATTAATTAGCTATAAAATTTTCTAGAAAAATTATGAGTGAACAAAAGAATACTGTTCAGCTTCCTGAAAATCCACCTTATAAAGTTTTTGTTGGAAACTTACCATTTGATGCTATTCAAGGTGACATGGATGATATCTTCAAAGGTTGTGATGTATGTTTAATTGGTAGCATTTAATTTTTATTAATAAAATCATGTAAAAAAATTAATTTTTTTACAGATGGTTGGAGTAAAAATGGTACGTGATAGGGAAACTGATAAATTTAAAGGATATGCTTATGTTGAATTTCGTACACGTGAAGATTTAGCTAAAGCTCTCCAGTTTAATGGTTATGCGTTTGATAGTAGAACACTCCGTATTGATATTGCAGACACTAAATCACGTGATGGATATAACATGAATAAACGTGGAGGAAATTATGGGCCACAAAAAAGTAACAATTATAGTAATAATCAACGTCATGACAATAAGAAAGGAAATGGATCCAACAATCGTAACAATCAGTATAATAAAAATGAACGTCTTCAAAATGGTAAGTGGATAAATGCTCAATCTTCAAATCGTAGACGTGGAAATTCCAATCGTTATAATAATAGAAGTACTGTTGAGGTAGTTGATGATCCAGATAGACCAAAACTTCAACTTAAACCACGTACAACAGATCCAGAAGAGTTAGCAAGAATAAAACTTCAACAAGAAGAAGAAGAAGCTGCTAGAGTTGCCAAAATATTTGGAAAAACTGTTTCCGTCAGCAAAGAAAAATAAATGTATTTTCTATTTCTGTAAATGGCTGATAGTTTAATATTTTTATATATAATAATCATCTTATTAATGTAAGACTACTTTCTTCCAAATAATTTAACGGAAAATTAATATAATAATTTTTTTCTATTGTTTCCTATAAAATTGTTTTATTGTTTTATATCTCTTAATTAGAAAGTGGATTTCTTTTTTTTTTACTATTTAATTCATTAGATCTTAATAAGGTGAATTTTAATTATTTACATATAAAAGTTTATTTCTTTTTTTACGTATACTAGTGAGGTTTTTCACCTAATTTTTTTATTCAAAGTTTTAAAATTTTGGTTTTATTTATATTATTTATTAAATAGATATTAAAAAATGTTCGTATTACACATGGTTGCTTTTTATGATTGGAATTTTGGATTATCTGTTAATGAACCTGAAACAGATAATGAGATTATAGATGCAATATTAGAAAAAAAATTTAAAAAAGCTTGTCAACTTTTACCTAGTATAATTGATAAAGTATCTAGTAATGATAGTTTATATTTTTATGGAAGGTATAAATGTGCCACAGAAGGAAAACCTTTATATAAAAATAAACCAAATATTTTTGATAGAGTAGGTAATAAAAAATTTTCTGCTTGGGTTGATGCATATAAAGTTTGCTTAACTAAAAGTAAAGCCATGGAGGAATATATTAATAAGATAGAATCAATAACTGGAATAGAAATATCTGAAAATACTGTTGTTAACAATACTACATTATCAGTTGATATGAAACCATCCAAAATGTTACATGAAGAAGAAGATGAATTGGATGAGAATGCAGATGATAATGATAAATTATTGTATGAATGGAAAAAAATACTTCAAAGTAATGATATTAATTCAGTTGAAAAAATATTAGATAGTGATAGGAAAGATTTATTATTAAATTTGTGGGATGAATCTCTTAAAATGAATGCCCTTCATTTAGCTGCTGATAGTGGTAGAACGTTAATATGTGGATTGTTATGTTTAAATGGAATTGATGTTAATAAGCAGGATGGTGATGGGCAAACACCTATGCATATTGCTATTGAATGTGATCATGAAGATGTTGCATTAATTTTAGCTAGACATTTTCCTAACCTTGAGATTAAGAATAATGAAGGAAAATCAGTTTATGATTTGTTAGAAGAAAAAAGATTAAGAGAACTTACAATGAGTATTGAAAAAATTATGTTTTCTGAAATGAATGAAGAAGATCAAGTAAAGCTTGGTGAATTTTAATGTTATAAAATAGTTAAAAAAATGTAAAATTAGTATTTGTTATGACTAATAATTTATTATCAAATTAATACTATTATTTAAAGCTTAGTAGAATTAGTTACGTGTAAAATTTTTTTATAAAACTAATGACTTTAAAAGTAGAAAATGACTGTAAAATTTGATGATTCTAAAGTTATATTGATTATTTAATTAACTCAAAATATTAATTAAACATTTTATATAATGATTTATAATAAAGTTTTTATAATAAGTTATTTGCAATTATTTTTACTTATTACTTTTAATCAAATTAATTAAAAAGTAATGTAAACGAATATAGATTCTAATGATATTCTAAAATTACAACAGCTTAATTGTAGTTTAAAAAGTGTAATGTAGAAAATTTACTTTTAATTTCAAAAAATTTGTTAAAAACATAAAAAATCACGACCCTGGCAGGATTCGAACCTACAATCTTCTGCTCCGTAGGCAGACGCGTTATCCATTGCGCCACAGGGCCGTGTTCGGTGGGAATACTTTCTTGAACATTTCCAGAAAGAATCATCCTATTGTAAAATTTTTATTAACATAGTAAATAGAAAATAAAAGCCGATATATATTATATTTAATGGTTTTAAAGTATTTAACTGTTAGATTTATTTAATTTAATCTTGGTTTTTTATATTCTATGCCATAGTTTTTTGTTAATTAGATATATTATTATTTAAAAAAAAACTTTTTTTATTAGTTATTATTATAACCTTTAATTATAGTATTTTAATTTGAGTATTTCTAGATTACACGAAGTCTTCTTATACACTTAATATAACGAGTACCAGGCAAAGACTGGTTGAGTGATTAGTTTGAAAGTTATTCTTTGATCAATTATCCTCTTGTAATATAATTTATTTATTATTTTTGTTATATCTCACATATAGATTACAATGTTATACATTTTTGATTATTTTGTTATATTTTTCAAATAAAATATCATTTTTTAATTCTGAAAAAATTGTGTTTTAATAAATAATTTGGACAATGTTATTGTCTGAAGAAGCGTTATAACTATATGATTAATTGAATAATGTAATAAAAAGTTTTATTTTAATATTTTTAATAATTAAACTATTATAACATTTAAATTTATTTAAAAAAAAACTTTGTTTTCTATTAAATAATTTGAAAAAAAAATTTCCATCTAATATAAATAAATTTCAAAGTGTGAACTATTTTTTTCTAGGTAATAATTTTTTTTAAATAAAATAAATAAAAGCTTGTCTTTTAGATGTAATTAAAAAATTTGATTTTTTAATGTTGATGTACACCTACAATTAACTTTCTGTTAGTATTGTATTAAATATTTAATTAAAAAGTACAAATTTAAGTTTAATTATTTAAACTTGCAAAAAAATGTGTTTTAACTATAAAAGCCATGATGTAAAATTATTATCAATATTTTGTAACATGATTTTGTTAAAATATATTTTAAATACTATTTTTATATTATTAATTATTTTATATCTTGTAAATGGTTATACATTTTTTGGTGGTTATTCTAAAGATTTAAACAAATACAGTAATAATTTTGTAAGAGATAAAATAATTCTTAAATATAAAATTAATTAAATACTATACAGGATGTGAACTATCGAGTTTTGAGAGAAGCAGACAGTTTACCATCTAAAAAAAAAAAAGGTATAAACACAATTGATAAAAAAATATTATTAGTTTAAAAATATTAAAAATTTTATTTACATAAATTTACGAAAATTTCTAATCTTAATATAAGTAATATTAGAAAAACATTAAGAAACATATTTGGTTTTGTATGAATAATTAATAATAGTATACATTAAAATTTATGTTAAGATTTATTATATATAAAAATAATTTCAGGAAAAAAAGAGAAGTCAACTACCACATCCCCCTTTGATGAAAATTATTTTAATGGTAAGTTTAATAATTTAGATAATTTATATAATAATAAATTAATGATACATATTACAATATATACCTATTAATTCATTTTAGATTTGGATTTTTTATCAGGTAATAAAATTTTATATAACTCATGTTCATTTACAAAATTATATGTTTTTTAGGTTCTGGAGGTGGATCAAAAAATAGCACAAGTATGTTTTGTTACTTTTTTTTAAATTTAAAAAATAATTTTTTAATCTTATTATTTTATTTTACATTGGATAAAATAAAATTTAAAATATTTTTAAACTAATTGATAATTTTTAGATAATAATACAATCACTAATCAATTAGGTAATTGATAATATAAAGAATTTTCCTGGAAATGTTTTATTATTTTTAGATCCATTTGGTGGTTCGGACATAGATGGTTTGGGTGGATTCAATGGTAATTAATATATATGTTTAATAAAAAATAATTTAATTTTTCTAGATATAAATGGTGGTATGCAAGGTAATTTTCATTTAAATGTTACTAATAACAGAAAAATTATTTTCAATATTTCATATATTTATTAAGTATGCATAGTAGTAGCTTAAAGACTACTAAAAAAAGTTTCAGTTTTAGAACTTTTTTAAAATTAATTTTTAATTTTTAAGGTGGCTCAGGATCAATGACTAATGGTATGTCTTCAATGAGTGGTGGAGATCCTTTAATGGGTAGTGGAGATCCTTCAATGAGTGGTTCAATGGGTATGGATCCTATGGGCAGTTCAATGGGTGGTTCAATGGGTATGGATCCTATGAGTAGTATGGGTGGTATGGGTATGATGGGTGGTATGGGTGGTATGGGTATGATGGGTGGTGGTTTGGGTATGATGGGTGGCGGTTTAGGTATGATGGGTGGTATGGGTGGTATGGGCATGATGGGTGGTATGGGTGGTATGGGAATGATGGATCCTATGATGGGTGGAATGGGTATGGGAGATGGTATGAGTATGGGAGGTGGTTATGGTGCTATGAATGGAGGCGGTATGAATGGAGCAGGTATGAATGGAGGAAGAAATAATAATTTGGACGATGATGATGACACGGAGAATGGTAGTATAGTTTATATTAAAATTGTCATAAAAATTTGTAATGTCTTTTTGTAGGCGATAATAAACAAAGGAAAAATTTAAAAGATTTAAATGGAAATAGTAATATAAAAAATTTTAAAAACTTTTGTAAATTAGTTTTAGATATTGATGATGATTTAGAAAATGAAACAATTCCAAAACAACCTAGTTCAGGTAAAATATTTTTTCTTATTAATTATAATTGTCTTTAAAGTTAAAAGTAATGGAAGTAGAAGATTATTTTTAAAAAAATGTATATTTTAGATTCTACTAATAATAATATCAATGGGAATTTAAAGAATCAAAACATGGGTAAGTAATATATTTGTTAGAATAATTTCAATGGTTATATATTTTTTAGCTAAAACTAGATGGCAAAATGCTGGAAAGTCAGGTTATTACCTAATGTTTATATTAAATGTTTAGTATAATGATGTAAAATTTTAGTTGTTACAAAAAATTCTACGACAATACCACATAATCCATTTTGTAAGTAATTGATTTATACATTTTATATTTTTTTTGTAAAAAATTATTTCTTTTATTATAGTTAAGGGAAATTCAATATCTTCTAATCGTCTTTCGGGTAATATAAAGTTATTAATATTTTAAAATTTGTTCTAGTTAATGAAAAATGGAAAAATATTGCAGCAAGAGGTTTTACTTGATATTATTATTTAATGTAAAAATTAAAAAATTTAATTTTTAGGTCGAAATATGAGTTCTACAAATCCATTATCCAATAAAAATGGTAACAGACCAATTTATGTATTCTATATTTTCTTTAGATAATGCTAACGGTATAAATAATAAAAACTTATCATCGGGAATTAGTGGTAAAGAAATAATCTTAAATATTTTTTTGTAAAAATTATTTTTTTTATTTTTAGGTAACAGAAATTCTAATTCAATATCTTCTAATCGTCTTTCGGGTAATATAAAGTTATTAATATTTTAAAATTTGTTCTAGTTAATGAAAAATGGAAAAATATTGCAGCAAAAGGTTTTACTTGATATTATTATTTAATGTAAAAATTAAAAAATTTAATTTTTAGGTCGAAATATGAGTTCTACAAATACACAATTCAACAGAAATGGTAACAAACCAATTTATGTATTCTATGTTTTTTTTAGTTAACAATAACGGTATAACAAATAAAAACTTATTGTCGAAATTTGGTATTAAAGCAATAATTTTAATTTTATATTTGTAAAAATTATTTTTTTATTTTTAGGTAACAGAAATTCTAATTCAACATCATCCAATCGTCCTTCGGGTAATATAAAGCTATTAATATTTTTAATTTTCTTTTAGCTAATGAAAGATGGAGAAATTATGCAATAAAAGGTTTTACTTTATATTATTATTTAATGTAAAAATTAAACAATTTAATTTTTAGCTCGTAGTTTAAGTTCTACAATTTCACCACTCAATAGAAATGGTAACAAACTAATTTATGAATTCTATATTTTTTTTAGTTAACAATAACGGTATAACAAATAAAAACTTATGGTCGAAATTTGGTATTAAAGCAATAATTTTAATTTTATATTTGTAAAAATTATTTTTTTTTTTTAGGTAACAGAAATTCTAATTCAATAACTTCTAATCACGTCTCTGGTAATATAATAAGTACTAATATTTTTAAATTATTTTTTTTAGTTAAAACTCCTTTAAGAAATTCGGGACTACAAGGTTTTTACTTAGTTTCATTATTCAATATAAAAGTTGAACCATTTAAATTTTAGGTCATGATACAAATTCTCCAAATACATTACAAAATAAAAATGGTAACTATTTGAAATATATATTTTAGATTTTTTTAGTTGGAAATACAGAAAATGGAAGTCAAAACAGAAGAAATAGTGGTAAAAAACTTATTATTATTTGATCTTTTTTTAAAAAATTAATTTTTTTATTTTTAGTTACAAATAATAATTACGTTGGACAACGTTATAATCCTCAGGGTAATTCAAAAATTAAAAATATATTTTTAATTACTTTTTAGTCTTAAATAAATGGAAAAATGCTGCATCTTTAACTCATAATCATGCAAATCGTAATAATATTATAAACAGTGGAAATGGTAATGAAGTTTGAAATATTTTATTATACTAATTTTTAGTGAACAATAATGGATACCAAAGAAGATTTCCTTTCAATAATAATAATAGTAATATACTTCCAATTTATAGTCATAATTTTAAATTAAAATAATTATAGATATGAATAATAATTATCAACGTCTCCAATCTTCAAATCAAGGTAAATAATTAATTTCTACATAATTAAAATTGTTTTTATTAGTTTTTTGTAATTTCTAAACTTAAAAAGAAAGAATAGGAAATAATTGTTTAAAATTTTTAAACAGAAATAAGACAATTTTATTTTTTATAAATAATCACAGGCATTTAATTTAAAAATTATTTTTCAGGTAACAACTTTCAACGCCAAAACATTTTTAGAAGACCATCCTTTGGTCAAAGAAGACTTTCAATTGGATAAAATTTATGGAGTAAAAATGACTTACTTTTTATTATATATTTTTATTATAAAAAGTTTTTGAATTTCAAGTTTTAATTATGTTTAAAAAGTAAACAGAATATTTAAATACTAACTTTATAATAAATTAAATATTTTTTAAGATTATTAGACCGTTGAACTAATGGGTTTGTTTTAAAATCTATAATTTTTGAGATTTTCAAAGTATTTGGTTATTTTTAATTCAAATTCATAAGAATATATTGAATCCATGTTCAACTTAAAAAAAATCTTAATTATAATTTCTAAAAATAAATTTTATATTTAAAATATTTAAAAAATTATAACTTTAAACTTTAATAGCTTCATTAAATATTATTTGTTTTTTTTAACTTTAATATTATTTTTATTATGTTTTTAAACAAAAAAATTACGTAAAACTTTTAAAGAATATAAAATATTTATTTCTAACTTTTAATTATTATAAAATGAATTATTTCTAATGTTTACTTGATATGTGTTATATTAAAAAAATTGTTATGCTGAAAATATTTACTATTCTATTTTATTTATTATAAAAAAAACTTTATTTATATTCATTTTTAAAAAAATTTATAAACAACTTTTTTTTAAATAACAAATTAAATATTATTTTATTTAACACAATAAAGAAAGAGTTATCTTATTTGTCTT
This sequence comes from Strongyloides stercoralis, assembly GCA_029582065.1. NCBI lineage: Eukaryota > Metazoa > Nematoda > Chromadorea > Rhabditida > Strongyloididae > Strongyloides > Strongyloides stercoralis. Next base: position 11,786,875 of record CM055866.1, on the reverse strand, counting down.
AAATCAACTGATATAAAAAAAGTATTAATATATAAATATTATCTTTTTAAAGTGTAGTGTACTATTGTAATTAGTTTTTTTTTTTATTAATTATTGTTTTAGATATATAAAATATAAATATTTTGACTATTATTAAACTGTTTTCACGTTTGTTTCGTTATTTAAAAGATAATTTGTTTAAAACATTATTATTATAATCATTTTGTTTACTGCTACATTTTTTTGTGTAATTTTTATATAATTAATATAACAAACAAATATATTTTCAAAGTAATTATCAATTTAATTTGACATTGTAATAGAATGACAAGGTATAATTAAGAACAGGTCAAAAATAATAAGTTTTAATGCAATAGACTACACACTATATTATATATCATGATCATACAATACAAATACAAGGTATATGTAATAAAATGTGAACAAATTATAAGAATCATTATCAGTTTAATAAGAAAACCTTGTTTGTCATGTATAAACAATGATAAAACTTTGATTCGTTTCTATATGAATTTATATTTCATTTTAAAAATAAAGATAACACGTGTGTATTTGATATTTCTTAGTATTGAAAGTCGTATTATTTAACAATCTAAACAATAATAATATTAATATACATCAAAATTTATCTATAACATGTTTATCCTATTATTAATAAACTTTTAAATATTTCTTTTTATATTTTAGAAATTATGCAGAAAAATTCAGCTGATTATCAACTTGAAAATTTTAAAAATACTCAAAATAAACAAGAACAATTAACAACTTCATATGGAGCACCAATTGGAAATAAATTAGCATCTCTTACTATTGGAAAACGTGGACCAATGTTGATGCAAGATGTTGTTTATATGGATGAAATGGCACATTTTGATAGAGAACGTATTCCAGAACGTGTCGTTCATGCTAAAGGAGCTGGAGCACATGGATATCTTGAAATTACTCATGATATTACAAAATATTGTAAGGCAAACATATTTAGTAGCATCGGAAAAAAGATACCATTATTTGTACGCTTTTCAACTGTTGGTGGAGAGTTAGGATCAGCTGATACTGTAAGAGATCCTCGTGGATTTGCTATTAAGTTTTATACTGAAGAAGGTAATTGGGATTTAGTAGGAAATAATACACCTATCTTTTTTATTCGTGATCCAATATTTTTTCCAAGTTTTATTCATACACAAAAACGTAACCCACAAACACATCTTAAAGATCCAACAGCTATGTGGGATTTTTGGGGTCAAAGACCTGAATCTATACATCAAGTTATGTTTTTAATGTCAGATCGTGGTATACCTGATGGTTATAGACATATGAATGGTTACGGCTCACACACTTTTAAATTGATTAATAAAAATAATCAAGCAGTTTATTGTAAATTTCATTTCAAAACTGATCAAGGAATAAAAAATTTACCTGTTGATGTTGCTGGAAAATTAGCAAGTGAAGATCCTGATTATAGCATTAGAGATTTATTTAATGCAATTGAAAATGGAGACTATCCATCATGGACTTTTTATATTCAAGTAATGACTTTTGAAGAAGCTGAAAAATGCCCTTTTAATCCATTTGATGTAACAAAAGTTTGGTCACATAAAGATTATCCACTTATTCCAGTAGGAAAAATGGTTCTTAATCGTAATCCAAAAAATTACTTTGCTGAAGTAGAACAATCTGCTTTTTGTCCAGCTCATGTTGTACCAGGAATTGAATTTTCACCAGATCGTATGTTACAAGGAAGAATTTTTTCATACACAGATACACATTTTCATAGACTTGGACCAAATTATAATCAGTTACCAATCAATTGTCCATTTAGAAGTCGTCCATACAATATGCAAAGAGATGGAAATATGACTTTTTATAGTCAAGATTCTGCACCAAACTATCATCCAAATTCATTTAAAGGACCTGTTGAAAATAAAATACACTTAGAATCAACATTTCATGTATCTGGAGATGTTGGTAGATATGATGATGGTGATGAAGATAATTTTTCACAACCTGCTATTTTTTGGAATAAAATTTTGGATGATGAGGCTAAAAAAAGATTAGTTGATAATATTGCTGGAACAATGAAAGGTGTTAATAATATTGTAGTAAATAAAGCAGTTGCTAACTTTGCTAAAGTTGATAAGAAACTTGGAGAAATGCTTAGAAGAGCTGTTGATAAAGTAAATGCTAGCATTAAAACTAAATCAAACATTTAAATATAATTAGTTATATTTAATACAAAACTTTTTATTATAATTACAAAAATTGTTCCTATTTTTAAATAAAAGTTTTCATCGAAATTAATGAAAAAAATTTATAAATTTATAGTCATTTCATAAAAACTTTTTTCAATAAAATAACAATTTTTTGTTTTACTTTATTATTTGTTTTATAATTGTACACAAATAGATACTTGAAATATTTTATTATTATTTTTTTTATAAATAATAGTAATAATAATAGCATATAGCTTTGTTAAATATATTAACTATCAATATAATAATCTAGTATAGATCTATTTATTTAAGTTAAATATCTATTTTTTTTTATAATTTTTCACATATCTAATTAATATTGTTAATTTTATTTTTTTCAAAAATCTATATATATTATTCATTTTAATTTTATAAACAATATTGACTTAAATTAAAAAAAAAATTTAATAATTTAATAATTTAATAACAATAATAGTAAGTAAATATTATAAAGCCAATTTGGAATTTGTTTAATAATTTTTATATTGTTATCAAATAACAATAGTCCATATTATTTTTATAACAATTAATATATATTTTATTGATAACAATATGAAAAATTTTTGTTTTTATTTAATAATATGTCATGCTATTTTACATTTACATTTTAAATGTTAATTTTTATTAAATTATTTTTTTTAAATTAATGCATTTGTTTGACTATTAAATTTTTGTTAATAGATTTATTTAATATAATTATGAGAGAAATTGTTCACGTTCAAACTGGTCAATGTGGTAACCAAATTGGAGCAAAAGTAAGTTTAAAAAAATCTTTTAAAGATAATAAATAATAATTTTATAGTTTTGGGAGGTAATTTCTGAGGAGCATGGTATTCAGGTTGATGGATCATTTGTAGGAAATGATTCTGATAAATGTTTAGATAGAATTGATGTTTATTATAATGAAGCTAATGGAGGAAAATATGTTCCACGTGCAATTATGGTTGATTTAGAACCAGGAACAATGGATTCTATTAAAAGTTCTTCTTATGGACAATTATTTAGACCAGATAACTTTATTTTTGGACAATCTGGAGCTGGAAATAATTGGGCAAAAGGACACTATACTGAAGGTGCTGAACTTGTAGAAAGTGTCATGGATGTTGTGAGAAAAGAAGCTGAAGGATGTGATTGTCTTCAAGGATTTCAACTTACACATTCACTTGGAGGAGGTACTGGATCTGGTATGGGAACACTTCTTATTTCTAAAATTCGTGAAGAATTTCCTGACAGAATTATGTCGTCATTTTCTGTCTTTCCATCACCAAAAGTTTCTGATACTGTTGTTGAACCATATAATGCAACTTTATCTGTCCATCAACTTGTTGAAAATACAGATGAAACATTTTGTATTGATAATGAAGCATTATATGATATTTGTTTTAGAACTCTTAAACTTTCTTCACCAACATATCATGATTTAAATCATCTTGTTTCTATGACTATGTCTGGAGTCACAACTTGCTTACGTTTTCCTGGACAATTAAATGCTGATCTTAGAAAACTTGCTGTTAATATGGTACCATTTCCTCGTCTCCACTTTTTTATGCCTGGATTTGCTCCTCTTGCCTCTCGTGGTGTTTCTGCTTATAATGCACTTACAGTTCCAGAACTTACTCAACAAATGTTTGATGCAAAAAATATGATGACTGCCTGTGATCCAAGACATGGAAGATATCTTACTGTTGCTGCTATGTTTAGGGGACAAATGTCTATGCGAGAAGTTGATGAACAAATGATGTCAATTCAAATGAAAAATGCTCCATATTTTGTTGAATGGGTTCCTAACAATGTTAAAACAGCTGTTTGTGATATTCCACCAAAAGGACTTAAAATGTCAGCTACATTTATTGGAAATACTACAGCTATTCAAGAAATTTTTAAAAGAATATCTGAACAGTTTACTTCAATGTTTAGACGCAAAGCATTTTTACATTGGTATACTGGTGAAGGTATGGATGAAATGGAATTTACTGAAGCTGAATCTAATATGAATGATCTTGTTGCAGAGTATCAGCAATATCAAGAAGCTACTGCTGATGATTATGATGATATTGACTATAATCATGAAGATGCTGAATAAGAATAATTTATTTAACAATTATTTTTGTAAACTAATTATTTACAAACTTTTTCTAATTTTTCTAAATATTAAACTATTATTTCGCTTCAACAAATAACTCTTCATAGCATTCATAAAATATCAATGAGTATCTTTTTTTTCTCTCATTAAATATATATTATTAACTATTTTTTTTATCCTCTTTTAAAATTTAGTTAATTTTTATTAAATAAATTATTTTAATATTTTTGTTTTATTATATACATTTAACTTTATATTATTATTTATATAGCAATAATTAAAAAAAAGTTGAATAAAATATTTTTTATTAGATTTAATTTATATTATACAATAAAAAATCGGCAACGAAATATAAAATATTATCAAATTATAATTATTTTTTTCATAGTTTCAAATCTACATACACGTTGCTAGTAAAAATTATATTTAAAGAGTATTTTAAAAAATACTAAACATATATAAATAGAGTAATAAGGTAAGATAATTATGGGTTAAATAATATAAGAGATGTTAAAAACTACAAATATATAAATACTACTATCAATCACATAATAATACATTGTCTAAAGAGCTTCTACTGCTGGAGATGTATTCTCACCGGATGAAGTTCCTGCTGTTGAGGATAAATCCAAATTTGATCCTTTGACTTGTGTAGAATTAGAAACACAACTAAGAAGACGATTCAATTCTGGAGCACAAGTTACAAAATCATATGACCAGAAATTGTACGTAGGATTACGAATTAATTCTATAAATGTAACAAGAAGACCCCATGGATGTGGTCGAAGGCATATTATTCTTTCAAATAATGTTCTAAAATTAATAAAATATTAAAAATATATTTAAAAAAAATAAACTAACCTTGTAAGTTGTTCTTGAATATTAATTTGTCCAATTTCTTTAAATAAATAAAGAAATGCTTTTGAAAAATACAATGTATGACTACATGGGTGTCTTAAATTATTAGCCATAGCAGAAAAGAATATGTATCTTCCTTCAGGGTCCAAAGATGCAGCAAGATATTCTAAAACATCCATATATGAAGTATGTGCCATAGTTGCTGTAACAATTGGCAAATTTTTACTGTTAAGATTTTCAATAGCTTTAATTCCAACGTATAATACTAAAGCATTTATAAAGCTAATATTATATTTAGATTCATAGTTTGAATTTGGTGGATGAGTTTTACATAATGTTGTAAGTTGAGATAAGAAATCTACATTTGTTCTTGATTCCAAAAAATCATCTAATTGCTTCGTAAATGCCGATGGAAGATAATTACTAAATTGTAAATGGAATTTAGGATCAGCACGCATCTCTGGAAGTGATTCAAAATGAGCCAAATTAGTGGTAAATGGATCTGGTAATGGTTGAGATTTTGGATATGCAGAAAGAATTATATTTCTTACTTGTGTACAATGTATTGGTACATAATCAACCAATTTAAAATAATATTCACTTAAGAGATCGGGAAAATCATGAAGAAGTACCAGTAAAAGTTTAAGTAACCCAGAATATAAATGTTGAATTGAAGTTTTCATTTCAGAATTTTTACCAAGAAAAGGTGAAAGAAATTTAACACCACATGATAATAATTGAGCATAAACCGACCATTTTTTAATTGATTCAGGACTTGTACCATCATTATCTAAATATGCACTTATAACATTTCGATGGGCAAGAATATCCATCCATACAAAGACAAATGAAGGGTAATGTTTTGGTTGTAATGTAAACATTAATTGTCCAAATGTTTCACATAATTGAAGTAAAATTGGTTCAATTTCAGAATCTGGTCTAGTTAATTGGCAGAAAAGCATTAACATCATTCTGTGATAAATATGTGGAAGGAATTTTGCTTCATTTGTAGTATATTCTCCAACAAATGATCTTGTAAATATAGAACAGAATGATATAAAAATCTTTGATCTAATAGCAGGAGAAGATGAATCTCCAAATTTAACAAAAAGATAAATTAGCTTTACAAATCCATCTAAATGACGATGATGACGTTGACGAAGGACTGTTGGATTCATAACTCCAATAAATACTTCATCTAAACGTTTAGACAAATCAACGCACATATGTATAATACAAAATAAAAATTCTGTTAAAATTTCATCACTAGAAAGAACACCTTCTTCATCCATAAGACGGAAGATAATCTTATAAAGATCAACATTTCTATTGGAATATTCTGGTAAATGAACGTGTTTAAGCCATTCTCTATAAACTTTTTCTGCTTTTAAAGCTATTGGAGATGGTGAATCATTAAAAGTTGACACTGCAGATATATTTAAAGTATTTTCAATTTGATGAAGTTTATCTACAGGTAAACCAAATTGTGCTAAATCTTGTCCATTAAACATGACGTTTTCAATTGCCTCAGAAACATTTGAAACAGGAACAGTTGGTGTTTCTCTATTAGCTGTCAAAGAAGCATTGTATTTTTTCAAAGCAATTACAGTTGTCATAAAACCAGAACTAAAGTGATGATAAAACTTTGCATCCATAGAAAAGTAAGCATTCATTCTTGAACAAAAATTTATATCAGGAATACTTTTTTCATTAATTTTTTTAGCAAAATGATAATCCATTGCTTTTGGATTAATAAGACCACTTCTGCACATTATTTCAATTGCAGGAATTTCTTTAGCTAAAAGTTCAGGTGACCTTTCACAAATTGTTTTAGTTATAATATTTACAATCTCATGACTTCTAACATGAGCAGTTAATTGTTGAATAAAGTTTAAGAAAAGGTCCCTTAATTTAGTATTAGTATCTATACCAAAAACATATAATTGTTTATTTTCTTTATTTTTTGCATAAAAATCTAATTCATATCCTCCCATAAAGTGTTCAACCATACCTTTTGCAGCTGTAATAAGATTTGCTGGATTTTTAGGAGAACTTAAAAGAGTAGACAAATCATTTCTAATACCACCTAATCCTTGGAATGCTTTAACATGTGGAAAAGCTTGACTATTGGATTGATGATACTGAATAATACCATTAAGACATCTAAGCATAATAAGAATACTTTTTGACATATTCTCAGGTTCAAATATATTTTGTGGCATTGGTAAATTATCAACTTTAAAATCATCAATAGGATTAGATGTTGTATATCTAAATCCACAAATGGTACTAGCTAAATTTTCATATACTTTATATTGAGCAGGTGTAACTCCATCCTCGTTAAATTTCAATTCATCTGGTAAAAGGTTTTGGATAGCACGAGCATTTGGTGCTGGAGTAAGTTTACTATCACTAGTAATATGTCGTATATTTACATATTCACTAACCATTCTTGTTACATCAACAGCCCCCTTATCAACGGCATTCTTTATTGAAATACATGTAACTAATTCTTCATTAAGTGTATATAAATCTTTTACTAAACCATCAATTAATCCAATTAATTGTTCTTTAGGAATACTTAAATCTGTTTGTTGCATAACGACAGTAGTAATCTGATTTTTCAATTGATGCATCAATGTTTGAGCCATATGATCCTTAACATTAACAGCAATCAAAGCAGCCGTAGAACTTCTCATTAAATTATGTGCAGCTTCTTTAATTTTATAAACATTAGTTTCAAAAATAAAATCTTTTTTGAGTAATGATTCTGTTACAGCAAGAGAATGTTTAAGAGCCTTCTCAAAAACAAATGGTTTCATTTCAACAATTGCATCTGACATCGCTTTAAAAATAGTTCTTTTAATAATTGGCATTGCTTGGATAATAAGATTTCCTTGTGGAAAAGCACAATTTTTTGTAAAAAAATCAACAACATTTACAGTAACATCATGATAATGAAATTTATAAAGAGATTCTATTGGTAAAGCAACTTCCTCACTTGGGGTAAATGTTGTAGTTAGGGGTATTGATAAATTATTTGAAGGTACTGGTGGTCGTACACTCTGCGGTATTGGAGAAGGTGCAGTTTCATTTTCAACTTTTTTGAATTTACCCATTTGTGAAGTTAAACCTTTTATTAAATCTGTATTTTTAAGTGTCTTTCCAACAATTATATCACTTAACTTTATATCCAAATCATTACACAATACTTCAATTTCAAATTTTAAATTTAATTTCAGACTTGATTCATAATACATTTCTGCTAAAACGCTAAGTATCGAACTTATCCAAGCACACTTAGCATCAAATAAAGTACTTTTGGCCGCTGAACTAATAACTCTAGTGATAAAAGGTACAACAAAAGCTATTTCCTCTTCTCCTTTAGCATAAGCTTCTAACAATAAACTTTTTAAATCAAGATCACATGAAACGATCGGTTTATCTCTAGCAATTGTTATCATACCAAGCCAATTTCCCATGTTCTTTAAAGTTTGCCTATCAGCATACGCTTGATTTCTAATCCTTGTATCTAAACGAAGAAGAATTGTAATACTTCGGAAGGTTTCTTTTTTAATCATTTCATCTAAAGTCTCATTACCAATTTCCTTTAATAACATATTATACATTTTATGATGATTAACTTCAATGGCTATTCTATGGACAACTAAATATCTAGCAAACCAAAAAGAAAAATCTTCTTTATAATTTTTAATAAATTCCTTTATATCAAATGCTTTTTCTTTTAAATTATTTTCTGCCAAATTATTCATAATAAATCCAACTTTCTCAATTACGTCCTTTGGTGGATTTTTACATTGACTATTTTCTCCTTCAGTTGCTTTAACAAGAGTATCTACATTAGCTAATGAAGTAATTGCAGCTGATTGCCTTCCAGAATTTACATCATTCTGACATTTTAATGGTGAAATACCTAATCTATCAATTGGAACACCATTAGTAATATTCAAAATAAGTGTTCTTAAATCAGTTGGCCACATTTTAAAATGACTATAAGTAGTCAAAGCTCTACAAAAAGGTACAAATTGTGGTAATTTCTCAATAAAAACTGCTATAGCACTCAATCCAAATGTATAAAGTGGAGAATCTTTTTCTTTAACGCTTTCATAAATTCTATTTAATGCATATGTTAAATGTTGTCCAGTAACAATATTTTCTTTTATAAGTAGCCCATAAACCTCAGCTGTTACTCTTAACTCTCTAATTGGATAATCTTTAAAATATTGATATTCCTCAAATAAACTTTTTATAACACACAACAATACCTCCTTATCTTCTGATTTAGTACTATTTTTGCATAATTTAAGTTTATCAATAAATTCTCTAACACCACTAGCTCCAGATGGTGAGTAAATCGTTTGAAAAAGTATATTTGCTTTATCTTGAGCATGTTGTTCAAACTTATAAATAGATAAGTCTTCATTTCCTGTTATTTCAAGAATTGGTTCCTTCTTAACGCCATCAGATACAGTAATACCACCCTGACCAGTAGGCAAAGAAGATCCTATCACACCTTGACGCATACCCATCATATTTCTCATCATCATACTTTGTTGATTAATATTACCAGGTATTGGTACCATAGGTGGATATACAGGTCTATTAATAACTCCACGATTAAAAACTTCAGTAGGTGGAGCTGGAACAATAGGGGCAGCTCCATTTTCTTTTGGTATATCTCTATCTTTGATGGCTTGATACAACTCTCGAAGAGAATTCTTAATTGTATTAGTACGATCTTTAGATAACTTTGCTGCCAAAACATTATATATAATAGTTATAGTATCTCTTGAAAAAACAACACTATTTGATCCTGGAGGTAAAGCCAATTTCTTTTTGACAACACATACTAATTCATAAATAAAATTATCATCTAAATTTTCTAAAGCTTTATCAATCATTGTTTCTAAGTATGTATCAAGTTTCAAGTAGTCACGACGAGCGGCAAGAAAAGCTAAATTCAATGTAAACTCTCTATTTGTACCTGACTCCAGGATATCCGTTAAGCCATCAGGTTTCAATTCATGTGCTATTTCCAAAGTTCTTGTTAATTTTTGCTCGTCAGGACAATTGGCGTAAATATCAGCAAAAACTTTTTTTATTACCAATTTAGGAGTATCCGTGGTAGATTCCCATCCAGACCAATTCCAAACAACATTTACAACAGCAGGTGAAGGTGAATTACTCATTATTAATGTTTGTATTAAAGCTCTCATTAAATTTATTCTTGTTTGAGTAAATTCTCTTGGTGGAATTGATTGAACCATACCAAGAACTAGTAACTCTGAATTACAAGCTTGGCATGCTGCTCTTTGAAAAATTTGATAAATAGCTCTGGTAAAATCAGCAATATCAATGTAGTGAAAAATTAATTCATAAAATTCTTGACATTTCCAATTTCCTAAATCTTTCGTATCTGGAGGTTGCGTTTTCATTGCTGATGTATTAATTGGTATATGTTTATAATCTTCAAAAGAAAATATTTCACTATTAGAGACAATTGTTGATATCCAAGAAAGATGATTTTTCTTATTGTTCCAAATCCTATAAAGGCAATCAATAGGAAATGTTGCTGGGTCTGGATAAGCAGTACGTAATATACTTGTAATTACCATCAAACCACGTGGAGATGTAACTTTTAACTCTTTGTCATCTAATAATTCTATAACTTTTCTCCAATCCAACTCTGGTTTAATTTCAATTATCGCCTTTGCAAAATTTTCACCATTAATTGTATTTTCTAAAGATGCAAAGTCTATAAAATAAATAATTATAATGAAAAATCTCTTAAAAAAAGTTAAATTAACCTGGTTCTGATGCGATACCCGAAAGAATTTTAAGAATAGCTATTATGGCTTGGGAAATATTTTCCTCTGTTATATTATTTTCCCCATTTTCTTGTGCCAAAAGATATTCCCGACATTCGTGAACACTATTAGTAATTTTCCAATTCGATGGGTTGTCTAAATTAAAGACTGTCGAGGACATGATGTGTCTGAAAAGATGAAATTAATATTGATCGTAAAAAGAATAAAAAAAGCAAATTTAAACGAAAAAAAAAATAGTAAAAAAATTGTACCCAGTCTCGAACTAATTATCAACGATTCATTTCCATTGAAAACCTCAGAAACCTGGGATATAATATGGCCAAAATAACGTATGGTGAAGATACAATAACTACACCCCAACATAATCCTGGCAAACGCAATAGGTGACTTAGCCCCAATTGTCAATGATTTATTCTAAAAAGAACTTTCGTTTATAACAATTGTTGGAAAGTTGGAAACATGTAATGTTATCGTTTGTATGCCAGAAATAAACTGGTATTCGTCAATACAAATTTACGGTACCCTTTGATGCATTATTTGCATACTTTTCTTTATTAAAAAAACGTATTTACATAATTCTGTTTACTTCTTTTTAATCAATTTAGTGGTATTCTGTCATGACTAGAAATTAAAAGTTTCAAATGTAAAGTATAGAAAAAAAAAGTTTCATTATAAAAGTTATAGCATTAAATATTAAAACTTTATTACCTATAATATTTTAGTTTTACATTCCTTCTTTTAGATTTTATTAAAGATGGATAGCTTTGTTTTTCTCTTCATTTTAAATGATCAATTAAATTTCAACAGTAAAGAGATAAAAAAAAAACATAAAGAATAAAATATAATTTTAATCAATAGGTAGTAGAATATTAAATTACAACATTTATTTAAATTATCTAATGTCAAATATAAATGTAAAGTTTTTACTTATATTGTTTTGAAAGCATGAAAGTAAGCTGTCAATATGATAGAGATAAAAATATTATTTACATATATATTAATTCATTTTTAACAAATTTTGCAAAATTTATTCCACAACCGTTCTCAGAAATGATATATCTTATTATCAAATCAATATTTAGTCGTATTAAAACATTAACCCTAGAAATTTAATAAAAAAAATAATGTCGCTTAGAGTGAAAATATTTTAAAACTGTTCCTACTTTTTTATTGTAAATAGCATATAGTAGAAAGAAAAATGCTAAATATATACTTAATAAACTTTTCAAATTAAACAATTTAGAGTTAAAAAAAAACGTAGATCATTCAACCACATAGAAATATAGAGAAAAAAATTTTAAATGCGACGTTGGGCGAGAACTCGGATTTTTGTTTTACTTATTTTGTATACTCGTAATTTTACTTATTGGTATAGTGTAGAGAAAACAAACGATGCTTTAAAAAGAATGTTTAAATTGACTGTGGTAACTATTCAAATGTAAGTTGTGTAGATTCTGCAAACAACAATACAATAGCCGACAAATACCTATTCGAAGGAAAAGTTAATGCAATGAAATATCGTATATTATGTATATATTACAAATCAAAGAAAAAACATAAGTTTTTACGTAAAATTTTACAAATAGTTAATAAATATTAAAACCAAAATTAACGGATTTTCTTGGCACGTTCATATAAGACATCTACGACTTCTCCAAGAGCATTTATTGTTTCAATAGCTGTCTGATATGAAGAATTTACCTTCTCTTCTCCGTGTATGGTTAAAATTCCACAAGCCTGATTGAGACTGCCACTAATTTTATTATCTAAAATCATTTGTGCCAATTTCTTTTCTACCATATCTGTTGGTAAATTTATTTTTCTGGCAATATATTCAATTTCCAAGCGATCATAAGGTTCAATTATTCGGCACAAGTCTTTCTCAAGCATTGCATCAGAAAGAACATTAAAGTGTTTTCTAACGACTAAGTCTGTTTGTAATTCGTCCTTATAACTTACGAAAGCATCATTGAAATCACGTAAAGAGCGTTTTTTAGCGGCGTTTGCAACTGCCCTCATAGCATCAAGATCTCTTCCAGAATACTTAAGAGCCAATTTTTGTGATAGCAATGATTTAACATCATCTGGTGAATCTAACATGACTTTACAAAGAAGCATATATTTCAATGCTCTTAAAGCCTCAGATTTGTCATCAATAGAATCAAAACCTTCAAAAGCTTCGTAAAAATAAGAAAATCCTGTCTTAAAATCCTTCTCATCAGCTGCATGAAGAATACCAGACATCATATCAAGAGATGCTTGCATCCTTGGAACAATATAAATGGCATTTGCTGTTGTTCTAGCTGAAGTAAGAGCAGCTCTAGACTTGGCAAAGTTTGACAACGAGTAACAAGCTTTTGCTTCCTCAAGTTGTACTTCTACGATTAAATCTTTATCATCCATCTTCTTTAATTCTTTTACTAATGTGTTAGATAATTTTAAAGCATCATCATACTTTCCAAGATCATTGTATAATTTTACAAGTCTGGCTTGAAGAGACTGTCTTAAAAAGGTCCTATTTTGTTCATTAGCCCATTGGATACATTCTTTACAAAGGTCAATCTTTATATCACCATCCTGTCCTTCAATCATAAGACACATATCAACAAGTTTACGAACAATCATAGCTGCTTTAGCTTTTCCCAAAGATACGAGAAAAGGACGAACTTTTTTTATCATAAGACGAAGATCGTCTGTTCTTCCTTTATCAGCTAGTTCATTTGCAACTTCTATTAAGATTTCTTCTTCTTCTCTTTTAAATTCTAATAAATGTAACCAAGTAAATTACTATCCATTTTTATTGAAACTTACCTTCTTTTGATTTAAGAATGTCCTCACGAGATCCATCTCCAATATGTTCAAGAATATTTTCAGTTAAAAGCATTTTGAAAATTAGAACTTAGTGAATTTACAAATGACAAGGTAATTTCTATACGAATAAATAGTCATCAAAAATTGTGTGAGTAAAGTTTACACGTATTCGTTGTAAGACACACAACGGAAAGTACTAAATTTAAGAATATCACTAAGTTTACAGCAACAAAAAAAATATTTAAAAGAATGTTGTAAATAGTAAAAAAAAATAAATCTGTCAGGTGTATCAGGTCGCCAAAATCATGTGGTATCATTTGAAATAACTATTTTTAATTGCCTTATTATTATAATTACTTTTATTAATTTATGGTATTTTTTTTAGAACCATAATTTTTTTATAGATACTAGTATTTTATAATACATTTGATTTGTCTATATACGTGTTGTAAAAGTTAATAAATAAAAGTCTTAATTAAAAAAAACTAATACATTCAATTTTTTTTCTTAGTTTGTAACAAAAAAAAAATTGCCATATGATTCGCACTAACTGGCTTATTTTTTTTATAACCAAAAAGTATATATTGTGTTAACATGATGATAAAAAAAAATACTCTTAAAAATAACAAACCAACAACTAATCTATTCTTTGTCTACTGATTAAATTATTCAATATTTAAAAAAAAAGTCTTTTAACTTGAAATATTTCTTTTATCATATATAAACCACAGTTAACTTTCTTTTTATATGAATATCAATTTCAAAAGTACCTTTTCATTTTAAATTCCAAATATGTAAAAGTTTTTATTATTTACAAAGCAGTTAGTGACTAAGTGAATGATTCAAAAATATATATCATTTTTATGATTTTTTTAAATGCATTTTTACTATCATTTTACAAGAAAGTAAAATAAAATTTTTTTATAAATGGAGTTTTATCAAATAAAATGTTTTTATATTAATATAATTAATATAATTAATATTAATTATTTCAATTACATAAGTATTAACCAAAATCATGTTTCCCTCTATAGCATATAATTTTATTATTTTCTAGGAAATAATGTCTTAATAAATGCGCATTCTAAAATAGATTTTCTATTCCTCTAGTTTTTATATTATGATAATATTATCATTAACTATAATCCAGTATCGTCCACATAACCTAAAAATGTATGATTATTTTTTTGTGTTTATAAAAAATAATTAAAGAATTTTCTTTATATCAAGGTAATATATATTACATAACATTGACAATTATTTAATTATTCAATTTAATAAAATATTTTCTTACTTTAATACATATAAATTTATCACCATTTCTTTATATATACTTAATTATTATACTTGATTATATAATTTACAATTAACTTTTTAAATTTTTTATCTATGGCCAGGAAAAAAAAAGTTTAAAAATATATTTAAATGTGTAATAAGAAAGCGATTATGTATGATTAAGATAATAAGAGTCTTCTAAAATTTTATATATTATTTATTAAAAAAATTTTTAATATAATTTTTTTATAGATGAACAAACGGGTTCACTTCATTTTACCTGTCCGACCACCTTCTGAGTGCCCAGGATTTTATATTGACAATGGAAATTTAAGTGACAATATTTGTGACTATTGGAATAAACGATCGAAATCTCTAGGTCGTAACTTATATTTAAATGTATGTTTAATATTTAAAAATTAAGTTTTATAATGTACTTTAACATTTCAATAAACTTTTAATCACTACAAAAAAAAACAACATTTTTTAATATTTTAACTTCTATTTTTATATTTATTTTATCTTTTAAATAAGTCATTGATATTAAATAATAAAATTAATTGTATAATTAAAAATATTACTTTTATTATATTGTTATTATCATTGTTACAAGTAACAAAGATATTTATACATTTTCTATCTACCAGAACATAACTTTGTTTTACCTTTTGTTACCAAATTTTTGTTGATGATTTTACCATTTTTATAGTTTATTCAACCTCAATTATTGATCTTCCAGATTAACCTCATTCTACAAGATAACATTTAATTATTCATCAACTTTTTAATCTTTTACTATATTAGTAAATGTTAACTTGTTAAAAATATATATTACTATTACAATAGTTATAATATTATTTATAGTATATTTTGATTATTATTATAAACTTTTAATAACTATATTAATAAATAAACATTTATATCACATTTAAGGAAAACATTAAAAAGAATTTCTTTTGACAATTGTTATACTTTGTATACAAAAGTAGCAATATGATAAGCTTACAAAGTAACTAAAAATTTTATTTATCATTAAATACCTAAAAATATTTTGACTATCGTTTGTATAAATATACACTATATAGAAATATCTATTATATTTTTCAACCCCAATTATAAAAGTGAGTTAACTTAAGATGCTAAGAATCGTTTATTTCAGGTACCCATCATCTTGCGCAAATGATTAGGTATATTGATGCGTTTAAAATTTGAAATTATTCGAGGTATAAATAATTTATATACTGTTACGTAAAAACTTTTTGATTTATTATTATTTAATATTTAACAAATTTATATCTATCTTTAATTTGATTTCATTAAAGGTTGATAAAGTTTTCATTGTCAAATTGATTATTTAATGATTGTGAAATACATATATAATTTCTATCATAATAAATTATTTTTAATTTTATAAAAAAAATGGTTAACTTTCTTTCTAAAAGTCTTTTTTGTTTATCACCAGCTTCTACTAACAAAGGAGGAAAAATAAATGAGGTGAGAATATTTTTTGTCTTTTATTTGAAAAAAAAAACTATAAAAATATTAAATATTTTAAATAATTATAAAATATATTTTAACAAATTTTATTTTTAGGTCGATTCATATGTTGGTTCACCTGTTACAAAAAAAAGTTTTCGTGTAAGTTATTGTATATAATAGTTAAAAAAATGTATATGTATATGTATTATTAAATACAATTCTCATATATTAATTTTATTAATCAAAATATTTTGTTTTTTTTTTTTTTTTTTAAATATTATTCATGATTATGATTAGAAAAAAAAATAATATTACAGTTTGTATTTTATAAAATTATTCTAATGTAATTAAAGTATAGTTATATTTTATTAATGAAATTTAATACTTTTTGTTTATAATTTATTAAAATAATTTATTAAAACAAAGAGTAATATTATAAAAAAAAAACTATATAAATTTAATTGATTTGAAGCATTGTAATATTAGAATGTTAAATGTATTATAAAGATGTACTTTAAATTAAACTAAAAAATGATTATACTTTGTTTAATATACATATTATTGCCGTTATAGTTTATCAAGTTGACATTAAAGTTTATGTTGTCTATTTTATTACTACTAATAATAATGTTCATTTCATTGATAGAAAAATTAATCTTCTATCGGTATCATTTAATTTATTGAATACTAATCACATACTTATATGTTCATACACTTACCTGAAGTTAATAAATATGTAAATTCAATTATACATTATAAAGTAAACATTTTGTCGCTACAAAATTTTTAATTTTACTTTTATAATATTTGTCTATTTATTTATTAATATTTTTATCGTGAAAACTTGAAAGTAAAATCCTTGTCTCTAAACATAATTACTGCCAATTGTTGTTCATTATTATAAAGATTATAATTTATATATGATCAGTTTAAACTTCATTATCAATACTCTTATAGCATTTTCTTAATATATATTAAACTATTTAACTTAAGGGGTTGTGATATGGAATATTATAGTGATATTATTAACATTTTTAAGTGACAATAATAGCCATTACCTTTATGTATTTAGCGGCTATTAATATATTATCATTATTCTATAATCATACTTTAACATTATATTAATATAAGAAAAAAAATTTTTTTGTTTTTAAATAATATTATTTTTATATTTTTAGAGTTCTAGTTTAAAAAAAATATTTTTTCCATCAAGTGAAAATAATATTATGGAACCAGCTTTATACTCTGGTCCTAATGATCGAGTTGAAATAACTGAAATAACCAAAAAAATATTTGCTTGGACATTTCCTAAACATGGTTCTGACTCATCTTATAGACAATCAATAAAAGAAGTTTCAGAATCATTTAAAAAAAAATATCGTGACAAGTATAAAGTTATTAATGTATCTCAAAAACGTTCTGATCTTGGAAGATCAAATCCAAATGTATTGGAGTTTGGATGGCCTGATAAATTGGCACCACCACTTGATCGTTTATGTTCAATATGTAAACAAATTGAAAATCATCTTAAAGGGGGAGAAGATAATATTATAGTTATTCATTGTAAAGGATGGCGTTCCAGAGCTTCAATTGTTATAGCAGCTTACATGCATTATAATTCAATATGTTCTGCTAATGATGATGTTGGAGATCGTTTTTCAATGCAATTATACTCAGAAAAATATGTTGGTAATGATGGTCAACCATCACATAAAAGATATATAAAATATTTTGCTAATTTATTATCAGGTCATACAAAAGTAAACCAACAACCAATTATTTTAAATCAAATTGTATTAAAAAAATTACCAAAAAATTATATTTTAATAAAAATTTATGAAAGAATGAAACCTATATATAATTCTTATCAAACAATTACAAAAGAAGAAATTTATATAAACATTGATGAGGGTTTATCTTTAAGAGGAGATATTTTATTAAAATGTTTTGCAATTAATCAAAATGGTGATGAAAAAAAAGAAAGAAATCTTTTGCTTCAATGTCAATTCAATACTTGTGCTATTGATTTTAAAGAAATAAATAATAAACTTCGATTTTACAAAGATGAGTTAGATTTTGCATTTATGGATTCAAATGTTCATAATCAAGCTTATTTAGAATTTTGTTTTACAGACAAAAATAATAAAGAAAGTAGCAGTAATAGTTTAAATAGAAGAAAACAAAGTTTTAGTGAATTTTCTAGAGCTGATTCATATGAAAATTTTGACAGACCTGAAGGTATGTTTATAAAAAATATATATTTTTTTATTATAATCAAATACACGTTTCTCTTATTCTTTTCTTTCAACATATCAATATATAATTCCACATGATTACATTTAACTTTCCACAATTCTGAACTTAAATAATAAAATCACATTCCTCAATAGATAATGAAATTTTTTAGTGCCTTTCTCTAACATTTATTTTCGCCCCCACTTTCAATTCACACATTATATTCCCTCACCAAAATATTATCTTTAAATCTTTATATATTATTTCATATATATATATTATCATCTGTAAAAAGGGGAAAAAATTTTTATATATTTGAATAGGCCAATATTACTAATAATCTGTCTGCAATTTAATTTTACTTTTTATAAATAGTATTATCTTTTCCAGTAAGTTAACTCTTGTTGATCATAAACTATTTTCTTTCTTTTACCAGAAGCATTTATATAGTAGAGTGAATGTTTTTCTGTTCTCTTTAATATTATTAGGGATATTTATTTTAATCATTTATAATTAAGTTAATTAATAAATGATAGAAAGTTGTTTATTAAAATTTAAAGTTGTTAGCTAATTTTTTTAAAAAATAATAATATTAAATAAAACAATCTTTTATAAAGGATAGTGTTTTTTAATGGATTATGTGGAAATATATATATATTAATATATTTTTATTTTATTTTATTTTATTTTTTTTTTTTTTGTCAAAATATTATTTCAATAGTATAATTGTAAAATTATTTATTCGAGTGGGATAGAGATATGTTTTTGGATGCTTGAAATATTATTGAAATATACATTATGTTATATTTTATCTTAAAAATAAAATATAATCTTTTATTTTTGTTTAAGACGATCGAAGTCAATCAATTGATCCATTGTATTCTGAGATTAATAAAACTCCTACTATTCAAAATAATATTACAATTACAAATAACAATTTATTACCTAGTCCTATTGATGGAACAGATTCTGGTATTGGAAGTGATAGTCCAAAAAATATGGCAAAAGTACCACCACAAGTTCCTCCAAAACCTAGTAAATCTTCTATAAATCAAGATGATAGTGGTCGAAAGTCAACTATTCCAGAAGAAAATCATGTAACTAGAGAACATTCTGTATTACCAGCTTCTGTAAGGAAATCTGTCTCAAGACCATCATCTCCACATAATGGAAATGGAGATTCAACTCAATGTAATAATGGTTCTTTAACTGGTGGTAGGCAAACACCATCATTTGAACCTGATCTTGTTGGAAAAGATCGTTATGATAAAAATTCTAAATGTTTTAGTTATGTACCAGCTAAAGCATTAAATGAACATTTTACTATGCCAAAAAAGGCACCTTCACAAAGAAGATTATCTATTGAAAAAGTTGACTTAGATGTTCCAGAGACACCAGAATTACAAGAAAAATTGAAACATATTAAATTAAAAGGTACAGATATTGAAAGAATTCCTGAACCACCAAAATGGGAAGAAGAAATTGATGCACTTGCTAATAGTAATGGAGGATTTAATTTTAATAAACGTTCACAATCAACTGTTCCAAGAAGTTATACTCCACATGATTTTAGAGATTTAATTGATATTGCTACACCCATTAATAATGAATCATCCAAAAATTATAATACTTATCGTTCAATTGATATACCATATAAGGATTCTTCATCAATAAATTCTTCTACATTACAATATAATAGTGAAAATAATCCTTATTTAAAAAATAATATTATTGAACAACCAATTGTACATGATCAAGCTAAAAAAGTAACTCCAACAACACCAACAAATTGTAAACGTTACAATAGTTATAAATCATTAATTGATGATACATATCCTAGTGAAATGGAAGAATTATGTGATCCTGATTATTATTTATCTGGTTCTGGAGTAAATAAATCTATTTTAAAAAATAAAAAGAATGATATTAAAGGGTCAAATAAATATTTAAATCAAAAAGAGTTAGATGATATGGATTATTTAATTGAATCAACAACTATGATACCTAATAGAAGTTGTTATACACCTAAACCAATACCATCATGGAAAATGTCTACAACAGATAATCAAATAGATACTTTTGGTTCCCCAAAAACTATTAATGATGATTTTAGATATAGAAATTGTAAAAGTGTTGCTGCTTCACCAATAATTTCTCATAATAATAGAAAACTTTTTTCAAATCATCGTTATGATCCAACTGATGATGCTGACAATCCAGATAAATGGTTAGAAAATAAATTAAAACAACTTAAATTTAAAAGACAATCTCAGCCAGATTTAACTTTTAGAAGAAATACTGAAAAAGTTTTATTAGATGAACTAAAAAATACAAATAATATTACTGGTAGGGGTAAAAATGAAGAATCATATACATATGAAGGACAAGGACATAATGATTTATTAGAAGATTATAAATATGAAGATGAGAGATTAAAAAATACAAAATCTCCATATTTAGATAATTTTTCTTCAATAAAATCAAATTATAATAATACACCATCAAGATATACTCCATATGGTGATTTAAATTTTGGTAGTAGACCATCAAGTAGAAATTCACGACCATCATCAACATTAAATCATGTCAATGCACCAAAAGGGAAACCTCCTACACCACCTCCAATTAGAGATAGAAGTAGATCACCAGCAAAAAGTCCTAATACTGGAAGACATAGACTTACAATGGTAAGAGATGTAAGTTAAAACACTTTATTAAAATAATTAAACTAGTATAATTGTCTAACTTTATATCTATTTATACATATATATAATCTTTATTTAATTTAAAATAACCTTTTTTCTATTATAGCAACCATCACCATATCAGTTGGAGAGAAAAAATATTAATTCACGGTCTACGTTACAAACAAATTCTAACCAAAAACCATTTGATTATTCATCTGACGAAAGTGACAATAATAGTATTGAGCAAGGAGAATTTTCTCATTTACGATCTATAGTTGTAAGTTTATTTTTTTTATTTTATTGTTTATTTAATGTCTTTTTTTTTTCCTCTTTTAGGGAACAAATAATTCACGCCCAAATTCAAGGGCTAGTCAAGTTAAAAATTATAATTCAAGATCAAATATAAATACTCCAATATTAGGAAGAGAAGATTATAGTAAAAATTTACTTGAGGTAAATATTATTTTATTCCTAACATATTAAAATTTTCTTTACATTATTTTTTTTTAGAATCATACATCTAACTTAATAGCAGGCTCAGTATCGGCACAACGTTCTGAAACTCCAGCATTTCCTGTGAATACAAGTCAAACTCCTTTACCTTATCACCCATTATTATATAATACTAATGGACATAATTTAGGATATAACGATTCAAATAACATGACAAGTTTAACTTATCGGTAAGTAATAAATTGTTAAAACATATTTTCTCTATATAATTATTTAAATAAAAGACAACTTTTATATTCTATTATTTAATGAACCGTAAAATAGATGTTTCCTTTTTATAGAGATATTTTATTATTAGAATTATTCAAGGTTTTTTTGACAATAATGTTTGTTGTCTACCGAATCATGTTATATATTTAACTTTATTATATATCCATTTAAACAATTAAAAATAATTAAAATATTTATATACATTTTATTTTAGTTCACCATCTCCTAGATCTCAAGTTTATTCAAATGGTTCTACTTATAATTATAATAGACCAACATCAATAATTGGTAAGTTTTAGTTAAAAGAATAATTTAAAAATTATAAATTAAAAACATATGTATGGTTATTAAAAAAAAATTAAACTTCTTATGTAATTTATTTCTTCCTAAAAGTAGTAGATAATTAATTAATTAGTCTTTTGTTCCTACTCGAAATACTTATTTTTCTTTAATAAATTATATATTTTTATAATATATATATGTATACATATTATAAATAATAAAAAAAAGTATTGTTTCATTCTTCTTAAGTATATGAATATTTTGTTTCATGATTTATTACATCAAATAGAATACTTTTCTCACCAATAATACAAACTTCTTTTTTCCTATATATACTACTATATATTTTAATATTTTCAATAAGAATATTATACATTCATAAATAATATTTGACATCTTTTTATATTATGTATGTTTTGTTATCTTAAATAGCAATGTATTTTAAATTTTAACACTTACATAAGAATATTAGGATTAAACTTTTAAGTAAAATACATTAAACAATTTTGATTTATTTTATTAAACTTTTTACAATAACCAATCCTTCATTTTATAGACTATTTTTAATACACTAAAGGGAATTGAAAATATTATAAATAAGTGATAATGTTGTTATTGTTATAAAAGGAAAAAGAAGACTTTTTATTTTTATTTAAATATTTAAACTATAAAACTCTTAACCATATTTTGATGTATATTTATTTAAAAAAAAGAAATCTTTTTTCTAACATTATTCAAAAATTTAAATAAAATATATTACATTAATGGAATTACTTCTTAAATTCATGCCAATTTAAAATATTTCAACTATTTTTCTATTTTGAAATAACAAATTTCTTTCATTCAATACACAATGATTCATCAAATAAATAATAGTCATTTATTATACTCAAAAGGTAACTAAAAATTGTTTATTCTTTGAATTAATATATAATATATACATAAAAAAAAACTTCTAAATAGTATTTTTTTTCAAAATAATAATATATTATAATAATAATAATAATATCAGTTTTTTTTTTAAAACAATTCTGTTAAAATAATCTTTAAGTACATTTATATTTATTATAACAGATATTATTTAAAATGAAATAAACAAATATTCAAACTTGATATTTATTATTTTCTTAAATGAATTATATTTACACAAAATACTACTGATATAATAGTTAAAAATTTTTATATTACTAATGTAATCTTGTAATCTTTTCTTCTCTTTAATATTATTAGACACGATTAATTTTTTATAATATTAACTTTTGATAATAATAAATTTAGATTATTTTAAGTAAAGAAATATAAAATAAAAATAGTATAAATAATAATTTAATATTAGTTTGTATTATTATGATGTTTATTATATACATCAATAAATTTATTATTTATAGGTTATATAAATATATTTTTTGATCTTCTAAATATTCCCTCATTTATTATTTCTTTATTTTTCAAGTACTTCTTCCTTTTCTATTCTTATGCTTTTACAATTGGTTAGTTAAAAATTTGTAATGCTTACAGCTTATTTATAACAATACAAATTTTCTTCATTATTCTTAAACTATTTAAAGTTAAATGAGTATACCATTACAATGGAATTCAAGAGTATTCTTAAAAATTGTATATTTCTTCAGAATTATTGTTAGTCTCTTTCTTGTATCAATATAATATATTATTATTATTATTATAAGGTGTAACAAGATATTATAAATATTATAGGGTATTGAAGAAAAAGATTGATATATAGAGAACGGAAATAAAATAAAACATATATATTTATTCTTAAAATTTTTTTAACCTTTTTTATTCAAATAATAATGATGAGTTTTGATATGTTTTAAATAATTAAATATTAAAACAATAGTATTTTACTTATTTTAAAAATATATATTTTTATTATTTCTCCAAATACTACTATTAAATTTTATTATATGCTACTGAGGTCGTCTCATTAATCAAATATATTACCTTTATCACAAAACTTATCAATCTTCTCCTATCAAATAACTTTCTTACTTACAATTATAACTAAATCACATTTTTCACAATAAATATATATATATATATATAAATATATATTAAATATGCTATTGTGCTTTTCGGCATTAAAGCTTCAAGAACACATATCTTAGTTTGTGTATATCTGTTTATTTCTTTTAATATTTTTGCCAGCTGACAATACGTCTTTAAGCATACTATATTCCTACGATATATATTAACAATGATAAACTTAAATTATATATGTTTTAACTTTTAATAACATTCTATTTATTTTTATATTAATAAACTTTTATCTCTTGTTAGATTATTTGTAAATATATTTTTACAATAAAAAAAAAATGGCAAATGTTCCTATTCTATTAGTACAAAAAGATGATTTTCAAAATAAAAAACCTACAACTTCCTGTGCTCCTATTGCTAAGGAAGAGATTGGAGAAAATGATGATGAGGGTAATTTTAATGATATTGAATCTTCTATCAAATCTTCGACACCCCTATCATCATCCTCCAATTCTTTCAATCGTTTCAATAATATTCCATCCTCCTCTCTAAATATATGTAATAATAATAAAAAAGATGAAGGTATTTCGGAGCTTAATTCTATTAGTTTTCATAATTCACAAGCACAAGAATATTATTCTTATATGTCAGAGACAATGTCACCAAAAACAATATCAAGAATAAAACATTTCAATATTATTATTGAAAACGAAAGTATGATTTTAAAATATATATAAAAAAAATTATTTATTTTAGTATTATTTATTTATTTATTTATTTTATTTTTTTAGATAATGGTGAGGTAATCAGTCATCATCCATTATTTGTTAAAGATACATCGAAATATTGGTATAAACCTAAAATAAGCCGAGAAGAAGCTATAAATATGCTTAAAAATAAACCACCTGGAACTTTTGTTATTCGTGATTCTAATTCATTTCCTGGGGCATTTGGATTAGCATTAAAAGTTGCAACACCACCAGCTGGAATAAATGTTACTGATGGTACAGAATTAGTTAGACATTTTCTTATTGAACCATCATCTAAAGGTGTTAGATTGAAAGGTTGTGCTAATGAACCAATTTTTGGAACACTTGCTGCATTAGTATATCAACATAGTATAACAGCATTAGCATTACCAACTAAATTACTATTACCAGAATATGATCCTTCAACAAATTGTGAACAAGTATCAGCAACACAAGCATTACTAGAACAAGGTGCAGCATGTAATGTAAATTATTTAGGGTCTTTTGATACAGAAAGTTTAACAGGTCCAGAAGCTTTGAAACGTAGTGTTTCAGAAGTATTTAAACTTTATCGAAATCCATTAAGTAAAGCTGTTTCAGTACATTTTAAAGTATCTAGTCAAGGGATTACTTTGACAGATAATACACGAACACTATTCTTCCGAAGGCACCATCCAGTCAATACAGTATCGCATGCAGGAATTGACCCAGAAAATCGTTTATGGCATAATAAAGAATCAATTCAATATCCTTCAAATTACGTTCAAACAGCAAAGATATTTGGTTTTGTAGCAAGAAACTCTAATTCATATGCTAATCAATGTCATGTATTTGCTGAGTTAGATCCTGAACAACCAGCAAGTGCTGTAGTTAATTTTATTACTAAAGTAATGATGGCAACTCATTCAAAAAAATAATAACTCAATATTATTAAATTAAACAATGAATATGAAAAAATTTTATTTTAATTTTATGCCTTAAACATTTTATTATATATTATAATAATAAAAAAAATATATAATTATTAAAGTTTGATGAAAAAAAAATAATTGTTTACATGTATATAATAGATAAGATACGTATAATTTTGATTGACATAAAACTAACTTTAGCTTTTATTATTAAATAATACTAAACAATTATAGAGAATTATTTTTATAAATTAAATAATAAATATTTTTATTTATTGATATTGAATTTTTTTTCTTTTTAATTCAAAAATAAAATTTATTTAAATCAAATACATCTGATGTTATTTTTTTTTATCATTATAGTGAATTATTAATTTTATATAAAAATTTTTTTGAATAAAACAATGTTTAAGCTTTTTTTATTAAAAAATAATTTATCAATTTTAATTTTTATATGGATAATTTTATAAATTTTTGCTTTTAAATATCTAATATTTTTAGTGGTATATAACAAAAATATTAAAAAATATATATATATTTGTTGTTTGTATTTAAAAAATATATGGTTACTTTGTTTATAATAACAACATTAACAAATGAGATATGTTCTTTAATAATATATTAATTTAAGATATCAAAATTATATTTAAAGAGTAGATTAATTTATACATGTTAACTTTTTTTATTTAGAACATTAGTAATTGTTTTAATCAAAAGATCTTCATAATAAATATTTTTTTTTATTTATAATATTTGTTGTGGTAACAGTTCTGTTTTGAATAATATTTTATCATTATATAATAAATATTTTAACAATAAAACATTTTAGTATCATCTAATTGATCATAAGATAATCATATATCAACAAATTTTATTGGTTAAATATAAAAACAATATATTAAAAAAATAGTTGATTGTAATTTTTTTTTAAAACATTTATTTATAAATTTAAAACAAATTAAAAAAACTTTAAGAATTAAAAAATTAAAATTGTATGTGTAGTATATTATATAAAATAATATCACTTTAGATTTAATATATTATTTTATGAATAATAACAATTAATAGCAATATATTTTTTAGTATTATTTATTAGTTATTTTTAAGTGGAATGATAAATTCAAGTTTTGAAAGACATTAAATAATGTTAAAATTATATTCTTATAAAAACAATACTAAAAATATCTAAATATTTTTAAAATTTATATTAATATTTATTCTCAAGATTGGTTGTTTTAAATGACATAACTTTTTTTTTTACAAAAAAAAAGAAATATTTATTCTACAATGTCAAAATCAAATAATTGATTATACAAAATTAGAAATATATTTTTAAAAGAATATATATATATATATATATATTTTAGTAACAAATAACAATTCATCCTAATACAATTATATAAAAAAAAGAAAATAAATTAGAATTTTTTATACTTAAACTTCCTTTTCTTTGAAAAAATATGTAAAAAAAAATTTTAAATGATCATTAGCTAATTTTTTTTAATATAATTAATTAAATAAATTATAAAATCATATTTATTTCAATAATTTTATGTTTACAAATTAGATCAAAATGTGTTTAACTAGTTATTTATAAAAGAGTATTCTTTTATTTTTTATTAAATAACAGAAAATGAATAAACTTTTAATTAATCTACAATTTTTTTGTTATAAATTTAAAGTAAATAATATATTTCTACAAAAACAAAATAAATATACAGTAACTTTGACAATATTTATAGTAATTATAAATAAAAATTTTCAAATAATAATTAAAGATATAATTTTTATATATATTTAATTACTTATTTAAAATTAAATTATATATAGATAAAAAATTTTGTATATAACATAAATGATAAACAAAAATATTGAAAAAAGTCAAAAAGTTAAAAGTTTACAAATGAATATATTAAATGAAACAGTTAAATTTAATTTATAAACTAGGAAATAGACATAAATAAAAAGATTTTCTAGGATTAAAATATAATTATTTCATTTTATATAATTATCTCTTACTATAAAAAATATTTTTTAAGAAAATGTGTCATAAATTAAGTTTTGTAGAATAAGAAATTTTTAAAATTAATAAGTAATAATGTAATTTGAAAGAAGATAATTAATACTAAAGTAAAATATTAAATAATAATTCAAATTTCAAATGTTTATATAGTAATGTGGTTATTATTGTAAAATAAAAAAAAAAATATAAATTTTTTTATGTATTTTCTTTATTAAACTATTTGATTCCCAAAGGAAATATTCAAAGTATTACATAACATTAAAAAAAATCTTAAAATGCGCATTTTATGGAATCCCATGCGTTTTATAAATCACAACTATTTATTTTTCTATATCTTCTTCAAATATTATAAATTCATTTTATATGAAATATACCAAATCAACATACTTAGTAAAATCTTCTTCTACCAAATAATTTTTCTTAAACTTTTTTTCTATCTACATAAACAAAGATTAGGTTAAAATTTTTATACAACAACTGCTACATTTGACACTTGGTAGACTTTTTATAACTTAAATTTTATACTATTCATTGATATGCTATCATTGATGACAACTATTTAAAGCTTTATAAAAGATTTTGATACATATTTTTTTTTTCTTAAATTGGATAAATAAAATTGTTATATAAATTTATATTATAAAATAATATGATTTGTTAAAATATTTTAGATAAAAAAAAAATTATTTCTAATGTGGGTGAATGATTATTAAAAAAAAACAATGTTTTTAGTTTTATCAACACTTTTTAAAAGAGTAAGTATTATAAGATTTTTTTTTAATAATTACACTTATTTTAGTGGATACCATCAAATATGAAAACTTATGGAACCAATTTTTTATGTATTATATTTTTAATTGGTTACTCAGCTATTGGTGGATTTATATTTCTTTTTTTAGAGCAAGAGTTAGCTACAGAAAATAAAAATAATATAACAGATTATCAATTAAATTGTATTAAAGAAATTTTAAAAAACCGTGAAGAATTTATTTATGATTTCAATTCTTCTGCTGAGGATATTTTTGAAAAATGTGTTCAACAACTACTTGTAACTCATGATGAAAGAATGCAATGGAATTTATTAAATTCTGTTCTTTATAGTTTTGGTATTATAACAACATTAGGATATGGAAAATTAGAACCAAACTCTACATCTGGAAGAGTTTGTGCTGTCATTTATGGTTTTATTGGTATCCCTATAACAGTTATTATATTTTCTTCATTTGGTAGATATTTAGAAATCTTAGAAAAACGAATGAGAATTTATATTAAAAAATTATGTAATTGTAAAAAAATAAAAAGTAGAAAAAATTCTATTAATGATTATCATGATAATGGTGTTATAGAATTTATGGATAATAGAATTGAAGATAATGAGTTACAATCTGATGAAATAGAAGAAGATTTTTATCAACCTATAAGTGCATTATCATTAGTTAATTTTGTTATTTTTTACTTATTAATTGGATCATTTATTTGTTCTGAATTAACAAATCGTTTCGACTTCTGGAATGGTATTTATTTTTCATTTCTTTGTTTTACAGCTATTGAATATGGTGAATTAATACCAGAAAATCCTTTATACATTCCAATTATTGTTATTTATATAAGTATTGGATTAGCTTTAAGTACTACAGCTCTTGATGTTGGATCATTATATGTAAGAAAATTGTATTTTGTTGGAAAAAAATTAACTAATATGGCTAATGTTCAAATATGGTTTGGTTCAGAAAAGATTCAATTAAAGGAATTACTTGGAGCTATTGGTAAGAAATACTAAAGTTTTTTTTTTTATTACTTTTAATATATATTTTATAGGCCAAAATATTGGTATGGGGCCAAATGCTCTTTGGGATAATATTGACATTGATGGAGTTGTTAATGTAAGTTATATTGTTATTAGTCTTTATTCATCAAATACCAAAACAAATTTATTTTAAATATCCGTTTATTTTAAACTATATTTTAGTATGCTCTTTTGGTAAAAGAAGGAAAATTAGATGCAGTACCACAAGGATATGCAATAATGGAAGGAGTTTGGCCACCAGAATTGATACCATTATTTATTAAAGATAATTATGTTCCTAAATATGTTGATGATGATGAAAAATCAATGATGTCAGTTAGTATTAATTCAAATAATCTTCCTGAATCCAATATTATTGGAGGAAAAAGGAATGACTTAGTTTTTCATCATTTACCTCCAATATCACCAAATCATTTCAAAAAAGTTGGTTTAGGAAGTTTGGGACCGGTAAAATTAAGAAGTAGTTTCAAAAAAGATTCTATAGATCATAGAAGAACAATGAGTGTACGATTTAAAGAATCTGTTATTGTAGAACCAATTGAAATAGAAAAAAAAGATGATCCATATAAAGATATAAATGATATTGATGCAGATTAACATTTTATTTTTTATATATATATAAATTTTTAATATTTTCTAAGTGAATTACTAACGATATTTTTCATTTTTTTAATGGTCTCTTCTTGTGATTGAGCTTTTATAATTCCTGTTCCACTAACAATAACATTTGCTCCAGATTCACTACAAATATTTACATTATCTTCACTTACACCACCATCGACTTCGATATTAATGTTTGGAAAATTTTTTCTTACTATTTTTACTTTAGACATCATATCACTCATAAATTTTTGTCCGCCAAATCCTGGTTCAACTGTCATTATAAGAACTAAATCAAGTTTATCACAGAAGGGTAATAACAAATCAACAGAAGTTTTTGGTTTTATTGCCATACCACAATTCATTCCAAAACTTTTAATTTTCTCAATTAAATTATTAATTGCTTTCTCATCTTTTACAGCTTCTAAATGAAATGTAAAAAGATTAGCTCCAGCTTTTGCCATTGGTTCTACCCAAAAATCAGGATTAGAAACCATTAAATGAACATCAAAAAAAGGTCCTGATCCAAGTGATGATCGAAGTGATTCTACAATAGGATGTCCAAAAGATAAATTAGGAACAAAATGTCCATCCATTACATCTAAATGTAAGTAGTCAGCTCCTGCAGTTAGTAATTTTTTACATTCTGCAGCAAGATTTGCTAAATTTGAATTAAGAATAGATGGTGAAATTATTGGACGAAGAGATGACATCGTACGTAACAAAATATTATATTTTTTTGGAAGAAAGTTTCTTTTCTTATCACATATTAGGTTACTTTTAATTGAATGTTTATAATAATTTTAGTGTCATAATTAATAAATTATATACATTTATATATAGGATAATCCTAAACAATAAAATAAATAATTTTTAATATTTATTGAGTTATTTATTTACATATTATTTTTTAAACATAACTTTTTTTACTATTTCTATTGTATATTAAATTAATTGATAAAAATTATTTTATACTAGAAAGTTTAATAAATTAATTTAATTGTTATACTTAATTTGAAAATAATTTTTTTATGATAAATTAAAAAATAAAATAAAAAATTTGACTATAACATAATCTATAAAATTATAGTGAATCAAATAATAATTGTTGCTTTTTTAAAATAATTTTTATTTTATCAAAAAAATACATTCAATTTATTTGATGGTATATAAATTAAATGTCTTCCATCATTAACATGACAAAATTAAAAATATCTATAAAAAAAATCTCCATTAATTATTTGAAAGATGAATGCTAAATCATGTTTAATAAAAAAAATTTAAAACTTACAAATTAATAGGAATCCATCATTTTTTAATTAAGTAACTCAAATTTATCATTCTCATTCTTATAAAACTATTTTATATAAATCTTTTCTTGTGTTATATTGACATTTATTGTTCTTTTATACATGTTAATGTATCATTTACATTAATTAAAAAAAAAGTTTTATATTAATATACTATTTGTCATATCTTATTTCCACTTTTTAAAAGTAATATTATTCTTGATGATTGTAATTTATAATAAAATTAAATGATATTATAGTTATACTATTTTTAAATAAATTTTTTTATTTATACTAAATTTTTATTGTTTTTTTAATAAGTAATAATATTTTATTTTTATTATAAAAGAAAGTATAATATATTTTAAATATCAACATTTTTTCAGTAGAAATTTATTAGATTATTTTTATTTCTTTGACATCTGGAAATAATATGCTACATCCATTAATTTACTCATTAGAAATTCTAAAAGATAAACATATACTTTTTATTTAGTATAATAACCGTTAAATGTGAAATATTATTTATAAAAATTGATCTATTTCTAAAATATGGCTAAGAGTTAATTATAATTAAAAAAAGTATAAAAAAATAAGTAATGAATAAATAAAAGT
Organism: Strongyloides stercoralis; assembly: GCA_029582065.1. NCBI lineage: Eukaryota > Metazoa > Nematoda > Chromadorea > Rhabditida > Strongyloididae > Strongyloides > Strongyloides stercoralis. Next base: position 11,754,352 of record CM055866.1, on the reverse strand, counting down.
TTAGTATAAAAAAAGTTATATTTTTAAAGAAGATGCCGCTGCGCAAATTATTATTGGGTGAAAAAAAAGATTTATACTGTCAATTTCTATTAAAAGGTTTTGTCGGCAACCTGAACTTTTTACAATCTTTTCATAGACCTTATATTGAATATGGAACAATAGAAGAGCTGGGTAATAAAGAATTATAATTATTTGAGAAAGATGAGGATTCTTTATTAATGATACCAGATGTTATTGATGATGATGGCAAATTTTGATTATACCAAGTATTAGAAGAAACATTTTTTTCTTGATTATGAAATTCATTTCTCCATAAATGATCAGGTCCAAACCAAGAATTATATTGATTTATTTGTGAAATATAATTATTATTTACAAAATTTCCTGAATTAGTAGAAATATTTGATTCACATTGCATATAACTACTACTTCTACCTCTTTCTATTTCATCATATGTTGATGAGGGTCCTGGAAATTCATTCCTCCACATATTAAAAGCTCCTTGAAAATTAATTTCACCATTTTCATTTATAAATATTTCAATATTTGTATTTAATTCTTTATTTCCTTCTATTGTTTCATTTGTTTTTGATAAAATTCCAAGAAATGTTATATATTCCGCTGCAACTTTTAATGTATGAATTTTTGACATTTTATCTGAAGGCATTGTTGGAATTTTTCTTCTTAACATTGAAAAAGCATCATTTAATTCCTAGAAATATTATTTTAAAAAAATTATTTATTAAAAAAAAAGTTTATAAATAAATTGAATTACCTTTGTTCGTTGTCTTTCACGTTGATTTGCTGAAGCTCTCTGTACTAATGCTTCTTCTTCACTTTGACCTTTTTTTCTAGAAACTACATGCCTTTTGTGTGCAACCATATTAAATTTTAAAATATTAATAAGAAATATATTATTTTAAAAGAGTTTCTAAATTAATGATTTTATTTAAATGCCATAATACATATCTTTAAAAGTTAAGATTTATTTTACATTTTAAACACCTCCTTTGATTTTATATTATTATATGTATTGAGGCACTTGCTAATGGTTAACTATATATTTTATACATACTGTCACAACTCCTCCTAGCTAAAAGAAGAATAAATGATTATTTTTAAAAATATTACTATCAGTATTATTCATTATTATAAGTATATTATTGTAAACATATAAATTTATATAGAAAAAAAAAGATAATATTTTTCAAATATTTTTGTTTTGTAGAAATAAATAAATAAAAACTTGTCAGTGACCAAAATTATACAATTATTTCACTATTAAAAAAATTATTGGTAAATCTTATTAAATAAAATTATAAAAGTAATTTGTAATAATAATTATTATTATCTATAACCTAATGATAAGAAGTATATAATTTGTTTGAGAAATATCCTGTATGAACACTATAAAAGCATATCTATATAATTTTTAACACTAAACTAAAAAATGTTACTAGTTGATTATTCTTCTCCTATTTTATGTAAACCAAATATAGGAAAATTAATTCAATTTACTAATTGTAAAGTTTTACTTGGTCAAAATATTGTTGAAAATGATTTATGGACACTTGATGGAAAAATTATTGATGGAAAAAAAGTATTCTTTGATAAAAAAAAATTTGCTGATATTCAAGTTAATTGTAAAGGTTTAATTATTTCACCAGGATTTATTGATGTACAAATAAATGGTAATTTATAGTTTAATTCAAAAAAAAAAATTAACTTACTTTTATTTCTACTTAGGTGCTTTTGGTATTGACTTTTCATCATTGTCAAAAAACACTTTTGTTGATGGTTTAATTTATGTTGCAGAAAAATTATTATCTTTTGGAGTTACATCATTTTGTCCAACAATTATTACTTCATCTTCACAATTTTATCATGATATTATTCCATTAATGAAATTTAGACATAATCAAATTGATTACAATAAACCTAGAGCTAATATACTTGGCCTTCATTTAGAAGGACCATTTATTTCAAAATCAAAAAAAGGTGCACATCCAGAAAATCATATTATTGAATCATTTCTACCAAATCCTTTAAATACATTAACATCTATCTATGGATCCCATATTTTTGATGGTAATGTTAATATTATAACACTTGCTCCAGAGACAAATGGATCAAAAGAAATAATCAATTATTGTACTAGTAAAAATATAAAAATTTCCCTAGGACATACTGAATCTACATTTTCTGATGGTGAAAATGCTATTAAAAATGGTGCAACTAAGATAACTCATCTTTTTAATGCTATGAAAAATGTAAGTATAATTGTTTAACTTTAAATAATGCCATATTTACACAATATTTTTATATTATATTTACATATTATATATATTTATAAATTATTATTTTTTTTCTTTTAGTATCATCATAGAGATCCTGGTTTGATTGGTTTGATTAATACACCAGAAATATATAAAAATTTATTTTATGGTCTTATATGTGATGGAATACACACCCACCCATCAGCTGTTAAGCTTGCATACCAAGCTAATTCTAATGGTTTAATTGTAGTTTCTGATGCAATGGCTGCCCTTGGAATGGGAGATGGATTTCATCGATTAGGAGATCAAATTATTGAAGTAAAAAATAATCATGCAACTGTAAACGGAACAAATATAACAGCTGGAAGGTAAATTATTTATCAAAATTAATGTATATAAATGTAACATCTTTTAATAAACACAATGCTATTGATTGATATAGAAAAAATTTTTCTATTATATCATATCATTATTTTTATTTCTTTTTTTTTATTTACAAATAATAATTTATTTTTTTAGTGTTGCATCAATACCATATTGTGTCAAAACTTTACAAAATATAACCAATTGCCCATTGAGTTCAGCTCTCCAAAGCGCTTCTCTAAATGCAGGTTTGTTTTATAAACTTCTACACATAGTAGTATATTTATATATCCACATACTCTTTATAAAAATATATTATAACGATTAAATATTCGTTTTCTTTCTACCCAATAAATCTTTTTTCACATATTATGTAAATACTACTTTTTCTTTTTAGCTAAATTATTGGGAATTTCAAATAAAGTTGGTGATCTTTCAAAAATTGGATCAAATGGAGATTTTATTTTAATTGATGAAGATATAAATGTTTATTGTACTTTTATAAATAGCGTCAAAGTTTTCTAGAATAATTATTAAATATTTTTTGGTATTTGTATTTTTGAATGAGTCATTGAAGAGTTTTTTTTTTTTTGTTTTACTATCTTATCTTAATAGAAAATAGTAATATCAAAAAGTTTGTGTGTAATGAGCAAATAACTATAAATCGATTTTATATATTCTTTCACCATACACCTTTAGTCATAAAATTATGTATCGAAGTTTATTTATATTTTTTCTTTTAAATTTATGACCATTTAACGTTTATATATATGTATCTTTTTAATTTATATTATAGTTAAATATATTAATAATAAGAAAAAAAGTATTTTTTTTTTAGAAAATTTAAGATGACAGAATCAGTTAATTCTGTAAGTGATGTGGGACCTTTGGTAACAGTCCCCAGATCTGGAGATGTTATATCGTATGTTAAATTTAAAATTTAGTATTATATTGAATTAAAAAAAAAAATATTATATTTTAGACCACATCGTGCAGTGTTAACTTTATCAAAGTCAATGCTCAATGCTGGTTGTTTTTCATTACCTTTAGCTTGGCATCTTGGAGGATTATGGATGTCTTTTTTTCTTACATTTGTAATTGCTGGTTTCAATTGGTATGGTAATCATATACTTGTAAAGTCATCTCAACATTTAGCAAAAAAATCTTCCCGTACTTCTCTTGATTATGGACATTTTGCTAAAAAAGTTTGTGATTATTCAAGTATACCATTTCTAAATAGAAATAGTAAAAGAATAATGTATGTAGTTAACATAACAATTCTTTTTTATCAACTTGGAATGTGTAGTGTAGCAATACTATTTATTTCAAAAAATATGGTAAATCTTTTAGGAGTTTATATTGGTGGATCACATTATTTTCAAATGGTTGTAACTGCTACAATAGCAACAGCATTTATCTTGGCTACAAATATGTTTACAGAAATGCGTGTTATTTCTATATTTGCAATGATTTCATCTATTTTCTTTATTATTGGAACAATTATAATTATGCAATACACAGTTACAAGAAAAAATATATGGTATCAATTACCTGCATATACAAATTTAAAAGATACAATGGTTTTCATTGGAATTTCAATGTATTCATTTGAAGGTCAAACAATGATTTTACCCATAGAAAATAAAATGGAAAATCCATCAGAATTTTTGAATAATTGTGGTGTTCTTCCAACAACAATGATGTTATGTACAATTTTTATGACTGCTTTAGGATTCTTTGGATATACTAGTTTTGGTGATGATATTCATCCAACTATTACAACCAATATGCCAAAAACAGGATTATATTCTGTTGTTAATGCTTTTTTAATGATTCAATCTATCTTAGGACATTCTATTGCTATGTATGTAGTTTTTGACATGTTTAGTAATGGTTTCAAAAGAAAATTTTCTGCACGATTTCCAAATGTTCACAAACAAGTGGCTGACAAAGGTTTTAGAATATTTTGGGTTTTATTAACATATTTTATGGCAATACTTATTCCTCAATTAGAGACAATGATTGCTCTCGTTGGTGTAACATCAGGAACGTTATGTGGCTTAGTTTATCCACCACTTTTTCAAATTATTACTTTTTGGGATGATTGGAAATTAACATTCACTAAGAAACATAGATATTTAAGAATTGGAATTAATATAGCCGTAATATGTGTTGGTTTCTTTGCTATAGTTGCCGGTTTATATGCTAATATTTCAAGAGCAATTGAAGAAAATGTTTAAATTAATTTATTTGATTGTACATACAATGTTAATATTTTAAAGAAATATTTAATTAATTTTCTTTTTTTTTTAAAAAAAAAAGTGTTTTCACTTTAAGAACTACGGTTAAAACTATTTATATATATTAATTCAGTAGTTTAAAGAAGTTACTGTTTTAATAGTAAAAAGAAAGAAATATTGTATTGTTTATTATTATATTATTATATAGAAAACTTTTATTTATTTGAAAATATAAGTGATTATGTTTACTGAAAAGATATTTTTGATGCTCATAAATAATTTGTAACTAGTATTTATTGTTTATTTATTTCTATTATAAGGTCTAATGGATTTAAAGTTGTATAAATATATCATTATAAAGTTAAGTCAAAGGTTGTTAATATTAAATGATAATCAGTTTTATCTTAAAGAAAATTTATATTTATCATTACTCAAAGTTTTTTTTTTATATTTGCTAAAAAAATATATATAAATTGTAGTATTATATATTTTTCAATATTGACTTTTAATAATCATATTTAATGTTTAAAAAATTTTAAACTATTAATAGCAAACTTAAAACTTTAGTAGTTTAAAAAGAAACAGTAAAAATTATATTTATTTCTTTAATAAAAGTAAAATCTTATTTTTTTCATTAGTATTATTATTATTTTACTATAATTAATTATAATAGACATTTATATTAAATTATAGACTTGTTTTAAATTTTACAAAAGGATAATGTAATATTTAAAACAATTTATACTTATACAGTAATAAATGTATATTATACTGATTTTAATGAAAATTAAATAAAACTTGACTTTAAACTTTTTATAATAAAATTAATCACTCTAAAAACTTATCTAGTAATTAACATTTCTATTAAAAAAGTTGGTTTTTAAATACGCAAAAATGAATTTTTTTTTATATTTATTAAAAAATAAAAATATAAAAACTTGAAATAGAAAATAAATTTAAAATTATTTTTATAAATTGATTTTTTTTTAAATATATAAAATGTCTTAATTGTTAAGTTTATAAAAGTACACTTTATTATATTTTCTTTTATTAAGAATATACTTTAGTAAGTTAAAGCTTCTAAATAGGAATAATTTTATACAATAAGAAACTTTATAGTACTTTAAACTTATAGATTAAGATTTAAAAAAGTTTATTTTTATTATTTATTGAATATTATATATATATTAATTATTATTATAATAATTAAAAATTGTTGTTATATCAAATAGTTATTTTACTTATTTGCTAATTTTAAATGCTAACATCATTTTTAATAATAAGTCAATAAAATTGTTGCATATTATAAAAAAATATAAACTTTATTTTTAATATATTTCATTTGAATATTGTCCCTTTATTTAAAAAAAAATACGATAAGAAATTATAAATCATTTTCAAATAAAAAATTTATAAAATGTGATTTATTTTTAGTAAGCACATAAATTTTATTATTTGACAACTTTTTTAAATTAAATTTTTGTTTACTTATTATTTAATTATATCTAAAGTGATACACGTCTATCATATTAGTTGTTATGATTAAATTAATAGTTGTTTTCTTTAATCATATATTTATTATAACTTTTTTATGTGATTTTTAGCAAATACTTATTAATTTTTTTTATATATTTTTAATATATAATGTAAATATTAATAATTTATATTTGGTTTTTAAAAAGAGATAAAAATAAAAAACATGTAAGAAAAAACAAACTTCTTCTATGTATAGTTTATTTTATTTAATTTTATTTCTGAAGAATATCTTGTTTAAATATTATTTTAATATTAAAAACATTTCAATAGGAAAAAAAACATGATTATTAATCGATTTTAGTCTTTCATAGACAAATTGTTATTTTAAAAATAAATTATTAAGTAAAAATATAATTTTTAAATTTCTACATCTAAAAGTTATTTATCAAAGTTACATTTTATCAACAAAGTTTATTAATAAAATTTAACAAAATCTGATAATACATATTTTAAATAATGTCACATGTTATAAATTAACTATCTTTAACTTTTAAATATTTCCAGGTACGCACATTTTAATTAAATATTTTTGTCACTTTAAAAAAGCATACACAATTAAAAAATAAAAAATATTTTTTTAATAAATATAATTTATTACATAACAAAATAAATAAAATTTACAAATTCATGTTTACTTTATATTTATTAAAAAAAAACTTGATGCATAATATCTTCTGTGACTTTGGAGTAGTTTATATTAAAAATCATACAAGTCTAATCATTTTTCCCATCATCTTCAAATATTTTAACAAGTTCTTTAAAATTTACTTCAATTTCACTTTCAAAAATTCTTTTGTTCTCTTTTTTTATTTTATCCTTCATTTCTGATATATTATCAGTTATAGTAGCATAAAAATTGTATAAGTTAACTTCTTTCTTTTCACATCCAAATGTTCTAAACATTAATAATAATTTAGTGAGATTTTTTATTAATGTTTTTGTTTTCTCACAATTTATATTTATCTGATTATTACAATTTTTTGTTATCATTTTTGCATGAATCTCACTCACTTTTATAATTCTATCAGTTTTACAATAATTAGTTGGTTGAAGATTACCAATATATTCATTAACCATCTTTATATAACTTTTAGTTGTTTCATTAATTTTTTCTAATTGAATAACTGATTTTCCATATGACTGTTGAAGTTCAAATGGATATTCACCAGAAACAAGATGACATTTTTCTGCTTCACTATTCAAAAGATCTAGATGGGTAATTATTTCTTTCTTCATATTAACCAATTTATGAAGTTTTACTAATAAAACTAGCATACGAACTGGAAAATTACCAACTTTATCATCTTTAGCAACTGATACTGTTGACATATGCCTAGGAGGTGGATGTTTTACTGTACATTCATCATCAATGTCATCCTTAAAATTTATAATTTTACCACTGCTATTATCATCATACATATCATTTTTAGATAAATCTTTACATGAATTATTTCTAAATTGGTCAATAAAATATTGAACTGACACTAACCCAGGTAAAATTTCAGGCATTACATTTACATCATCAACTACTACTGATGGTAAATTAGTATCATCTTCAAAAATAATTTTAAACGAATTTTCATAAACTGCATCAATTTTTCCATAAAACACACCAATTGTTGGCTTAGTTAGTCGTACAAATACATTTTGCCCTACAACTAAGGGCCTTGGAATTTTTAATGGTAAATTAACAGACCAATCTGGTTGTAAAATACTAATATTTCCATTATATATCATTCGTAATTTATTTCTTTTCATTTCTATTGCTTGCATTTCTTCTACAAGATAACTTTGTGAAAATCTCCTTGGTTTTCCAATTAATTTTTTTACAATCCTCCACTCTGGCATTGTTAAAATTCTTGTTTTTAAATTAGGAAAATCAGTTTTTAGACATGTGTTAAAATCATTATCACCAAGATATAATTGATAATCCAAAGCGGAATAAAAAAATTCATACTGCATCCATTGTCTTGTTTTTTTTAATTTTGTACAAAAAATTGCACATCGTGAATTTTTTCTCCTTAATTCATTCATATCAATTTTTGAAGGTCTTAACATTTTTCTACTTTGCCTACTGTATGTTGAATCAATATTAGTTAAAGAAGTTTTTATAGATTCATTATTTTTTTGCTCAATTTCTCCAACTTTAGTATTAAGACTTTTATGTCTAAAAATGTCATATACAGGGACAAAAAAAAAAGTTACCTTTTTCTTGATTTTTCAATTGAATCACTATATTCAGAGGCATAAGTAGAATTAAAGTAATCTTTATATCTAGTTGGCGGTTTAGAAACTTCTCTTAATTGATATTTATGTACTGATTCATTACCACTTTCAGAAATAAATCTTTTTTTAGTCGGAGAACCATTGTCACTGGCCATTGCTATTTAATAAAGAAAAAAATTTTTTGAATGATACCTATGAATATTTTTCCAAATTTTTCTATTCATAACAAGAGATACATATTAACTTGGTTACTTATTACTCACATGATATTCTCTCTATTCTTTGACATCTATAATTAATTATATATTTTCGGTGTCAACGTTTATGAAATTTTCAAAAAAAAAAAATAATTTAATTTAATCTATATAAAATTCAATGTCTTTCTTCTTGACAGTATAAAGATCATTTTTTGCTCTTGAAATTATATTATTGAATAAAGTATTATTTTGTTGAAATTTTTCATAATTTTTAGTATCAATATAAGTTTTTTTATTTGTTTTTTAATATTATTTTATTTAATGTATTAGCCAATAATACTATATAAATTATACCTACTACTAAAAATCTATATATTTATTTTTTATTTTTTTTTTTTTCAAAAATTATGACAAAGAAAATTTTTTAAATTAAAAAAGATAAATTTTAAGATTGACCAAATTATTTATATTGTTGTGAGTTTATAAAAAAAATCAATTTTTTTATTTTGAAAGGCAAAGTTATAGTACAAGTAAATTACATAATAAACTAGTGATTGTACAATAAAATATCTCTATAGGAGCCCAAAAAAAATTTTGACAATATATTATTTATTGGTTAACTTTGTCTTTTGTTTGAAGAATAAAAATACTGTGTAAAAAAAATTATTATACATCTAGTTTAAATGTGTATTTCCTTATAAAAACTTTTTAATTTCACTTTACTATTGCTAATAGTAAATTTATACATATTTTCTATTTAGAAATTAAATTTTTGCAGTTTATAGCTTGTAATTAAACTAAAATAATGGAATTAATGTGTAATTTTGTAAAATTAAAAAGTAAGAAATCTAAAAAATTAAGAGAAGGTTTTTTAAAATTAACAATATTCAACATCTTATTTTTTATGATATAATAATTATAGACAACATTTAACACAACAAAATTAATTTAATAATACTTCATACAAAAATTATTGAAGTATTAAAAAATGTCCATTTATAATTGGTAGTTATTGATGGTGGCAAAATATCACATGTAAAAGCAATGGAAAGTGTTTTGAAAAATAAAAATGCACTTTTTGCAATAACGTAGTCTAATTTTGCAACTTTTTCTGTATCATATTAGTAAAAATAATAAAAATCGCAATTTTGCCATCAAGTATATTTACTTTTTTTAACAAAAAGTTGATACATAGTCATACGACATCTTCCTATTGACTAGACTGATAATCACATGCATCACTTATATCAAAAACGCGAAAATTAATCGTTTCACTTTCTTCATCCATTTCTCAAAATTTTATGTTTAGATAGAGGTATGTATATTTGTTGCTGTTTAGGTCACAATATTTCTAATAAATTTAATGGAACTACAAATGTTATGCTTTCATATATTTCAAACTAATTTCTATATTTTTATCACAAAAAAAAATGTAAAGGGGATGCAGTAAAAATTTCTAATTAGAAATTATCTTTTTTTAAGTAATCTGTTGGCATGTATTAAAATGATTGAAGATGACATTTTAAACTGTATTAAAAGCATTTTTTATCTTAAGACGAATTTGTACAATAAAAAATTAGACGCGAAATTATTTATTAAAGTTAATAACTTTAAGTAAAAATGGAAAAATTGTTGGAGCAAGTGGAAAAGGTTATAGAATCTTCAAATGAACTTGATAATCTTAATGATGTCATTAAGGAATCAATTTCAACTAGACAAGGTAAGTTTTACAACATAATTTTAAATAATTTTAAAATATATATTAAGATGACTTAATTTCGACAATTGTTTTTGAAAGCGGGTTTTGTGATGTAACGAGAAGATTGGAAAATTTGTCAGAAAATGTAATTTTCATTAACTCAAGTGATCAGATGTTTGACACACCAACATTTGTTAAATTTCTTTTGAAAAATATAAATGATATTTACTCATCTTCATGCAAATGTATAAAAGATTTAAAAAACTTAAATATAACAGATGACAGAACAAAAGAGTTGTATATCATTATCAAACATACAGAGGCTTTTTCCTCTGTTACAATAGACAAAATCATAAGCACATTGTACGAGGTGTATGTTTTCAATATATTTAATCATGATTTTTAATAATGTATTAAAATATTTTAATTTAGTAAGTTACCTGTTATTTTAATTTGTTGTGTAAGTACCAATAGAAATTCACTTTTTGTGAAATGCTCAAGATCTAATTATTTACTACTTGATATAAAATATGCTTCTATTAATTCACCTGAAATTATTTTTGATAGAATATGGAGTAAAATTCAATTAGAAAAAAATATTAATTTTATTTTTGATCATGAAATTATTAATAAATCAAAAGAAACTTTTTTTAACTACAGTCATTCAATAAAGGACATTCAAAAATATTTGGAGCTTTCTATTTCTTTTCATTTCAATAAAGTTAAAAACAGTCACGTGATATCTGATAATGTAAGTTTTTGTTTGCATGGCTTTTAATGCATAATTTTAGTTTAATAATTTTTCTATTTATAAAAATGCTTTTGTTGATACTTTGATGCTTCTTCATGAAATGACAAAACGCTATTATTCAGAGAAAAGTATATGGTATTTATATTCTCTAATATGTACTGACAAAAATTTATTTGACACTACAAATGAAAGTGAATTTTGTCGATGGTTATCTATATGGAATGTATGGGGCAAAGAGAAATATATTGAATTTTTGGAACGTATTAAAATTATTTTGAGTATTGATGAATTTAAAAATTTATTTGATGAAGTAGAAGTGTTGCTAACAAAATTAAATACATTAGATGAAAGAATTGAAGACTTGAAAAAACAACAAATGGAATTAAATAGTATAAAAAGTAGCAAAATCAAAAAGGGAAGTAATAAAAATAAGGGTCATGTAAATAAAGATGAAAGACAGAAAGCGTTAAAAGATAGAATAGAACAAAGAAATAATTGTGATTTATTTTCAAAAGATAAGAAAGATGTTTTTACATTTTTATCAACTTTTTTCAAAACGATTTTTAACCATTTGTTTGACACTACAGATTTTCCATATAATTTTATTAGATATGTACCAATTATACAAAAACTAGCAAATCCTTCATCTGACTATTTTATTGACGTAGATCTTAATCATTTACTTAATAACTCTGATCAGGTAGGCTATTTATTATACTATATTAATAAATATATTCTTTTTATAGTATTGCTGTTCAAACACAACTGATACATTAGACGTTCCACTGTCTTATAGAATACTCCAATCGCTATCGAATGTTCATACAAAAAATTTTGTTTCAATTGAAAAATGGAAGCAAACTTTTATCAATGATTGTTCTTCTGATGACAAAGCAGATGTTCGATTTAAAAAAACATTTAAAATATTGAAACAACTTGGAATTTTTAAAGAGGCTAATGAAAATAATAGTGGGAAAGTTGTCGTTTTATATCATTCATATCTTCTTTTAAATGAAGTCAAATAATGTTTTTTTTAATACTTAATACTATTTGTTTTTGAATTATTTATGCACTTTTTTAATTTATTATATCCATCGCTTATTTTTACTTTATTTTTTACTCATGGCTTATTGTCCATTTCGTGTATTTTGATTACTACATACATTAAATTAGTTTTATTTACATTTATTTTAGATTTTGCTATGTCTAAGATCCTTGAACCTGTAAAACGCCAAGATTCTTTGACAGATTCAGAGGTGGAAATTGTAAACCCAGAAGATTGTACTGAAATTGGAAATAAAGAACAAAAAAATAAAGACAATGATTTGAGTGAAGAAAATAAGGAAAAATCTGAGCATAATACAGAAGATGAAAAGGAAGATACTGAAGATGATACTTGTGGTGAGGAGGAAAGTGTTTCTGATGATGAGGAGGAAAATGACAATGAAACTGAGACTGATGAAGATAAATGGTATGGATCTGACTCTAGAAAAAAAGCTTTAAATAACCTCGTTTATTATTCAATTTTGATGTTCGTTTTTCCATTGCTCTCAATGTATCTTTCTTATCAATTCATCTTTATAGGTATTATTTAAATGTCTAATTATTATTTTTAAAAAAATTATTTTTAGATTATTTTCACTATGATACGGATACTGCTGCCATGTATTCTGGTTTAGTAGCGCTTAGTATTGTTTATGCTGTTATAATATCGTTTATTTGGGAGGCATATAAAGAAGAAAAAGAAGCTGAAGTTAGAAAAAAAATATTGAAATCTGATTAGAAATTTATTCTACTAGTAAATATATAATTTTTAATTTTTGTAGTTTCGAACATTTTTGCCTTGTTACTTTTTGCTTTTTTTTTTAATCATTTTTGTACATATTCTTGCGAACAGTTTTTTTCTTTTATGAAACTTCTTTTTGATAGAAATATATAAGTATAATAAAACACTAGATAGAAGAATAGTTTTGGTATGATAATATTTGGAGAAAAGTTTCATTGAATATTTGTATAGTTTAAACTTTTTCATAATACATAGATATTTTTTTAAAATATAATAATATATTTGATGTCTTTTTGTCGTTATTCAATCTTTAAAAACTATTTTTTTAAAAGCTCATCTGGTTTTGTTTTAAATTTTCCAAGACATAGTTCTGTATTTACATCAATTATTGAAAAACCAGAAACTACCTTATTTCTAAAAAAAATTGAAGAAAGTTATACATCTGTAAAAAATGGACAAAATAAATTTGATTTTTCTTCTACTGACATGTCATATTTTGAAAATATTTTAGAAAAACACAAAAAATATCTTGATAAAATTAATGAAATTGAAGAGTTATCATCAATGATCAATTCAAAAGATTCTGATAAAGATATAATAGAAATAGCAAAATGTGAAATTTTAAAAGCTAATAGTGATTTAGATGATTATACAAGTGAACTTGCGAAGTCAATTGTACGGAAATCAGATATTGATAATTTATCAAATTGTCAATTGGAATTTTCATGTGGAACTGGTGGAACTGAAGCTATGATGTTTACAATGGAATTATACAATATGTATATGAACTTTTGTAAGTATATGAATTTTACATGGACACCTATTCAATTCGATGATGTATCACCTAATTCATTAAGATCAGCTATTGTTCTTGTTAATGGTCATTTAAGTTATTCAATGTTTCGTTTTGAAGCTGGTGTTCATCGTGTTCAAAGAATTCCTTTAACAGACAAAAGTCGAATGCACACAAGTACAACAAGTTTATCTGTTTTACCGGAACCAGAAGATCCTAGTGTTGTTGTTAAAAGTAGTGATTGCAAAATTGAAGCAATGAGAGCTTCAGGTCCTGGTGGTCAAAATGTTAACAAACGATCATCAGCTGTTCGTATAACACATATACCAACAAAAATTTCTGTTCATGTTATGGATGAACGTTTTCAACATAAAAATTTACAAATAGCATATAAAAGATTATCAGGTATATTATTACAAAAAAAAATAGATGAAATGACTGGTTCAATATCATCTACTAGAAGATTGCAAGTAGGTACAAAAGCTAGAGCTGAAAAAATTAGGACATTCAATTTTAAAGATGATCGAGTAACTGATCATCGTTTACGAAAATCTGTTGGTAATTTAATGGAATTTATGAAAGGTGGTGAAATGTTAGAAAATTTTGTTAAAGATTTAAACGATTTATACATAATTGAAATGTTAGAGAATGAAATTTATAAAGATAATAATTGATTATAAAAATTTATTTAATGGTATATGTTAAATAATTTATTCAACAAATTATGATTGAATTAAAAGTATCCCCAATATTCTAAATAAGAAGTTCAGTTTTACACGTAATGTAAATTAAAAACAAAACTCGATGAGATAAGACGATAATAAAATTGGAATCATTGACGATTGTTGATATTTCTATACGTTCTCTTATAATTATTAAAAAGGCACAAATAAATAATGGTTTTATGCCATAAAAATTGAAAAATTATTTTTACGTGTTTGTGTTCCTTCTTGATGTTGATCTTAAATTACGAGTAGAAACTACAGGTTCAGTCATTTGTTCAATACTTGTACCTCTCGATCTTGAGGATGAACGAGATTTTGATTTACGTCCTTTTTTTTGAGCTGCTGCTTCATTAGAGAGATCTATTAGTTCATCATAACGATAATCTTGATCACCATTCTCTTCTTCTTCATCTTCAACCTATAAAAAATTATTAAGAATATTTAATTTAGGGTATAATTTATCTACAAACCAATTCTTCAATTATCCGTCCATTTTCATCAACATGTCCAACCCATGTTCTTTGTGATTCTTCTTCACTTTCACGTATTTCCTCTTCATTTAAAACATTTTCTTTTTTTACTTTTCCTTTAAGAACACGTTTTCGTGTAGTTGATGTAGAAATATTAGAAACATCACTCATAGAATATGATTTTTGTAAACGTTCTTGTCCTCTTATAGCAGCTGTAGCAATTATATCTTTTGCAGCAGCTATACCTTTTTGTCCAAGTGACAATGCTTGCCTATAACTTTCATCTTTGGCTCTTTCTATCATAATATCAATTTCATCTTCATGTTTTGAAAGGAATGGATGAATCCACTAAAAATATATATATATATTTTTTTAAAATAATAATAATAATAATAAAATAAAATAAAAAATAACATACTTTTCTATACAATAATGATGCACCTTTTGTCCAAGGTGATAACATCCAAAAAACAAAAAGAACTTTAGTCTCATAATAAAATGGAAACCAAAAAGAAACAAAGACATCAGTTATATTTTCAATAAAAATAAACAATGCAAAACAAATCCAATACATCATTAATTTGATATATTCCTTTACATTTTTAGTACGAACAGCTTTAAAAGATCTATAAGCTGGGTATAATGTTCCAGCTGTTAGTATTAATATTCTTGACAATAGTGCTGATAACATTATAACAATTTATTTAATGTTGATAGCTCCAGTTGGAGCTGATATTTTGATACTAAAATAATGAATATAATAATAAATTAAATAAAAAAAATAATAATAATAGTAATAGAATAAAATTATAAAATATTATTAAAATATAACAAAAATTTTTATCGAAAAAAAATAAAAAATTTTTTCAACAAATATAAATTATTCATGAAATATTAAGTAAAAATATAAAAATGATGAAACAGTATGATAATGACATACACTGTTTTGTTGTTAACGAAATTTTAATGTCTTGAGAAGCCATGATCATTAACTCTTAAAAAGATTATTTAAATTTATTTATTATATGTTTATCATAACACTAAATTAATGAATGTGTTTAAAAAAATAAATCATTTTATTAACAACAAATCATATATAATAGGTATGCTATAAAATTTTAAAAAATAAAGATCATTTAGTGTAAATTGATATCAATATAATTAGTAAATATTATAATGTTTTAATATTATCATTTATTATTTATACTTCTTTTAATATAATTTTACCAATAATTATGAAACATACATTTTGGATAAAACAAGAACAAAATTTTGCGCATCACGGGAAAGTTATAATGCCCTTACAAGGATTTATAAATTAAAGTATAATCAATATTTTTATATATAAAATATTAATAAATTTTAAAAACAAAAATATTAAAAGTGACATCGATCTATATACATATTAAAGTTGGCATGTAGATATATATTAAGTGAAGTAAAATGTAGTTTACTAGAAAAGAGGCAAAGTAAAAGGAGTCCCACAGTGGTTTTGTGGGCTGATGAAGAGACAATAAAAAGCGACTAGTATTATTAGTAGTGATTATATTTAACAGTTAAAAAGACAACAGATATTGCTTTCTGAAGCTTAATGCGCAATTTTTTACTTTACATTATTTGATTATTTAATCAAGTAAAAGTTAAAAACTGGACGGTATGTCTATTATTTTATAAAATGATAACCCCATACTATAAAGTATACTTTTGTGTAAGGGAAATAAAAAAATAAAATGAAAATATCATTTCATTGTTATTGAATACAAGATATAAACACGTGAGTATTCTCTAATTCAATATCAATAAAATTTTTACACATTAACGATAAGAAATAATATTTTGTTTCAATTTAGAAAAATATTATATTAATCATATCTTTATTAAAAATATATATATCAATAAAATATATATAATTTCTCAATGTTTAACGTATTACAAGTCCAACATTTTAAAATCTATACTTTATTAATAATAAATAATTGTATGAACAGTACTTGTCGATTAATAGATATTATAAAGTGAATGTAATATTCTTTCAATGAACATTGTTAACTAGAACAATTAAAAATGTTAATTAAAAATTATAAAATAGTTATTATAAATTGAACTGTATATAGTTATTAAAATTATATATTTTAATAAATTTATTTGTTACTTGGGTTAGTTATCAGTAGTAATGAGAAATTGTAGTAAATTATTTGTTTACTTTGTTTTGTGATAAAATAAAGGTAATAATTAAAAAAAAATATTTTTG
The DNA here is from genome assembly GCA_029582065.1 of Strongyloides stercoralis. Taxonomy (NCBI): domain Eukaryota; kingdom Metazoa; phylum Nematoda; class Chromadorea; order Rhabditida; family Strongyloididae; genus Strongyloides; species Strongyloides stercoralis. Next base: position 11,737,039 of record CM055866.1, on the reverse strand, counting down.
AAAATCTCTTAACTGTCCAAATTGTCATTACTTTCAAGAATATCTTTTTCTGCACCACCTACATCTCCAGTCTCAAGATGTACTGGACCTTGTTTTAAATAAGCCTGTTTCATTTCATTTAAACGTTCATCTACTTTTGAGAGCATTGCATCAAATTCTTCCATTGTTGTGATATGTTCAGAAGTTTTAGATGACGATTGTTTTGATGTAAAAAAGTTATCGTTAGCAAACGGATCAATGGAAAATTCTTTATTATTAATATTATTTTCTTCATTTTCACTTCTAGGATCAAAATTATTATCATAAATTAGATTGTTTTTAGTTGATATTGATAAATTTTTTAAATCAGACGATGGAACCGGAGTATCTGGAAGTGGAGGTGCTGAATTCTGTCTGTAAATTTTAAATAATTCCTCTTTTAATTTTCTATTTTCTTCTTCCAATTGTTGAATTCTTTTCCTCATTAATATTAACTGTTTTTGATTTTCAAGATCTTTTCCATTAGTTTCAATAAACTTTTGATATGCTAAATCAAAGGCTTCACCAATAGTTAAAGTAATTTTTTCTGCTTGTTTATCACTAAGAAATACAAAACATTCATGTTTATCTTCATCTGTTTTTGCAATAAAAGCAAATATTCTTTTATCCTAAAAATATAAAAGTAAATAATTAATAAATATGTTAAAAAATATTCTTACTTCTTTATCATCAGCTACAAATGATATCCTATGAAGAGGATGATTACAAATAATTAACTTTGTTTTGCTATCCATAATTGTGACACCCGTCACAGATATTTGCATGTCAACTTTACGTAATTTAGATCCTGAATGACCATTAATTCCTTGATTAACTTGTAAATTAAATCTTATAGCATGTATAGCTTGCCTTGTAACACTAACACCTCTTGGTTCTTTAACTTCAGTCTGACCTAGTAACTTTAATGAATATTCTATTCTACCATTTTGAAGGGCAGCTAAAAATTTCTACATAAAATAAATACAGGGTGTTCCAAATATGATGAGGCAATTTTTAAAATTTTAATAACTTTTTTTCTACTTTGTATTTTTTTATGACTTTTTTTTTTGTCTAATAGATAATTGTATAAAGTATGATATATTACAAGATGATTTGGTTATAGTTAAAACTAATGGAAGTTAAAATTAAAAGCATTTTAATGGTTTAAAAATTGTATTTTTTAAACACATCTTAATATAAAATTGGTAACTTTTTAAACGTTTTATTTTTTCTCAGTTGTTTTATATTAAAAAAGATTTTTCAATGTTGTTTATAGAATTCTTTAAATGATTCCCTATCAGATAAAAAAAAGTTATAAAAAAATACAAAATAGAAAAAAAGTTATTAAAGTTTTAAAAAGTTGCCCATTACATTTGGGAAAATATTTTATTCTTTATTTACCTGGTGGATGAATCCATGTCTTCTTTCCTTCAATGTCTTTTTTCGAGTTATTATAATTTTGTAAGTATGGATTAGATGAAGATGATGACGAAATATTTTTTTTCAATGTCTTATAAATATCTTTCCCAAAGTTTGCCATATCATCAAATATTAATATGTTAGTAATAATGAAAAAAATATATGTTAGTCTAAATAAAATAAAAGTTTATAATACAAATAAAATAACACATTAATTTATTATTATGTTTGAATAAAAAAATTAAAAACAAAACTTCTTCTTAGGAGATCACTCGAGAAGGTCAATCAATAACACCAAAAAGATAATTACCAGTCTTCATGTAACGTGTTGTTTTTTTTAATGCTAATTTATAGTAATCCAATGATATTGATTCGTAGTACTTACTACTATTATCCTTTAAAATATGTGAGCGAATTTCCATGGCCTGGGCAACTAAAATTGATATAATTTCTGATATAATAAAATTAAGTGAAAGGATTGCCTCTAAAGACAATGTTGAAATATTAAATTTAGGATCGATCATTTCTAATATTGACTTGTGACGAGCACATTTTCTAAAAAGTAGGATTATTGCCAATACATAGGCATTATTATTAAACATACATATAAGTGGTGGAAAATAGTGTTTTGCTACGACTGTTTTCAAATAAAATGTATTCATCAGTATTCATATTCTTTGTTCTCTCCTCTTTTTTTTGTAATATTTTTTGTTTTGTTCTATCAGTAAATACATAGCCATTTTTGATGAAATCGATGTATTCCTCACAACCATCTATTGTTTCCAATATACGCTCCAATGAATTTGACAATTCTGTTTCATCACTGTCTGTTGTCGATAAAATATCTGTGTACCCAGAATAATCATCACAATCACAATCCATATTTTTTAAAGAGTCATAAAACCCTTTAACTTTTTTTGCCTCGTCATATGTTTTAATTTTCAAAAGGAAACGCTTCATTAAATTTGGGTGTTTTTTAGCTTGTATAAAAAAATCTATAAAATCAAGCTTAGAAGCACTTTATTTAAATATTTATAAAATTTAATGTTATAGCTTACTTCCTAGAGATTCTATTTTCGTTAGCGGTTTTTAAAACAATTTTTAACTGTTCAAATAGAAAATTTTCAACAAATTTGACACATTCTCTTAGAGGGTGCATTGAATCACCGTTTACAAATAATAAATTAGAGATAATATCTCCAATGCTATCTAACTTTTTGTTTGCCATTGATAACAAAAAAATATAATAATAATTAGTTATTTGTAAAACACAATAAATAACGTCGTCATAAAACAATTTGGAATAATGGTAACACGTAATTAACTTTGTTAAACTTAATATTAACTTTTAACAATTAATTTACAATTAAATTACGTTCCTTTTTATTTCTTCTATTCCGTAGTTGAAGGCAATGTAGCTTGATTTGTAGTTGATGTATTTATATTTCCTTGAGATACACTCTTCTGATTTGGAGATACAACTGGGTTTTGTTCTACAGACAAAGAATTTGAAGGACTTTGGTATACAGGATTCTTATTAACAATATTCATACCCATTGTTGAAGGTCTTTGTGGAATTGGTGAAGGTACAACAATAGAAGATGGTGAATTTAAAAGAACAGAATTCAATTGTGGCAGTGGTTTATGTGTTTCATTCCGTAATGAAGGGCTAAGTGGGGTTGGTTTAGCTACATACAAGTTTTTAGAAGAAGGATTTGAAATTGTCATTGGACCATTAAATCCTGGTCCAATCTGAGATCGTTGTATAATTTTTGATTGTTTTGGAGGAGTTGGTCCTCCAAGTTGAGGAATTACTGCCGGACTGTTTTCTCTCGCCATAGGATCCATAGCAATTCGTGATTGTACATACTTTTCATTAAACTTTGGAGAAGTTTTTGAGTGATTAGAATGTATATGGGTATGCAAACCTTGAGCTGTTTTATAAGTTTTATTACACTCTCTACATTTATATACTTTATCTCTAATGATTTCTGGACCTTTTTTCAACTCCATTGAACCACTTTGGCCTAATTGCTCTTCAAAATAAGAAGAATCAAGAGAGCTATCATCTGCTAATGGTGTATTGGGTGGTTTAATCATTGTTTCACCATGTGCCGTACGCATATGCTGTCTATATCCAGGCATATTTTTATATTTTTTATTACACCCTTCAACAGTACATCTATATTTTCTATCTTCTACTGGTTTTAACCATGATGGATCTACCCCATTATATTTTCCATCAAAATCACTATTATCACCATTCTCCTGTCCAGCCTGTATTGCCAATTGCATTGCTTTTTGTACTTGAGCATGATTACTAGATGTTCTTGCTTGCATTGAGTAACTTTCATTTTGAACTACTATATTTTTTGTATAAATATTAAAATTAAGATTATACTTTTCATATTCAATAGGTGTTGGTGGGACATCAAAGTGAAAATTTAAGGGATATGCAAGTAATGTTTTTAATTTTGTTTTAGTGTAAACATCTGTTTTTTTTAATGTATTTTCAGCTAATTCTATTTCCACATCATAGTTTTTTTTAATTTGTGCTAAAATAAATTATAAAAAAAAGCTTTCTTAACATACGTATATGAGCATTTTGTTGATGCCATAAAAGCTCTTTTTGACTTTTCCACACTAAATTACAGGATTCAAATTGACAAATATACGGGGTCAATGATATATGGATCATATTTTACAATAAAATTCCTACAAAAAACTACTAGTTTTAATAATAATTCATAATTATTGTTACTTTATTTAAATAAAAAATAAAAAAAATTACTTCACAAAATAATACACAAAGAAATATTTGTCTAGAAAGTGATAAAATCTATTTAAATTTTTTAACAAAAATATAAAAAAAAGTGTAAAGTATATGTTTTTAAGAAAGATTTCATATATTATACTATGGTCCATAACAAAAACATCTATTTTGTATGCGTACTCCTGTTTCCAAAACAGACATACCGTAAATAAATTTTTCGTTGTGTGATGTTTTTTTTTTATAAATCGGTAAGATTACTTTTATTGTCCTAAAATACACTTTATTTTTATTTTTTTAATGTTATTACTATTTTTAATTGCTATATCTTGTACAATTGAATAATAAATAATAATATTTTCAGTCTTTTTTTTTCAAATCGATTAATTTTTTAATATGATGTTAAAATGTTTATAAAATATTACACGTTTCAGGTTTCTTTTATATTTTTTTGCTTTAAAAATAATAGAAAAAAAATTGAATTATGGTAACACAATTAGAAGATACTAAAATTGCTGAAGATTTGAAAAATGTCAATTTGGACAATCAATCTTCCATTGGAAATGTAGTTTTTTTTATTAGTTATATATTAATTAATATTTTAGGTTTCTGATGATGATGAAGATTATGAAGGAACTAATATTGGTGAAATTTTAGTTATTCGTGAAACAAGTATAAAAAAGATGATGGATGCTATCCCTTGTTACTATACAAATATTGTTGGTGAATTTGCTGATGTTGAAATTTTTCTTATTTCTGTTGAGTCAATGCTTATTGAATTTACTTCTCATTCTTATCATAATTGGACTTTAGGAGGTCAAACTATTGTTTTTTCAGAACAAATTAATAGATTTTTAAATAATTTAGTCAATCTTGGTGCTAAATTTAAGCTTATTGTTTTTAAAGATATGGCTCAATTATTTAGTCAAGATACTATTTTAAATTTTTATTACCATTTTATGGTTGCATATTTGAAAAAAAGTCCATATTGCAAACATTTAGAATTCTTTAATAACCCAATTGAAGATGCTTGGACTGAATATTTAGGAAATTTGACTCCTTCGTTTATGTTAATGTCTATAAACGATGCATCAAAAATTGTTTCTCCAAATCCAATTGATTTTTTTACAAGATTTAGGGCTATTGCTTGCCATCTTATTTATAGTTCAATACCTGTAGTCAGTCTTTCTGGGTTTAAAATTAATATATCATCTGTTATGGCATATCGTTTCTATCCATGTCCAATTCAATTTCCAAAATTTATTGAAGAACTTACTAAGGAATGGAATTTAACTACAACTGAAGAGACTCTCAATATTAATTTGGTAGAAAGCAAAATTAAAAATATTGCTGATTTATGGATGGAAATTTTTAAAAATATAAATAATAATCAGAAAGATGAAGTTTCTGAAAACTTTGAATCACTTGTCGCTGCTGTTTTGTTATTTTCTTTAGTATCAGAAAAAAAAGGTCTTAAAAGAAGTTATGCTATTGAAGATAAATCATTCGCTCCTGGACCATCATTAATAAAAGATAGAAAAATTTTACTTACATCATGTGCAAATGTTTTAAAATTATTTACTATAGGGGAAGTGTCTTTTGATATTAAGGATATTTGGGATGGTAGACTTATCCAGGCATATTACTCTGCAATATCTGCTCGAAAAAGTATTTTACCTTATCGTCTTCAGGAAGCCTTTGCTAATTATCATATACCTTCTGGTCTTTCTGTTCCACTTCAAGTAGATAGTGAAGATAAAATACTTGACAATTCACTAGATGATGATGAACTTTTATTAAAAAGTTGCAATCTTGTTGGATTTTCTAAATCAATTTTTAATGGTTTCATTGAAGATATTGCATCAGAAGTTGACAATACAATTAAAAATCAATCAAATCAAAAAGAAGAAATAGATTATGCTTTAATAATGGAAAGTAAAAAACGATGGAAATTCAAACCAATTCAAGATAATTTAATTAAACAAGAAGATAAAAATATGAATCATTGGGCTATTAGAAAACGCAATCGCCAAAAACAACAATTGTACAAATGGTACCAAAATTTTTCTGACTCATTGGAGGGAAGGAGAAATGAATTGCTTGTTGATTTTACAAGAAATCCATTACCAAACTCCATTGAAATTCCATCAAAAAGTGACAAAAATCATAAAGATGGAAAATCAAAAAAAGGTGGTGGTAAACCAGGAAGTAAGGGTGCTATATCTAAAAAAGATCAAATTTTAGAAGCTAATAAACAGAAAAAATTAAAAGAACAATTTGAAAATGATAGTATTAAAATTCAATATGCTTTACAAGTTAAAGGAAATCAAATAGCAACATTGGAATCTGTTTATAGAAAATTAGAACTTCCACAATCTAAAGCTGTTTGTGCTTTTGAAATAGCTCAGAAAAGAGCAAGTATTTATATTGATAATGCATCAACAGATGTTAATGAACGTAGAATTCAAGCATTAGAATTAATTGGTCAACTAAAACAATGTTTTGCTCTTCATTATGAAAATTTTGACAGTAAACAGAAGGAAAAAATTGATGAATACTGGTCACTTCTTGGATTTTCCGATAAAACAAAAAATAAAAGACTTCAAGCTCAACTTACTTTAGATATTGATTTAATATATTATCAATTAGAGTATGCAGGAAGATTTATTGATGTACTTTCAGATCCCAAAAAGGATAATCGCGTAACTGGTTTTTCACCAGATAAATGGCAAAGGGATATGCTTGACGCTGTTGATGCAAATAATTCAGCTTTAATAATTGCTCCAACATCAGCTGGTAAAACATTTGTTTCATATTATGCTATTGAAAAAATTTTAAGATCTTCTGATGACGACATGGTTGTTTATGTTTCTCCATCAAAAGCTTTAATGAATCAATTTTGTGGATCAGTTTATGCTAGATTTAGAAATAAAACTCTTTCTGGTGGAAAATCACTTTTTGGTGTTTTAATGAAAGATTATTCAGATAGGGTTAATAGTTGTCAAGTTCTTGTTACAATTCCAGAATGTTTTGAGGAAATGTTGTTATTAGCTAATCCAGAAGTTCAAAAAGTTGTTTCTAGAATTAAGTATGTAATTTTTGATGAAGTGCATTGTATTTCGGCACCAACTGATGAGCGTAATATTATAGCTGATGGAAGAAAGTGGGAAATACTACTTTCACTTATTAAATGTCCATTCCTTGCTTTGTCAGCCACTATTTCAAATGTAGAGATTCTTCATCAATGGTTACAATGTCTTGAAAACGCTAAAACTCTTGAAAATGAAACACCAAGAGAAGTTGTATTAATTCAATATAGTGAACGCTTTAGTGAATTAGAATTAGGTATACAAAAATTAGAAACTGCACCAAATTCATTTGATGTATCAATTGAAAAGAAGAAATTTAGTGATCCAAATGCTCTTTTTTCCTCTTCATTAATTCCAATTTGTGAAGATGAAATTATAAACTTATTTATGCCTTATGGTATTTTTGAAAAAGTTAAATTAGAAATGTTTGGAATTCCTGAGGATCAACAATTAACAGCAAAACAAATTCTTCAATTGTATAATGTTATGAGTACATTTGATGAAACTACAAAAAATTCTCTTGAACCTATTAAATTTTTTGGAGCTAAAAAGAATGAAAATAAAGTATGGCTTAATAGAGATAAACTTCGTTCACTTGAAAATGAATTAAAAATTAGATTTATGTATTTATTAGAAAATGAAGAAGAGAAATTTAAAAAAGTTTTAAAAGAATTAAGGAAAAATGTTGAAGTTGAATTTGATAAAAGATCAAAACCATTTAATATGATTAAAGAAGCTGTATTTAATATTGTTCCACTTGTTGATCAATTAAAAAGTAAAGAAATGATTCCAGCTATTTGTTTTAATGATGATCGTGAGGTTTGTGAATTATTGGCAATGAAACTTTACAATTGTCTTTCTGAAAGGCAAAAAGATTGGATGGATTCTACTGAATACAAAACTAAATACGATTTTAAAAATGAGGATAAATTTTTGAAAGCTCAAGAGAAAAAAGCTGCAGCTGAGAAAGCAAGAAAAGAAAAAAAATTGAAGGATCATGGTATCGATGAAGATCAAAGACCTGGTGATGTTATTGAAGATTCAGATCCTTATGCTATTCAAAGAATTAAATTAAAGAAAGATTTAAAAAGATTTTCACTTCAAGTTAGGGAAGGTGATGAAGAATTGTATACACAAATGTTACAAAAATTAAATTCAAGTGGAGATCGTGAAAAATCAAAAATGGTTGCAAGACTTATTGAAAGAGGAATTGGTATTCATCATGAAGGACTTAATCCAATAGAAAGAGGTGCAGTTGAATCACTTTTCAGAGCAGGATACATTGGAGTTGTCTTTTCAACAAGTACTTTAGCTCTTGGTTTAAATATGCCTTGTAAAACTGTTATTTTTGGTATTGATACACCACAATTAAATCCATTACAATTTCGTCAAATGAGTGGTCGTGCTGGTAGAAGAGGTTTTGACCATGCAGGTACCGTTATATTTATGTCTGTTCCAACAGCCAAAATTCGAAGACTTCTTACTGCTTCTTTATCAACATTAAGAGGTAACATTCCATTTACCACAACAATGCTTCTTAGACTTATTAACTTTATTAATATGGAAGATAGTGAAGATGTTAAATTACCTGTAGGAGGAAAGAAAAAAGATAAAACTACATCAAAAATTGGAACACCAAAAGAATTAAGAATTAAAACAGTTTGTAATTTACTTCAAAACTTTTTCTTAACTTTTACTAAAAAAAGTGGAAGTACAAAAGCACTAAAAAATCAATTTAAATCTCTTGCTGCTTTTAGTATTGAAGTTTTAAGAAAAGTTAGCTTATTGGATGAGAAAGGAACATTGACAAAATTTGCTCCTTTAGCATGTTGTTTATCAGATTTTGAGCCTGGAAATATTATTTTAACACATCTTATTCAAACAGGTTCTCTTCATAAATTATTAAAAAAATTCGGAGAAGAAAAAGAAGAATTTAAGAATGCTTTAGTAAATATTTTTGCACATCTATTTACTAATAAGAAATTACCGTTAACATTTTCTGAAGAAAAAAATCTTGATCATATTACATTAAAACCTATGGTTCCCGAAATTCAAAAACAAGTAGATATGTTTAATGAAGAAATAAATTTACTCCTAATTTCATTTTTAGAATTAGGATTAATTTCTGGTGAAAAAATTCAATCTGATGTATTTAGTATTACAGGTTTAAAAAAATCTGATTTATCTTTATATAGAAACGATATAGTTCCACCATTCCATAAGGATGTTATTTTAGATGAAGCATTATTGCCAACATCAGGAATAGATGCTAAATCTCATCGCGGAGAACCTGTAAAGCTAAATTCTTATGCTTATGATTTTTGGAAATCTGGTTTTTCTGAAGATTTATTAAATGTCAATTTACTTCTTATTTCAGAATATTGGTTTGCCATTCATGATTTTTCTAATGTTTTATTAGAAACATCTAGAATTTTATCAACAATTGGCAATGACAATGACCAGTTAATTATTTGTATAAAGGAGTTAGCTAATGAATATCATACTAAATTCATTAAAGCATTTAATATGAAAATGAAAAAGAATGAGTAAAATTACATTTGAATAATTATATTATAACTCTACTATACAATAATGTTAAAATTTATTTTGAAATTGTCTGTTACTTGATTAATAAAAATAATTTTTAAAAAAAACGAGTATTTAAAAAAAAGGAGATCAAAATAAACAGAATATTTACAACAGTTTAGGTTTAAAAACTTCATTTAATCTTGTTTCTTTTTCAATCATTTCTTCTTTAATTTCATGAGTAGAAGCTTGTTCCAAAATTTTTTTACGCGAATCTTCACGCCATTTAGCATTTTCCATCATTTCACGGCGTTTCTCTTCCATTTCTTCAGCTGTCATCATTGGTTTTCTTTCAAACTTTTTATCTTTTGAATAATTATTTCTACTATATTTCCCTTTGTCATCAATATCATTTTTTTTGTCTTTCACCCTTTCAGATCGTGACAATTTTTGATCTTTGTTTAAATTTTTACTAAAAATTAGTTTTTAAATTAGTATTAATTAAAGTTGAATAAATATTTTATTTGAAAAAAAAATAAAAGTGTAAAGTTTGAAATATATATTTTTCAATTTTATTAATATTTCTACTCTGTTTGTTTTCTTAAAATTTAAGTAAATAAAAATATAATTAAAAGTCACTAGAGATTATAATTACTAATAAATTAAGTATTAAATATTAATAACCATTCATAAAGCAAATTAAAAATGTTTTAACATTAAAAAAATAAAATTAAAACTTACTGTGAATCATAATGTTTCTTATCATAAGACAAATCATTTTTATTAGAACCTCTTCTATAATTATCATTTCTTTTTTCTTCAACTGAACTATCTGAATATCTATCATAAGAATTTCTACGTTTCTTTCTAATCAAATCACTATCTTTGTGTGAATTTGCTCTATCATAATGTTTTTTGTCTCGTTTTATTGAAATATCCGAATCATCACTATAATCTCTATTACGTTTTCTTTTTTCATATTCATTTTTTCTTTTATATTTTTCGTGAGAATAACTTTTATTCTAAATGAAATATATTTATAAAATAAATAAACTTTTTTAATTTTTAAGTAATTTTTCTCTTAAAACTCTACTTTTTTGTTAATGTCGTAAGAAATATTTACTACTTTTTTATTTCAATTTACCTACAAGATATGTATGTACATTTTACTTCCGGAAACAAAATGGTTTTACTTTTCTAAATGATAAAATTTATTGATACTCTTACTTATCAATATATAAAATATATTACATTCTTTTTCTATATCATATACACACATTTTTTTGTTGCTAATTAATGCTTAACTAAAATGCAACTAAATTTTTAATCTACATGATAAAAACTATAAAACTTTTTGAAAAAAATTCAATTTCTCTACTTTATAAAAAAAAAGTAACTAAAAAAATTATCCGAAAAAAAATTAAAAAAATGTCTTTGAAAAGTCATACAAAGTAAAATAATCATAAGAAATATTTAAAAGATTAAAGATCACTGATCTACAACATGATGATGATGACAAGAGACGAAAATTTTTAAAATTGATTACTTACATATGTATGCTTCGAAGATGTAGTGTTTCTATGTGATTTTTTTCTTTCTTCATCAGAATCAGAACTTGAGAAATCAGAAGACTCCGATGATTTATCTTTCAAATTCTTTGCAATTTTTTCTAATTTTAACTGAGCTCTATAAACAACTTCAAATTTTTTTCTTAAATAATCTTCAATTTTTTTTTTAAAAACAGGATTCTCCAATGCTGCTTTCTCCTTCTTAGCTTGTTTAACCTAAAAGAATAATGCAAAAAATAATATAATAATAGTATTAATAAACATACCCTGATTGCAACCAGTGGATCTTCACCGACAATAGATTCTACTTTGAGAGAGCTCACCTTACTTGCTTCAATACTGTTTCTTTTCTTCGCTAATTCATCTATTTTTTCTTCTTCTTTTTTAATAACATCAGAATATATTTCAAAATTTTTATCTATCTAAAATGAGTTAAAAAAAATAAAAAAAGTAGAAAAATAAAAAACCGACCTTCTTTCCAAGAAGATAGTCTTCACAATTTACGGAAGACTTCGGTCCTTCATATATCCAACTTATTTGTTTTTCATCAGTCATCTAGGAAATTCAAAATCAAAAAAGTAGAAAAAAAAAAAAATTTTTTTATATACAAGAAAAAGGATACAACCTATTTGATTTAACAATTAAATGTATCTTTATTGATACTAGCTATTATAGACAATAAAAAGAAATCTATTTACTACATCTAAATTTATGGATCACATGATTAATATAAAAAAAAAAAGGTTTAACAGAAGCCTTTAAAAAAACCTAAATAGTACAATTTGAAAATGCGTCATATCAAGGTAACACATCAAAGTAAACAAATTAGACGCAGTATGCCAGTTCAAGTAGAGATATTTCCAAAATTAAAGGAATTTCTGAATTTCATCATAAATAGCCAATACAAGAGCACCACCGGTTCCACGGAAAACATTAGAAAGAGCTCCTTTAAACATAGCGGACATTCCTTCGTTCTTAATAATTTTAAGAGCACAGTCTAATGTATTCTTGTAAAGAATATCTTTACGTCCAGATTGCATCATCATACGTCTTCTGACAGTATCCCATGGATATGAAAGGATTCCTGAACCAACAGTAACGACTTGAGCAATACCCCAGGCAGCGAAGAAGTTAAGTTTCTTTCCATCAGAAGCAAAGACCATCTTAGCAGTATCAAACATTCCAAAGTAAGCAGCACGATAGATAATAATACCTTGAACAGAAACGAAAAATCCTCTGTAAAGACCAATTGGACCATCGGATTTAGCAATCTTAACAAGACAATCTCCCAATCCTTTAAATTCTCTAGTTGCTCCTTTACCAATATCAGCTGCGAGTCTAGTACGAGCAAAGTCAAGTGGATAGACAAAACAAAGAGAAGTTGCACCTGCAGCACCACCGGAAGCTAAGTTACCAGCAAAGAATTTCCAGAAATCTTTTTTTTTATCAAGACCTTCCAAGAAGAGTTTTTTGTATGTGTCTTTGAAAGCAAAATTCAAAGCTTGAGTTGGGAAGTATCTAATAACGTTAGCTAAGTTACCTCTCCAGAGGGCACTTAAACCTTGTTCTTTTGGGACACGAACAAGAACATCAACTATTCCTTTGTATCTTTTATCTTTAGCAATAGCATCTGAAGCATCTTGAACCTATAAATATTAAATGTATTTTTTTTAATTAAAATTAAAAATTTACTTGAAGAAGAAGTTTGACACGTTCAATTGGAGCGACAGCAGTTTTAGAAACAGCAGCAGCAGTACCTCCTGTAGCTAAATCAACAAGAAATTTCTTTGTATCAAATCCTTTGTCGTTGCCCATAATATTAGAAATCACTATAAATAAAACAATATATTAAAAAAAAAAGTAAAAGAAAATATATTGCACATTCCACGCAAGCAGATTTAAAATGTATTTGTGTGCCTCATTGAATGCTAGTGTATGCACTAAAGCCTTGAATGTATTTCAAAGCCATTCCAACTGACACGCCCGAAAAAATAAAAACCTGCACATCATCCCCAATGTACGTTGTTAAATATCATTAGAAAAAATACCACACGCCAATAAAAATTTATGTAGAGACATAGAGACTTGGGGTTAAAATTTTAGACAGTCGATGAAATGATGATACATAGACTGTGTATACGTAACACAAATTCTGTTTGCCTACTTAAAAATGTATGTATAAAAAATTTACTGATGCGAACAATTTTCAAGGTAAGTAATTTATTTAAAACAATTAAGTTTTACTTGAAAAAAATGATTGTGTTTACAAATCTTAAAAATAAGTACAAATAAAAAATAATAAGAAAATAAAAAACAGAGACGTCTGGTATGTGCCATGTTTACTCGAGATGTAACACAGTAAAATAATAAAAAAAAATTTGATAACGTAGACATATAATGTAAAATAAATGAAAATCTTAAGTAATAAATTGATTACATCTACCTTTACAATATTTGTTTATCTAAAATTTGGATGATTTTTGTTTTGTTTTCTTCAGCTGTTTCTTTAATTGCATTAACATAACAATCTATTACATGTTAAAAATACTTTTTTATAATTTTCAGTTGGTTGATTGATTAATTTTTTGGTTATCATCTGTACATGTTGATTTAAAAAAATATGAACGGATATTGGCAAAAAAAAATAAATAATTGAAATACTACAAAAGTAGAAGTAAGATAATGAAACTGTATATTGAAAATTGAAAGAAAAATGACTTTATATAAATTCTTAGTTTGTTATTAAAAGAACGAAACTTAAAATTTTTTACATTTCAATTGTAAGTTTACACTTATCTTGTTACTAAAATTTCTTTAAATATTAAAGTACTTTCTATTACTATGGTATACCATATTAATTAATATTTTACTTTAAAAATCATTATTAACAATAAAAGTAAATATCATTTTAAATTAAATGTTTTAAAGTATATTTTTACTATGTACTCAGCTTATTAAAATTTTATCCACTTTTTTTCTTTAAAATGAAAGGATTCTTTATTATTATAAAAAATTAGTCTTTAACTAATTAGATATTATTATATTTATTAGGTAAATAAGTCTCCATAGTTAACTTGTATTTCAATTTAACGTTATTTTTTAATTTAATAAGATAATATGTCGCTTTGACCATATTTTTTCAAAAAAAAATACAATTATGGACTAACGCACTACCAATAAATCGTCCGCGGAAATATTTTTTTTAACAAACATTCAACACATCCCACTTTTAAGTACGAAAATTGAAATAAAGTTAGAGAAAACGGTTACAGAAATTTTTAAATGGAGGTAAAGCCGAATGTACATTTTTCTTCAATCTTTCGTTTTAAGAGCTTACTTTAGTTTTTTATTTTAAACTTATTACAAATTTTAATAAAAAAAACACATTTTAATAATAAACTTTTAAGTAACTTTATTTTTAAAAGTTTATAGTGAATTTTTAGAATTTAATTTAGCCTAATTATCTATTACTATTTCATTTTAAAATCGATTTTACATAGTTATTTTATTTTCGTTTCTTGATTTTACAAATATTTTTTATAGTTTAATTCTATTTTTATAAAAGAAAAATAGAATGCCATCAGATGCTAAAAAAAAACGTGATGCAGCAAAAAAAGCAGCTGCTAAGGCAAAAACTACTGGGAAAAAAATTATTGAAGAAGTTACAGATACTAATAGTAAAAAAGTAACGCAAAATGGAACAACTGATGTGGATAGTGATGTTGATAAAGCTGTCTCATTGCTGGAAAAAGTTGAAATAGAAAATGCTGCAGCAAGAACAGTTGCCGCTGTATTAACATCTCATAAGCATTCTATAGATACAAAAATTGAACAATTTACTTTAACATTTCATGGTAAAGAACTTGTTGTTGATGCTACTCTTGAGTTAAATATGGGAAGAAGATATGGATTTATTGGATTAAATGGAAGTGGTAAATCAGCTATTTTACATGCAATTTATAATCGAGAATTACCAATACCTGATCACATTGATATGTTTTTAGTTTCACGTGAAATGCCACCTTCTGAAAAGTCAGCACTACAAGCTGTCATTGATGTCGATAAAGAAAGAGTAATTTTAGAAAAGTTAGCCGATGAATTAGCTACAGATGAATCTGAGGAAGCTCAAGAAAAACTTTTAGACGTTTATGAACGACTAGATGAAATGGATGCCAATATGGCTGAGACAAAAGCTGCTCGAATACTACATGGTTTAGGTTTTTCTCGTCAAATGATGTTGAAGAAATGTAAAGATTTTTCTGGAGGTTGGAGAATGAGGATCTCTCTTGCTAGAGCTTTATATTTAAAACCATCATTGTTACTTCTTGATGAACCAACTAATCATTTAGATCTTGATGCCTGTGTATGGTTAGAAAGAGAATTATCAAAATATAAAAGATGCCTTCTTATTACTTCACATTCACAAGATTTTATGAATAATGTTTGTACTAACATCATTCATTTATTCCAAAAAAAACTTGTTTACTATTCTGGTAACTATAATACTTTTGTCAAGACAAGAGCAGAATTATTAGAAAATCAAATGAAACGTTATAAATGGGAACAAAATCAAATTCAAAATATGAAAGATTATGTTGCAAGATTTGGTCATGGTTCAGCAAAATTAGCAAGGCAAGCTCAATCCAAAGAAAAAACTATGGCAAAAATGATTGCTGGAGGGTTGACAGAAAAGGTTGTTGTTGAAAGTGTAAAACAATTTTACTTTATTGATCCCGGTAATATACCACCTCCTGTTATTATGGTTCAAAATGTATCCTTCCGTTACAATGAAAATTCTAATTGGATCTACAGAGATTTAGATTTTGGAGTTGATTTAAGTACAAGAATTGCCCTTGTAGGTCCTAATGGTGCTGGTAAAAGTACATTGTTAAAACTTTTGTGTGATGAAATATCACCAACAAATGGAGTTATTAGAAGACATTCTCATTGTAAACTAGGAAGATATCATCAACATCTTCATGAAGAACTACCGTTAAATCTTTCACCACTAGAATACATGGGAGAATGTTTTAAGGACATTAATGAAGTTCAAGTTTTAAGACAAATGGTTGGAAGATTTGGATTAACTGGAAGAGATCAAACATGTCCAATAAAAGAATTAAGTGATGGGCAAAAGAAAAGATTAGCTTTTGCTAAACTAGCATTTGAAAGGCCTCATATTCTTCTTCTTGATGAACCTACAAATCACCTTGACATGGAGTCAATAGATGCGTTGGCTGAAGCTATCAATGAATTTGAAGGTGGTGTAATTCTTGTTTCTCACGATTTCCGTCTTGTTAAACAAGTAACAGAAGAAATATGGGTTTGTGACAAACAAACCATTACTAAATGGAACGGTGACATCTTCTCATACAAGAAATACCTTCAGGAAGAAATTGATAAAGAGGAGAAAAAAATGGTAGAACGTTAATATTTTTTTTTACAATTATTTAATCATTTTATGTCTTGTTAAAGTAGTAAAATACGGACAATCATTGTTTCTTGTTGTATGACTCATTAATTTGTTGAATAAAATTGAGTTAATGTTTTTCCACTATACCACTTTATTTTAAATAAAAAATCAAAAATCATTTAATGTTACATGCTTATATAATTGTTGATCATGTATAAAAAGTATTGATTAAAAGATAATGATTAATAAAAGGCATCAAATCAACAAGTTAATGTGATTATTCGCGTTAAGACATAGTCAATGATAAGAAGACTATACTTCTATTAAATAATCAGCATACTTTTATATTAAATTATTGCATATAATTTTCAGATGCAAAATAATTTCAAAGAATCTCAGATACCTGAAATGTCTGAAAACGACATATCTAATTTTAAAAGAAGACAAGGAAAATTAAAGTATTTAAATATAACTAAAGATATTATGAATTTTAAGGTAAGTTTAATATAATTGTATACTTACTTACTAACTTCATTCATAACATTTTAATTTTATTAGACAGGCGCATCACTTATTTTCTTAAAATTTTGCCCTTCCAATTTGTGTGTCAATAAATGATACGTTGCAACATATAACTTTTTCATTTAAACTATTGACATATAGACGATTGGGAATAAGGTTTTAGCATGTACAATAACACACTTCTCTGCTAAATGATCAAAAAATAACTATACTCTCACACAGTTAAATTTAAGATAATACATTTTCTTAAAACTTTCTTTTATCCTTCTTTCACTATACTCTATTTTTCTAACTCTGTTAACTTTTTTAAAACTTTTCTTCCCTAGAAACTTTCCCTTGCTTTTATTATATGTGTATTACTCTACATAAAAAGCACAACGTCTGTCATTCTAAAATTGTAGAGAGAGAATAAAACGCCAAGTTCATCTGCATCGTATATTACCGCAATTGTATTATTCATACTAAACTTTTATTATTAGCATAAAACTTATTGATAGAAACAACTTTTTTTTTTTTTTTCGTATGATTCATATCGATTAGCAAGATGCAGTATATATTATCGTTTAGAGAAAATTTTATTTTATATTAGCTACCATATATTTTATCTTCATTTTTTAATTACATTACCTATTTTTGATATACCAAGTCTCTGGAGCATGCACTTTTAATTGCAATCAAATTTATTTTATGTTTAAAATTATGTATAGGTAACTTTCACATATCAGTTTAATTTTTTTTCTTTGATAATAAAGTTTAACTATAATTACTCGCTTCCACGTATGTGTATAACAATAATTATCATTTTTTTTAGTTCACCCCTCCAACTGCTAAGAATATTTCATTAAAAAATAATAGGCCTTCTAAATATTTTAATTCGTCAGATAATTATAATTTTAAAAGGTTAGTTTTTTTTTTTTTGTTTAATAAATGTTATTATAATATTAATTTTTACATTATTATTATTATAGTACTAACGATAAAAATATGGTTTATTCTAATAATAATAATAATATAAATCCTCCTCAAATAAACAGTTCTAATGTTAATTCATATGTTTATCACCAACAACATCAACGTAGTACTAGTGGAAATTATCAAAATAATTTTAATTCAGGAAATAGGTTTAATAATAAAAATTTTCAATATAAAAATGACCGTCACATGTTTAATAATAATATGTATAATAAACCTCTTCAACAAACACATGGTGGAAATAATAAAGATGATATTATTTTATCAAGTACCAATCTTTATATTCGTAATTTAACTCAAGAAACTACTGACGAAAGTCTAAAAGAATTATGTAAAAAATTTGGTGAAATTGTATCAACGAAGGCTATCATGGATAAAGGTTCAAATACATGTCGTGGATTTGGTTTTGTTGAATTTAATAATGTTGAAGATGCTCAAAAAGCTATGAATGGATTGTCAGAACAAGGGTATCTTGTTTCTCGAGCTAGACTTAGTAAGAATAATAATGAAGAAAGTGCTGATTCAACAAATTTATATATTGCCAATCTTCCAACTGGGTATACTGAGGAAATGTTACGTTCACTTTGTGCTAATGAAGGTGCAGATGTTATATCTACAAGAATATTACGTGATGAATCAGGTGAATCTCGTTGTGTTGGATTCGCTAGAGTTGAATCAAAAGAAAGATGTGAGCAAATAATTAGTAAGTACAACGGAAAAATTCTTGAAGGAACAAAAGAACCATTACTAGTAAAACTTGCTACTGCTGGTAAGAAAATTGGAAAAAGTCGTACTTTCGGAAATATGCCTTACGTAAATAATTATTATATGAATCAACGTAATTATACAGGAGTTATGAGAAATACAGGAATACCAGGATATACACAAAATCCAATTCTTGCCCATTCAATACCTGTTGATGGTCTTTTTTATAATTATCCTCCACCAGCAATTTCAATAGGTGATAGACCAAATAATGTTCCAACTCCTCATGGTATAACACGTAGTGGAAGTACTTCTCATTCTGCTCCTAGAATATCATATCCAAATATTCAACCAACTCATTATTCAGGTCCTTCAATACCTCCAGGACCTCATCATTATCCAGTTATAACTCCTGGTAGTCATCCACAAGGATATGGTACACCACAACAAATAGTAGGATCATACCAAGGTACAGATGGTCCTTCAACAGCTCAAACATCTTCTTCAGCTGAAGGTCCTCCTAATCAAATTCCACAAGGTTATTATCAGGGATATCCTTATTATCAGGGGCAACCATATGTTCAGTATGGTGTTGATGTCCAACAAATGCATATTCAACAAAATCCTCAATATTGTAACGGGACAATGAACGCAAACGTTGGTAGAAATGATGGAGACGCTCAACAATATGAAAACCCTGGAAATAGAAGTGGACAGATAACAAATAACAACAATAAGGAGAAGAAATAAATTACAATATAAATATATTTTACACAGAGAAAGAATATGATTTTTAATAACATCTAAATTCCTTGAAAACGGGACTTTTTATTTTATAGTGAATTTAACAAGTTATGTATCTGTATAGTACCATAGATGTTAATATTTATTTAATACAGTTTTGATTTTAAAAAAGTCAAAATTATTTTTTTTTGAAGATAATTATTCATTACTTCTTGACTTTTTATTTATCTTTCTTCCTTTATTGATTTCAACTTTGGAAGTTGTATTTATATAATAAAAAAAAGACTTCAAATAATTTTTTATTTCAATGCAGATATTTATTAATATATGATTAGTAAATATAAGTGCCTTTTCATGAATCATTTTTTGATGTCAATTTTATTTTATTGTTGTTAAATAATTTAATTAAATGTGTTTAATATTTAATTTAATTTTTTTTTTTCAATGAAATTTAGAAGTTAATAAAAGTTTAAATATATTTTTTTTAAAACTAAGTATTGTTTTTTAAAAATAAATATAATTATCAATTTTTATACAGGGTGTTCAAAAAGTAACCCGTCAATTTTTTAAACTTTAATAACTTTTTTTCTACTTAATATTTTTAGATGATTTTTTTTTTATCTTATAGAGAATTATCTATAGAATTATATAAACAATTTTTAAGATTTTTTTTAACATAAACAATCGATGAAAAATGAAACATTTAAAACTTTTTCAATTTTTTTTAAAAGTATTTTTAAAAATACATTTTTTAAACTATTGAAATGTTTCTAATTCTTATCTTTTAATAGTTTAAAAACATTTTTTTATGTAAAATTGCATACATAAAATAAGATACTCCAAAAAAAAGTTGTAAAAAGTGTTTCTTAAAAGGAACAAAAATGTTTCCAATTACCTGGAAAACATAAAGATGACGTTATTGTTCATACCTAATATAATAAAATTTAAAAATAAATATGTTTATATTATAAAAATTAGTAAAAATATCATAATGTAGCTGTAATTTTACTTCAGTTTAAAGTTGTTTCTTAACAACGTTCTTTTAATATATTATACTTTATACAATTTTACACAAGATACAAAAAAAATTATAAAAAAATATCCAGTAGAAAAAAAGTTATAAAAATTGACGGGTTACTTTTTGAACACCCTGTAAGTTTTTTTTTCAACATTCAATACTCCTTATTAATATCATATAATATTATAATGCTTAAAGTGTTTTTTTTTTTGCAAATTAACTCAAATTTTAATACAATAAGAATTTTTAACAAATTTATAATTTATAAAAATATTTTAAATATTTGATTTTTATTATATATTAATTTGATAAAAATTGTAAATAAGATTTCCAATAAATTACTAATTATTTCGATATACTTTATATTGTAATTATAAAATTTTTATACTATTTTTTTGCTATCAATATGTCTGATTTTAAAAGTTTTACAAATAATAGAAGAAGTGAAATTTTTGAGTTAAAAAATGAATTAAATTCTGATAAGAAAGAAAAAAAAAGAGAAGCAGTTAAAAAAGTTATAGCTTCAATGACTGTTGGTAAAGATGTTAGGTAATAATAAATTAATAATATTAATATTAAAAAAATATTTTAGTGCACTATTTCCTGATGTTGTTAATTGTATGCAAACAGATAACGTGGAATTAAAAAAATTAGTTTACTTATATTTAATGAATTATGCTAAAAGTCATCCTGATTTAGCAATTTTAGCTGTTAATACTTTTGTTAAAGATTGTGAAGATCCAAATCCATTAATACGTGCATTAGCTGTACGAACAATGGGATGTATTCGTGTTGATAAAATTACAGAATACTTATGTGAACCATTAAGAAAATGTATGAAAGATGAGGATCCATATGTAAGGAAGACTGCAGCTGTTTGTGTTGCAAAGTTACATGATATTAATCCATCATTAGTTGAAGATCAAGGATTTGTTGAATTACTTTCTGATTTACTTTCTGATTCAAATCCAATGGTTGTTGCTAATGCTGTTGCTGCAATAACAGAAATTAATCAAACAAAACAACTTTTTGAAATAAATCTTCAACTTGTTAATAAATTACTTACAGCATTAAATGAATGTACAGAATGGGGACAAGTATTTATTCTTGATGCATTAAATAATTATACACCAAAAGATGAAAGAGAAGCTCAAAATATATGTGAAAGAATTTCACCACGTTTAGCTCATGCTAATGCTGCTGTTGTTCTTTCAACTGTTAAAGTTTTAATGAAATTAATGAATTATCTTCCTGAAAATTCTGAATTTATTAATCAATTAACCAAAAAATTAGCTCCACCAATGATTACATTATTATCAGCTGAACCTGAAATTCAATATGTTGCTTTAAGAAATATAAATCTTATTGTTCAAAAAAGACCAGACATTTTGAAACAAGAAATGAAAGTTTTTTTTGTTAAATATAATGATCCAATTTATGTTAAAATGGAAAAACTTGATATTATGATTCGTCTTGCTCAACAAAATAATATTGCACAAGTTTTAAGTGAATTAAAAGAGTATGCTGCTGAAGTTGATGTTGATTTTGTTAGAAAAGCTGTACGAGCTATTGGTAGATGTGCTATTAAAATTGAAACTGCTGCTGAAAAATGTGTATCTACATTATTAGAACTTTTACAAACAAAAGTTAATTATGTTGTTCAAGAAGCTGTTGTTGTAATTAAGGATATTTTTAGAAAATATCCAAATAAATATGAAAGTATAATTTCAACATTATGTGAAAATTTAGATACACTTGATGAACCAGAAGCTAGAGCATCAATGATTTGGATTATTGGAGAATATGCAGAGAGAATTGAAAATGCTGATGAATTTTTAGAATCATTTGTTGAAACATTTCATGATGAAAGTACACAAGTTCAATTACAATTACTTACAGCTACTGTTAAACTTTTCTTAAAAAAACCTAGTGAATCACAAGATCTTGTTCAACGTGTAATTACATTAGCAACTCAAGATTCTGATAATCCAGATTTAAGAGATCGTGGTTATATATATTGGAGGCTTCTTTCTGCTGATCCAGCTGCTGCAAAAGAAGTTGTTTTAGCTAGTAAACCTTTAATTTCAAGTGAAACAGATTTTCTTGAACCATCTTTTCTTAATCAATTAATTAATCATATTGGAACACTTGCTTCTGTTTATCATAAACCAGTATCTTCTATTATTAAAACTAATGATCAAAAAATACAAAACAGAACTAAACATACGTGTAATAAAGAAAATAATTTGCTTGGAGATTTAATTAGTTTTGAAAACACTTTTTCTTATAATGAATCTCAACCAGTTAAAACACAACAAAAAGTGATTCTTGAAGATTTAATTTCTCTAGATGTCACTCGCTATTAAACATAATTTTATTATATTGGTAAACTATTTAAAAATATTGTTAAAATATTTATTAAAAGATATCTTTGATTATTATTATATATATAAATATACAGGGTCACAATTAAGTCATTGTACATTTTTTAAAAATTGAATAACTTTTTTTTTACTCAATATTTTTTTGTGACCTTTTTTTTATCTGACAGAGAATCATTCAGAAAATTATATGGTTAACATTAAGAATTGTTTTCTATTTAAACAAGTGAAGAAAAATAAAACATTTAAAAAGTTCCTAATTTTTTTATGAAATTTTTTTAAAAAATATATTTTTTAAACTATTAAAATGCTTCTAATTTTTATCTTCCACTAGTTTAAAAGTATTTTTTTATAAAAAAAATGACCGTATTCAAAAAAATTTTAAAGACGATTTTTTATTAACAAAATGGTAAAATTTGTAACTGTTTTTTAAAAAGCAAAAAAAAATTTTTAAATACGTAAAAAACATTTTATTGATATTACTACCTACACCTAATAAAATATAATTAAAAAAAAAGTCTTTATATTATTAAAATTTATAAAAATACCATGATATAGTTATATCTTTAATTTAATTAAAAGTTGTTCTTTAAGTGAGATGTTGTAATATTTTATACTTTTATCAATTTTCTATCAGATAAAAAAAAAATCATAAAAATATATAAAATAAAAAAAAAGTTATTCAATTTTTAAAAAATGTACAATGACTTAATTGTGACCCTGTAGTTAAGAGTAGACCTTAATGTTTGTGTTTTTTTTGCTTATAAATATTAAATAGACATTTTTTATGACGTGATAAAGAATTGTATAAAATAAATTTATAAGTATTTTAAAAATATATCATGATTAAAGATAAAAAATTATTATATTTTAATAAAATAAAAATAACTTATACATACAACATTTTATAAATTCGAATAATTTTAATTTTCTTAATTTTTAAGGAAATAACTCTTCATCTATAACTTTATTTTTTAAAATTTCATGGTAAACTGTTCCAAAAATACTTTCCATCATAACTTTATCAATAGCACATGTAAATCTACAATACGTATCTCTTTCTCGTTTAATTTTATTTGAATTAATAATTTCAGCAAATTTACTTGCTATAGCTTTGTGCATATCTTCTTCTTTAAAATTACCAGTACTTTTATATTCATTATAAACTGCTCGATCTAAGTATGGTTTTAAATATATAATATCATTTCGACAGTCAGGATCATTTAACTTTTCTAAAAATTTATCTCTTTTATTAAAAAATATTAATAATCCACATTTTGAAGCATAAGGATTACACAAAAGATTTTTCATATATTCTAAACATTCATCTAGTAATGTTCCTTCATATTCATCAAGTTTTTCATTATAATCAGACATACCTACTACAAGAAGGATAAAATTTTTAGAATCATTGGTTCCTTGTAAACTCCAATGCTTAACAAATTCTCCAATTTTTGATCTTTCTGACTTTTGTCCTCCAATATCATTAATTTCTATTTTTGTATCATACATTTTAAAACGATAAGTACGCATATCTTGAGTAGGATATCGACTTCTTACTTTATCACTTTCATCTGGTATATAATTATCAGAAAAAACTTCAATAATTTTTTCTTTTTTCATAAAGTGGTCACAACCATCAAACAATTTTTTATTTTCCATTTTAATTTTATTTTTATGTTTAAAAGCATTAATAAAATCTGAATCTTCAAGTAACATTATTAATGATATCAAAAAATCCGGTTTATTTTCTTTTATATGTTCATAGTCCTCTTCATTATCTAATGATTCACTTAAATCCATAGCAAAATTAAAATTATCTTCTGTTTCATATTGAATATTTTCTCTTTCATTATATTTTATGATAATATTAAAAGTATCTAATATATTTTTTCTAATAATATTCCTCCAAATAATATTATTTTCAAAATCTTTTTTCCATTTATTAGGATCATATTCATTCCAATCTTCATCATACATACTATATGTTTTATTATTGTTTAACGCTAACATTTGTAATTGTCGGATGACGGTTGTTTTTCCAGCAGATCCTAATCCTGCCATAAAAAATCTTATTACAGGACTTTCTACATTTTGTTGACTATTAATTACATTATTATTATTCTAAAATTTTATTTTAATTTAAAAATTTAATAACTTACTATATTTTGTGATATATTTTCAATATTTATTTTATTAGAATTATTTCCACATATTGATAATATTGAACCCATGTTTCATTAATTAAAAAATAATATATCAATTCATATTACTTTATATTGATTAATATATATGTAATAATATTTAAAAATACATCTTATCTAATGTAACAAGCTGATTTAAACTTTTATCAGTCTTTTGACATGAGTAATACCATATACTAAATTTTAATCATTGGTGATAATAGCTGTATGAAGTGTTATATTCATCTATTTTATAATTTTCTTTACTAATTTAATGATATAAAATATAAATAACAAAACAAATTATAATTAATGTTTATAAAAAAACAAAAAAAAACTTTTTAATATACAATATCAATAAATAAATATATTATAATACAAAAGTTAATAATATTTTTTTGTTACATAATTTGTCAATATAAAAATATAATTTTTGATATGATAAAAAAACTTGGAAAATTTCTGTAAATAAAAAATATTATTTATTCTAAAAAATTATTATATTTTTAATATTTTACTTTTCATAAAATAAATGTTATATAAAAAATTAACTTTTAAATATTTTATTAAATGTATCAAATTATTTTTATCAATATATATATAAATGTAATCAACAAATAGAATCATTGAAGTTAAAATGTCTACAATATATGTATAATTTATATTAAAAAATCTATAAATGTTATCATTTTATTAATATTTGTAAATATTTTTAAAAAAAATTCTTTGATTTTAATGCTATGAATACTTCTATTAGTTCAACTACTTCAATAAATTCTACATATTATGTAACGACAACAGAAACTTTAATTGAACATTCTTACAATATCAAAGAATATTTTCCTATTATTTTACTATCATTTATATTAATATTACTTTTATGTGCATGTATATGTGGAGAAAAAAGTAATGATATAGCAAATAATAATTTTACTAATTATGAAATGACAAATAATGTAGAAACATATATTAATGAATCTGTTATTGATGATGATGGGGATGTTATAGTTTTTGATAGAAATACAAATCCTTCAAAAACTTTAAATTAATAATATTTTTTTTTTGTTTATAAACGTTATTTTATTTAATAAAAGTATAAAAAAATAAAATAATAAATAATTATATAATATATAATATTACAATAATTTTATACACATAATTTGAATATTTTTTTAAAACTAAATTTATTATTATTTTCAATAATATTTTTTTCATTTAATATTTCTTTTGGATTAACTTTAAAACTATTATTTAAATGAATGATATCCAATGATGATTGAATATTTGATTTATTTTCTTTTATTATATTATTATAAAACATTATATTTTTATCAAACAATTTAGATTCTAATATTTCTAACTTTATTATACTTATAAAAATTTCTTCTCTCAATTTTTGAATTTCATAAATTTTATCCTCAAAAAATGGATTAGCTAATTCATTTTTAATAGTTTTATTATTTTTTCTTTTCTTATCTCTAACAACGTTTGGAATATCAATATAAGCTACTTGACGTAACATTTTTGGACAATCACCTCCATATTGTGGAAATTTACCAGGAATAATATTTATTAAAGCAAAATCACTTTCCTCCACAAATGAAGCTTTCTTATTTTTTTCAACTAAATTATCCCAATGTTGGTCAGATGTTAAAAAAACCATATTATTTTAATAATTTATATTTATTATAAATTAATAAAAAAAAAATTATATAAAAATTAATATATAAATTTGAAATATTTTGTATTACTTTGATATTTGTAATTAAAATGACTGTAAATAAATATTTATATAAAAAAATTTTTTATCGTTAGAAATAATATTTAAATACAATTTATATTATTTTATTTACCATAAAAGAAAATATATATGTGGATGTATATGTTTGTAAATGACGATATGATGACTAATATATATTTAAAAATATGTTATTAATAAGTTTTCCTTATAAATAGTAAATATAAAATGTTATAAAGGTGGGGTTTAATAACGATAGTAATACAATCTAGACTTGTTGTTTTTAATGAACACATTAAATAATATGTTATAATAATATGTAACAATATCTGTTTTTAAACAATATATTAATATTTTATATTAAGTTAAGAAACTTTAATAATATACAAGTCTAATTAAAAAAATAAGAAGTATATAATTAAGTCAAAATTAATATAATAATCATGTAATTTAAAAAATTTCATAATTAAAAATGATTTTTTAATTTTTAATTTTTAATTTTTTATGTAAACTATTTAGAAAAATATTAATTAAGTATTTTAAACAGGATAAAAATTTTTTTTATTATTTCAAGATGTATTAGAAGTATAAAGTTTGTTTTTTAAGCAATACATATTAATATTAATAAAGATAAATTTAAGTTTGATAAAAATTATTATATAATGTATATAATATAAATATTTTTGTATAATATTAATTATTTAAAAAATATTCTTTTTTTATGGTAAATTATTTAGAAAAAAATTAAAAACTACTTTATTGGTAATAAAAATTAAATAATAATGTAGTTATTCATGCATTTCTAAATGTTTTATAATATTAATAAGAATTGTGAACACATGTTAACACATTATAATTATAAATAATAATCCGATGATTCAGTATCTTATAAATAATAATTAAAAAAGTAAAACTTCCCTTTTTTTATAAAATTAATAAAAAAAAAATCAAATAAATAAATATCGTTTAAACCTTTATTAAATATTAACAACATATAATATTTTTCTCTGTAAAAATATAAAAATTTTTATAAATAAGCTGTTTTATCCTAGGTTAGCCTTTAATTATAATATATTCTAACTATATTTATGTGTGACTCATATATGAATAATTTTTTTATAATATATAATTAAAATTATTATAAGTAAATAGTACATTTAATAAGAAATATATTTGAAAAAAAATTTTTTAGAAATTAATTAACTATTACAAATAAAAAATATTATTTTCTATAATATTATAATTTTATTTCATCAAAATCCATCTCATTTTCAATAGAAAATTTATTTACCAAACTTTTATTTTTTATTTCAGAAGTATTTAGTGGTTTTATAGACTCATATGACAAATTTGTTACTTTTGTTGGTGTCTTTGTTGAAGATTTAAACTTTTTTAAAAAAAGATTTGTAAAAGTTTTTTCTCTCAAATTATATTGATTCTCTTTTTCTATTCTCTTTTTTTCTTCACGAAGAATTTGAAGTTTTTTTAAATATTTTAAATAATATTTAAAAACAAAATAATTTATTAAAGTTCTACTTCCATATATTGAAAAAATAATAATTTCTAGCATTGAAAATGACATCAATATTCTCAATAAAAAAAGAACTGTACAGATAATTTGAAATATTAAGTATTGTTTCATTGCTGACTCTTGACCATTCTTAACAACAGATAAGAAATATATAAATTCTAATATTATTGCACCAATTAAAGGTATACCATTAATACCAATTAAAAAAGAAAAAAATACCTCCCCAATAACTGCAAATACATTGTAAAAGTTTGAAAGAATAAATGCTTTTTTGACAGAGGCACGAAATTTTAAAATTTTAATAGTATCGTTACTATCATCATAGTGAAGACTTCCAATAATCATAACGAATGAAAGAAAAAATAAAATTTTTATTAAAAAAATTAATAATACTTAAAAAAATTTGTATTAAAACATTTTGACCATTAACAAATTTTCTTTTGCATAAAAAAAAGCATTATTTGTTTTTATTACTATGATATTTAATTTCTAATTCTTCCCATGGATTCATAAGTTCTAATAGATTACTTGTTAAATATGAAACATTATTATATCTACGTTGATTAAATTTTTTTCTATCTCTATTAGCATTATTATGTTGTCTCCCTTAAAATATCAAAAATTATCATTAGAGAAATAAAAAAAAAAAACTTACAGCCACCACGGTACATATTTCCTTTTTGCATTCTTTAAAAAGTAAATGTTTCCTTGTTTTGGAACAATGTTCTTTTTTCAAATTTATATTCCCATTTAAGATCAGTTTGGGAAGAGTAGTATTATAATAAATATTGGTACACTTGTCAAATATACTTGAAATTTAAAATAACAATATCATTATAGTTATTTTTATATTTATTTATATAAGTAGTATTAATTATATATATACTTAATTTATTGGAAGTATGAAGTATTTTATAAATACAGTTAAAAATTTTTCTAAATATTATCGACAACATACGGCAAAAGAATGGAAAGATTACTTTTTTAGTACACACTTTTTGGGACCTTTGGTTAATTATGGTAAATAACTTATTAAATATTTTTATAAAACCTTCTTTTTAGGTCTTCCATTAGCAGCTATTGCTGATCTTCAAAAAAGTCCTGAATTTATTAGTGGAAATATGACAGTTGCTTTGTTAGTTTACAGTTCTATTTTTAGTAGATTTGCATGGAGAGTTCAACCAAGAAATATGCTTTTATTAAGTTGCCATCTTCTTAATTTAACTGCTCAAAGTACTCAAATGATTCGATTCCTTAATCACAATTATGTTCACGCCTTCCAAGATCCTTATTATAAAGAAGGCACAAAAATTAAAGATAAAAATTAATTTTTTTTAAAGGAAATTGATTATATTATGGAAGTAGTTTATATCAGATTAAAATAGTACTCTTACTTATCATGTGTTTTTCAAGTAATAAACCTTGTCATTAATCATGAATTTTTATTTTGTTTTAATATATTATTTCATCAATTTTCATTTATGTATTCATATCAACTTTCTAATTTTTCATATTTAGTTAGAAAATATTTCATATTTGTACTTTTACATAATCAATTTGCAAAGTTAACTTTCAATAAAGATAATTTGATTTCTCGAGTATAATTAAATCGATTAAAATACCTGTTTTAATTTAAAGTATTAGCATTATAAAAATTATATTATATTTTTTTAAATGTTTACTTTCATTGTTAAAAATCTCACATCAAAAAAAATACCTTTTTACTTTAAAATTAATAAATAAAGAAAGTTTTAATAAAATAATAGACAAAAATTTGTTTGGGTTAATTTCTTAAATTAAAATATATGAGTTTAGATTAAATGAATATTTCATGTATAAATTAAATGTTGATGGACTAAAAATAAACAAATTTTTTTATCTTGTTTTTTAGTAACTTTAAACTTTGGCATTTTGCGTTCTTGCTATTTTTAACATGATTTTTCCCGTTCTTGAAAAATTGGTACCAAAACACGAACTTTTCCTATGCACTAAAATGACCTTTACTCAGAAATTTTCAAAACTTTTTTAAATTAACTTTAGTTTCTTAGTTTACAAACTTTCGGCTTAATGAAATTTTTTACTTTCAAATTTTTTTGTATGTACATTCTACCAAAATTTGTTTTTATACAATTTACAATTATTTTTTTGAGTAAACAATTTATACAAAAAAATTTAAAATATTTATCTCTTTATTAAAAAAAAAGATTTATTAATAACTTTAAAAAAAAAAGTTATTTAAATTTAAAGACTTGGAGTTTATTTGAAATATTCTGTATTTAAAAAAAATAAAATATTTATTTAGAAAAAAAACAAAATTTAAATTAAAAAAATTTATATCAAACTATTGTACACTTAAATCATTAAGTTCATATTTTAAAAGTACAAATACATCTAAATGAGCCTTCAATTTTGCCATTTGTTTTTTGTAATCTTCCAAACATTTAACTAGAAGTGTGATTTTTTCTTCAATAAAAATTAAAGCTCTTTCATAAGTTAATTCAGCATATAAATTTTCTACCATCTTTACTAATACTTTATTTTTTTCTTTTCTAATAAAATAATTAATAATAAAAATTATTTAAACATACAATTTAACATCTGCATAGATATATTCATTCAAATTCATCTGCATTTTTATATCTGTATCATCATTAGATTCTTCAATATACTCTGTTAATATTTTTAACATTGTTAACAACTCTTCATAATCTTTCATCTCTAAAGATGTTTTCTTATATAATAGAGATAGTGTTTGATAATCTTCATTGAATTTATCATAAATTTTTTGAAATTCCTCCATTTTTTATAAATAAAGTAAAATAATAATATTTGTATAAAAAGTTTATTGGGGTAACGTGCATGTAGTAAAAAAAATTAAATGAAAAAGTTTATAAAATTTTGAAAAATGTTTTATATTAATAAATTAAAATTATATCTAACTCTATCTAAATGTAAAATACTATAAAGCGAGAAATAAAGTTAGGAAAATTTTAAAAATGTATTCTGGACCAAAATTTTTTGCTGATTACGAAAACAATAATTATTTTTCATAAAAACCTCAGCAACAATGAAATTCTGCTTCAAACTGGAATTCAAAAATCAGTAGTAAAAATGCAGCAAACAAAACATTTTTTATTTTATTTTTCTATTGTTTAAAAATTACTGATTGTAATAATATTTATATTGTTATTAAGATTTGTTTCTTAATATATACAATATAAGTTATGCCTTTAGTTTTTTCCCCTTGCAGTGACGGGCAATTTTTTTCTGTAATGTTTTATCGAATATTTTTCTATCAATTATTGTTAGTTATTCTTTTAACAATTAACATGAATTTTAGTAAGTGTATAACTGTTTTAAATGATCTGTTGAAAGCGTATCAGTCAAAAAATACAACTATTTGAGCCGTTATAATCTATAAAAAGAAGTAAATTTTACTGACCAATACCATTGTTAAATTTTTTTTTCTTTAAGTGTTGTGTTGCATATTACCCTCTAAGTCAAAAAAAAAACCTTCTATACGTGTTCATTAATTATTATATTATACAATGTAATCAAATCGTTCTTTTATTATCATACTTTTTTTTTAAAAGTTAACGTTTATTATCTATTTATAAAAATTTAAAACATAATTTTGTACATTTGTAACATTTATTTAAATTTTTATATTTTTTAGATTATTCATTAATCCACTAAAATTACTAACAATGAAAAGTACTTCTAAGAATTCTGGTATTCCTAAAAAGAGGAAGTCCGTTAATGAAGAAATCATTGCTAGAAAAGAAGGAGTAAATGGTATTCGGTATAAAGTTAAATGGCATAAACCTTCTTCTAAAAAATGTTCACGGGAGCCAGATAAAAATCTTGTATGTTTTATTTTTTTATTTTAAATATTGTAGTCTTTTTTGTTTTAGAACTAAATGTTAATTAAGGAGTATGAGGACAAAATTTCAGCTGGAGTACCATCCATTCAAGGGAGTCGTGATAGAAATCCTAATGTAGAGGGAAATGAAGGAGTCCCGAAGGGTTAACGATAGAAAAGAGTGGATGATGTTTGCAAAGAATTTGGCAATTGGATATGTAAAGTGGAATATTCTGATGGAAATACAGGTTGGGTACGTCCAGATGGTATTCCAGATTTATACATGTTAAGGAGTTTCTTTATTAAGAAAAGAAAGATAAATTATGTATATACTAGTTTTTATTTATTGAATTAATCTTGTATTTAATATTTTTTTAAAAGTAATAAATTGTTTTTTACTAAAATATATATTAATTATTGATAGAATAAAAAAATTAATTAAAGATATTTCTTTTTTATTTCAATAAAAATTAATTTTTTTCTATAAATTTTGAATAATTATAAATATAATTAATAAAATTAGCTGACATAACTGTTTGAAAAATATTTGAACTATAAAATAATCTAAAGTATAGAAAGTCAAAGTTACCTATTATCATTTATAGTATAGTTATTTTCCAATACTCTGTTTAAAATATCTCCAAAATTGACTTTTTCTGAATCATTCGTCATTTGATAATTGATTTCTGACAAAATTATTTTACTTTGTAATGGCTTTTCTTCCTCATTTGATAGAATAATGTTATGTATACTTTCATTTATATTTTTTATTGCCAATGTTTTATAACGGTCTCTAAAATAAAATAAAAAACTTTATTTTCCCATGAGTTTAAATACAATTTTTCTATTTTAGGAAGTAATCATAAGTCAAAATAAAAGTACTTATGAATAAAAATAATAAGTTGATAGAAGTACTTACGTTGTCACAACTATCCCTTGATAATACTTTGTTCCTGTTATTGTAAATGATGCTGGTGCTACATATGGTGTTTCTGATATAACAAGCATTGCATCTTCAAAAGTATTTTCATATTCAAGAGTTGCTCTTATTATTAATGTAATAGGATTAAATTGATGATATAATATAAACTTTATATTATCTATATAATTTCCTTTACCTCTTGAATTTAATGAAATTGTAAATTTATTTCTTTTAACTCCATTAATAACACCAATAAATCCACCATAATGAAGAGATGTAAATAAAATATTATCATTTTGATAAAAGTTTACAATAAATGTCATATTTTTTATTAAATCTTTAAAAAGATAGTCAATTTTACTTCCATGATATATTGAAGTTTGATTACATTTGAGGATAATTGATGATGATACAAAAGGTAATACATCAATCATATCTTCACTAGCAAGTAAATCATAGTAAATGTTTAATATTAAAACTTCTCCAACACTTCTATTAAGGTTAATTGCTATTCCATATATTTCTTCACGATAATGAAATGGTAACTTTGGAAAAATAAGTAATTCTATTAAATTAAAATGTATATTATTATTAATTTTATTTTGTAATCTTAATGATGATGAAGGAAATATTATTGGAAGAATTAATTTTGATGTTTCATTTAAAAGATTAATAATTTCATTTTTATAATCATTAACTATTATTTTCCATCTTTCTCTTGGTTTCGTTTCTAAGCTAATATTATAAATTTTTAAACCATTTATAAAGAAATAATTAAAAATAATATAATATACAATAAGGTAGTAAAAATATTTCATTTCTAAAATACTTTTGAATCTATAAAATCAAAAAAATAAAAAAAAGCTTTTAAAAATGAGTTGTAAATATTTTATAACAATAAAAAAGACAAGAAAAATAAAAAGCCTTTAAAATAAATATATTATTTTTAACAATAAAAATTCAATTCCCAAGTTTACTGTATAATAATATGAAATTTATATATTTTATTTCTTGTGTTTTTTTACTATTTAACTAAATAATGATCATTTGTAATGATAAAAAATAATGTTACTATGGATAATTTAAGTATTATAAGATATATTTTAAAAAATTACAATTATATAACGAATTATGTATATTTAAATTTTTATATTATTATAAAAAATGTTTTATTTTGTATTTTTAATTTTTTTATTTACTTTTCTTAATAATGGTAAGTATAATAAAATAGTTTATTAAAGTACAATTATATAGAAATTAATGGACTAGAATGTCAAAGATGTGAAGGATGGACAGGAAAAAATCCTCCAGGATGGATAAGAGATATTAATACTGAATGTGCTAATAGGAATAATCAATGTTTTACTAATTTTTATTGTTTAAAAATTGTAAATCCAAAAGGTCGTCACAGTACATATGAAACATACTCTTCTAAATGTTATGATTCAAATCAACTTGTAACATATCCAGGAAGAACTGAATCAATTGAAAATGACAAATGTTATGAAGTATCAGATGGTGGAACTCCAGCTATAGTAAAAAAATATTGTTTCTGTAGAGATAAAGACCATTGTAATGGAAACAATAAAAATTTACTTAACAAAATTTTATTATTAATAATATTTACAAAAATTATATTAAATTTCTTTTACTAATAAAATTAAATTTTTTCATATATAATTTAATTAAATATTTACAAATAAATTATAGTAATACATCTAATAATAATAAACTTTTATATTAATTATTAAATTTATTTAACAATTATAATTTTTGTATTATAAATAAAATTATTAAATAAGTATAATTATTTTTAATTTATTTTATTTCATATGTTAAGTTGATAATTGTTAAGTAAAATTTTATTATTTTTATTGTGTAAAACTTGGTAATGGCATTCCACAACGGTGTTGTCTACATGTACAATTAGATGTATTGTGAACTATAGTAAAATATTCTGTTGAATTTATATATTGTTTACCTAATTTTTCTAATGTTGTTAAAATATTAGCTGTATTTTTTCCTGTAAATCGTGGACGACGATGTTGATCATCTAAACAATTTAATATAAACTCCCAACTATAAATATTTATAACATAAAAAAAACAATATAGCTTACTAATCATCTGGACAATGTTTTGGTCTCTTCAATCCTCTATCACGTTCACTTAAACATTTTTGTATTTCCTCAAAACTTTTTTGATAATGAGGTTCTGCACCAAGTGTAGCACATTCCCAACCTAAAACACCAAACATATAAACATCTGCTTCAACTCTATGTACACATTGTAAAAAATCTGCAGCACACACAATTTCTGGAGGAAGATATGGAATTGGTAGTCTAGGACCAAAATCTATAGGTAAACCAAAATCTCCTAATTTAGCAATACAATTTTCTAAATCTCTATGTGTAAGAAGTACATTTCTTGCAGCAACATCACCATGTGTAAATTCACTTCCATCTTGATCTCTAGATTCATGAATATATTTTAATGCTTCCCCAACTTGACTAAGAACATTTATAATTTGTCTAACGTAAACTTTTCGTCCATACTTCTCATCTTCACTTTTAGAAGTTCGAAGATTTTTAAAAAATTCAGCTAAAGAACCTCCACTTAACCATTCCATTGCAAACATTGGTCTAAAAGCAGAAAATGATAACCTACTTATTGCTATTAATTTAACAATATTAGGATGATTTAATCTTGATAATCTTGCTGCTTCTTCTAATAAACCTATAGATTGTTGTGGAATTGGATAACTTAATTTTATTGCAGCATACTTTTTTTGTTTAAAACGAGTTTGTGTTTTTGGATATACAAAACCTTTAAAAACAAAACCAATAGAACCCTGGCCTAATTTATGATCAGTTAATTCTATAAAAACATCATCTACTAAATATGGTTCTAATATTTTTTGTAATTTTTTTAATCTTTTTGTATAAGGAAATATTGTTTCTGGAACAGGTAGACACATCGATTTTCTATCTAAATTTAAATAAGTATTTTTTTTTTAAATTTAATAATTTTAAAATGTAAATATAAACAAACTTTTATAATACCATGTTAAAGCTAATATATATAATAATCCTAATGATGCAAATGTTGTCCATGGAGATATATAAGAATTTTGATATAAACATTCACATCTCGTTTCATTAAAAGATGTATAATTATGATTATCTGAAATATTACCAATTTTCATAGTATATTTTTAAATATAATTTATAATTAAAAAGTACTATTTGATAAAAATAGTATAATTTGTCTCCTTTTCATTTGGAAAATTGAAGTAATTCACCACCAAGGTCATCATAATTTGTATAAGTAAATATATTATATACTAAATCAATTTATTTATTACTATAAAAATTTAAAAATAACTTTTTCAATCACTTTTAAATATATCATTGCTACTTATTTTATTTTTTAAAAAATATTCTATGTAAATAAAATAAGATAATAATATGACATTGTAAATCTATATAAAAGTAAATAGTTATAAAAAAAAAAAGAAATTCTACATATCCTTTTTACTTTTTTTTTCTTAAAGAGGTTAACTAAAAAATAGGAAAAAAATGACAAACAATATATACTTGTAGTAATTAATATAACTACACCAATTCAATATCATTTACAATAAAATTGTAACTAACAATTAAAATAAGAATTTCAAATATCCACAAATACAATTTTAAATGTAAAAAAAAAAATCTAAAAAAAGGTAATAAAAGATATAGAATTAGAAAGATTATTATTTATTATTTGAGGAAGACTTGCTTTCCTTTCTGAGTAATGGTTGAGACTCCAAATTAGATGGATTATCATTGTTCTTATTGTGATTTTCATTTTTATTTACCTTAATTATAATAGCATCTTCATCATCATCTTCAATTATTGGAAATTTATTTACAGAATCATTACTCATTCCACCATATAATTCTGACATTTTATTTAATGATGACTTAGATTCATGAGAAATATGTTTCCACATACTTGAGCTATTTACTTCTTTTGACAAATTTATATTATGTGAAGGTCCTGAAATAGCTTCTAATGGAATTGAAACAACCTCACCATTATTAAATGGAATGTGAATGTGTGCTTCTGTTTTAACAGCACGAATAGTTCCTTGATTTTTATCTAAATCTAATTCTATTTCTTCTGCTGCTTTTAATGATACACGTCTAGCATCTTCTTTTTTTCGTAAATGAAAATCAGGCATTGGATCATCGAGGTATTTAAGATCTTTGGGATCAAAAAATTTCTCCATTAATTTTCTAATAGCAACCATAACAACTAACATTATTGGAAATGCTATAGATATTAATTTGTAAGATTTTACTCCCCATAATATAATAAGACATGCAGTTTGCCATCCTGTAAATGCATGAATAACTTTTATAGGTACATGTCTTATATAAATTGTATCTGGTTGATATTTCATAGGCATTAAGAATAACTTAAGTCTTTCATATAATTGTATTCCACCAAGTGCTGATATACCCATGTATAAGAAAACACCATATAAAACTGGCATAGGAATATATGATAAAAGTCTTGTTATCATTACTGACATTCCAATTAATGCAAATGTAAATATTCCTGTTAATCGTTGTTCACGAACACCTATAAATTGAGCAACCTCACCTGGTGCACGTGATTCCGATTCAATACGTAAAGAATTTACATGATTAATTGATAAAACTGTTGCTGCTACATATATAGGAAGTCCTAAAAATCCTGCTATAACAATAAGGATTGCTAAAACAAACAAATCTAAATGATAACCACAACCTTTTTTTAATTTATTTTCTTTTCTATTTACAATAACTGTAGTAATTTGTTGATCCATAAATATTAAAATACATGCCAATAAAGCAGGTACAAATGCTACAGGAACAGTCCACCATGAATTACCATTAAATGGTGGAATAAACCAACCTCTACCTTCCCATGTTGGTCTAAATGTAGATGGAACATTAAGTTTTGGTGTATTAATTCCAACTAAAACATCAATTATTGTCATTATAACAATAGCAATCATTACAGCAAAATCACTAAAAATTTGACGAATTTTTGTTGGAAAGTATTGTCCAGTACGAGCTTTTTTTAATGTTGTAGCAATAATAAATGTTCCTATCATTAATAGAACAGACATTAAAAATTTATCATACATAATGTAACAATTACCACCAATAGCATGACCACCAAGAATTCTACATTTTTCCATTGGAATTTTAGTCCAATCAACACTTCTTGATTCAATATCAATATATTTAGTTAATCGTTGTTTTTCTGCAATATGTAGAATTTTGTCAAAATTTGAATTTCCACCAACACAATAACAATCACCAGATGTTCCATTAATTGGATTATAAGGAATAATATCAAGTTGATGTGTAATATTAAATAATTTTTTTATTGCTTCAAATATAAAGATAGCAGCAATAAGAGTTGCAAAAGATTCCTCTGTAAATCTTGTGATGTATGAGACAAGAGATGATGCATCAGTAACAACCATTACCATTAAAATAGCAGCTGTCCATATATGAACCCAAAAACGGAATGATAAATAATCTATTCCACCTAAAGTTCCTTTACATAAATCAAATACAATTGTTTCAAAAACTAATACTGGACCAGTTGAACCAATAATTGTAAGAGGTTGTCCAGAAAAAAAATGATATATTACTCCTGACAATGCACCCGAAAAAATATTTTCCATTGCAGCCATTCTTTGATGAGTTGCTTCTTCTAATAAACCACCAAATGTAACAATTGGTGCTAGAAGTGCAAAATACATAAAACAAATTGTTGCCATACATTGAAGATTAAAAGCATCAGTAAAATCACTAATATAATGTGGTAATTTTCTCTTTATGTCTGCAACCAAACCACCACATAATTTTCCTGTTCTTTTTAAAGCCGGATCATTTCCATGACCTTCAATTTCCACCTCTTCTTTAAATTTAGTTACTGTAGATTTTGGTAATTGAAGATATTCCATACCTGCTTGTTTTCTTTTTTCTTGTGATGGTAAAGATGATGGTGGTTCAATACGAATTTTTGGATCCCATTCACCTGGTGGAAGACAACAAACATTATCTAAAAATTCATCTATTCCATGTAAAATATCTTCATTTTTACGAGCCATATATGCTACATCATGAAAAATGTCATCTGTCATTAATGTTGAAATAGCTCTACCAATTTCATGAAATTCATTT
Source organism: Strongyloides stercoralis (assembly GCA_029582065.1). Lineage (NCBI taxonomy): Eukaryota > Metazoa > Nematoda > Chromadorea > Rhabditida > Strongyloididae > Strongyloides > Strongyloides stercoralis. Next base: position 11,697,429 of record CM055866.1, on the reverse strand, counting down.
GCATGACCAGCTGGTCCTAAAAGAAGAAATAAAAATCTAGTTGGTACTGGAACTTCTGTTATACTACCAAAATTGACAGATTTTTTAAGTCTAACAAAGCATGTTATATGATGTTGAAGAAAATCAGTTTCACCAACTAATACATTACATCCTTCTGTATCATGATGTAATTTTTTCATAAAATGAACATTTCCTACTTGTGGTGGTTTTTTATCACCTGGTACACCTAATGTACCATCTTCATTTATTGTAGGTTCTCCAGATTTAGCTAAACTACGTGCATGTGAAAATGATTTACCAATATCAGATATTGACCTAACAGCAGAAAGAAAAGTAGAAGAATTACCTTTCATACCACCTTCTTCATTATTTTTTCTAGGATTTTCATATTGATGTTTATGTCTTTTAAGAAGAACAGTTTTAACATCTAATCTTAATTGTTCTGGAAGTTGTTCACCATCAATTAATTTATCCAAAATATTTTCTAAATAAAAAATAATTTTTATACAATTTTTATATATACATACCAACAAGTTCTGCAAATCCAGTAGATGTATCATCTAAAATTATAATACCATTTTGAATACAAGAACGTAATTGAAAAAGTGCATGTAAAGATAATGTAGCTACATGAGGTTTTGACCATCTATTTCCACCATCTTCAACATCTTCCTCAAATTTAACCCATCTAGCACTTTCATGCCATTCTTCAACACCATCTATCTTTTTTAATTCACTCATTTCAGTGAATAAAGGATACAAAGCTGTATTTTCCTGAAGAATAAGAGCAATTTTTGCAGCTGGTGAAAGATGATCATGGGCTTCATCAATATCTAATGATTGATGTCTCATTGAAAGTCTACGATTACGAATGGAAGTTGTACTTCTTTTTCCATGACACTCCATATTCATCCAAACATTTTGACATCCTCCTTGAGGATCTAACTCAATAATTGATGGCTGAAGAATTGTTTCAGATTGTTTTCGACTATCTTTATCACCTTTGTCCCCCATCATATAAAGTAATAATTAGTGGTTAGTTATAATTATTATCAATAGTTATAATCACTAATATCTAACCAAATAACCCAATTAAAAATATTTCTATAAAAAGTGAAATAAAATGTTATATTTTTAAAACAATACAGTATAAAATTAAATAGAAAAATTTATTTAAACCAATTTTATTATTAAACGCAATGAAATAGTAACATTTACCAACAACTAATTATTTAAGAGTTACATAACACTAATTAACTATAATGAAAGGCTTCTAGAATAAAATATATTTATATGTATATGTATTTTAAAAACTTATAACCTTTAGTTATTCATCTTTTTAATTTAAATTTTTCATTTTTATAACTTCATTTTTAAAACAAATCAGACTATGCTTTTATTTTTAACAAATATTGAATAAACATAAAAGCACTTATCTTCTATATCATAAAAATGAAACTTTCTCTTTATGTTAAAATATATGACTATAAAAACATTTTTACAAGATTAATTTGCAATGTTTAACAAAACCTTAATATTAGCATAAAAATTTTTGACATAATATAAATATTAAATCGAATGTTAAATAATTATTTTTAAACAATAGGATAAAAGTTTTTTTTAGTTATTTATAAAATAATAAAATTTTATTTATGAGATTAATCTAGTTGAATAAAAATATTAAAAAAAAAAAAACAATATAATTGATAAGTAGGGGGTATACACATTTAGATAAAAAACAAAATGCATAACATTTTATCATAGTAACACTATTAACATTGATAAAATATAAAAAAAAAACATGTAATAAAAATTGCTCTTAATTTTTTAAATTTTTTTTTCTCAATATTTCCCATTAAAAACATTTATATTCCTAAAACTCCAATATTTATACGTAAGAAAAATATATTGTAAGTTAGTTAAACATAAAAGTAAATACATAGCCAACGCAAAACTCTCTTATCTTTCACTATATTAATCCAACGGTTAAAAGCAGCACCATCTCATCTTAATAGCTCACAGCGATAGATGGTTGGCCTTCTTTTATTATATTACAACTCTTTTCTGTGCCATATGGTAAAAATAGTTATTATGTCGTTTCTTAATCAAAGTTATTCATTTTTTTTTAGTTAAACAGAATATAGAATAATACTGAAAAGAACAATGATAATTGGGTTTATAAAATAAATTTTTTTAAATATAAATATATCTTATATCTAATATTTTCCATCTCAAATAAATTTATAAATATGATATTGCTAAAATAAGAATATTCTTAATAAAATTTACCTATTATATTAATGGTAGCATGCATTTTTAAATCATAAGTAAATAAAAATTAAATGCCATGTGAAACTTTAAAAAAAAAAATTTTAATATATAAAATTTTACTAGAAAAAAATATATTTATAATCCATATATTTATAGCAATAAATAAAAATAAAAAAATTGCTTTTTTTTTTATTTTTTTTCTAACTACTATATATCCAAAGATTGATAACTTATTGGGCAAGTTATATATTTCTATTTTAATAGTTTATAAATAATACAATTTATTTTAAATAAACCTTATAATCTTACCTGTCATATATATTTGTATTAATATTTTTTTTCTCATGAAAAAAAAAATCAAACGTCTCTAAGGGTTACCAAAAGTTTGAAGAATTATGCTGACACCTACAATGACGTATTTCTTCTTACTTCTATAATTCTAGCTATAATAATTATTAATTTTTTTTTCTTAAAACTAGAATAAAAAAGTTAACAATTTTTTTTTTAAAACTATGTTATTTTAAAGACTATTAAATCTATTATTAACAAAATCTATTATTGGTTATAGTGATAAAAACAAAATAAACTTATAGTATTCAAAAAAAAATTTAATATATGTGAATTTTGCACATTATATATAACCTTTTAGTTATAATAATTTATTATCTAAATAGTTTAGATATAAAATAATTGCTTACATTACGGATCAAAGTATAAGAAGGTAAAATCGGATGAATTAAGATAAGTCTGTTGACAATGGCTCTACTAACTTTAATTATAAATTTTATTGTTTACCAAAAATATATTGTGAACCGTGAAAATTTAAAAAAAAAGAAAGGTATATTGTTAGAAAAAAGTGCACAAAATAGTTAATATTTATTTCATTTTTTTACAAAGTGTATTTTTACACAAAGATAATAATAATTTTTGAAATATGGAAACAAAGAAGTACACTTTAATTAAACTTTGTTCCTGTCAATGTAATATAATAAGGATAGTTTAGAATTATAATGTTGTAAGAAAATAATGATTTTTTTTAAACATTAAAATGTTGCGTAACAATAAAAACTGATCATTCATAAATTTGAAAGAATGTTATAAATATAAATTCTAGACATATTTAAATATCAACCATAACACCATAGTGAATACAGTTTTGGACAATTTTATAGTATATAAAAAAAGTTTATATGTATGGTTATGATTTTTTTTCTTCTTTACAATTATAGATGGAAAGAATCACTTATCTTGCTAATATTTACTGACATTTTAATAAAAATTTTATGGTGTTTATACAAACAAAAATTTTAAATGTTTCGGGGATTGATGGCATTTACATAAAAATAACAAATCAAAATTATTTTTAGAAAAAAAAAATTTTTTGTTTATTCATTTTCCATTATTACACAATATGTATGCTTAAAATTTTAGGAATTAAAAAAAAATAAAAATAATATATATCAATAAATAAATAGATATACATTATATATTAAAAAAATAAGCTTATTCAATATTAAAAATTGATGGAATTTGAAAAGAAACAAATTTAGAACATCAGTTAAATATAAAGAAAATTGCTTATTTATAAAATTTTTAAAAGTTTATTTATTTAAACCACAATTTCCCATAACAAATATTCTTTCAAATAGATTGATTTTAATATCACAAAAGTTCACTTTATAAATAAAAGCTTTATGAGAAATGACTATGTGTAAATGTAAATGCCTTAAGTAAACTAAAATATGGAGAATGACTATATGTATAAAAATGAAATGTTTGAATAATGTTAATAAAGTTTAATGGAATAAGAATATCTAATTTGTTTTAAAACGAAAAAAAATATATGTATATTTAATTGAGACTAGACCAGTTCCATTTTAGATAGTAACGGTCCTGATTGTATTTTATCAAAATTGCTGACTTCATTCAAATCTCATACATTAATATATATATATTTATATTCGCATATATACCACCTCAAATGAGATGTATTTTTCAAATATTATGTATTAACATACAACTAGTGGAATCCATAAAAAGTCAATAGAATGAAAAAAAAGTGTATTAAAAAGAAGTTCACTATCACATCTCATACTAGAAATAGGAAATGTATATGTGATTATTAAAATAGAAATTGATAAAAGTTTACATTTTTAGCTATTTATAAAAATCATTTAATTTATTTGATCAACGAAGATGCATCATTTTCTAATAAAAATATATACAAAAGTACAATTATTTTAAAGATAATTACTTAAAAAAATAGTTTTAAATAACTTTTTTTTTACTACAAATGTCTAAATAACATATTTGCCATACCATATTACAAAATTTTTAAAATATATAATTAATTAATTTTAAACCATTATATATTATTGAAAAAAAATACTAATTAAAAATTTACTATATGTATAATAAAAATTAGGCTTCGATTAATTTAATTTTAAGTATTCAGTTTTAAATGTTACAATAAAGCATAAATTAAAAATTAAAAAAATACATTTGAAATATTTAAATGTGAATGATAATGTATATTTAACAATCTATCAAAAGCTTCCCATAAAATAACCCTACTATAAATAAATAAAATCTTCACTATATATATAAGTTTACAAATTATAATTTTATTATTAAAGCAAATATATATATGTCATGCTAAAAATGGCAAAACAGTTCACTTTATTTTTTTTTCTTTTATTTTTGTAAAATGAACACATATAGGGGAGGATAGACTAAATATTAAATGAGAAAAATTAATAAAAATAAATAAATAAATTTCTATTTATATATTGTTTTTAAAGTTTTGTTATTTTATTTTTCCGTTCCTACATTTTAATGAAAGGAAAAAATTATCTTTTAATACAAATTTTATTTTTATCGCACTTCTTTCTTATCATTTTAAATTATGAAAAAAAGAAAGGATTAGAAAAAAAGTTGATTATGATATAAAATGAATGTTTAGAATTACTACAACAAACATTTTATATGAATAAAATTTCCATACGTATCTTTTACTTTAAAAAATGCACTTTAAACAAGTTTTCTATTATCTTTATAAAACGACAAATTTTTTTTACATAATCATCTTAAAAGTTAATTGGTTGCCCTATCTTTTCTTTTATTGGTTGAACATAAACAAAACTTTTTTTTTAAAAATTTCTATTGGTCTTGAAAAGAAAAAAAATTACTTTATTCAGATTGAATAGTCTTTGTTTAGCTTGTTGTTTACTTTCATTTAGTCTTACTCTTAAAAATTTAAAAAGAAAATTCTTATTTATTTTTCAATTTTTTATATCAAACAAACTTTATTACTTAAAAAGTAATATTTTTTTTACTATTAAATAGTTTTTACATTTTGAAAGTAATAATAAAACATTTATTAAATTTATTTTAAAAGTTTTTTTTTTTTTGTAAATATTATTTAAAATACTACAAATTTTTTTTAAGAATTTGTTTGTTAAAAGTTATGGCTTATGAGTCACGTTATGATCCTGATATAATTCCAAAAGATGGTAAAAATAATAGAGCTTGTTTGTTATGTGGATTAGTAAAATCAGTCAATTCATTTATGATAGATGGTTGTGAAAATTGTGAAGATTACCTCGCATTAAAAGGTGATGAAGATCGTATACGTTGTTGTACTAGTGCAAATCATCAGGGAACAATACTTGTTCTAGATCCTTCTGACTCATTTATTTGTAAATATCATGTAAGTATATATATTATTATCTAAATATGTATAACTTTATTTCTTTCTTTTTTTTTGTTGTTATTTATAGAATATTGAAAAAGCTGTACCAGGACAATATGCTATGTCAGTTTGTGGAACATTACCAAGAGATATTATAAGTGAATTAAGAAGATATGGTATAAAATATAGACCACATTCTAGAGACATTGCTAATGCATAATTAAATATTTATTATTGAATAAAAAAAAATTAACTTTGGAACAATTGTTATTAATGCTTATTGTTATTTATGTTTAATAAATTTTTATATAACTTTACTACGCCCACCATTTACTATTCATTTTAAAATTTTTTTTACAATCTTTTCTCAATACTTTGTGATAATAATATAACTTCTGGCTAAATGTCTTTTAGTTAAAAGATAAGATATATATTTTAAATAGTAATAATGAATTGAAAATATATATTAATGTTATAATATATTTATTTTATCAAAAGAAAAAGAAAGTTATAAGTGATTTAGTAAAAATAAACCTTGGCAAATTATTGGATTATGTTTAAGTGTAAAAGTATCCTGTTATATTGATATCTTGTTTTATATTTTTTTTAAATATATTTTTAATGGACTTTTATTCTTTATCTGTTGAAGGGCCTTTGATTTTATTATACATATAATGTGTTTAGGCCATTTAAAATGTTGTTCTCATATGTATACGGCCTTGACTACTGTCACAGAAATTATGTATCTTTCTTTTTGGTTACCCTACTAATCGATTTGTTTTGTGGTGTATTGTTGTCAAATTATATTTATTATACTATATTTCTATTGTATTATTGATATAAAAATTGTAGGGTACTAGATTTTAATGAAAAAAGAAATATATTAAAAATGTCTATAGCAAGTCATTATCATTCCCATAAACCAAATGTTCCAATAATAATTGAAGATGTTTTTCAATGGGTAAGAGAAGGTAATACCTTTCAAGTTCGTGTTTGGTTAGATGATAAAGAACATGATTTAAATGTTGGGTAAATAATAAAAAGATTTTTTTTTATAATTATTTTTTATTAAAATATTTTTAGGGATGATCATGCATTTTCATTACTTCATTGGGCATCTAAAGAAGGGCATTTTGCTATTGTAGATTTATTATTATCACGTGGGGCACGTGTAAATGCTACAAATATGGGAGATGATACTAGTCTTCATTTAGCTGCATCACATGGTCATAGACAAATTGTTATTAAACTTTTATCTAAAAAAGCAGATGTTAATGCTGTTAATGAGCATGGTATGACTCCATTACATTATGCATTATTCTGGGGATATGATCAAATTGCTTTTGATTTGATAAGAGCTGGTGGTTATGTTAATGTTGCTAATAAACGGGGTTTAACTCCTTTAGATGTTTGTCAACCACAAATTTCTCAAATTATTAAAGAAATAGCTTTAGAACATAGACAAGATATTAATGTTAGAATTCCATTTAAAGATGAATTATGGAAAGGTACAAAAAGTAGAACAAGAGATGCAACATTATCAAGATATACAGGAGTAGATATAAAATCATTAACATTAGCAAAACAAATTTCTTCAGATCATTCAGCAAAAATATATTTTGGTAAATGGCAAGGAAATGAAGTTGTTGCTAAAGTATTAAATATTAAAAATGTTACTCCTCGAATTTCTAGAGACTTTCAAACAGAATTTCCTGCTTTACGTATTTTTGCAAATGCAAATATATGCCCTGTTTTAGCATGTGTAAATCAACCACCTAATCTTATTGTAATATCACAATTTATGGAATATGGATCACTTTATAATGTATTACATGATCAATCTGGTGTTGTAATTGATCATGCTCAAGCATTACGATTTGCCGTTGATATAGCTCAAGGAATGGCATTTTTACATACTCTTGATCCATTAATAATGAGATATTATTTATCATCTAAACATGTTGTTGTAGATGAAGAATTAAGTGCAAAAATTAGTATGGCTGATACTAAATTTAGTTTTCAAGAGGTAGGTAGATGTTATTCACCTGCTTGGATGTCACCAGAAGCTTTAACAAGAGATCCTAGAGATTTAAATCAACGTGCTGCTGATATGTGGTCATTTGGAATATTATTATGGGAATTAGTTTCTAGAGAAGTTCCATTTGCTGATTATAGTGATATGTCACCAATGGTTGTAGGTATGAAGATAGCTCTTGAAGGTTTAAGAGTAACAATTCCACCAGGAACAGCAAAATCTATGGCTAGACTTATTAATATTTGTCTAAATGAAGATCCCGGTAGAAGACCTATGTTTGATCAAATTATTCCTATTTTAGAAAAAATGGCTGCTTGATAGAATGTATAAAGTTTTATTTTTAAAATGATCTGCAATTTTGCTGGAATCTGATATGCCTTATAATCTTTCTATAAATCAAATTGCATATGTAATAAAATATTTATGTATCGTATATCATAATAAATAATAATATTTTTTTTTTATAATTAGACATTTTTTATTAAAATATAATGATTATTTTGTTAATATTAGAAATATATTTTATTAATTTTAATATGCTTGAAGTAAAGAATTCTATTATATTTGTTATATATATTTATTATATAATTAATTGATATATAAATTCAGATGAATATTTATATTTATAAAGAAGTATTATTTTTAATGATTAAAGTTAACAGTGACAATAAACTTAAAAAATTATCAATTTAATTATATATTTAATAGGTTGTGTTTTTTTAACAAATAGTTAAAAAATTATTATGTATAATTTTTCGTCAACATAAATTCTATTTAATACAAAGTAACAAAAAGTAAAAAATTACCAATTAATGATAAACTAATAGTTAAAAAAAGTAATTTGGTATTAATAAATAATAATCGTATCATTATATTGACATATTATCTTTCTTTTAATATAAAATAAAGATTGTGAAGATTATAAAAATTTAATTTAATATTATTAGATACAAAAAAAATATATATATAAACTTTGCTATCATAAATATATGATTAATCGTGTTTATATATTTTTATATATAATCTTTTTTTTAAATTTAACATGTTGACATAATTACCAATCATTTATATTACTAAAATAATTTTTCAATAAACATTTACAGTAATATTTTTAAAAATTATGAATTAGTTTATTATATAATGAAAAATAAAAAATATTTAAATAAAAATACAGAATGACACTTAATTATTAATAAAAGCAATATTCTTTTTTTTTAATTATATCCTTTTTTATAAGTATTTATAATTTATCTTACTTTTTTTGGTAAACATTACAATAAGATCTTTTATAAAAATGTAAATATCAAGTGTTACATATTAGTTTAAATAAGTATCCAAAGTGAAATTAATTGTTAATAATATCTTGTAGACATTGATCAAGAGTAGAAAGAGCTGGAGCAAAAAGTGCCTTCATTGATAAAGTAATTATTGGTGATCCTTGTTGAACAGTCATTTCACAAAGTACATTAACATTATTTGTGTACTTAATAGAAATATACAAAATATCTTTGTCATTGTCTTGTCTACGTGCTGTAATAAAAGCATTATTTGCTTCAAGTTTTTTACAAATATCGTCACAAGAAAGATTTTTTGCATTTGATAGTTGTTTGATCACCTCATTACTTTGAGCAATATCTTTCCATTTTTGTAAATATTCAGCCTTTTCAAGTTTTCCAGTTTCAACAAAATAAATATTTAATGGTGCTATACAACTAAAGTAAAGAATTCCATTATCACTTTTAATTGCTACCTAAAATTACACAATAATATTATCAAAATAATTAAAAGAGAAAAATAATATTATAAATAACAGGATATTGTTTAAATAAATTTAAAAAAGTTATAATTTAATATTTAAACTTACTTGTAAATTAGTTAATGGATCCATTTTTAAAACTCCACCACCAACTTTACATTGTAAAGTGACATTTTCAGATTGATTTGGTTGTAGAGGAGATGGAACATATAGTGGAACAGCTGGAACTAAACCAAATGAATTTCTATTCATTTGAAGAGCAAAATTAGTTAAAGGAACTAATGACTTATTGGTGAACGTCATTTCCATGTATATTTCACCATTTCTACGAGAAAAAGTTCCTTGAACTTCAAGACCTTTTCCAGTATTACTGTCAAGCCATAAAACTTTTGGGGGTACATATGGACCAAAAGATGATGATAAATCAAAACTACCAAGTGTATCAAAAGTATTTGTTGACGCTGATCCAAAAATATCTACATTATTAAGGGTAGATGGTTGTTGAATTTGTGTTGGTGGAATAGTTGATGTTCCAAGAATATCACCAAATATGTCATTTGTTGTTGTTTTTACGGTTGAAGGAGGTGGATTTGAATTGCTAACAGATAAATTACCTAATCCAAGAAGGTCATCCAATCCAGTAGATGCTGGTACTGGAGGTTGTGGTGGAACAGTTGGTGCAGGATCAATGTCAAGGGAAAGAAGATCAACAATAATATTGTATTGTGAAGGAATAACTGGACCTGTCTGGATAGGGGCACCAGCACCTCCAAAATTAAGAATATCTCCAGCTTCATCATTACTTTCAGAAGATGGAACGCCAAGTTTTTTCAATGGTTGACGAGATGTATCAATAAAACTACTTGGTGGTTTATGATAAACAGAAGCAAGTGTTCCAATATGATTAATTAATTGATTAAGAAAAGATGGTTCAAGAAAATCTGTTTCACCTGAAATTAAAGGTTTACTAGCTAAGACAACTTCTTTTGCAGCAGCTGGATCAGCAGAAAGAAGCCTCCAATATATATAACCACGATCTCTTAAGTCTGGATTATCAGAATCTTGAGTTGCTAATGCAAGTACACGTTGAACAAGATCTTGTGATTCACTAGGTTTTTTTAAGAAAAGTTTGACAGTAGCTGTAAGTAATTGTAATTGAACTTGTGTACTTTCATCATGAAATGTTTCAACAAATGATTCTAAAAGTTCATCAGCATTTTCAATTCTTTCTGCATATTCTCCAATAATCCAAATCATTGATGCTCTAGCTTCTGGTTCATCAAGTGTATCTAAATTTTCACATAATGTTGAAATTATACTTTCATATTTATTTGGATATTTTCTAAAAATATCTTTAATTACAACAACAGCTTCTTGAACAACATAATTAACTTTTGTTTGTAAAAGTTCTAATAATGTAGATACACATTTTTCAGCAGCAGTTTCAATTTTAATAGCACATCTACCAATAGCTCGTACAGCTTTTCTAACAAAATCAACATCAACTTCAGCAGCATACTCTTTTAATTCACTTAAAACTTGTGCAATATTATTTTGTTGAGCAAGACGAATCATAATATCAAGTTTTTCCATTTTAACATAAATTGGATCATTATATTTAACAAAAAAAACTTTCATTTCTTGTTTCAAAATGTCTGGTCTTTTTTGAACAATAAGATTTATATTTCTTAAAGCAACATATTGAATTTCAGGTTCAGCTGATAATAATGTAATCATTGGTGGAGCTAATTTTTTGGTTAATTGATTAATAAATTCAGAATTTTCAGGAAGATAATTCATTAATTTCATTAAAACTTTAACAGTTGAAAGAACAACAGCAGCATTAGCATGAGCTAAACGTGGTGAAATTCTTTCACATATATTTTGAGCTTCTCTTTCATCTTTTGGTGTATAATTATTTAATGCATCAAGAATAAATACTTGTCCCCATTCTGTACATTCATTTAATGCTGTAAGTAATTTATTAACAAGTTGAAGATTTATTTCAAAAAGTTGTTTTGTTTGATTAATTTCTGTTATTGCAGCAACAGCATTAGCAACAACCATTGGATTTGAATCAGAAAGTAAATCAGAAAGTAATTCAACAAATCCTTGATCTTCAACTAATGATGGATTAATATCATGTAACTTTGCAACACAAACAGCTGCAGTCTTCCTTACATATGGATCCTCATCTTTCATACATTTTCTTAATGGTTCACATAAGTATTCTGTAATTTTATCAACACGAATACATCCCATTGTTCGTACAGCTAATGCACGTATTAATGGATTTGGATCTTCACAATCTTTAACAAAAGTATTAACAGCTAAAATTGCTAAATCAGGATGACTTTTAGCATAATTCATTAAATATAAGTAAACTAATTTTTTTAATTCCACGTTATCTGTTTGCATACAATTAACAACATCAGGAAATAGTGCACTAAAATATTTTTTTAATATTAATATTATTAATTTATTATTACCTAACATCTTTACCAACAGTCATTGAAGCTATAACTTTTTTAACTGCTTCTCTTTTTTTTTCTTTCTTATCAGAATTTAATTCATTTTTTAACTCAAAAATTTCTCCTTTTTTTGTGGTAGTAAAATATTTAGAATCAGTCATTTTTATCTAAAGTACAAAAAATATTTATAGAATAAAATGAAAAAAGTATTAATTGACTGTAGAATAATTTATTGTTAAACAAAGTAATATTAAGAAAACTATTATGTTGCCTACTTTTCATTATATTGATTTTATTGGAGAAATACACAAATCTCCAACAATGGTATTTTTGCTAAGTTGTTTGTATATAATAGTTAGAAATGACAAATGAGAGGAGATTAAAAATGGCAATAAAGAAAATAATTTAATACAAAAGAGTAGAAGGATTGTTATTTATATATTATGAGAAAGTATAAACACCTAATCCAAATAATTTTGAATATTTTATAGATAATTATGAATAAGATAAAATATTAAATTTGGACATTTCATTTATGTTATATAGATAGAAAATATTTGTTTAAATTTATTTAAAACAAATATTTTTTTATGTACTTAGTTTTTATAAATAAAATTTTCAAGCAGTACATGGGAATATTGATTTTTAAAATATAAAAAAAAGGAAACAAATATTTAAAAAAAATTTTAAAAATTAATAAAATAAGTGTATTTTAATGGTAATTATTTATAATTAATAATCTTATTTTTTTTTAAATCTTTGTATTTTTTTAAACTTTTTGTAACAAGAATGGCATTCATACAATTATATTTATAAATTAAACTTAAGAAAAATGATATAATCTATTGTTTTTTTCAAATTCTCTAAAAATTTGATATTAAAAAATATATTTCAATTCTTTATATAATTATTTTAGCCATAAATAATGCTAAATTTTTTTAAAATATATATAATTAAAACTTTAAACTGTTTATTTATACCCAAATTTATATAAAACTAACAATAATCTTAAAAAAAACATATATTTACCTGTATAAATTACTTAATTATATTATAAAGTCTTCCATTGGCTTTTTCATATACTTCATTATAAGTCAAAGCAACACCAGATTCTATTTTTAAATTATCAGAACAAATAACAGTTTCATTAACCTCTTTTCTTAATATTGTATCAATATCTACTTGTGAAAAAAAAGCTGTTGTAGATGGAATTTGACAAATACCTAAAATTTGCGATATAGCTGCACGAACCATAAGATTACTTAAGTTTAATGCTAATGCAGCTCGATAAATATCTTCATCTTTAACCAAATATCTAACTTCATCATGAATAGATATACAAAATCTGGCATCAATATTATATTTCTGACAAAGCCATTCCATGTTAAGTAATAACATATGCAAAAAATCAACTGCTGACGATTGAATTACCCAATTTGTAATAGAACGTTTAAAAAAGTTTAAAAATTTAATCGATCCTACAGAATATTTTGGTCTTGGATGAAAACCATTACCAAGTTTACAGTTTAAAATAGGTGTTCTTAGTTCACTTTCATCTAATATAAGATTCAAAAAATTAAATGTATCTGATTCAATTCCACCATAATATAATTTATGCCTTGTCTTCTTAAAACAATTATTATCAATTGTTTTTAATAATAATTTTAAATATTTAATTTCACTTTTTGGTACATCATTTATTAATGAAGTTTTAGCATATTTTATAAATTCAGCTTTGACTGTATTTTGTGCATATTCACTATTTACATTATCACCTATTTTTACAAAAATTCTTTCATTTGCCTCTATAAGTGTATCCAATTCACTTTTATCTCTTGTATTTTTATACCATGGTAAAAAAAACTTTTTAAATCCTTTATTAAGTTCTTCATAAACACCTACTTTGCCTTTAGTTGTTTCAAAAGTTTTTTTAGCAAGTAATTTAGCCTCATTTTCAGGAACATTGTGTTTTATTAAAACAGAAGCTGCATGACTTGGACCAGAACCGTAAAGTCTAGCATAATTTAAAACTTTAGCTATATTTCTAGAAATTCCTGATTCTTTAGCAACAACACTATGAAGATCAGTTCCTTCATTTTTATTTCCCATAAGAACTAAGTAAGAAAATAAGGAATCACCAATACATTTATTTTTTCTTATGCTATCACCCATTATTGCTGCAAGCCATTGTTCCTGTGAATCAACATCCGCACCAACAATTTTATATCCTTTCGGTGCTTGAACTAAACTTTTTAAATTAGATCCAATAACATCTTTTTTGGCACTTGAAACAGTTAACCATAATTTATGAGTTGAACGTCTTGTAATAGTTCCTGCTGGAACAATAGATGGAGCAATTATTCCATTGTCACAATTATCATTCTTCCATATTGGTAATTCATCTTTAAATCTTTTTTGAAAATTAACCCAATACATTGTTTTAATTAAATTATCAACAATATTATTTGCAATTTCTGCACCCCTAGTTGGAATAAGAATTTTATTTTCAAACAATGGTTGAAAAGATTTTGAAAAAATATTTCCAACATTAGCTCCATTATTTGTTTGATGAGGAAGACGATAAAATATAAAAGAATCAATTTTTCCAACAGGTTTTTTGTTTTCTTCATTTTCTTTAAAACCTTTACTTCTGTTAATCTCGATAAGAGAAATTATTTCTTTTTCTGGAATATTTATCGTATCAAAAGTTACTAACTTTTTAGGCAATTTTTCATGTTCTTTAATTGGCTTTAAATATCCCCATCCATAATTTTTTAGAAAATGAACAGGATAAACACCATAACAAACACCAAAAACTTTTGGTAATTCATTTGATTTTAACTTAATATCCATATTATCTAAATTATTTTCTTTTAAATTTGATAAACAAGATAAAAACCATTTAGGTAGATTTTTATTTTTATCCAAACTCCAATCACAATCAAACATCCATGGATCTTTATCATAATTGTCTTTTAATTCATAAATTAATTGTTGTATAAAATTTATTATATCATCACCTAATTTACTAATTATTTTTTTATACTCATCATCACAATATTTTTCAAAACTACTCCAATAATGATTTATTGGTAAATATACATTTGCCATTTTAATCATACCATAACGTGTAATTTCACTAGGAAATCTATACATAAATTCTTTATACATCTTTTTATAAATATGAAGTGTTGCTAAAACATCACTAGCACAATATTGTACTAAACTTTGAAATTCATTTCTAATTTGTTGAATTTCCCCTGTAACAAATAAATTTCTAATATCTTTTTCTATATTAATATAATCTTTATCATCTAGTGGTATTAAAAAATTATACAAATCTTTTAAATTATATTTTGTTACATTTTCTTTCCATTTTTCTAACCATGAATGTTCACTATGAATAGCAATATTATAATCTTTTTTATCATAAAATGTTGTTTGTGAATCAGATACACTATACATTGCTATTGCCATTGACATTGTATCCCAGAAACCTGTTTTTGATGCTTTATCATAATATTGTTCTCTAACTCTACTTCTATCATAAGATACATTATGTCCAATTATAATTTTTTCTTTACTATCCCCATTCTTTGATTCTAATGGTACCAAATGTTCAACTTTTGGATAATCTGGAATAGGTGTATCTTTTATTAATCTTTCACTACACCAACTATACCAATTAGTATCAGATAAAGCTACAGCTAAAGTTGGTAATCTTCCATCTTTTACACAAACTTCAACATCAAATATTAAAAAATCTCCATCAGGATAATCAACCTTATATATAAATATTTAAAAAATTTTATTTATAAACCTACTTTTATTGGAGAATTATTATTTAAATCATACTTCACCCAACCCTCACTAAAAGCCCATTTTTTTGGCATTTTAGGAATATTTTTCATTTCATAAGCCTTCATTAAATAACTATCATATTTTTTATTCATTTCTTTACCAAGTAATTTAAAATGCTCTAAAATATTACCTTCACTATATAATTTAGGCAATCTCGGAAGCTTAATATTTTCCATTTCATATCTATTGGTATCAAAAATATTTTTTGATACATTTTTAAATAAATAATTATGTAATTTTTCTGAAACAAGCGGGATTTTTTTCCGTTCAATGGATGAAAAACGTATAAAATAAGTATTCTTGTACCCACCACCAATATTTATAAATTTCAACATCATTTATAAAATAATATTTTATTTTATCATAAAAAAACTAAATAAATCAAGATATTATCTTATCATAATATGATTTACCTATTAATTATATATATTTTACACTTCCATTCCATACGAGATAAAAATAAAAGTTTTTGTGGAACAATACTTATTTTAATTTATTTAAATAACTGTTTAGAAAAAAAAATTAGACAAAATTTTTATTTATACAGTAGCTAAACTTTAGTGTTATAGTAATAGTGAGTAAATTTTTCAGCTGTTTATATAGTTTAAATTTCTTGTAAATATTATACATTAACATTTTGGTAATGTATATATGTTAATTTAAGTTTCTTTTTTCTGATTATATAAATTTAATTTATAATGGAAGATGATTTAATTAATGAGGAATGGACTTTTCCTGGCATTAATTATGATAAAAATATAAAAATTGTTAATGTTAAGGAAAATTCAAAATCAAATAATTTACTTGAGTTTATGAAATCCATTTTTAATGTATGTTTGTAAATTTAATACATTATTAATTTCAAAATTTTAGGATGAAACAACTAGAAAAATAATTATAAAAGGATCTGATCGTGCTTGTCATAAAGTAGTATCAATTTCAGAATTATTTAAAAGGACTTGTGACAAAGTTATTTACCAAATTAATAACATTACATCTGTTTTAGAAAATACTGACAATGTCAATTCTGAAAATTGCAAAAAAATTTGGAAAAGAAAAACAGTACCTACTCTTTGGATATTATTGTCAAAAGATGAATTAGAACAATGTTCTCTTAGAAAAATTCAAAAAACTGTTAAGGGAAATACAGATTTTGAGAATTGGATTATGCACACATCTTTTGTAAAAAATTCAATTGAAAATAATAAGCAAAAGAAGAAATTAAAAAGACCTATTCAAAGAGAAGATCCTGATCAAGTTAATCCATGGGCTAGGAAAAAGAAAATAAAAACATCAGAAAAAAAATAAATATATGCTTTTTTTGTTATTTTTTCAATTATATATAATAACGTTAAAGTTGATTAATATTATTTTTAAGTTTTAACAAATTATACTTCAAAATAAACTATGCGTTACCTTATTATAACTTATTTAGATAAATATACTACTCCTGAAATATATCCATCATACTATATAACCATCTAACCATTTATACTGCAACTTATATATATATTTTTTAAAGATATTAGGACAAAGTCTGTTACACAACATCTTACATAATAATACAAAATCTGTTTTACAATAAATCACAATTATATTTTGAAATTATAAGTATGACAGTGAAACAATAATTATCGAATTAAGAATGCCATCTGTGAAATGTCAGTTAACTGTAAACAACTGTTAACATTTCAATAGAACTTGTTAACAATTATTAAAATTACATTAATTATCTATTTTTTGAAATTAAAACTAATAAAGTTCTAACTTTACTACCCTTAAAGAAATAAATTTAAATTATTAATGATGAATAAAGCATGATATATTAAAAGTAATTACATTCTATCATATTTAATTATTAAATAAGTTATAAATAATAACTTAGCATTTATATTTATTAATATTATTTTATTCATAGAAAATAATAGTATCATCAAACTTTTTAATCCACTTTTAATTATATGATAAATTTTTTGATACATAATTTTTTATAGTAATAATGTATTTTTTAATTAATATAAATAAAATATAATATAATTCATCTTTTTATATTTTAAATAAATTATAATTTATTGTCTTAATGTTTCTATTCTTATAAAAACAATTACTCATTTTTTTGTTTCTTTTTTTATTAATTTTACTTATTTTGTCTACTTTTACTGATTCATTTTGTTTTCTCAAATTACTATATTTGTTTTTTTTTTCTAAATAAAAGACTATATGAATAATACTATAAATAAAAATGTTTTCTTTTAACTTCAAAGTACAAACTGTTTGTAAAAGATGTTATAAATATTTGTATAATATTTATAATAATAAATAAATTATAATAACTTTTCAAAATATAGTAAATGATTACTTATATTAATTAATAATCAAATATATAATACATTTAATAATTATGCTAACGTTTAAATAGTATTTTAAAACAATACTTTTTGCACTTTAATTTTATCAAAATTTACTATAAAAAAATAATTTTTTAATAAATTTTTTTTAATAATTTTTAAATCTCAATTTAGCTATTTGGATCATTGCATAACAATGAGATGATTCTATGTCTTTAATTCTAACTAACACCGGCAGACAACTTAGATATTTAACTAGATGGGTACAAAGAAATTAATATGTATAAAACTACTGTACTTCAAATAATGTTAGGTATTCAAGTATGAATAACTTATACTACAGACATGGCATTTGCGATTGCTCTCCATTTAAATTACCCTGTTAAAGTTATCTTCATATATTTGTTCTACTCATGAGGGTCACTTTCTTTTCGCGCCATACTAATACATTATAGTGTATTTTACTTTTTCGTTTCTTTTCAGAGATTTTGTAATACTAATATTTACTAATATTTATTTAACATTAATTTGAAAGATCAATTTTTTTTTATCATCTTTTATATATTATGATATATATATTGTGATAAATTATTTTATGTAAGAAATATCAATGGATTCATATAATCAGTTTACTTCTGGTCCTTCTATGTCTGTAGCTGGTACATCATCATATCCAATGTGTCAAACACCATCAGTATCATCATTAAATTATCCCATGTCTAATAGCTCTACTAGTCAACTTGGGCAACTTCCAACATCATCCACTCCTGTTGTATCTTGTCCAACTTCTGTTACTGTATCTGGGAATTATTCTTATTTACAGGGGAATGGTTACCAACAACAAGGTATAAGTAATAATATATATAATAATCAAATTAATTATCAACAATCAAACAAAAATTCTCAAACACTACGACCAATAAATTATCCATTAGGTTATAATTTTAATCATTCAATTAATAATTATCAACCTACTCCCACTGAAAGTTGTGATTCTATTGAAAGAAATTTTCAAACACAACAATGGATGCAAAATAACTATTTGGATAATGTTTATTACAATCAACAAACACCTTCCGGTGCTCCATCAGTAATTTCTAATGCTTCATATACATCATTAGGTATCAATGACAATACTTCTCAAATAAGTTATCAAACCAATTTAACTGATGTTGGTAGGATGGGTGACATTAGATCTATGCTTCAGATGCAAAATTATGCTAACTCAGTTATTAGTTGTGGTGAAAATGTTGATCCATCATCAACAAGTATGACTGAAAATTTTAGAGCTAATATTTTAAATAATTTAATAGATGATGATGAAGAAATTTGTAAGAAAGCTTTAATGATTATAGAAAATTTAGCTAAAAAGAATTCTCTTCAAGCTAAACCTTTTATTATAGATATAATGGATGCTATACATAATGATTCAACGACTTCTCCAAATATGGAAAGATTATTAAAATGTTTATATTATTTAATATTTAAAAATGAAGCTATGCTTTTAATAATAAGTTCTTTAGAAATTTGTAATTTTGTTTTTATTGATACATTAAGTAGGAGGATGATTAAAAATCATAGATATGGAAAAGTTGCTTTAGTTATATTTTTCACATTATTATCATTACCTGGAGAAATTGGAAAAAAGTTAAGAAAATATGCAAGGAAAGAAATTATAATGGATAAATTATTGGATTATTGTGATAAAATTTTAAATCCACCAAATATTAGTATTGATATTCGTCAATATTTGTATAGTCAAAGAAAAGAAATTCGTTGGATATTAAACTGTTTTAAACTTATTATTAATGATAATTTAAGGAAGTATGCTTTAACAAAAAATGGTATATTATTATTATTTAATATTATTGATAATTGTACACTTGAAGATATTCAATATCTTACATTGGTATGTATTTCTACATTTATTTCATCTAGATCAATTGAATATGCAGAAGAATTTGTTAAACATGGTATTATTGAAAAAATAACTTCTATTCTTGATCTAAGTTGTCCTTCCCGAATAAATGGTATTGTTCTTTCACAAAGGATTGTCATTGAATGCTATGAAATATTACTTTCTGTATCAGATACAAATAATATTACAACAAATATTGCTGCAAATACGGTTGATTTTATGTTAAAAGAACTAAGAAAAGATGATTCAATAACAATAAAATATTGTACAGGATTTCTATGTAACTTACCTAGTAAAAGTTCAGCATTTAAAATTTTATTACTTGAAAAAGAAATTATTTACCTTCTACTAGGAACTATTCGTCGTTATTTAGAAAAATGTTGGACTGAGAAAAACAAAGATGAAATTAAAACAATAGAAGAAATATTAGACAACTGTTTAACGGCTCTAAAAAGTTTAACGTCACCTAATTCAAATTCACTAGAAAGATTACAGTATGGAATGTTAATTGATAAATTTTTAAGTATACCAGAAAGTTTTCAAATATTAATGAATCTTTTTATAAACAGTATAGATAGTAACAAATATCGTATTGTTACAATTCTTCATCGTTTTATTTCTTTTGACTCAAATGACTATATGCGATCATATAATGTTGCTGAATTATTATTAAAAAATGTTGAATATTTTATTAAAGTTATCTTTGACAAAGCAAAATCATATAATACATGTAATGAGAAGTTACAAAAAAATTTAAAAGAATTAATAATAAGAAGTGTATCACTTTTACAATATATGTGTATGTGTTGTATTAATGTCCCTCCACAAATAAGAATGATATTAAGAAGAAATAATTTAAATATTTTAGAAATATTGGATTGTGTAAAAGATATTGATGTTAGTATACAAGTTATAAAATTTGCTGAAGTTTTGTTAAACAAAGATGATAATATTGTTGATGATTGGTTAAATCATTCTCGAACTAATGATGCTATTAAAGAATGCTCTTCATCCTATGATTATAAATTAAAAGAAACAACACAAAAATTTTTAAAGTCAGCACAAGAAATGCGATTTTCTATTTTAACAGAAGATGGAATCAATTGTGGAGATGAGATTTCTTTAGCAAACATTTTTGCAGGTAGCAGTTAAAGAATAACAATTAAAAAATACAGATTTACCCGATAAAGCTTTCCTTTTGTAATTTAATTGTATATATAAGTTTCAGAAAATAAAAACTTTAAATTTTTATTTAAATAAACGTTAAATAGGTAAATATAAAAAGATAACTGGAGTATTATTGATAAAAACAATTGAATCAATTTTTTTAATTAAAAAAGGAATTATATAAAATTTTTTATTTTTAGTCTTCGTAAAATTTTAGCCATGGGTAAATTTTAATAAGTGTGTTTAATTTTCGATAAATCTTTTTCTATGAAATATATATCCTTTTAAATTAGAAAACAGACAAGAATATTTTTTTTTAAAGTTAATGCATTAAACTATACTTAAAATCATCTTCAAAGAAACAAGCAATTTTTCTAACATTTCAGCATTCCAATTCATGACCATCTTAAAGTTAACAATATTTTATTTTTATAATTAAAGTAAGAAATTCTTTTAATATATATAAGCCTTAAATACTTATTAGGAACACTTAAATATATGAAACATAATTGTACAAAAAAATACTACTATAAAATAGATTAGCCGAAAAAGTTAAAACAACGTAATTTGTCTAATTGTTTAATATTAAAAAATTTGAAATTTATAACTTTCGAATTCACTAAAGTACAAAAAAAAGATTAGTTAGAAAAAGTCATTCCTCAACTTGAAAAAATTATTTAAAAAATGCCAAATTAGTTTACCGCAGTATACCTGACTTAGATTGCTATTGTTAAAGATTACTTTTTAAAGAATTTGTTATAAAACGTAATTTTTATTTAGAATTCTTTATTTCATAAATTTGTTTTTATAAATATTAAATATTTTGTTGATAAATAAAATTTATTTTTGAAACTATATAAATTTCTTGCAAATAAAAAAAATTTACCAACTCTGTAGAGTTACACGTAATGCGCAGCCACGACTTTAATTTGTTTTTTTAATTCATCTAAATTATCATTTTTAATAAAATTTGTACAAAAAAAATCTCATTTAAATTAATTTTTAACAAAAAAATATCTAACAGACTTTCTATCATTCTTACAATGATTTACTATTTTTAATCAAATAAAATTATATTTAAATTGGTATAAATTGATTTAACATGTGATTCTTTGTATAAACTAAATGATTTACAATGGTAAAATAGTTAGAAGCCAAACATCGTATGAATAATGTATGTTATTTATACATCTGTTATAATTTAATTTGGTAGAGAAAAAATGAAAGTAATAATTAAACACTCTATCAAATTTCATTTTTTCTATACACCCATTTGATATGTTACATCAAGGAAAAATTACAAAAAATTTATATGGGAAATAAATATGTCTTCATACAATAAATATAAAGAATATATATTCTGAAGAAAACAAATATTTTTACAGGAGTAAAAATAAACGCATGACGATTGCAAGTAAATTTCAAAGTACAATCTTCTAGAAGTAACAATTGTTTATGTAAAAAAAAATATTTCAACAAAATTCAATATGGTACCCAGAGTACTAATTTGTGCTTACTAAATTAAGTAAACACTTGACAAGGAAATGACCTTCACACGTTGTATGTATCTTAATAAAACGGTAATTTATCCAAAAAAATAAAATTGTCACACATAACTTTGTAGTTCCACCTTTTTGCTTCAACTTAAAATATTTGTTATTTCAAACCAAATAATTTTTCCATGGCGGTACTACGCATTATCTTAATATTTCTACTGATATCCACGTCTCTACTTACACTTTCAGGGTAAGCTAATTAAAAATTTAGTAAAAAAAATCTTAATCTTTACATAGATTCTACGTGAAAAGTTTAAAAAAACCATCAAACAGTACAATAACAAAAGAAGACAACGTTGAAATAACTCCAGTGAGAAGATATGTAGACGGTTTTTTAGTGAACAACGAGAAAATATTTATAAATATGCTTTCAATTTAAAAAAAAACCAACTAAAAATATACATAGTATTTCAACAGATGCCTTTCTTTCAATAATAATAAAAAAAAGAAGACCAAACATATATAAAATTTACCCTGTCAATAACAAAATACCACTTTAAAAAAATGATCCATTGCAATAACAGTATAAAGCAAAAAAATTTAAAAGCAATAAAAAAAAATTATGCTAAACAAAGCATGCACAAGTTCGTCATCACTTCTTAAAGTAAAGGCCTTATCAGTTTAACGAACATTTTTTACAACAAAAACAATTGGCATTAAGGTCACCATAGTTCTTATTCAATCAAAGAAAAAAAAAGAATATTGAAATTTGTTATGAACAAGAAAATCAAACAAACTTCTTGATAAAACAACAAAAAAATTTTGTAAATAGATGACTGTATCGATAAACGTGTATATATTTATGAAGTAAATCTACTTTTATCATCATTATTTTTTGGGACCATCAATTGTACTTTACTTTCTGTCAAACATATCATTGTTTTATATATAGATTCATCGAAATTTTTTGTCTATAAATTAACTTTTTTTTTGATTACACGACATATTTCTATATACTTCTCAGCTGAAGTGTAATTGTTTTTCAGTTTTTCTACTAACAATTCACCCACCAACTAACCAGTTTCCACTCTAATCTTCTAATGATGAATCGTTCTATTCTTTTGGTGCTCTTTGTTTCATTAATTGCTATGGTTTCTTGCAAGAGTCTAGCCTCCTACTCTGATAACGGACCACTAGGTTCTATGTTAAGAGCCGATGAATCTACTGACAGTCTTGGTGATGCAGTATCTGGTTCTACCACCTCTACAACAACACAAGCTCCTTCTACTACCACTTCAGAGTCTTTGGAATCTACTTCGACTTCTAGTAGTTCCTCAGAAAATCCACCTTCAGGTGCCACGGCAGCTGCCGCTACTATGGATATTACTTCTACTACCGCCCCCGACGAGACTACTACTACCACAGCTCCAGCCGTTGCCACTGAAACTACTACTACTACTACTCCTGCTGTTACAACTACAACAGCACCAACTGAAGCACCAACTCCTGTCAGTAAGGAAGCTACCACAACCGAATCTTCCTCTCCAGCAGGTCAGGATGTTTCCTCAACCACAGTCGAGTCATCATCCTCCGTTCCAGAGAGGAGATCAACATCCAGTGAACCCTCAGAAACGACAACATCACCAGGAGAAATTTCAACATCTACTGGAGCTGGTAACACAACAACACCTGAACCTTCTGCTGGAAGTGTTAATGGTGTTCAATTTAAAGCTATATTGATTTCTATTATATCATTATTTGTATTTTTAATTTGATTGTAGATAATATATGTGGAAGGATAATTTACTATTTTAAATAAAAATTTAAAAAAAGAGAAACTTTTGCTTTTTATTTAGTTTCATTTGTTAAAAAGTCCTACATTTCTCAAGTACTTAAAATTGCTAGTTTAAATTTATTTTCAAGTTGCTCAGGATCATCGTAGAGTTTCTGGTTTTCTTAAATAACACCTAATGCTAGATTCTTTTTTAGACGTAGAAGTGATGATACTTTTCATCCTTCTATATAGGTTTTGTCATTTGTTTTAAAAAAAAGATGTCTTCAGACTATTCGTATTTTTAAACCTTACAATTTAAAGAATTAGGACTAAGTGGTTTCCCTCATTTTATAGTATTTCTTGAATGGTGGTACTATGGCACGTCTACATTTTTATTTATATTTCTCAGAGTAAGAAGTAGAGTTGATTATTTTACTTTTCATGAACATAACAAAGATTTTTTTTAATAATTTCTTTGTCATCAAAAAAAATAAAATATTTGTCTATAGCTAGTAAACAGTACAATTGTACCAAAGTTATTCTTATATTATAAAAAAGTTCAATGAATTTTTTTTGCAAATACTATCTCACAAAAAATTTTTATCAAAAATTGTTTTCATTCTAATCCAGAATATATTGTTCCTAGAAATGTACAAAAATTTTGTTTCATTATAAATAATAACATTGGAAAAATGATGTTTATAATTGATGATAAAAATAGAAGATTTAAATTGACATGTTAAATATTATAATTTAATTTGTAATAATAAATATTTTTTTTAAAATTAATTTTCATAAAAGTTAATCAAAATAATTTTATTTTACTAGTACGTTAAACAAGTTTCTTTTATGTGATTTCATTAAATAATACTTTTTAATTATTAATATCTAAATAAAAATATTATTTTTTTATATATACCTAAAAATGAATAAGTTGTTAAGTTATGGTGTATGAATAACTTTTTTTGTGAAAACAAATTTACAAGTTTAATAATTATGAATAGTTTATAAAATATTCAGAGTAAACTTAGTAAATGTATAATAAAAAATTATAATTAAATATGTTTCTATGTAAAATATTATTATTTATATTATTAATAAAAGTACATTTTTCCATGAAAAGGCAAAAAATATATATCACTTATTGGTTGAGGAAATTTACAAAGTTTGTAACATGTAAACAAATAATTTTTTCTAATAAATAAGATTTTTAGTTAAAAATTGAAACATAATTTCACATTTAAAATCTTATATTTTTTTTTTATTTTGCTTTATAAAACTTTACTAATTTATAAATATTTTTAACAAAAAAAAAAAGCATAGTTAAAAATTTCTCAAACTATGGATTTTATTCTATTTATAGAAAAAAAATTTTTTATTTGCTTTACTGTTTAACGTGGAAAAGTAGTGTCAATAAAGTGAAAAATAATTATATAAAATATTTTAATAGTAACATTTACTATATACATTTAAAAAAAAGTGGATATAGCTAAGTAAGTTTAAAAAAATAGGTTTGTATAGATTATCTATTTATTTTTACCAATATTATTTATTTTTTAAAATAAATTTTGCAATAATCTTTTTATAATAAAAATTTATATTTTATTTTCATAAGGATAATCAAAAATAATAACAGAAAAAAATTATTTAATAGAAAAAATTATATATAAATTTTTTCCTAAAATAATCAAATATTTAAACTTCATGTCATATGAATATTATTATTATTTTTTGTTTAATTCTTTTTGATTTATTGAGATATATTATTATAATAATAGTTTTTTGTGGAATTAAAATTTATCATCAACTTATAAAATATATCATCTGATCAAAGCTATCATAACATAATATTTGATTGTCAATCTTTATAATAGATTATTTTTAATATAATATTTTATCATGATACAATGTTTACTATTTTTGTTGAAATTTACTATATATTTTTAACTAATATAAAAATCATGTGTAAAATATTTTTGATAAAATTTGAATTTAAAAATTTTTTTTTGAGATACAAAAAGTATAACAGAGATAATAAGTAAAATTAAAAAAAATTGATACTATTAAGTGTGCAGTTTAAAATTTTATAAACTTTCAATAAACAAACATTTTAACATATATTTGTTATTAAATGTAACTTATAAAAGTTAAAAGTAAATAAAATATTTAATTTAAAAGAAAATAATTGGTTTAAATTCAAATTACTAAATAGATCAAAAAGATTTATATAGTGCATTCTTTGAACTTTTAAAAAATGCTTTTTTTTGTATTAAAATATAAGTATTTCAAATTCCTCTTTTATTTTTTTTTTTAAAATATTAATATAACAGTTTAGTATTTGGTAAAAGGTGTATTAAAGTACATTTGATGAAGGTATATTTTGAATGAACTTTCTTTATATGAGCCATAACATTATGGTTGTTAGAGATGTGTTATTTTTAATAAATCAAACATAAAAAGTAGGCCATTATAAAACACAAAGTATTTTTAGTTTCAAGTTATTCTATTGATTTTTATTTTTTATGGACAATATTAATTTTTCAAGGGATTTTTTATTATTTCTAACGTATTTTTTGTATGGCCTACTATTAGTTTCATTAATCGGTCTTATTATATGGAGTTTTTTCGTTTGTTCCAATTTAAAAAATAAAAAAAAAAGAAGATACCATGTAGAACATAGAATGATTATAAATGAATATGGAGTAGATAATTGTCAACAGGAAGATTTTTTTTATAAAGTTTGATGTTCATTGTATTTTGCTGTTTTTTTTTTTGTAAAAGTTAATAAATTAAATTGTTTTCAAGAAAAAATGTTTTTAAAATTTGTTATTTGGTTAATGATAAGATATGTCTATAAACAAAGTTGTACATTTTATTCTAATCCATAGATATTAAGAATATAAATGTAATATTCACCTCCTGAATCATATTAAGATAATAAGACTTATTTGATTTAAAAATATTTAAAATATAATTGTTTAGTGATTCTTTTATGAATCAAGAAGTGTACATAAAATGAATTATCCTTATTCATAAATAAATTTGCTTTATAAAGACATCGAATACTTTATTTTTGTTATACTTGAAAATAATTATTTTGTACATTATGAAAATTTATTTAGTACAACTTACTTATTTATACATTATTTCTTTAATTAACTTTGTTGAAAGTTCTACAGAATCAGTTGTAAAAGTTGGGTTGAAACGTAATTGCTCATGCTTGGTAATTAATGAAAATTTAATTCAAACTGCGAATGGTTATAATAATAAATTATCTACAAATATTACAAATTCTAATTTAACGTCAGATGGTAATAATCAAAAAACTACAAAAGGCATTTTTTCAACAACACAAGAAAAGATAAGTAAACTAGAAGAAACAACGTCTATTAAAACAAGTTTAAAAAATAACGAAACATCAAAATCAACTGAAATTGTACCAGTACCTGTAATTAAGGATAAAATTACAACACAAAAAAACATAGATAAAACAACAAGTAAGCAAATTACTAATAAAATTATTTTAGAAATTGAATCAACTACAATTTTTAATAATGTAACAACAGATAAAAATAACAAAGATTTATCAAAAATTATGGAAAACAAAGTTACAGTTATTAATAAAAATAAAACTTTAATTGAGAAGAAACAAACTACTAGAGTTGGAAATACATTATTGAAGAAAAATAATGAAACCAATAAAATAGTTAAAGAATCAAAATTAATAACAAAAGCCCCTAGCACACGTTTTTCAATATATGAATCTACAACAAAAGCTACAGTTCCTCTAACTGAATATGAAGGAATTGTATTTAAAATATTTATTTTTATTAAAAATTTTAAAAAAACTATAAATAACTTTATTTTTTATTAACTTATGAAAATTAATTAATTTTAATATAATCATTTATTTAAAAATCAATTTAAAATTAAACTATAAAAAAATTATTATTTTATTTATTTATTTAATATTTTATTTTTTATATTGTAAGTTAAAATTTATGATAAATAAAAATTTATTTTATATTGATAAAATAGCTTAGTATAATCATTTAGTAATTTTATTATAATTTTTTATACAATTGTAATTAAAAATAATTAAAAAATTTATATCATTTTATTAGTAATTATTATTAAATAAATAAATGGACTATATCATAATAAATCAAACTTTTTTTGTCATAAAATTTTCTTTTTTTGAATCTTCATTTTCAATTGTTTCTTTTGATGGGATAGTTTCACTATATTTTTTAATACAATTTTTTTTATCATATATTATTCTAGGTGATGGTGTATGTATAATACCAAGTGAATAACTAGATGAAATATTTCTATGTACTTCATTTCTACGCCAATTTGTTTCAACATATAATTTATCTGTAAATGTTACAGCAAACAAACTCCATGCACTAGCAGCATGAGGAAACGCCCGAACACACTCTTGAGAAAACATTACTTCTGCAAAACATTCACCCAATTGATGAAACCATTCTCTATCAAATCCTAAAGATATTAATTTAGAATGTGAACATCCTAATGAAGATAATCCTATATTTGATGATTCATGATATGGAATGTCAAACATTAAACATATACTTGTATTTACAAAATCTAATAGTAAATTAGCATGATCTCTTAATGTTGCTATAGTTTTTAATTTATAAGGACATTTTTTAGAATCATCATCAATTGTTGATGTAACAGTTTTTTTACGATCTTCTAAACAACTTAAAAAAGCACTACTATAGAAAACTGTTGAAATTTTTGGATTTTTTTCAATTAATAAATCAAATACACGTTGCATAATAAATAACATTCCTTTTCTTGATGTTCTTGGAGCTTCACTTAATCTTTTCCATGTAATTTTTAATGCTTTTTTTTGTAAGATATTTAACTTACTTTCCAATGTGTTAGTAAATTGGATTAATTCAAGCATATTTTTATCTTTAATAGGATTAAAAGTTGAATGGGATGGAGATCGATAAGATGTAATTAATGATTCTCCATCAGATGTTGAAGTTTTTATAAAAGATGAAGATTTATTTGTAGAATTAATATTACTTGATTTTCTTGAATCACTTAAACTGTGAGCTGCATCATTTTCCAAATCTTGAGCATACTCATCATTTAACATTTGGATCAGCTTTTTTCGCTGAATTGCTTCCATAATACGCATCATCTTGCCTTTTTTTTAACAAAAAATAAAAGTAAATTTGTAAAGTATTAATAGAAAAAATTTCTATTATATATAAAAGTGTTTAAATAGTAGTATTATAAAATGCGGTAAATGTCTAGAAAACTAAATTAAATATGAAATTTTGAGACTTTAATATAAATAAATATCACGACTTAAGAATATTAATATATATTAATGTTTAAAAAAATATATCATTATTCAATTCACTTTAAGTAGAATATTTTAGAACTAAAAAGTAGAATTAATTTTTTTATGAACATGCAACAAATAAATGATAAAAAATTTAGAAATCTTTTAATTATTATCAAATGTTTATTTATTTTATAACGGTAAAAAATGGCAATTCTTAAAAATAAAAAATATATTATGTGATAAAAATGAATAACTTGTTTTCAGTAATAAAGGTATTTTTTTTGTTGTTAGATGTTTATTATGCTTCCAACCCATGTAGCAATATTATGGTTGGTTATTAAAAAATATAATTGAAACTGTTTCCGGTTTATTACCAGAAAAATATCCGTATATTTCCGTAAAATTAGTATTTAAAAATTGATATTTTAACAATCACTTTACTTCTTATCAAGTAAATTAAATAGATATAAATAAAATATCATGCACAAAAATTTTGAGATCTTTAATATTAAGGGTATAATAATAAAACAATTGTTTACTTCAATAATATTTATATATTAAAAAAGAGCTATTAAGTAGAAAGTCATTATATTTTAGGCTTTTTCGGTTTCATATTTCAATATATGATATTGGTTTTTAAGTACCTTATCAAAATTTTAAAATGAAAATAAGATAAATAAACAAAAAGTAATAATATTAATTGTTGTAAAAATATTTTGATCTAAAAAAGTTTTTATTTTTTTTTATAATGCTTTTTTTTTAAATATCCTATGTTTGCACCAACATATACAATACTAATTTTATTAATATATATTATTATATAAAAATAAAATAAAATAAAAATGTTAAAATATTAATAAATAATTTTTATATATACAATAAAAGACACTGTTACAATTTATAATAATACATTATTTAATAAATATAAATACTATTATTTTTTACATGTTAATAAAAGATTCATAGAAAAAGTGTAGAAGTTTAATAAATTTTTCTTATTAATAAATAATTTGTAGTAAATTTTAAACATTTCAACTATTTATTTTTTCTAACATAAAATAATAATGGATTAATTATTTTTTAAAATAATCATTATAAACATTAATAGAAAAAAAAAGTAAAATTAATGGTATATAAATATAAATTTTTAAAAATAGGAAAAATTATTGTATCAAAAAATTTTATTGTTGCTATATAGCAATAACAAAACAATTACATTTTAAAAAGTCCAAAAATTTTAAACATAGAATTAAAGAAACAAATGTTTAAGAATAAATTTAAATAATTTATTATTAGAATTATTAATATAATTTATTTAATATAAATTATTTAAACAAAATTGACTTGAAAAAAAATTTTTTTTATTTGATTTATAGATAAACCGAAGATTTTAATAAAAAAAATTTTTCTTTTAATTTATATGAAATATATACTTAATTTACATTTCAAATATGTACTTGTATAATCTGTTAAATTTATTTTTGATGTAAAAAAAATATATTGCAATTAATATAATGTGTGTTTTTATCAAAATATGACAAATTTTTAAAAATTTTTAAGGTAGTACATTTTATAAAAGATTTTAATAATCTTTCTTGGATAAATGGTTAATAATATTTTTGATAATAAGACTTTAATAATTAATAATATGCCATTTATAAGTTTTTATTTATGGTTTAAATTTATAATTTTTTTTTTTGTAATAAAATTTTTACTGTCATTAAAGTTGCGTATAAATTTTTTAAATATAAATTTTTATTATTTTAATAAAGTTAACTTTTTTTTAAATTTTATGCTAAAACAGCATACAGTATAGATGTGTATATATTTAAAAAAATTATTATTAGTATGTTTACAATAAAAATTTTATTTATTCATAGTAAATTAATTTATTTTATACTTAAATTTTATTTAAATATTTATAACTTTATTTGATCATTTATTTAAAATATTAGAACAAAACTATTAAAAGTGTTTGATATAATATTTAAGTTATTTAAAATAATAAATTTTTTAAATTTCTTTAAAACAATTTTTTTCAAATTGATATATAAAAAAAAATAATAATGTTATTTATGTTGCATTTTTAAATATAACAGTTTCAATTTGAATATATAAATATTTATCTGTTTGCAAATAAAGAAATATATCTTTTTAAAAATAAGTTATCATT
This sequence comes from Strongyloides stercoralis, assembly GCA_029582065.1. Classification (NCBI taxonomy): domain Eukaryota; kingdom Metazoa; phylum Nematoda; class Chromadorea; order Rhabditida; family Strongyloididae; genus Strongyloides; species Strongyloides stercoralis. Next base: position 11,665,139 of record CM055866.1, on the reverse strand, counting down.
TAGAAAACATCCAATCAAAAAGAAAGTTTTTTCTTCTTATAACTTTTATAAGTAATTCCCTTGATATTTACTTGCAAACGATTCATTTTCAATGGGACGAATAAAGGATTATCAATGTTTCAAAATATTTTTATACTCCATTTCTTATTTTTATATTTTTAAATTATTGTATCAATACATATATATAAATTTTTTTAGCTTTTTATCTTGATATATCTTATTTTATAATATAATTTTTTGTCCTTTATGGTAAAATTTTATAAAATAAATAAAATATTTTGATGTCATATTGTTTATAAAAGTCACTAAATATTATATCTAAATAAATATTGTTTTGTTTTTTAAAAAAAAAGGAGGGAACAATATGAATCATGCTCAATTGTTAACGCCACCACCAGTAGTAAAATCTTTATCAAAAACCAATACTGAAGAAGATTTAGTTGGAAAAAATACTTCTAGAGTTCATTTTCAAAGTACCTCTTTATCAAATATGGGTAGAGCATTTACTCATCCGTTAATTCAAGTAAGTTATAATTATTTAGATATAACTTTATATTTAAAAAACATTAATTATTTATTTTTATAGGATTGTAATATGCCACCAGAAATAAGAATGGAAGCTGTATATCTTGCTATGGTATCTTGTGAGAGATACAAAAAAGATTATAAAAAAATTGCTAAAGATCTTCATGTAAGATTGATGAAGAAATTTGGTGGTGAATGGAATATTATTGTTGGAGAAAAATTTGGTCTTCAAATTGCATATGACCCTAAAAGTCTTTTATATATGTTTTGTGGAATTGATATTGCTATTTGTATATGGAAATCATTGTAAAATATTACTTTTTCATCGTTATTTTTTAATATCAATAAATCTGCAAAATATGGTGTCTTTATTATTATTATTATTAAACTATAATAATACTATTTATGCACTGAAATTAAATGATAAGAAGTATTTTAGTTATGTAAGAGATTTTTAACAATAAGTTTTTATTTTTTAAATAAAAATTGTTATATTATATTGTTATCATTTAATTTATCATCAACTGAACAATAGACGATGCATTTTAAATTACGTTTTGTTACATTTATTCATTCAATCTTTGGTTCTCATGCTGATTTACAAATTACTACTTATAATTTGTTAACTGTTCCAATAAAAGAAACTTTTAAAATATCTATGAATGAATATTCATCTAATATAACTAATTTATTATTTTCAATCAATGGATCTTCAATTTTTATAGGAATGTTTATTGGTGCTATTATATCTACATATATTGCTAATAACTTTGGTAGAAAAACATCCGCTATTCTTATTCGGAATGCTTTTACAATTATAGGAGGTTTATTTATAGTATTATCAAAGTTTTATAAAATATTTCCTATGTTTATTATTGGAAATATTTTTACTGGTATGTCTATGGCATTAAAAACTATTGTGTTAATATATTTGTCAGAAAGTTTACCAAAAAATTATTCAGGTAATTTGTTAGGTAAATTTTTTTAATAATATTTTTAATTATTAGGATTTGCAATTTATTGCTACAGTTCTGGTGGTTATCTTATTACATTTATTGGCACATTATTAGCATTACCTATATGTTTTGGAAATGTAAATTCATGGCATTATTTTCCATTAATTTCTATTTCATTAGCTATGATACATTCTTCAATATCATTATTTTTTCCAGAATCTCCTAAACACCTTTTTATTACACTTAATGATAGAGAAGGATCACGAAATTCATTAAAATTTTATCATGGAAAAAATGTAGATTTTTCTGAAATTGAAAAAAATTTTTTTGAAGAAAAAGATTTATGTTTTTCAACTAATCCTTCTATAGAAAAATGTTTTGATACACCAACAATAAAAAGAATATTTTTTTTATTATTTGGTGCTTCATTAGTACCAGTTTTTACATTTTATAATATTAAAACAGTTTATTTAACATCAATATTAATTGATCATAATTTCAAGCCACAAGAAACATCTATTTCAATTATAATTATAAATTTGTTTACATTACCATTTTTAATAATTTCTCCACTATTAATAGATAAAATTGGAAGAAAAAAATTATTAAAAATAATATCATTTTTTTCTATAATAGAATGGACATTTTTTATTTTATCAAATATAATTAAAATAGATAAAGTAGAAAAATTTTTAGCAGTATTAGCATTTTTTTTTGGAGAGTCAGCAAAAACGTTTGGATTATTGACATTGCATAGTTTATTATTAACTGATATGAGTCCACAAAATTTGAAGGCTCTTATCAATAAAGTAAGTTAAATTAAAAATGAAAAGTGTAATTAAGTACTTTTAGATAACATTATTAATATCAATATTTATTGTTATTATAATCAACTTTATCTATCCTACAGCTTCAAAAATGTTTGGTATAACTTTACCTGTAATAATGTTAATTATAAGTTGTCTTCTTCTTTATATTTTGTTAAAATATTTACCTGAAACCAATAATAAGACGCCTAGTCAAATTTATGATGAAATAAAAAAAAAGATAAGAAAAGTTCACTTTATGCATGGTAACTATGGATCAACTTCTAGTTCTGAATGTTAATATTTTCATTTATAATAGTATTTTGAATTTTATTTATTTATAATTTATATACTTTTTATTAATATGTTAAAGTAAAAAAAAACAATCCTTTACATAATATAAAAAATAAAGTATAATTATAATAATTTAGAGTAAATAAAATAACTTTTATATATAATATTTTATATATTTTTTTTTATAAAAAAAAAAATTTTTTTAAAATAGTTTTATTAATTTCAACGAAATAACATAATGCTTATTTATATATTATATTGTATTATATTATATTATATTTATTATTGCATATATAATTAAATATATGTGATTAAATTATAAAATATTATTTATATTAAAGACGAAATGTTCACATTTAAAGATGAATACTGTAATTTTATAGAAAAATGTTAATAAAATAAATTATAATTTACTTTTAATAAAAAATAATAATTTTTTTTAATCTATGATTAAATGAAACTTGATTTTTTTACAGTTCTGAAATTGCATATAAAGTAATTGCTGAAATTTTTATAAAAGTATAGTTTATCAAAAAATTAAGTAAGAATAATTTTTCATAAGTTTATATATTTTAAATATCAATAAAAAATACATAGGAAGAAATAATACAGAAAACATAAAGGATTTCGTTTGATAAAATTTTACTTGTGACATTTTAATAGCATTATTTGTCCTATGACAGTTATCCATCTTTTGAAGTAAGTTTATGACAGAATCTTTAAAGATACTTTTTGACGTAAAACCAAATGATATTTTTTTTTCTTGTTCAGCCATTTCGATTTCTAAGTTTTTATAAATATATAACTTTTCTTTCATGCATATATCGTCATTTTTTTCATAAGTTATTATCCATCCTACTTTCTTAAGATTAAAAAAAAAGTTTTAAAATACAAAATTATACTTACATTAAATATTATAATAATTATATATATATAAATTAATACTATAACAAAATAAAAAAGTAACTCTTTTATTATATTAAATTTGTACATTTTTAAAAATAAAAATTATTATAATATAGAAAAGTTAAACAAAACCTTTTCCTAAAAATTTTGTAATTTGCTACAATTTAATTTTTTTTCTTTTATACATTTTTGCTAAAATTATTCTGTTTGCTAAAAAAAATAATAAAAATTGATATATTATTTTTGTTCTTTAAATCAGTTTAAAAATGATGTCATTTTAAAATAAAAAATATTTTAAAGTTGTAATAAAATCACGAACTACAATATATGTATGAAATATTTATTTATTATAAGAGATTAAAATAAGATCATATATTGGTACATTTGTGGATAAATTTGTTAAATTATACTGTCAAAATTAATTAAAAGTTATTATTTTATTTGTACATCAATTATTTTCATTTTAATATTTTCTATTTTAAATCACTTCATACTTCAAAGGATTATGAAATTAAAGACAATATAATTTAAGTTTAATGATCATTATATAAAGGACACAATATAATATGACATCAATAAATATTGTTATTTAAAACAAATTTATGTATTATGCTGTCATAAATTATCAAAAAAAATTTTTTTATTAAATACAGAAATTTTTATTTCATAAAAATAAAAGATCGAAAGAGCAAAGAATACAAAAACTGTATTTTTAAATAATATATTATTTTTAATATGTTATTGGATTTTAATATATATTATTTTTAGCATTAAGAAACTTTTTATGTTTAAGCGACATATATAAACAATTTATTTTTCTCTTCTTTGATTTTCATACACTATAGTTATATATAATTAATTATATAGCAGTTAATAAAAATTGAAAAAAAAAGTTGATCTCTTTTTAGTCTTATAAATTGCGTCAAAATAAAATTCGCCTTTTGCTACAAAATGGTTTTTATTTGAAAATTTTTTTGTAGCAAATGATAAAAAGAAGAAAAAAATTGTACATATAAAAATAATATAATAAAATAATATATTATAATAGGTGTGTTTTTTGAAGTTATAATTATAGAAGTACATGTACGGTATATAAAGTTCTTGGAATTGTAAAGTAGCAAATATTTTGATATCATAAGATTCTAATTAGTTATAAAATTTAATTAAACTATAACTAATATATATACATATATGGAAATACATACTCGTACAGTACAATTTAGAATATATGTTTATTTTATTGTTCTGGCTTCATACTTAGGATTTGGAACTTATTTATTTTATGTAAATAAATAAAATAAATATTATCAATTCTATTCAATTTTAGATTTTTGAACATGATGCATCTATAGAAAGAAGAGAAATGTATGCTACAAGATGTTTAGCTGTTAAAAATAAAGCTATAAGTGATTTAGAAAATGAAATAAAAATTCTTGAAAATAATAGTTCTTTAAAGTACGATAATAATGCATATTCTATAAATTCACCATTACACAAAAATATTTTAAAATTAATTGATAAAATTGATGAATGTCATAGAAATCATAATATAACAAATGTCAAAGAAATTAATTTATTGAACGCATTTTCTTTTGTTTATTCAGTTTCTGCTACACTTGGCTATGGTGATATTGAAGCTCAAACAATTGAAGGAAAAATTTTTTTTATACTTTTTTCAATGATATCAATTCCACTTTTTATTACTTTTTATGTTGAACTCACAGAGTTTGTTGTAGGAAGTATTGTTAAAAATTATTATGAAATTAAATTTCATATAAAAAAATTAATATACTCAAAGTAAGATTAATTTTATTAATAATTTTTAATAATTTTTTTTTTAGTAAACAAGAAATACATTTTTTAAGAAATAAAATTGAACTTCAAAAAAGGAAACAATTGCCTAAAGTTGTTGTATCAATGTTATGCTTAATAATAATTTTTATAATTTGTTCACTAAATCACGTTTATCAGTTTAAAAATATTGATGAAAAAGATACAATAATACAAAGTATGAGTTTTATTTTTGAATCTATTGCATTAATTGGATTAGGTAATAATGTTCCAGAGGATACATTTAATTATTTAACAAGAGAATTACCATTAGTATTTATTGGAGTATGTTTTTTTGGAATATATTTAAATACTACAGTTAATATTGCTCGTCATGTGATTCCAACATTTATTTATAAATATAGAAAAAATAAGAAAAATAATAATTCATTTGATATTTTTGATTATATATTATATCAACCAGAAAAAAGAAATCTTGGTATATTAGGTGATTATCGTTCAGATTCATACATAATGCATATACAAACAAAACCATCTTTTTAGTTTACAAAAATTTTTATTTTTCTAATTGTTAATATATAAATACAATAATTTAATAATTCTTTTAAAATTAATTATGTTTAATTTAAATTGAAATTACTAGGAAAAATGTGTTCCTTGATTTTAAATAAAATTATTATCATTCTTGATAACAAGTATTTATATTAATGTTAGTAGTAATTTTTTTAAAACTAATAATTAACTTTAAAAATTGTTCATTTTTGTTAAAACAAAATTAAATAAACTTTCTTAAAGTTTAATATTTTTTAAAAATAAAATTATTAGGATTTTAAAAATAAAATTTTTTTCAACTTTTATTTATTGACAAACGTTTTGTAAAGAATAATGTAAATAATGTATTTAGTTCCGTAATAATTTAAAAAAGGTTATTTTGCCTTTGATTATTAATATTTCAAAAATAAAATTTAATCATATAAACTAGTTGCACGTGAATTCTTAAAAAAATCTTATAAATATATAAATTTAAATTATCAATTTATTATTAGATAAACTTTAAATTAATTACAAGTAAAATGATTTGTGATGTTTATAACATTAATAATTGAAAAAAAGACAGAAAGAAAATTCAATGACGTGATTGTCAATTTTGATTTTGATTATTATTTCCATATTTTAATATACTAAACGTGGTATTTTCTACGTGTATATATATATAAATAACTAAATTTAACTCTTTTTATAAATATTAATAAGAAATACTACTATAAAAATATTACCTTGATAATTCTTTATGTTTGATTTTAAAAAAAAGTTAACAAAGTAACATAATAGTTTTAAAAATCATTTTTGTTATAAAAATTATCTAACAACTATTTTTATATTATAATTAATTGTTATTATAAATTAATTTATTTAACATAATTAAAATGAAAATGTGTTTTGTTTAAATATAAATAATATTTAATTTAAAAAACTAAGGTTAATTTTTAACATTTTAAATACAATTTTTGTGTATAAATACATGTAAATAATTAAACAAAATATAAAAAAAATAAAATAAAAAATAAATATATTATGGTGTATGTCAAAAAGTTATGTCTGCTATAATCAAATCACAAACTACAGATGTTCCAAAAATATTGTTAAAAATTTTTTGAATTTTATTATTATTATTATTATTATTATTGTATCTGTCCAAAAGTTTTTGTTCATTATCCACTTTATCTTCCATAGATTGAATTATATTCTTTTGTGTATAAAGATTATTTTTAGAGATTTCTTCTATATTGTCAATTTCATATACTGTTGCTAGTGGCTTATAAGTTTTGAGTTTTATATGTAGACCATTAGTAGAACGTTGATGATTTTGTCGCAAAAATTTTAATTCTCTCATTCGATAATTTTGTTCTAAAATTAATCAAAATTTTTTCTAAAATAAAAAAAAATTCTTACTTGTTTTAATGATAAATTTATCAATTTTAATTTTAAGATTTTTATACATCTTTTTTTAAAATAATAGTGTAATATAACAAGTGTAATAAATTTTTTCTTTATAAATAATAATAAGAATTTTAAGAAAATATATTAATAATTATTATAAAACATAATATTTAAGTTAAATAGTGTAAAAATTTGTCAAAAGGTCATTTATAAAGCATGATTTTATTATTAGCAATATTATTAAAGATAAAAAATTAATACTATATTAAAATACATATGACATATACCATAAAGAATATTATAAAATATTTATATAACATTAACAGATTTTTCATATAATAATAATAATAAAAAATAAGCTTCTTTATATTTTTAAAGCTCTTATAACAAAATTAATTTTAATAAAAGCATGTGTTTTAACACGTTTATTGGTACTAATAGAGGGCAATTCTAAAAATCAAAAGTTTAAAAGACCTTAAGATATTTATGATACTTAAAATAGATTTATTAAAATTGATTAATATTTATGTTCTAGAGTGTGAATCGTATATCTTCCTTTATTTACATGTATTTTTAAATTTAACAAAAACATTTTTAAATTTTTTTAAAAGTGCAAATATTTTTTTAAATATCAAGAGGATATGATAATTTTTTGAAATACTAACTTACAATTTACTATATATTTCATGATTAATTGTTTAAAAATATATTTCAAAAATAACTTGCAAGCTGTTAAAATTGTTAAAAATAAAAATATAAATTTTATAAAAATAATATAAATATTGTTGTATAAATTGAATTATGTAAAAAAAATTGTGATATTATTAATTAATTATTTTAAACAATAAAAATTTATGAAATAAAACAGTCAAATAAATGTTTTTTTTAACAAATATTTATGTTATTTATTCTTGTTTTATATTGTTTTAAAAAAATCATAAATAAATATCTAGATAATAATTATTATTTTTTATTGTTATTAAAATATTAGAAAAAAAAAATGATATCATTTAGTATTAGGTATTGCAATGTACAATTAAAGATTAAAATTAGTAAGATCATCAATAAAAATTACTTGTCTCCGGAAGTGAACAAAAAAACCGTTATTAGAAGTTTAATAATACAGTTGAATTTTTATTAATGATATACTCTTATTGATGGTGTTCCTCTGCACGATGATAAAAAGAATATTGAACCAATTACACTTCGAATTTTGTAACTGTTAATATTTAATTTAAAAAATAGTGGCTTGATTGTAGGATGTTTTTTTAAATTATTTTCATCATTTTCCATAATTTTTATATTTTCATTAATCTTAGGCATAATTTTATTAGCATAATAATTTTTTTTTGTTTCAGTAGTATTAGAAGAAGAATAGTCATTTTCTTCTAAATCATTTTCTTCATATAATGTTTCCATTGGTTTGTAATTTTTTAAAGTTAAATGTAATAATGTTTTTCTTCTTCTGTGACATCTTTTTAATAACATTAATCTTTCAAGTTTTTTTTTACTAATTTCTTAAAATATTTATTATAGATACTTTTAATCAATTTCATTAAAACTTACTCCTTTCGGCATATATATTATATTTATTTAGTATTATATTTTGCATTATTGTATTTATCTTATAAATATTTATTTATTTCTAAAAATAAAAAAAACAAACATTATTTTATAAATTTTTTTATGATATTTTTATATACAATATTTATTCATTTTAAACAATAAATAATAGTTAATATTTATTTGTTATTATTTTAAATATTTGAATAACAAAAAATATTGAAAATTAATTCAATACAAAGTGAAGTAATTATATAGAACATTGACGGATTATATATATAGAAAAATACAGTATAAATAAAGAAAGTTATACCTATTATTTTGGTTAAAAATAAATGATCATTGAAGGAAAAGATCAAAAAATTAAACGGACAACTATATTTAGTTGGTATATAACACATGTACAATCTAGCCAACAAGTTTAAATCATATTTTATCATTACAATTATTTGAATAGAATTAAAAAAATTTTATTAGAATATTTTTATACTATTTTACGGAGTTTGTTATAAAGGTTATTATATATCTACAAACCTATATGTGCATTTATAATAAAAAAAAAATTAAAAAAGAACTAATAATCAAGTAATTGCACATAAAACATTTATCATTAAAATGATCAAAAGTATTAATTTATCAAGTAAATGTAATTAAAATTTATAAAATGATATTAAATGGATAATTTTATACATTATTTAACAACTTTTAAATAATATTTATATTAAAAAAATACCATTACGTCTTATTATAAAATCTTTTCAAATATATTTTTGACATAATATCAAATTAAATTTTCTATCAATCATAATAATATTGTAATAAAAAATATTTTATTCAAAATTATTTTAAATCATAAATAAAAGTTATTTATATGAATGTATATCAGTTTCCTTCCTTATTATATTTTTTAAATTTTTGTCTACCCACTTTTTTTATAAAATATGACATCATTTGGTGTATATTTTTTTATGAAAAATCAAAAATAAACCAATAAAAAATTTTGCGACGTGTAAAAAAAAACATTTCTATCGGATCAATCCAGTTTAATTAGTTACACTAATATGCCAAATATCAAATTATTTATATTGCAATTATATAATTATTATTTTTTGACTTAATATAAAAAAAAATAATATATTAATAAAAAAAATTTGATAATTGGAAGAACGTTAAAATATCAGTAAATAAATTTGTCCTTATTAAAAATTAAACTAATAAACATAATAATAATAATCAAGAAGTGCAAAAATATAATCATAAAAATTACTAGTAATATTATTCTATTATTATGGTTTTATTAAAAATAAAACTATTTTATTTTTTATATTAGTGTTTCATAATAAATGTTTTATATATTATAATAATTATGTACCAAAAAAACTATTTATTATTTCTAATAGTTTAAAAAATAAATCATATTAAATATATTCATTTTTTTTAAATCGATGTAAAATGATAAATTTTTTTATACAGTTTTTTAATAATAACATAAATAATATATAATTATTAATTTATTATTATATTTTTTTATGGTTATTAAAAAATCATTCTTTGCATACATTTTAAAAAAAAAATCTAAAAATAAATTTGTAAATGATATAATAAGAAATAATTTAAATAATTTACTATTATTAATATAAAAAAAATTAAAATTATTAATTAAAATAAAAAACCCGTTTTTTATTCATTGTACTTTTAAACTTTAAACCTTGTAGTTATATTTTTTAAACAATAATTTCACATTTTAACAATTTGATTATATAATAGATAGCCTTTTAATTTTAAAATCGTTTTAAAAATTTTAGTAGACAAAATATTAATTAATATAATAAAAATTTATATACATATTTTATTATATAAAAAAAGACACATATAATGTTAATTATGTAATAAAAAACTTAACTATTCAATAACAATAACATCTTCGCAATAGTTATCATCTGGAGTAAAATACATATCACTGTTAATATCATTAACAGTATAATTTGAAGCTTTTATCCAATCAAATAAAGATTCAGCTTTAGTTTGTCTATTTTGTTCTATTGGTATTGATAACGCCTTTACGTATTCATTATACATGGCTGGAAGAACATGTTTTTGGAATGACCAAAAATCATTAAGATATTTAGTATCATAATTGTATAAAAGATTTCTATATAATTGAGCATTTTTTACATTTCCGTTATCAAATAAAATTCTTTTAGTATCTCCATCATCATCAGAATCATTAAATAAAGAGGTAAACAAAGATTCAACAGATGTCCAAAATGAAATATCACCATATTTTGGATTGTATGCTTCTTCTGTATTTAAAAGTAATCCTTTACAAATTAATATATTTTCTTTTGATTTATTTTTTAATTCTACAAATGATTCATGAAGATTTTTTTTAATTGAATTAAAGAGATCTATTATATTATCATTTGTTACATCAGTTGTTATAATTTTGTTTGATATTTCAAAACTTTCTGAATGTGTATATTCAAATAATTTATTAACATTACTTATTAATACGGCATTCGAGGTTTGCAATAATTCTATAATATCACCTTCTACTGGTAAAACTTCATAATTTTCATATTTTGTACAAATATCAACAATAATTTTTAAATAATATGTTATATTTAAGGAATCCGATGATAAAAGATTTAATGCTTCAACTATTGGTTGATTAATTTTTATAAACATATAAACAGATTTTAACTCCTCTTTAGAAAGTACAAATGAAGGCCAAAATTCTTGACAAAAAACTCTAGCTTCACTTATATTTAAAGCACCAAATACTAGAACATTATAAATATTTATCCAATCTAGTGGTCCTTTAATACCAGAAAGCCCTTTCAATTTAGAAGATACTTCCATTTCATTATCAATAACATACTTGTATAGGCTAAATTTTTTTGCTGCTTTATTAAGTGAAGAAAAAACTTTTGTTGATATTGATTGAACATAAGAAATACATTTCATTATTTCATGTCTCAGACAAGGAATTTCAAAAATGCCATTATTAGTAGTAAAACGTTTAGAAAATAATGTTTCTCTTGAAATTAATGGTATTGTAGAATTTAATTTTAAATCAAACTTTTCTAGCATTTGTGTAATGCGTTTATATATTTTTTCAAATTCATTTACACTCATATTCTCTTTAAATGAAATAATTCCAAGATTTTGTGAAAGAAATTTTGAATTTTTATCTAAATAATAGATTTTAATAACTGCAACAATAGTTTCATTATTGCTATATTCTTCAATAGATAATGTATAATTCTTTAAATTATTTAATGTCTTATTATCTAAGCATTTTTTTAACTCGTTAGTATTAATTATTTCTTTAACTAATTGGTTAACATTTCTACATCGAAATAAAGAAGATATTTGTGAAATTCCATCCTTTTCTAATAATTCAATAGATAATCCTGAAGTTCTCAAAAATTTAAACAATAAATGCTTAAATTCTTTATTACTATTGTATGAATTTTTTTTTACAGAACTTTCTAGGTATTGATTTTCTAAGGGTTCCATAATTAAATCTTTTAGTGTATCATTTTCATTAGTTATGTTATTTACAGTTTCATTATTTTCAACTATTGAACTATTAGTTCTATTAAGACAATCAAATGTTTTAGCTTTTTCTAATAAAGCACTTAAAGATTGGTTTGATGTAAAATAAGGGCTTTCATCTGCAATCAATGGATGTCCGTGTTCATCTTTTATATCTTCTTCAGTATATGGAATATGTGCATTTTTTAAGGCATTTATATAAGCTGTTGTAGCAAGATTTTTTTTAAGAATGGCTCTGTGTTCGGGGTGTCTTATACAATGCTTGTATAAACTTGTCACACCACATGAGCTCTGAAATTTTCTGTTACATCCAAGACATATTCTGTGATTAATAGATATTAATTTTGTTAATCCAAGAACATCAGTTTTTATAACTTTTCTAAAACCATCAGGAATGTTATCACTTATACCAGGTGCATCATCTAAACTACACTTAACTTTATCAACATTAATTCTTTTTGAATCAAGTGGTACATCTTTTGCTAGTTGTTCTTTTGCTGCTAATTCTTGGGCATTTTTTAATGCTAAACTTTCACTATGTCTTGTAGACATATTTCTAGTTATAGGTAATGATGGTACAAGATCTTTAGGTGTTCCAACAATAGTATGTTCAAGAAGTTTACGTTTACGTGTCACTGATCCTGTAGTATTCGATTGATCTCCTGTTGGAGTTTTTGGCTGATTATTAAAGTCTTTCCCTGCACTATCTTCAGCTACATAATCTTCAAATCTAAAATTTTTAGGTAAGTTACCAAGTTTTTCTTGAAATTTTGCTTCCCCTAGTTCTTTACGAAGAATATCATGAAATTGTTTATGTCTACAAGCATGAATATATATTGTATTTGAACTTGTATTTAAATTATATTGTTTTCCACATAAATTACACTCTCTGTATCTTTTTGTTAATTTGGTAATACCAATATCATCAGTCTTCATTTTGATATAGAATAAACTTCTGAAATATAAAAAAAATTAACAATATAATAAGTGTATAGTTAAAAATGGATGCTACGTCCAAAAGATTTATGGATACTATTCCAAAGTCGCGTTCTTTTAAATGAAGTTATCCGGTTAAGAATAGTTAAGTGTTTTTACAAGGCAATGGTATTGTAAAAATTTAAAAAAAAGATATTTTTAAAATTTTAAAACATATAAATTATTATATTCTAGTAAATTAAAACTAAATCTAATACAAATTATAATAAATAAAAATTATAAATTAGATACATTGAAAGCAAGGTTTAAAAATTCTATAAAAGAATACAATGCATTTTTATATAAAAATCTGTTACAATGAATTTATGTAATAAAAAGTTGAATGCTGTTTGTAATATGTTTATATTTTGATTAGAAAATAACTTCCAGCTATAAATGTTGAAATTTCTCAGGATGTTAACTGTATAAGAGATTGAAAAGAAATTTAATGACTTAAAATTTAAGTAAGTTTTTATTTATTTTAAAATGCCATTTTTCATATAGCATTTATATATTATTTTAAAATTTATTTTAAATCAAAATATTTATTAATATTAGATTACTCCATTAATGTTTTTTTTTCTTGCTTATGTTTGCAAAAATTTTTGCTTTCATAAAATTTCTTCATATTATATTATCAAAAAAATCTTTTATTTAATTATATACACTAAAATTTTTCTATGCATCAATGATTAAAAAAAATTTTACAAATATTTTATTATACATTTTAATTTTAAATAATAAAAATTATTTTTGTCTAGATATAAAATTCAAATATGCTTACATTGCAAATTAAATAAAAAGCATGTGTTGTTAGAAAACAGTATTTCTTTTTTTTCAAAAATGTCACATGGTACAACATCCTTAAATGAAAGCTCTTGCATTACTGAGTTACCTGATATTTTAAATAATTTATTAAATGCACTTGACAATGAAATTGAAGTATCAAATGAATTCCTTGTTGAAATTGAAATAAATATTAAAAAAAAAGAAACGGAAAAGGATGATTGTTACTATGAAGATAATTTCACTGATAAATCTACCAAAAAGAAAAAAAACAAAAAACATAAAAAAAAACAAAAGAAAAATTATTCTAAGCTTTCAAAAAGAAAATATAAAAATTATAGGAATAGAAAAAATCAAGATACTGAAGAAAATTCTCAATGTTATACACTTTGTAAAACTTTAAGAACACGTTCTAAAGGTGAGAAAAGTGATGATGATACGTTTGATTGTGATGACCGTTACCCAGATGAATCACTCGAAAATCTTCCATATCTAAATGATTCACAGCGCCAACTGTTAAAAGCTTTACGTCGTGAACAAATGAAAAAATGTAATAAGAAAGACAAACTTAAAATTAAAGAGCATATAGAAAGTTCTTTGAATCCAGATGAAGATTATAAAGAATCCTCTTATCAATCCAAATCTAGTTTGATATCGAAACCTTCTTCATTTTCTCGTCATTATCCCTATGTTCCTAGAATTAGTCGTAAAAAAAATAAGAAAGCAAAGATAAGAACAACTGAATATGTTGATTCTGAAGAGAATAGCGATGACAAAGAGATATCTAGAAATACATCTTCTAAAAAGAAAATAAATAAAGAAAAAAATAAGTATGAAAAAAATCATTATGTTAATTCTGAAGATGTGATGGAAGATAATAATATAGAAAAAATTCCTATGAGAAATAAAAATATTTCAAAAGATATGTACAAAATTTTTAAATAGAATAACTTTATTGAATATATAAATAAAAAAAAATTTCGTTTAATAACAAAATAATATTCAATAATATCATTAGGTTATGATAATAGTATTTTATAACAACTAAAATTCTATATTTTATATATGTAATTCTTTTAAAAAATAATAAATAATTTAAAAAAAAATTTTCTTATTATTTTAAAAGAATAAAATGCTAATAAATAATAACAAAAAACTATTTTTATATCTCTTTTAATGGTTATATATCATTGTTTATAAAACAATAATATATGTATTTTTAAAATTGTGGGACTAAAATATTGAAATATTGATAATCTGTATAATAAATATTCAAAAATTGTAAAAGTGCATTGCGGTCATTAAATATACTTTTAATTACATCTGATTTTAATTGACTATATTTATTTACATTGTTTTTGTTAGCATAAACTTCTTTTATTTTCTTCTTTAGTAAGGTAATTTTTTCTTGTTCGATATTTTTTTTTTGAAATAAGTTTTCAAGTTGAATATTGAACATAGTAAAATTAGTATAGTTAAACATTTGAAATAAATTATAATCTTTATGCATATTACAACGCCAATAATATGGCATAAATATCTTATCAATTTCATTTGGATTATAAAAATGATTTTTTAAAATGGTTAATTTTTTAAAATTTTTGTACAAATAATTTATAACACATGTTGGACTGTTCATACATCCATAACACATATTTTCTTCTAATTTATTGTTTTTTTTTATACAATTATTTATAAATGTTGATGCAAAACGATCTAAAGGATTTTCAATTATTGAATATAATTTCCATGTCTCATTTAACACATTTATTTTATTATGAAGAGTAGAAAAAGTTTCTTTAATAAATCTTAAAAAGAATTAAATTAATAAAAATAAGTAGTTATAAAGTAATATATATATATATTTATATTTAATAAATAACATACTTATCCTGCGCTTCAAAATTCTTTCCTTTTCCAAATGCTATTTCAAATAACTCTGGTAACAAAATATCCTCTGAACAAATAATTATTCTGTTGTCATTCCATATTTTGTACCTTGTATTTAAAATGCCATTAAAATATATTGGTATAAAACTACTTTCTTCAAGTTTATTTCTAACAAACTTATTATTTTGTGAGACAGTTAAAAGGTAGATAAAAATGACAAATACACTAATAAATATAGCTACGTGAATTCTGTTTTGTATATGTTCCATTATTTACATTCTAGAAAATAAGCATAAAAAATGTTTTTTATAAAAATTCGATCATTTATAACTAAAATAAACAGGAAAAAATGTAATATTTAAAAAAATTTCAGTTACTTCTAAAGAAATAGAAAAGGAGGAGATTATTTTATTTAAATAAAAATTTAAAGAGTAACTATGAATCTCTAATTATAGCTTTTAGCTATATCTTCTTACAAAAAAAAAACCCTGGGCACCTTTAATAATAAAAATATTGTTTAAAATAATTTTTATTTTCTAATAAAGTTTTAATGAAATATAAATATTTTTTGTAAATAAGTTAAACTTAAAACACTTTCTTTAATAACTAGCTAAAACCAATTTAATAATACCATTTTTAAATTTTATTTATTAATTTAATTTATGATTTATTATAACAGTAAATTATATATTATTCTAAAACATTATTTTATCACTATCTATAAATAAAATTTTAATACTTTTATAGAAAATTAAAAGTAAAGTATACTAAATATTTATCAAAAGTTTTAAATAATTGTTAAATATTTCTATTGACAGGAAGAAAAAAATTTTTATATTAACATTTATAGTTAATGAAGTCATATATCATTACAAGAATAAATGTTTTCTTTCTGTATACAAAAATATAATAGAAAATATTAAGGATAAATAGTGCTTTAATAAATGTAAATATATTGCTATTTTTAATTTATATTCTTTTTATGTTATTATTTTACAATTTGGTAATAATTCTTTTAAGTTTCCAAGTACTTTATCAAATTTGTAAACATTTTTCAGTCTTATTAATTTTAATTCTTCAAGTGCAACAAATTTATCTAGGTGCATTAAACCGTATTCTGTTATTTTAGGGCATTCTGCTAATTGTAACCTTTTCAAAACGTTCCCAGTATACATTCCTATATATTCTAATCCAGAGTCATTAAAAGTTTTACATCGAACAAGATTAACTTCTTTAATATTTTTTAATCCATTAAAATGTAAACAACCATATCCTGTGATAGATGTATCAGTTGCATCTATCCATATTAATTTAACATCATCATTAGGATTTCTTGGATCTAACTCAGAGGTAACTCTTATCAAGGTATTATAATCTTCAAATACATCTGGTATCTTATCAAACATAATCTTTCCTCCAGATTTAACTATCCATTCTGCAGCACATCTATCAGGACCAACATCTTTTAAACGTTGTTTATCTACTAAATTAAATCTTTCTAATACCCATCTTAGACCAGGAAAATTATGTGAAGCTATGCTATTTCTTATATTCACAAAACTACGTAAGATTCCTTTTGTCATAATTATAGATATAGATAATTATAAAAAAAAAATCCTATTTTTAATGAAACACATTATATAACATTTTTCTATTTTCTTTTTGAGATTAAGAAACCAAAGGTTACAAACATTTTATAAATAATAAAAAATAATTATATTGTATGTTATGAAATAATTATATTGTGTTAGAAATGCTATATTTAAATTATTATCTTTTTATCTTATACATTTAACT
Source organism: Strongyloides stercoralis (assembly GCA_029582065.1). Taxonomy (NCBI): domain Eukaryota; kingdom Metazoa; phylum Nematoda; class Chromadorea; order Rhabditida; family Strongyloididae; genus Strongyloides; species Strongyloides stercoralis. The sequence continues at coordinate 11,647,348 of CM055866.1, read as the reverse complement.
TTTCATCTATTTATAAATCTTTATTCTCAGTAACTGTATTCTTAAAATATTCCTTCGTAAGAAAATCTTCTTGGATTGGATTTTTATCAAATAGTCTATTGTCGTTTATTCCCATTACAGCCATAAATCCTAATAAATTACTAACTGAGGACAAAGTTTTTGGTGTCAATTCTGTATATTTAAACTTTTAAAACATTAATGTAGTGAAATATTATACTTACATTTTTAATCTTTTTTGTCTTTATTTTAAGTTCTCCTGTTTTTGACATTATTAAAAACTTAACATTCTTTTCTTTCCCATTAGAAAAACTTTTTGCTTTTTTGATATTTATGTTTGAAGTGTTGTTGTCTTTAAAATTTTCATTATTAAAGAAAGATTTGGTGACAGAATGTTGAGAAGTAGTTAAGTCTTGACTACAGACATTTTCCATTGTTGAATTATTTTTCTTTAACCTTTTTAAAACTTTCCTTGCAATAGAAAATTGATAAGAGAAAAAACATATGATTACTAAAAGAATTACAACAAAGGCAACAGAAATATAAACCATTGTACTTCTTAATCCCATTAAACTTGGAACAATCTCACCATAAAGTGTTTTATTTTTTTCTTTTGTCAATAAATTCCTTGATGAATAATCTTGCCTATCAACATATACAACTCTTCTGGCACTATTTTTAACTTGATACTTATCGTCTTCATAAATTGTGACATTTCCCGAAACAGGAGAATCACTGTAAAAGTTGAAAGTAAAAACGTTGTCATCAATTATTATAGCGACGGTACTTCGTGTAGTTCCTAGTAATTCTAATTTTTTAAAATGACAACAATCAAAGAAAAAAACAAAAAATAATATGTTTAGAGGAAATTTAATCATTATGATAAAAAGTATTCTCGATGATAACTGTAACCTGTATCTTCATCATATAAAACGTTTTAAAATATCAATGTTAGAGTAGAAGCAATATTTAAAAATTCATAAACACAAAAGTTAACATTAATTCTCACATATACTAATTAAACACCTTTAAAAGAAAAGTTAGTTAAAGATTATTAAAGATACTTAAAATACAATGTACATTACCAAATCAATATTTTATAAATAAGATTTAACTTTTTTTAACATAAACTTCTTGTTTTCATTATAAATAACACTGTCAATAAAGCACCTTCAAAATCTAATATTAAAAATATTGTTATAAAAAAGCTACCACACACCAATATCAAGAAATTTCATTTACATTTACTCCGAAGATTTAGAAACCAGTGTTGGATTGTAACGTTCTTTATTAGAAAGCAAGAAATCAGCCAAAAACTCTATTGGCTGTTCAGGTCTTTCTTTTGCTAGTGCTGAGAGGGCTTGTAAAAGTATTGGCACTACAGTTCTATCAAGATACATACGTGTTGGTAGTTCTACAAGTTCACAAGTTTCTTGTTGAGAAGTATTATTTGTTGGCGGTACGTTTTCCTACAAAAAAATTATAGATTGAATAGTAATTTATATAGTAACTTACATTTTGCATTGAAGTACCATCTGCTAAGGGAGCTTTTGGTGGTTCTGAAATATCCATTTGTTGAGGTTCTTCAGACTGTGGTGGTGTAGTAACAGAAGATTCCAAATCAGTTATAGTATTATTAGCACCTTCAATTGATTGTTGTTGATATGGAGTGTTAGTAGAACTATTGTCACTAAGAGACGCTGTCTGTTCTCCAATACAATTCTCAGTGAGCTGCTGAGTTGGTTCCGGTTGGCGGATTATTTCATCTTTAACAATATTAACTTGCTCTCCACCTTCTGACATATTTTATTCTCAAAACGCTGATTTGAAAATAAATACCAATACTGAAATGGACATTTTTTATAAGATTATAATAATGAGGAAATAAAGTAAAATAATCTAGTTATGCGGAAGAGATAAAGCCACATTATATAAAAAAAACAGTGGGTGGAGATGTAAGTTCAAGAAGGCGAAGACGATATGAACTCTCAATAAAACTACAACGTAAGAGATAGAAAGAAACAATGAAGGAAACAATGAATTTTATAGTTACTATTAATAAACGTACCACGCGAGCATCTTACCAACAAATATATTTGGCTGAGTCGTGGTAAGATATTTCCTTAATCATTATTTTTAAGAAAAAAAAAGTTTGATATTTATTTTGAGCTATTAAATATAAAGCTTTTTGTTTCTATTACCAAACTATTTGTCATTTAATTTATTGAATGTAACAATTGTGTTTTTTTCTCAAATATATTTATGATGAAATTTTTAGGTAATAAAGATATGTTCACAAAAAACAGTTACAATAGTTACACAAATGAAAATCATTAAATTTGTCTTTTTGTTTAGTGAATGTAACTCTTTCTTTATCGTCAGATAAAATATCCATTGAAATGTTATCAAATTGTTATGTTGTTTGAAATATTTCAATGAAAGGTAAAATAAAATTTTGTTGTTAAATATAAACTAATTGTAAATTCTTTACTTTTTAATATTTAATTTTCTATTTCTTCTATCATCAATAATAAAAATTTATAATTATTTTGTATATTTCATATGTTTTCTACTCTCGACCGTCATCAATAATTTTACTCAATTTACAGTTGTTAGTATCATAATTTTAATTATTAAAAATATATAAATATTTGATTTTAAATAATTTTGTAAAAATAATTCTTCTGAAGTTCATTTATTATAAGTTTGTCATTTTTTTTTATAAACAAAAGAAACAGTTTAAAAAAAAAACAGAAATCCATTTTTATTTAGGTAAAAAAGGTGTTGTGATATTTTTTTTTTTAATAATATGGCAGTAATATTACTTTTCTATTAGAAAACTTTTCTCTAAATTGTAGTCAAATGATATGATCAGCATTCATTTATTAAATTAAATTTACAATTTTATCAATTACTATTTTAATATAGTTTAGGAAAAGATTTAAAAAAATTTGTTTTTAATGATTTAACGCATAATAGAATTAGATATTTTAAATAATTTTATACATTTATTCATGTAAATGTTTATAATTTAAAATTTTATTGTATAAAGCGTTGGTTATAACACAAACAAAGTTACCGTTAGTGTTAGTTACATAAAAATTTTGTGTTTAGAAAATTATCATAAGGTTTGCCTTTCCAATTATATAACTTTTATTTTTATTTAACTTGTATATCCAGTAGTAACGATAAATAAAATAATTATGGTGATTTTTTACTTTAAACCTTATAATAAAAAAATTTTTTATTAATTAAATTTTATAAGAGGACATATTAAAGAAGAATAAAATGATCAAAATTTAAAAAGTAAGTTTTTTTTATTTTATTTTTTTTTGTTAACATAACATTATTTTTAGACATTACACTTTCATATAAAAATGACAAATTTCAAATATGCAGGGATTTTTTAAAGAATATGGAGAAATACCATGCAAAAGAACAGTTGCAACTGACATAAAAAAAATTTAATATACTTTAGTTTTTGTTTTTTTTTTTTTATTATTTTTAAATAACTTTTAAAATATAATCTTGAAAATTCTATTAAAAATTTTTTTATAATAAATTACTATTATCTTATTAATAAAAAATTTATGAAATAAAAAGAAAAGTAGTTTTTTCTTTGGTATTACATTAATATACATTTTATATATTTTTGAAGTATCTTTGAGATTTGTATTGCTTCGAGGAAAAAAAAATGTATATATTAGTTAGTACATTAATATATTTTCTTTAAAAGATAATAATGAAAAATTACCATAGCCGTTTATTTTTTTATTATTAGAGAGCACTATATCTTAGGGATATTTTATCAATATATTTCTTATTTAACTTTTTCTTTGTCAAAATTATTTTATTTAATAATTCATTCTTTTGATATTTACAACACAATATTGTTTGATAAAATATGAGGAATGTCAGGAGTGTATCAGTTGATATATTACAAATTTACAAACTATGAAAAGGGCATTTAATATTTTTAAATAGGAAAAAGAGAGAAAAATGTTAAGCTATATTTGACAAGTGATATGTAAGAAAACTTTAAAAATAATAGTAAGTTGTGACAGTGCCTCAAAAACTTAAATTAATCCCCATATCTTTTGTACTTTAAAGTTATTAAAATTAGTTCATCTAACTTTTAAATTACTTTTGCTTCATTTGACTTTTTATAATTCATAATATTTAATTTTCTATGCATTCATTATTATGCTTTAATTTTCTTTACATCTTTACCTTAATACATGTTAGCATCAAAATTGAAACTATTTAATAGTTTTATATTTTTACAATTCATTAAAATTTTACTAACTATATGGAGAAGTTTAAACAATATAAACAGAAAAAATATAATAAAATGTCCATCTGTAGGAATATCATTTAAATATATTACATGAAACAAAGAAAATTTAACGTAGAAAATGTTTCAAAAATAGAAACATTAAATTATTTTAATTATTTATTCTAATTTTTACTAATATTAATAATTATTTTAAAATCAAAAATGTAAAAAGAATAAAATAAATAAATTAGTGGGTTATTATGTTATGACAAAATATATATATTTTAAAAGATATTTTAAAAATCTTTTGTGTTCTATATTTTGATAAAGTTGATGTTATTATGTTGTTGTAAAATGATATAGTAGTTGTTATAAAAATGTTATTTATAAATAGTGATAGGAAGAAAAAGTATCATTACCGAAGGAAATGGAAAGAAGAAAAGTAAAAAAAATTTTGATCCTTATCATTACTTTTAATTGAAATGTTATATATGTATATTAATAAAGATTAAAAGATTAAGTATATGTAAATAAATTGAATCGTTTTCTTTTCATAAATATTTTAACACTAATTATTGTGAGTCGTTAGTTTTAATTTAAATAAAAATTTAAAACTATTAAACGTTTTTATAAAATGGGTTATAAAAGTGCTTGTTTATCAGTTTCTTTAACATTATGAATAATAAAATATGTTAATACTTTATGTTGTCTACTTTAATTAAGTTAGATTTCCATTAAGAGTTAGTATTAATTTCCCTATGAACTTTGAAATGTTAGTTTATAATTAAACCAATAGTTCAAAAGGAAGAATTTTATGTTAAATGTTTTATTGCTTATTATTATAATATACCTCTTTTATTAAATATTATAAAAAGGGTAACTTTTTTTTTAAGAAACATTAAGTAAAAATTAATTCAATCTGTCATTCTTATTACATTTTTATGTAACTTATCCTTTTTTTTAATAATTATAAATGTTAGAAAATAAAAGAAAACCACATAATAAATGAATGATTAGTTGTCAATAACTTTTATAATATTTATCCATAAGTTTTTCACTACAATATCAATTTTGGTGTCATTTTTGAAATCCACCCAACTTTTGTGACAATATTTTTCATTATATATTTTATAAAATGTTTGACAAGTTGTCTTTATTTAAAATATTATAGGATTTTATTATTTTGGTATAATTTAAGAAAATCTTAGCATCAAGTTTTATAAATAATTCTATTTTTTTGTTAAAAATATTTTTTTTTTATATACATAGTAAATATATCATTTTATTTATTCTTTTATATTTGATAATATCATCTTTATTTTTATTTAATTAAGAAAATTGACATTTATTTTTAAGAATCTTTGTTTTGATTCACATATACATATAATAAATGCAACACTAACCTGTAATGAAATAATTCATTTCAATAATGGTTATGTAAAATATACTTAAGCAGGCTTTTATAGATGAATCTTGAAGATGAATAAATGTGAATATAATTAAAATATATAGTGACAAGTGTTAGAAAATTTTATTTTATTAAATGTTATTTGTTTGATAGTAACTTTGAAAAAATTATTTTTCATAATAGGTTGTTAATAAGCGAAATAATTTAATTAGTATATACTTTAATTTTAATATTCTATATATTTATATCTTCTTTAAATGACTATAGTAAAATTTTAGGGACAATCTACACCCATTTATTTTTATTCACTCATAAGATTATTCTCTTGAAAGATAAAGTTTAATTATGTTTGAAAGGTTAATTGTTTTTTTTTAATTTTAAATATATTTTATTTTATTCACTTATACATTTTAAGGGTATTTTTTGATTAACATTTAATACTTTTTCTATGGATCATTAAATATTTAATTTTATATTTTTCTTCCTTAAAAATAAAATATAAATGTATTTTTTTAAAAATATTTTATGAATCTTTTTATTATTTTTTTTTTTGGATCTAATTTAAAATTTTTATATCAATAAAAATATGCTTAAGTCAAATGTTATCAAATATTTCTTTTAATAATATGCCGTAAATTTCAGGTGTTTTAACAAAAGTTTAGTTATAAATGTATTAACAATTTGAAAGTACAATTCAACAAATTTTAAAATAGGATAGAAACATTTACTTATATAAAGTATTTTTACTCAGGTAAATACATATAGATAAATGATAAAAGTTATGACGATTTCCTTTATTGCTAGCTTAATAATTTTTATTTTTTCTTTTTTCATATTAATATTTTTGTTCTTTTTATTATTTTTTTTTTATAATAATGCTAAAACAGATATAAAACTTTTTATCATATATAAATATACTTTATTGTAGTAGCAATTTTTTTTATCAATGTTATCACATGTCAAATATATCTATTCATTTTGTTTGCTTAAAAGGTATTATATCTCACTTATAAATTGTCATTAGAGATTACAATTATATAATTATTACAATTTTATAAATATACAGTGATGTTTAAAATTGTGTGAATTTCAGAAAAAAAAATTGATAGCTTCATAAAAATGTCTTTTATAAAATGCAATTAGATCTCTTTCATAATTATTGCTTTATATTAATTACATAAAATAGTTTGTTTAACGATAACGAGTTATTTATTTTATATACCTATTTATTTTAAAAATGAGTTATATTTAGATATAAAAAAAATGTAAAAAAATTTTATTTACTACTAAGTACTTTTAAAATTATTTCTATGTGGTAAAACTTCACAATATATTAAATATTTTATCATTGTTAATATTTATCAGCTTTTTTATATTACTTATTTTGAACCTTTATAAACAAAGCATGTTTTTATATACACGTAGATATATTATTATTTTAAGAAATAATAAAAAAAAATGTCAAATTTTTATATTTATTACTTTATATAAGAAAAATTGTAATTAACTTGTAACGGCTTTAAGATAAAAAAATAAAACCATATTGAATGTATATTATTTTGAAATTTTAAAAGACAATTAGTTTATAATTACTTTGTATAATCTTTTAATAATAATTTTAAAAAAAAATTAAATTATTATTAATAAGATATATTTTTTATATTCTTTTTTTTTAAATACAGTTAAATCATCATTATAATTTATTGTATAAATGTCAATAGATTTTAAATATATTTAACCACATTTTTTATTATAAAAATTAATAAATATGCTTATAAAAATAGTCACTTTTTTATATTAAAATATAATATTATAAAAATAATTATATTTAATCTATAATAAAATTGATAATATAACAAAAAAAAATTTTACAAAACATTATACTTACAACTTTATTTAGAAGTTTGTTAATAAAAATCTCTTATTTATCATTTATTACTTCTCATCTTGTGCTTTATATTGTTTTTCTTTTTACAAAAGATATAAATGTTTAAATATTATTTAAATATTATATAGTAAATAAGATATCATGATATCTAAAAACTTATTTCAGGTTTCGTTTCAATTGGATATTAATTTATCAAACTGTCCATTTTTGTTTCTTTTTACAACAAAACTCACACTTATTATTTTTAAATTTAAACGAGAAAAATAAATTTTATATATGTACAAAATTTTTTACATCTGAAAGACTTTATTTTTATTAAAGAAAAATTTAAAACATATATCTTTATATCATCAAATATAATATTTCATTTTATTTTATTAAAAATAAAAAGAAATTTCATCTTTAATTTTGAAAGTATAAAAATTTCTTTTGTTTTATTAATATTTATACATGTATTTATTTCCTCAATTAAAAGGTATTTAAAAACACATTTTTACCATCTGGATAATATTAAATATTAATTTTATAACGATATTTATTTTTTGTACAAATCACCTTATAACTTTACTTTTTTAAATAATTTATTAATTTTTTATTAAGTAAATTAATTATTAAACCATATGGTATAATACTAGTAATATAAAATAATATTTTTTGCCTTTATTCACCTAAAATAATATTACATAATAATATATCTTAAGATTTAAATCAAAAATATAATTATTTTTTTTAATATTTTTTTTATATAAACATTTATTTAAAAATTTACCAATATCCATAAGGTCTATTTTCAGAAATTTTTAAGAAACCAAAAAAAAAAACTATCTTGGAAACCTTTGTGAATATTTTTAGTAACATATCACAACGATAAAAAAGGAAGATACTAAAAATAATGACAAAAAATTTTATCCGTATTTAACACCCAATTTAAATAATATTATATATAATTTATGTCTTATTTTTATTGAAAAATTTTTATTTTAATTTTTTTTATCATACTATATAAGAAAGATAGAATATTAAAAGTAATGGAAAGGATAAATATATTTTTTATTTATGTTTTTTTGCTATTTTTTTTTATAGGTAAATCTATTATAAATTATTTTTTATTTACTAAAAAAATAATATTCTTTTTTTTTAGAAAGTTTTACTGCTTTAAAATGTTATGAAGGTACAAATTGTGATAGTGATTGTAAAGAGTGTGAAGGATATGCCTGCCTTAAAGTGATCAGGTAATTTTTTTAAATAAAAAAAAAATAAAATTAATAAATATTAAGACATGATTTTACATCAAAACAAAATTTTTTTTCAAATCCACGTTATCAGTATGAAAATTCTATTGAGTCAATTGATCTTGATACAGTACCAAAACGGATAGCATATACATGTGTGCCTTATGATGCAAATACCTATGATGATTTATTTGAAATGCCAAGTTGTAGGTCAAATCATTTTGGACATGAATCTTGTATTTGTAATGATAGAAATTTTTGCAATTCCTCTTCGTTATATATAGATAGGATTACAAAAATTATTTTAATCTTTTTAAATATGTTATTAGTATTTTTATACAATTACGGTTAATAGAATAAAAAGAATTATATCTTTCTTATAAAAAATTCATATGTTTTTTTAATATGGTAATTGTATAATTTTATATTTTTATATATAAAAAATATTTTTATTAGTAAATTTATACTTTATTCAAATATATTTTCTGTTTATCAAATGAATAATATGTATTGATGAAAACATTTTATCAATAAATATTTGTTGTTGCCATGGAAAGTTTAAAATATTGTAGTAAGTTGTTATTAAACGCGACAATATTTTAAAATAATGAATGATAATATTGAAGAAAACATTTACATTGATGAACTAAATCGTTTGAAATTAATTAATGCTAGTATGTTTTTTTTATTTTATTTTTCCTACTATACTTTTGTTTTTATTTAGATGTAGCAGAATCTTCACTTACATTAAAAAATGAAACATCAGATTTTGTAGTTAAAGTAGATAAATTTTGTGAATCAGCAAGATTTTTAATTGAATCTATGAAAGAATTAGGAAAGACTGTTGACTTAGCTAGACTTAAAGCACTTGAAACAAGAAATGCTTTAAGAAATAGTGATAATGAAAAATTAAATGAACAACAACAACTACGTATTTTAATACGCCAAAAACAGATAGAATTAGAAAGATTAAAAGATGAAGTTGATAGTTTAAGGCAAATAGAAGGAGAACAAAGAGAATTAAAAAATAGACTTCAATCATCTTTATAATTAAAAATATAATATAATTATTATTTATTTCTTTTATCAAAATTATAAATAAATAAAATATTGTTGCAAATTAATTTATACTTTTTCTATTATTTTACCAATTTTAGCATTTTTAACAAGTGCTTTAACATCTTTTCTATGTAATATGGAATCTTTAGTTAATGCTTCAATAGCAGCTGTAGCTACTGCTTCTTGTCTTCTTTGTTGTAATGCCTCTCTATATTGTATTGAATGAATTATTATTAATCCACCCCATGCAATTGACCAAAACCATCCAACAAAAAGGAATGTTATTGTAAAGAATTGACTGATACCAACAAGAATATTAATAAGAAGTGATACCAGTTTTCTTCCCTCTTTACAATTAACTCTTGGTTGACCCATACAAAGAACAAAAAATCCTGAAAATATTGTTCCTGTACCTGGTATAATAATATTTAACAATAAACATATTAATGCAACTGGAACAGGAAGAAATGGTATTGCTTCATGCATCATTGTTATATCATTTGTTGGAAGATTAACTTTATCATCTTTTTTGATTTCTTTATTTATTTGTTCTTCTTGTGCTGCCAAAACAATACCAGTAATATTGAATGCCTGACTTGTTTCTCTAGGAAGAAGTATTCCTTCATTCAAACCATATTCAATTATTTTTGGTAATGCTTTCTGAATTCTAGACCATCCTCTTAAATTTTGAGTTTGAAGAGATTGATTTTGATCAGAAGATAATGTTATTACTATAAATATAATTATATTAAATATAAATAAAACTTACATGACATTAAATTTTTATATTTAAATAAAAAAAATATACTTTTATCGACAACCAATTTTTGGTGGAAAATAATTGGTCTTAAAATTTTTAAAGCTTACCATGCTTTATTTTACCTACTAAAAGACATTATTATATTTATTTGTTAAAGTAAAGATTTTACCTTATATATAACATTATTTATCAGTTTTCCTATTTATATTTCAATAGTTAAAAAATTAGAATAGAAATAAATGTAATTAATATATAATAAAATTAAATTCTTATCAAAAGCCACAAATGTTATTAAAAATAATAAAAAAAAGATATTTTAATTTTTGATTATTAATTAATTATTTTGACATCCTATCAACCATAAATGAAAAAAGATGAATATTTATCAATTAAAAGATTATAGCATAGAGTCTATTAATTTAATAATAAAAAAAATATTACAATATATAATAAAATAATATTTATATATCCTCTAATAACATATGTTTTTATATTAAAAAATTTTATTTATCAGAAAAATGATACACATTTATCTCTAAAGGCAATTATTCAGGAATGTTTATCATTATCTAATAATTTTTTTTTTATAATTATAATAAGAAATGAAATTTACTAGTGTATATAAATATTCTTAAAAAAAAATTCTAATAAAGTGATTTTAGTTTTAAAACTTTTATTTTTAAAAATAAAAATTGTTTTATAAAATATTTTTATTCTTACAGTAACAAAATAAATAAATTTTTAGTATTATATTTTTTTATATTTATTTTATTATTAAAAAAATTTTATATATCATTAATTATTACTTTTTGATAAATTTATGAAAATAAAAATGTTACATATAATAAATTTTAATGATATTTGGTACATTATGTGTTAGTATATTTTTATTAAGAGTTTAATTTACTAAAATAAATTTCTTTGTTGATTTTATTTGTTAAAATCTTTTAATAACATAAAAATAGTTTTCTTTTTATTTTAATGTATATGTTATTTCTTAAAACTGTAAAATGTTTTATTTGACAATTGTAATAAAACAACTCATTAACTTTTAGCATTCTTTATTTTCACTTTTTATGCTACTTCATTATCTACTTTACACTAACAACTTCATTAAAGGAAAATTTGCTTCTAATAAAAACCTAAAAACACTTCCGACCTCCTATTATAACGTGCCAATCATCTAATTATTTTGTTGAATCATTTTCCAACCATATGCCAATATTATTTCCTGAAGTTGAATTATTTTAAACTTTCATATATCATGATAAAATATAATATTCCTGATAAATTTAATTTTATTTAACTTATTTTCAATTTTTCTTTTGGATAGTATTATTTTAAATTGAATAATTATTTAATTTCATATAGTTTGCATATATTAAAGAAAATCTTAATGATAATTACTTAAGAAAAGAAGGATGGATTTATTTTTATAATACTATATATTTAAGAAATTTCATGTATATATTTTTACTATAGTTTATCAATATGATTAATTAATTGAACACATTTGTATATTTTTTTTCTTATTTTTATTTAAAATTTATATAATATTATAGATAAAAAGTTAATTGTACCAATTGAATGAAAAAAAAAAGATTTTTACTTTTAATTCCATAGCATAAAAAAAATTTCATGTTTACTTTTTTTTTATCTTTTAATTTATCATTATATGACGCTGTATCCTCTATATATATAATTATTTTAAACCGATTTTATTTTTCAAAAGTATATATTTGAAAATAAAGCATAAAAATAAGAGTGATAATAAATTTTATGGAAAATATTTTATTAAATAAATTATAAATTTTTATTTTATCACTTCAATACATTAATTTAATTAAATTTTTATCACAAATCTTGATCAAAAATCTTTTAATGAGTTTTATTTTTACCAATAAATATTAAAAATATTTAAGGTTTAAATTTATTTAATTTTTCTATTTTAATTATTATATCTTAAGAATATAAATTTATATTCAATTAGTATACGTAAATAAAATTACATTTGACGTTAACAAGTTAACTTCTTATTGACAGTCTTCAAACAATCTTTGACAGTTATATTATCAGTAAAAAAAAATTTTGACTTATAATCATTTAAATATATTCTTATATATTGAAGAAAACTTCTTTTAAATGATCCTTCATTTTCTATTTCCTGTTTAAATATTTTCAATCTTTAAATTTTTCTTATTTTGAGGTCAAGATATTACTTTATAGCATATCATATTATACTTTATAATATGCGTAAAAATAATTTTTTTTAACGTTTAAATTTCCTATTTTTGTATATGTAATATCAAATTTTTGTTAAGGAAACAAAAATATATAAAATAAATATTATTTAAGAAGGTCAGATAAAGATGAATTTATAAATAAAAATTAAACATGTGCCGCTTTTGATTTATCAAAGTAATACCCTATGGTAAACATTTATATATTAATTTCATTTTCCCTTAATATATATATATATATACACATATAAATTTATATGTTTTATTTTCACAGTGCTGAAAAATAAGATACAGTTACTTTTTTTTTATTATTTTATAAAAATATAAAAAATTAAAAAAAATTTTTTTTTCATTAGCAAATTGTATTTTTGTGTAATTAGTTGTTAAGTGATATTTAAATAAACTTTTATTTTATCTTAATGATTGTTATTATTATTTTTTTTTGTTTGTTGTTTCTTACTAGTAGATTTTTTTTGACTTATAATTACTTTATCGATCAAATAAAATAACCAGAATAACATTTATTTTTACGTTTTTGTTTCTTTTAAACTTTCTTTAATAAAAATTATACTGTAATATAAATTTATTTGGTTATAGATAGATTTTAAACTTCCGTTTTAAAATATTTAATACTATTTTATCTATTATCTTTGCTTATCTTTTATTATTATTATTTAAATTATTCAAAGAAAGTATAATTAGTATTGAATCATATAAATAAAATCAAACTAAAAATTAAGAAAAGAATAGTTAAATATAATAGGATAAATACATCACTTAAAGTTTTTCTATTATATTATTACCATTATCTTCTCCAATTCAGTTTATATATACATATGTATATATATAGATAGGATACTTCTAATTATCTCATAGCACATCCTATAGATTCATTTAATTTAAACTTAAACTTATTTAAACAAGATTCATATCCAAAGTTTATTCTTTTATTTGTTTTTCTTTTAAAATTCATAACAATATTTATTACTAAAAATTTATTTAATTTATAATAAAAGTTTTCTATATTTTTAATATTATTCATATTATTTTATTTTATTAAAAGTTAAAATTGTAAGATTTTTTTTTACTATCTTTTTAGTAGTAAATTTATGAAAAATTTGTTATGTAATATTATATCATCATTAAAATAATTCTTAGGAATATTAATAAAAAAAAAATCATTTCCATGTGTAGTATAAACCTTATAAGATATTTAAAGTGTAAAGGAGAGAAAATGGAAAATAATATTTGCCCTTTAATAACACTTATCAATGTGTCTTTTAATTTCTTTTTACTTTTAAAATACATGTATATTAATCCATTAACTCTTTGATAATCTAATATGTTTACCATTTTTATTGACCATATTTAGTATTTTTAAGTTTACTAACTTTATTATAAAATAATATTTTATATTAATAAATTTATAACATAAAAATTTTATAAGCTTACTTTGTTATTTACAGGTAAAATTCATGCATTAAAGAACTTAAAAATAATATAACTCTCTTTTATAAAGTGGGATTTTACTTTAATAAACTTAATTTAAAATATTAATTCAATTATAAAAATGTTATTTGAAAAAACTTTATGATAATCAAAAAATTTTTCTTAAAATAAATATTTTATACTTCTTGGAGTTATGTTTCAATGGTGCCTTTTTTGATCAATGTTTATTTATTTATTTTTTTAAATTGGTTTTTAAAATTATTTTTAAAAAAAATATTTTTTAGAAGATTAAATGTATTTCATATTTTTCAATTTATTTATATTTCATTTAATTTTTTCTATTTATGGTTTATGGATAGAAGAAGGAAAAGGTCGACGTTCCTGGAAAGATCAACATCCACAACATAGATATGTTGCTCAAGTACATGCTGAACATTATCATTATCCATGTATGTTTAATATAAAAATTAAAAAAAAAAATAATGCATAAATATACGAAAAAAATTATAAGCCATAACAATTTTTATTTCTCTCTAAAGGATAAAGTTTTATAATGGACATTAAAATCTTTTTAAAAGATATTTTATCTATCATTATCACTTATACTATTTTTTTTTTTAATATGATTTAATTAAACAGTAATATATTGTAGTGTATCATGTATATATATCAAATGATAAACAACAAATTAATTGAATCTTGTATCTTGCTATATTTTAATATACATACTCATATAACTCAATCTTTATGTTGAAATGTGAAAATCTGTGTTTTTGAAATTAAATTTTCCCTTTCTTTTTCCTCTTTCTTGTTTAGCTTCTAGGCACGTGTTTGTTAAATAATTTTGTAATATTTTTAAAAATTAATTTTTATATTTCATTCATATATATACATTTCATTTGTATTTTCTTGATAAATATTGTTTCTTAAAATTTTATTATTTTCAAACAAAATTATAGTGATAAACTAATTTGATTTCTATGATAAAGAGTGTTCTTTAAAAAATATATATAAACACAAAGTTAGGATACAATGATTTTGTATATATTTGCCTACTTTTAACTAAAGATTAATTTTATATGAAGAAAATAAGCATAAATAAAAGAAATATTGTAATAAGTATTGTTTCATCAATCCTCCTAAACTCATTGGTGCATATTTCCTCTTTTTATTTTGTTAACTTCTACTTCCGTTCTTGAGTATGAATATGTACATATAGTTTTGAAGAATTTAAAATATTTTGAATAAGGAATTTTGATGTATTTTAATTTATTGTAAAAACTTTGTAATAAAGTATTACTTTCTATATATGTATTTTTTTATTTATCGTTTTTTTTATTATTTTTTTTACATCTAAATTGGTAGCTTTATTTAAAATAAAAATAAAAAAAAATTTAATAAATGTAATTTGCTTCAAAGTATCAGTTTTAAATGACATATAGTTAAAAAAATAAGATATTTAAAGATGGTTTAAGTTTGTTATCTATATAATTATTCTCACCTAATCCTAAGAATTTATTTTTTTTTTAATTTTCTATTTATTTATTTTTACACTTTATTTATAATAAATTTTTTTTATTTTTATTTTTAAAATTAAAAAATTTTT
Source organism: Strongyloides stercoralis (assembly GCA_029582065.1). Taxonomy (NCBI): domain Eukaryota; kingdom Metazoa; phylum Nematoda; class Chromadorea; order Rhabditida; family Strongyloididae; genus Strongyloides; species Strongyloides stercoralis. The sequence goes on along the minus strand of CM055866.1, from coordinate 11,631,433 downwards.
ACCTTATATTTGTTGATATAAATAATGAGAATTCTAATGCTTCTTTAATCCTCCTATAAAATAGTTTCAATTTTAGTAAATTTTTTTGACTAGATATTATATATTTACGAATTGATAAAACGTAATTTTATCACCTTCAAATCGACATCCATTTTTATTTAACATTAATAATGTCTTCTTGAAACAAGATATGAAAAATAAGGTTTTATGTATAACAAAAGGGTTTTTAAAAGAAATTTTATCAATTACACATTAATGTCTCATTTCATTTCTTGCTTTTCTATTCCTAACTTTCAAAACCTAATTTCATTTAACTTTTAGGTCTTAAAAAAATAAATTTAAAAAGTCTTTATTTATATATAATAGGCTCTTCACATCAATTAATACTTATTTAAATATATATTAAAAACCGTTAAAAGAATTATTTTCATTATTTATATAAAATAGTACAAATAATATATATGGCATGAATTTTGATATAACGTTTAAAAATATAACAAGTACCCACTTTCATTATATCAATCAACATCTATAAATTATACAACGTTTCCTATTAGATGTTTCATCAATTTTAAAAATAAATCTTTTTTAATATTATTTTAGAGTATATTTTTAATAAAAAAATTATTTGATTTCTTTAGTACTTATTATTAATATTATTATTATTTCATAATTTTTTTTTATTGTTTTAATACATACATATTAAGTATTATTAAATTCTTTTTTATAAAATAAATTTTTTATAATAATTTTAAAGAAGAAAACTATGAAATATATTTATTTTAAACATCTTTCCTGTTGTTCTTAGACATATCTTATATATAAATTTATGTTTATCAGGATGATAAAAAAAAATAGCTTTTTTTAAATAATATATTTAGAAATTCATTTTTACCGAAAAAAACATTAGAATTAAAATTCATTCTTTTTAAAGTTTTTATTCATCCAAATTTATTACTTTTTATTCTGGTAAATGTTAGATAAACATTATTTTAATTTATAGTGTTTATCTTTATCACAATGTGTAATTGTAGATATTAAATATATTAAAATGAATAAAAAAATTTTTTTCTACCTTTTAAAACTTTGTACTTATCTTATATTACTTTATTATTAAATAAAAATTTTTTCTCTTAAAGTAAGTTATTTTTTTAATTAAAAAAATTAATTTTTTAAATTTTATAATTCATGCATATATTATTTTAGTAAAAATATTTTATTACCTTTAAAATATGTTTTTCTGTTATTTTTATTGTGGTTGTTAAATATAAATATATATTTTTCCTATTCTTTAAAATAAATTTATAGTTTGCTTTATTACAAATTGACGGTTATATTTAATAGAATTACATTTGAAAAGTTTTGGAATCATCTTCTATTACCATAATATGTATTTCCTTAAATATGCTTTAAAGCATGTTTAAAGTAATAATAAAGAGAATATAATGTATATATAAGTTATATTTATGAATATATTCCACTAAAACATTTATTCTGTAATATTATTTTTTCCACCTTATCTTTATAATAAATAATAGAAAAAATATAATGTAATTTTATTCTTAGTTTTTTTTTATCAATTAGCTTATTTAATATTTTTAAATTAAAATTAAATGAGTTTATAGGTATTTTTATTTATACATGCAATCACCTTTTTAGTAACTAGCTTTGTGATTAAGTATTATTCTTTTTAATTAAAAAAAAATAACTATTTTTTTTATATTAAAATATATAAAATTTTCAATTTCATACCTTTGCTCAAAAACAATTACTATATTATTTTAATTATTTTCTTCAATTTTACTCTTAAATTATTTTTAGTCAAAAATTAATAAAATTAATAAAATTTATTTATCTAATTATCATCTTATTCCTTTATTTTTAACTCATTCACACATACATATACGTGTAATTTCAATGTTAATTACTATTATTATCATTACATATTCACTATCAAAAGTTTAATTTATTTTTTTTGGAATATGGTGAATCAAGTATTTCTATAAATAAGAAGACATTTAATTTTAATATTTTTATTTTAAAAAAATTACTGTAAATTTTTTTATTATAAAATTACCTTCATACATCAAAAGAATTTTTTTAAAATATTACTTTTCTACCAATAAATAGTATATTTCTAATTCTAAATTACTATATTAATTTTTTTTTTTATTAAATTTATGTATAAATTAAAACTTTATAATTATCTGTATTACATAAATCTAATAATTATTTTTATATTTAAAAGTAAGGAACTTTATATTAATTTTTATTCTATTATAATTTATTAATTAAGGAAAAGAAATGACTTTCCAGTTTACAAAATTAGTTTCTTTTATACTAGCAAATGTTAATGATCCAGCACCTTTAAATTTAGAACCTGGTAAGATATTTTAATATTTATTATTAAAAAAATTAAATCCCTAAATAGATAAAACAATTATAAAAATAAAAGAAAAAATTTTTTTATTTTTTTTAATAGTTAAAATAAAATACATTCATTTTTATAAAAAAAAAAAAGATAAGATTAAGTTTCAAGAAATATTTAAGTTTGTTCAATTAATTTGTTAACTCTTTCTTTCTTCAAATAAAATAAATCAAGCATGCTAAAATTGTTTAGTCAATCTTTTACCCAATTAATTGGTTATTTAAAATTTAAAATTTTAATCTAAGTAAATAATACATATATCTATTTCAATAATTTAAAGTTATGTGGTAATTAAAATAAAATATTGGATAATTTTTATTTAATTTATGCTATACCATTATTTTATAAAGCATTTAAATAGGTTTCAAAAAATATATAATATTAAAAATATCTTATAAACTTTGATTATTAAAGTTAATGTTTCTTATTATAAGATTTCAATAAATTTTATAAAACTTTTATTTCTAATATTCTAACTTATAAAAATTTTATAATTAATTAATAATTTTCTTTATTCCTCCTTTAAATAATGTTTATAAATTGATATTGATATATACATAACTAATATAATGTGATATATTTTATTAAATACATCAGCTTTATAATATGTTTCCTGTAAATAAAAATAATTTTGATGTTTAAAAATATTTTAATGTGTAATACTAAAATTTATAGTAATATTCTTTGATAAAAAAAAAAAAAATAATATATAAATAAAGATATATGTATATATAAGGAATAATTTATAAGATAATTATTTATATGAAATAATTTCATTAAACAATATTTGTTTTTCCTTAATTTATTAGAGGGATAATTATTAATTGAATGGCTTTACTTTGTGTTGTAAATATTTATTATTTTTGTTTTACAAAAAAAAAAAATATATATATGTACAATATTACTACTTTAAATGAGAAATTTTTATTGCTATGGCATAAAAAAAAATTACAAACTACTATCAAAAATTAAGATATAATAAGAAAAAATTAATGGTTTTTTAATTATATATAAAGTTAAATGTTATAAAATAAAGCATCTAATATCCTTTGATTTTTGACGTATATTAGTATTTTATTTTATATATGTGTATATTTATATAAATAATATAAATGTTTTTTACTATAAAATTAAAAAAAAAATTGTTGAGGATGAATATTTAATGGAAGGAAGGAAAAGTACATCTTTTTATCAATTGAATTAAGAAATATTTATTTTTAAAGATGACATGATGTTTTGTTAAAAAAATATTTATAATAACAAAAAAAAAACATAACTTTATAAATTCGATATAATATTACTTTTATAAAAAAAAAGTTTTTTTTTTCTTAATACATTTTAAAATATTTATAACAAACCCTTAAAAAGATAGTTGTAAGAATATACTAAAAATTAGTATTCTTCAAATCCCATACTTCAATAAGAGTCTTTCTATTTTGACACTCGTCAATCGTCTTGGACACATACTGTAATAAAATAAATATAAATAAAAAAAAGTTTTTTAAGGAGAAATAAATTTTATGATATTTTTCTCTCCAACTACATTGTATTTTTCTATGAAATATACAAAAGTATCTATGACATTTTATTAGTTAAGATAAAACTTTAAATTAAAACAGATGGATATATAAATGTAATATATGTATTTAAGATAATATATACGAATGGTAACAAGTTAAGAAAAAGTAATTCTTATTTATTTTAACTTCACACATACAAAAATAATTCTCACAGGGAGGTTTACAAAAGGATATTCTTAACTTGTATAATTTCACAATATTATTTTATATTTAAAAGTATATACATCTTCAAGATGCTTTCAATCAGTTTCATTAATAGGTTTATCCTTATATATATATAAACTAGCTGAGTGCTTTTAAAATTTTTGTAAAATTTAAATAGAAATTCTATGTTTGGATGAAGAATATGAAGAAGAGAATATGATGACATAAAAAAGATTTTTGTGGCTTTTTAAAAATTTTAACTAATTCATGAAGAACTAAGTTAATAGTACAAATTGAGTTAGTAACTAAAACTTTTTTTATCTATTCTTATATTATTGTTGAAAGACAATACAAATTTACAAGTTATATTCTTACATTTAAATATTTATTCATTATATGATATATATATATCTAAAATATATATATATTTTGAAAATTAATGATACCCTGTTCTTAGAAAAAAAATTGTTATAATAAAAATAGACAAAAAAAAAGTTTTTATCTTTATTTACATAAAATATTACGTAAAAATTATACTATTCAACTACTATATTTTTTTTATATTAATCTTACCCTACTTAATATTTACTATATATGAGCTTTATAAAAGTAAAGAATAATAATTCTTGTGAAAGTGGACATTACATATTATTATGTATATATTTGACAAAATCTCCATAAAGCTCAACTACCTCTCCTCCTATTTTTTTTCTACTTCATTTAATTTTAAAATAACAGAAAATTTTTGAAAATTACTTATTTTAAAAGCACATATTAAAAAAAAAACTTCTATTTTGCTTATAATTTTCGTCTATTTAAGATCTATTTAAGGATAACTATTTGAAAATTTTCACATATATTAATAACTTTAATCATTTATTATTCCATCTTTGCTAAATATTTACTAAAATATCAGGAAAAGTAATATTAATATTGTATATATATAGATATATATTTATATATCAATTATTATATTTAATGAAAAAAAGAAAGTAACCAATTATGAGGAGTAAATTTTTTTTACTAAAATTTATATGTTTTTTCCTTCTTCCATTATTTTCTACCTCAACAACAGATGTGTTACAATTTTTCAGTTATATGATAGCAAATGTTTCAGATTTTAGTGATCCTAATGGTAATTAGTATTATTACTAGAAAAAAAAATTTTTTAAATAAATAAAAATAAAAAAAGTTTTTTTAAATTTTATAATTATTTATATAATGTATTTTTTTTTATTTCAGCATTTCGAATGCAATGTTATAGTTGTATGTCACCATATCTTGAAGATCAATTTTTATATATATCACATTTATATAGGAAGCCACTTCAATTTACTGAAAGATGTGATGAGACAAGATTTTATGGAGATGGAATGAAAATTAAAAATTGTTCTGATATGTGTGTAACATTACGAATGAATGATAAAGTGGGAGGTATATTTTTTTTGTTTAATATTATTGTTTATTTATTTACTGTATTATAAATTTATAGGACGGAGGAGGCATGGTTATATGAGAGGTTGTTTATCAGATATTTTACATTACAATAGAACAGTCGTTCGTGAAAATCCAAATTGTTATCATGTTCGTCTTCGTGATTTATTTGTTTCAAGTGATAGATATAGTTTTGAACCAACAGATAATGTAATGTTATGTACATGTTCTAATAAATTATTATGTAATACTGGATCATCAATAATTGGTAGGAATAATAGGTGTGTCAAAAACTTTTTTGAATATATTATAAAAAATTTATCAACCACAATTGGAAAAGAAATTCATTTAGATTGGAGGATAAAAAATTTTATTATATTTATTTTTCTAATTGTTATTGGAATTTTATTTAAAGCAGTATTCTTTTTATCTTTAAATGAAGAATATTTAATGGAACAATTTTATCTCCCATCATTTATTGGAGCCTTAATATGGTTAGCCTTATAAACTGTATTTTGATAATATCACTGCTATCCATTAACAACTTGATAACATTTTGTCAATAGATAATATAAAATATATATATAATTTTTAATAAAAGTTTTTGTTAATATCTTTAGTACAATAAATTTAATAAATTAAAATAAAAGAAAAATTTATCAATGAATATCATTTAATAAATATCAGAAATAATTGAGTTAATATAAAATATTTTAAAATATTAAAAAAATTTATTATAAAGTTTGATAACAATTTCCCATATTCGCTGCAGCAGCCATCATATTCATATCATGTGGACCAAATGTATAACCACTACCAGAAATTGAAGCTTGAGGATTACTGTAAAGGGTAAATGGATTATGATAAGATGCAGCAGCTGCCATTGCAAGATCATTTGGATTGAATGGATGTGTTGTATTAGTTGAAGCAAATGGTTGTAATGATGGTGTAGTTACAGTATTAGCACCAAATGATAAAAGAGATTGTTGTTGTTTATCAATATTTTGCCTAGAATTTCGTGAATTTGTTGGAAAATTTTCATCATCATTTTCATCAGAATTGTATGAATCATCATCACGACATCCTATTGTATTACCATCTCTGTAAAAAAATGTAATATAATTATGAGGTAATATTAAGTTGTTTCAAATAATTTAAGATCAAAAAGAAGATGATAAATTTTGATAAAAAGAAAACAATAAATATCATAAAAAGGACAATTGTTTTTTTTGTTTACATATCACTATGTGCCTTTGACACTTTGATTAATATTTCCTCAAAAACAAATATAGATAGGTGATTGCGTGTCAACTATATCTACATAAAATTCATAAATGAAGTGTCAACATGTATGTATTTCAAATTCTTTGTTTGGTGCTTGACACGAAACAATTGTCAACAAGGGATAACATTTTAGGTAAGAGACAATTATACAGGTATTAATAGTTTTGACTAATTTAATAGCAAACAGAAATAATATAAAATCCATATTAAGGTAAGTAGATTTCTGTTTATAAAAAGCTTATGTCAAGTGTTTAGAGTAATTATATTTTTTTTAATTGTGTAATAATAAAGTGGACTAAAGTATGATTATTTTATAAAGGTGTGTTAAGTAATAAGATTATAAAGAAATAAGATGTATAATTTTTTTTTTTTATAAAATTCAATAAATTGTATAGTATATAAAACTTACTTGTCTTTTTCATTAGCCGCTCTATCTCTCTGTCTTCTATTTTTAAACCAATTAGAGACTTGTGTTACAGATAAATGTGTACTATCAGATAATTCTTTTTTTTCTTTAGGTGATGGATATGGATTTCTTAAATAACTATTTCTTAATATATTCCTACTTTTTTCTTTAAAACAATAACTTGTCTGTTCACCATCCCATATTGAATGTGGTAATGGATATTTTTTACGTATTCTATACTTACCTACAGCACCAAGTTCTCTTCCTCGTATTTTCTCCGCCTCCATATAATGTGCTCGAAGCCAAAGATCTTGTAATTGAGGATGATTTTCAACTGAAAAATGATTATTTTCTAATAATTTATAAAGTTCTTTAAAATTTTGTTGTTCATAGTAAAGAAAAGCTTGAGCTTTACGAACTGGTTCAGAATTTTTTAATTCAGGTGGTACTGACCATATAAATTTACTTAACTTTTCAATTTTACTATCACGATGTAGAATTTCACATAGCGTATCTATATGCTCAGGTGAAAAAATAAAATTTCTAAAGATATATAAATATTATATTAAAAAAAAGAAGTTTTTTTTTTGTCTTACCCTTTATTATCATTCATTCCATTATCATTATATATTCCAGATTGCTGTTGTTGAGTATCATACAATGTTGTATTATTATTTAAAGGAAATGATATCTGTTGTTGTATAGAGGTATCAAGTAAAGATCCCTGATTTTGTTGACTTGTGGATCCAATTTGATATACATTACTCATAATTTAACCTTTTTTTAAAAGTATCAAATCTTACACATAAATATCTATTTTCTATAATAAAAATTATAATATTATTATCAAATAATATAATAATATAACTTTTCAATAACTTGATACTTCAAATATATCTGAAATTTAAAACATTTAGAAAGGATCTTTTTCGTAAGTTTATAGATCATATTATTGAATGAAAATTTAATATATATATTTTACTCCTCCTTCTAAATAATAATAATATAATAGTATATTTGAAAGGAATAAAAGAAGATAAAATATCAAGACAGTTATCAATACCTATCCATTATCATAAATAAAAAAAAAATGATATAGTATGAAATTTATACTTCTCACCTTTCTTGGTGAGTGTACTCAGAATACTTTATTGAAAGAGTGATTTGATCCCCTAGATATAGACACTCTACTCCTGGGTATGTTACATGTATATAAAGTTAAGAAACCTGGAATCATATCATTTTTACTAAAATCTTTTTATAATATATATTGTTTCATTTTTATATATATATATATTTTTTTTTTTAAAATAATATAATATTTAGTTATATTTTAGTTATCGTAACTATATATCTATGTATGGAGATAAAAAAAAAATATTTTTATAAATAAAATATTTAAAGGAAAAAAAAATATTAATAAAGTTAAGAGTACATAAATGGATAAGATAAAATGAATAAAATTTAAGGAGGAACAATATTTTATTTTCTTTTTTAAATATAATATTTTCCTTTTATATTTTAAAATTTTTATTTGGGGAAATGAAAAATTTATTTATTTCATCTTCTATTAGAAGATCATTTTTATGCAATAAAAATATATTATAAGAATGTTAAAATATAAATGTGATAAGTTAAAAAAATGCTAGCTTTTTTTTTATTAAATAAAAAACTTTTTTTTTTTACTTATTATTTATCGTATAGAAGGTATTTATTAGTAGGTGTTAAACAACAACTAGATATTAAATATAAAAAAAAATTATATGCATTATAAAGCTTATCTTTTCCTTCATATTAACTTATTTTAATACATATTTTTATTCTATAATATTCAGAACAATGGATTTTTATTCACATTTATCTACATATCTTATTATATAGTAGATTCTTAAATGTTTTTAAGTGTTAGTTAGTATATATTTCTTCCAAATATTATATAGTTAGTTAATGGGGAAAATTTTTAAAAATATAAAGACAATATAGTTAGGGAAATAATAAAAATAGATAAAAGTAACTCAATACCTTGAGATAGGATGAAATTTCATACTTTATTCAATATATAGTTTTGATGATTAGAGTTGAAAATTTTTAAAAATAGGCGGAGTTTTAATGAAGAATAGAGAAATAAGCTATTCCAATTGTATTAAGAAAAAGGGTTGGTTAGATTGTTTAATTATTATTTATAAATTATAATAGAGATAAGAAGAAAATATTTTAAAATAAACGACAGAATACTGTGTATTTTGAATGTTTTATTATATCATTTATAAATAAAATTATAAAAATATATAAAAAAAAATATATATATATATATGTATTGTATTAAGAATTATAAATTTATAAGATATAAAATGACTTATGTCTTTTTATGTTATTTATAAATAACAAAATAGCAGTTGTTATATATTTACACAAGATGCTATTTTAGGTAGTTTTAGTTCAATGTTACAACTGGTAATTTCATGAACTTTATCATGTTCATAATATTTAGCCAGCCGGTTACTTAAAAGTTAGCAAATAATGTTAATTGAGTTAAAGTTTACTTTTCATTTATCTTTGAATCATCAAACCATTTTACTTTTAGTTTGAATAATAATAATAATAATTTGAAACCATATTTCTTTTATTATTTATATGATGTTTCAACAAATAAAAAGAATAAAAAAATTTTTTGATTTGTAAAAAAAAAAAAATTTATAAATATTTATGTAGAGAATAAAATTAATTTATGATTTAAAAAAAAAGTTTATGAGAATAAAATTTGTAATGATATTAAGTTTCAATGGCACTTTATTTATATAATTTTATTTTATTTACAATAATTTTAATGATATAAATTTATTTTATAATAAAAGAATGTTAAAATTACTTAAAAAAAATAGTCTGAGTTTGGTTTAAATAACTGAAGGATTCTTCATTTTGTTTGCTAACAACAGAGATAGAATAATAAGTAAGATGATATCTTTTTACCTGTTAAGGTCGTTCAAGTATATGCTTAGTTAATCAACTACTTGAAATCACTATTATTATAACAGAAAATTGAAATATATCTGGTGTGAACTTTTTTATTAATCTTCATGAATGTGTTAAGTGTTTCAGAATTGTATAATATATATATGTTTCTATATCTCAACAGAAGTAAATAAATCTTTTTTTTTTATAAATTTATATAGTAACATAAATATATAATATGTTTATAAAATTTATTTTATAATATAAACAAAATATCAAAAAAATTAGGTATAATTATTTTATTTCTAAAATAATATAAAATAAATACATAATTTGGCATTAAAGTACAAATATCTTTGTATAAAAAATATTCATTGTAGTAAAAGTGACATATTCTTGGTAGTAAAAATAATAAATCATATAGCCACATAAATTATAAAATCTTTTTCATTGTTTTTTCTTTAGTAACTTAAAGACAAAAAAAAAGGAAGTATAAATATTTGATCTATAAAAAAAAAATATTTAATATAAACATTTTTCTTTTAGTTTATAAAAAGAAAAATGTATAAGAATAATTAATTGTTCTAATTAAATTTGTTTAACTTGTAACATTCTGTTTTATACATGTAACCAATTCTTAATTAGTTAATTTAAAAAAAAAATGTTGATTTAAAATAAACAATTAAAATTTTTAATTACGTTTTTGATGTTTCCGTCCTACAAAGTTTTCTATAAAAAAAAAAGTGATAAATTACTCTTAAAAGAGGAAAATTTACTCACTATTAGTTTTTGTATTAAAATTATTATTCATACCTATTTTTTTATTATTAAAATCATTATTGGGAATTCTTGATATTCTTGAAGCTAATGGTCCATTAAATGTTACTGGTAAATTGTTATTTTCTAATCCTTTACTGTTGTCTTTAATGTTATTTTTTGCCCTGTTAGCGGTAGGCTTTTTATTATTGACCTAAAAAGAATTAATAATATCATATTTCATTATCAAATTGTGTTAATATGTTATCACAAAAATTTAAACCTTACCCGACTATTATTTTCCTTTGAACTACCAGAACTTTTTTCTTCACCTTCTTTTTTTTCTTCACTAGTAACTGTTAGGGATCCATGACTATTTCTATGATTTACTTTTTTTCCTTTTTTACCAGATTCTATTTCTTTTTGTCTCATCATGAAACATGTTGAATCATCAATAGGTGGAACATTTGTAATCCAATCTTCAGCTTTTGTCTTACCAGCATCCCATTCTCTATTCCAATGCATGTCATTATTTTTACTATTTTTTTTATTATCATTTCCATTTGTAATATTTTTATTATCATTAACATTTTCAATATTATTATTTCCTTCATTTTCATTATTTAAACAATCTTTAACAACTAACTTTTCAATAGGAACACCAAGAGCAGTAGCTTTATCTGCTGTAACAATTTTAATTCTTTCTTCAATAGCTTTATTTCTTCTTCTAATAACAGCAATTCTAGCATCTAAAGCGGCTTCCACTTCCGGTGATCTTACTTTACATTCTGTGTTTAATGACGACATCCTTTTAGTAATAAAATTATATACAAAAATTTTAAAATAGTTTTAAAATATTAAAGAGTTATAAAATATATTGAGCAAAAAAAAAATGATAATTTTTTTTTTTTATAATAGAGAATATTGCTTGATAGATAATTTAAAAAACCTGTAAACGTAATATAATATTATTTTCAGATGAAATTTTTTTAAAGTCAAAAATAACAATTAATTTATTTACATCGTTTACTCAATAATAATGTATAATAATCATAAGTATTAATGTAAATAATACATTCATAATTTCTATTAACACCTATTTAAAATAAAATAGCATTTGTATATTTTATCTACAAATAGTTTACTTGGTAATTTTTAATATAATCAATTTTTTTTTGTAATATGTGTTATACTTGTAATAATTGATTTTAATCTTTAGAAAAATGTTAAACAATTAAAACATTATCAATTAAGAATTATAAATATTAAATGATGAAATAAACATGAATAGTAGGTGTTTAATTAGTATAATAATAATATTATATTATTATTGATAAGATATAATAAATTTCATTATAACTAAACAAGAATAAATCAATTTTTTGCAACACTCAATTCAATATAAAGATTGATAAAACATATATATTATATATATTTACTATCATTCGTGATATAACATAATAAATTATTACATAATAATGTAGAATAAAACTTTCAAACAATATTATTGTTTTGACAAGTCATTATATATATATATATATATATATATATTATTTAAACATAAAAAAATAATTATATAAAAATTATTATCAAAAAGTTTATGTATAAAATTTAGAAAGATCAGTAAATATACAGAGATATATATAATGTAAAGAGGGTGTAAAAATATTATTAGTAAAACAAATAATATATTTTTCAACCAAACAGTTAAAGTATAGAAATATTTTTGTTAATAATATTTTAAAAGGTGTAATAAATAGATACCATTGATCTTAAGACTGTGATTAATAATATATCAATTTTATAATAGTTAAATTGATGATCAAAATTAATTTTGCAATTTTATTTATGTGAAAAGTTTTACAAAAACATAATGTAAAATAATCTTACATTATTATACTAAAAAAATATTTTTTTAATAGCTGAATAATTATAAAAAAAAAGATGCTTAATAAAAATAATAGCTTTAAGTTTTAATGATTGATTAATTTATTTAAAAAAAAAATTAATGAAATGTAAGTATAGGTTGATTTTTGCAAAATTCTAATAATAATATAAATAAATATTAGTAGTAATGTTGATAATAGTATTTAGTATATAATATATTTAAAAAAGAAAATACTTTTAAATAATAATTATAACCAAATAATTGTATAATGTAAGATATTTTAATTCAATTAATATATACTTTAGTTAAGAATTAACTTAAATGTATTCTAAAGTATAATTACAATAATTTAGTTTTGAAAATCAATAAACACGATAAAATCAAAATAAAAAGATAACAGATTGAAATAAAGGCTATCAACAGTGATTATATATTATTTTACAATATTTTTAACAATCAATTACACATAAAATTGATAAAAAAAAGTATTATTATTATTATAATAAATAAAGTTATTATATTATTAAAAAAAGATTTAAAATGTTTTAAAAAATAAAATAAATAATAAACTTTAACCATTAAAAGTAATATTTTAAATTGGAGTTGAGAAATGTATGTCAATAATGTTTAATATTATAAGATGTAAAACAATTACATTTATTTCATCGACAATAGTTAAAAATTTTATTTTAAGTGTGGAAAACTAGAATTATTTGTAAAGCTGAAAACTATGTATATGTATAGTTTTATAAAATTTATAATATCTAAATAATGATTAAAAAAACTTTTATTTGTTTTTATATTTTAAAAATAAAACAGATAATTAAAAGCTGATCAACTAGTATAAAAATAATTTGTATTTTTAACATCAAACTTTTATGTAGGAAAATGATAGTTAATTAATTTGTTTTTACATTAAATTTTTTCTGTTTTTCTCTTTGTAACAAAAATAATAAAAATAAATTATACATTGAAAACATCAATTGAATCAAAAAGATTCGTTTTTTTTGAGTCAAGCCAAGAAAATATTAATTTGTTTAAAATAGTTAGGATTATGTATTATTTGCAAAATAATTTTTACAAAAGAAAATGACGTAATTTTTATTTAAATAACATTTTTGCATTGAAGGTCGTTATATAATATAAAATAGAAAGTTTTTTAATAACTATTTCATTTTTAAATATATCATATAAAAAAAATGCGTTATTTATTGAAAAAGATTATATTTATTATTTTAATAATTGATTTTAATTTCAATTATCAAATTGAAGGATGTGATTGTATGAGAATACAGTTGGATGATAAAAATACATATTGTCTTCCTGAATGGAGTAAGTTTTAAGACAACGTTTTTAGATAATAAATTAAAAGTTTCATTTGTAAAAATTTTAAATAAAGATGTTAATATGGTTTATGGAACTGATGAGATTAGTCAAGAAGAAGTGGGTATAAAATATACAATTAAACATTTACAAATATTAAAAAAACCTAAGAATATAAAAAATGAATCATTACCTAATGTAATTACAACTGCTTCAAATACAGCCATGTGTGGAATTGATTTTTTAAACGTTTCTGATTCTTACATTTTATCAGGTCAAATAAATTCAGATAATACCTTAGGAATTAATCTTTGCGGTGGCTTGGTTTATAATGACGATAAAATTAATTCAATGAAAAAACTTCGAAATTATCAAAAAATAATTGAATGTTCATAAAATTATAAAAATTATTTAATTACATTTAAATTTAAAAACTTTATCACTTAATCTAATAAACTTAGATATTTATTAGAAGTTTTATCAATAACTTAAATAAAATATGTTGATAATTAAAATTTTTTTTTAAATACATTAATTTTATCTTCTTTATATATTAATTAAAATGAAGTCGGAATCAAAATAATAATTAAATTTTTTTTATAAATATTAATGTTTTATTTTCACATTTTTAATTAACATTAACAATAATTAATTGTATATTAATTTATTTTTTACAAGAAATTTTTCTTTATTTTTAAAACAGGAATAAGCTTTAATTTTACAAGTTATCAAGTCTCTAGAGAATAATAAAATTAAATTTATTTACTAAAGAAATAAAACTTTTTCTAATAAATTAGATAAAGTCTTAAATTTTAATGAATGATTAAAAAAAAAAATAAATAAACGAACTTAATTAATACATTTACTTCTTAAAAATATCATGACTGAGATTTAAATAGTTTTTATTTGTAAATTACAGTTAAAATTTTTTTATTTATAAATATAGCAGTGTTTTAATGCACTTTATAGCCAATAATTTAACTTATATTCTTTTGATTTTTTAGTAGTAAAGGATAAAATTGAATATGTTTAAAATGTTAGTTTTAAATATAGTGATTGTTAAATAATTTTTTTATTTATTTTTTTTTACACTTATGAATATTATATCTAACATTTATCGTGAAACTTTTAAATATATTTATTAACATAGTACATTTAAGTTAAAATTTTTTAATTTTTAAGAATGTTTACTTTATTTTATTAAAGTATGGTAATAGATTTAGGATTACATTTACTTATACATCTAAAAAATATTAGAACAAAAAATTTGTAAAATGTATTCATTATTGAACACTTTCGTGTTTTATTTCTGATAAAAGAATACAAACTACAAAAAAAACAGTTAAGTTATTTACTTCAAACAATAATAATTTCAAATTTTTTTGTAAATAAATTATTTTTATAAATGCAAAATTACCCCAATTTTATAGATAAACTTTCAAAAGAAAAATTATTTCTTTAAAACATCTTTTAAGACAATTAAATAAGAAAATCTATCATTTTTCTAATCATAAATGATATTAATACATTGTTAAATATTGTTTAAATAAATCTAAAATCTCATTTTTGTGAAAAACTTTTCAGTAAACATCATTATAAAAACTTATGATTTTATAAAAGTATTATTTTATTTTTTTCAAGAAGTAGACTTAACCTTTAATCTTTAAAAAATCTCTTAATAGTGTTGCAATAGTTTATATATAAAATAAAATTATACTTTAAACAATAAACTTGACAAAATATATATGAAAAATCACCATAAAGTATTTGAGAATAATTTTTGATAAAATCAATTTAAAAAAAAAAACATAACAGAGTACTTTGATTATATTATTCTTGATTGTGATATATAAAAATTTTTTAAATATTAATACTATTTGTTTATAGCATGACAAATAATATATAAAAAATAAAATTAAATATATCAATATATGACTAAGAAAAGTATGACAACTTTTAATAATTTAAGTTACGTCATAAATGATGTCATTGAAATTAAAACTTACAATGAAAAAATAATATAAAATAATATGTTATTAATTACAACAAAATTTTCATCACTAACTTTAATTATACTTATTTTTCTTGTACATTTATTAATTCAAGATATATACTTATATTGAATCAACTCTTATTATTTTTCTTTTTGATATTGATACACCAGGACTTATTAATAAGAATAAAGAAACTTTTTAAAATATAAATTGCTATTAAAAGATAAACGATATTAATAAGAATTAAATATTTAAAATTTTAACGACATTTTAAAAATCAAAGTAATAAAATAAAATTTTTTTTTATAATTATTATTTTATCATTTCAATCGCTGTGATCTTTTGTGGTCAAAATTTTCAATTAAATCGTTGATCATATTTTTTAATATAAACATCTGGAGATTCAACAAATAATTTACAAGGAACCACATTTATATTTGTTGACATGACAGTGAATCTTGAAAAATTACATTTTTAAATTTATAAAGTACTTAAGTGTATTAAACATAATATTGAAAACTAGTATTTATTCTTCAATTTTCATATGATATATTTCTAATACTATAATACAATTTACTACAAATGGTAATTAAATATTTTGTAAAGATTAATATGATATTAAATGTCCAATTGAAAAATAATTTAAAGATGAAAAAAATTTTTATCTTTTTTTAAATGTATATTTCAATAGTAAAAAAAAAATTAAACATTTAAAATAATTCTTTAAAAAACAAAGAAACTATTTTTTAGATAAAAATAATTATTTTATTATAATATTTTTATGTATTATTTTGAAAAAAAAATCATAACATTTTATCTTATATAAATTAATCATTTTATTAATGTTTTTTTTCCATGTAATTAGTATTAAAACTACTCTTAGATATTATATTTATAACTTATTCACATTTAAATTAAAAAAAAACTTTTTTTTATATATCTAATTATCTTTCATGTATATATTATTTATAAGTAATATTTTATTAAATTATGAAACACAGTATAAAAAAAAATTTTAATAAATGAAAAAAATATAATGCATATCACTATATAATTTAGCTCTTCGATCCATAAAATTTTCATTACTTTCGTTGTAAAACATTTTGTTACCTACTATGTGAAATAAAGTGTATACAATGCAATGTAAGATTACTAAAGTATGTCATTGAACGCAATAAACTTTACCATAGTATATAATATACCAATAAAGTTATAAGACACCCCAACATGCTTTAATTTATGTCTTAAAATGTTATCAATGTTTTCTTTCTTTAATCTGGTTTTATTTTAATATTAAACCTCTTTTTATTTTATTTATTTAATCTATTTATTTTTTAAAATTTTTTTTGTTAATTTTATAAAAAAAAATCATAATTTAATTTATTAAGAATTTATACTTTTATAAATTAGAGATAATAATAAAATTAATACTTCTACACAAAATATAATGTTTATTTTTAATACGTGTATTTTTTTTTATTGTTAATGGTTAAAAATAATACAATTAGATATAAAAAATATTCTGAAATCTAACTAATTATTTTAAATATATAAATATTTATGTTACATTGATATTTAACTTTATTTAGTTCTCCAATTTCTTTACAGATCACACAATACCACGTTTGATTTTTATGTGAATGTTTTATCAAATATAATCTTTTATGGTTAAAATTATGTTTTATAAAATCAATGTCATATTAAATAGATAGAAGGGATTTTAATCTTTTCATCAACTTTTGAAATTTTTTTTATCAATATTTTTCAATATAAATATTTTTTTTTACAAAATATTATAATTGATTTAAAAAACTTTAATTTTCATACCTGTTTTATCATTATTTTTAAATCTTATTACATAACAGCATGTTATTTTATCTTTTTTAAATAAGGGCATAATTAACTGTCAATTGAAATTGTTATATTTGTAGTTGCACTCTCTTTTTATGTTCTTTTCTTTCTATCAACATTATATTATCAATATGCCTTGGAAACTTTTGATATATATAAGTATGTGAATGTTTTGTTAAAAAAAATTGGCGTGAATTTTTATTAATTACCATGAGCTCAATTTTGATTATATAAATATAAATAATATCCAAATAAAGTTTTTGTATGTATCATTATGGTGCGCAAATATATTTACTAATTTTATAGTATTATCTTTTATTAGTTTTCATTTTGTTGTTTTTTATATTTCTCAATTTTTTACTTATTTCTAAGACATCTTTATTTTAAACCAATAAAAAATATTTATAAATAATTCGTAATGACAATTATATTAAAACTCTTACTATCTTTACATAATTTTTTTAAGAGTTTTTAAAATTTTTATATAATAATACAATACTTAAACAATTTAATTGTTAACTTTTATTTTTCTATAAATCAAAAGAAAAACAATTTTTTTGTGATAACACTTTTTACATATAGAGCAATAACGGTTTGTAAATTAAAATATAATTAATTATAATAATAAATGTATTTTTCTAAAGAAAATAAGCAATATAAAATGTTTACGTTAACAAAAATATTTAAGTGTTATATTTATTATATATATTGCGCACCTCTTCTTCTTATTGAAAGCATCTTTCCAATATTCATAGATAAAATACATCAGAACTTCTATTAAGGTAAGAAAAAAAATATTAAATTTAATTATTTTAATATATTTATAACATTTTCCTTGTCAAAAAAAAATTTATTTATTATATTTTTACACTAGCTAATTATATTAATTCATTTTTTCATTCTTGAACTATCTTATAAATATTTATATGTTTACATGTTTTTTAGTACTTAGAAGGTTACTTGTTTTTAATGTTCGAAAAAGTATGAAATGTGTTTTAAATATTAATAAAATTTATGTCTATCGTAATGGTAATTATTTTACGTTGTCTAAATAAAATTAATATATTTGTTAACCATATTTTTATTAGATAGTTAATTTTAAAAAAAAAAATAATTGTTTATTTTCCAATCAAACTGTTAGAACAAACTTCAATGTTAGCTTTTCTACTTACTATTGAAATATTTATGGTTAAGCACCTACAATATATTTTAGTTTCAGTTTATATAACTATAGGTTGCTTTATTTTAATAATAAAAATGTTTCTTTATTGCATTATTATGCCATTTATAATTATAAATGTTAATGTTTTATACAATTTTATCTATAAATTTTTGATCATTACTATTATAGTGTCAATTTTGAATTATATCTGTTGTTTTTTAATTTTTTATGTAGTAATATTGAAATAGTTTTTATTTTTTTCTATACCAATTTTACGCGTTAAAAAATATTTATTATTGTTTAAAAAAAATATAATCAAACTTATATCATTAATTATTTTTTCTAAAAAACAGCCTTATTTTTACTTTATTAATTTCTGTACTATTTTAGTTGTAATACATCTTTATTTTTCTAGAATAACCATTAACATTTTCCAAAAAACGGTAATACTATATAGATTATTATAGAATAGGGATGGTTAATTCAACGCCTAGTCGATCGGTTTCAAATGTATCACAGAACGACACTCCTGAAACTTCAACTGGAAGTTCATATGATGATGCATATAAATTTGTTATTAATTTTCGAATTTCTAATTTTACTTCACTAGATGATACTGTTAAAAGTGTTCCCTATTACATTGATCATACTTATTGGTTAGTTTTTTTTTTTAAATCTTGTAATAATAAAAATTTACAATTTACCCTATTTTTAGGAGAGTAATGGCTATGCGCCGACATGGTGATACTAAGAATAAAGATAATAAAAAAGAAAATTTACGACCTTCAGATTTTACTCTTGGGATATTTGTGCACTGTACTACAGATTCATATTCTGATGAATGGTCAGTTGAGGCACATGCTTGTTTAAGAATATTGAATCTTGCAAATACTGGAAATCCTATAACTAGAGAATTGACGAGTCACCATTATAATGTATCAGAAACTGATTGGGGGTACTCAACTTTTGCTAAATGGGTAGAGATTGTTGATGAGAGTAATGGTTATCTTGTTGATGGAGCAATTCAAATTCAAGTAGAAATTACTGCTAAAAAAGCTTTGAATTTGATGGATTATCAAACATTTTGGCGAAAAGGTACTGATCTTTTAAAAATAGCTGAATTACAATTAGAACGTGGTAATGTTGATAAAGCTATAGAAGCTAATGGAAGATCATCGATTTTATGTGGAAGTAGATGTAATAAATTAAAAACAAAAATTGAAGAACAAAAAAAAAGATTATCTCAAGTTGCAATAAGTGAAAATATAAAAAGAATTGAAAGTATGTCAAATTCAGCTTCTCAGGATCTTAAAAGTACTTCAACATCAGCCCTTAAACAAGCCATATCAACTAGTTCAATAAAGAAAGCTGTTAATAGAGTAAAACATATGGGTCATCAAATTCCTGGTGTAAGAAATGGTGACACACGAAATTCTAGACGTTCTTCTCTTCAAACAAAAAGTAATAATTCAAAGGATAATGATGAAGAAGATACAGCATGTACATCACCAAGTTGTCTTTGTTCACTATCTCCACATTCAAATAATTCTTCTACTTTTGTAAATGAATCATGTGGTTATAATGATAATCTAGAAGATAATACTGTTCGTTCAGCCCAAGAAGCTCTTCATCCTGAGTCATCTTCAGGACCTCAATCTCGCAAATCATCTCTTTCCGTCTATGGATATCCAAGTAGTGATTGTTGTAAAGGGGATGCTAATGTAAGTAGTTACAATAGTCAAAGATTGGAGGTTGTTAAACAAGAAGCAAGAATAGAATATGAAGTTTATCAAGATTTTACAACAAAAACAGTCCTTCGAAATAATATTAATGAATATAATAGTGAAAATCAAAATAATTCATCATGGATGAATGTTAATTCATTGCCACAATTTACTTGGGGAAATAAAGGAATCGATAATCAAACGTTACTTTCATTTCGTACAAATAAATTAGACAAACCACATCCTATGAATTTTTTAACTCCAGTTAATTTTCAGATAAATAATTGTTCACGTATACAAATTGAAGAAAAAGATATGGCTCCAACAACATCGAAATATATGAAAAATGTTATTTATAATAATGATCATAATTATGAATGGTGGCCTGAAGTACCAGATGGGCAAACATTTGAAGCTTATCATAAAATTCCAAGATCACTTTGTTATGATGAAAGAGTTAAAGAACGAGAAGATATGGCTAAATTAAGTGAGTTTCTTAAAAAAAATATGATTGGTATGTGGAAATCAAGACATCCAGATCTTAATCAAAAAGGAAAAAATTTTTTTAAATTACTTGCTGACTTAGATACAAAAATGAGTAAATTTCGATGTGAACCATCTGAGGATGATATTAAAAATACTATTGAAAATAAGCAAAGTTTTGAAGAAACTATCAATCATGCTTTTATTGAAGCTTGCCATTTACTTAATGCTAATACTAATGATACTGTTAAAAGAAAATTATTTTCTAAAGAAAAAGATAATTATGTTGGTGAAGAATGTTTTGATGATAAATATCTTAATTCAGAATCTAGTTTTATGTTAGTACCAGCAAGAATATGTGACATACTTGCACATTTATATAGTCGATGGAAATGGATTGAAGTTGTATATATAAAAAAATGTAGTCTTGCTAATGATGTAAACGAAGAACTTCATAAAGATTTAAAGGATACTGTTGCTGAAAAAAAGAAATTATCTGAAGAAATAGCTGTATTAAGTAGTGAAAATGCTTCTGTAAAAGAAATGATTAAAAGTTTAAAAACTGAATGTAAAATACTTACAGAAAAATGCAAAGTTAATGAAACAGCTATAGAAAGTAATAGAAATACAACAGCACTTTATAAAAATGTATTAAAAGAATATAATGGTTATAAAAAAACTTCAGAAGAGGAAGTTGCAAAATTAAAACGTGAGATACAAAATGTTAATGACCTTAAAAAGAAATTTCAAACTGATTATAATAGTCTACAAGAAAGTTATAAAAATTTACAAAAATTAACTGAAGAAAGATATAGTTTAGTTAAAAAACTTGAAAAACAATTAAGTGATCAAAAGAAATCAAATGAAAAAGAAGTAAATACACTTTTAGAAAGATGTAAAAGAGTTGAAATAAGTTTATTAGAAAAAATTGCTGATAATGGTATAATATTGTATGATAAGGCAAAAGAACAAGCTGATATTGAATTAAATATTTGGAAAGAAAAACAAAAACAAAAAGAATATGCAAATGAAGAAATTGTAAAAAATAATATTAAATTGTTTGAAGAATATATTAATAATATTGAGAAGCAAATAGCAACAATAGAAAGTGACTTTGAGAATCGTTCACTTCAAATATCCAGTGGTAAGAATATATCGCAAATTGGTAAACTTAAAATTTCTAAACCTCCTCCTATACCAAAAGCTGAGCCATTGCCGCTTTCAAAAAAAAAGATAACACCTCCAAAAGTTCCACCTATTACAACAATCCATAGGCCAGTTAGTAATTCAGTTTCAAATTATGGCACACCTACCAGAGGTTTATCTACAACAAATCCTACTTTTACAAATAATATTACAGAAAAATCTGCATTCCGCGTTTCAACAACTACATATTCTAATGATATTCCATCATCTACAAATAATTTGGTTTATTCTTTTAATCCTATTACTAACACTTCATATGATAATAAATCTTCAAGATCAGAAACCTCAAGTATAACACCTATTGGTGTAAAACCAAATAATTTCAAAAATGTTAACGAAAATTCAAGTTTAACTCCGAAAAATAATACATCTTCAGTTAAAGATGAAGGTAATGTACATGAATATAATAATGATAAACCTGATAATATATGGGGTATTTGGAATCCTTTATCATCAACACATGAAATAACTTCGATATTCCATGATACTCCTAAAAAAGGTAAAGATAATGTATCATATGATTTTGCCAAAGATCCTTTTGATTTTGGTTTACCAAGAGATACTCTTAGTAATATTTGGACTACAGAAGAAGACACAGAAGTATCTGATTTATTAAAAATTAATACAAATTATAATACCCCTTCAAAAGATATGGTTAAGGGTAATCAAAATATGACATACAATTCAATGTATGATGGAGTACAAGGTGAATCAAGTATTTCTAATAATTATTCACCATATTCTAATGCATCATCAACTAATAATTATCGCCGTATGCCTTATGGAGGATCATCTAATCAAAGTGATAATATTAATACACCGGATTGGTATAATGGTGGAATGACATGGAATACAAATACAAATCGTAATATTTCATCTTTTCAAAATAAAAGTGCAACAACACAACAAGGATCTGCTTCTAATCTTAGATACTTACCAAAGTCTGATAGTGTTAGTAAAGTTCAACAAGGACAATCATCGTCACAGCCACAACAATCTTCACAACAACAATCATCATTTAATACATATAATTCACAACAAGATAGTGGAGGAGTAGTAATAAATCATGGTGGAATAGGAAAAAATAATTATAATCATGGAACTCAATCTTCAAGTAATATATGGGATTGGCAAACCACAAATTATACTAACACTTCAAATGGTCCTTACCAAATTCAACGTAGAAATTATTAAATTTTATATAATACAGAAAAATACATATAATATGATTATTATTTTAGAAATACAACAAACTAACAAAATATAATTATCCTTTAACTAACAAAATCTTCAATTTCTTTTATTAAATGTATTTTAAAATATATCTTTTTTGTTAATCTTATTATACAAACATTTTATAATATTGCATATATGCGTATATATTATTTTCTTTTGAAAAAAATATTACTTTTTATTCAAAAAGTTAAAAAATTATTTCTTTTTTAATTATTGATAAAGCATTTGTTAAAAAAATTAAACTTAGTGATGCTGTTTTTTTTTAACGAAAACAAATTATTTTAATTCAATTTTATTGTTTTTTTAATGAAAAAAAATGGAAATATTATATATTTTTAAATTAGGATAAAAAATATTTATTTATATATTTGTCTTTCCTTTTTATAATGAATAAATGAAATAATAAATATAAATAAAGAAAAGAAATTTTTAAATACGTACACGATGTTTGTAACTTCCACCTTGTGTTGATGCTGATCCTCTAAGACCTCCAACTTTACCATCTCTTGGTGGGCATTTACAGTAATTTGCATCTTTTCCTGGATTTCCTGGTGGACCTTCTGGTCCATCAGGGCCATCAGGACCAGCTGGTCCAGTAAAACCTGGGATTCCTGGTGGTCCTTGAGGTCCTGGTGTACCTGGAGCACCATCAAGTCCTTTATCTCCTTGTGGTCCTTCACGACCCATTTCACCTTGTAATCCACGTGGTCCTTTTCTAGAAATAAATCTTTGACCATCTTTTCCTTTGTCTCCGGGTACTCCTGCTTTTCCATCTTGCCCTGGAGCACCGATTGGTCCAACTTCTCCTGGAGCTCCTGGTTGTCCGTTAACACCTGGAATACCTGGATTTCCTCTTGCACCACGCATTCCACGTATTCCTTGTTGTCCTGGTGGTCCTGGTGGACCTGGTGGTCCCATTGGACAATTAAAGCAACCTTCTGGTGGGGTTTGTTCAATATCTTCAGCATCTTGACCTGGAATTCCGTTCTTTCCTGGTAATCCATCAAGTCCATCTTTTCCAGTTTCACCTTTTGGTCCTGGTGGTCCTGGTGGGCATTTATTTTCAAGAGCACATTGGCAAAGTGGTCCAGCTCCTCCACGACCTCCTGATGGTCCAAATGGAGTGAAAATTCCTGGAATTTCACCTGGTCTACCTGATGGTGGTACACCTATTGGTGGTCCGCCTGGGCCTCCTGGACCTCCTGGACCTCCTGGTGCTCCTGGTACTCCTGGACCTCCTGGTACTCCTGGTACTCCTACACCTCCTGGGCCTCCTGGTACTCCTGCACCTCCTGGTACTCCTGGAATAGTTGGTCCTCCTGGGAATTGTGGACCGCCAGGCTCTCCTGGGAATACACCTCCAGGTCTAGTTGGTCCTCCAGGTGGAACTGGAGTAGCTCCATATCCACCATATCCACCATATCCACCATAACCAGTTGGAGTTGGTGGAGGAGTTCCTGCAGCAGCATAACCACCATATGATTGTCTTCTAATTCTGTTAGATGGAGAAGCAGCACCAAGTTTTACCATATCATTCCATAAATCACCAGTAGATACACGGAAAGCATCCATTTCAGTATCAATTTCATTCCACATTAAATTAACAGTGGATTGAATAGTTGTTATACCATAAAGACATAATAAAATAGTTATACCAGAAAGAGCAATAGCTCCAATTGTAGCAGTATGTGGTGAAGACATACTTAAATTGAAGAAAATGATTGTGATTATAATAAAGACTTCATTATCTTATATAGTCATATTTTAGATTCTAAAACAGGTTAATTATAAAAGTAGGTTGGAAACATTTTTGTAAGTTTATGTTATTTTTAAATAAAAAGTAAAATAAAAAGAATAAACATTTAATGGTAGTAATATTTTATAAAAACGGGATAAAATGGAAGGAAAAAATGTATATGTTATAAGAATAAAATAAACTAGATCACGGATTAAGGTAATAGAAGATTTGTCTTTTGATACAAATCTATAAGATTACATTTTATGAAACATTATCCTTCTCCTAAATAATGTTTTTTTTAAAAGAAAAATAAATATATAAAAGTTAATATAAGTGTAACACATTAATTAATTAAAATTTTATCTTTTATTATTAAAAATAAGTAATTTTAATATTAAATTAAATAATCAACTTTTTTATATTGAAATATTTTCTTTATGAATAAAAAAAATTATTTTATAAAAAAATAATTGTTTATTATATTGAACACTTTTTTTTATGTATAAAAAAAAAGATAATCACAAGGTTTAGTTTCTTTATTAAATTTTAACAAAACATTTTATTATTTTAATAATGAAAATTATATGAAGATATAAATGATCTGTGATGTGATATTTGAGTGAAAAGTTATCCTATCCTAACAATTGTTATAAATAAAATGTAGTTGAATAAAGGAAGAAACAAATAACTTTGTTAGCAAATTATTTATCATTTAATATCATAGAATATTTAAAATTTTTTTAAAGAAACATTTAAATGTTGATATAGTATATTTTAACTTTGACTCGTGCCCTCAACAAATAAATACACAAGTATATGATTTTTTATAAATGTTTTTCTTCTATCTTTTATCACATTTTATTATAATCAATCTGGATAAAGTTATCATTTACTTTTAATAAAAAACTTTAAGTGGTTAAAAATTTTAATATCATTTTAATATTATTTAATTATTGCCACTTTAATTCATTTTATCTTTTCCTATTATTAGTTATTATATATTACTTATTATTATTATTTTTTTCATTATTTATATGTGATTCATAATATTATAAAATATAATGATAATAGCTTAAAATCAAATGTTTGTTTCTATCAATAACAATCTTACTTTTAAGTTGTTTATTTATCTTTTACAATGTTTATAAATTATATGGATTGATGTAGTTAATAGATATTTTGAAAAATTTTTATTAATATAATACGTAATTTTGAAATTAACTTTTTAATATTTTATTTTTAGGTAAATTAATTTTGTATATATAAATAATTTTAACAAAAATGTCATCACTATCAACCTGGTATGAAAGATATAGAGCTGAACAAGAAAGAAAACAAAGAATTCTTGATGGATTAGAAGACGAAGAAGAATATGAGGAAGAAGAAGAAGATGAAGAAGAAGATGAAGAATATGAGGAAGAAGAAGAAGAGGAAAAAGAAGAAGAGGAAAAAGAAGAAGAAAAAACTGAAAAAGACAAAATTGAGAAAGACAAAATTGAGAAAGAAAAACTTGAAAAAGAAAAAATTGAAAAAGAAAAAATTGAGAAGGAAAAAATTGAGAAGGAAAAACTTGAGAAGGAAAAACTTGAAAAAGAGAAAGCTGAAAAAAAAAGAATTGAGAAGGAAAAACTTGAGAAAGAAAAAATTGAGAAAGAAAAATTAAAAAAAGAAGAAATTGAAATAGAAAAAATTAAAAATGAGAAACTTAAAAAAGAAAAAGTTGAGAAAGAAGAATTAAAAAAAAATGAAATTGAGAAAGAAAAATCAAAAAAGGAAAAAATCGAAAAAGACAAAGTTGAGGAAAAAAAATTAGATAAAGAAAAAACAGGAAAAGAAAAAAATTCTATAAATAAACAAAATATTAAAGAAAAAGGTACTAATAATAAAGAATTATCTAATGACACGAAAAAGAAAGAAGATGAAAAATCAAAAGAAAAGGAGATTAAAAATGAAAAATCTACCTCAAAATCAGAAGTTTCTAAAAATGTTACAAAAGATGAGAAAGAAAAAACAAAAATATCACCAAAAACAGAATCAACAAAGAAAAAAAATGATAAAATAGATATTAAGAAAGAAAACGATAAAGGAAGTATCTCAAAAGATGATGATGAAGATTCTAAAATTAATGAAGAAAAAGAAGATACTTCAACAAATAAAGAAGATATATTAGAAAATGAAAATCTTGAAAAAGAAGATGATAATAAAAACGAAAATAACGAGGATAACGAAGATAACAAAAAAGACGAAAATAATAACAATGAAAGTGAAAATGAAAATTGTAAAAAAACTTATAAAACTGAAATAATTAAAGATACTAATATTATACAAAATATGAACTTTTATAAGGAACATATTAATTTAGTACAAAAAGAATTAAATGATATACCAATGCCACCTAAAGAAAAAACATTATGTGAAATATTAAAAGAAGAAAAAATATCACCAACAAAAAGATATGCAAGAAGGGTTAGAGAAAAGTAAGTTAATACATTATTTTTTTTTATTTATTATTATTAATTATATTATAGTCAAATTAAACTTCCAATAGATGTGCCATTTGAACAAAGACCAGCAAGAGAATCTCAAGTTGGTATGGGTGCATTTGGAGGTAGAAGAAATGCTTCATTAAAAATAAAACATGGTGATAAAGAGTTAGTACAAGGATTAGTACATTCAGAAACAGTTATTCCATTACTTTCATCAACAACATCAGAAATGGCCTCACAAAGTGGAATGAAATCATTTGGTTTTAGTAGACCTATTGTTGATAAAGTACAAGATTCACATAAATATGGTTCAGATAATAAATTATCTATGTCTAATTCAATTATACCATTATTTGCTAAAGGAAATATATGCGATAAAAGATTATCATCACCAATTGGTACTAATCGTTCACAAATAACAAATGTTACCTGTTCCACAGGTAATGCCACAACATTTGATAGAAAAAGTAATGGTTTTATAAGTAAACTTTTTGCTCCAACAAGTCATAAAGCTGGCAGTTGTGTTATTGATAAACCAAGACAAATTGTATCAAAAATTCAAGGAACAAATATACCTTTAGTTTTACCATCACGTGAATCAGAATCAATTGTCCCAATGTTATTTGATGCTACTGTACAAGAAAAAAGAAGTGGCTCAGAATTTGGATCATTCCGTCCATTGTATACAGAATCTGAAGGTGGATATGGTATGACACTTGACGAAGAGATTCGCTGTAAATTAGTACTTCCTTATCAAACTCGTGGTCTTACAGGTGAACAATATTAAATAATATGTTTATTAAAAATAAAAATAAACATAATAATATTGGCAAAAAATATATTTTAGAATGTTACATAATTTCACTTTACAAAATATATTATGTGATTAACCAATAAAAAAAAGTAATTTTAACAAAATGAAAAAACAAAGGATAATATTTATTTTTACAAAGAAACAACTGAAAATTTATATTTTAGAAATAAATGTTTGAAGGAGCTAAATGAAATATAAATTTCATACTATACTTAAAGAAATAAAGTTAAAAATTTTTAAATTATTTCCAACATCATTATATAGTAGAAATTTATACTCATTTTATATAAATCCAATTTTTGGATACATTAGAAAAATTAAAAAGTTAAAAGTTAACTTGATAACAGTTGGTGAATATTTACCAATAGCTTTTTATCAACATATAATATTTGTTTAAACTCTATAGTACTATTGTATGTTTTTTAATTTATAAAAAAACATTTTTCTACTTCTTATTTTTGACCTTTCAAACATTTATATATTTTTTACATCGAAAAAAAAATATATTTTTCAACAACATTTTATTATTCATCTTTTAACATTTTAAATAAACTTTTGAAGTATGAGTTATTATCGTAATTTTTTGTTAAAGATTAATAAAAAAAATTTAATTTATCATATAATGTTAATGTTAGTCAAATTTTTTTCTTATATAAAAAGTACACTTTTTATGATATTTTTCTACTTCTACTAAACTTTTAGTATAATTCTAATATAATTACATTAAAAATATATTTTTATTTTAATTTTTAAAATATATATTTATCATCTTAAATTAATAATTTTTTTTTGTTGTTATAGAAAAAAGAAGAAGTAACACTTTTTTTATTAAATTAATATATATATTTTTTTTATGATTTATGTAAGTTTTAAAATTTCATTTAATCTTATTTTTTATTTTTAATAAAGTATCAACAAAATAATTCAATAAAGAATAATGATCTTCAATGGTATATTATTTTTATTGCTATATCAGTTGTCCTATCAATTTCTTTATTTTATATTTTAAAATTTTTAAGTTGTCAAAATAAAATAGTAGATACAAATTTTATTAGAAATGATGAAAATAAAGATTATCATTATATTTTATATGAAATATAAACTTTTTACATTTTGATAAAATTTGTCATAAATATATTAATTGATTTTGAAAAAAAATAAAATAATAATAAATCAAATAAATATTAAAGCTTTATTTTTAATATATTAAATAAATCTTATTAAATATTATAATTATTAAGTAGATTGATGGTTAAATTTGAGATGTATTTCCTTCAACTTTTCTTGGAAATCTTGTTCTGGAATCAGGGTGATTTCTAAATGATGTTGTAGAGGAAAGTGAATGTGATCTGGTAGAGTCATCAGAAAGGGCTTGTTGTGCGTTTCCTAACCAGTTGTCTAATTTATCTGAAGAAAGTTAAAAAATATTATTAGGGAATATAATCTTGTAAATGTTTAATAAATGAAATAAATTTCCTGTCTAAATCAATAAAAAGTATGCGGTCAAAAGCAGTCTTTTAATTCATTATTTTATTATAATTAATAATTGGACGATATAAACGTCGTTGAAGTTCTCCTTCACTTTCTTGTGGAATTTCTAATACAGTTGATTGATTACCTTTATTTTTTAAATCTACTTTTTTATATAATGAATTATTTTCAATTTTCTTTTCATGTATATTTATCATATTACTACTATTAGGCATCAAAAATTCATTTGTAGATTCCTCTTTTGATGTCACACTGTTTGGTACTACTTTATTTTCGATAAAATTATTTTCAGTAATTTTTTGTAATGCAGCTGACTTAACTGCATTTTCTGCAGACTGTTTGACCGCAAACCAACTACGATTAAGACCAGATTTAAGTTCACCCAACGTACTTTCAATTTGATTTCCCATATGACGGACGTCATCCTGAATACCAGCATTATCAAGAGATTGGCGAAATTTAGATACGACATCTTTTATAGCAGAAAGTAATTCAACATTTGGCTATAAAAAAAAATTATATTTTAAAAATTTATAAAATAAAAGAAATAAAAAAATAGGTTAATTAAAATATAAAAAAATGTTGACGGCACACAAAAAGTTAATATTGTTATATAATTAGTATAAAAATAAATGAAGGAAAAATTAATAACTAAAAAATTTTTTAAAAAAATTCCTTTCCCTTTATTAACCTCTATTATTTTATCCTTATTATCTTCAATTTTGTGTTTAATAATTTTAATAATCTAAAAATTCTTTTATATAAAATCTAAAGTGTTTTATTTAAAAAAATAAATAAACACGTTACATTTGAATATTTTTTTTATTACTCTCGAAATAACTTTTACTCAAATTCTTAACCAATATTTGTTTTAATATACAAATTAAATTGTTAAAAAGACAAGAGGATACTTTTTTTTTATTTTAAGTCAATCTAAACTTTTGTAATACTTTATTTATAACTAGTAAACTGAAATGTATATTTTATTATTTTTTTAACAAAGATAAATAAATCGTTTGTAAATAATATATTTTCTCTTTTTTCAAATTTTTTTTATTGTTATTAATGAAAAATAAAACTGTGTTAAGATGACATAATTAAGTTATATATATAAAAATGTTTTTAAGTTTGTTGTCATTGAAAAATGAATATTTATGAACCTCTTAAAAATGGAATTTTTTTTAAATATATTTTTTTAATCATTTTTAATATATTATAAATTTGATAAAAAAAAATTTTTTTAAAAAAATGTTAATATTAGTAATGTGATATAAAATAAATATTAATAAATGGTGTATTTAAATAAAATATGATAAGTAAGATGTACATACTTTAGAAACATACATCTATTTGGTGTTAATTGACAATATTATTATGAGATAAGTAAAGTGGAAATTGTGATGAAGAAGGTAATATACTATAAAAGTTATTTGCTAATGAAATGCATATAAATACTTTGGTATTTAAAGTGAATATTAAATAAATAAATATAAATAATGTTGATTGTAAATTAGTAATCATTACTTAAATAAGTAGTTAAAAAGGCAAGATTATTAGATGTGAGACAAAAAAAAATTTCATATAGCAATCAGTCAAAAAAATAATGTTAAGCTAACCAATATTTTGTCTAATGCTTCTCTAAGTTGTTCTTCAGACACTTCTGTTGTTTTTAAATTTTCTAATTCTGTTGTCGTTGATGGATTTACTGAAGTTGTTTGAGGTGATGATATTGGTGTTTCATAAACTATTGATTCAGTCACTAATTTAGGAATTTCTGATGTTGATTTTTTAAATTTTTTATTATTGTTAGGTTCAATAGTTCGAAAGTTATATGGAAGAATTGGTTTTTCACTATGATATTGATATTTCTTTGATACTTCTATTTTTTCTGACAATGGTTTATTTGATGTAGACTTTTGCTTTGTTGTTGTTATATGCATAGTAGTTGTTGGAATATTAGTAACTTTTTCTGTAGTTGTTGTTGTTGGTATTTTAGTAAAAATTTCAGATGTATATTTTTCTGTAATTATGGGTGAAACGTCAATTGTTTTAATTTTATCATTTGACGTTGTTGAAGTTTTAGTAACAAGTGTTGATGTAGATTTAATTTTTGGAGAAGCTGTTGATGCTTCAATTATATTAGTTGTTGTTATAGAAATAGTTGTTGATGGAGTTTCAGTTGTAGTAGTAACCTCTGGTGAAGCTTTAGTTTTATCAGTAATTATTGATGGAGTATTATTTTCCGACTGAACTTTAGTTGTAGTAGTTGTTGTTGATGGAATTTCAGTCGTAATAATAGTTGTTGATGGAATTTCAGTCGTAATAATAGTTGTTGATGGAACTTTAGTTGTAGTAATGGTTGTTGATGGAACTTTAGTTGTAGTAATTGTTGATTGAATCTTAATTGTAGTGGTAGTTGTTGATGGAATTTCAGTTGTAGTAGAAGTCGTTGGTGAAACTTCAGTTGTAGAAATTGTTGTAGTTGGAATTTCAATTGTAATATTTTTTGTTTTTAACGTTGATTTAAATCTAGGAACAAATGGTTTTTTAGTCCACTTTGGATATGTAATTGGTTTTGTTGTTGTAGTATCTATAATTAAAGTTTCAAATTTTCTTGTTGATTTAGTCGTGTACCATGGTTTTGTAACTTTATTATTAAATTTATAAATAAGTTTTTTAGTTGGAATAGTTGAAATATTTTTTGTTGTTGTAGGTTTTTTTGTTGTTGAAAAAAGTCTCCATTGCCCAAAATATGGCTTAACACTTGACTTTACAATTTTAGATCCTCTATTGATTTTAATATATTTATTTTCAACAGTATTTTTTTTTAATCCCGTTTTGTCTTCATAATTATTCAATGATTTTGGTTTTATTGTTGTTGAATAGTATATTCTTCCACGTTTTTTAGAATATGTTACCATTTTTGGTGTTGTTTCTTTTTTGGGAATAGAATAAGTATGATTTTTATATTTTAAACTTCTAGCAAGTTTTTCACGTCTAGCCAAAAGTGGAAAATATATTTCAGAAAAATTTTTCCTGCTATCATTCTATATAAATTAAAGGAAAATTTTGAAATAAATATTTGTTCAGTGATAAAACGTGCAAAATTTTTGTTTGTCAGTGTGAAACTTATTATTTAGATGGAAATAATAAATTATTATGCTAATAAAAAGTATAGCAAAAAAAAAACATATGTAAAATGATAGATAAAATATGAAGTAAGAAATAAATTCAACCTATCCTAATATTAAATAATTCTTCAAAATATATAATTAATTTTGATATTAATCAAAACTTTTTAAAATTATTAATATTTAAAGAAGAGAGTTTATTTAGTAATACTATTACTTATAAAATTATTAACAATATTTTTTCTTATTATACCATTATTATTATTTTTTTTTTATAAAAGATAGTAAAATATAAAAAAAAAGGTTTATAGTAAGGTGTTGAAGCATTTAAAGCTTTATATTGTGCAAAATTATATATATATAGTTTAAAACTTACATCATGTGCATTAGTTAAAAGTTGTTGATTATTAATATTTGAATTTCCATAATACCCATTTCCTGAGGAAGATTTTCTATTTCCCGGTGAATTATTTGTTGGCATCATATTAACTGAAAGATTTTCTGGATATGCTGCAACATTTCTTCCATTATATGGATTTTGAAATTGAGATGATGGCTGTCCTGGCATAGAATACCATCCTAAAATATATTTTTTTAAATAAAAATTATTTTATATGATTACCTGGATTATTTCTATTAACATTAGTTGTTGGATAATCCCATGGTACAGCAATAATTGTAGCAAATAAATAGATAAAAATAACAAAAACAAATTGAATATTTTTCATAGTAAAATAAATTAATTCCTAAATAATTTTTTATTTATTGGTTTAAAATAAATTTAAAAAATATTAAAGCAAATTAAGAATTATAAAATAATTTATCTTAATGCTAATATTAATTATTTAATATCTAGGTAATATTTTAAAAACCAAAAAAAAATTACACAATTTTAAAGTATATAAGTATATAATGTAAATTTGTTTAGGTAATCACCAATAAGTTAAGATAACTGACCTTTGTCTCTTAAGGAGTTTGCTTTTGTAGGACCAATATTTTGGCTAAGACTGTCATTTAGAAGTTGGGTTGGACATTAGTACTTCTATCTATCTTTCTTTCCTATCCTATGTTGATGACAGTATAAAAATTTCTTAATAATGATGTAAATATTAAAGAAACTGTCAGGTAGCGATCAAGTCACTTACCAAAATAGATCAGGCAATTTATTATATATATTTTCTATTGTCTTTAATTTTTTCTTATCAATGGAAGATGAAATGTGAAACTAATAATTCTTCAAATAATTATATTTATCATTAAAAATCATTTTTTGTTGATGTTTTTAAAAAAAATGTAATTAAATCTTAATAAATTATCATTATATAACAGTTTTTTTCTTTCTTTCTTTTTTTTATAAATTGTTAAATGAATTTAAATATACATTATTAAAAAAATGTTCTTTAAATTTATATAAAAACAACATTTATTGTTTAAATTAAAAATAAAATTTAGTTTTTTTTACATATTACTGCAAAAAAAATTATATATATTATTATTATTTTATTACATATAAAATTTGTATTCGGATAAATAAAGTGACTCTTAATCTGTCAATTTAATATCTTTCAAAATTTTGACATTTTTTTTTATAATTAAATTAATCTTCAAGTTTCCTAATCTGTCAAGTAAAAGTTTTTCATTTAAAATATATCATCATTACTTTACCGTCTAAATAACTCTTTTCGTGAGGTAATTTTGGCTTATCTCAATAAGTACCTCAATTGTCTTGAATTTTTATATACTTAATGCTATTTATTCAACCAATCTTCTGACCTTCCTTACACAATTTGTTATTCTTTTGAAGTGATTTGATTAAATAATAAAAAATGCAATTATTTTATTATAATTGTTACTATTACTTTATTTAAAACACTTTAAATAAAAATTATTGTCACGAATCTATACATTTTTATCATCTAAAATTATAACATTAGTATTTTTTTTAATAAAAATTAGATTATGAAAGAATGTTTAAAATGTAATGATTTTGAAATAAAATTAAATCACTAGAAATCTACTTATGTACCTAAGTATTAGATTAAAAAATTTCTTCAATGATAAATAATATTTTTTTTATTAGAATAACATTTTATGACATTGAAAAAAAAAGAGTTAATATAAAAGAAAAGATATATAATTATGATAAGATGTTTATCAAGACAAATTAGAACAGTATTTTTATTATCCATAAAATATAAAGATGAAATCAAAATTTATTACATATTTGGTAAATGATCCAATAATTTACTAACTGTTCCATATTTTTAATTATTAAACTTAATATGTTAAATTTATACATTATAAAAAAAAAGTGAAAAATTACATTAAATATTTGTAGAAAATAAAAAATATTTATATTTGCATAATGTCTAAAACTTCAATACTATATTTTTTTTTTCTATCTAATCTTTTTTTTCTATGCCATCAACAAAACTAAGTCGCTTTTGAATTTATTGTTTAGTTTTTTTATTACTTTTTGAATGACCTTAAATTTTGTAAATTTCTTTTCCATAATCCATAGTTAAATACAATAGCGAAAGTTGCATTATTTGTATTAATTATTGTTAAAAATTTTTATAGTTTGATAATTTTTACCACTTTAAGTAAGTAATATTATACTTATACAATTTTTAAAGGTCAATAAGAAGATACTTTCTTAATTTATAAAAATTCTTTTAATAATATTATATCATTATTTTATATTTTTAGGCAATATGAATCATAAAATAAAATATTTTTTAATTATTTTTTCTATATTATTTCTGGTTATTTGTGATAATAATTGGAAAGCAGGAAAAAAATATAGGTATGATTGGCCAGAACCATCCTATACAATGTTAGGAAAATTTAAAAAAGCTGCTATAACAACAGATAATGGACTTTGTTCAGAAATTGGTAGAGATATTCTTATAAAAGGTGGAAATGCAATTGATTCAAGTATAGCATCATTATTTTGTTTAGGAATTACAAATCCTCAAAGTAGTGGACTTGGTGGTGGTTTTATAATGACATTTTATAATAAAACAACAAAATCATGTAAAGTTATTGATGCTAGAGAAACAGCACCAGCTGCTGCTACAAAAAATATGTATAAAGGTGATGAATGGCTTAGTAAATATGGTTATAAAGCTATTGCTACACCAGGAGAACTTTATGGATATTGGATTAGTTTTATAAAATATGGTAGTGGAAAAATAAGTTGGAAAGAATTAATATTACCATCAATAGATTTAGCTAGAAATGGATTTCCTGTATCAGAATATCTTGGTGATGTACTTAAAGTTAAAGAAAATCATTTTAGAAAGTTACCATCAATGAAAAATTGGATTAATAATAAAACAAATAATGTTTATGAACATGGTGACATTATAAAAAGGCCAGAACTTGCAAATACTCTTGAATTAATAGCAAATTCTAATGATCCTGTAGAATTATTTTATAAAGGAAAAATAGCTGATATTATTGTTAAAGAAATTCAACAAAATGGTGGTATATTAACAAAAGAAGATTTATCAAAATATAAAGTTGTAGAGCATGATGTTCCATTAATTAATGAACATTTTATTGATGGTCTTGTACTTTGTGGACCACCACCACCATCATCATTTACTGTTACACAACTTCTTGTATCAATTATTGGAAGATTATATGAAAATACTACTAATAGAAATCTTGATTATTTATATAATAATCCTAAATTTTATCATGATTTTATTGAAGCATCAAAATTTGCATATGCTCAAAGAACATTATTAGGGGATGTTGATTTTGTACCATCATCAAAATTTTTAGCAAAAAATTTAACAACAAAAGAATATACTAATTGGGTTGTTTCAAGATTTAAAGATTATGCTCAAGAATCATCATATTATGGTGGTATACTTCAAAAACATAAAGAAGATCATGGTACATCACATGTTTCATGTATGGATAGTGAAGGAAATGGTGTCTCAGCAACAACAACTATAAATAGATGGTTTGGTGCTGTAGAAGAATCAAGTTTAGGATTTTTATATAATGATGAAATGGATGATTTTTCAACACCAGGTGAAGTTAATGGATTTGGTTTTGCTCCATCAGAAACAAATTTTATTGAACCAGGTAAAAGACCAATGAGTTCTATGTCTCCAATGGTAATTTATAATAAATTAACTGGTAATCTTAAAATGGTAATAGGAGCTTCAGGTGGTTCTAAAATTATATCAGCTATGGCTAAACCAATAGTAAGAAATTTAATATTTGGTGAAACAATTAAACAGGCTATTGATGCACCAACACTTCATAATCAATTTACTCCTGATATAACTCAATATGAAAATCCAGTTCCAGAAGAGTTAAGAAAGGATTTAAAAGAAATGTATGGACAAAAATTTAAACCTACACCTGGTTTTGAAGGTATTGTTCAAGCAATTGTTGTCGAAGGAGATGGGTACATTTATGCTAATGGTGATTATCGTAGAAAAAGTATGCAACATCCGGAAGGTTTATAAAAAATTAGTCTTAATATTTTTATCAAACAAATAGAAATTTCTAAATACATTCTTTTTAAATTTTGTTTTAGATAATCATTAAATGTACTTTATAAAATAATTTTTAATATAAATATTTTATAAAAAAAAAAAGATATTTATTTAATGTAATGGTGAAACTTTAGGTTGTGAAAGAACAATTAAATCATCTTTCTCTTTACATTCTATCATTTCTAATGTTTGCATTACTTCATTTAAATCAATACCTTTAGTATCAGGTAACCATTTGTAACTACTTATCAAATTTAAAAATCCTACTCCACTAAGTATAATATATGCAGATGGAGGATATATTGAAGATAAATAAATAATTATAGGTGACATTAATGCACCTAATCGAGCTATTAATGAACACATTCCAACTGCTGAACCTCTAATTGATGTTGGCATTGATTCAATAGCACATAAAAAACATGCATCCCATGTCCATTCAATACAAATAGTACCAATAAGATTAAAAATCATAAGATATATTCCATTATATTTAAATGTAAGCATTGTAGCAACAACACCAAAACAAATACATACAGCTATTTGAGCATGATGATGAAGATTACGTCTATTAAAATTTGGATGATATAAATCAACAAATCCAAGTAATATTTTAGAAAATGCTATAAAACTTGCAATTAATATTTGATTAAGAAAAAAATTATCATTAATATTACTACTATTTAAGTCATTTGTATAACTGCTTATACTTGCTGTAAACCACATAAATCCAAGTACAAGAAGTCGTTGTCTTAAATCTTTATTTGTCCATATTGTTTTTAATTTTACTTCTGTATTTTTTTCAATATTATTAATTTCAGGTTCTCCATTTATTCTACTTAAAGATGCTATATATTTTAAGGAATTTCTATATTCAATAAATTTTTTTTTATTATACAACCATGTTGGTGATTCAGGTAATAATATTACTAATATAAAAATAGCTGGCATAGCAAAAACTCCACATGAAATAGAAGCCCATCGCCAATTTGGAAAAATAAAACATAATAATGTAACTACAACTCTTGCATTACCCTAAAAATAAATTTTTAATATAAATTAATTTATAATTATTACCCAATTAACAAAAGCTCTTAATGCCATCCTTTGTTCACTTAATAAAAGTTCATTCATATAAGCAAATATTACAACCATTGTACCACCATTACAAAGACCAATAATAAATCTACAAATAATTAAATATTTCCAGTCTTCTAAGAATGATGAAGCTATAAGAAAAAAAATACCAAAAGCTAATATAAAAAAAGAAATAGGTTTTCTTCCAAAATAATCAGCTAAGAAGCCATAAAAAACAGTACCACATAAAACACCAAAAAATTGTATCATTGATATTATAGAGGTAATAAAAGCTGAATCACTTGTACATATCCATTCAAAATCTAATGCTGCTGAAAAAAACTCTCCACTTTTAAATACTAATGAATTATCTGGACATGAATTATAAACTTGACAATCTTTATCATATATCTCATTATATAAATTAAAATTTGAAGAATTATATTGATAAAAAGTATTATTTTTTTTTATTAGTTTATTTTTAAAACCAAAATTTAAGTTTTCTTTTAATGAATTTGACAATAACTTCATATCAGTCCATTTATAACTACTAGTACTATTCTCTTCACATCTCCATTTAGGAACATAATTAAGAAAGATAGGAAAAATTTGTTGGACAGCAAAAAATATTGAAAATTGCCATGTTATTAATACTAGAAAATGGAAACGATTCAAGTTATATCCAGCCATTAGTATAAAGAAAAATTATAACATTTTAATTCCACTAATATAAAACTTATAAAAAAAAAGTTAGTTTATAACTAAAAAAATATTTATATTTAATAATTAACTTACAGAAAAAAATATTTAATACTTTTAAATAAATATTTTTCAATATTTATATTGTTAAAATTCTTTAATAATTTTAAAAGTATATATATTAATTTAAAATGTATTATAATTAGTTTATTATTATTTCACTATAACTTAAATAAATATTAAAGTAACTTTTTTTTTATTTTATTATAATTATTGCATTGAAAACATTTGTAAATATATGATCTATAATAATTATCAACATTTTTAAAATTGTTAATAGGAAAAGAATTCATTTAATAAAACAAAAAAAATTGATTTATTATTTTTTTTCTTTTACATTACTTTATAAAATAATTTATTTATATATATTTCTTAAAAAGTAAGTTGAAAATATTTCCAACATTAATTAATATCTAAAAAATTTTATAAATAATGTAATTTGAATAGAAAAATTATGAAGTAAAGAAAAATTTTTTTTTTCTAAATTTAAAATTTATATTAATATTACTTCTTCTTTCATAAATATTTATGTTATTAGATATAAAAAAAATTAATCATAACTAAATAAAAATAGCAACCGTTGCTATAAAATTTTTTATGCTTATCTTTTATTTATGTTATTAATCCATTTCCATTTAAAAATTACTTTGAAAATGAAACTTTCTATCATAATATAAATTTTTATTATGATTTACAATGTGTCATTTGAAACGAATATAAAATTAATATTTAGATAAATAAGATTAGGAAACTATAATAATTAAATAATTAGTAAACTAATTTTTAAAAATTTTTTTTGATCGAAATATAATATTATGAATAAGCAATATCTTTAACTTTTATTTTAAAAAGTAAAAATACACTACATCAATATTTAAAAAAGATATTAGTTAAATATATATATTATTAAAATATATATAATATGCTGTTATAAAAATTAATTTTAAAATATTTTATTGTTAAATTGTTATTTCCTAATAATATCTTTTAAATATATATTAAAACTATAAGTTAAAACAACTTGATGTAATGTCTTTTATATGAATATGATATAATATATTTTCACAAATTTTTTCAAGTGTTTTTACATTTTTAAAAGACGTATATTAAACGGCTTTCCCTGAGATACGTTTAGGATTTCTTACTTCTAATTCTTTAAGGCCTCCCTGAAACAGAAAAATAAAATGTCATTTAAAAAAATCTTATGCAATAGATATAATAGAAATAAAATATTTATGTAATAAAAAAATATACTTACATTCCATAGTCTAGTTTCTACATTTGGATATATATTTTCAAGAACAAAATTTAATATTGGTGCTTGTGTTCCAGTATTACAAAAAGTAACTATTTCTTTCTTTTGTTTCCCATCTTTATCAACTAAATCAATATTCTTCTCACTTATGATATTTTTTACTTCTGATTCATCTTTAAATGTTCCATCAGAATTAAAAAATTCAGAAGCTGGAAGATTTATTGTACCAGGTACATAAGATCCATCAACAAAATAAGGATTAAGTCCTGTTTCAACTTGGCCATTATAAACCATCTCTGGTCTGGCATCTAATAATATATTGGTAGATGAATTTTCAAACATATCTTTTTCATTATTGTTCTTTTTTGTTAATTCACTATATTTTACATTTATTGAAAAATTATCAATAGCCGACCAATTTCCTAACTTAATATCATCATTATTTTTACCAGATTCAACTTTGAAATCATCTTTGCACCATTTATCAAAACCACCATCAAGAATAGATATGTCATTATGACCATATAATTTGAACAATCGAAATGCTTTTGCAGCAAACATCATACCGTTATATGGTCCACGACTATATAAAACAAGATGTTCACCTTTATTGATTCCTAATTTTTGAGCATATATTTCAAAAAATTCAGGTTGATAAAATGAGAATCTTTCATATCTTCCAGGAAACATGGCACAATCAAAATCAAAAAGAGTTGCGTGTGGTATATGAGAATTAAGATATTCCTCTTTGTGCCTTTAAATTATAAAAAATTAGAGAAAAAAAAAATTATACCTTACTTTGAAGATTTTTTCATAAGTTTATCAAATTGGCCCAATTCATTCATTTGAAAATCCTTCCAATTTGGTTTTGGAGTAATAGAATAAGTACAATCCAGAATCTTTACTCCATTTATTGCTGGACCACCATTTTCTATAATCTCGTTTAAGCATTTTGTGGGTAATACTCTTTTTAAACTTGGAATACGCATCCTAAAAAAACTTTTTTTTTCCTTAAATTTAAAATTAATACACTTTTAAGCATATTACAAAAATTTATAGAATTACAAAAAAAATTTTACTCAAATTAAAATGTTAAGAAGATATCCTTTAATTGTAGTCAATGTTTTTTAATAAAAAAAATATTTTAAAGTATATTTCTATCATACTTAATATTAAAAAATCAAATTAATAAATAAAACAAACATTAAAAAATATAATTTATAAATTTTTTACTGAATATTTTTTAGTACTTCATTAATTGAAAAATTAAAAATATTTAATCTTAAAAGTTATATATAATATTTAAGAAACAATAATCTACTAAAAATTTTGTTTTTACTTTAGAAAATATATTTTTTTTATTATTTTTATTTGCTTGATAAAATAAAACATTTAATTTAAAATTTATTTATTTAAAAATTTAATATAGAAAACAATTTATAGTGATAATTTTTTTTTTCAAAGTATGTAGTACACTATGTTCAAAATATCGGTATAAGAAATACTTTGTTTTATTGTGCTACTTCATTTCCTAAGTTTTGTTGAATGTTGCTTTTGGCCTTGTAAACTATTAATAATGGATTATATAGATGCAGCAAAAAGTAAAGCAACCGATTTTTATAAACAATGGGTTCGATTATCGACTATGGAAAATAAAGCTCCAACAAACTTGACAACTATTGATGATGTAAGTAGGAATGATGTATGTTTTTTAAGTACCATTTTAGCTTCCCTTTTACAATGATCAAAAGTCGGATTTATCAAAATATACTTATGTTGAGGATTCACCGCTTCCCCTCCAAAAATCAGTTTCAGTAGCACGTAGTATAGCACGTGATCAATATTCTTTAGTTTCTGAACGTTTTGAGGTAATTGACAAATTTGGAAAATGTGTCAAAAAACATTATTGTAACACTAAAGAATATATTGAAAAGGAAGGTACAATAATTCCAAAAGCAGCAATTATAATTTTAGGAGGAATTTCTGGATTTATGTTATATTTTAGAAGATATGGTTTTAGAAAATATTTTTATGCCGGAACAGGTGCTGCAATTATGACTGCTTTTTGTTATCCTGAACGAACTGTTGATGTTGTCAGAACAGGATATTATCATTCTTTATCAACATATGAGAAACTTAAAGAAGGCCAAAAAAAATAGAAAAAATATTAATGGGATCTTTTTCACATCAATTAGGATTTTTTTATGTGATAAAAAAAGATAAATAGATTAAAAAATAAAGATAATTTTCTTGTTTTAATTTTATGTGTATTATTTTAAAAAAAAACAAAGTTTCTAAACATTTTATAATAATTTTTTGATGAAGAAATTTTAGAATTTTTACTAAGATGTATTTTACTACTGTTTCTTCATTGACACTTTTTTCATTTACCTTTATTTGTTTTGTATTTTGTTTAACTACTGTTGGTATTACAATTTCTTTGATGTCATATGAATTTTCTTCAATAGTAGATATTGTTAATATTGAAATGAAAAATTATAATAATGATGCTAATATAGCTTTTGAAATTCTTTTATCATTAGAAAAAGATAGTGGTGATTTTAATGAAATATTTAATAGAAAAATAGATAATATTAAAAAGTTAACAAATGAAAATAAAGAAGTATTTTATGGATTTTTAAATAATAATAAAAGGCAAAAAAAAAGTACGAATATTAATGAACCAGTGATAGTTGAAGCGAGTAATTTACAAGAGGAAAAGTATGATGAATATGAAAATGATAAGTATCCTGTACCACAATCATT
Organism: Strongyloides stercoralis; assembly: GCA_029582065.1. Lineage (NCBI taxonomy): Eukaryota > Metazoa > Nematoda > Chromadorea > Rhabditida > Strongyloididae > Strongyloides > Strongyloides stercoralis. The sequence continues at coordinate 11,587,545 of CM055866.1, read as the reverse complement.
TGTTACTGCTGTAAATAACATATTAACTACACCATCTGAAGACAGTTATGTTACCCCATCAAGTCTTTTACCTGATAATATTTATAATACTTTACCACCTTTAGACATGGATACAAATGGTAAATCAAAACAATGTCCTTTAGAAAATAAAATAAATAATGCTTGTCCTATTGGTCCTCCTGGAAAAAAAGGTGTAGATGGATATCCAGGATTAGATGGAGTACCAGGAATTCCAGGGCGTGATGGTGCTTCACTTAACAATGGAATGTATGTAGATAAAGATATTAGTATGTGCATTCAATGTCCAGTTGGAATGCCTGGTCCAAAAGGGCTAAAAGGGCAAAAAGGAAACCCAGGAGCTAAAGGAGCCATTGGGGCTAGAGGTCAAGCTGGAAAAATGGGTAATAATGGATATCCAGGATTACCAGGAAATATAGGATTACCCGGTTTAAGAGGTAAACAGGGTGAAAGAGGAAAACAGGGAAAAGAAGGTTATCATTACTATGGTATACCAAGAAGAGGACCTAGAGGTATTCCTGGACAACCAGGTATTCCAGGAACACCAGGAATTCCTGGTTTACATGGAAATACGGGACGACCTGGAAGTCGTGGACCTCCTGGAAAGAATGGTTTACGAGGCAGACCTGGTAAACCTGGAAAAAGAGGTCTTCGAGGACCTGTAGGAAATATAGGAGGAGATAGACTTTATTGTGAATGTAAAGGAAGTCAAAATTATCAAACAAATTAATCTAATATTTTTAATAATAAATAATTTTATTATTTTTTTTATCTAATACAAAATATTTTATGGTATAATTAAATTAATTTTATTTCTAAAAATTTCTTTACAAAAAGTTAATAAATCATATAGTTAATATAATCTTTTTATATAAAACATTTGAATTAATAAAAAAAAAAGTTTCTTAAACTATGAACAAAAAATTTCTTATTTAAATCAATTTACTACAAATTGAATGATACATGTTTATTTAATAGCAAAAATGATTACAATTATAAAAGTGTATAAAAAGAATAATTCATCTATCTATTTATAATCGTTTTCTTCTTTATTTGATAGTAATAATATATGTTAAGAGATGAATATTTTTATAATTTTTTTTGCCATTTTTCTACTTTTTGCTAGTTTATTTTTTTATCATTTAAAGTATAGAAAAAAGTTTGCAAATTTCCCATCTCCACGTTCATATCCTTTAATTGGACATCTTGCTCTTCTTCGACCTGATTCTACTGGTAGACTAAATCAACTCATAGGAACATGTTTATTATATCCTGAATATCCTAGAATGATTGCACTATGGCTTGGACCTGTACCAGTTGTAATGTTATATTGTGCTGAAGCTATTGAAGCAATCTTATCTGGTAGTAAACATTTACAAAAAGGTATATTGTATAAATTTCTTGAACCATGGTTAGGTTTAGGCTTGCTAACAACGTAAGTAAAAAGTTTATATTATATTATGTTAATTTTTTAGTCCACCAGGTACATGGAAAGGTCGCAGAAGGCAACTAACTCCAACATTTCATTATGATATTCTTAAAAATTTTGTCTATGTATTTAATTATCAAGCAGAAGTACTGGTAAAAAAGTTAAATGAAAATCTTAAAAATTCAAGAGAATGTGTTGTTGATATAGGGCATTATTTAACATTATGTGCTTTAGATATTATTTGTGAAACTTCTATGGGTCAGTCTGTTAATGCACAAAATTGTGCTAATTCTGAGTATGTAAAAGCTGTTCATGAAATAAACGATATCATTCAAACAAGACAACTAAATCCGTTAATGTGGAATGATACAATTTTTAAACTTTTTAAAGAAGGCAAAGCACATGATAAGGATATTAAAATTCTTCATAATTTTAGAAGCGATGTTATTGCAAAAAGAATAAAACAAATTGAGTTAGATGGTGGCTTAAATGTCAATCAAAAGTGCAATTTCTTAGATCTTTTACTTGAAATGAGAAGAAATGGTGAAATTACTTTAGAAGAAATTGAATGCGAAGTAAGAGAAAAAGTAATTAAACTATAAAATTATTTTTTAGGTTGATACATTTATGTTTGAGGGTCATGATACTACTGCGACCGCCTTGATATGGATTTTACAACTTTTAGGTTGTTATCCTGAAGTTCAACAACGTATTAGGGAAGAATTTTTTTCTGTCCTTGGCTATGAATTTACTGAAGTTTCATATGACCAATTAGGGCAATTGAAATATTTGGAATGTTGTATTAAAGAAGCACTTCGTCTATTTCCATCTGTGCCAATGTTTGTTAGAAAACTTGATCATGATGAAACTATTTTTGGAGAATATCATATTCCTAGGGGTACAGAAGTTGTTGTCAATACTTATTTAACACATAGAGACCCTAAATATTGGCCAGAACCTGAGAAATTTAGACCAGAACGTTTTATGCCACCAGAGTCTAATAATAGACATCCATATGCATATGTTCCATTTTCTGCTGGTAGTAGAAATTGTATTGGGCAAAGATTTGCCCTTCTTGAAGAAAAAAGCGTTCTTGTTCATATATTGAGAAATTTTCAATTAACAAGTATGAAAAGAATGGATGAAATCAGATGTAAAAGCGAGCTTATATTAAGACCTTTAGAACCTATTATGATAAAAATAGAAACCTTATTTAAGTAATAAAGTTTTATAATAAATTTTATATAATATTATTTTACTAATATTAACTGTCTAGTTAATAGGTTTGTTGAAACTTGATAAATTATAGTCTTACTATATCTATAATAATTAACCATAACATAAATATTTTAAAATTTGTTGTCGGAAACAATGTTTTATCAAAAATAAATACCATAGTAATTTTTTACGATGAAGTTTTTTTTTGTCTGTTTTAATCAAAATTTTTATTTTTAATTGTTAACAATTATTAATTTTAAAAAAGTTATATATAAAATTAATTGAATTAAAAATTAGTATTATTTAAATAAGAAATAACTAAGTGAATTTTTACTCTAAATAACTAATTTAATTATCAGCATGCTTTTATATAATTTTTTTTTATTGCCCCATAGTTTCATAAATTGTAGTTGATAAATAAAATGCATTACATGCAAATTGTGAAAAATACAATAGTTGAACAAAACCTTCAACAAGTTGACTTGAGGACATTAATAATGCTGCTTCTGGATAAACTATATTTAATAATCTAAGTGTCATTGACGGTGTATTGCAAATAAGATTAATAGCAGAAATAATGATAGAGCGTAAAAATATATAATTTCGTTTCTTATTATAATTATCACTACGAATTATAAATGTTTCCTAAAAATTTTTTAATAATTTTAAAAAAAAAAGTTTAATAAATACCTTTATTCCAGCATCAGACTTTTTTATTTCTGCCCACTCCATACATGATGCTTTTCTAATTCGCATTTCTAAAGAATATACAGAGGATAATGCCAATTGTTCCTTACCACCCCATGCTCTTGATGGTGAATTTAAGTAAACTTTAAAAAAAACATATCCGTCAAGAAAAAGTCTAACTTTTGATGGTATAATAAACATAACAATAATATCTGCTATTAAAAAAAAATAATTAACACCAGGAGCTATCTCTTCATCATCTAAGCATGCTTTAAAATATTTAACATATTTAACAGTTTTTAGTATCCAACTTTCAAAAATTATACATAAAGTTGTAATAATAATAAGTGCTAACTGTGGTTCTCTCCAAATAAGACGGTATTTAATTGGACGTAAAATTGCAATAAACCTCATAGCAGCTAATACTAACCAACACCAAACAGATGAAGCTGAAGTTACATGCATTAAATAAATGTCTATTTTACAAAAGTATGTTAAAAATTGTTCAAATGTTTCACTAAATTCATTACCAAAATTTTGTTGTAAATATAAGTGAAAAAAAACTTGAGAAAGTTGAGTGAATAAACAAATAAAATCACATATAGTCATTATTGTTAATGGAAGAGCACTAGAAGTTTGAAATTTGTGTGAAGAAAACTTAAAAATTTTATATAATTTTAAAAGAACATAACTATTAAGAATAATACCAAGTATTGGAACTACAGAGTTTAAAAAATTTATTATTTTTCCAATGTTAACCCAATGTTCCTGTGAAACCATAGCTAAAAAAAATTAAAATTTATTACTCAAAATTTTACCAGGATACAAATAAAAAAATATTTTTTTAAGATAATAAAATTGAGATATATAATTATATTCTCAAACAATTTATCTTTAAAAAAATTTTTAAAAAAATTCATAAACACGGAAGCAAAAAATAATATTATTAAAAAAAAAACTAAAATAATATTTTTAAAATATTAGTAAAAATAATCATTATCATATAAATTTTTTTAAAGTGCACAATTTTTCTAAAAAAAACCGTTTTAATATATTCGCCAATATTTTGTTAAAATTATTCATCTTTTACTTATTACAACATAAATTTAATTAGTTTTTATTTTGAATTAATTTTCAAATAACAAAATAAAAAGGGAAATGATTATAAAGTATCATTGGTTTTAAGTCTGTGAATTACAAAGATTAAGTTTAGTAGCCGTGCTTCATGTTAATTATTACAAAAAATGTCATAAAATATTTTTATATTCATTTTCAAAATTAAAAGCCATATAGTTACTCATCAAAAATATAACTATTTTAGAAATGACAAGGAGAAATTAAAGACATAAAAAATTATTAATTGCTTTTCCAGGTAATACAAAAAATGTTTATAATAAAAAGTAAGAAAAAAGACTAAATATTTGTAGAAAAAAATATTATTTTATTTTTAAAAATTGTTTTAATCAAAATAAATTATAAAATTGTTAATTTTTTGGTTTAGTTGAATTCTTAATATAATCCTTTTTTGGAGATTTTAATTCAATCCATTCATCGACTACATGTTTATAAAGTTTTATCTAAAAATTTTTTTTATTCTTCTATTATATCAATATAAAAAACATACCGTTGAATCACCTGCAGATACACATAATACATCACCTACTGTATTAAAACTAAGGCTTGTGGCATATTCATCTAAAGTATCTAGAATTTGTTTCTTCCATTTTTTTTCATTATTTCCATAATTACATGTCCATAAAATTATTTTATTATCTTGACCACATGAAGCAATTGTAGCAATACCATTAACTCCAAATGGAGCCCAAGCTACATCTCTTACAAAATCATCATGACCTTCTAGTGTATGTTCCAATTCCCATTTACCACTACCATTATTAAAACTCCAAATATTAACTTTTTTGTCATTACCACAACTAACAAATTTTTTACAAATAACTTTAGCAGTCATTTCATCCGTTGAAAATCCATTTATACCATAAGGTGCAAATGAAACACTATTAACTCCATCTTCATGTGCATTATCTATACAATTACCTTTCCATTCATCATTGACTTGTTCAATGATACTAACTCTTCCATCTGTAGAACCACAAACTAAAATAAGTCCATGCTGTCTAGGAGCCCAATCAACAGAATTTACACTTGCTTCATGTTGAGAATATTCAAACATTTTTTGCCACTTTAAATTTGTTTCTTTCCATATTATAACCTTTTTATCGTAAGAACATGATGCTAACAAAAAATCTTCTGCTAATGGAGCCCATGCAACTTTCCATACTGGTCCTTCATGTCCAGATAACTCTGCCATTGGATATGATTGATTATTTGGTTTTACATCAAAAATTTTTACCATTCTGTCAGCAGAACATGTTGCTAAACGATTCCCATATTCATTCATTTGTACATCATGAATTATATCACGATGTGCAGCATCTATTCGAGCCAAAGCAGCAACCATTTTTAAAATTTCACAAACAAAAACAAAAATTTACAAAATGTTAGCAATTAAAAAATATATTTAAAATACAAGTTAGCACAAAAATGTATAACAATTAATGATGCTGGAGAATAAATACTTCATTCCACTAAACAACTATTTTCGTGTTAAAACAATTTTTAATAACTTTTTTCTTCAAAATGAGTATTATTTTGAAAATTAATTTATAACATTTTTTAGATATTCATCTTTTTTAAATTATAAATTAATTGTTTTTTGGCGTTTTAGACATACAATTAAAAAGTTTTATAATTTTTATAATAATTATTTTCTTCTACAAAATATTATTAAAGTTTTTAATTTCTTTACTTTTTAATTATAGTTAAAATATATACAAATATATTTTTTACTGACATATAAATTATAACAAACTTATTAATACATTTGTATAATATTTTTTTATTTATAATTAAAACTTATAGTTGATAAATTTTAAACATATTTTAAAAAATGGTGTTAATTAAAGTTTCTTTTACAATGTGTTTAAAAAAAATAATAAAAAAATTAATTTTTTTATAATAATATTTTAATCCTTTAAAAATATTTAATTGTAAACATATTTATATAAAACATTATTATTGATAAAAGTTTCATTTTGTAAAATAAATATGTATGGTATTATTTAAAATAGAATAAAGATATGAATTTTTAAAAATTATAAAAGTTAATTTAAAAAAATGAAATATTATTAATAAATAATAAATATTTTCTTGAACAAAATATATGAAAATTCAATTAAAATAATTTTTATTAAAATAAATCTTAATACCTTAAATAAGAAAATAAAATTCATGTTTACATCGGGCGAAAATCCAATTTATCGTTGTAGCAGAAAAATTAAATTTATTTTTTTTTGATAATAAAATATAAAAATATCTTAAATTTTTAGAATAATTTTGAGAGCATAGTATCCATAAATATTTCACAAAATTATTACAATATTATATTAACTTTTTATATTAGAAAATTATAAAAAAAAAAATAGTATTAATACTAAAATTTATTTTTAACAATCTAACAAAATTGACAAAATAAGTTTTTTATTGAATTAATGTTTTTACTCTGTTAGCCCAAATTTCAATGTTATTGGACTGTACTTTATTATTTTTTAAAAACTCTCCATACACGATAATGTCAGCAAGTGAATACTCACTAGACACAGACAATGTATCATAGGTACCCAAATGTATTCCAATTGTTCTCCATGTATCATCAGAAATTTGCCCATTATATTGTGATGCAAATAAATTTAAAAATTTATCAATGGTATTTGAAAAAACATTAGATTCATATGAATATATACCCAACACAGATCCAAGAAATTTCCAAACTGGAACCAAACCTTCAGCAACAATTCCTTCACAGGAAACTTTTGGAAAAGTAATTTTATCACTTTTAGTCATCTTTACATCAAATGGCAAATTGTTTTTTTTTGCAGTTGCTACCAATATATCAAACCAGGAAGAATCACTTGCAGGCAACTCAACGGTAATATTTTTTTTTGGTAAATTTTTTTGCTCCTTAAACTTAATGAGTGATGGAGGTAAACAATAAGGATTTGATGCTTTAAGGTCTGTTTTTTGAATGTAAGCAGAATCCTTTGCAGATGTATCATATTCAAATACTTTACATATTGATTTTGCAGAAACATCTTTGTCCCCTGACAATCCCTTTTCTTTCTTTTCTTTTTTTTCTTTTTTTTCCTTTTTTTCTTCCTTTTCTTGTTTTTCATTCTTTTTAGAATTTGGAGTTTCTTTTGAAACAATATTTTCTGATTTTTTGGAAGCAAACTTTGATGATAATTGATCAAAATTTTTTTTCAAAGCACAAATATCTTTTATAAGTTTTGCTTGTTTTTGAATAAATTCATTTTCAATGAATTCTGGTATTTCATAGTCAACTGTTACATTTGAAGGTAACGAATTCGTATTCGAATTTGTATTTAAAATTGCAATTTCTTCTTCATGGTATGAAGGAAGAGTATACATGACTGGGGCAGGTTTAACAGAGAAATCCAATGGAAAACTAGGCTTTAAAGTATACATTTCTAGAAATTACTAAAAGTTTATAATTAATAAATAAATTATAAAATATTTTTAAAGAAATTGTTTTTATTAGAAAAGCATTTTCCCAATAGATCAAGAAAATCTGTTTAAGATTTATTTGTTATTTATTAATTAGAAAAATAATTTATCATTATACTATGATAGTAATAAACATTATTTTATTTGATCAATTATATAATAAAATTATTATAAAGACTTTCATATTGGTTTGAAAAAAAATTATTTTTGATTTTCTAATCCCAATGATAACCTGGCACAGATTGATAAACATAAAAAAAAATTAAAATATATTGAAAAAATATGTTAGATGATATTTAATACCACCAAAAGATTAATCAAATAATCATCACTTTGCAGTATTTTTTTTTCTCACATCATTTTACCTATTATCATAAAAAGTATATGTTGTGACGGCTTATTACTTTTATACAAAAAGATTGTTAAAATAAATGTTATTAATGCTTATAATAATATAAAAAGTTAACATAAGAAAATAAATCACCTCCCTAGTTTTAATGACGTCAATGATTTCTTTTATTAAAAGAAGATATATACAAAATTAGTAGAAAAAGCTAATAATAGCAGAAGGTGATTAATGATAATGATATAATGATATAAAATAAATTTGCAGACCATCTTCCACTACACATGTGCTTAATTTTATACTTTCTGACCAAGAATTTTATGTAAAACATTATTAATGTTTCCTTTTTCTTTGATTAAATACTTCTTAAATAAATTATGTTTAATTGATATATTTGCTGTTAATTTTTTTTTATTAAAATTTGTTGATTTATATTTTAATCTAGAAAATTGTACTGTCATAATAAAATAATTGTGTATACTTAAAAAAAAATTAATAACTCATATTAATTTCATAAATAATATAGTCTTTAAAGTATTCTCATTTTCATCATAGATGAAAATTTATGTTTAAGTATTATACAAGCACGCAATGATATTATTTTCTCGCTAACATTTAAGTTGATTCATTTACCTATTAAAATACTAAATTTTGTATGAATTATTCTAATTAAATATTAATAAAGTTTTTAAATTTTTATGTCATTAAATATCTTCTTTTTGTTGCTTTTAAAATTAAAGAAAAAGTTTTATTTACTTTTTTCAAATATATAGAAGTATTTTAAAATAAAAATAAACAAATATATTAAAAAAATTAAAAAGCTATTTAAAATTAAACTATAAAAATATATTAAATTAATTGACTTATAGTTTCTTTGTTTAATAAATATTAAAATTAAAAAAAAAGAGGAAAGACCATACAATTTGAATTCTAATTTACTTTTTTTAATAAGGTTTTATCGATATTCTGTTAAATTTTGTAGTAAAATTAAAAATATTCTATTTTTATTTTTGAACGGTTAACAAAAATGTCTACTTTTATTTTTGCAAAATTATGTTCAATATAAATAGTTAGTGTTGAAACTTAATTTTAATCAAAAATAATTAATGATTGTTAGAAACGTTTCTTGTTGATTATTTGTTGTTGACAACATTATTACATTATAATTGATATATTTTATAGCCCCCTTTTTAATATATGCCCCTTTTTACTATAATATCTTTGAAAAGGGATTTAATATATATTTACAATTTTTTATTTCATATTTCTATTGTCACTAAATTATACATCTGATAAAATATTTTTGTTACTTTTTAAATTGTACTTTATGATATATTTATTTTTAATAATAAAATAAAATAATTTTAATTTTCACATTAAATGTAAAAAAAAATAAAATATTCTTATTGAAAAAAAGCTATTTATAATAATATAAAAATAAATTAACTAAAAACCATCTTATTACACATTATTATCATATAAATTTCTATTCATATATGCCCTTTTATTGAAATCATAAGCCATTTTTAGTCATAATCTTAATTTTGAAAAATTACATTACAGTAGGAAAAATTTTAAGAACATATTTTTTTTTTGCCAAAATAACAAAAAATAATTTTATTGCAAAATAATATAATGAATGCATTATATGTAATATGTTATTTTCTATCAAAAATAAAAACAGCTTTTCTAGTATTCTATCACCTAAAAAACAATTGCATATCTTAACCTTTTTCTATATATTTATTAAAAAAATGTTGTTCTTATTTTGAGTTTGCAATGTATAGCAAAGGTGAAATAAAAATATTTATTTTAAAAATATATTTAAAAATATTTACTTTTTATTAATTTTTCATCTTAAATTACCAACTGTTTAAATTATTTTAATTATCCCTTCTACAGAATGATATATTAACTTTTAAAATATATATAATCTTATAATCTATATAAAAAGAATAAGAAACAAAAAAAATTTTTTAATGTACAACATGAATTATTAATAAAAGTTCTTATTTTAATACACTCTAAAAAAATTTTAAATTATTTATTCACTTTTTTGTATTTATTATTTTATTTTTTTTTATAGGTATCTAATTTCTCTTAATATTAAAAATCTATTTTTAAATTAATACAACTAAATAAACAAATAGAAGAAAAAATTCAATGTTTCATTATTTTTTCGAATGTTTCTTGTTGTTACAATACTTATTTTATTTGTTTACACCATATTACTTCTTATATTTTTTATTGGATGGTGTACTATAATTCCTACAATGTGCCATTCAAGAAAAGAATTACCATTTGCATCAATAAAAAGTCCAAGAAGAAATACAGCAATAACAGATTTGGAGTCTCTTTCATCTAAGTAAGTTTTATGCTATTAAAAGATTATCTTTGAAAATATTAAAAAATTAAAATTTTTATATTATATACTTATTTAAAACTTTATTTAATTTATTTATTTAAAAAATAAAATTATCTAACTTAAAGATTTTTTTATATTATTATAAATAATTGAAATTTAACATTATCAAGAATAGTTTATAACTAAATACTTATATAATTATTTAAAGTTATATTAATTAATTATATAATATTATCTTTTATTAGAGCATTTTAATTTATTATAATACTTATTTCTAAGAATAGTTTATTAAAATATCGTATGACAATTAGGAATAAAGATGAGATAATAGTTTAGTCTAGATATAACTATAATGTAAGTCTTCTCAAAAATAATTTGATATTCATTGAGGTATATTGATAATTAAAATGTTAGTATAAAATTTAATAAAAAAAAATTTCAAATAATATAAAATTAATTTAATCATATGTTTAAAGATAAAATAATAATAATTTTATCTAAAATAATTATAAATTACTACAATACAATATTAAATTCATAATGTATAGTTTATAAAAGTGTATAACATTAAAATAATATTAAAAAAATTAACTGATATAATATCGTAGAATTTAAAAAAGAAACTATAATTATCATTAAATTGTTATTTTAAATTATATTATTTTATTTATAGTTTGTCACTTGATGGAACTGTAGCTTCTAAACTTTCTATAACAAAATCAAGAGAAAATAGTATTAATATTGATGCAATAAGAAAATACTCATCATCTAGACGTCAATCAGATTATTTACATCCTAAATATTCATTACCACCAATTAAAATTCATCTTGATGATAGTATTCTTTTGATGGAGTTTGAAAATGTATTACGAACACCTATTGATATAAATTCTCCATCTTCTAAAAGCAACTCTTCAAGACATTCACCAATAAATCTATCTTCAGTAGAAAATGAAATGGAGGAAAATTATTATAAAATTTTAACAAAACATAATTATCCAAAAGAAAAATTAATTGAAAGAACTATACCAATACAAGATTCTCGGCTTCTAACAGTTCCTGTTTGTGTAAATGTAACTTCTTCTGCTAAATTATTACCGGTATAAATTTATAAAAATCAACTTAGTACATATTAAAATTAAAAATTTTATTTGGGTATTTTTAAAAACCTTTTTTTTTACTATATATCTTTTTTAAATAAGTAATTACCTTAAATAGAAAATAATTTACATTTAAATAATTAAAATTTTTTAATTTTTTAAAATAAAGCTTAAACAATTTGCTTTATAAAATATGTTATATAAATTTTTTTAATTAATATTAATGAAATACAATATTTATATTATTTATAAAATAATTATATAGATTATTTAACTAAAAATATATAGATAATTTTTAAATAAAAATAATTTATGTGCCATTAAAAATTAATTGTAAAATGATATTAAATTTCAATAAAAGTAGAAGCTTTTAGTGGATCAGAGATTAAACATTTATGTTGATTGATCTTTTGAGTCCCTGGAAAACAAAAATAATCTTCTTCAATTAAAAGGTCCATTGAGGGACGTCCAAGAATTTTTAAACTATTTGTATATTGAAAAATTCCACCTTTTAAACCTATTTGTACAACACCTTTAAGTGTAGATGTTGCAGAAACTTTTACATTCTTTATTGGATCCCTTAAATAATTGAAAATATTAATTAAAAATATTAATTAAAAATAATACTTACAATTGTGCTGTAAATGTTGCATTAATTCTATAACCTTTTTCTTCAATCCTTTCTCCAGTAACTTGAAGTTTTCCACAATCATTTTGAATAACTTTTTCTCTATGAACATCTCCACAAATTTTCCAATGTTTATTAATAAATTTTAATGATGCTAAAATACTTTTTCTCATTGTTGTTTGCCATTTTTCTCCACTAGGAATAGAATATACATTAGCATTTGGATAGTACACTGAGATTCTTGCAACTCTTACAGAATCAACAGTATCAAGAGATAATATTGTTGGAAATAATGTAAAAATTATTGTTGAAATTGAAATAAAAAGTAATATTTTTAGAGTAACCATATTTAATAAGTAAAATTTTAAAAAATATATATATATATATGTATATAATAATAATAGGAATATCTTTTTATTGTAATATATTATTATATTACTTTACAATTTGAACTAGTTTAATAAATATATATATATATATACAATTTATATCTTCCTAATCAACAGAATAATTATTTTATAAATAGGAAGAAATAATATAAAAACTTGCTAAAAGAAATGGGGATTGTATAAATAATAAATAGAACAGTTTAAAAATTAAAAAGTTTGAATGTCCATGTTTATTAAAGGATTATTTTTATTTATAAGTATTAATAGTTAAAATCAATTTAAAAAGATAAATTTATTATTCATCTTCTTTATTTAAAGTAATATTTGAAAGATTAAACATTGAATTTGTTAAATTTTTTTTTCTTTTTTTTAATCTATCCTCAATACGAAAATGAAAAGGTTTAGGTATAGTTGATGGGAGTGTTAAGATATTTTTTAATCGGCATCTTTTTTCATAATCCTTTTTTTGAAGAAAATTAAAATCTGGTAAGGAACGCGATAATGGTACTTTTGAAAGATTATTATTATTATTATTAAAACACCTTAATTGGTGACGTAACTTGTTTTGAATCCTTGACTTAGCTTCGTGAATCTCCAAACTAAATGGACTTTTAGAGGAAAGCAGTAATGAAACAGCACGATCATGTTTTCTAGATTTACGTATTTCATTCATTGTTTTCAAATATTCTGGTTCTATATAGTTAGTAATTGGAACTGGACGTGCTTTAAATGGAGCAGTTTTTGGTGGTAAATCTAGATTCATACATTTATGTGCCATACCTTTTTCTGTTACATTTCCAAAACTTTTGCTTCTCTTTAACTCTCCTATCTTTATTGAATTATCTCTCTCATATGTTGTTTTTGGAATTGGTTTTGGATTATGAAGTAAATATCTACTTTTAGCAATTCTTAATTCTTCTTCTCTCTCTTTTTCTTCAAGTAAATTTTTTAAAAATTTTTTTGAATATGTTGCTTCTATTGGTGGTCTAGTCATAAATTTAAAAGGTTTCACAACTGTTGGTTTCCAATCTTTTCCAAATTTAATTTTATTATTATTTTCTGTTTTAGAGAATGGACTTCTATTCATCTCACATAATCCTTTAAATTAATAATTTAATTATATTTTTAATAACTTACGTAGTTGTCTTGGATTACAAAATAGATGACTTTCATATATACAATATGGACAGTTAATATTAAAATAATTATTTTTAAAATAATTTTCATCAATTAATTCTTTTATATAATCACATTCATTTCTTAATTTTTCCAACCGATTATCAATTTCAAAAGAATATTTTAATTGAGACATTTTATAAACTAAGAAAACTATTGAATCCAATCCGTTTTTTATTATTTATTTTTTTTTTATATATTAATAGTACAAAAATATTATACCTGAAAAATATATAAAAGTATCATTAAAATATGTATGTAAAATTTTAACACTATTATTTTTTATGTTTAATGTTGCCATGGTAGTATATTATTATGAATAGAAATTTACTAAACAAAATTTTGCCATACATTGTATATGTATAAAATTTACATTATTTATTTATATTTTGGTAAAAGTATTATTAAAGTTTACATATCAAAATAATAATAAATCTTGTTACCAAAAAGGAGCAAATTATTTCAAGACATATAAACAATTTTATACTTTTATAACAAAAGATAATAATTTCTTTTACCATAATAATATATTGTTATAAAATTTTATAAAAGTTTTATAAACTAACATTTTTATAAATTTTGATATTATTATTATGTTTTTAAAATGTTATAGAAATTTATACATTAAAATAGTTATAAGAAATAATAAATATAATAATATAAGAAAATTATTTATCTTTTATTTATATAAAATAAAATTCTTCAAAAAAGTAATGATTTTTTGGTATTAAATTATAAAAATATTATATGTTTTCTCTTTATATTTTTTTTAAACTAACGTTAAACCCATAAATTTAAAAAAATATATATATAATTAATTATTAGCAATAATAATTCTTCTTATTATATATAATATAAAATGTATTATAAATTATTTATTTTATGGTTTATACATTATCTTTATAATTCTTAAATTTTTACAATTATATTAAATTGTTATTTTTTGTTTTATTATTTAATAATACTTATTAGAAAACAATTAATGTTTTAATAAAAACTTTTAGATATTATGAAACTATTTATTGGTTGTAATAGCAATTTTAAAATACTCAAATATATTTTTAATGAAACATTTATTTAAAAATAATTTTAAAAAGATAAAAAAAAAATAATAAAAAAAACCTACACTTTAATAAAAACAATTTTTAAAGATAATGTTTTTACAAAGTATATTAGGTAACGAAGATTATAACTATTCTATTAAAACATAAAATTATAATAAAAGTTAAAGCAACATTTTTTTTTTAAATTTTTAAATGCATTTAATGCATTCATCAATTCCAAGTTCTTCTTTTTGGCGTAAAACATTAACAAAACCATCAGCTTCTTCTCTTCCAATTTTTAATTCATGATTCTTAATGTTTTTTAAAAATCTTACAAGTCCTTCTTTAATAAATCTTGGAGGTAATTCATTATCATCATACATTTTTATAATTAAATCCCCTAAAAGAGTATTGACAGTTTTATCATTTTCAGTGGCAGAAATAATAAAACACTGGTAAACTATTTCATGTTTATATAAAGGAGATTTTAAATCATCTAATTTTTTTCTTGTATCTTCAATATTATTAGCACGAAGATATTCTTTAATAATTAAAAATATTTCTTGTGATAAATTTTCAATTGGTTCATACCCAGTAACTTCTGGTATAATTTGTCTGATTTTTTCAGGTTTATTAACAATATTTATAGCTTTGTTAATACAACTATCTGTCCCATCATAAAGGCTAAATTTTCCTAATAATCCTTGAAGATGACCATCTGGATAAATATCATCAAGGGTAAGGCGAGCAAGAAAAACAGCAAATAAATCTTCTGCTTTTGGACAATCAAGTGACCATTCATTAATGGATAAAAGAATTTCTTCAATAACACATTGAAGAGGTCCATGTATATCAACGTTTGATGTTTCCATTTTTTTAACCAAAGCAAATATTAAATCAGAAATTGTTCCATAAACTCCATAGTCACCATTTACCATTGGATAAGTTATAATTTTTTTTAATGTTTCAGTTATACATTTCTCATTCATAAATGGAAGAAGAATTTCAACGGTCTCATCTATATCCTGAGAAGAAAAATAGTCTATTAATGTCATAGAAACTACTTGTTCTGCTTTAGCTTTATTATAAATAGCATATGCTTCATTGTCATCTGAGTCAGTATCTATATCATCATCAGAAAGACTATCTACAATTAAATCCTCACTATCATTTCCATCAAGACTGGAGTAATGAGATTGTGAATGTCTTGAAGATCTACGAGATCTAATTTTACCTGGTGATTGTGTTATGCTATTTTCTATATTTTAATTATAATTAAATATTTCAATTTTAATATTACTTACTATCTATAGAGTATGAAGAACTATTACGACTACTGCGTTTACTTAAATTTTGTTGCTCCTTTAAAGATTGCCTTTTTTTAAATTCTTTTGTTGAAATAATTCCTGCTAAAACTTCAGGATCATCATTACATTCAGAAGTATGACGTGACAAAACATAACTCATGTTTATTATTTTCTTTTCCTTAACAGTAATAATAAATAAAAAAAAACCTAAAATTAACTAAAGAATTATAAAAAAGAAAAAAAAAATTACATAGTTAAAATATGGAAAAAAAAATTAAAGCACATGACTTAAAATGGAAAGATGGAGTATTTATATATTTCATGTGTAAAAAGAGATATGTGAGCTGCTAAAAATACACCAACATTTTTCCAAATGTTTATTAAAGTTTTAAATAAATGAAATAATATACATAAAATAAGTGTATATTCACAAAACAAAAAAAAAAAAGAAGAACATTATATTTTTGAGAGATAAGAGTACATGAATATATTGTTAAAAGAGGAGAGAAATAAAATTATATTGTATTAGATGGTAAATTTAAAATGATAATATTTTAAAATGTTTTTTTTTAACAAAAATTTTGTAAACTTTTTTTTTATTTTGTAAATACTTGATAATGAAAAATATTTTTACAGTAAGTAATGTGTTCAGATAAAACTTATGATAAGAAAAAGTACGTTTAACAACAGAAAGTTGAAAATACTTTTTTGATAGCAATTTATATAAGAAATGACAAAAAAAATGTGATCTACAATTTATAATAGAAATTTTAGCAAATATTATTATTTCGCAGAGGAAGTCACGAGACAAGGGTAAAAAATTTTATTATATTGTTTAAATAATAAATGTATTATTTTTAAAATATCTAAAATAAACCTATTCAAAGAATAATCTCTCTTATACTTTGTAAGGTTAACCTAAAATGATGTAAGACTTCTTTGTATAAAATTTTAATTTCATTATTAATAATCATATAATTTTTTTTTATTATTTTTATAATAATATAGAAAGCGTTATATAAAAATTTTTTTTAAACAATTTTGCACTATTCAACAATATATTTAGATATTATTGGTGATCAATGACCATGATTGGCATGTATAAATTATTGCCTTCCTAGTTTACCATAAATAAATATTTATGTACATTTTATAATACAATAGGAAGATATAAAAAGAAAATAAATAATTTTTATTAAAATAAAATAATTTCAATTTATGAGGCAATTATTTATAAAATTATTTTTAAAATAAAATATTTTATATATTATATAAAACATCTTGATAAAAAAAATAGACCAAAAAAGTTTACATATTATATATATAAAAAAATAAATTAATTTATTATTATATAATTAATTGTTTATGAAACAATAATATTTTTACAATTTTATACTTTTTAACTAATCATTTTTAAAATTTTTTTTTTAATATTAAGAGAATAAGTTTGATTGTTAAAAGACAAAACTAATGTAAAATGTTTTTTTTTATTATTATCTTTTAAGTATAATTTTATTATATACATTACTTTGTAATTTAATAATCACAGTTAAAATATGAATGACTTTTAATAAGAAAAAAGTAAGTTTACTCATTTTTCTAACAAAGTGCTTTCTTTTAACATAAATTAATGATAAAATATATTAAAATTAATTGCAATTTTATTTAAAATAATTTAATTATAATTGTATTGATAATATATAAGTATCAAAGATTATACTATCAAGTTATTGGTAATATTTATACTTTTCTTTATTAATAATAAATATATTAATAGTATTTTGGGATAAAATGTCACAAGTTTATTTCAATTTCTTAGATAATTTCTATCTATTGTAAAAATCATAAACAATATATTATATTATTTCCGATGATCATTAAATATACTTAAAATAATTAGAGTATATTTCTCATTATTTAATAAAATCTTTGTATACTTAATGGCACAACCATAAAATCAAATAAACATATATTTAAACAATAACTTTTTTGTTTTCTAAGTGTTGGATACTTTTAATGAAAAGATATTTTTATTTAAATATATTTATATAATCAAAAAGTAAAATATAATTTAATGCCTTTGTTTAAAGAGAGAATAAAATTTAGGCGTATATTTTAAAATGATTATTATACAATTTTGTTAAATTACTATTTATTTCTTATTCACAATAATCATGTTTAAATAAAAATTTAATAAAAATGTTGTTAATTTCAATGAAAAGGATATTTAAAATGTAAAATTTGTAAACTTTTTTTTATACATGTAGTATTTCAGTTAACAATCAGAGTTTTTTTTTTTTTTTTTAATTTTATCTTTATAAAGAATTATATATAATTTTTATAACAAAAGTATCAATTTTTTTCTAAAAATATAAAATTTTTATAGTAAAATAAAATATATAACATACTTTTTTGAAAATATAAACTTTATAATATTACAAAATATTAAAACATAACATAAAAATTTACATTATTTTACAACTGCAATATATAAATATTTAGTAGTATGATAATTAAAATATTAATATTTTTATTTTAAATATTTATTGTTGAATTTCATTAACAAATATAAGATGTATGAATTAAAATTTTTAAATAATTTTTTTTTAATATACTATATATAAAATTATTAAATGATTTTCTAACTAATTATGAAATATCATTAACAATGTTAAAAAAAAATATATTTTGTTGGTTACTCTTAATAACAAAAGGAATAATTTTTATTACTGGATTTTCATATCCAAACTTTATAAGTAAATTATTTAGAATAGAAGTAAATGTAACTCTTCAAGCTAGAGATTTAAACAGCTCCAGTTCTGATAATGGTATAAATATTGTAATTGGTGGTAAAATTAATCATGATTTAAAACTTTTTAACTTATATAATAACAATAAACATAAAGATAATCACACAAGATTGTATAATAATTTTCAGAAAAGTGATTGTATTTTATTTGCTACCAATTATCAAATAATAAAAGTTAATAATGAAGAAGACAATTTTATTTTAGATAATTTTGAGTTTGTCAATGAACAATGTATCTGGACAATTTATTTCACATCACTACAAAGTATCACTTCATGCATACCAATCATTGACTTTTTTGCTTTATATACGAAAGATTATTCAAATGAACCAGAAAAAATTTTTAATAAATTTAGTATAACTATTTCAATGAAACTTAATGAACAATTTGCAAAAAATTGTATGGAATTATGTAATAATTTAACTAATTTTCTAAAAGAATATGATGTATCATATATTATGCCCCCTAATAATAAAATTATTTTAAATGAAAAAGTCATACAAAAATTTACAAGAAAAAAAAAATCTTTTATCATGGAACCGGCTGTTATAGAAGATATCAATAATTCAATATTTAATTGTAGGAATTCAAAAGTTCTTTAGTAATAGATTATAATTTAACATTATTAATAATATATTTATCTTATATTTATTTTTATTTAATATACATATACAAAAGTTATCTTATTTCTATAAACATGGTTTTTTTTTTGTCAAAAAAAATGGGTGTAACAATGTTCCAAGATTTTATCAAAGGCATGCATAAAGTATATAATTTTTTGAGAACGCCTATTATTCATTTTTGCTTTATGTATAGTTTCTATGGTAAAGCCAATAAGTATGAGTTAAGAATATTTATTTCTCAAAGAAGATACTTTCTTTACTTCTTTACACGTTTCCAATGTAGTATAATTGTACATATAAATAAATATAAATATGTGTTAATGTGTTTTGTATAATATTTATATAAAATTTATCATCTTTTATTTTATACTAATACTTCTATAATTTTATTTCTCCACGTCTTTTTTCATTTGTATATAAACCTATTGATCTCTGATAAAATAATAAAATGTCTTTATATTACAAACTTAAAAAAAAAAACCATTTAACATTACCAATTATTTAGATATGTTTAAAAGTTACTATTAAATTTTTTTACTTGATGTATAATAGAAAATAATGTTTAGGTTTAAAATATTTACTTCATACAAAATCTCCTTTTCATCTATATTATTAATTGTATGTTATCTTCAATTTTTATAAACCATTATAAAATGTAGACTTTCTCTAACTATACAATATAAACATACATTTTTCTTATGCTCACTATGCGGTCATGTATCTTATTTCTTTCCCACATATAATAATATACACTTTTATAAAATTTAAAAAAGAGTTAAAGAGAAGTTTCCTATACTAAGATACGATTGTCCAAATATATTTCTAATGTGTTCTTTTACAGAGTTGTCATTACAACAACTTACTGGGGTGGATTTTTGTTAAGTTTTACTTTTTTTTTTTTTAAAAATATTCAAAAAAATTTATCTTGTTTTATAAAACAACTAATATCTATAACTTTGAAAATTCTAAGAATTATTGTTTTATTAATTATTTTTAACAAAAACATTTAATAATTTTTTAATTATTATTGTTTTTGTTAAAAAAGATTATGGCTATTACAAGTGTTGATCAAAAACAAATTATGAATCATATTGGTTTGTTTTTTTTTAACAAAGTTATATAATTTAATTTTATCATAATTATAGAATTGTCAGATGAAACATTTTCTTTTATGAATGAATGGCAACCATTCTTTTCTAATATCGATGCTGATATTCCTTTTCGTCTTGATTTTTTAAATTCAAATGATCAATTTGCCGTCCTTCAAACTGGAATTCAAAGAATTTCTGGAAATGATAGTAGCATTCAAAATAGAGGTATGGTAGCTCTTACATCTAAAAGTCAAACAAATGGAAGTAATTACAATGAAGATAATAATAGTGGAAAATATATTCAATCACCATACAATTTTATGTTTCCTCTCCGTCCAGATTACGGAACTCAAGGAAGGGAAATTCTTTTAAGAGCTAACCATTTTAAAGTTACAATGCCAGTTGGAAATGTTGAATATTATCAAATTGATATTATACCTGAAAAATGTCCAAGAAAAATCAACCGTGATGTTATTAAAGCTTTAATTCAAGCTTATCCACAAATTTTTAATTCAACACTTCCTGTTTATGATGGAAAAAAAAATATGTACACAAAAAATAAACTTCAAATGTCTGGAAATGATATTGAATTAGAAGTTAATGTTCCTGGTGAAACAACAAGTGAAAGAAGATTTACTGTTATTATAAAATTCCATTCTACAATTTCATTACAAAAACTGGAAGATTCAATATTAGGAAGGATTAGGTTTGTACCTAAAGATGCTATTCAAGCTATGGATGTTATTCTTCGTCACCTTCCATCAACTCAATATACTCCAGTTGGAAGGTCATTTTTTTCTTCTCCTCTTGCAATAGGATATTCAGGAAGTAATCACAATGATTTTGGAAGACTTGGTGGAGGAAGAGAAGTTTGGTTTGGTTTTCATCAATCAGTTAGACCATCTGAATGGCGAATGGTGTTAAACATTGATGTATCTGCAACTGCATTTTATCGTAAAATGAGTGGTTTAGAATTTTTGTCTGAAGTTCTTGAATTGCCATTGGCATGTTTAAGTGATAGAAGAGTACTTTCTGATGCACAAAGAGTAAAATTCACAAAAGAAATTAAAGGCTTGAAAATTGAAATTAATCATTGTGGGGATAAACGTAGAAAATATCGTGTTTGTAATGTTACTAGAAGACCTGCAAGTACTCAAACTTTCCCACGTACTACTGATGATGGGCAAGTTCATGAAACTACTGTAGCAAAGTACTTTGCTGAAAAATACAGAATAACATTAAAATATCCACATTTACCATGTTTACAAGTTGGTCAAGAACACAAGCATACTTACCTTCCAATTGAAGTTTGTGAAATTGTATCTGGGCAACGTTGTATTAAAAAACTTACAGATACACAAACATCAACCATGATCAAAGCAACTGCTAGAAGTGCTCCAGAAAGGGAAAGAGAGATAAGTAATTTAATTAGAAAAGCTGAATTTACTAATGATCCATTTGCTGCTCAATTTGGAATTTCTGTCAATCCATCTATGATTGAATTAAAAGGAAGAGTACTTCAAGCACCAAAACTTCTTTATGGTGGTAGAAATAAAACTACTGCCTTACCAAATCAAGGAGTTTGGGATATGAGAAATAAACATTTTCATACAGGAATTGAAGTAAAAGTTTGGGCAATTGCTTGTTTTGCTCAATCAGTACATGTTAAAGAAAGTGATCTTAGAAATTTTACTACAAATCTTCAAAGAATATCTTCTGATGCTGGAATGCCACTTATTGGTTCACCATGTTTTTGTAAATATGCAGTTGGTGTTGATCAAGTTGAAGCAATGTTTACATATTTAAAACAACAGTATAAAGGTTTACAATTAGTTGTTGTTGTCCTTCCAGGCAAAACTCCTGTATATGCTGAAGTTAAAAGAGTAGGAGATACTGTTCTTGGAATTGCTACACAATGTGTTCAAGCTAAAAATGTTATAAAAACAACTCCACAAACTTTATCAAATTTATGTTTAAAAATGAATGTTAAATTAGGTGGAGTTAATGCAATTCTTCTTCCAAGTGTTCGACCACAAATTTTTAATGAACCTATTATTTTCTTAGGAGCAGATATTACTCATCCTCCTGCTGGTGATGCAAGAAAACCATCTATTGCAGCTGTTGTTGGTTCAATGGATGCACATCCATCAAGATATGCTGCTACTGTTCGAGTTCAACAGAATAGAAGTGAAGTTATATCTGATATGGCTTATATGGTTAGAGATTTATTAATACAATTTTATAGAAATACTCGTTTTAAGCCAACTAGAATTGTTCTTTATCGTGATGGAATTTCTGATGGACAATTTCTTAATGTTCTTCAATATGAACTTCGTGCTATTAGAGAAGCTTGTATGACTTTAGAAAAAGGATATCAACCTGGAATTACTTATATTGCTGTACAAAAACGCCATCATACTAGATTGTTTGCAGTTGACAAAAAAGATCAAGTAGGAAAAGCTCAAAATATTCCACCAGGAACAACTGTTGACAGTGGAATTACACATCCTCTTGAATATGACTTTTTCCTTTGTTCACATGCAGGAATTCAAGGAACATCAAGACCTTCTCATTACCATGTTCTTTGGGATGATAATCAAATTCCAGCTGATGAACTTCAGCAATTAACTTATCAAATGTGTCACACATATGTTCGTTGTACACGTTCTGTTTCTATTCCAGCACCCGCTTATTATGCTCATTTAGTCGCTTTTCGTGCACGTTACCATCTTGTTGACCGTGAATATGAATCTGGTGAAGGATCCCAACCATCAGGAACTTCTGAGGACACTACTTTGAGCAACATGGCCAAAGCTGTTCAAGTTCATCCTGATGCTAATAATGTTATGTATTATGCTTAGAAATCTCAAAATATTTTAATTTAAATAACTCAATTTATAATTTTTAAAAGGTTCCCATAATTTTCTCTCTAAAAAGTCTACTTAGAAATTTTTTTTGCAACTTTTAACGTACTTTTGCAACAATTACCTAGCTTCAAAAGAAACTTTTTAAAACTATATTTTATAATTCTAAATATTCAACCAAAATTTTATAATGTAAACTTTTTATTAGAAGCAATTCTTTGTTTTTTCAAGAATAATTTGCTTCTTTTATTTGATTCCTTAATTTTTTTTATATGAAAAATAATTCTTTTCAACATCTATTTTCCTACTGAGCTAGAAATTTACAAATGAAAATACTATGTATTTTATTATTATTGATATCAACTAACCCAACTACTTCAACATCATATCAAAATTACCAAGAAACTTTTTTTATCGTTACTTATTTAACAAAAAGTTACTTTTTTATTATGTTAATAATTATGTTTATTTATAAAAAAAATAACGTTGTTATATATATTATTTTTCAAAATGCAATAAATAAGATTTTTTTTTGTCTACTTGTGTATGTATAGGTTTTATTTAAATTGAAATTATATTAGTTTCTATTTGTATTTTAGTTTTAAGTATTTATTTTATATTTAGAAATTTTTTTTATGTTTAAACAAAGATTTAAAGATGAAAAAAATTTAAGTTAAATTAAACAATCTAAATAATATAATATAAAGTAGAAAAAAAATTTATTTGATTATACTATTGCAAATATTTTTGACCGAAAAATGTTTGAATGAAATATATTTATGTTAATGTATTATTTTTAAAATTATATCATATCACATGGCAAAGATGATTGAAATTTAAAAATGCCAAATAGCAAAAAATTTTTACTAAGTAAAATTTAAAAACATGTGATTTTATTTTACATAAACAATAGTTTTGATTTTAAATTACCTTCTTACTACTAAATATTAGATTTTATTTTGCAAAAAAAAAAACAAAACAAGTATTATGAAATTAATACATTTATAAAAATAAAACAAACTTTTAAAAATTTGTTTTGCTAATTAGAAATATTTTATTTTTTTTGTTTCTTGTTTACAACAAAATTTTAATGAAAAATTATTTTAAAGACATAATATTTTTTTATAAATGAGCTTAAAATAAATTGTAAGTCAAAAAATAATAATAATTATTATATTTCATATTCATAGTAATCAATTATATATCTAATAAAATGAAAATAGAAGTTTTTTAATATTTTGATCTTTCAATTTTTAAATTATCAACTAAATATTTTGTCATATAATCTTTTTTATGAAAATCCATCTTCATTGATGCTATCTCTTTTGTGATATTCAATCTAGTCGTTTACAGAAATTTTTCTATTATTTTCACCATCTACACTTGATTCAAAAAATCCTTTAAACATATTAGTAATTGGTAGCCTTTTTATACTAACATTAAAAGCTCCAAATTTTTTGAATTAGTTAAATTTGATCATTAGATTATTCTTTTTCAATTAAAAAGATACATTCAATAAATGGAATTGTATTAAAATCTTTTTTTTATATTGAAAAATGTTTTACAGTTTCCTTGATGGTATTATAATATGTAAAATTATGAAAGTTAGATTATGGCTAATGTTTTCTCAATGAATGATTATTCATATTGAATTATTTATATAACTTTTTTTACAAGCAATTAAAAAAAAGTAAAGTATTGTAAAAATAAAAAAGGAAATGTTACGAAGTTTTATTTATGAAATATAAGGCTCCAACTTTTTTATGCAACTTTTTCATCTTTGTCATTATGATATGTATGTGTATATATTTATTTTTTCTGAAAAAGTTTTAAATAAAAAATCTAGTTGTTTTTATCATGTGTTTTGATTAATAAAAATAATATTTATATATTTTATACTAATAAACATACATAAAAAAAAAGTTTTAAAAAATAAAACAATCTAAATTTGACATATATTTATAAAATATTTTGCAAAAAATTTTTAAAAAATATATAACTGAATATGTTTACATTAAAAAAAAGTAATTACATTTATTGAGGATAATGTGATCGTATTTAAATTACATTGTTATAAAAAGAATTATATTTATTATTATTTCATAAACTATAAAATTTCATTATTTGATGAATAATTGAATGACTCTTTTTTTTTATTTTTCTTTTATTATTAATATAAGAATAATAATATCATATATTATTATATTACTATTTTTAGAGCAATAAAATCTTTATCATACTTAATTTTAATTTATCATAAACATGTTTACAACTTTTTGCTATAAAAATATTGTAGATTTTGAAAAAAATTAGTTTGATATTATGATTTAACTTTTACTATTGCTTATCAAATGTTTATTAATAATATTTTTTTAGGTTGTTTTTATTATTAATTAATATGTAAAGGAAGTTTAAAAAATATATCCATATTATTTAAGTATGCTATTAATAAAATGTATTTTACTATTTTTTTAAAATTTTTTTAAAATTAAAATCAGCTATAGCAATTAAAAAAAAACAAAAAGTCTATTTGAAACACAGAATATATTCAATACTATTTCTATTATTTTGTTGGTAAATATTACATAATGTAATTTTTGAAGAAAAAACAAATGATCAATTAAAAATTACAATAAATAGTTTTTATTATTTTTCTAAATTAGAAAAAGAAGACATCTTTATTTAAAACTTAATAAAAAAATATTAGAAAAATGTTTTCAAATTTTTTTGAAAAAATGGTGATTTCAAAAGAATAGAAAATACCTAAAAAAACAGTAAAAGAAAAAAAAAGAAAAAAAATTTAATAATTATAATATTTTTTATTTTATAACAAAAAAATTAACTTCCTTTTAATTGTTTTATTTTTTATTAATAAAAACTTTATACCTCAATTTTTTTTAAGATGTATTGTTCACAATTAATATAATAAATGTAAAAACCAATTATATTTAAATGAAGTTATATTTTCTCAAAAATTTTTGTTATATATTAAAATTTTTTTCTATTTTTTATCAAATTATAATATTCTATACTATACAAAACTTTTAAAATACATAAATAAGGAAATTTGTAATGTAAAATATGTAATATTTGCACTTGATATTATAGTCATATGATGTTATGAGTATTTACAATTAAAATAATGCTCAAATTAGAAATTATTTTAAATTATATAACATGTCAATCAAATATTTTTCAAAGAATATATCCAATTATGGTAATGAGAATATGTTAATAATTGATGTAACGTAATTTAGAAGACTTTATATAATCTATTTGAATTGATATTTAAAATTATAATGTTGACGGTAATGATTAAAGCAATGGAGCAGTATAGAATTGAGTTCATTTCATATTATTATTAAACTTCAAATTATGCTTTTCTTAACATTTAATTCATTTCTATTATATACATTTTAAAAATACATATTTTCTATAATAAAATTAAATTGATTCCTTGTTTAAAATGTTTTATTATATGTATATTATCATAATATCTAGTCATCTATATAAATAAAATTATCTAACATTGTTTTGATTTATTAAATTGATTTTAAAATTGTAGTTGAATCATATAAAATATGATGATAGCTTAATATATATTTAATTTCATGAAAAACTTTTTTTTATGATTCATATGGTTAGTTTCTTAATAACAATTTTCTTTATTATGATTCAAAATACAAAATCTTTTTTAAAACATTCTTACATTATAAAATATGTTAAATAAACTTTAAAATCTCATTTTTCTTATCACATACAATTAATATTTCTTTGATTTTATTTCATTCTCTTAAACTAATAACTTCAAACCTGCTTTTAAATATAAACCTCTTATTAAAAATTAGTTCTATTATCGAAAAAAAATACAAATGTTACTTTTTTTTCCATTCAAAGTTAAAATGTTTTCCGAAATCATTATTGTATGTATTATTTATTACATAACTTTTTACAACAATTATTATTGCATCACCACCCTCAGTATAATTTTTTATCCCATTTCTTTATATAAAAGCTGGCCTTCGTAAAACTGTTGATTTTATCAAAAAAAAAGACATTTAAAATTAATGATAGCCTATAACACAAACTGAACATTATTATGGGTTTGAAGAACTATTAAAAAGTAAGACTTTATTATCACTTAGTCATTATAACATTCCAATGTTTACCTCCAATTATCATTACAATCCATTTTATTCATAAATATTTTATATTTACTTTACAATATTCTTCATTAAATGTTAACAAAATATTATATATTATTTTTTTTATATATATCTTCCTTTTTAATACTTTTCATTTTACTAAAAATTATATTTTAACATATTATTATATAACATCTAAAAATTTTTTTTATAACTTTTAATTATTAAGCATTATTTTAATCATTAATTACAAACTTTATATGATATTTCTTTCATACAATAAAATATATCAATAAAATCAACAATTTTATTATAAAAAGAAGTTTTGATAAAATTTATAATATGATAAGAATTATAAGATATTTTTAAAAAGCAATTATAAATGATAAAAGAAAAGTAACACATTTTAAAATAACAAAAAAAAAATAAAATTAATAATAAGATAACTTGATCTAATTTACAATAATTTTATTAATTCTTCATAATTTGGAAAATCGCTCATTCTTATACAAACATAAATAGATATAATGTTCAATTATTGTTTAATAGTTTTACTCTTACGTCATCTTTTATTTTCATTAATATAGATTTAAATAATATTGTATATATATATAAATCTGCTAATTAAAATTTATTCTTATTTTATTATTAATAAGTTAAATTAAACAAAAATATTATTTTTCAATATGTGTATTATAAAATATATCAAATGATCACTCTACCACTTAAGACTTCCGTTCACTAATGTTTTAACTTCTTTAATACTTTTTAACGAAGAGAGAACTTCAGATATAAAATTTCTTTTTTCAAATCCTTCAACAAAATAAGTTTATTTAACTACATATATAATATATACAGATGGCTGAGAATAGTAATTTATATTAATAGAAGTTGTAAACATTGAGAAGCATAGATGTGTTGATAACCATTAACATGTTGTGTGATTATTATAAAATAACACAAAAACTTATTTATATTATATACATATTAAACTTTTCCTTCATTAAAATAGTGTCTTTTAATATTATTGTAATTTATTATTTCTAATTTGACAAATGTTATTTTATTTTTATTTTACTACTTTAACACATTTTTAAATATACTATTATTATTTATAAAAAAAAAATTTTTTTTTAATTTATTTATTATTTAATTATTATCACATTGAATAGTGTTATAATTTGTCAATCTAGAATTACTTTTTTTTATTAATACATTCAAAAAATTTATTTTTAATCATTAAATCAATCTCATTAACTATTTTTTATTTTTAAATTGAATGGGATCTATTGTAGATTACGATCTCTGTCTATCTATATTTTTCAATGTAATTATAATTCTATACCACATTCTATAAGATGTTGTATCATTCATTGGCTTACTATTATTATTTAACTATTAAAAACATTCTTATCACATATTACTATCTATGAATAATTTTATATAAATATATTTCATGTAACATCTTTATACAATAATATAATAATAACTATAAAAAAAAGTTGTGTTGATTTGTTTTTTCAATTAAATCAATGATTATAATGTGCCATTTTATAATATAAATATATTAACACATATTTTCTATTTAAATAGATTTTAAAAAGATTGTAAACTTTTATAATTTGTAGTCTATCAATTTTGTTGTATACTGATTTATTATCTTCTTTATCTTTTTATTGAATGTATGTTTATTTCCTAAATATTTTACAATAATTATTTTATTTATTTAAAATAATATAAACATATAAGTATTTTTGTTTTGATTATTTTAGATTTTAATATATAAAAATTTTTTATTATTATTATTAAATAACTAAAAAATTGATTTCTCAAACACAGTCTTATACTAAAAATGTCTAATGATGAAGTTTGGAGACAAGCTGTAGAATGGTTAATAGCATGTAAAGTTCTTGAACAACACAATATTCTTACAGCTGCTGAAGCAGAGGCAAAAGATTTAGCTTTTGCTTTAAGAGATGGTGTTGTATTATGTAATTTAGCTCATAAGCTATACAATAGATCATTAGATTATACAAAAATCTGTAAAAAAACAACTATGTCACAGGTAATTTTTTTTACCCATTTAAAATTTATTTATTTATTTATTTATTTTTTTAGTTTTATTGTATTGAAAATATTAAACTTTTTTTGAATGCATGTGTTAAAATATTTAATATGAAGCCAGAACATCTTTTTGAACCTGAAGAATTGTATAATTTTACAAATTTTTCTAAAGTTTTAAATGTCCTTAGTCGTATATCTCATTCAGAGATTTGTAAAAGATTTGATATTGAACCATTTCCAAAAACTTATCGTTGCAATTCTGCCTTTATTCATGACAATGAAGAAGAAGTATATAGAAAGTTAGTTGATGAAGCTGATAAAGATTATGATGATGAAAATAAAATTTATGATGTAAAACCACAAAAAATTGAGGAAGAAGATGTGGAAGGAAGTAATGTTGATCAAATATATGATTCTCTTTTTTGTCATAAAAATTTAAATGATGAAATATATACTTCTAAATATGATAAATGGAAACTTTTTGTACCAAAAGAACAAAAAGATCATGTTATTAAAGAAATTTTAGATACAGAAATTCATTTTACTAATGAAGTCCTTGCAAATATTATTAATTATTTTTATTTACCTCTTCGAAATGATCTTACCCCAGAAGAACATAGTAAAGTATTTTCAAATATGGCAGATATTCAAAAATTACATGCGGGTTTTTTAGTTGAACTTGAGAAAGCTGTATATTTAACTACTGGAATTGAAAAAAAAAAGACTTTAGATTTTCAGAGAAAAAGAATTGGTGATGTGTTTGTTGATTTTAAATTTCAATTTTTAAAACATTATAAAGTTTATATT
Source organism: Strongyloides stercoralis (assembly GCA_029582065.1). Taxonomy (NCBI): domain Eukaryota; kingdom Metazoa; phylum Nematoda; class Chromadorea; order Rhabditida; family Strongyloididae; genus Strongyloides; species Strongyloides stercoralis. Next base: position 11,556,833 of record CM055866.1, on the reverse strand, counting down.
ATTAATTCAATGAACTCAAGAGAATTTCTTAGTATTTTAGAAACTTCAAGATCAGATATAAGAGAAAAAATTAAAGAATATAGTAAAAAATCTAGGACACCACAATTTAGACTTCAAGATTTATTATGTATTCCTGCACAAAGAATTATGAAATATCATTTATTATTAAAAGATTTATTAAAAAAAATTAATTTTAATGATGTTTTAGAAAGAGAATCAATTGAAAAAAGTATTGAAGCATCAGAAGATATTAATGAATATCTTAATGAGGCTAAAAGAGATTTTGAAAATAGGATTGAATTAAAAAAAATTTATGATTCAATATATGATATGGAATTTGGAGATAAAATGGATTTTATTGATTATGGAAGACAAGTAAAGGATGGTGAAGTTAAATTTGCAGATTCTAAAGAAAGTGGTAAATTAAAAAATCGTCATGTATTTGTTTTTGATAAAATTATGCTTGTTTGTAAAGCTCAAAGATATAATACTTTTACTTATAAGACATGCTATCTTCTTAGTAATTATAAAGTTATTGATGATCTTGAACCTCAGGGTAAAATGAATACATTATCAAGAAAATTTAATACAACTTCTGTCCTATCATTTTATTTAGTAATTAATAAACAAAATACTAATTTTAAATCAGAAGAATCTAATGATCAGAATTTAAATTCATCGACAAATTATATTCAGATATGTTGCAAAACTTTAAATCAACGAGAACAATGGATGAAAGCTATAATTCAAGCTCAAGAAAATGTTTGCCCTAAAAAAGCTGCTGAAAATGGGCATTCAGTAGAATATACAACATTTAAAGATATTGTTGTATGTTCATTTTGTGATAAATTTTTAAAAGGACTTTACTATCAAGGATATAAATGTGAATGTTGTGAACATATTTTTCATAAAGAATGCCTAATGAATAATAGAAAATGTCCTGGTAAACCAAAAAGTTTTACAAACAATAATGCAGCATTTGCAAGAAGGCAAACATTTTCTGGATCTCTTGGTGAAATTGTAACAGCTATAACTACAACAACCTCTCCAGATCCACATGTATTAAATTTTAAAGAACTTGATAAAATAGAAGTTGTTGAAATAAAAAATGATGGATTGTTTGTTGGAAGACTTGTTAATAAACCCAATCAAATGGGATTAGTCCATCCAAATACAGTTAAAAAATGTAAAATTATGCCAAGCAACATTTCAAGAGCTAGTTCTCTTCAAATATCAAATTTTAATACAAATTCTGTTCATAGAAGGCAAGTATCACAACCAATATTAAATGGAAGAAAACAATCGACTAACATTGAAATGGTTGCTCATGAATTTTATAAAGAAATTTGGTATGTTGGAACTATTGATAGAGAGAAGGCTCGTGATAAATTAATTAATTGTGAAGAAGGAACATTTCTTGTTCGTTGGAGTAACAATCAAAAAAAATATGTTATTAGTTTAAAAACAGAAGATCATGTTAAACATATGATTGTAGAAAATATTTCTCGCAATGTTGTCTGTTTATGCAATAGTAGAGTATTTGGAAATCTCAAAGAATTAATAGAATTTTATAAAATAAATTCATTGTCAGAATGTTTTACAGGACTTTATACAACATTAAAAACACCACTACTCAAGACAAAATTATATCGGGTAAAACAAAATTTTGACAGAGAACATTGTCCAGAGTTTGATTTTACAGATTCAAGATTCTTATCAATGTCTCGAGGTGACATTGTAACATTAGTTGACTTGATAGGTGAAGAAAAATACTGGTGGATGGGAGAGATCAACGGACGGGTAGGTTTTTTTCCAATACAATATGTCTCTGAAATTCTTGATGACAATATAAAAGACGATGACGAAGAAGAAACAGAAAGTGATGAAGGAACTTTTTCAATGTCTTCAATACAAAATGACATACAAAATATTATAGAATAGAAAAAAAAATTTATGTATATTATTTATTTGTATAATATTCTATTAAGCATTAACATTCCAACAATTATGATTACTAAATAAATTATTCTTTACTTTTATATAAACTTTTTTTTTCTTTCTTTTTTAACTGTTGAAATTTTAAATTAAGTAAAAAAGAAAATAATCACAATCTCAATAAAATTTTTTTTATCTTCTCACTCTTAATTTGAACTATGATTATTCAAAAGAAATATATATTTCTACTATAGATGTATTAATTAAAGGGTATTATAAAAAAAAAAGAAATATAATAAGATAGTAGAAATTTGTCACTTATTTCTAAAATTACTCGACCATAATCATACATTACATGGCATAATGATTCAAAAATAAATTATATTATAATGCTTAAATGATAGGTATGACTTTTAATTTTATTAAAACTTTTTTTTTGTTTTGATTGATGCTATGTAATCCTTTTGATACACTTAAATAGTTACTTCATTCCGATTACAATTGTCATGGTGGTGAAATTTAACATTTATTACATTCTGTATAGTTTTTTACAGTTTGTATTAGCAACTTTTAGATTTTTTTTGTAAGTCCACAATTAAAACTACACTTATGTTACAATATGTGTTTTTAAAAATTTTTAGTAGTTTTTTTTTTTTTATTGAAATCGTTTCTTTTTTTTCTGAAAATTTAAGTTTTTATTATTATAATTCTAGCTTATATTTCTATCGATATAATTTGGTAATGGTTTTTGATAATAATATTGCCACAGATACTGACAGTACCAATGCTGATATATCTAATAAAAACTTTGATGTTAATAATTCTTCTAACATCAAAGTTGAAGAGGATTCCAAAGTTGATTATGTCAAGGCTTCTTTGAATGAGGGAAATAATGATGATAGTGCAAATGAAAAAGAGGCTTCAGTTGAAAACAACGGAAAAATACTTGAAAGAGGTATTACTGGAATTGTAAGATGGTTTAACGTCAAAATGGGATATGGATTTATCAAAAGAAATGACACAGACAATGATATTTTTGTTTACTATAAATCTATTAGTAAAAAAAATCCTAACAAACGACTTAGATCACTTGCTACTGATGAAGAGGTTGTCTTTGATGTTATTGACGGTAGAAGAGGAAATGAAGCTGGAAATGTAACTGGTCCTAATGGAGAACCAGTAAAGGGATCTCATATTGATTCAAGATTTAAAAAAAATTCTAAAAAATTTCCTTATTTTCGTAAGAAATTTAATATGCCAAACAAAGAAAGAGATCCCAATCAAAAGATTCTTGAAGAGAATGTATATGGAGAAATTATTTTTTTCAATTTCAGAAGAGGTTTTGGTTTTATAAAACGAGAAGATAATGGTGAGAGTGTATTTTGTCATATCCTTGACATTATCAAAAAAAATCCAAGAAAATTTAGATATCTTGCCTTTGGAAGTTCTGTTCGTTTTGATATTGTTAAAGGATTGAAGGGGTATGAGGCTGCATATGTTACAAATAAAGATGGTACCCCTATTTCTGGAATTAAAAAAAGAAAACGTAGACAAAATAACGTTATTCCATCTACAGATTCTGAAAAAAAGAATGAAAAAGAAATGATTCTTAAGAAGGTATGTTTTAACTAATAGTTAAAATGTTTCAAAATTTATTTTATTAAGAAAAATAAACGATCTAGAAGAAGTAGAAGAGGTCGTAACGGAAAGAAAGAAATAGAGGAACAAACAAATGAAACTCAAAATTTATCAAAGAAAGGAGATATGTCTTCAGTTGTTAGCAATGATAATGGGGAAGTTTCAAACAATAATGTTTCTGTAGGGGATAAAGTACCTCAACAACGTAGTGATATTTCATTGGTATCTGAAGCTTTTGAGAATCTTAATCTTTAAATAATTTAATTTATAGACTATAATAATTTAATAAAAATAAAAAATTATTTATCAACCTGATGCATTTCCACAATTTCCAAACAAACAAATAACACCCATTCTTTGTGTAATCGAGATTTTTCCATCTTCTTCTATCTGAATGTGGTATAGATAATATTAGAATTAATTTTAACATTTATAGTTTACCTTATATGTTACATTTCCTGTACCATCTAAGAAGGCTTCCTTCCTATCAACAAGCATATATTCTTTTTTAAATTTCTTTATACTTGAAACTTTAACTTTTTCATTCATGCAATTGAAATGTTTAATTTTAATCATTTTTTTACTACTTGGATTTTTTAATTTTATTAATCTACTTATTTTTTTGTCACTCCTTTCCACTTGAACAAACACATTTTTAGGAATCACTTCACTTCTTATTATACTAATATTGATATCACAAATTTGGTAGGTCAAATTAATAAATAAAATTTTTACTATGAAGATAAATAATATCATTATCAACTAAATTACTATTTTATTAGAAAATTAACAATCTTTATAAGATGTAAAACTAGAACATTAATACAGTAGGTCAAAAATAAAAAAAAACAACAACAATTTTTAAAAAAAAAATATTAGAAAAAAAATAGTCTTTGGATTATTTACAAAATGTATATTCTCATTCAGCAGTAGTGTAGTCATCTACAACGGCTCTTTCATAAAGAAAAGGTAAAAATAATAATGAAAAAAGTCTTAATTTTAATTTTTTATACTGTTTATTTTTTTTAACCTCTTCTGACAGCTCAACATATTGTGGTCCAATTTTAGGATGTTTATTAATAACAGTTAAATTTGTCTTATCTTCATCTTGATTATCGGGGTATAATTTTTTACATAAAGTATCATAAACTTTAGTTTTTGATCTAAGCAATGAAATTACAGGTAATGTCTTGATTGAAGGTGGTATAAAGATGTCTTTCCCAGTTAAACCACAAGCGGAGATTGCTTTTCCATCTTCAACAAACTTCAAGGAGTTATTTACATTGTCAAGTAATCTCTAAAAGATAAGATATAAAAATGATTAGACAAGATAGTGATGTAAATGATTGAAAGTCATTTAAAACTATAAAAGAAGTTGTTTATAAATATCAATATATTTTGTACTTTTTTTTTTTACTTTTTTAGTATAATGTTATTTTACTGTAAATCTCAATGCATATTTAAACTAACATTATATTTTCTAATTTTTTTAATCTTTTTTTTTAATAGTATGACATTTGTTTTAACGCGGATAGATGAATTGTAATTTGAACCAAATTCATTGTCCAGCGTTGAACCGAAAGTTATACTTAAAAATAAGTACTTCTTTTAAATAAAGTCAAAACTTACTTGTTGAATAAACTTAGATAAAATGATAGGAGCATCAATTTCTTTAAGATACATTGTTAATCTTTTGTTAAAAATTTTCAAATGTTGCTTACAAATAGCTTCAGAAATAATTTTCATATAAAATATTTTACCATCATCAATAGAAAGATCTTTAATTTCTTTATCAACTTTTTCTGTATTCCATTGAAATACTCTTGGATTTAAGCCAAATTTCATCCAATCATTACGATTATCTTTTTCTTTAATGAGAACTGAAGCAGATCCAGAAATTGTTTCCTTCTCACTTAAAAAAAATTATAAAATAAATATTTATTTTTATTTAAATTACCTCGGTTTTATCTTATCCATAACTTTATTTATCCTATGACAGAAATTTGAAACTCTCTCCTTTTTTTCTTCATCTGTCTCTCCATTATTTACCAAATGTTGATATAATTTTCGTATTTTTTCTAACTCTTCTCTACCATATTTTTCTTTATCCTCACTCAATTCTTTAACATGAGGATTATCTTCCCATTTAACTTCATAAATATCAAGATTTCTTTTTGTTGCAAAAAATCTACCTTTAGAAGTAGCAATTTCAGGACGATCACCAGGTTTAAAATTTACTTCCGGATTAATTTCAAACAATGCTTTTTGATCTTCTTTTAAAGCATAATTTGAACTAACAAAAATATCGGCATATTTTACTAATAATCGACGATGATAATCTTTTTCATCATTTTGTGTGTTAACTTTAAATCCAAGATTATAAACGTTCTCATCTAATTTACGTTTTTTTCCTCTGTTAGTTGATTCATATTGTCTTATGTACCTTCTAAGTCTTCCTTTAGTGCCATCTCTAGTTCTTCCAGGTAATAATGTTGATATAGCTTTATAATTATTATGGCCAAATATTTCAGCACCAAGCATCATAATTTCATCTTCCTCCATTGTCCAAGGTTCAACTTTAACTTCATTACAAAGTGCACTAAGATAACGATCACGACATGCACTATCACTACGACTACCAACATATAATGATATTGTCTTCCAATCCATTGGTCCCATTACTTTAACAGCATGTATCAATCTAACATCTTCCTCCTCTGACCATTTACCTTTTTTAATAGAAGGGCATAATGCTCTTTCATATCTATTTTTAATTGTTGTTACACTTCTACCAGCAAGTGCACTTGCTATTTTTTCCCAAAATATTACACCATCAAAAGAATGTATCTTAACAAGTTTAACTAAAATTTTATCTTCTTCTAATGAAAAAGGAGTTTTATCAATAGATTTTGTTCTACATTCAATAAATTTTTCAAAATACATATATGGAGATCTACCTGTTCCAACAAGTGAAGCTACTTTTTCCCAGTCATTCCATTCTTGAGAACCATATTCTATCAATTTTTTTATTTCATCTTTTGTCCACTCTCCTTTATATATTTTTGGAGATAGATAATTACACCACATTCGTTTACAATCATCTGCACTTCTTACACCATTAAATTCTGATGCACTAATAGCAAGCCAATCAATTTTTGAAATTTTTTCCGGTGTTTCTTGTTTAAAAATTTCATTTTCACTTAAATTTTTTTGATAATTAATCCTCCTTTCAATATTTTCAAGTTCAATTTTTTTTGCACTCAATTCATCAGCTGTTAAATTTGCTGAATCTGCATTTTTTATATCATAAATTAGTTTACTTTTATAATTAATAGCAGGGGCATTTATAATTTTTAAAATTTCTTTTTTAACTGCAGCTTTTAATAATTTATGTTCATTATCTGACCAATCTATAGAACATTCTTGTTCAAAGTCAAAATTTCTTACATTTTTAAATGGATTTAATTCATCAAATAATTTACCTTCTGCCCCCCTTTTTGGATATGAACCTTTATCATCTAAAAAATATGGAGCTTCAAAAATTGCATACTCTCTATGGTTTATAGCAACTGGCTCAGAATTCTCATTTTTTAAATTAAGCCTATACATTTTATTTTTCAATGTTTGATATTTAACCCTAATTATAGATATTTCTTTTTCAACTTGTTCTATTGCTTTATCAGTTGTTACTTGATATGCTTTATTCAATGCAATTAATATAGTTAGTTGTTTTTCTTCTTCAGACATCTCCTGCCCATCTTCTATAGATGTTGAAATTAATTGAGTATTTCCATCTGATATATCATTAACTATCATTTGAGAAGATTTGGATATATTTTCTTCTGTTGAAATAACAAAATCTAGAAATAAATTATGTTATTAATTTATTTTTAAAATATCAACAACCCTACCATTGTCATTTGAAGAATTTTCTCCAACATTATCAAAACCAGATCCATTTAGAAAGTCATCAGAAAAAGGGTCTACTTCATCCATTATAATTTTTTGTAAAATAAATATATATTCAAAAATATAACAATGATGGGAGAACGTCTTTCCAGAACTAAAAGTAGTATTGTTTTCTTTTTAAAACAGTTAAACATAAAGTACATGTAAAAAAGTTGATAAAATAATAAAAGTAAACGTTACAAAGTATACGTTAAGAAATGCTACTTATTTTTGCTTTTAACTAATATTTTTTTATTTTTTAAGTAATATAATAAATTATTAGAAAACTTTATATTTATAAAAAAGTTTTTTATTATTTGAAGAAAACTTTCTAAACAAATTTTACCCGAATTAATTCATTTAATATAAAAAAAACTATAACTGTTTTTTCTTTTTTAAATAAGTTAAAAAAATATGTTAAATTATTATTATTTTCTTTTAATTTTATAAGTTTTAAGTTTTATTATTTTATAAGAATAGTCATTTTTTATTAAAAAAAATTCAATTACCATTTTTTTAATTTTTTAAAAACTTATTTTTTCTTTTATAATTATTTTTTTGATATAACCATGTACAGAAAATTAGTAATAAAATAGGATGACAATTTTGTTAAGATAAACCAAAGGGTATCTAACTTTCTAGAGACTACCTAAGTTGTAAATGTATGTGTAATTTAATGTCTCCACAATTTTTATTAATTAAAAGCTTTTTGTTACTTGTAAAAGTACCATTAAAATGTGTATTAGTTATTAGTTGAAAGTTTATTAAGAAATTATTAGTAGTAAATAGTTATTTAACATTTAAATATTTTAAATAACATTAAATAGAGTGATAAATAAGACATACATTTTATACCACATTTTAATGCTTTAATATTTTATATTCCTTCTAGTTTCTATATACATTTCTGTTATTATAATAAAAAGGAGGAATAAGAAGTAGAAGAAAAGAACATATTCCTAACTAGATACTAACTAGAAGCGGTCTGAGATTTTTGTCCACACTTTGTAATGGAAGAAATGATAAAATGTGATCATCTTGTATCTAAAGTAGAATAAAATTAGTGTAAAAAGAAGAAAAGGGTTGATAGTATAGATGAAAGTTCACTATCCCAAGTATCTGAAGTTAAATGATATCTTATTAGCTGCTATTCTTCTCTTCTTCAAAACAGATCTCCAATATCAACATAAGATCTACATTCAGAAGCATCTTTTTTATTTGTTTGTCAAAGGGCCATTATACGTAAATTTATTTCTAGTTAGTATACATTTTATTTTTTTGCCTCTCTATCCTCGTTACACTTTTACTATCATTCATTTCTTTTATTGGTTTATTCTAAAATGGATAAGTGTAAAGAAAGATATAGTGTAACAGTCGAGGAACTTCGGACTTTAATGGAGTATCGTTCTGTTGAAGCTGTTGAAAAAATTAATACAATATATGGCAATATAAATGGTTTATGTGAAAAATTAAAAACGGATCCCAATAATGGTATTAATGAAAATGAGGTTCTTGAAAGAATGAATTTTTATGGAAAAAATGAAATTCCTCCACCAAAGGCAAAATCATTTTTTGAGCTTGTTTGTGATGCATTAAAAGATGCTACTTTGATTATTTTATTAATTAGTGCTGGTATCTCTTTAGCGTTATCATTTTATCATCCAGATAGTGGGTTAGGTATCTTTATAATATATGCCTGTTGTCAAATAGTTACTAATAATAAAATTATATTTTAGAGCATGATGAGACAGAAGCAGAAGCTGGTTGGATAGAAGGTGCCGCTATTTTAATATCTGTTATTGTGGTTGTTCTAGTTACTGCTATTAATGATTATACCAAAGAAAAACAATTCCGTGGTTTACAATCTAAAATAGAAACTGAACATAAATTTTTTGTTTTACGTAATGGAGTTTCAAAAGAAATTTACATAAATGAATTAGTTGTTGGTGATATTGCTCAAATTAAATATGGAGATTTATTACCTGCAGATGGTGTGTTAGTACAATCTAGTGATTTAAAAATTGATGAATCGTCTCTTACCGGTGAGTCTGATCAAATTAAAAAATCTGTAGAACATGACCCAATGTTATTATCTGGTACACATGTTATGGAAGGTAGTGGTAAAATGGTTGTTACAGCAGTTGGAATTAATTCTCAAACAGGAATTATTATGTCACTTCTTGGTGCTGCAAAAGATAATAAAAAAGAAGAAACTTTAAATAATGATGAAAAAAAAGAATTATTAGAAAATTTTGAATTAGAAGGAATTTCAAGTAGAGCAAATATTGAAGAACTTAAAAATAAGGATAAAAAAGAACGTTCAGTATTACAAGCAAAACTTACACGTCTTGCTATTCAAATAGGATATTGTGGAACAATTGTAGCAATCTTTACAGTTCTTGTACTTTTTATAAGATTCTGTATTGATCATTATATAATTTCAGAAGAAGAATTTGATATTAGTGATATCCAATATTTTATTAGTTTCTTAATTATTGGAGTAACAGTTCTTGTAGTTGCAGTTCCTGAAGGATTACCTTTAGCTGTAACATTATCTTTAGCTTATTCAGTTAAAAAAATGATGAAAGATAATAATCTTGTAAGACATCTTGATGCTTGTGAAACTATGGGAAATGCAACATCAATTTGTTCAGATAAAACTGGAACTTTAACAACTAATAGAATGACAGTAGTCCAATGTTATATCAATGATGTTCATTACAAACAAATTCCTTCATATGAAAGTATAAATAAATTTACAGGGGAACTTTTAATAAATGGTATCTCAATTAATTCTGCTTATTCCACTCAGGTATTTCCTCCCAAAGTTTCTGGAGGTCAAAAAGAACAAATTGGAAATAAAACTGAATGTAGTATGTTAGGATTTGTTCTTGACCTTGGAAAATCTTACCAAGATATTCGTAAACATTTTCCAGAGGAAAATCATTTTAAAGTTTATACTTTTAATTCTCAAAGAAAATCTATGTCTACTGTTGTCAAAATTGATGACGGTTATCGTGTTTTTACTAAAGGTGCTTCTGAGATTATTCTTAAAAAATGTCGGTGGATGGTTGGAAAAAATGGTGAATTTATTAAGATGTCACAAAATCTAGTTTCCGATATTTTTAAAAATATTATTGAGCCAATGGCATCAGATGGGTTGAGAACAATAGGTCTTGCATATAAAGATTATACAAGATATCATAAAAATGTAAATGATATAGCTTTTGATGGTGATATAGATTGGGACAATGAAAATGCTGTTGTTAATGATTTGACTTTAATTGGAATAGTTGGAATTCAAGATCCTGTTAGACCAGAAGTACCTGATGCCATAGTAAAATGTCAAAATTCTGGAATTACTGTTCGTATGGTAACAGGTGATAATATTGCAACAGCTAGAGCAATTGCTACACAATGTGGAATATTAAAACCTGGAGATGATTTTTTGGCATTAGAAGGTAAAGAATTTAATAAAAGAATTAGAGATTCTAATGGTGAGGTTTCTCAAGCTAAATTAGATGAAGTATGGCCAAGATTGCGAGTATTAGCTAGAGCACAACCTTCAGATAAATATGTCTTAGTAAATGGAATAATAAATTCTAAAATTTCTAAAAATAGAGAGGTTGTTGCTGTTACTGGAGATGGAACTAATGATGGGCCTGCTTTAAAAAAAGCTGATGTAGGATTTGCAATGGGAATTGCTGGAACAGATGTAGCAAAAGAAGCTTCTGATATTATTTTAACTGATGATAATTTTACCTCTATTGTCAAAGCTGTTATGTGGGGAAGGAACGTTTATGATTCAATTTCTAAGTTTTTGCAATTCCAATTAACTGTAAATGTTGTTGCTGTAGTTGTTGCATTTGTTGGTGCTTGTGCTATTGAAGACACTCCTTTAAAAGCTGTTCAAATGCTTTGGGTTAATTTAATTATGGATACTCTTGCTTCATTAGCCCTTGCAACAGAATATCCAACGGAATCTTTACTTAATAGAAAACCTTATGGTAGAACATCACCTTTAATTTCAAGTACAATGTCAAAAAATATAGTTGGACATGCATTATATCAATTAATTGTCCTATTTGTCTTAGTCTTTTGTGGAGATACTTTATTTAATATTCCTTCAGGAAGATATGCCCCTCTTCATTCTCCACCAACACAACATTTTACTATTGTTTTTAATTCTTTTGTTATGATGACACTTTTTAATGAAATCAATGCAAGGAAAATTCACGGTGAAAGGAATATTTTTAAAGGTATATTTTCAAATCCTATTTTCTATTCTATCTGGTTGGGAACTTTTGTATTTCAAATATTAATTGTTCAATTTGGAGGTCGGTGGTTCCAAACATCTCCTTTATCTTTAGATCAATGGTTATGGTGTCTTGCTTTCGGTATAGGAACTCTTCTTTGGGGCCAAGTGGTTACATCAGTTCCAATATCATGTATCTCAAAAAGACTTGCAATTGGAAGAGAAGATGCTGAAGAATTCCAGAGATTCCTTCCAGAAACCCATAGATCAGATGACCCTCCAGAGATAAGGAATGGACATATCTTATGGTTACGTAGTTTAAATAGACTTCAAACTCAAATCCGTGTTGTAAATGCGTTCCAAGCTGGTATTAATCGTCATGAGTCAATATATTTTAGATGACCTTGAATATGGCCTACAATGAAATAATTTAATTTTGTTATAGTGAACCAAAGTAGATTGTAATAACTTTCAACATTCTTTAAGTATTTAGTATTTTTATAATTTTTTTTTCTTTAAAAAATAATGTATAATTTATGGATATTGTATATCATAATAAAACTATGTTTTTAAAGTTTGTATTTAAAAATTTATTTTACATTATGGTGTAGACTGTTTTGTTTTATTACTTAGAGTCATTATAATCTATTAATTTCTTTAACAATAGCTACAAATTAATATAAAAAAATAAAATTACACTTAATACAAGTACTTTTATCTATTTTTATAACGTTATATTTTACACTTTTTATGTATACTTCAACTACTTTTTTTATATACTAAATATATTTATTATTAAAATATATTGTAAAAAAGTACTATTTATTTTTTTATTTTCATAATACTTTAACATATTTATTGATAATTTATATTAATATTATTTTAATTACAATTTTAAACTTTTATAAAGTTGGAGAAATATATACAGCGTAAAGAGAACACCTGCATAAAATACTAACTACAAGCACATTTTATATTGTCTCAAACTTTTTTTTTATAAATAAGGAATGCTGTAAATATATTGGCATTTTATTAATTAATCTGTAATAAATAAATTTAAATTTAATTTGAATTGTTTACTTTTTAATTATCTAATAATATAATGGCAGATTTTTCCAAAGGAGGTTGGTCACTTGTAGAATCAGATGCTGCTATATATACAGATTTATTAAAAAATTTAGGAGTTTTTGGTGTTAAGGTAGAAGAATTGCAATCACTTGATGAAAGTTGTTTTTCTAATTTACATCCTGTATATGGAATTGTATTTTTATACAAATGGAGACCAGGAGAATCTACATGTGGTGTTGTTGAAAAATCGGTTGATGGAATGTTTTTTGCACAACAAGTATGTTTTATTTATTTTAATTTTTTAATATTAAATTTTTAAGGTTATTTCAAATGCATGTACTACACAAGCACTGATAAATTTAATTCTTAATATTACTGATGAAAATGTAAATGTTGGAAAGGTACTTGAAGATTTTAAAAATCAAACAATGCTTTTTGATCCCGCTTCACGTGGATTATGTTTGGGAAATAATGAAGCAATTAGAGAGGTTCATAATAGTTATGCTCGTCAATATTTTGAAGGCGAGATTACAATACATCCTGATAAAGAGGAGGCCTTCCAGTATGTGACGTTTGTTCCATTTAAAGGCCGTATTTATGAATTGGATGGATTACATGAAGCACCAATTGATCATGGAGATTATGATATTGTCAAAGGTTGGCTTCCAAATGTAATAGATTGCCTTCGGAAAAGAATTAAGACATATATTGATGGAGAAATTAATTTTTTATTGTTAGCTGTTTGTGCTGATAAACTTCAAAAAATGGAAAAAGATTTAGAAATTTTAAAGTCAGCTCCAATAGAAGAAGAGACGAATAGACAAATAATGGAACTTGAAGGTGAAATACAAATAGAGTTAGAGAAAAAAGAAATTATTCGAAAGGATAACATGAGAAGAAGATATAATTATATTCCATTTTTGACAGAATTAATGAAAGTTCTGGCAAAAGAAAAAAAAATAACCCCACTAATTGAACAAGAAATTAGAAAATTATAGATAATTTTCGCTTTAAAAATCTAAAAAATTTCATAATAGTTGTTCATAATTATGTACTAAATTTTGAATCTTAAAATTGCATTTTTTTGTTTTTATATCATAAATAAGTAATTGTTATTGGAAATTTTTTTTTTTTATAAAATAAACGATATACTTCAGTCAAAATAACTAGTGGTTATTTATTACACTTATATTTTTTTTTAATATTTAGTACGAAATATCTTGCAATTGAGTAATTTTATTTACAAATAGTATTTTTTTATGTAAACAAAAAAGTATCGAATTTTTTTAATAACACAAACCTAATGTTTTGTTGGTTGTGTTTAAAGTATTATTTTTTTCTATCAAAAAAATACTCTTATTTAAAACAACTTTATTTGCAGTTAAATAATTATAATAGTTTTAAGTTAAACAATATAAGTTTTGTTAACTAACAATGAAAAATAAATTTAAAAATAAATAACTTATATAAACTCAAACAATTGCCATTATTTTTTTAAATATTGTAAATTACTACTAAATTTGTAGTTAAATTGATATATTTGTACAATTCAACATTAAAGAAAGTATTTTTTTATTAACTTAAATCAAAAAACTTAATTTTTTTAGTTTAATTTTCCATTTATAATTTTACTAGAAAATATTTTTCTGATTGTTTACATAAAAAAAATGAACCTAAATTTAACATCATCCTTTAATATTTAAGACTATTTAATTGATGCTAAATTAAAATATATTATATTTTTTACAAAAATATTGAAAAAAAAATAAAAATTTTGAATAAAAAATGTATCCACGTATAACAATTCAAATAGTTATTTAATATATGTTTATGTTCAAATGAAATTTTATGAATACTTACATAATGTAAATTAAATTAACTATTTATTAAATAACCAATTAAATTTAAACAAATAACAAAATTATTTAAAAAAATGTTTTCTAGAAGATCTCTTTTTAAACTCAACTTTAATTGTTTGAAAAATCATTTTGTATATTATAAACACAATGTATCATTAAAAAATAAAACTCAAACAATTCCTATTCAAAATCTTTTAAATTTACAAAGTTGGGTTGATGATTATTGTAAACTCCAAGCACATGCTACAATAAATAGTTTTTATAATTATGAAATTTCAAAATCTCGTTTAGAACTTAAAAATAATAATGCACTTGATTTTAAGTTTGAGTTACCAAATGTTAAAATTGAAAAACAGTCAAAAGCTTTTGTTATTACAATAGATAATGTAAAGAATAAAAATGCATTAACAATGGATATGTATGAAGGAATAACAGAAGCATTAAATTATTCATTAGAAGATCGAACTACATCAATTACTATTCTTACCGGAAAAGGTCAATTTTTTTCAAGTGGTAATAATTTTACAAATATACAAAGTTTTGATTTTGATAGATATTTAAAAGTATATAAAAAATTTATGCTTTCTTTAATAGATCACGATAAACCATTAATTGGATTTATAAATGGACCTGCAATTGGTATAATGGCAGAAGTATTACCATTATTTGATTATTTGTTATTTTCTAGTAATGCATATTTTAAAACATTATCTGTTGACAATAAATGTTTTGCAGGAGGATGTAGTACATTTACTTTTCCATATCTTATTGGAAAAAATATTTCATGTGACTTTTTAACAAGAGGAAGAACTATTAATGCTATGGAAGGTAAAGATTTAGGATTAATTAATTCAGTTGTTTTAAGTAGTCATTTTAATAATGTTGCTAAAAGAAAAATAAACCAATTTTCAAAGATTGATCCTGTAAGCTTAGTAGTAATTAAAAAACTTTTTAGAAATAATATTAGAAAAGATCTTTATGAATGTCTTAATAAAGAAATGATGCTTTATAATTTAATGAAAAAAAACAATACAATTTCAAGACAATTAATGTTTGCAAATAAATAATTGTAATCATATTTTTTAAAAAATATTTATTAACAATTAATAAAAATTTAATATTTTTTTTATATAAAATTATTTGTAAATAATGGTAAAAAATTTAAAAGTAAAAGTTTAATTAATAGAAAAACTGTATAATTTATTTTATCAATAGATTATCAAACTTTAAAAAAATTTTATCTTTTTTTTTAAATTAAAAGTTCACAAACATGAATATTATAAATCTAAAAAAATATTAAAAAGTGTTAAAAAAAATATTACTATTTTTTAAATACAAGTTTTTCTTGCAAATAATTGACGATAAAAAATACTTCTTAGTTGATTAATTATATAATATATTTTTTATTTAATAATACAAATCATGTTTTTATTTTTAAATGCCAAATATTTATTACCTATAAAATTTCTTGTTTTTAAAATTGATTATAATATTTTGTATTAAAAAAAAAAAGAAATATTAAAAAGAAATTTAATTTAAAATATATTTTTAATGTTAATAATTAAAAATTATTTTTACTATACTTTAATCTTACTTATTTTTATTGCCTTAGGATTTTGTCGACTAAATATTAATAAAAATACAAATAATACATATAATGAAGGTGAATAATATAACTATTTTTTTTTATTAACTTAAGTTTATATTTTAAGTTTTTACTAAAATTGAAAATGTTTTATTTAAGAATGTTTCAATTTTTTGTTTAATTTTAACTGGACCACAATATAGAAAATCTCGAGTTTCATATCAAAAAAGAACATGGATTAAAGGATGTAATTCATATATCTATATATCTTCTGTCTATGATATTACTTTACCTTCAATAGCATTAAAAATGAAAGAAGGAAAAAATAATTTGTGGGGAAAAATAAAATTTGGTTTAAAATATGTTTTCAATAATTATTATAGAAAACCTTTTGATTGGTTTTTAATTGCTGATGATGATACATATATATCAATGACTAATTTAAGATTTTTATTAATTACAAAAAATACAAGTCTTCCATATCATCATGGATACAAGGTTAGATGGCGTCATGATGATGGAAGAGCTGTACAATATGTTCATGGTGGTGGTGGTGATGTTCTAAGTAGGGAAGCATTTAAAAGATTTATAAGATATTCTTTAAATAATCCTAAGAAATGTAATCAAAAAGGAAATGGAGCTGGTGATTTTGAATTATCTTATTGTCTTACAAATGTTGGTGTTCATGTAAATGACGGGATTGATTTTTTAAAACGACCACGTTTTAATCCATCTAATCCATTAATGAATTTAGCTTCAACATATAATCACAAATTTGATAAAACATTATATAGATTAAGTGAAGGTCGTTCTAAACATGGTATACGACATATGCCAGATTATCCTATATCATATCATTATCTTCCAGGAGAAATGATGCTTTCAATTCATTATCTATTAAATATTGTAAATGTAATAGGAAAAATGAATTCATTATCAAAAATGTTATCAACAAAAAAATGTACAAAGCAAACTTTTTTAAATGAAACTTTAATTTATTTAAATTCTTTAGGAAATAAGGTATATACAAATTAATAATATATAATTTCTATAATATTTTAAAAACATTAAAATGAATAGTGTGATATGGTTATATTTTATCAACAAATACAATTATTAATTTAATTATAATCTTTCCTATGCTTTATGACTAAAATATCTAATAATTAATTATTTTTAAAAATATATATTACAAAATTTTATTTCCTGCAGTAAATACTTTATTAGATATTAAAATAAAAAATAAGTTAAATTTCTTTTACCTATAACTATATATATAATATAATATTTAATATATTGGAAAAAAAAGTAGTTTAAAATATTTTAACAAGTATATTTATTATTTACATATATAATGATTAATCAATCTGAATATTTTATCTATAAAATTGGTTATTATTTGCCATTTATATATCCATATGCTACATTAATAGAAATGATTATACATTCAATAATTGTTATTATTAGTTACCCTTTATATCTTTATATTATATATCATATTGTTAAAAGTTGGAAAGTATCGGAAGATTTAAAAAGTATTTTCTATAAAGCTACTGTTATAGAAGGAATTATTGATATTACTTGCCACATTCTTGAATATATTTTTGTTCTTCGTAAATTTTTTCCACCATTTGTTAGATGGTTTTTAAAAATACAACCTTCTATATGGTTTTTTATGATAGTAGTAAATTTTAAAGAATATATGTTAATTGTTCAATTATATTATACAGCATTTATATCATTTATTAGATGGATAACAATATATTATCCTGTTAAAGGATATATAGTAAGTTTAAATTATTTATTATTTATAATATTATTAAAGATAATTGAAAAATATTTTTGGTTTTTTAATGGATTAGGACTTTTAATTGGTTGTTTTGTTCTTCTTCAATTTGAAGTAAGCAAACATCCTTATAAACTTGATTATTTAATTATGGCATATAGTGATAATCAAGAAATAGGATTTATTGGATTTGATGTATTAATATCATTTAATCAACCAATGTTTCTTATTGTATCAATATTAGCAGCAATTTTTACTGTTCCTGCTTTATTAACTAACATATTTTCATTAATAAAAATGAAAAAGTTAAAAAAAAGTGTTACTTCCATATCTAATACTCGAAGCAATAAAACAAATTCACAGAAACGAATGGTATTATATGTTTTTATAATGTCATTAAATCAATTTATATTTATGGCAAGTAGAGTAATAATTTTTATAAATCCAAAAATTAGAGGATATGATCAAAGTATATTAATGATATTTTATGGTATAAGACCGTATATTATGCATTTGGTATGCCTTACAAGTCCATATGCTTTATTAATTCTTAATAAAAGTATAAGAAGAAAAATATTAAATTCTTTATTATCTTTACCATTGTTAAGACAACTTAAATCAAAAAATATTTTTAAAACAACTGTATCAAAAATTGCTACAAAATCTATATTTATTACTAAACGAAAAACATCTAATTGGTAATTATATGAATAAAATTTATAATTTTTTAAAAATATTTTTTCCATTAAATTTTAACTTTAATTAAATAAAAAATTAAATAAATATAAGCAATTTAATTTTAAAGAAGGAAGTAATATTTATATATTTTAAAAGTTAAACGTTCAAAATTAATAATTTAAAATGTTTTATAATAAATTAAATTACAACTTAATTATAAATTCTTATACATAATAAATGTAAAATTTATTTTAAAAAAATACATTTTTTAGAGTTGATTGTAGAATATATATAAATAAAGTTATTATATTAGAAGGATATGTTAAATCTTATTATACATTTTATATTAAATAAATATTTTAAAAATCTTTAACTTTTTTTTTATTTAAAACAATTTGATAAACATTTTTCAAAATTTTAACAACCTACTTTTTAAAAAAAAAACATTTAATATTAATAAAATTTTCTTAACAATAAAGTTGTTTTAATAATTTGATACTTAAAAATGTTAGTTTTTCCTATATTTAACAGTATTAAAATAAATAAAAATTTATATATATTTTTATAATGAATAATATAACTAGAAGTTATATATTATGTTAACTCTAAATATGTGGTATATAAAGTAAACAAAATGATGAGAAACAGTAGATTTTTGTATATTTATTAAAATAAATCACTTACTTAGATCAACTAAAATTATCTTGATGAGTAAATAAACGTGTTTTTAAGTATTATTATTTGTACTTGCAGTTATTACATTTACTCTTTATCTCTTTGTGTAATTGACCAGTATAGTATATGTATATTGTACTAACATTAACAAAACTTTATATATATATATTGATAAAAAGCTTTAAAAATGTATTCAAATGAACTACCAAATATAAGTTGTCTAAAAATCTTTCTTTTTTGTTATGTCCTTTTAAATATTTTTTTTTATCGAAATATTGGGAAATTACTCAATTTATAATATTTTATTTAAACTATCAATTTATATTTCCAATTTTTCTTTTGAACTATTTTATATTTTAAAATATTTTATTCATTAAACTTTTAAAAACAAAACATTGCATGTTATTTAAAAAAAATTTTAAAACTACGACATTTACTTTTATAGATTTCTTTATCACATTTATATTAGACATTTAAATAAATTCTACTTTTTTTTTTTATAAATATATTTTTTTATAATAAAAATTTTTATTTACATATATTTTAAAAAGATTAAAAAGTAAAAATGATAATTTAATACTCCATTTAAAATTAATATATACTTTGTTATTTTATTAAATTTAAAATTATATATATTGTGATTTTAATAAATTATTTAATTATAAACATTAATTAATTAAATACTATCTAAATTTATAAAAAAAGTTATAGTTTAAATACATATTTATTTATTAATAGTTACTATATAAATAATTAATAATTACTTTTATAATTTATGAAAATATTCTATATATTTTTATGATATGATAAATATGTAAAAATAAATTAAAATTTTAAAATTGTTATTATATAACATTTATCTAGTAATAAAGTTGAATATATTTTTAACAATAGTATATCTTAATCTTAGTTTTATATATCTATTACTAAAAATGTTGTTTAAATAAATTGACATTACTATATCAAACTTTGTTACTATTAATGGAAATAAAAATTATTTTGTTATATAAATATATATAATATATATGATCTTATCCATTAAAGAAGTAAGTATTCATATTTTTTATTTTAAAAAAATATTTAATAACAAAAAATATTGTTAGTTATTTATACTAAATTTTATTTATTTAAAATGTATTATATATCAAATAAGATTTTATTTTTTAAAAATGATTTTTAAAAAAATTACTATCACCTATGCATCAAAAGTACAAATTTCAAAGACATAAAAAAAATTTTTTTATTTTTTTTTAATTTTTATATGTTGTGCAAGATTTTTTTTTTAAATAATTTATTGTCATATGATGGATGATAGAATTCTCGATATATATGGTCAAAAAAATGTTTTATCATTTATAGAAAATATAATAACATTATGTAAAATCTATTTTGTTTTTATATTGCATTGAATTTTTATATATAAATCAAAATTAAGAAATACAATATATACATATATATAACATTATATTTTCCAAAACTTTTTTTTAAATAAATTCAAATATTTTTGATTTTCCAATTAATTATACAAAACAACAATGAAAAATAATTATTAAATGTTAATTAATCTTATCATTGGAAGAAATTTACAATATACTTTATTCTTTTTTTTTCTATAACCAATATAAAATCTAAAAAAATTGAAAGTTATTCTTTAAATAAACTGTCAATATATATATAATTCTGTCACTTCTTATTCTCTACATCTACTATTTCAATGAAATTTATAACTACTTTTGTATTTTTTTTATTATAATACAACATCAACCTACCTTTCAAATGATTTTTTAAATTGTAATACTACATTTTTTTGTATTTAGTTATTTATCTTTAAAGTTATTTACTATTAAAATATATATAATGAATATATAATAATTATAGAAATAAAAAAAAGAGTATTTTATAAAATTATTTGAAATAAAATCTTATTTATGTAATATTAAATTATCATTTATTTTTGCAAAAATTTCTGTTGAATTGTAAAAATCTTTTGTTTTAATTTAATAATTATTCTATCATACAAAATTAATTTATATCATTTTTTTCTAACATTATTCTTTAAATGTAAAAAAATTTAAACTTATTTTAGTTGTTAGACATCTATTTGTTATCATTAGCCATTTTCCTCTATTTTTTAATCATTCTTTATATGAAGCATATTTTGTATTTTATAAAAATTGTCTATAACTATACATTATCTTACTATGTACTATTTTATCATTTAAACTTGTTTTGACTTTAAAAAATTTTCTAATGTTTTTATATATACAATAAAATTAGAGTATATTCATTTTTAGAAAAGTTTCAGAATTTGAAATTTATCCTTCTCATCTTTTTAAAGCATTATAAATATTTTTTTTTATTAGACTATATAATATACGTGTTAAAATTTATCATAATATTTAAAAAAGAATTTTAAAGTACAAGTATAAATCTTTAACATTTATTATTGTTAAAAGTATATACTTTTTTTTTATAATATTCAAATTTATTAAGATATATTATTAATAACAATCTATTCAAATTTTCTTTTTTAAATATAAAATATTTTATACTTAATCTTAATTATATATTTTATAATAACTAATTACACTTTAAAACAATAATTTTATTGTAATCATTAAATAAGTACAAAATTGTGAAAAAATATTTTATAGCTTTTATTCTTTTTGAAAATTTATAATATTTTCAATTAAAATAAATAAAATTTCTATACTTTCATCTTTTGCCTCAAACATTAATTAATGCTTATACCCATTTAAAAATAGTACGCTTAACAAAACAAAAAATATGTCACTTATTTTTGCTATTTCACCTATAATTTTTATCTACATTATAACATCATATTTAAGTGTAATCAAAATTTAATTATTTTAAAATATTTTTAATTCTTAATATTTATATATTATTATGTTACTTAAAAAATAATTTTTATATTTATTATTATATATTTATTTTTATATATATTTTTTAAATATCAATTCAAAGTTCTCCAGTAATTATTTGATGCTTTTTATTTTTAATATAAAACAAAAATGGAAAATATAAACTTTAAAACTTTTTATCATCACTTTTTTTTAACTTTTTAGTTAAGTATGCCAAATTATAAGATAAAAATATATAGGTAGAAATTATAAATAAAAATTAAATTTATCTGTTATTAATGTGCTTTCTTTAAATATAACAATTGTAGCTAAATTATTAGTATATTTATAATACTTAAATACTTTTCTATTGTGATTAGTAATATGTACAATTAATTATTGTTAAAATTTATTATAATTTATATATATAAATTTAATTATAACCCCTAAAATTGAAAAGATAATTTCTTAAAATTATAAGCTTGCTATTAAATATTCTTGGTACCTTTATTTTGACGTGTTCATCAACATCTTAAATATTTTGTGTCTGCATCTTACTTTCTTTTTCTTAACTTTTCTTAGTTTACAACCATATATTAAATAAAAGGGGTGATAGTGTTATGAGTTTTCTTTTAATATATATTCTCGTGCCACTATTTCTCTAAAAATGTTTCTTCAAAAGGCTTTCATTTTGGGGAATGATTCTCTGACTTTGTTTCTTTTATATACATATATCATTGTATAGTAGTTTTACAATAATATATTTTATTTCATATCACTAAGTGGAGTTTATAATTGATAAATATATATCTCTCTTTTGTTAATATATGTTCACACACAATTGCGAATATAGAACTAAGAATAATATTGATGTTATACGATATAATAACGGCCGCAACTATCTTTACGGCGTCTACGTTGAAGGCCAATTCTGTCGCTTTCTCATTTTTCTCTTCATTGGATGGTCATTTGGTTTTTCCATTCTAATAGTGGTTTTTTATCAATGATTATTAATTGGTAAAAGCTCCAATACAAACCGGAACTCATATTTTTATATCCTCTTTTATTACTTATTATTCCTTTATTCTTAATAACAGATTTTAATTGTGACTTACCTGATAGTGATAAATGCCAATCGATTAAAGGCATTATTACTCATTATTTTTATATGTCATATTTGTTTCTTGTTATTATTTATTACTCAGTTTTTTTTTTTATTTATTATTTGTATATAAATATAAAATAAAATTATTTTTTATTAATATTACTACATCAATAATATTTTTTAATATTTCAAATCGCCAAAATCGATCATATTATTAATTGGTAATTTGTTAAAAATAGTTATATAAAATTTCGAAATATTTTATTAATTATTAGATTTCTGTTATTAATAATTTTTATTTTCTTTATATCAATTCTTTTGTTGTTTTAATAAATTGTAGTATTTTGTACAAGGTCTTCTATAAATTTAACGATCATATTAAATGTAGATACCTGTTCGAGGCCATCATTTCTATGTTTAATGAATATCTTTTTTACCTATTATGTCGGTTCATGTTAATAGTAAGAGTCTCAAAACATAATTACACCTTGATACGGTCATATATTGATTTATCTAACTTTATATTTTAGTAGTCATTTTGTTCATCAATAATATAAATAATTTTTTTTTTAATATTTAAATTTATTTTAGTAGTTAATTTTGATAATCTTATATGAATATTATATATTATTTTATAATACTTATATAAAATAATTTTATTTCTCTATTATTAAACACATTTATCTTATAATATAATTTTCTTTTCTATTGTTATTAAAATTAAAAATAAGTAAAAATCTATAATTGGTACTATTTACTTTTTGAAGCATAAGTCGACATCAGTCATCAACTATACTAACAATTCCGTTATACATATATATGTATTTCTATATATTATTTATATAAATATATATTTTCCATCTTTTAAATATCGGTTTCTCGATGATTGTGACATCAGGTATATAGTAGTGACTATAGTAGTAGAAAGACAACTATACCGAGAAAGATAAAAAGAAAAGTTCTTGCGCATCACTACTTATAAATATTGAATATTAACGTTGAAGACTCCTTCATTTGATCATCACCGTCCATTTAACAATGACCTTCATTGGTAAATCAGAAGATATTTTCTTTAGAGAGGATGAAGGTAGTTTATTATTAAAGGCAATTTCTTAATTTTGAGTAATTTTATTGACTTTTAAATTATTAAACTAGTTGGAAAGTTTATAATCTTTCACATCCATAACTAACAAATGTTTATTTTAAATAAACTTGCAG
Organism: Strongyloides stercoralis; assembly: GCA_029582065.1. NCBI lineage: Eukaryota > Metazoa > Nematoda > Chromadorea > Rhabditida > Strongyloididae > Strongyloides > Strongyloides stercoralis. The sequence goes on along the minus strand of CM055866.1, from coordinate 11,532,222 downwards.
GAATCTATTTTTGAGTACATATTGAAATATATTTTATTTCTATACAACTACTAACTATCTAACTACAGTTTAATTTTTGTACCATTAAGTATAATCAAATAATATTTTTTCCTAAAAATCAATTTCGACATTTAGCACGTACTTTGATATTTTATATATATATTAAACATGTTTTTCTTCTTTTCGTTTATTACATCGATTTTTTGTCAATCTTAGATATAAATTTATTTATTTTTTTATTTCTATTAACTTATTTTTTTTATAATAATTTTTATTTAGTAAATTATTTTTATATAGAAATTTTTTATGTACATACTTTACAAAATTATTTTATATTTATAAAATTTATCATTCAATAAAACTTTTTGAAACTTATAATATTTATAATTTAAAATATTATCTTTTTTTTTTACGTAAAATAATATCGTAGGATGATGCAATTTATTTTAATACTATTTATTAAAACTGTCAACGACAAATTTTTTTTTTCGCTCTTTTATCAATGGGATAAAAGTTAATAATTTTTGTAAATTATATTGTATTTCTCAATTTATATTGCTATTACTTTGATCAAATATTATTTGTTGATAAATATATATTTACATATATTTTTGTTATTGATTAAAACATATTTGTTATTTTATTTTTGTTTTAATATTTTTTTGTATTTATTTATTACTATTGTTTTTTTTAATATTGATTTTTATTAATTTTAGATTTTTTTTATCTATAGTGTGTAAGCACTTATATATTTATATGAACAGATATTTTTAATTTAATGTGCTACACACCTTAATATTGGTGATTTTAAAAGTTTTTTTTTAATAAAACATTTTATAAATCATATATAAAGAAAAATAATATTTTCTAAATTAACAACCAACTCAAAAAAAAATAAATAAACTAATCTTGGTATATTTGTAAATAAATTACAGGTTATTTAATCAATTGGTCAAATTTTTAGTAATTTGAAATATAAGAAAATATTATCAGAAATTTTCAAACTTCTGTTTTTAGTATATATTAGTGTTGTGTATTTTGACTGACAAGTGTCGTCAAAATTTTATAATTCTACAATCATTACGGCGGCTACAATTCAATCTGTTCCTGTGCCTGCCCCGTCACCATCCTCGATGAGCGGCTCTAGTGCACATTCACATTACAAACAACAGACAAAAAGTACTGATTCATGTTCTTCTTCTTCTGATGCACCACCGTCATCTAATAAGGGTGTTTCACCAACTTTATCCGAATCTAATAATACTAATGTATCTCCAACATCGAATTGCTCTTCTTCTACAACTACAACAACTACTAATGGTATAAATACTTCTTCAAATAATTCACAAGTTTTATCAGCGGAAAAAACTTCTAATAGTTCAAATAAACCATTAAATACAGGGAAAGTTTTACCATCAGATACTCCAATATCGGTTCCTCCTCAGATTTCAGTACCACCAATGATGAGGATAAATCCGTTCTCTAATGTAAGTCATACATCTTCAAGAGAAGGCCATGTACCAATTCCTGCTTTAACAACTATAACATCAACAGCTAATGGTCCACAATCTAGTGATAAAATCATATCTTCAAGATACAATTATCCTGCAACATCAGGTCATTCTTCTTCACATCATCAGTCACCAGCAACAGGAGGAGGTGTATCTTCTACATCAAGACATCATGGAAGTAGTAGTTCAAGAAGGAATGCTCCAAGAAACGATGATCCTCATATTGGAAAATATAAACTATTAAAAACTATTGGAAAAGGAAATTTTGCTAAAGTAAAATTAGCTAAACATATGCCTACAGGGCAAGAAGTTGCAATTAAAATTATTGATAAATCTTCTATGAATTCAACATCTATCCAAAAATTATATAGAGAAGTTAGAATTATGAAACAATTAGATCATCCGAATATTGTAAAACTTTATCAAGTTATGGAAACTGAAACAACACTGTATCTTGTTATGGAATTTGCTTCAGGTGGTGAAGTATTTGATTATCTTGTAGCACATGGAAGAATGAAAGAGAAAGAAGCTAGAGCTAAATTTAGACAAATTGTTAGTGCTGTACAATATTTACATTCAAAAAATATAATTCATCGTGATTTGAAGGCAGAAAATCTTTTATTAGATGCTGATATGAATATTAAAATTGCTGATTTTGGATTTTCAAATACTTTTTCAATTGGAGCAAAATTAGATACATTTTGTGGTTCTCCTCCTTACGCTGCCCCAGAGTTATTTCAAGGCAAAAAATATGATGGTCCTGAAGTAGATGTTTGGTCTTTGGGTGTAATTCTTTATACATTGGTTTCAGGATCACTACCATTTGATGGACAAAATCTTAAAGAATTAAGAGAGCGTGTATTAAGAGGAAAATATAGAATTCCTTTTTATATGTCTACAGATTGTGAGAATCTCTTAAAAAAGTTTTTAGTTTTAAATCCTGTTAGAAGATCAACATTAGAAGCAATTATGCAAGACCGGTGGATGAATTTAGGGTATGAAGACAATGAATTGGTACCTTATATGGAACCACCTAAAGATCAAAAAGATGATGTAAGAATAAATAAACTTATTAGAGCTGGTTGTAATCCAGAAGCAATACATAGAAGTATAGACAATGAAATGTTTGATGATTTGCATGCAACCTACCTTCTTATGAGAGATCGAAAGAATGATCTTGAGAATGGTTACATGCTTCTTAATGGTATGAATGTTCCATCTTCAACAGAAATATTAAATTCATCTTTACCAGTTAGTGGAAGTCAAGTAAAATCATCCTTTACTCCAAATCATAGATCAATATCAGCTCAAGTTGCAGCAAGTACAAAAGGAAGTAGGAGATCTTCACAGGGTGATCAAGGAATTCATGGAGTAACAGAAAAACATACAGGATCTTCTTCAGCTAGAACTCCTGCTTCATCTATTACCAGTGGAGTAACATTAAGATCTGGAACACAATCCAGCCGACAACCTGCATTATCACATCAACCTGGTACGCAAATATCTAATAATGCACATATTCCAACACTTTATACTTCAAATCATCCTGTACCAATACAAGGAACTTCTGCAATTAGAGGTGTTAATACAATTACTGGAGCTATATCTGGAAGAAAAGGGCAAACAACAGGACGGGTTCCATTGCCAAATCTTGGGTTATCTGGAAGGCCCATACAAGTAAGGCATTCCATTCAAAGTGGTGGTGCTAATGATGTTAAGCCATCTGGATCAACACGTGCTTCTCCCTTTACTGCAACACCACAAATGCAAACATCTGCTGCAATAGCAGCAGTAAATGCATCTAAAAATTCTTCTTCTGGAATTGTAAAACCTCAAATGGCAATAACTAGTAATTCAAATAATTTAATACCTCTTCAAAAAAGTGGTTCTGTTTCACATACACCAAAAGAACCGTCAATAAAAGAGGATGAAGATGAAAATTTTGAAAATTCAGTAGGTGGAGTAAATTCTTCTGAAAAAACACCTGAAGTATCCTCTAAAAGAACCTCTTCAAATGTAGAGGGAGGAACAGGATATACCTCTAATATAACTCCTGCCTCTGGTGGTGAAAGACACGGGTTACATCAATCTCCTTCTATGCCTCCATCAATGATGTCAATGATGAAAAATTTAATTGTTACTGATAATGATAAACAAGTTGTTGATTCAAAAATGGTTAAATCTGCTACAGGAGCTCCTATATCTGCATTAGGAGGACCAAATGTTACTCCTAGCACTCCAATTGGTGTTGCAACAGCTTTTCCAAGAAATACAAGAAATCGACAAACATTCCATGGTAAAACTGATTTACATAAAACTTCAGGAAATCAAAGTAATTGTGGTGACATTGATGAAAGTGAACATCCTTCTCCTCAAAATTCAATAACAACATCAAATACCAGTCGATTGAGGTTTTTTGATAAGCTTCCTAAACCATTTCAGAAGAAGAGACCAGGAACAATAGTTGGTGGAACTTCTGAAACAAATCAAGCTATTGCTGAAGCAGCAGCTTTAAATAAAATATTTGGGATATCTCCAAAAATTTCAACTTCTTCTACAACTTCTGGAACATCAGAAAATGTAGTTCAAAGAAGTGGAACAATTGGACCTACTAGTGGAGCAATAATTGCTAAGGAATTTCAACAACAAGGATTTACAAGTGCTCCTCATACTCCTGGAAATAATGCTCCAGGAAGTGGTGCTTCTTCAACAAGCAATGAACATGATGATGTCAAGCCTAGATCATTAAGATTCACTTGGAGTATGAAAACAACTTCTGCTTTAGCTCCTGATGTTATTATGGCGTATGTTTTTTTTTTTTTTTGATAAATTTTTATTATTATTAAAACATCTATTATTTTTAGAGAAATTCGTAAAGTTCTTGATCATAATCAATGTAGTTATGAACAAAAAGAACGCTATCTTTTATTATGTATGCATGGAGATCCAAATTCAGATTCTTTGGTACAATGGGAAATGGAAGTATGTAAATTGCCAAGACTTAGTTTGAATGGTGTTCGATTTAAAAGAATGAGTGGAACATCAATTGGCTTCAAAAATATAGCCAGTAAGATAGCGCAAGAATTAAATTTAAATTAACAAAAAAAGAATGAAAAGAATTAATATATTTAGTGTAGTGTTTTAAATTTATATGCTACTAATTAAGAAGTTAAGCTTCAAAATGGTCAAGTTTTTATGTGTTACAATGTATAATAAAAAGTAAACTTGAAGAAGCTTTAGATAAATCACTTATAAGATTCAGGATTACCATGAGTTGCATAGAAGAAGATTAACTGAAATTATTATATAATAAATTAAACTATTATCCATCTTTTTAATAGGAACATTTTACCCTGAAGAATTGTCAAAAAACAAAAAAAAATAAGCTACATAGAATAATATCAGAGAATATAATTTTTATCTTTGATTATTTTAACAATAATTTAATATGTTTGTTTAATGAGTTTAATTGCAGAAACATTATAAACTCATAAATGTTTTTTTTATTAATGTATACAATTTTTTAATGTATTTTTAAAAAAAAATCATATTGGTTTTTCTTTACTTTCATATTCTAATAATATTTCGATTTTTATCACTATTATTTTTGTATAATTATATATTTTATATATCAATGAACTATACTATTTATCACTGATACATTTTATGTGTACATTGTTTTAAATAAACTAACGTTACTACTGTATTTCTTGTTTATCAAAACAAATTAAATGACCTATTTATGCCTAATATACTTACTTTATAAAAGTATTTAATTTTAATATTTTTATTAAATAAGAAAAAATTACTTTAAAATAAATAAGTGACAATACATTGTAATGTTCAAAATAATAAAAAGATACTAGAAAATATATAAAAATTATTTTATAAAAAAATTTAGTGAGATCTTGTAAGATCATCAGAACTAGCCCAAATAAATTCATGATCTAAATGATTGACAAGTGCCTCAACGGTCAATTTAACATGAAGTGACTCAAAATCTCTTGAAAATGAAATAACATAAATCATTATTATTAAAGCTAATAACCACTCAAAAAGTGCAGAAATACAATGTAAATTGTATCCAGGAGTATAGTATTTCTTTTGACTCCAAGGTTTGGGAATATCTTGGTCTGGAAATTCAGAATGAAATTTAATTGATGCTGCAAAACCAAAAATGATTGCTAAAAGTAATGAAATTACACCTGCTGTAGCAATTCCAATTCTTATAAGTGCAATTCTTTTGTTATTATATGTTGGATACATGTACATAGTAACAAAAGAATCAATACACATATAAATTACAGCACTTGTAAAACACACAACTGCAGCAAATATATGAATTGTCCATTCAGCTGTTTGTTGAAAATTTGCAACAATAAGCATTGAAAATCCAGCAATAATTCCAAAAGTAAAGGCAATACGATTTACAATTTTTAAAAAAATATCTAACTCTCTATTTAATTGAGCAACTAACATATATCTATAGAAAAAAAAATCACGTGGTAAAATTATAATACCTTACCTTAAATATAGATTAAGAAGGCATAATACACCAGAAATGTTGAGAAGAAAAGAAAAAATACACGACTCTGGACGAGCATCACCAGAAGAAGATATATATGGAAGCCAAACATCGACATCGTTATTATATACTGATAAACAATACGTAACACCTTTAAATATTTGATAATGTAATAAACAATTATTAATATTATATACCTAATGTTGCCGATAATAAAATTCCGAAAGTTATTGGTATGTGACCAGCTCCAATATTACCCATACGAAGAATCTTCACCATTTTTTTAAGTAAAAAGAATGAAATAATTTTTATTTAAAAAATATCTTTTTAGATTAAAAATAAACAACTTTTAAAGATGTCAAAATACCAAAGTTTCACTATGAGATATTAAATTTTGACTTAATTGAAATAAAATAACATCAATTAATTTTATAAAAGGATAATTTGTAAATTCTTTTATTGATTGTTTCTATCAATATATTTTGTATAAGATTAAAGATAAACATTGTATTTAAAATAGTTTACTTTAATTGAAGTTATATATCAAATTATATCATGGTTTATAAATTTACAATTGATGGTTTACAAAGGTACTTTTATTGCATTATTATATCAACATTCTGTTTAATGCAATTATAACTAGATAAATAATATTTATTGTATATAATTTATATACAATAAAATTTTTTAAAAATTTACAAACAACAAAAAAATATGAATTAAATTTAAATTATATTATTTGTTTATCAGTTATCAATTACCTTATTTTAAAAAAATTTCTTTTTAAATTCGTTTATTTTTTTTTATTCAATAATAGACAAAAATTCTAACGTTTTGATAATTTATACGATTTATAATTACACTAGTGGGAGTATCTATTTAAATTTCTTTGTAAGAGTATCAAACACATTATTCCAATATTGTTAACTGGGTCTTACGTGGACTTTCGGGTGCTATTGTACAAAATGTTGGAATGTCTTATGACATTATACCGTTTGCCTTTTTCCCATTTTAACATTTAGTTTTTTTTTTTTAAAATGTTTTCAAGAATTTTTTCTCGTTTAATTGGGGATTCAGCTGTCAATGCATCATCCATATTGTCAGTTAATCTCTTATGACTGAACTTTATTTTTTCTTAATTGTTAATTTTTTAGATTTTCTTCTAATACTAGCAGAGTTTTAACATTAACTTCTGCTAATTTATTGAAATACAAACACACAAATACATTCAATCGTCAACCACTGGGTGATCAAAAAACTGAATTTCAGTTACACATGAGTCAAAATATGAGAGTTTCACGTGAAAATAAATTGTAAGTTTATTTGAAATGTAGTTTTTTTCCCCTTATTTTTACGGCTTTTCGAAGGCACTTTATACCTTTATTATGTGTAAAGGTGTTCAAAAACAAGCCAATAGAAAAGTGATTACGACGGTCGCAAAGAACTTTTTAATGAGTGACTTTGCAATTAATTTCGAATCAGACAATTGTCACAAAATAGTTTTTAAAATTTATTAATAAAATTTTTTTTAGTACCTCTTCAAGTCATGAAGGAAATAGAGGATATAGAAATGGAATGAGCGGAGGTTCTCGTGGATATGGGGATAATCGTAGTGGTGGTAGACACACATCACGAGGTTTTACAAGTGGAGGTTTTGGCAGACCATCTAATGGCAATAGTTATGGTAGAAAAGATAACAATAAATTTGATTCTCCAGCAAATCTTGAAGATGTTGATTGGTCAAAATATCAATTACAACCTATTCAGAAGAATTTCTATAAAGAGAATAGTGCTGTCACAAAAAGAGAGCAGTATGAAATAGATGAATGGATTACTAGTAATCAAGTAACACTTCAAGGTAAAAATATTCCTAAGCCCGTCTTTAGTTTTGATGAATTACCAGTTGACGAGCCACTTATGGATCTTCTTAACAAGAGTTATCAAAAACCAACAGTAATCCAGTCAATTTCTTGGCCAATTGCTATGAGTGGAAGAGACATTATCTCTATTGCTAGAACTGGATCTGGTAAAACACTTGGATTTATAGTTCCAGCTATTAATCATATTAGAAATCAACCAAGAAGAGGACACGGAGATGGTCCTGGTGCACTTGTTTTACTTCCTACAAGAGAGCTTGCTCAACAAGTTGAGGAAGTTTCTCGAGATTATTGTAATGCTACAAATATGAAGATGTGTTGTCTTTTTGGAGGTGCTTCTAAAAATGGACAATCTCGTGATTTACAACGCGGTGTTGATATTGTCGTTGCTACACCTGGAAGACTTATCGATTTCCTTGCAACTGACACAACTAATTTAAGAAGGTGTTCTTTCTTAGTTCTTGATGAAGCTGATCGGATGCTTGATATGGGTTTTGAACCCCAAATTAGAAAGATTATTGGACAAATTAGACCAGATCGTCAAACAATGATGTTTTCAGCTACTTGGCCAAAAGAAGTACGTAATTTGGCTTCAGAATTTCAAAATGACCCAGCTTTTCTTAATGTAGGTTCACTTGAACTTTCTGCCAATCACAATATTACTCAACATATTGAAATTATTGAAGAACATGAGAAACAACCACGTATGCTTCAACTTTTAGATGGTATTCTTAAAACTGCCGAACCAAAAACATTGATTTTTGTAGAAACAAAAAGGAAGGCTGATGAACTTACAAGAAATATGCGTCGTGAAGGATGGCCTGCAATGTGCATTCATGGAGACAAAGGACAATCAGAACGTGATTGGGTTTTAAAACAATTTAAAGAAGGTAAAACTCCAATTCTTCTTGCTACTGATGTAGCTGCGCGTGGATTAGGTAAGTTTCTTTTAAATTACTTTTTTTTAGCTCTGCTCATAATATTTTCTAAAGCTTAACATTTTTAATTTTCTAAATGGAATTATTTGTAATAATATAGTATCCATAGAAACTTTAACAAGTTTTTAGGATTTTTAAAATGGTTTTTAGCATTGGGTATACATATGTTTAATTATGAGTATGAGCAGATCCATACATTTTTCGAATCCGAACAAACATTCGATTTTGTGGGCTGTTTTTTTTTCCTATTGAATAGCTCCTAGTATCGTTCGACATCCTTATTACCCAATAATTCAGAAATTATCTTTCTGAATGATGTCGAGAGTTGTGACATTTATTTGTTCACTTCCTTGAAATTTGTCTTTCGTGTGCATTTGTATAATTACATTCTTCCTGACATAAATTTTTTTTATATGTAATTGTGCTTTCCATGCTCATGTTTGAAGAGGAAGTGTTGTTGTGTATAGCTGTCACATGAACTCATAAGTTCGGGTTTGGTACATTAGGTACGTCGTATGGATCTTAATATTTTAATAATTTTAATAATTCTTTTTTTTAGATGTTAATGATATTAAATATGTTATTAATTTTGATTATCCAAACAACTCAGAGGATTATGTTCATAGAATTGGACGTACAGGTCGTAGTGATCGTAAAGGTGATGCTTATACATTTTTCACTTCTGCAAATGCTGGAAAAGCTCGTGATTTAATAAAAATTCTTGAAGAAGCTAAACAAAAAGTTCCTCAAGAATTATATTCATTTTCAAGCAATTCTTATGGCGGTGGTAACGGACGTGGTAACAAACGACCATACGGTGGTAATGGTGGCGGTTACACTAAACGTGTACGTTATAATAACAGTAATTGGTAGATGAATACTTTCTTTTAAATGTTCTACTTTCACTGATTCTCATATAAAATAAATTTGTAAAATTTTTTGATTTAATTTTCACGTTAAACTCTAATAAAAAAGTATACATGTTATTTATATTAATCTTTATTAATGTTTACTATTACCATGTATAAATTGTATCTTTTTGTTTTTTTTTTTTCATTTATTTTTATAAAATATATATAAATAAAGATAATGTTTAGTTTTCAAACATACACGCATATTGTTAATTTTTTTTTCTACATATGTATGAAACGTTTATCAGTTTTAACGCATTTTCTCTGTTAAAATTTATTTATTCTAAGTTTATCACTCTTTTTATTCCGAATATATAAATAGGATAAAGGGTATGAATTCAATAATGTACTTGAAAAGAAAGATATTCTTTCATTTTTATTTCATTTTTATTTTTATTATATTGTATCAGGTTTTATCGTGTAATTATAAATTTAAGCAAAGTAAAGTACCTTTTTTTTAAAATTTTGAATTATTTATTGAAGTTTTTATATTTATATTATATTATCACATTTCTAACATAAAATTTTAGTGTATAAAAAATTGAATAAGATCAATGAAGCTATTTGATATCACATGCTTTCATATCCTAGTTAGTTTTGTTTACATTAAAATGTCATAACATTTAGAAGCATAAATAAAATGATAATGGACATGGTGATAATGAAAATGACACTTCTAGCATATTAAATTTATTTTTCTTTTCTTACAACTAAGTTTGTAGTTACTAAAAATTAAAATTTTCATTTGAATTAAAAATAATTAATTTGCTTTCTTCAACTTTTATATAAAATACATAACTTTCGTTTTGTAAAAATTAATAATCTTTATGAAGCTAATGAAAAGTTTTAATATTATAAATAGTAAAAAATTAAACTCAAAATATTTTTTTTATATGTTTACATTATCTTTACTATTATTTTGGAGAACTAATTTAGCCTATAAGATTAAACTATTCCGATACATTTACATGTGGTGCGCAGTTTTTCACAACCCTTTTTCTTTTATTTTACATAGTGTCTTCAATAATTAGACACTGGTGCCAAATATAATAACGTAGGAATGAATATATATATATATATATATATATATATTTATATTTATATTTATATTTATATATATATATATATATATATATATATATATATATATGGTTGGTGTATGTGAGAAAGAGTTACAGACTAAAAGCATGAGTAGGATATAGTCGTCAACAACATCTTCTAAATTGCATCTTATTCATTTACTTGGATTCCATGACAAAAATGATGATTATCCTTTTAGTTTTATAGTTTTTAATATTTTACAAATAATTTGTAGTAATATAAATTTAGGTATAACTATATATAATAAAAAATATTTATTAAATGTTTTTATATTACATTTATTTCTTATTTTAATCATTAATTATAAAAAAAATAAAACTTTTATTGAAATTTTATTATTAATTGGACATTTATATATTTAATATTATGAATAAATATTCAACTAACTAAATTATATTATGTACATTTTTTCAATTAATTATTTAAAATATATTATAGTTTATTTATTATAAAGTTTACAATTTAAATTGCTGTTTATTAAAAATTAAAATTAATCTTTTTAACATTTTTTACTTATTGGTTAATCGACTTATTCCCTCAAAATTATGCTGTTATTTATGTGTGTCAAGAGATACTTCTTTTTCTAAACAACATCTTCCACCATTATTATCATTCCGTTACATACTGCAATATAACTCTGTGAGCTTCATTTATTCATTTGCATTTATTTTTTTCAACATCATTTCGTTCAATTTGCCCTACCACGCCTATTATATTTGCTGTTGTCATATCTTCTTCCCAATTCTTCGCGTACTTTTTGCTTCCGCTTAACTCTTCTTAACATAATTTTCACAGATACATAAAATACTAAGTGTGTTTGGGGCGATGTAGATAACCCGTGATAATAATATATTGCTTTTCTTTTTGTAATACAAGTATTAGATGGCATTTAAGTTAACTAAAGTATGACTACTATTACAGATTGCCTCCTGAGTAGTTTCATTATTTTTCTTTTTATCTATTCATTTTATCAACCATCCATTCATGGTATTATTAAAAAAACTCTTTTTTTTAATATAAGTATTAATATTGGAATATTATTTCTTTATTTGCTAAATATCAACCTGGATACTTTTTTTTATCATTCTTAAGTTTAAACTCCCAATGATATTATATATATAACTGTGCCTTATGTAAACTTATACATAAATATATATATATATGTATGCGTTTTAAATTTTTACTTTTTTCTAAAATATATTATTATAATGTTTGAATTTATAAATTATTTGGCTATCAAAGGAGGGTTGTAACGTTAACTGTATTTGAAAATCATTTTTGATTTTATCCCACTATTTTTACAAATAATTTAAAAACTTTATATATTGCCACCTGTTCTAATTATTTAACTCAAACGAATTTTATGACAATATTTAATTTTTAAAAATATATATAATAATATTTATCATCACATTTATTAGTTATTGTTAGGCTTCACAATTTCATAAAACATATTTTTACATGCATATATATATATAAAATTTTTTTTTAAAATAACTATTAAAAATTTATTATTTAAAAGAGAATATTTAAGGTGTTTCATTTTATAAAATTACTACCTCAATGACATAATATTATTTTAATGATCGTCATATGATACAAAACATTTCATTATTGTTGATATTTAGAAGTAAACTTTATTATTTTGAATGAGGATTGACATCCAATATATAAATTTGGTATTTTTAGGATAAACATAAAGTAAAAATTTTCTCAAAATATGTCAAAAGAGGAAATAATTTTATAATATTTATATATATAAATATATATGTGCATATATAGCTACTTATATTTATTTATTTATATATTATATATAGATATAATAGTCTATTTTAATAATAAAAAAAATCAGTTTTTTTTATAATAATTATAATTATATTTTTAAACTTTATATTATTTATTATTATTATTTTATTATTTTTTTTTATTGTTATAGGCATAAAATTTTTTTTATTTCTTTATTATTGGTCAAATAGTTTATATTTTAATATAATATATTTTATATTGTTTGAAAAAATATATATAAAAAAAGGGACATAACATTTTTTTCAACTAATGGCTTATGGCAATGATATTTGCTTTGTATAAGGCATATCACAAATTTTATCAGTACACAATATTTGAAGTGTTTTATTAAATAAATATCGTGATATGAATGATAACGATTCTTCTTCCCTCAATTCTTCTACAAAAGATGATACTTTTAATGAATGGAGACCTGCATATCCATTAATTTGTGCTTACCATGATATTCATTCTTTAGCAGGAGCATGGTGTTTAGGACCACCCACAACTATGCTTGAAGCAATTAAACCTACTGGAGCATCACAAGCACGAAGTCCTAGTGAAGAAGATAATGGTGATGGGAAGTGTAATACTTTAATAGCTTCATGTCCTGCTTTTAGAAATGAAATTGGTAATGAACCAGTTAGACATTTATCATTATCAAGAAGATCTGTAGCAACATTTTCACAATATCAAAATAATTTACCAATTGTGTCAAATCAAAAAAATAAATATGCTATTTCATCTTTATCTGATGACTGTACAGAAACATGGATGAGAGAACATACAGCATCTGAAGCTGGTGTTTTAGAAGATGTTTCAAATGTTTATCTTGGTGGTCGTTTATGTGCATCACGACAAAGCAAAGTTGTTATTGAACCACAAGATATAGGTAGTTATTATTTTAGGCATTGTTTTACTGGAAGACCGCATATAGAATTTTTTGGAATTGATGAACAACTTGGACCTGTTGCTATAAGTGTTGTTAAAGAAAATCCTGAAAAAAATATTACTAATCAAAATACATCTTTAATAAATAAAGGATTTTATCGTATGATTGTTAGAATAAGTGATTTATTAACAATGCGCGTTGCTGTTCCAGAAGATGCATTACAAGATTCAGGTCATGAAAAAAGTAATCGATCATTAATGAGAGAGTTAGTTGAAATTGTTTGTCCACAAGTACTTTTTTCATGTTTACGACCAGCAATACCAAATTTACAAAAAATTGAAGAATTATTATTGAAAATTGATGAACAACCAATTTATACAAGATATAAAATTGGAGTATTATTATGTAAAGAAAATCAAAGTACTGAAGAAGAAATGTATAATAATGAAAAATCAACACCAGCATTTGAAGAATTTTTAGAATTTTTAGGTACACGTGTTAGACTAAAAGGTTTTGATCAATATAAAGGTGGTCTTGATACAAAAGCTGACACCACAGGTACTCATTCAATTTACACAGAATATCAGGCTCATGAAATAATGTTTCATATTTCAACAATGTTACCATTTACACCTAATAATAAACAACAATTATTAAGAAAAAGACATATTGGTAATGATATGGTAACAATAATATTTCAAGAACCTGGTGCATTACCATTTTCTCCTATAACTGTTCGTTCACATTTTCAACATGTTTTTATTATTATTCGTGTAAATAATCCTTGTACAGATAATGTATCTTATACTATTGCTATATCAAGAGCAAAAGATGTTCCTACATTTGGACCTGTTATACCATCTAATGCAACATTTGGTAAAAGTACTGAATTTCATGATTTTTTAATAACAAAAATTATAAATGCTGAAAATGCTGTACATAGATCAAAAAAATTTGCTGCTATGGCAGCACGCGCAAGAAGAGAATCATTAAAAGATTTAGCTGAAAATTATGTTGCTGGGCATCCAAATGAAGTACCTAGTAGAATAGCATCTAGATTTCTTGGTGGAAGTGTTAAGAGAAAAGAAAGACCAATACCAAAACCTATTGTAAATTCTAATTTACGTGGAGCAATATCATGGCTGGTAGAAGTTTATGATTATTCTCTTAATCAACGGGTACAATGTGTATTAGGTGTTTCAGCTGAAAGTATTGTACTTCTAGAAATACCTACAGGTGATTGTTTATTTTTTACACCAACACATTCTGTATTAGGATGGGCAACAATTGAAACAGGAATTAAAATGTATTATGATCATGGTGAAATGTTATTATTCAGAGTAATTAGTAGTGATGGTTTTGAAAGAGAATCAAGTGTATTATTAAAAAGATTAGCATCTGTTACTAATGGTGATGAAGCAAAAGAAATGATATTAAGAAGATCAAAAGTATCAGAAACATTAGGATTTCATATTCAAGATGAAGGTGTTGTAACTGATGTTGAAATGTATCATCCAGCATGGAAAGCTGGCCTTCGACAAGGATCTAGAATTGTAGAAATAGATAACATATCTGTATCAACAATGTCACTTGATCAAATGTTTTCATTACTTACAGAAAATATAACAAATCGTGTTATGATTATTGCTCCATCAAGTGATGGTTCACCAAGAAGAGGATGTGAAGATCCAAATTGTTTAGCTGTTAAAGGGCAAGATGCATTATTATTAACACCAGAAACATTTGCTAAACAACCATTAACTTATCAGGAAATGTTTAAAATTAAAAATAAAGAACTTCCTCATTCTCCTCATAGTAGTCCATCAAATAGTTTTGATGAACGTTTAGGAACGATTCGATCATCAAATAGTCATTTAAATCATGAAGGAACTTCACTGTGGACAAAAGATCGCTCTATTTCACTTAATGAATATTCTGAAAATAGTTTATCAACATTAAATATGCCACCAAGATCACCTTCTCTTAATCCAGCTAATACAACTATTCCTGAAAGGCCAAATTGTGTTGGTCAATGTAATAATCCATTAGCAAGAACATTATCAGATGAATTGCTTATAAATAATCATGTAGCTTTAAATTCTCCTAACAATATAGGAATAATGTCAATTCGAAATAGTTTAGAAGGTATTCATTCTTTAGGTTCACCTAGTGAAATTTTACCTGGTGGTATTCCTATGAATACAGCAGAATTTCAGCAACGCTGTTATTTAAGACTTCAAAGGTTAGTTAAAGAAAGAAAAGAACAAGATGCATTAATAGAAAAACTTAAAACAGAATTAATTACAGTAAGTATATTTTATTAATATTTTAAAATTAAAATATATATTTATTTTTTATAGGAAAAACAGCAACATGAAGAGACGAAGCATCGTTTAACAATCCTTCAAACTATTTGTGATGGAGCACAATTAACAATTCCCGAAACAGATGCAGAATTATAATTTATGTACTACAAAATTAATAAAAAAAAAAAAAAGAGATTAATATATCATATATGAAATAAGAGTTAAATATATTTTTTTTGTTAACAGAGAAAGACTGTAATAATAAATTGAAAATGTTTTTTGTACAGTAAAATTTTTTTATTAATATTTTAAAATTCTTGTTGTGATAGGTGTCTCCAAAAATTTGTTTTTTCTTTTTTAAGTGGTATCTTACTTTGATTAGAATCAATTTCATCTTCTATAGAATATAAAGAATTTAATGGTGACTTAGTTAAATCTGATTGACTTGATGTAAAATCATTTGTTTCTATAAAATCACCATTGAAACATCTTTCATCTATAGATGGTTCAAAAATAAATTTATTTTTAGATACTGTTTCATCTACACATTTTGTTTGATAATTATTTGATTTGTTAAAATTAAATCTATACATATTTTTATCATTGTCATCACAAATATTTTTAGTAAAATTAAATTTTTTTAAAGTTAATGGTTCCTTTTTATCAATAATGATTGATTCTGTATTCATTTTAGAAAAATCTGCTACAAATTGAGAGTTTGAAAAAATATTATTAGTTGATGGTGAAGAACGTTGAGATAAAGATCTCATTCTCCGTGATATTTTAACATCTTCCCCAAATTTACATACTTGTGAAAAACAACGAACACGTGGTGGTTCTAAACTAAGTTTTTCATTGAAACGACAAAGTTTTAATAATTCATCATTATCAATATAACTGTCATTAAAGTTAAAATTTCTAAAATAATTTTTTTCTTAGAAAATGATTGTATTAAAAGTAATGCTTACGTCATAAATGTATAGGCATTTTCAGGAATATCTTTAACAGGGAATGGCATATCACTTTTAAATTTCTATTTCTTTAATAACTAAAAATGATTTAATTTAAAATTAAAAAAAAATAACAAACAACATAATGTAATATATGAAAATATTTTTTTTTAAACATTATATATTTATTGTAAAAAGATAAAATATAATTTGATATATGAACAAAAAATGGAAAATAGTAGTTAAAGAATTGAAATTACTATAATGTATAGTTATTAATCAAAGTATTGTAATAATGTTGAATGGCATTTTGCGCCAGACCATCAATACATATTTACTTATTAATATACATTCTCGATTTAATCTACTACTAACCACTAAATTATATATTGATGGTAAAAGATATAAAAAGTTATACAATCATTTTCATAAGGTCAAATTAAAAAAAAAAGATATGAAAATTTATATATATAAACTTTATATAAAAAAAAATCATTATAATATAACTGATATTATTTTTATATATAAGTATTATTTATTTTTTTATAAAAAATATTATAATATTTAATAAATTTCAAATGTAAAGGATAAAAAAATTTATTGATTGTACAAAAATGATACATATTCATAGTATAAATTTTTTTCCTCATTATCTTATATTATATAATAAAGAATTTATTTTTTTTATGAATTCAAAGGATTAATTTTGAAAAAAAAAACAACAAAATTCTTTTGTAATAGAACCGCGACTTTATTTGATTTCTAAATACATAAATAGAAATATAAAATTATCTAATAATATAATTGATTTTATCAATAAATTTTATATCAAAAAGAAAAACGTTACATGTATAATTTTTAATACAATAACTTAATAATAATAATCTATCTTTTTATACTTATCTATTCATTAAAAAATAATATTATATTTAAATAAAACAGATTTAAATAAAACAGAAAGCATTTATTGAATCAAAATATGTTTAAAGCTATTGTTACAGATATTGAAGGAACAACAACAAGTATTTCTTTTGTTAAAGTATGTTTTTTAATTATAAATTTCTTCTTCTTATTATTATTTTTTTAATTATTGTTAATACTTTAGGATGTATTATTTCCTTATGCTTCAAACAATGCCAAAAACTTTTTGCAACGTCATTGGAATAATAAATGTTTTGAAGAAGTTAAGGATAAACTAATTAAATTGAGTAATGATGAAGGAGATATTGATAATGAAATAATTAAAGATATAAAAAATGTTGATGATATCTGTCAAAATATTAAAAGATGGATTCATTTAGATAAAAAATTAACACCATTAAAGGAACTTCAAGGTTTGATGTGGGAAGAAGCATATAAAAATGGTTCAATAAAAGGTCATATTTATGATGATGTTTTTCCTGTTTTAGAAAAATTAAAAAGTAAAGGAATTAAACTTTATGTTTATAGTAGTGGATCAGTTAAAGCTCAAAAATTAATTTATGGATTTTCTGAGAAGGGTGATTTAACTAAATTATTTGATGGTTATTTTGATACAAATATTGGCCATAAAATAGACACTTTATCATATAAAAGAATTGCGGAAGCTATTTTATTACATCCTTCAGATATTTTATTTTTAACTGATGTTGATAAGGAAGCTTTAGCTGCATCTGAAGCTGGTTTTCAAGTCAAAATTGTTCAACGTCCCGGAAATGCTCCATTGTCACAGGGAGTTATTGATAAATTTGAAGTTATTAATTCTTTTGATAAACTTAGTTTTTGAATTTTCTTCTTAATATGAAATGCATGATTAACAATTCAACATGCATCATAAATATTTTATTTATAAACAATTATTTTTGTTACTTAAGTTTTTAAAAGAAATGTTTGTTTCATTAATAATAAATAAATAAGAAATTTTTTTATAGTAATGACAATTGAAAATGATATAAAATAAAAAAAAAAGAAAGATGTTCTTAATATTTATAGTAATTAATTTTAAATGAAATTTTTATCAATTTGAAAAAGGATAAAATTTCCTTGTATTTTTCACATTTTCAAAAAGTTTTACAATGAAAATATTTTTACTAATTTTTTATTTTTATATTTTTAAAAGTGTATTTTCAATTGATGATGGTACTGATAGATGTTTAGAACCATTAGATTCTGGTCCATGTCAATATTATACAACAAAATGGTTTTATGATTCTAAAGATGAAACATGTAAAGAATTTTATTATGGAGGATGTTTAGGATCTAGAAATAGATTTGATAATAAACAACAATGTATAAAACAATGTTTATATAAAGAACATAATCCTGCTTCTATTCCTGGTTTGTTATTAATAAATATTATATTAATATTTTTTAGATTTATGTTTATTGGATTATGATCCTGGCCATTGTCATGATGATCGTATTGGTCAATGGTGGTATTATTTTAATGCCAATACAGGTGAATGTGAAAAATTTTATTATTATGGTTGTGGTGGTAATAATAATAAATTTTATTCTCTTTATCAATGTCGAAAAGTTTGTGGAGAAAGATTGGCACCTCAAATTTCTTGTGATAAATGTGATGTTAGAACGTCATTTTGTAAACAAAATACAAAAATGAATTATACTTGTGAATGTTTACCTGGATATGAAAAAGATATTTATGGAAATTGTATAGATATTGATGAATGTTTGAATGGTGATAATAATTGTCATGTTGATGCTTGGTGTACAAATGTTTTGGGATCTTTTAGTTGTTCTTGTAAAGCAGGTTATGTAGGTGATGGTAAAAATGAATGTACTTTTGTTGGATTAGGTAAAAGTACTGATGATTGTTCAGAATGTTCAAAATATGCTACTTGTAGTCAAGGTGTCTGTCAATGTATGAAAGGATATCAAGGGGATGGTTATACATGTAAAGGTAATATTATATATTTATTTATATTAAAATAAATTTAATTTTTTAAGATGTTAATGAATGTTATTCTACCCCATATCCATGTGATAGAAATGCAGAATGTAAAAATAATAATGGATCATTTATTTGTGAATGTCTTAAAGGTTATGCTGGAAATGGATTTTATTGTACTCAGGATAAAAGATCTTGTTTAGATAAATTTAATCCAGATTATTCTAAACAATGTGGTAATGAAAATTGGAGAGAAAATTATTATTATGATCATGATTCAAAAAGATGCACTTTATTTTGGTATGATGGATGTAAAGGAACTTCAAGAAATATATTTAATGATTTAAATACTTGTGAAGAAATGTGTGAAGAAAGTCATGTATTAGCCAGATCTCGTAAGTTTTTTTTTTATTTCTAAAATTAAACCATTTTCTTTTTTTTGTCATGCATTTTATATGTTAATATCATAAAAGTTAACCGATTTAGTTATTTGAATTTTAAATTTATGCTTACTTTCTTATTATAATAGTAATTATATTTCTAATAATATTATAGTGGCTTTTAAATATTAACAAAAGTAAATTAGTTTCTTAGTATACTGAAAAAGCGTATTAAATTAATAACTATAATGGTTGAATAGAAATATAAGTTAACTTTCTTTTTATGTCAACCCATTTTAATATTTTCTTTTTATAACAATAAATAGTAGCTTAAATATAAGAAAGTATTTGCCATAATTATATATTATTACTATTATTTTATGTTATTTTTAAAAATATAAAATTAAAAATTATAATTTTAAACCATGTATTAAATATTCTTTATCCCCTTGATTCATTTTATAAAATATTTCATATATTTCTGAAATTTAGACATAAGTTAAAAGAAAATTTTAATATATATCTATTGTTAACCAATTTTTTTTTAAAATACTAACTCTATATCATCCCATGAGATTTATATAAGAATGCCGTATTATTTAGAATAAGATTGCCCCTTTTATCAAAATGTTTCATTTAAGATTTTTAAATAAAGATAGAATATATGTTATTTTTAAAAATCAGAACAACATATATAAATAAACATAATATTCATAAAAGTCTTTTACAAGTTAAATAATTGCAATGATATTGTTTAGTACATTTATGCTTATATTTATTTTTATTTTATTTTTTATTTTATTCTTTATACCCATTAAAATTACTTTAAATTATATATATACATTTTTTTATATTATTTTATTTTAATGTAGTGATAAAATTTTTATTATCATTATTTTAGTTTTTTAAAATTCCAAATGTTTTTGACATGACAAAAGTATGCTTATTTCTATAATTATTGTATGCTTAAATCTTATAACTAATAATTTAATATATTCATATAATATAAGAAATTATAAAATTAATTTAGAAATATGTTGGGATAAATTTGATGCTGTTTATAGAAATCAATGTTTATCAGGTAATTTTTATTATTTATTTAATTTATGATATGTATAGGAAATTGGCAACAACGTTACTATTTTGATCATGCATCATTAACTTGTAAATTATTCTGGTACGATGGTTGTAAAGGAAAATCTAGAAATATGTTTGAAGATCTTTTAACATGTCAATGGTTATGTGAAGAAACACCAAAATATAAAGGAAAAGTATGTTTAGAAGAATTTGATGATAAATATAGGGAAGAATGTAATGGAGGTAGATGGATACAACAATATTTTTATTAGGTCTTTACATATGAAATGGGTTTTTTCTACTCTAAATTTTAAATGCGCATAACTCGGTCGAAAATAAATATTTTTATTAAAAATAAGAACCAGTAGAATCTATACATTGTTGCCAACGGGATACCATTTTATTTATACCATTTTGATAAAAATCCTGGCTTCTGGAAGCGATGAAATCTTCAAAGTCAGTTTTTATATCCTCCTCGTTGTTGAAGATTTTCTCATTCAAGAAGTGGTCCAAATGTTTGAAAAAATGAAAATCCGTTGGAGCAAGATCTGGTGAATATGCAGGATGAGGTAGAGTTTCATACCCCAATTCACCCAGTTTTTGGAGGGTCTTTTTTGAAACATGTGGTCTTGCATTGTCATGAAGCAAGATAGGCCCCTTTCTATTGACCAATGCGGGTCGTTTTTGGCACAATTTTTTATGCATTTCTTCAATTTGTTGACAATACGACTCCGCAGTAATAGTTTCACCAGGTTTCAAGAATTCATAATGAATGATTCCTTCAGCAGACCACCAAACAGTTACCATTACCTTCTTTTGGTTAAGTTGAGGTTTTGGAAAAGATTTTGGTGCTTCATTGATATCCAACCATTGTCCACTTCGCTTGCGGTTATCGTACAGGATCCATTTTTCATCACATGTAACAATTCGATCCAAAAAAGGATCATTTTTGTTTCTTAAAATGAGCGAAGAGCAAATTTCAAAACGACGATTTTTTTGATAGTCGTTTAATTCATGTGGTATCCATTTGTCAAGCTTTTTTGTCTTTCCTATTTCTTTTAAGTGGCGGGAGACTGTTGCCGTGGATACATTTAAAGCTTCTGCAAGTTGTCCTAGAGTTTGACGTGGATCGGCTTCTACAACTGCTTGTAATTCATCATTATCCACGGTGGAGCAAGGCCTACCACGGTCTTCATTCTCAAGGTTCTCGTTTCCCTCGTTGAATTTTTTGAACCATCTTTGTACGGTGGAAGTACTAACAACATCCTCCCCAAAAGCTTCATTAATATTTTGAGTTGTTTTTGTGGCATTAGTGCCACGTTTGAACTCATAAAGCATAATAATACGAATGTCGCGTTTTGATAGCATAGTTTATTTTTAAAATAAAATAATGATAATTAGAATCAAATGCCATGATTTATATGCCAAATTGTAGCAAAGATTCTGTAGAATCTAACAGTATGTTTTTCTATGTAAAAACATAGCTACATATTTTAAATACAACGAGTCAAACTTTGCGCATCAATATAAACCCATTTCATATGTAAAGACCTAATATAATAAAAAAACAAAAAAGTGTAATGCTTTTTGGTATGATGGATGTAAAGGAGATTCTCAAAATATTTTTCAAGATGAAGCAACATGCCATGCAATGTGTGAAAAACCAGCTCAAGATGATGGTTTGTTTTTAAAATAAGAAGTTTATTTTTTATTAATTTTTTTTTTTAGTACATTTAAATATTGTCAGTCATAAAGATAAACATACTGCTGAAGAAGAAATTGAGAAGATAAATTTAGTTGAAAATAATATAACCAATCCATGTGATATATTTAATCCATGTCAAAATAACGGGTCATGTCTATTTGATTATAAGAAACAAATATCATACTGTAAGTGTACTCCAGGATTTACTAATGAAAATTGTACCGATGTTAGTGGTATGTTTTTTTTTTACTTTTATATTTTTTAATATTACTCTTTTTTTTATTAGAATTTGATCCATGTTTAACTAATCCTTGTCAAAATGGTGGAACATGTCAAAGGACAAATAAAACAAAATCCAGTTATGAATGTTTATGTCCAAAAAGAATTACAGGAATGAATTGTGAATTAAAACCATGTGATCCTAATCCATGTCTTAATAATGGAACATGCCGAACAACAAGAGGTTCAAATACATTTTTTTGTGATTGTATAAATAATTATGGTGGTAAAATATGTGATCATAAAATAGGAGAAACAAAAAAGGAAGAATATGGAAAAAATGTTAAATTAATTAGTTCTGGGGACATTGAATGGGTAGAGGAAATAAAGAAACAATTTGCTAAAAAGAAAACAAAAAATAATATAACGGGACCATTAGCTGATGAACCGGAAAAAGAGGAAAGTACTGATGCTTCACATGCAACAATATCCGGTCCAGCTGCACAAGTAGGAGGAAAAAATGGTGGTGAATTAACAAAGTCATCTTCCACAAAACATTATTTCTTAAATTTACCAATTTTAATAGTATTTTTTATATCTCTTTCACATATCTTAACTTCTTCTTTACTTACATGCCATTGTTAATCTCAAACAGAATCATTAGCAATGAAAATAGAAGAAAAATTAATTTTTTTTAATTGAAAATTTTACTCATTAACATTTTTGCAATTTCTTATTCTGAAATATGGGCTTATTTTTTACATTAAATTGAAGGCCGTACCATATATATATTTTTTTTTAAATAAAGTAAAAGAAATTTACTATCGTAAACTTCTTGTAATTTTTAATTTCACCGACCTTCAATTTTATAATTGAGTTTTTAAGAAAAAAAACCATTTTAAATATTTATTTAATAATTCTTGTTTACATATAATTTATTTTCTTTTTAACATTAAAGTTAAACTTTTAATAAAAGTAAATGAGGTTCAATATATTAACATGTAAATAAGGTAACAATTTTAAAATATCATTGAAATGACAAGACACTTATTATTTTACTTTTATTATCATAATCACTCCTCTCTTGAAAAAGGAAATACTATTTTATTATATATATATATATTTATATATTTTACTGAATATTTACTACTTTAGGGTTAAATCATTCTTTTGTACTACTTATAATTGATAGAGAATGTTTAATTTAAAAAATTAAAATATATTATTCTCTTTTCTTTCTACCTATGTATAATAGAAAACTAAATTTCATTTAAAATTAAAATGAAGTATTTTTATTATATATAATGATACTATTAAATAGAAGACATTATTATAAAATAATATATGTGTTGTTATTATTTTGGTGTATCAAATGATATCACAACAATAATGTAGTGTGGCAGGAAATTAATAATATTGTTTCTCTATTTCATCCAAAGACAATTATATTTGTTTATTTGATATTATCATCCATTCCTCTTCTTTAAATTTATATTATTTATTCTTCAAAAATACTATTTTCAATATTTTTCTACATTTTGTTAGATTTTAATGTTCAAAATAAAAAACAATTTATTACCAAATACATCTAATAGAAATTTAAATGTTATTAAAATAAATAGTTTATTAATTATTTTATAATTTTATATAATTAAAAATATTTTATTTATAAATTATTATTAATATTTATTATTTTTTATTTAATTTGATTTTTTTATA
This sequence comes from Strongyloides stercoralis, assembly GCA_029582065.1. Lineage (NCBI taxonomy): Eukaryota > Metazoa > Nematoda > Chromadorea > Rhabditida > Strongyloididae > Strongyloides > Strongyloides stercoralis. The sequence continues at coordinate 11,507,439 of CM055866.1, read as the reverse complement.
TACAATTAAATTTTATCCACCTAAATTAATAAATAAAAATATCCTGCCATAAAAATATTTTTAAATTTCTTTGTTTACTTGTTACATGTGTATTAAAAATAATGATAACAATTTTTTCATGTTATAAAATATTTTGTCAAAAACAATGATTTTTCTTCAAATAATATTATTCTTTTTAAATTAAAAAAAGTGTATTTAGGTAGGTAACATAGTTTGTTATTTTTTTTTTATATTTTATAATAAAATATTTTTATAATATGTTATAAATGTTGGTTAAATATTTTGTAATATAATTATTTTATTAATGTTTTTTTGTGACTTTATAAATAAAATAATGCTATTGAATTTTTATTTAGAATATGGTTGTTCAAGTTCAACAACGTAATTATGTTACAAAGCCTAGTGTTATTGATAAAATTCGTTCTAAATTAAACGTTAAAAATAGTAATGTTAAAAAATTTCTTTCTGAATTGTTTGGAACATTTTTATTAGTTTTTATTGGAACTTCTGTTTGTGCACAATTTATTCTCTCGAATCCTGGTAATGTTGAACATTTACAAATAAAACATACATGGATTCAAATTGCTATTGGATGGGGGCTTGCTTTGGCTTTCAGTGTTTATGCAACATACAGAATTAGTGGTGGACATTTAAATCCAGGTAATAAAATTTAAAATTTTTAATATAATTATTTTTTTAAGCTGTATCATTTGCAATGTTAACTCTTGGAAAAATTAATGTTGTAACTTTTCTTGTCTATTGTATTGCTCAATTTATTGGAGCTTTTATTGGTGCTGCTTGTACATATCTTCTTCATTGGGGTAAGATACAATTAATATTATAATTATTTTTATAATATTTTAGACAAAATTGCATCTCTTGGGCCAAATACTTATCTTTATAATAATCTTCATGTAATTAAAGATCCATCAACAGATACTGTTATAAGAAGTATTGAAATACCAAATGCTATTTCAACTGCTGGAATATTTACCTCATTTTTAGCACCACATTTATCATTTTTCGGTGCATTTGTTGATCAATTTTTTGGAACTGCAATTTTAATTTTATGTATCTGTATGATTATTGAAGGAAGAAATAGAATTCCAAGTTCAACCCAACCATTACTTATTGGACTTTCTCTTGTAATGATTGGATGTGCATTTGGTTATAATCTTGGATATCCAATTAATCCAGCTCGTGATTTTGGACCACGTGTTTTTGCATGGATTGTTGGATATGAAAATGTTTTTGGACAAGGTGATTATTATTTTTGGATTCCAGTTGTTGCCCCATTTGTTGGAGCAATGTTTGGTGCATGGATATATTATTTGTTTGTTGGATTATATTTACCAGAACAAGAAAGATATGTTGAGGTTCCAATGACAATTGTCAAAAATGTTAAAAGTATTCAATCAGAAGATACATTACCATTAACATCAGCTTAATTTTTTTTTTTAAACAAACTTTGTTATTAAACATTTTTAAAAGAAAAACATTTATTATGATAAAAAAAATGTCAATAAAATTTTTGGTTTTTTTTTTGTTTAAACAATTAATGGATTACTATATCAAATTCAATATATAATAAAAAAAATTGAAACCACTTTTTGAGTAGTTCAAAAAATTTTTTATTTTTACTATATAAATGTTTTTTAACAATAAATTTCTGTTAAAAATTTATGATTATTACATGATATTTAATCTATTAATAAAATGTTTCATTTTTTTTAATAATATAATAAATATGATAATAATAATTTTATACTTCTGACAAATTATTGTAAAAAAATTAAGTCAGGCGTTAATTTTTTATTTTTACTTAAAAAATTTGCACTATAATGTATCAGAGTGTTATTTTTTTTTAGTTTATAATTTACCTTTATTATTTTATTAGCAAAAATATTTTCATATATTTTTTTACTTATTCTAATATATTATTATTTTATATACTAAATACTTTAATATTATTATATAAAAAAAAGATACTTTTCTTATAAATATTCAGTGAAATTGTTTAAATTAAAATTAATTATAAGTAAAAAAAATAATGACAAATAATTGCGTCTTGACAATTAAAATATCAAATAAAATAATTATATTAATAATAATAAACTTTGAAATATATTTTTTTAGTTTATTAAGTCAAAAATATCAATGTAAACACATTTATGTTTATCTCCCAATGGTCACACAAATCTTTGAATAAATGTAATAGGATGAGACAATGGTTGTTATGTTAGCACAAAATATTATCAGATAAATTTGTAATACGGCAAACGTTAAAATTTTTTTCCTTTAATTGTTATAACTTTATAGTATTTATTGATAGTTAACTTTATGATTCTTTATGTTAAAAATTTTAATTATTGAAAAAGAATTTTCTTTTAATAGTTAAATTTACACAACAATTTTTTGTGATAAAGAAAAAAATTTATAGTAAAATAAAGTTATTTTTTTTATACAATTACTTATAAAATTTTTTTATTTATTTAAAATCATTAATCTATATTTCTATTGAAAATGATAGAATAGAATATAAATTTTTTTTTTAAATTCTGTTTTTATTTTACAACTTTGATTAATAAAAATTCCCATTGGTCTTTTTTTTTATATATTTTATTGGTAATATTTAATCCGTGTTTTTGTTATTAAACTATAATAACTTTTCATATTACTATTTTTTTATATACATCTCAAAATTGTTATTTTTAAATATTTTAAGTTTAAAAATAAGATATTAAAAAATAACAATACAGTTGAACAATAAATTTATTACATTCTTATTTTTTTTTTCTTTTTTAATTTGTAAAATAATTTTATGACTAATAGAATAAATTCGTAATAGAATAAATCATTTAAGTGATCATTTAAATAAGCTTTTATATTTTATAAAAAGTATAATCTTTAATAACGTTAATACTATTATATATATATATATATATAAATTATTTTATTTTATAATTAAATATATACTCCCATATTTATATTTATGCCAAAATTTTATATGATAAAATTTATGAGGGTGTATAATAGGATAAGAATAAAAAAAAACAATTCCCAAAACTTTCATCTGTTATCTATCCATCAATATGAACATCAACTTTCAAAATTTTTATGCACCAATACTATCTGTTCTATTAAAAGTTAGATATTATTTTATTTGACATATAAAATTATCTCAATAATTTCATTTATTCATGTGTATATTTGTACTTATAAAATTTCTGCTTTATTTGTTAATTTATAGTTTGAATAAAATTTTTTTGAATAATAATTTATATATTAAGTAAACTTTTTTAATTTTGATAAAATAATAATAATTATTAAGTATTTATAATAATTTTAAAAAAAATTTTTAAAATATTAATAATTATATATTATTTTAAAGTTTTATTAAATAACCTTTCATATTATAAAGCTAAACATTTTTTTTATTATTAAAAAAAATGCATAACATTATGGCAAAGAGAAGTTTATTCAGACAATGATTGAAGTTATATATAGAAAATTAATTTTTTTTATCTATTCTTAAATTTTAACATAGCGCTATATATATTTATTTAATACAGAATTTTAACTTTTAAAATTTCCCACTATTATATAATTTCAAAAATGCCATTTATCTTATATTGTTATACCTAGAAACATTTTTCTTTATCAATTTATATAAATTTAAACTGTATAATATTATTAAAAAAATTTATTTATTTTTTTTTTATAAAATCATATATATTGTTATTGTTGTTATTCATTTTTTTATCTATTTTTTTTTAAAGAGATATGGGCAATGCAGAATCTTCAAAGGGTAAAATTAAAAAAAAAAATACCCAACAAAAAAATGTAAAGGCAAAATCTGTTACTATAGGAAAATGTGAAACATCAAAAATTTCAAATGATCGTAAAAGATCTTCTTCATTTAATGAAATTGATATTCAAGCAAACAAAAATAAAATAATTCAAAAACAAAATTTGTAGGTTGACATTATTATTTAAACGAATTATTATAATTATTATTAAGGCGTATACATAGAAATTCAGTTTCATTTAATTCTCATGGAGAAAAATTACCATTAACAAGGATTACTAGAAGGGCTAAATCATTTAGAGCAGGACATGGTAATACAGGAAGTTTTACTTCACGAAATAGTTTTGGGACGGCTGCTGAATTAACAACTATGCAGAAAAAAATTATTCATGTAACATTATCAAATATTGATGCTTCAAATTTATATTTTTTTGGACATTTAGTTTTTTTTACAATTTTTTCTAGAGATAAAAAATTATTACAAGTTATAGGATTAGAAAGTTTTCAAAACTCTAATAATAATGTATGGGAACAACATATTAATTTTAAATTACATATTCAGGTAATATATTTATTTTGAAATATTATATGTATTAATAATGTTTACCATTATAATATAATATATTTTTTTTAAAACATAAATCAAATTATAAAAATTAACTTATTGGATATTATCCCATGATGCCATTTTTGTAATTTTTTTATTGAATTTTAGCATTTTTGTGAAACATTGTTAGAATGTATTGAACATATATATGATAATTCATCAGTTCTTGATCGTTTAAGAGAATTTGGTGCTTCTTATGCATTAAATCAAAATGCATTCAAAGGGATACCAATGAATTTTTGGGATAGATTACAAGCTGCCATATTTAATGCTGCAAGAGAATTAAAATATTTTGACGGGCGTGTAATAGAAGGACCATTATTAAATGATAATGTAAGGAAATAAGATATTATACGTATTTTTTTTTTACCACAAAGCTTTAAATTTTAGGATCTAATTACAAATGAAACAATAAAAGATAAAAGTATTTCACCAAATATCTCAATATCTTCTACTACCTCAAATTATAATTTTAAACCAATTGAAATAAATAGTGATACAACATCTACACATTCATCCTCTGACATTCCACCATTATCACCGTACCAAAAAGGATCAAAAAATTTTCATTTTCAAAATAATAGTATATTATCAAATAATAAATTAAGTTTAAGAAGAAAAACAAAAATACCTTCTTCCTCATTATTAAGTAATTCATCAGGACCAACATTAACTGTTACAGATATACCTTCACCAGAAAAAAATTTTAATGGAAATGATTCAATAAGAAAATATTTTAAATATTCTCCATTATCAAGTTCTATTTGTCCTTTAAAAGCGCAAGCATGGGGATGTTTTTCATTATTTTTGGCTGAACAAATTAGGTTTGGTTATGAACTAGAAGTTATCTTACAAGATGAAATGAAACGTTTAGGTTTAAAAGATGTCGTCATTGAAAATTCCGTCTTGAACCGAAGTTCACATTCACCAAAACAAAAAACACCATTTTATACAGTTTCTTGTTAGATTTTGTTGTTCTTATTTTATGTATATAATATAATATTAAATTATTTTTAAAAAGAATAAAAAATTGTTTTAAATAAAGTTTCATACAAATGAAAAAAAAATTTATACTAAAAAATTTATTTTTTGGAACAAATTTATTTTAAAATTACATTTCCTATTCTTATTTAATCATAATTAATTTTATAGTAAAAGACAGGTTGTAGTAATAGTTTATTTTAGATATTTATAACAAGAATAATGTAATTGTCTAAATTTTTAAATTTGATTTATTTCATGGCATATTATTACGAACCTTGCATTCCTTGAAAAGATCGTGGTATGCTGAACAAAGATTGATATCAGAAGCATTTCTTGAACTGAAAAAAAAAATTAAATTAAATTATAAAATAAAATATAATTTACCATTCAAAGAATTGACGATATTCGAATTCGCATGGATTTTGATAATTTTGTGCTGGTTGTTGGCTATTGACAGGAGTTTGAGCAGAGGAAGGTTGAACATTGTCATTCGAACCTCCAGATCCAGTTATCATGTTACCAACAACATGTCCAATACTACTTCCTATAGCTACACCTCCTGCAGTAGCAGCCATTTGAGCCATAAGACCTGGTTGTTTTGGAGCAGTAGCACCAGCCATTGGAGTTGCAACTGGAGCTGGTGGAGCTGAATAACTTGGTGTTGGAGCTGGAGCTGCGGCAGGTCTAGGAGGAGGTGATGATCGGCGGACAGGTCCACTTGAAACTGGTGAAGAAGTTCTTCTACGTACCATTTTATGTAATATAAAAAAAACAACTGAAATTAGAGTAATGGAAATAAATTTATCGTTTAAAAAAATTTTAAAAATTAAAAAGAATAATTTATTTCTTAAACATCTATGAATCAAAGAAATATTTCAAAATTAACACTATAAAATTATCACGTGAAACAAAACGTAAATTGGAAAATTAACTAAGGAATAGGTTTTACTTTTAGCACGAATGTCTATATTCGTGTTCTTAATATTGGAATAAAAATTGCTTTTAAGCAACGCCTCTTTTAAAATCTCTTATATCTGAAATATTTTGAAATAGTTAAAAATAGAAAAAATGTGCATAATGAAAGTCAATGTTATTGTAGCCTGTTTATTATTGATTATTAAAATATCATAAAAAAAAGTAAAAAAATTATTAATAAATAAGTTTTTATTAAATTTAAATTCATGTATATGCAATTTTTCTAAAAAAATTAGTTATATTAAAAAGTTTTTAGTTGTTATATATTAAAAATGTTACTTTATATTTAATTTACTTTTAAATTATTAGATGTTATCATTTGAATTATTATTTGTATCCTTATTTTTTGCTTCATCAACAGCATTATTACCAAGGTTATTTTTTTAAGGAGGACCTTCTATATCTGATGAATCTTTTTTTCATTATTATTATTTTTTGTTATTGTTGTACCAACAAATAGTTTCTTATTTGTTTTTTTTTTTCAAACGTTATAGAATTATTAATTTGTTTAATTCATTTTGTCTTCTTATTTGTTCCTTTCTTCTTTGTCGTTGTAGCCTCAACTTTTTTTTTCTTTTTGTCTTCTCAAAAAGGTTTTTCTTTGTTGTTCCGACATGTTTTTTATTCTTAATTTACGTAATGCTTTCATATTTTTTTTGTTTATTTAATTTTTTATGAAGTAATTTTTTTCTTTGATTATGTAATTTCCTTGCCGTTTGTTGCTTTTCCTTTTAGTTTGCAAACTTTTTAATAATTATCGATTCTTCCTTTTAATTTGTGATCCTCTAATACTATGTTTTCATAAATTAGATAGTCTTTTTGTTGACTTTGAAACAAAATTAGTTTATAATAATTTTGTTCTATATTATTTTCAAGTTTAGTAAGGTAATTAATTTCGTTCTTTTTTCAATAGGTAAATATAACTTTGTATTGATTCTTTTAATAAATTAAAATAGGTATTGCAAAATTGGATTAATGAAATGAGTGTGAATGTTAATGATATCAAATACTTCCTTTGTTATACAACATATTTATTTTATTTATATAAGTTTATATAATACTCTATAAATTATATTTTGGTTTTAAATATTATGCTATATATAATTATTAGAAACTTGTCTTCTTAGTGATATACAATATTAACGTTAACAAATAATAAATATTTAATCAGCTATAAATGTGGATAATATTTCACATAAAATTTTTTAAAAGCTCAAGAATAGTACAGAGAATGTGTTTTTTTTTAAAATTACTATGTGATTAATTATTAAAAATCATTTTTTATAAATATAACTATTAGAAAAATTTATAATATAATGTTCTGTTTTTAATAAGATCAAAATATCTTATTATAACTAATAAAGGAGTTTTTTAATTTTTAAAAGAGTAATTTTTTAACCTGTGTATAGTGTATCATCCAATGATTAAACATTATAAACCATTAATTTTATCTACGTAAAATTAAATAATAACTGCTTTAATTCAGCAAAATGTTCTACATTTTTTTCGCAAAAATTAATTTTATTTGTAATTAAAATAAAAAAATTTTAAAACAAACACTTCAATATTTATATTAATTTATTAAAAAAAATATAAATAGAAATCTAGACATTACATTTTTAGAAAATATAAATTTTAGTAAATAAAGTTAATTTTTTAAGAAATAACATCTATTTTTAGTATTTGAAATATGTTTGAATCTTAAAAAGTATGTTCAAATTGCACTTATTTAAATATCCTTTGACAAAACTTTTTTCCGAAAAAAAAAATTTATTTTTAATAAAATTTTACAAGTAAAACAAACGTTTAAAAAATGTTTTAACTACATTATATCATTCAAATGTTTATAATAATTGTTATTATTAATTATCAAAATCTATATTATTATGCCTTGATTTTGACAATTTTACATTAATAGTAAAATTTTTAAACAATTAAAATTAATCTTATACTTATCCATTTTTTATTAGAAAAAAATTCTTTCTTTTATAATACACATAAATATAAAATATTATGATTTTTTTGCTAGCTAAAATATTATTTTGATATCCATTTTTTAAATAAAAATATATTATTTTTCAATACACTTTTAAATATTATAAAATTTTTAAAATAAATTATTTATAAGAAAATAAAAATAATTAAATTAAATTTTTTCTTGGCATTGTTTAAGAAAAAAATTTAAAATAATTTATGCCTATTAATATTCATTAACATAATTATCTTCTTCATTTGTTCTGGATTGGGTTGTAGAGCGAGTTGTAGAACTTTTTGAAGTTGATGAACTAAGCTTTGTTGTAGAAGGATTTGTTGTAGAAGAATGTGTTACATTAGGCTTCTTGGTTTTTTTACTTGGTTTTTTACTTGGTTTTTTATTTGGCTTTTTGTTTGGTTTTTTATTAGGCTTTTTACTAGGCTTTTTAGTTTTATTTTTAGGTGTAGTTATTATTAATGGTGCTGAAGTTGTTGTAGTTATTGTAGTTGTTGAAAGAATTGTGGGTATTGTTGTTATCATTGGTGACAATTTTGTTGATGGTAATTTTACCGGACTATTTATTGTTGTTGTTATCATTGGCAACAATCTCGTTGATGGTAATTTTACCGAGCTACTTATAATTGATGTAGTTATTTGAGAAGAAGGTGTTGTTGTAACAATTTTAACAGTTGGTCTCCTAGTTGCAAATCTAGTTTTTTTTGTTATTCTAGAGATTTTTGGTTTTCTGCTAATTCTTGAAATTAATGGTTTTCTAGTAGTTATAGATGGTATTGGCTTTATGTTAATTCTAGGTGGTATTGGCTTTATTTTAATTCTAGTTGTTATTGGTCTTCTGGAAGTTATATGAATTATTGCTCTTCTGGTAGTTCTAGGCGGTGGTAATGGTCTTCTAACTATATTAACAATGTTCGTTTTAACTTTTACTACTTTATTTATTTTGTTGACAGGTGGTGGTCTTATTTTGCTTCTAATACAGCTCAAGTGAATATCATCTTCATTTTCATTTTTTTCTTGTTCATCTATAGAATTATTTTTTTCATTATCATTTAATGATAAAGATTTTTTTATAATTTTATGAATATCGGTATATTTTGATAGACTCATTTCTAAATATTTAAGATTAGTAAATGGATTCTCATTATAAAAATGGGAATATATAATTTTTACTAAATTAAGAAATAAAAGTGAATATTTTATATTAATAAAAATCATAATTGTAGATTAGAAAAAGTGCTAGATTTAATTTAATTGAATTTTTAATCAACTTTATATAATTATAACCTTTAATTGTTATAAAAATAAAAAGTAATTAAAGAGATGTTATATTAGCTGTAAAATTTTAACCTTGTATTTATTATAATTAACAGCATAAAAGTACGTACTCATAATTGCACTTTTTTATATTCTGTTTTAAAAATTAATAGAAAATTTTATTAATTTTGAACTAATAATTTTTAAAATAAATAAATATCTATTTAAGCTTAAAAATTTTTAGTACCAAGTTGTGAAAAAATATATATAATATTTAAATATTAAATAAAAAATGTGTTAACTTTTTAAATTTTAAAGTAAGGTGCATTAAAATAAACTGATAATAAATAACAATTATTTATTTAAATAATAATTTATTAAAACATTAACTAAAAACATACAATTAACAAATTATTTTTCATTAAGATTTATTTTTTAATAACACATTTTTAATTATTTTAACAATATAAAAATCAATATTTTTATAAATTTTTTGTAATTAATTTTTATTATTATAAATAAATATGTATAATCTTAAAAATATTAAAAAAAAATATCTGTTACAAATAATTATTAGTATACTGAAATAAAATTTTTTAATTAATTGGAAAATTTGCATGATATTTTATTTATCTCCATCGTCAAAATCATGAATTACTGAATTGCATAAGATACAATTATTGTAATCTTTTATTAAAATATACTTATTTAAGAAGCCATTGTTAAATATTGTACCAAGTGATTTTAAGAAAAAAAAAATAAATCAAGTTAAAATTTTATTTGTATTTTTTTTTTTTAAAGTTGAAATAATCTATACGCTTTAATAATCATTAACGTAATCTGTTGACCCTTTTGTTGTAGTAGGTCCTTTTGTTGTAGTAGGTCTTTTAGTTGTAGTAGGTCTTTTTTTATTAGGTTTCTTAGTTGGCGTTTTAGTTGTTGTTTTAGTTGTTGGTTTAGTTGTTGGTTTACCAGATTTTTTACTAGGTTTTTTGGCTTTATTTTTAGTTGCTTTTATTTTTTTAGAAGTTTTAGCACTCACTGTTGTAGATAATGATGTGGTTGATGGTTTAGTTGTAGATGTTGTGATTGTAGTTGAAGTTGTTATAATTGTAGCTGTAGCTGTAGTTGTAGATGTTGTAGTTGTTACTAATACTTTTGTTGTTTGCAGTGATGATTGTGCTTTTATAGATCTTGGAGAACTAGTAGGGCGTCTTATTATATTATATTGTTCAATATCTTCTTCATCATTAAGTTTGATATAATTTTCTTGATTGTCATTATTAACGTTATTGTCTACATTATTTATAGAAAATGAAACAACAACATTTACAATAATAATTAATAAAATTAAAAATGTAAAATAATTATAAAACATAACTTTTTTAATACAAAAGTTATTAGTTAATTTTTACAATGATTAAAAATTATATGCTACAATAATGTATAAACCTTTTACTTAAATATGGTCAAAAAATGTTTTATGTATAACATTAAGTACAAATTTTTTTATTAGTTTAATTGTTTAAAATGTTTTTTTTGTATAATTTTTAAATAAATAACAAATATTTCTAATCGATGATATATATTTTTTTTCAATTATGCTAACAATTTTATTATTTTTATATAAATGATTAAAATGTACCTACATTATGATATTTTATATAAATCTCATTTAAAATTTGTATAAATTTACATGTTTTAATAAATTAAAACTTTTTAAGGCAATTTTTAAATAAATTTCTATACACAACGTTTAATAAAATTTTATTATTAAAAGATCAATTTTAAATCCTTTTTAAATAAGATGTGTATTTTTTATATTATAAAATTTTTGAAATAACAATAAGCATTTTATATAACAGTTCTAAATAGTATATATCTATGTAATTCATTAATTTATAAAAAATAATAAAATAATCTATGAAATTTCACTTTCAAAAGATATTTGTTTTAACAAAATTATTTTTTTACTTAGTGAAATTTGAGAATCCCATTTTAATCATTTCAAACTATGATCAATGAAAAAATTGTTTTAGATAAAATCATGAATAAATTTTTTATATAAATAATGACTTTATATTTTTATCTATTGTAATAGTAAAATAACTTTATACATTAAAAATACAAGTTAAACAAGTATTTTTTAATCAAAAAATTTATTAAATTTAAGAAAAATACTACTTGCTTAATATAAGTGTAAAAGTAATGAAAAAAAAAAATTGAAGTATCATTTTTTAAAAACGTTTATTTTATAAATTATCTTATTTAAACTTTTAACAGTCTCTTTAAAATTAAGCTTCATTTACAATTAAAGTTTTTTTTTAAAATATTTTTTTTTAATTTTTTAATTAAAATTTTCTTTAAAGCTATTAATAATAGCTTTGCTTGATTTTAAAAGATAACATTAATATTTAAAAACATTTACTTTTAAAATATAGTGTAAACATTATTAAATATGATTTTTAAAATATTTTCTGTATATATTTTAGTTATTATATTTTCCATTTTTAAAAATTTTACAATATTAAAAAATGTAATATTAAGATATATTTTTTAAAGCAAAAATATAAAAGTAGTTTGTTAAAACTATTTTAATTGCATTTTTGAAAAAAAAATTTCTTTTTAATTAATGAAATAGTGATATAAAAAATAATCTTTGGAAAGTATGATTTATGTTAAATAAATATAGCTACATAAATAATTTTTAAATATAAAAACTTTTGAGAAGTTAAAACAAAATTAATTTAAATAGAATAAATATGTAACGTTTAATTTAATGTATTTAATTTTAAAAAATTTGAAAAATTGAATTTAACCAAATTTTTTAATACGTCAATTTAGGGGGATTAAAGTACATTTGTAAAATAGTGAATCATTCATTTTACTTACGTAATCCTGATACTAGTGTTCATATGAATACTATTGAAGGAAAATGGTTAGGAGTGAAATTGAGAATCCTTTTGAAGTGTTGTAATTGTAAAATAATTGACGACTATTTGTAGAGTTTCGTATGGAAATAAATTAATAAAATAAAGTGTTTTAAGGCACTAATCTGGGCATTCAAAAACACTAAGTGATTTGCCATGAATTTTAGTGTTGACGAATTGAATAATCTGTTCGATTAAATAGACATATTTGATGCTACCAAGTAGAATCTAGAGTCAGTAATCTAACTTTATCATGAAATTAACGAAAGGGAAAGCGATCCAGATGACTCACTAGTTTAAAAAAAACTACAATAAGATCTCAACGACACCTTCTTATTTAAAAAAAAACTAGTCCAACAGTCTTTTTCAAGGTTAATAATAAAGTTTAATAAAATAATTATCTATGTTTAATAAAGATTTTTTTATTTTTGGTTTAATCTGGTGTTAGGGTTAGAATTAATTAAATGTTTTATTGTACCAATTTAATTAAATTTTTATAAAAAAAATATTTACAATATCTGATGTAATATTTTAATTTTTAATTTAAAAAAGTTGTAATTTTTAGTAATTCTTTTATACCTATAGTTTATTAAAATACAATATTTAAGTATTTTTCTTTTTATTTACAAGAATAAACTCTGTACACTATTTTTACATTTTTTTAAACTTGTCTTGTACCGAATACCTTTGGAGTTCTATGCTTGTTTTTAAAATTAAAGTTACTTATTAAATTTGTTAAAAATTAATTTTTTCCTAGAAAAAAAGGTATGTATTGTTCAAATGTTAATTTAAATATTAAAAATCATGGAGCTTTTTCAACACGTATAAATAAAACACTTCATCTTCTTTCTGGAAGTCAACGATTTCGTGTGGTAAATTTAATAATTTTAATAAAAACATTGTTTTAGAAAGTTACAGAGAAATTTTTAAGGGAAAAAATTATTTGTGGATTGAAAAATTGTCCAACATGTAGAGCAGCAAATATTTATTGTGATACTGATGCTGCTAAACCATGTATAGAACCTGAATTTAATGCTGGAATCAATTCATTAATTGAAGATCCTCATGTGTTAATTTTTGATCAAGATCTATTTGTTAGTGCATATGATTTAGTTAATTTTAAAAGAATTGATAACGTTATTTTTTGTCATTCACAAATTGAAGAATTAACAAAAATCCATCGTAAAGCTGGACGACAAGTTATTGCAGAATGCCTTAAAGAAGATAGCAGGGTATTTGAAATTTTAGATGATATTTGTGAACATACATTTGTATCACTTCCAGCTGGAAAAAAAATGAACACAAGATTTAATCCTTTAGTAATTAAAGTTGCTAATTATTTAAAATCACACTGGAATGAAAGTAATATAAAAATACGTCCTATAATTTTATGCGCTTCATCAACGAATTGTGGAAAAATAAAAGAAGAATATGATGATTGTTTTACAATTGAAGAATATGGAAATGGAGTTATTGATGATAATGATTTAAAAGATAGATTAAAAGCATTAGAAATTTTTGATATTGATGATTATATATATCCACCATATTATGAAACTAAAAAATTAGAAGATGGAATAAGGAAAGGTGAAATTAGGCAAGGAACATTTAAATTGTCAAAAGAAAATAAAAATGAAGGTTGGATACATATAACTGAAGATGAACGTATTTTGTTTAAAGGAAGAGATAATATAAATCGTGCATGTAACAATGACGTTGTTTTTTATAAAATTCTTCCTCAAGATCAATGGACTGCTCCTGATAATAATATAGTAATTGATATATCTGATGAATTAAAGGAAGATGATGCAAAAGCTGAAGAATTACTTGATGCACCAGTTGTAAAAAAATTAAAAATTAGTGATGAAGACAAAGTTTGTTGTGGACAAGTTGTTGGTGTTAAATCAAGATCATGGAGAAATCTTTGTGGTGTATTAATGCCACGTACTGGAAACGGAGAAAATTGTTTATTCTTGCCAGCTGATCCAGCATATTCAAAGATTAGGGTTCGTATTAAGAGATATGACGAAATTTGTGGAAAAAGAATTATTGTTAAGGTAGATGATTGGCCTTCTAATTCTCGTTATCCAATAGGCCATTATGTAAGAATGATTGGTAATGCCGGAGATGTTAATGTTGAAAATGAAGTTATCTTACTAGAACATGATATTCCATACCTTCCATTTTCTGAACAAGTTAATGCATGCTTACCAAAATTACCATGGGTTCCAAATCTCGATAATGGACGTGTTGATATTAGAGAATTTCTTATTTGTTCTGTTGATCCAGATGGTTGCACAGATATTGATGATGCTTTACATTGTCGTTGGATTGCAGATAAAAATCGTTATGAAGTTGGTGTTCATATTGCTGATGTAACTGCTTTTGTTAAACCTGGTACAGCTATTGATAGAGAGGCTCAATCAAGATCTACTTCTGTTTATCTTTGTGATAGAAGAATTGATATGTTACCTGGACTATTATCTGGAAATTTATGTTCATTAATGCCAGATGTTGAAAGATATGCATTTTCTGTATTTTGGTATTTTAAAGAAGATTTTACACTTGATACGGATATTGAACCAACATTTCAAAAAACTTTAATTAAATCTAAGAAAAAACTAACTTATCATGAAGCACAAGCTATACATGATGATCTTGGTAATGACAGTGATTTGGCCAAAAGCTTACGTAATTTAATGAAAATTTCAAGAATTTTAAAAGATATAAGAACTAAAAATGGTGCTCTAACTTTAGCATCATCAGAAGTACGTTTTGAAGTTGATCCAACTACAGGATTACCATTAAAAGTTTCTTCAAAAAATTTTGTACCTACAATGTCAATGATTGAAGAATTCATGTTATTAGCTAATTGTTCAGTTGCTAGAAAATTAATACAACATTATCCTGAATTTTCTGTTCTTCGTAGACATCCACAACCAACTGAAAAAATGTTTGATCCACTTAAAGAAATTTTCGAACAACTTGGAGCTCATTTAGAAGTTTCAACTGGAAAAGCGTTGTCTGATTCATTAAATGCTGCTACGAAAAATGATACAATGACAGATACACTTCTTCGTATGAGTACAACAAGATGTATGACTCAAGCTTTATATTTCTGTGCAGGTTCTATTGAATCTAAAATGTATAAACATTTTGGATTAGCAGTACCAGAATATACACATTTCACATCTCCAATTCGACGATATGCTGATGTTATGGTTCATCGTCTTTTAGCAGTAATAATTGGAGCTGAAGAATTTCATAAAGATTTTGCCAATAAAACTCGAGTAATGTCTGCTACAGACAATATGAATTATCGTCATAAAAATGCTCAATATGCTAGTAGAGCTTCTGTTTTTCTTAATACATTATTATATTTTAATGATAAAACAGAAACAACTGATTCGTATATAATGAAAGTTAAAAATAATGGTGTTCAAGTTTTTGTACCAAAATATGGTTTTGATTCTGCAATTATTGTTGATTCAAAAAAGTATTCATCTGGTAAAGATTTTATGCAAAGTCATAATCTGCAAATATTTTCACTTCTTCGAGTTGTCATTAGTACAATAAAATTAATGAATGGTAATATGAAAATTAAATTAACTCTTGCTGATGATGATGTTGAAGTTGAAAGTGCTCCTTTATTACAAGAGGATAGTTATTAATTTTTTTTTTCTCATTTTTATATGTATAATCTTTTTTTTTTAATAAATTTATATGTATTTTATTCTTATTTAAAGTATTATTAAACACGTGTTTATATCAATAATTTATTTGGTTAAAAAAAAAAGATACTACACCTGAAAAGTTCAAACAATTATTTAAGCCTACTCAAAATTCTTTTATAATGAAAATTTATTTTTTGTGTGGTATTTGAACTAGTCAAAGTTCTTTAAAAATGGTTTTATCATATTTGATCAGATGGTGATTAGCAAATTAAAATTTAGAATAAAATGGAAAATATTTTCTAAAAATGATACATTAAAAATGTACTTTATTAAAGAATTCCTTCTTCTTGTTTTTTTATCTTTATTAATTGATGCTGTAAGTTTATTATAAGTAATTTAAAAATAAAATTTTAGAGACGTCGTTTTGATATAAGAAATGAAACACGAAAAAATTTGTCCAATAATTCTAAAAAAAATTTTGATAATACTGTAAATGGATTAAATCGTATAAATAGATTACAAAAAAGATTAATGGGAATTAGAAATAAAACAGAAGTTATTGATGATAATAGTGAAGTTTTACTTGAACTTCCAATGGGAAATCCAAACTTATATCAAGGAGATATTATTCTTACTGATAATCAAGTAACTGACATAGTATCAGACATCGTACAAGAAGCTCATGAAAAAAAAATTGATGTTAGTGATATTGAAAATAGTACAGATATATTAAATAGAAAAAAACGTTCTGTTACTACTAATATGTATTATAAATGGACTTTTCCTATACCATACTATGTTGACAGTGGAGTAGATGCAGCACTTGTAGATTCAGCTTTATCACAAATTGCAGCTGAAACATGTGTACGATTTTCTAAATCTTCCACTCCAATTACAAATAAGTCTGGTTTAAAATATTACTTTGGAAGTGGATGTTGGTCATATTTAGGAAGAGTTTATTCAAATGCTCCACAAGAAGTAAGTATTGGAAATGGTTGTGGATTTAATGGCATTATTCAACATGAAACAGCTCATGCTTTAGGAGTACATCATGAACAAACACGACCTAATAGAGATAATTTTGTTTTAATTAATACTGCAAATATAATTTCAGGAACAGAATCAAATTTTGTTAAATCATCTAATACTACGGTATCTGATTATGGTGTACCATACGATTATGGTTCTGCTATGCATTATGGAAGATATGGTTTTTCAAAGAATGGATTACAAACAATTACTTCAAAAGATACAAAATATGATAAAACAATGGGCCAATATTTAAAATTATCATTTAACGATATAAAACTAATTAATTTTAAATATTGTAACTCAACTTGTACAACAAAAATTACCTGTAATAATGGAGGATATCAAAATCCAAATAATTGTTTAGTATGTAAATGTCCTAGTGGTTTTACAGGAAATACATGTTCAAATATTGTCCAAAATACAGCTACAGCATGTGGAAGTAGTTTATTAACAGCAACAACTACTGTTAAAAATTTAAAAGTAACAGGATTTTTAAATTGTTACTATTATATTACTACAACTGCTAATTATAGAATTAAAATTAACCTTACTAGTACAAATTTATTTAATTTTGATCCTTGTATTGCAACAAAAAGTCTTGAAATAAGATACAAAAAGGATAAAACAATAACTGGATACAATTTTTGTGGAACAAATACAAATCAAATAATAATATCTGAAGGAAATTCAGTTTTAATTAATTATGTTGGCCGTTCATCTACTCATTCATTTGATTTATCTTATGTTAGGTTATAAATGTTACATTTAAAGACTTAATAATAATTTTTAATAAATAATTTTTCATTTTAATACTTTTTAAATGATATGGTAAAAAATTTTTCTTATTATTATATATTAAATTGAACAAGCATGTATAGTTTTTTAACCATTACATATTAAAAATTAGACTCAACTTTTTATGGTAATACAAAGTTATTATATTGATACAAAACAAATGCATTGTTTTAATTAAATAAATATATTGTATTGTAACAAGTTAAAAAATTAATCATATTTGTAAAATAGTTAAACAACAAAACTATTAGGGAAATTTTTTAAAATTATTTATCTCTTTTTATAAATTTAAGATAACAATTATAAAATTTTAAAAATTTATATATAATTATGATTGTAACTGTATATTGAAACAAAAATTTGCTAATTATTATATACCATTTATATTTTTACATATAATTAATAATTTTATAAAAATACTTAATGTTTTATAAAT
Source organism: Strongyloides stercoralis (assembly GCA_029582065.1). Lineage (NCBI taxonomy): Eukaryota > Metazoa > Nematoda > Chromadorea > Rhabditida > Strongyloididae > Strongyloides > Strongyloides stercoralis. The sequence goes on along the minus strand of CM055866.1, from coordinate 11,488,951 downwards.
ATTACATATATTATTTTTATTATCAATCAAGGCAAATTTTATTGTAACATATATTTTTCAGTATATATATTTACAAAAAGTAAATTAATTAAATATTAAATTTTAATTATATTTATTTCATATATGTTTTTATATAACTAATAATTAATTTATAAAAATTATTTATAAAATTATAGGTTTTTTTATTTATAAACATACTTTTTTTTACTAACAATTTTATTTTTTTTTTTATTTTAACTATAAAAAATTATTAATAAAAAAAGAATAAAGCATAAAGTTTTTCTATTCTTTCAAATACTTTCTAATCAAAATTTTATTTATTGGAAATTATTAATAATGAGTATTCCTTTGTATGAATATTTTATTATTTCTTTTCAAATAATTAGTTTTTTCTTCTACATTATTGTAATTCTTATTCTTGCTATAGATTTTTATAATTCTACAGAAAATTTTAATCCATCATTTACAGTTTTATTTGTTTTTAATGGTATCAGTGATATTTTATCAACAATATCAATTTTAGTATTTAGAAAAATAGTAGAATGGAATATTTGGCATGAATATTTTATTAATAATAATATAATTTTGTATTTTTATAAATTATTTTTTTTTCAAAGTATTGTATTATCAATATCTGGTTATATTACAATAACTTTTAATCGTTTTATTAGTATTTATGCACCGATTACTTTTAAAAATATTTGGACAACTAAAATTTCATTAGTTATTATTTTATCTCAAATTATTATTTGTTATTTATGTTATGTTCATATATTTTTTTCTAATATAATATATGTTTATGATAATATTGTAAAAGAATGGTATATAACTACAGAACCATTATATTATTCAATTATTAATAATATTATTCTGTTGATTTTTTGTGTAACTGGAACTATATCAAATACATTTTTAAATTTTTTGATTTGGAAAAAGTTTAAAAATATTTTTAAAAATCAAGATAAAGAAAATTCAAAACATACAACAATTTTTTTATATATGTGTATTACTAGTTTTTTTTTAACTATTGCTACAGTTCAAATTGCATTAAGACTTAACTCAATAATTATTGATAACAATGAATTGAGAAATGCTATTAATAATTACTTTTTTTATTCATTACCACTTTTATCTTCATTAACACCATTTATAATGATATTACATAGTACCTATCTTAGAAATACAATTTATAAATTTATATGTAATATTTTTTAAAAAAAAAAAAATTAATTAATATATTATTTTTTATTAAATAGTATTATTTTATTATACTTAAATAAAATGTATACAAAAAATTTTTAGCATTTATAATTTTTATAATTAATAATAAAAATAAAATTTATTTCTTAATATATTTATTATTAAAAATAAAAAAATTAATTTTTTTTATATTACATGTTATCTATATTACCAATTTCTTCTAATGAATGACCAAACTTATAATGAATTATAAGTAAAACTGAACCAAGAAATATACATATACCGGCAACTGTTAAAAAAGCAATACCAAAAAAAGAATTTTTACCACCTATCCAGGATGTTGTTGATATTGCAAATTGTTTTGTCCCATTAAAACTTAATACATCATAATTATTTGTAATTTTTAAAACATATTCACCACGTGGTAATCCACTTGATAATTGAGGTATTGTTCTTAATAATTTTCGATATGGTTTTCTAAAATTATTTAACCCTGCTGTTGTCATCCAAATAATAAAATCAAAATTTTGAACACCATTATTTTGAGGATTTGTAACATCAAGCATACAAACATCAACAGTCCATTTTTTTGGTCGAACGGTATTAGATAATACTTCACATAATGATGAAGAAGGATTGTATGGTGGATTTTTAAAAAGTCTTACACGATCTCCTTCTATTAATAATCCTTTATAAGTCCATGGAACAGTAATATCAATTGATGGCCATAATAAATTTGGTTGTTCTCTATATTTATAAATTAATTCAAACTTATCACTAAACATTGAATTTGCAATAGCTCCACATGGATAAATTACTCTAGAAGTTGGGTCATTTTCATTTTCCCGTGAATAGGAATCACATCCTGATACATCATAAATATTACTTCCTATTAATTGATATTCGTTTAAACTTTTTTGATATCTTCTTACATTTTGATAATAATTACCTAATTGATAAAAAAAATATACATCTCCATTAAAATCATCATTAAGAAAAAAATTTTTTTCACATATTAAATTATTTAAACAATCTGTATAATCTATTATTATTTCTTTTACATTAATAGATTCATTTAATAATATTCCACCTAATGGAATAAAAATAATTCCAATAAAAAATGTAAATGGTATAACTGTATATAATGTAGGTATTGGTTGCCATGCTTTTAATTTTTGTTGCCTTAAAGGAGAATCTAAATGAAAAAAAAAAGAATTTTTATATGATAAAATATTTTTACACACCTTTAGGCAATTTTGTTATACCAATTTTTTCATCAACATTTTTTGTTGTTACCATATTAATATGGAAAATTTTATCGTTTATCTTTTGTTAAATAAATAAAATTTTTAATAAAAATCATTAATAATATTTCTGGTTAAAAGAATTAAAAGTTATTTAAATATTTTATTCTTCAATAATTCAATGTAACTTTTAAACAAAATTATTCAATAGTAACAATATTAATAAGCATAAATGTTATATAGCAACTAAAAAATTATATATAAATAAATAAATATTATTTATGTATATCTATGTGTATATGTATGCCATAAATAGAAAAATACATTGAACAAAAAATTTTTAAGTTATAGAAAAGGAATATTTTTAATTTATTTAAAGTAATATTAGTTTATTTATAATTATCATTTTATATTAATACTATTATTTTTATAAATATATAATGAATAACAAGATTACTGAAGAGAATGTTATAGTTGCTGTTAGAGTTAGACCATTTAATAAAAGAGAACTTAAAAGAAATGCTGAATGTATAATTGATATGCCTAATTTAAACGAAACTATAATTAGGTAAGAAAATAAATATATTATATTTAATAAAAATATTTATATTAGAAATTCTAAAGATAAAAAAGATGAAAAAAAATTTCAATTTGATTATAGTTATTGGAGTTTTGATGATTTTTATGTTGATAAAAATGGTGTTAATATAGGTAATTCTTCAAAATATATAGATCAAAAAAGAATTTTTAATGATCTTGGAAAAATTGTATTAAATAATGCATGGAAAGGATTTAATGTTTCATTATTTTCATATGGTCAAACAGGATCAGGTAAAAGTTATTCTATAGTTGGTTTTCAATCTAATAAAGGTCTTGTACCAAAAATATGTGAAGAACTTTTTCGAACAATTTCAGAAAAAAAAGAAAAAAAATATGAGTATCAAATATGTATATCAATGTTTGAAATTTATTGTGAAAAAATACGTGATCTTTTAGTAACTGAAAGTATTAAAAAAAATAATTTAAAAGTTAGAGAACATCCTAAGACAGGATTTTATATAGAAAACTTATTGTCAATAGATGTAAAATCATTTAATGATATTGAAAAACAAATAGATATTGGTACAAAAAATAGATCAATAGCTTCTACTAGTATGAATATAACAAGTAGTCGTGGACATACAATTATAAGATTAAATTTTAAACAAAAAATACCAAAAAAATCTGGAAATGGGACAACAACAAAAACTTCTGAAATTAATTTAGTTGATTTAGCTGGTAGTGAAAGGCAAAAAGATGCAGAGGTTGAAGGGCAAAGATTAAAAGAGGGAATTGTTATTAATAAAAGTTTAACAACACTTGGTCGTGTTATTAAAACAATTGTTGACATACAACAATGGAAAGGTAAAAATAAATCAAATATACAAATTCCATATCGTGATTCAATATTAACATGTGTTTTAAAAAATGCGTTAGGTGGAAATTCTAAAACTATAATGATAGCAGCTATCTCACCGGCAGATTTAAATTATGACGAGACATTATCAACATTACGTTTTGCTGATAGGGTTAAAAATATTAAAACTAAAGCTATAGTAAATGAATCAGTTACAGAAAAATTGATAAGAGAATTGATGGATGAAAATATTCGATTAAAAGAACTTATTGACAAAGGTGTATCTATAGATGGAAAAGTAGCAACTGATGATGAGGTGGAAGAATTAAAACGATTATTAGAAAGTAATAAAATAGAAATGGAAAATTTGAAGAAAAAATGGGAAGAAAAATTTAATTTAACAGAAAAAAATTTTATAAATTATAATGAAAACATTATTAAAAAAAGAAAAGAGATACCACATTTATGGAATTTAAATGAAGACCCAGCTTTAACAAATAAAATTATACATTTTATAAATAAAAATGATACATTAGTTACAAATCAAACAAACATTACGTGTAAAAATAAAATTATTTTAGAAGGATTATCAATAATGGAAAATCATGCAACTATCTTTAATAAAAATGATAAAAAAATTTTTATAAAACCAAATGATTGTAAAAGAATATTAATAAATGGTCAAATTATTTATGAAGAAACTGAATTAAAACAAAATGATGTTATTCTTTTTGGTGGAAATCATATGTATGTCTTTCAAAATCCAAAAAAAGAAGGAATGTTAAATATAAATGAAATAACTTATGACATGGCTTTAATTGATATTGCAAAAACTGGTGAATTTGGAAATCAATTAAATGGAATTGGTATTAAATCAAATGAACTTCCAGAATTGGAAGAAGATCTTATAGCATTAATACCAACTATTGATAAGGCAAATTTAATGTGCAATGAATTAAAAATTGATATTGTATATAGTATTATTTTAGCTACTCCAGAAAGTAGAGGATTATTAAAAGGATCTGATCAAGTGTTAGTTAAAGCTACATTTAAAAAGGAAGATGTTTTTTTTGTTTGGCCAAAAGATAAATTTTTGACAAGATATTATGATATTGAAGAAATTTATCAAGATTTTATTGAAAATAAAAAAATAAATATTAATAAAAATAGTTGGGATTATCCTTTTTTTGAATCATTAAAAAGTGAAGTTTACATTGGAACTTGTTATGTCTCATTAAAATCTTTAGCCAAATTAATTGACATTTCAAATGATATTCCAGTTATTGATTTTAATGGAGAACAAGTTGGTTTATTGACAGTATCATTAATTCCATGTCAATTAAGTGGTAAAGAAATAGTTGGAGAATTTGTAGAAAAAAGTGAAGAAATTATTGGTAAAAATATAGGATATAAAATAAAAATATTAACTGTTAATTCTTTATCTAAAAGATATGAAAAATGTTGGTGTAGTTATAAATTTTTTGAAGAAAACTTAGAAAAAACTATAACTGGAATAGGAAATAATATAGTATTTGCACATGAAAAAGTTTTTTATTATAAGCCAGTTTCAAAAAAATTATTAGAATATTTAGAAAGGAAAGCTTTAATTATCAATGTACATGGATATCAAAAAACAAGATACAAAAATAATCTTGTTGATGATGTTACAATTAAAATTAACAAAATTTTTGGTGATCCAATTGAAAAAAAAGTTGAGGAGTTAAAAGTTAGTAGTCAGCAGTTAAAAGAAAATGAATCTCAAATTGTTCCTGAAAAAAAAAATCCAGTTAAAAAAAAGATAATTGATAGTAAAGTAAAAAATATACAAAAAAAAAATCCTATTGAAAAAAAAAAATTAAATGTAAAGAAAAAAACTAGTCTTAATAAAAAACAAACAAAATTTGTTAAAAGTTAATGCATTTCTTATTGATAATTTTTAAAATGTTTTTTTTAAATAAATTTTGATATATAAAAAAATGTGTTTATTTAAAAAAATTTTTTTTTCAAAAAATTAAAGTGAATTAAGCGATTGTGATTTTGATACGATATACTCAATGATTAAGATTAATTTATATGTTGTAAAAACTTATTTATAAAACTAAATTTACTAAATTTTTTTTGTTTTAAATAAGTTAGTATTAATAATACTTTTCTTTTTCAATTTTATTTGTTTTTATTTGTAATTATATTTGTTTTAATGATAAATTTAAAATACTACTTATTATTTAATTTGCCATTCAAAGTTAATTATTAATTTTTCTTAATTATAAAATATTTTAAATTAATAATTATTCTAAAATCATACAATAAAAATGTACAGAATCACCAAAAAAACCATCAAAATTACATAAATAATTTTACTAATAACATTAATTCAAATAAAAACTATTTTATCAGACATTAAATAAAAATGAAACATTTTATTATATTATTTATATAACATTTTATCACTAAATTTATTAGTATTGGTAACAATATTTTATTCACTAGAAAACGTTTACAATTAATGATTGTTTTTGAAATTGTTTGTCTTTATTTTATTAAGAATATTAAATGTAATAAATTTAACTTCCTCAAATAACACTAATATTAATACTAAAAAGTTATTTAAATAAAAATAAAAATGTTTTATTATTAGAATTGAAAAAAAAATTGGTTGAGTTTCTATCTAAAATTTATTCTTATTATAAATTTTAAAAATAATTTTTAAAAAATAAATAATTTCACAAATCATAAGATATTTTTATTCTATGACAAAGTAAGACAATATTTTTATAAACTTTTAATATTTAAATAAAATAATTCACAACCAATTTTAATGGAAAAGTATACGTAAAATATTATTTTCATTTTTTTTTCAAATATATATTTTAATACACATAAAAAAAGCTATTAATTTCTGATTTACAATTTTATTAGCAAACACACTAGTTAAAAATAAAAATATTTGTATAAAAAGTGAGTATATCATTTTTATACACTTTTAAATTTTATTATCAGTTTATAATTTGTACTGGTTACTTAATAATATGATACTCAATAAACTTTTATCAAGTTAAACAATTCATTAGATTTTAAATTGAATAGTATGAATGAAGGTGAATTAATTTTTAAACTTTTTATTAGAAGTGTTTTTATAACATACTGTTACGACAAATAGGTATATAAAAATTTTTATTATGATTAAAAATAATAAAAAAATTTCCTTTTTGAAAATAGATAAAAAAAATATGTATATTAAATTTAAAAATTTGTTGGTAATATTGAAAAAACATCTAAAATAGGAAAACATAACTTGGTAATAAATTTTATTAATATATTTTTCAAATACAATTTATTTATTATAAATTAATTGATTTTTAAAATTGTAAATATTAAAACTTTCATTGACAAGTAAATTTTAAAAAAAATTCAAATTATATAAAACTTATTATCTTACTAAAATATATTTTAAGGTTAAATTTAATAATAATAATAATAATCATTAAATTAAATAACACAGTATTCTGATTAGATTTATGCTTAATTCTAGTAAAAAATTTTATTAGATAATAATACAACAGATGTCGTTAAATTATCATAATTAACTTCTACTAAATTGGTAAATTCACACTTATCTTTTAAAACGCATAAAGATAGCTAAATTTTTTTTAAATAATACTTAAGATTTAGCATTCCTTTATAAAATTGACTTTCTTTAGATGTATATACCACTGTATGTTAATATTTTATTACTAGAAAACATTTGTTTAAATTTTATCAAACATGGTTTTTTTTAACATTAAAATTTACAAAATTTATTATCTTAAAAATTTTATCATACTTTTCTATTATTTTTTAATAATTTTCTATAAATATTTTTTTCTTTTCTTTAGTTATAAAACCAGAAAGTTATTTTTTAAAAAAGTTTTAAATTTCCTGTATAGATATATTTCCTTAATAATATTATTATTTTTTGAGAAAAATTTTATTAGTTTGTATTATTATCTAAAAAATATTAAGATAAAACTAAAACAGTTGTTTGAATAATTTTTTTCTCATTAATATAAACTTTTACATAACATTTTTTTTAACAGTTTTTAATAATTTATTAATAATATTTGAATTAACTTTTATTTTAACAGATTTTATTTTTTTGTTTATTGATAAAAAAAAAACTAATTCAGTTAATTTAAATTAGTTAATATCACTGCAAAAAACAAAATTATGATAAAAATAGAGAAAAAACATAACATTAAAATCCATAAATACTTATAGCTTGTATTATCATTTATTTATTTTTACAAAATTTAATATTTTTATTTTGTACATTCATTTAATGAAGGATTAAATGATATTAAGTTTTATAAATTTCTTTATTTCTCCATTTACAAAAAAAATTTCATATATTTTATAGTAATGTTAATATTTTATATTAACAACTATGATATAAATAATAATTTATATTTTTATTTAAATTATTTTTTAAATAGTTAAAGTGATAAAATTATAAATAATTAACAAAGTTTTTTTTTACTGTTCAAGAAAAAATATTTTTATTAATATATTGTAATATTAAATTTCCAATGTAATAAAAAAAAAACTTAAATAAATTTTTCTTTATAATTTTATATAAATTAATAAGTAATAATATTATTTTTTAAGTTATACTAGATAGACACAAAAAAAATCTTTTATTTTTGTGTGTTTTAATATTCTTACTACTAAGATAGATATAATAAGTTGAGTAAAATTAAGCTCATGATTAAATAAGAATTAAAAATTAATTATATATTTTTAATGCCCATATTTATCATAAGAAAACATAAAAATTATACATAACATTACTCTTTTATTTTATAGATGATAGATTAAAATCATGGTTGACTTGGTTGATAAAAATTTCTGAAAATAAAATAATATTTTATGTAGAAAGTTTTTTTAATAGTAATTTAAATAATTTTTAGTAAAAAATTAACTATATCATTATTTTAATAAATAATTACAAATAATTAAAATATTAAAAAATTTTTTATACACTTTTTTTATTTTATATATTATACACATTTTTTTTAAATTTTATAATTGTAAATGATATAATAAAAATTTCATACTTTGTTGATAAATTAATTAAGCTTTAAATTAAGTTAAAAAAAATGTTAACTTCATAGTAATAGGCTTATTCTGATTTATATATAATTCGAGAAACAAATAAGCTTACATGTTAAATTCTTGCTTGTTACTACTTGCTTTTTTCTGTTCATTTTCTTGTGATAATTTATACTTATATAACTTTAAAGAATTCAATTATTTAATTTATTTTTATTATCAAATTTAGTTAAAATAATTTTTTTTTTAAATAAATAAAAATAAATTTTTTCACCATTTATTAGTTCTAGTAAAAAATATTTTAACTTTAAATAATTAAAAATTTTATTTTAAATAATGAAGCATGCAATATAAAGACAAATATTTTATTAGTTTTAGATGTTGCCAATCTCATTTTTATCATTCATTGAAGTCTTATTGAAATTGAATAATATACTTTGTACCACATTTTGATATTTTAAATGATTGCATATATTTAGAAAAAATTATTATTTTTTTAATATATACTGTTTTTTTTCAAAAAAAATTTTATTAACATAAACAACTCTAAATATTGGTTATTATTATTTCTAACTTTTTTTTTTAATTTAGATTATATAAAAAAATTCTAATGATATTTTATTTATTATTAAAGTTAATAAAAGGAATGTATTAAACTTTTTCTTTTTTTTTAATATTTTTTACAATTCAAAAAAAATATATATATGGAATCTTTAACATCAGACACAAGCTTAATTGTTGTTGGAAATCCAGAAACTTCTATGTCTATTGAGACAAAAATAATAGATTCAAATAAAAATCGAAAGGATTCCTCAACATATTCAACAAAATGTTTACCATCATCAAAGAAGACAAATTGTACTGTAATACAAGTTATTATTTTAGGAAGTACATTATTTATATCTATAATATTATGTTTTATATTGGAAACAATATTTCATGAACGTATTTCTGATACATTAGATTATGGAAATAATGACGTTATATTTAAATTAGACGGCCATGATGAAAAATATCATAGAAAATTAGTAGAGTACGTAAATAGCTTGGCAAATTCTACTTGGAAAGCAAAATATAATCGTTTTGCCACACAAAGTAAACATCTATTTTATTCTAGTACTACAAACATTGAAAATATAGAAAGCAGAGAAAAAAGTTATGTTCGTGGAAAAACAGAAAAAGAATTAATTGGAAATACTTTTGAACATTATGAAGAACTAATAAATATTACGAAAAATTTAATTTTACCAAGAGAATTTGATGCCCGTCTTAAATGGCCTTACTGTGCTTCTATACATAGGATTGCTAACCAAGGGGGCTGTGGAAGTTGTTATGTTAGTAAAATAATTTTATTTATTTTTTATTAATTAAAAATATATTAATTTAATTATAGGCAAGTTCTTCAGCAGCAGTAATTTCTGATCGAATATGTATAAAAACAAATGGTTCATTTCAACCAGAAATATCAGTTCAAGATCTTATTTCCTGTTGTCATGATTGTGGTGGGTGTAATGGTGCAGCATTTGCTTTTTCACCTATTAATCATTGGATTGAAAAGTAAGAATTATAACAAAAAAAATAAATATATAATAATAATTTCTTTTTTTTTTATAATTATAGTGGAATTGTAACAGGAGGATCATATGGTTCTTATGAAGGGTGTAAACCATACTCTATTTCACCCAGTTGTGGAAGCCCATGTATATTAGATAAAGAAAAACTTAATCAAAAAATGGCTTGTGTTAAAAAATGTCAAAAATTATATGATAAAAAATATGATGATGATATTATTAAAGGATCGCAAGGTTATTGGTTACGAACAGGAGAACAACAAGAAACAACATTTCCAAAATTAAAAGAATTAAAAATAAAAATTGAAAAATCTATTGGATATATTGAACTACTTAAACGAGAGTTATATACTTATGGACCACTGCTTGCATGTTTAAATGTATATGATGAATTTCAACATTACTCTTCGGGTATTTATCATGAACAAACAGTTCCTACAAGTGAATCTTTATATGGACATTGTGTAAAATTGTTGGGATGGGGTTATGAAAATAAAAAAGGTTTTTGGATTTATGCTAATACTTGGAGTAGAGAGTGGGGCATAAATGGTTTCTTTAAAATGAATATGAAACAATTACCAGAAGAAGTTATTGGTGCAATATACTGAAATTTGTAGATACATCTATTATCATTTCTTTTTTATATTATAAAAATATTGTTTTTTTCCTGTTATATTTTTAAAAGTTTGCTTATTTATATATGTATGTGAAAAAAATTAAATTGAGCAGGTTTAATATTAGATATTTTTAATTAATTAAAGTTAAAAGATATATATTATATATTTCTATATTTTATATTATTTGTAAATTTTCAACAACGCTTTAATTTATAATTTTTTTTATAGATTATTACTAAGTACTATGAAAATAAATTTCTTTATAAATCAATTAAGTTTTACTTTATATAAATAATACTAATTTTTGGTCCCTATTCAATGTTTATAAATATATTAAAAACAAAAATTAATGTCGTCCTTTTTTAAAACTAGTTTTATTTATAAATAAATCTGTTAAAAAATTTATTTATTTAAATGTTATATAATTGAAAACTTGCAAGCACATTTAAAGACTTCCTAATACCTTATTTTTAAATGGTAACATCATTCTTTCCATGTTAAATAATAAATTTTGAAAAATATTTTAAATTGCAATAATATTCACACCTACTTTTAAAATATATAGACATTTAATTGTAATTTATCATTATTTTATATAACTTTTTAGTAATCTTGTATTTTAAAAACTTACTGTTTATTAGAAATTAAAAATCAATTATCAAATCTTTTGTCTTTTAATAGATGACAATCTATTTATAAATAAAGATTTTAATATAAAATATTTCATTATATATGTTAATCATACCTGTTAAATACTTGTTTTCCTAATTTTTAATTTATATCTTACGTCATTCAAAGAGAAGTTTAAAAAAAAAAGTTATTTTTTAGTTTTAATTTGTAATAACTATTATAAAATCTATCGTATATTTTATATTATATAATTTTTTTATTTTATAGTTTACAATTTAATATAATTATATTATGTTTCTAATTCAAAATATTTTTTTTTCCAATTCATTACTTTAAAATTTTTATAATTTTTTGAAGGGGTTAGTAAAAATGTTTTTTTTTCATGATGAAATTCTATTAAATATATAATTAATTTTCTCTACTTATACAACATATATTAAATAACTATTTTAATCAATGAATAACTTTAATTTTCACTAATAATAAACAAAGTAATACATTAGGTATAAAATTTTTATCCAGTCAATAACATATAAATTTTTAATATCATACCTATATATATATATTAAATAAAATATTCATAATTGCACGTATAGTTTATAGTTCATATGTACCTTTATATTTACAAGTTTATGATAAATTTTGACCAATGTTAAAGCAAATTTGACCTGTTATTAATATATCAGCTTCTTACTATTATTCTTTAATATGTTAATTGTTATAATAATCAACCCAGACAACAAAATTATTACACAAAATATTCATAAGTTTACATTTTTAAATCATTTGAACAAAGTTTATAAATTGTTAACGTTGTATCTTCTATAAAATTAAACATTTATAAAAGATTACATTATTTTTATTACACATTTTGTATTTTATTCCTAGTGCGAAAAATTTTGGTAAATAATCGACTGACATCATTGCTTCAAATTAATAACTGAGTATCCTTTTTTTGTATCCTTTTTTTGTATTATTCTTATTTAAAAAAACTATATAAAAAAAAATTTTGTAAGAATTTTTTCATTTATTATTATATACCTATTTTTATTATCAGTAAAAACATATATTACAAGGTTTACTTGTAATTTCCATTAACAAGACCTTCCCATTTTTATATATTTTTCTTATGATACATTAATCTGAATACATTGTTAATAATATATTAAAGCAATATAAATATATATGCGATGCGAAGTTTTATTGTAAACTAAAATTATCTATTAATTTCTTCTCTTTTTCAGCTGTTTGCTCGCCTTTTGGCGTTTGCATTTTTTTTAAATAAATATCATCACATATCATTAAGACATTACCATTATCATAATTTTTTTTCTTGATATAGGTTTGTCATCGGTGAATATTTAAAAAAAAAATAATAATATTTATTAATCTTTTTACTCGTCGATTATTTTTATCATGTCTGAAGTTGGTTATCTCACTATTGGTTTGGAGGCAGATAGTATTTCTACTAATATTTGTTTTAATGATGATGATGATACATTAGATCATAGTTGTGGTATAACTAATGATTCTGGAATTCCCATTCTTGCTCCTAAACGTCAAAGATCAGCTGTTTCATTTAGAGATGATGACACTGATAATTGGGGAAGTGATCAACTTAATAATCGTGATGAACACATACTTCAGCTTCATAATCCAAAGCTTAAGGTATGATTTGTCTTTTTTAATTAGTCCTATTTGTTCAGAATGCTTTATTGGGAAGAGTTAATATGTTTAGAAAAAATAGAGAATTATGTGACGTTTCTATTTTTGTTAAAGAGAGAGAATTTGCTGCTCATAAAGTTGTCTTAGCAAGTGTCTCTCCTTCATTTCTTGATATGTTTTCAAAAAATGAGGAAGGTTTTCATTTACCTAGTGTCGGGCCATTTAAACAACTTTCCTTTTTTCCGCTTTATAATTCAACAGAGCAAACAAATAGTGGAGGAAACATTTCTGACCATAATATTATAGGGCAAAATAAATCAAAACATGTTAGTTATTATGAATTTCTTGGTGACTTAGAATGTTTTCAAGCAATATTAGATTATGCCTATACCAGTTCACTTGAAATTAAAAATTCAAAAGTTGCTGAACTTTATAGAATATGTTATGCTTTGCAAATAAGACCATTAGTTAAAGCATGCGCAAGGTATTTAGCAAGTAATTTAAGTGTTGAAAATTGTATTGCCATTAGACGTCAGGCAAATTTTTCAAATGACAAATTTTTAGGTTCAAAGATCGATCAATTTTTAAAAGAAAATATTGAAAAAGTTTATACAGAGTGTGTTGAATTTACTAGATTACCATGTATAAGATTAAAAATTATTGTTAATGTTGAAAAATTTAAAAAGAAATTAATTCTGGCCGGAAATTTAGTTGAAAAAGCATTAAAATATTTTCAGGAAACACCAAAAAATACAGATAAAGTAGAACTTATACTTGAAATGCTTGCTGATAAAGTTCATTTATTTTATTATGAAGAGGAAAATCTTTTGCAAGATTGTGCATTTTTAGATGATAAAACTATAGTTGGTAGTTCAGAAATTGTACAAGAATATAAAAGAAGTAAACAAAAATGTCATGCATTAATTAATAAAGATACACCACAAGCAACTCATCATATAAGTGGAGCAAAAATTGTACGTAGTAATGGATCAGTTATGGAAAACAATAAATATAATTCAAATGAATCTCTTAATTCACTTGCTTCATCTCAAAGTGAAGTTGAAGATGAAATTGAATATAAAGTTATTGCAGTTCATAGAATATCACATGATTGTTTTATTGCTTTAACTATTCTTTATCATCGTTTGGTTGTTTTGTCAATCCAAACAACTGAAAATGATGAAGTAGTAAAACCAAAATATTCACATTCAAATAGTACTTCACCTGTTTTAGGAAATAATGGGTTATCTGAAAATGGTAGTGATAAAGATAGTAATTCAGAAGTTTATTCTAAACAAGCTGATAGAGATGATGTTATATCTAAATTAGTTGATCCAAATGCTGTATCTCGTATTCCTCTTCCTGTTATGAGTGTTGCTAGATGCTCTACAGGTGCTGTTTTTTTAAATGGAAAAATAATTATATGTGGTGGATATGATAGAGGAGAATGTTTAAAAAGTGTTGAAGAATATGACATTGAAAATGGACAATGGAAAGTGTTACAAAATATGAGTTGTGAAAGGGGTCGACTTGATTCAGCTGTATGTGATAATAAAGTATATGCTATTGGTGGAAGTAGTGGTAGTGATGATTTAAAATCTTGTGAAGTATTTGAACCATTATTAAATAAATGGAAAATGATTAGAGATCTTCCTTCTTCAAGAAGTCAAAATGCTTGTGCAGTTATGAATGATAAAGTTTTTTGTATTGGTGGAATAAGAGATCAAGTTGTTTTAAAAGATTGTGAACGTTATTCTCCATTAGAAAATGAATGGGTTTCAATAGCTCCATTGCAAACAGCTCGTTCTCAGGCTGCATGTATTGCATGGAAAAATATGTTAGTTGTTATTGGTGGTACTGACCGTTGGATTTGCCTTTCTTCTGTTGAAGCTTATGATTCAAAAACTAATTCATGGAAATATCTTAATTCACTTAAAACACCACGTCGTGGTTGTGCTGTCGCTGTTGTAAATGATGCATTATATGTTATTGGAGGTAATGATGGAACACAAAGTTTAACTTCTGTTGAAATATTAAATTCACCAAATGGACAGTGGCGTCCTGGTCCAAATTTAACTACACCAAGAGCTAATACACATGCTATTGTTACATCAGATAATGTTATTTATGTCATTGGAGGATATAATGGACAAACATTTCTTAATACAATTGAATTACTAGAAGATGAAACTTTAGGTTGGAGATCATGGAAAAGAACAAAAGAAGACAAAGAAGCATACGATGCATTAGAAAAAAATGCTCAACCATCTAATCCTGAGGAAGGGAGTGACACAGAAGTCACTCCAAGAGCAAATATTTTTTAAATTAATTAACTACAATGATATTTTTAATTGTTAACGTGATTTATAGTGTAAAACATTTTTTAATATATTTTTGAATTTTCTTCATCATGTAAATAATATCTGACTAATGTTATAAACAATATCTTAATAATAAATATTTTTTTTATGTTATTTTTTTATCATTTTGTATTTAATTTTATATTTAAGATTATTTATTTCAGCGAAATTTTATTTTTGTCAATGAGATACTTTTTGAAAGATAATATAACATGTTCAATCATTAAATAACAATGTACTTTATTTTCAAAAAAAAATGTATAACAATAAAATATAAATTTAAAATGTGAATATTTAAGGGTAAATATGTGTATTATTAGTAAAAAAACAAATATTTAATATAAATTTTAAAAAAAATATAGTATACTAAAAATGTCATTATTGGTCTTCAAAATATAAAATGTCAACTTTATTTGACATATCTAAAAATAATATTTATATCTTTAAAAAGTATCTTTTTTTTTTAATAATAAATGAATAACTATTTAAAAAATTAACTTGTTTTTCTTAATAGATATAATAAATAAAATTACTTTTTGTTGTCAATAATTTTTATAAAAAAAAAATTATAAAATTAATAAAATTAAAATTTACTTAGTTTAAATAAAATAGTACTATGAAAAAAAAATTAGTTCTTGTATGAGCTCAATTTCTAATTTTTCTGTCTTACCAATCTGTAATGTCCTTTCTTTTTGATGGATTACATGTCAATCAATTTAACAATTATGGTTCATATAATATAAAGAATGAAGCAATTTTAAAAATTATTTTTCAAGATGGTAGCACTCAAAATATGAGATTTAATATTAATATTAATGGTGAAAAATTAAGAATACTTGTTATGCGACATTTAGGTTTAATTGATAATGAATATTTTGGTTTAATGTATGAAACAAAACCAAAAAGTAATAAATGGATATGGTTACAAAAGAAAAAAAAAATAAAGAAATTTATAACAAAAGATTCTTCAGTATTTACTGTAAAATTTGGAATACAATTTTATCCTCTTGTACCACATTTAGTTGCTGAATGGCTTGGAAGAAGAATTTTATTTATGGATATTGTTGAAAATATTAAAAATGGTTATTGGCATGTTGACAATAAAAATATTTCTTTAGAACTTATTGCATTAACATGTAAAGTATATGATCCAGTTTTAATTAGAGATTGTTCAGTTGATAGTATAAAAAAAAATTCAGAAAAATATGGTAAATTATTAATGGAAAAATTTGACATCATACATTGTGATATTTTAGAAGTAGCAATGAATTTTGATCATCTTCTTCAAAGATCTAACAAACGTAAACGTTCAGGAGGTACTACAAATTCATTTCAAAATATTAATAAAGATATATTAATTGCTGAGTATTTAAAAGTTGTTTCAAAATTACAATGGTATGGTTCATCAATTTGTAATATTAATCAAAATAAGAATTTAGAAAATAATCAATATATTTATGCGAATCATAAAGGATTATCTTTTGTTAATTCTTCTCAAGAATTACTAGTTTCTGTTCAATGGAATAAAATTCGAAAAATTGAACGAAATAGTAATATAATAAAAATATTTTATACTGATAATGATAATATAACCAAAATATCCTTTGAACAAAATGATCTTGAAGTTAAAAACTATTTCTATGTTTTAAATTGTTTAAAAACTCATGTTGATATTTGGAATAAGAAAATAAAAGATGATGAAATAGAATTTTTACAAAAATTAGCTCAATTAAGTAATAATACATCTGGAAACAAGAACAATCGAAGAAATATTTCATTAAGACAATCATTAGGAAATAGTTTTCGTAATTCTATAAGAGGTAGAATATCAGTATTTCGTAGACACTTTAGCTTTAATAAAAAATCACCTTCCTCAGAAAGTGTCAATTTTGTATGTGTATGAGTAAAATGGTTTTTTAAAAAAATGTTAAATTGCTGGATAAAAGTTTACTTCTTATGTATAATTTCATTTAATTATAATGTTTTTAAATTAAAATAAAATTTCACTAATATTAAAAACTAAACATATTTTAATAACTTTAAAATAAAAACAACTTTACACTTAATTATAAATATTTTTTTTATTGTTATTATAAAGAGTAAATTTTTATTTATTTTTTTTAATATAAAGTTAGATACTATTTATAAATAAATAATTTATCATTTTTATTAATTTATGATTATTATTATTAATATTATTAAAGAGAAATATTATATATGTTTCAGAAATTTATATTGTAGTAATTTAAAAGTAAAAAAAAAATTATTTTTTTGTTATCTATTTTATAAGAACATTTATTGAAAAACAAAAAAATGACATGTTAAATATCTAATACTTAAGTTTTCTGTATTAAAAAACAAATAATATAATTTAATTGAAAAACAAATAATGTATTTTTTCGTTTGTCAAAATTTTTAAAAATCATATTGTTTTTTTTTTATTACTTTTTTAAATATAAATTTCTTAGTACATATATTTTTTAAGAATGTGTTGCGCACATTGTTATACGGAACAGGCAACTATAATTTACTATAAAAACTGGACTTTTTTTAAAAAAAATAAAAGTAAAAATTTTGATCTTCATACTTATATATGTGAATTTTTATGACACAAGTAAATCAGGTTTATTAATAAATAAAAATTTGTGGAAATATAAATGTTCTATAGTTAGAGTGCATTTTGTATGGTTAAGAAAATAATTTATGATTAGGAAGTGACATTTTATAATATTTGTAGTTTTTTATTAATTAAAATATTAAATACATTCTTAAAATGTTTATTGACTTTTTTTATTTTTAAAGAATAGAATAAAAAAAATTTTTTTTATTCATATGTATAATTAAGAAGTTATTTGTTCTGTGAATAGAATTAAAATAACATTAATATTATATATGTATATGTAAATAAATAAAAAATATATTAATTATATTAAAGTAATGTATTGTTAACAAAATAATATTATGCTATATTAAATAGGTGTTACTTAATAAGTAAAATAATATATATTGTAACTTAATACATTTGTATATTAAATAAATAAAATTAAAAATATACGTATTCCATTATTATCTAATATCCATATATTTTGAGATTCTATTCTATCTTCTTTTCCTATATTTTATGTTGAAACTATTATAAAAAGTTATTTTACTTTATAAAAACTTGATTGAAAAAATCATTCAACTTAAATTTTTGTTTTAAGTAAATAATCTTTAAAACATCATTTTTATGAAATCTTATTTTATGTCTTCAATAGATATATTTATCTATTTATTTATTATGTTCTCAAACAAAAATAAATTAAGATCAATTACCTCAATGACTTTTTAAGTTTTAAATATAAAATTAAATTTATAAGAACATATAAATATAATATATCATGTATATAATATCAATCAAGTTCTACCTCTAACTTATTTTATTTTATAATATTTATAAAATTATATTTTACTAATATCATACTTGATAGAGTACTAGAAAGTTCTTACGAATTGTAAATATTTTTCTACTACTTTTTTTTACACAATATCATTAACATACTAACATTGTTATTTTATCAATTTATAGATGAGTCTTTAAAAGTTAATCAATCTTTGAGAAAAGAATTGTTTTTAAAAGTAGAAATACATCAACTTTAAATTATATATTTACCTTCAAAATGATTATATATAATAATAATCATAATAATAATAATAGTAATATAGTTATAACTTTGTTAGCATATATTCTACTTACAATTCTTTAAGAATAGCCTTTTATACATTTTAATAGTAGCTAAAAGTTTAATTTAAATGAAAGATAATTTTAACATATAATTTATAACAGTGTTAAAAATTTTTATATAATACAAATTAGTCTTCAAGTACCAAGGATTGTAGTAAAGAAGTTTATTTACACATCAAATTTAATTTTGACACATTTTATTTAACTACTTCTTAATTAAATAAATTATGTAATAAGAAAATATATTATAAAATTATTATTTATTAATATACTATATAAATGTATATTTAATCATGACTTCCTATAAATTTAATTTTATTTCAGATATAATTATAAATCACTTTTTTTTTGTAATAATTGTAATAAAATATTAGAGTAAATATTTTTGTTTTAACTTTAAAAATTTTTTTAAAATGAGCTTAAGATCGGCATATGCAATACAGATTCAGGTAAGAATTAATTATTTTTTTTTATTTTTATAATTTTAGATTTGTAATTTACTTTTAATTTTTTGTGGATTGGCAGCAGTTGGCTTAGCAGGATCACAATTTTCAAAAGTTTTTTTAAATAATTATAAAGAAATAGATCTTCGTCTTTTGAATTGGATAAATATTTTATCAGGACTTGTTGGAATATTTTGTGTAACTCAAAATCATGGAAGTATTCTTTCAAAAGGATTGTATATTTTAAGTTTATGTTTTGGTATAGGGACATGTATTTTTTATGGTTTTACAACATATAGAATAGTAGATGAATATAATCAAATTATGAAACTTCAAAATACCAATGGATTTAATCAAGAATATTCTAACGATATAGATAATTATGTTGGAAAAATTACAATTTCAAGTATTATGATTGGAATTTCTTTTATTATTTGTATAGTCAATTTTATTGCAATAATTTTGTTAGATAAACTTGTTATTGTAGATGCACCATTATGGCCTCCACAAACTGTAAGTAATTAATTATAATATTAATAATTATTAAAAAAAACTTTTTATTATAGAAAAATGAAGAATTTGAACGGAAAGCTAGTAAAGGTGCACTTATTATTTTTGGATTTATTAAACTTAGTATAGCACTTCCTGCTTTAGGTCTTTGTGCTTTTATGGAGTATGAACGTGAAACATTAGGTCTTCCAAATAATTATATTAATATTGCATTAGATCATATTGCATGTATTTTAGTAATAGCTTCTGCTATTGTTGAATTATTTGCTTGTTTTGGTAAATTACAATTTATGTTAAATATCAAAGTTGCTATTGGCATATCAGTTATTGCATCAGTATGGTGCTTAAAATCTGTTGATATGGGAATGTATCCATTTTATAAAAATGATTTAAATACATATAGAACATATCAAGCATCTCCAGAAAATTCTAGTGCTACATCAACTAATCCTTATTATATAATTGCTGCTTGCCATGGTGTATTAATGGGTGTATTTTCAATAATGTTTTTATTATGTATTTCATCAATAATTTTAAGTTGTGCATCTATACCATTAAATTTATATAATGTAAGAAAAAAAATTGGTCGATCATTAAAAATTCAATCAATTTCACTATCAATTATTTATATAGTATTATCATGTTGCCTTATTACTTTAATGGTTCTTGGATTAGTAGAATTGCCATGGAATGGAATATATATAGGAGGTGATCTATTATGTCCATTAATGTTATTTTTAGCAACTGGTATATTCTTTTCAAAATATTTCAAAAATTTTGTCACTATACGTTTTGTCCTGTCAATTTGTTCATTATGTATTGCTGTTGAGAAAACTTGTGCTACTGCTAATTTAATTTATCAATCTGCAGATAGAGAAATTTTTATAAATGGAAAACAAGAAATTTATGTTGGACAAATTGTATTATATTCTGTTCAAGCTTTTATTCTTGGTATTATATCATTAATAAGTTTATTAAGCTCAATTCTTTATGGAAGAAAAATAATTTCAATACCAGATCCAATTCATGAAAATAATCAAGGTTTATCTATATTTTTTTCATTAGGAACATTATTTTATGGTGTTATTCTTACAGGATGTTATGTTGTTTTTGAATTAGGATATTGGAGATATGATGCAAGATATTTAGATTCACCATTTTTTAGAATTGGTAATGGACCATTAGCATTAGGTGTATTTGTAGTACAATTTATATGTGCATGTAATTCAAAATTTTTAATATCTACAATAATTCTTCAAACTATTGTTGCTGGAATTGCATCATATACACTTTCATGGGCTATAACAAATACATATTATTTACAAATAATTATTAATTCTTCAGATATTCTTCAAAATAATCCTACTTCAGAAACAGTTGTTGAAGTTGGTTTAATTCTTGCAGCTGGTGCTTCATTAGCATGTGTTATTGGAATGTTATGTTCTGCAATTGTTATTATGAAATCAAGTTTCATTTTACATCATGGAACAGAAAGTAGTACAAATGTTGATACTGATATTATTGTAGTTGGTACATCAGGAAGTAGTACTAATAATTCGGATATACAACGTGCTACTCCAGCAATTGTAAGACCTAAAAACACTACAAAAGCATATTGGAATAATGAAGATACCAATTCTAGAGATGATAAAAGATATTATAATCAACCATATGATATGGAACATAATGAAAATGTCTATAATTCACAAATTAATCGTGAAAATTTAGAAGCAAGAGGAATAATATATGAAGAAGAAATTTATAAAGAAATCCCTTATAATAAACAACGTCAAAACAGTTCAACTCAAACAGAAATTATATCATAAATTTTAAAATAGATATCAAATTACTAAACACATTATAAATTTTTTTTATTAACTAATTTTGTATATAAAGAATAAATGATATATTTTATAATTAAATTGCTATTAAAAAAAAATCATTCACCATTAAAAAAAATTAAAATCGTTCTTTTGTATCATCAATAGTAATTTGTTTTATATTAATACTGTAAATTTCTAACTTTTTTAATACTGTTTTTCCAAGATATCGATAAAACCATTGTGAAAATGTTGAACAAATTAATAAGCTTAATACCATAGTACAATAAAATTTTTTTGATTCAATTGGTATCAATTGATTAGTATGACTTTGAGAAAGATTCATTATCATAAGACTATTAGCTACTTGTATAGATGATCTAGGAATGAAACCTAATGACAAAAATACTTTTTCTTTTGTTTTAAGTTTCAATTTATATGAACTTATAAAAGCAAAAATTATTTTTAATATAACTGTTGATATTATAATAATTAAACATTGTCCAATAAGTAACCAGTCATAATCTCTTGCATTAAAATTATATCCAATAAAAACAAATAACATTGGTTCAAAAAATAATATCCACAAATTATCTAAATATGTTTGTTCTACAGGTTTCTAAAAAAAATAAAAAATAAATTCTATTTAAAATAAAATTTTAATTACCGTTCCAGTTGGAGCATCTTTTCTATATCTAATACCACATATATATGCAGATATTAATATAGCATAAGCAGCAGTTCCATACCAACCAACTGTTTTAAAATAAAACAACATTGCTCCATAAGAAGTAAAAAACATTGTAACTCTTGTTGTTGTAAAAAGACTCATTGATTTTTTTGATGGATAATACCATAAAAAAATTCCTAAAATAATTCCAATACAAATACCAACAGAAATGTGCAAAAATGTAAATAAAAAACTATAACCATTAGGTTCAAAACTAAAATCCATAACAATATTTAAAAGTCCAATACAAAAAATGTTATCTAAACTTGTTGCAACACGCCAAATTTTTCCTATATCATTTTTTTCTCCTAATTTATTGCTAATTAAATAATTTGCCATACTAAATGTTACTGGTGGGGCTGTAACACCAATTACAAAAGCATAACATAATGCTATTTCTAATGGAATATTAAATATAAATTTTGTTAAAATTGTTAACCAAATACAATTTAAAAATGTTGGAGGAATTGATATCATAAATGCTTTTTGCCAATATTTTTTTAATTCATTATGATTAAGATTAACTGATGTCCTTCCAACAATAAGTACAGCACTTAATAATCTTATAACTTCAATAAAATATGGATGAATAATAAATGTATGCTTCAGCCAATATATATTTTGTATAAGAATACCAATTATTACAGATCCTTAAATAATTTATTAAAAAAAATATATATAATTAATTATTTTTTTACCAATAAAATTAGGTACATAACATTTCAAAGCTATTCTACTTGCAATTAATGAAAGAATAAGAAAACATAACAATGATACAATTGAATCTTTATAATACTCTGAATGTGATAAATTTTCTAAATCACCTGAAGCATTAGCCATTATATCAAAATCAAAATTATAAGGATTTACAACATTTCTATAAAAAACAGAAACTACATATATATACAACGATGCAACAATGAACCAAAAACATATGAATACATTTACCTATAAAAAAATGTTAACTTATACATTTTATGAAAAAAAAAACTTACTTCACCTCTATGAAAAAAATTTTTTATCAACAATAATATTTTATTTTTTTCTAACATTTCTTCATTTACTTCCATGTTTTAAAACTTTCTACAATAAATTTAAAATCTAAACTAAAATAATTATATTTACTATAATTTAATATTAAATAAAAAAATTTATTTTCATTTTCATTTTAATAAAAATAATAATAATAAAGTTATTAAAAAAGTTAAAATAATTTAATACTATAAAATGATATAATACATTTTATCTTGATTGTTAAATTCCATAAGTTCAAAGGTTTTTATAAAATTAATCAAGGCATAAAATGTTTCATCTTTTATCTTTTTTAATAATGCAAATAATAATAAAAATAATAGTTGTATTACAATGAATATATATCCTTTTACTATCTACTAGTAACAAAGAAAAAAAAATTTATCAAAAGTTGTCATGATAATAGAGAAGTAGCTAAAAGATTTGCTTGATTTTTTTTTTTAAAAGCAATACTATTTTAAAAAATAATTCTAACAGATTATGATACCTCTTTTATTGAAAAGTTTCACTTAAATATTGTTAAAAATCCTTTTTTATAATTTTTTTTACAATTTACAAGATCAAAGTATTATATAAATAAATACATATTCATTAGCTATATAATAATCACAAGAATAAATTATCAATCATTCTTTATTTTAAAGTGATGCACCTTATTACTACATTTTTATAAACATTCAAGGTATTTTAGTGATCACTTAAAAGTTATTTATAATTAATAATATGACATATTTCTTTTTTTTTAATAAAATAAATCACATTCTATAATTAAATAAACATTGACCAATAAACTTTAAAACAAAATTATTTTTATTATCATTAACGGATTCTTGTCACTTCG
Organism: Strongyloides stercoralis; assembly: GCA_029582065.1. Classification (NCBI taxonomy): domain Eukaryota; kingdom Metazoa; phylum Nematoda; class Chromadorea; order Rhabditida; family Strongyloididae; genus Strongyloides; species Strongyloides stercoralis. The sequence continues at coordinate 11,464,080 of CM055866.1, read as the reverse complement.
TTCCATTTAATTTTAAATCATAGAACCACATATAATTTAGTCAATATATTACATAAAATAATAAATTTTTCTCGGTACATTTTAAATTCAAATATTATTTAGATTGTAAAATACCATAAATTATAGTTTCTTTAACTTTTCCGTACATTATTAGTTAACTATAAATAGATTTTCTTTTTCGGAAGTAAAAAAATTTTGTTATTACATAAAACACTACCAAAATTTTATTTACATTAACATATTAATGATTTCATAAGATTAAAGTTTTATTCTTTTTAACTGATTAAAATAAAATAAAAAAAATAAAAAATTTATTACACAGTATTAAATATATTTAATAATATATAAAGTTTTTATCATAAAAAAATAGCATTTTGTATATTTAAGTTATCTATTGTAAAATATTTTAATAATTTTTTTATATAAATAATCTTATAACCATTATAAAAATATAGTAAATATATTAAATAGATTAGTTATAATTGCATGAAAGAAATTTTTATTTTGTACAGATTAATGATATCATTATAAATTTATTTATTTGAAATAAAATAAAAAAAATTAAGTTATTAATAAATTAAAAATAATTAAAACTTTAAATTAAAATAATTTTAAGAACAGCAGTTATTATATGTTTTCCCTTTTCAAACAAAAAAATAAATGTATTATTATAAAAAAAAAGATTTTCAAAGTAATTTATAAGAATAGATTTTTTTCTATTTGATTTTTAGTATATTTAAATGCTGTTATCTATTTTTTAACTTAAATTTAAAGTTGATGTTCTTTAGTTTTAAATAAATACAAATTTAATTAAAAGGAAAGATTATTATAATAAATTGTGAAATTTTAAATTATTTTTTTTTCTAAATTTTATATATTATAAGATAAAATAAAAATAATAATTTTTCCTTAAATTAAATCTTTATAAAAATCTTTTGTAAAATTTTTAAAAATTATAGAATCTATACATGCTGCACCAATACAAATTCCACCTTCATTTGTTGTAGTTTCTTTGGTACGCATCATATAAGAATAATAAGTGCTATTTCTATTAGGAAAAATATTTTTTTTATCTACAATCAACCAACCATAAATTCCAAGTTCAGATATAACTTGACTTTTTTTAACTTCTTGATTTGGTCTGATAAGAAAATTTTCAGTAGGAAGTGGATTTAATTTTTCCATTAAAATATAACATTTTAATTCAGTTTTAGAAAGAGTATTTAATAAATTTGTTATATCTTTACCAAAGAAATTTCCACCACCTCCTTCAGTTTGTGGTTTTAAAACATACCTATCTGGATTGTTTTTTGCATCTTCTATTACTACTTTTTCTTCATTACTATCCTCACCTAAAGACCATAATCCAGCAAAAGTTTTTAAAATTCTTTCTACTACATCTTCTTCTTTAATATATTTTTTTAAAATATTTTTATTAGCTAAAACTTGTTGCATTTTTTTTGTATTAGCTAATTGAAGACCAACAGAAGGACATTTTATTGCTGATGATTTTTCAATTAAAAGCCTAGTATCCCAATCATTTGTTTTATCATTATATTGATTAGCTGAATATCCTGTTCTATAATAAACTAAACCTATTTCATATTTGTTATCAAGAAACAATTTTTTATTTTCATCAAGAGATAAGCGTGAATTTAATTGTGATAAAGGTATTCTAAAATTTTTAACATTATAATTAGTAAGATGTTGTATCTCAGCTTCGATATGACGTTGATCAAAAATATTTCTTGATATATCTTCTGTAACAGTTAATATAGAGGCACAATTTACCGGTAATGAGTTTCCATATAATAACATTCCTTTCTTTGGATTATCATTATAGTCAATAATATGATAATATTTTAATGCTGTTACTAAACCTTCAGCACAAAGTTTTGCAGGATTAGTTTTTTCAGGAAGGTAAATATCTTGTTGATTAAGTATAATATTTTTGTAAAATATATCTAATATATTTCTATGAAGATTTCCTACAGCATTACCTAATCCACCCATACTTACAGCAATATTATTAACTTCAACTTGTTTTATTTCTAATATATTATCATTATTGATATGAGGCATATAATCACTACGTTGAAGGATTAAATCAAATTGTTGAGGATTTGGATCAATGGAACTTTTAATCAGTGTATCACAAAGACCTTTTATTAAATCATCTTGATTAATAATATCTTTATGTGTTTCAATTAAAAATGGTATATCCTGAGATACTTTATAGTATAATATTTGTATATCTTTTTGTAAATTTTGTACATAACGAAAAGAATTTTCATCAAAATAACTTGGAAAAAGGGTAAATGGAGCATGTTCAATGACATCTGAAGCATTTGGATATTCACTTGTTCTCATTGACAATCCATTTAATAATGCAAAATCTTTAGCATACTCAACTAATGTTTCTTTATTAATAGAAATATTTTTCTCCATTACAATAAATTATTAATAAAAATACTAAAATAATGAAAAGTATAAAATGATATTAAAACAATTTTTAATACATACTTATTGATAACTTTTCGTTTAAAGATAAAATACCAGATTGTATAAAATAACTATATACTTTTACAAATTAAAAAAGAATTTTTATCATTAACATTGCAATTTAAAAAGTTTTACCTTTTTATTCTTTTATAATCTCTTTTTTTTTTATAAAATTATGTAAGATACAAGAGTATAAATATAAATTAAATAGAATTTCTAAAAATATATTTGTTTAAATAAATTTTTAATCTTTATAAAACACCAAAAAACATTTTGTTAAATAAAATTTTTTTAAATATTATAAAATTTTTATTATTGTTTACTTATAACATAAAACATTACAAAATATATTTTAATGATAGAAATAATTTAAGATATATATATGTTCTCATTTGTTATAAATGCAAAACTTTTATAATTCAAGTAACTATTATAAAATATTATTGATTTAATAAAGAAAAAAAAAATGAAAAAACACTATCTAAATTATCTCATTTAATAATTTGAAGACATTTTAAAATATTATTATTTATAATAGAAAATTTAAACATTTATATGATAATTTCAATATGTTACAAACTTCACAAAATTACATTAGATTTGAAATTTTTATCAAGAAATTTTAACACCGAGCTAAGTTTAACAAAAATTTGATATTTCAAAAATAATTTTTGAAAAATGTTGGAAAAATTTATATTATACATTGTAATAATATTGTATGAATAATTATAAATTATTTATTATATCCTTATTAAATTACTACAATTTTGTTTTAATTAAAATGATAACATTTAAAGTATAATAAGATATCTAAGAAGAAAAATTTTTTAACATTTCAACTTGTTATTATAAATATAAAAAGTTGATGATAATAAATTTTTATAAAGATTGCATTTTTGTCAATACATATTACATTTTTATAAAAAATAAATGCTAATAATAATTTTATTTTTCTATTTTAATGAAAATTTATATTATTTAACAATAAAAATATTTATTCCTACAAACATTAATGTTAATTATTATTTTTTTAATTATTTGCAATAATTTTAATTTCAATTTGTTTATAAAAAAATTAATAAATATTAATTAAAATTTTTTCGACATCTTGAAGCAATAGAAAAATTTTTTTAAATGTAACAAAAAAATAAACTAAATTTTTATTTTTCTTTAAAATGAAAAATATTTTCTACATTTTTTTGTCTTATATTTTTTAGTAAATATATGTAAATTTTTTTTGTTTATAAATAACTTTTATAAAATGATATTTATTTAAACATTGAATTATTCCGCTACTTTTTAAAAAAATTCTTTTTTTAATTATATGATTATTTCACATTTTTATTTATTTATATAATTAAATAAAATATGTAATCTTATTAAAGATATAGAAAGTAATATTATTGAAAAACACAATATATTATTTATTTTTTAAAATAAGCATAAAAATATACATTAAACTTTATTAAAATTAGAAAATATTTTTAATTTATATATATATATATATATATTAGGTGATAAAATAATTCTTAAAAAAATTCCAAATTATTAAAAAATTTTTTATATTTAGATGCTTATTAATCTAAAAAAATTGTGATATCTCATCTTCCATTTTATAAATCAAATCAATTTTAAAATACTCTTTATATAATGCCTGTATTATCAATAAATCTCGAACCATTAATAATTATAGGCTTAGGATTGGAAAAACATCATTTATATCTTGTCCTTTTTGTTATTTATATTGCACTTATATATATAATTGGGATAACAATATTATTTTTTATATGTACATCATCAAATAACATTCAACATCGAATTACAATTATGGAAAATAATACTGTTAATAATACTTCAATACAGTAGTTTTAAGAACATTTTCTCATTTTTTTTCATAAAATATATAAGTTATTTAATAAATCTTTTTGAAAATAATTGTTTTAATTAAAAATTTTATTATAAAATAAATAAATTTTTTACTATAAAAATGATACAAACAATAAATTTATAAAAAGTTATATAAGACATTTAATTTCAATAACAAATTTCAAGCTTAATTTTTTTTTCTTATTTTAAAGTAATTCAAGAAATCAAAGGTGAAAGTATTGTTTAAATAAGATTACATTCTTGTGGATTAGCAATAAATAAAATTATAAATAGTTAAAAAAATAAATTTAATTTTTTTATATTAACGTTGTTGTGCTTAGTATTTTTTTTATTTTTTCATAATTAAGTAGTTAAAACATATTTTTAATAATTATTGCATGCTTTATTTTACTTATAATGAATTTACTAATAACAATAATACTTCAATATTCTATTAAGCATGCTTATTATTACATTTTTTAATGTATATTAAATTGTTTTTTATTTTATTTAATTCTATTATTAAAAAGTTTTCAAATATTTGTTTTATTTTTTGCTATTAAATAATTAACTTTATTAACAAAATAAAAGTACGAGTAAATTACTTCTTAAAATTTTTTTTCCATATTGACTTTATTTATAAAAAAAAAATATTGATATAATAAAAATAAATAATTTTAAATATATTTGTAACTTATTATGCCATTCATTAATGCTTAATTTGTAACAAATTATATAAATACAATGTAATTATTAAAAATAAAGTTTATGAAAATCTTTGGAAAAAATTATAAAATAATTATTTTTATTTAACCTTTTTTTTGACGTGACATATTTAAAAATACAAAAAAATAATAATATATTAATACTTTCTAAATCCATTTGTTAAATTAAAAACAGATCATTGATAAGATAAGTATTACTAATTGAAGATTTAATTTAAAATAAAAAATTTTGTATGAATATTTTTATGTTATGATTACTAGTTTTATAAAAAAAAATGTATTTTTATTGTACTTTTATGTCCTTGGTTTAAATTAAAATCCTAAATGATTTAGATTAAATATAGTAAAATTTTGTATATAAATAGATACAGAACAAATGTTTAAATAAAAATAAAAATTATTTCCTTAATCATATGATTCTTAAAATTACTTTTTTTTCTATAACATTGCTTAACATTTTAATCATTACTTCAAGTTGTAATTTTACTATTGATAGTAATGAGTATAATGATACATCTGAAAATTCAAAATTTAATTATGGAATAAATAAATATGAAGGTAAAACAACTACCGTATCAACTATTGTTAGAAATTTGAAAGATGCTTATAAAATGATCATTGATGAAAATAAAAGTTTTAATGAAATTCTTAATATTTTGAGTGAAGCTTACTTTTTAACAAATAATGAAGATATAAAAGCAAGTTTACTATAAATTATTTTAATACTTTACATTTAGAGTAATCTTTTATCATTACAAAGTGAAATTGATAAATATTATGAAGAAGTAAAAGAAAAAGCAAAAAAAATAATAAATAAAGCAGAAAATATAAAACCTAAATCTTCTTATTATGAAAAATATTACAAAAATTATAAAAATTCACATAACAAAGTGGATAAAGAAAATTCAAAGAATGAAATAGTAGAAAAAGGATATGAATATAATAATAACGATTATTATGATGCACTTATAAGTGAAGCTATTGGAAAGATGAAAATTAATAAGTAATTTTATAAAGTTATAATATTAATATTATATTTTCATTATTCTAACAAAATTATTTTTTAATTTACTAATTACAAAAATAATTTTTTTATTGACTACTGTATTAAAGTAATATAAACTTGATTTTTAAAAACTTTTTTTTATAATTCACTTTAAAAAAGGAGATCATTTTTATTATGTTTATAACATCATAAATAAAAAAACAAAGTTATTAAAATTATATTAAAATATTTTTCTTTATCAAGCAAATTAATTTGTGCTTTTTTTATTGTTAATTGTTTTATAAGAACATAACTCAACATTAAGTACTTCATCACCATTTAATTGTTTTATACTTGAATAATAAACTTTAGTTACCTTATGTTGACTTTCTAAAGTATTTTTTTTAACAATACTTGTATTTGAACTTTTTCTTTTATATAATAATTTCCATAAAAAAAACTTTTTGTAATTTTTTAGGATAAAATCACTTATATTGCTCATTAAGAATGTATTAATCATTTTACCTATAAAAAATATAAAAATTGGAATATAAGCTATGTCTTTTCGAAGTTTAAAATCAGGTTGATCTTCATATGACAAAATGGCATCCCAACTTGGTAAATGAAAATTGGAATAAATTTTAGATATTGGAAGTATAATTTCAAAATAAATATTATATAGAGTAGTTGGTGTAAATGATATAATATGAATAGTTATCATAAAAATAATATTTATTGTTATTCGATTTTCCTTTGAATTATTTTTACATGGTAGAAATAATGACCAAAATTTATTTTTTTTTTGATTTTTTGATTTGTCTATTTCAAAAGATTTACTTATTAAATTCCATTTTACTTTTTCAAATGTTTTTTTTCTTGATTTTATATGATTTATAAGCATAATATTTGTAATAATTAAAATTAATGATGGAAGAAGAATATGAATAAAAATTCTAATTGTCATAAAAATTATTCTAACATAATAAAAATTTTGAAGATATTCATTGTTACTACTTATTAATGTGGAATTTATTATTTTATTAAAAACAATATTTGATTCCCAATATCTTGAAATATTAGATAATATAATAATTAAGACAATTATTCCAATTAAACTTCTTGTATTTTTTAATAAACCATTTCTTTTTACTTTTAGTGGATATTTTATAGCTCGAAGACGATCGCATGAAATAATTACTATAGCCCTAAAAATATTTTGAAATTTTCAATAAGATTTTTTTTACTTACCATGTATTACTCATAATTGCAGTATTTGATAAAAAACTAAGTGTATTATTTACATTTTTACTTGAAGTACTTTTACAATTAAATGGATTAATTATTTCTTTTTTATTACAATTAAGATAAAAAATAAAACATGATTGAAAATAAAATGAAATAATCATAACACTAGCCATTATAATATCAGAAACTGTATTAAATATAATAAAACGATAATTTCTATAAAGATTTCAAAATAAAGTTAAAAATATTTTATTTACCTTCTAAAATTTACATGTTTACTAGCATAAAACATTTGAAAAATATTTGTAAACATAATTATTGCTAATTGAAATAAAGCTAGTGATCTACCAATGTTAGCAAATTTATGAATTGCCCAAAAAAATAATTGTGCATTAGTAGAAGTTTCATTCATTAAAATACAGTCTGTAGAATTTATTATATTTGAAATTCCTTTCATTTTGCTAAAATAAAATAGTTATTTTTTTAACTACTATTTAAGATTTATTTAAATATAAAAGATTTATTATTAATTAAAGCAATAAATTATAACTAAGATTTATTAATTTACAATTATCTCTTGACTATTAAAAATTATCTACAGTACTTAAAAATTAAATAAATAATTTATATATTTTAAAAAGTAGAATGAGTAATATGTTTTTAAAAGTAAAAAAATGTTTGCAAAATCACGATATTTTTATTTATTTGTTATATTAATATTTTTATAGTTATTATTATTAATTGCAAATCCATGTAACTTTTTGTTACCATTTTTCTTTTAAAACAACATATATAATAATTTTTTAAAATAATTATAATAAAAATGTATTATAAGAAAAAAGAAATAAAATATAAATATTGTTTTTTTATGGCATTAATCATTTAATAAATGTAAGTTATATTTTTTAATACTAAGAAAAAATAAAAAAGGTAACCTTAAAAATATTATCTTTTATTTTAAATAATAACTAAATCATTTTTAGTAATATGTTGTTCTTTATTATTAAAAATTTCATTTTTATTTTTAATAAAAAGAATTATAAATAAAGAATAAACTTTAAAATAAATTTTATTTTCATTATTCAATGAAGCAGATTTACATTTTATACCTTTATTATTGTTTTAAAAAATAATATAATAAATATACTTTACTTTATAATATAATAAGATAATAAAATTGAATTAAAAAAGAAAAGAAAATTCCCATGTGCAAAAATAAACAAGTATTTTGCAAAAATTAAAGATTGTATTTTTTTAATTTTAGCTTAATTAATTTTAAAATAAAGTATAAAACTTATTATTTTAATAAAGTTTTTAATTAATTTAATTAATTTAACAAATAAAAAAGTTTAAATAATACAAAACTTTTTGATATTATATATAATTAAAAATTATTTAACTTATATTATTAAAGTTCATCTTTTTTTATAAGTTTATAAAGATATATATCAAAAATTAAGTTTGTCATTGGTGGAATATCTGGTGGAGAACCTTCTACTCCATAACCTAATTCATAAGGAATCGTTACATGACGTTTTTCTCCTTCACACATATCTGTCATAGCTCTTTCAATTCCTTCAATAACTGAATTTGTTCCAAGAGTAAAAATAAATGGTTGATTAGTTGTGTAAGAAGATTCAATAAATGTACCATCTTCAAGTTTTAAAGTGTAATGCTGGTAAATTTTATCTCCTATACTGGATTTTCTACATTTATATGGTTCTATTTTTTGTGTTATTTTAATTTTTAAACCATCTTCATCAATCCATTCCTCTCCTGGTACAACTCGTTGAATATTTACAAGTTCAACTTTATAATATAATGTTTGATTTGGTTCAATATTATCTTTATCACGTCCTTCACTACCAAAACCTAAATTTCCAGGTATAATAACTTTTCTTATTTCTCCTATACACATTCCTGTCATTGCTTTTTCCATCCCTTCTATTACTTGTTTTTTTCCTAATGTAAAAGTATAACTGAATGTAAAGTATTTTACTTTTTTTTAATTATTTTTTTTTAAACATACGGTTTTTTACCCCAATTAGAACCAATAGTATTTCCTTTTTCATCACTTAATTTATAGTACTGTTCTACAATATCACCAATTTGTGAAATAATTTTACATTTTTCTTTTTTAATTGGTTTAATAATCTTTATATATAAACCATTATCATCAGTCCATTCTAATTTTTCACTTTCCCCATTTACATATAAAAAAATAATAACAAAAATAGTTAAAATATATTTCATTTAATAATAAATTTACAAAAGAATATTATTAATATAATAGAATATATATAATTTTAATCAATTAATTATATAACATTATTTAATAAGCATTTTATATAAGGTTAAGGTCATTTCTTTTCTTATTCAATAAATATCTTTTTATTTATTATACTTTAAAAAGTTAAAGTATTAATAATAACTTTAAAGTTTATATAAAAAAAAATTAATGTTTTAAATAAATAATTTATGATACAAATAAGGTTAATAAAAATGTATTAAATTTTTCTTTTCTATTTTTGTTGTCATATCAAAAAGTTTGAAATTACGTATCAGTAGTCATTCCGGAATTGTGGTAATCAAATTCTTTTATTAAATATAATTCAAAAGTTCTTATCACTTTTTTTTTATTATATCCTTATTAAGCAGCATTAAATCAACAAGGATATAAAAAAATTTTTTTATCAAACTTGAATTTTCAATTAATTTTATAAGCTAATAAATCATGATACATATTAAATAATATGTTGAAAAAAAATACTTAAAAGAAAACATTAAAAAAAATTATATAAATAAGGCATTTTCATGATTAGACATAATTTATATTTAATTCTAACTTTTTTTTGTTATATAAATAAACTCTTTTTAATAAAAGATTTTTTTTACATTATCAAAGTTAAATTCTTTGACACTTTTTTGGAAGTACCAACAAATTACATTTTCATACATTTTTTTCTTTTAAATTATTTATAATATAATATTAAAAATAAACATTTTAAATAAGAAATTTCTTTTTTTTTTATTATAGTTTGTTATTCAAATGCTTCTTAGAAGAAGCTGAGAGATTACAATATTACTATTTAATTCTGAAAAATTATTAATTTTAAATAAAAAAAATTTTTTAAATAAGGATATTATGATGTATGTTAAAATTAAATTTATACTTGAATTACTTTATCATTACATTTAAAGAAAAAAATTAATTGTTACAAAATAAAAATTTATAAAGATACCTAGTAATCTTATCAGTATAAATTTATAAATTTTTGGTACTAATACATTTTTTATCAAGTTAACGATTAAAATATAAAAAGGCGTAATTTAAATCAAAACACTATAAAAATAAACTTTCAAGCTATAAATCAAAATTAGATACTTAATTTTTTTAAATATAAGATGGCTGTATTACAATTTATTTTAACATTATTATGTATATATGCTTTATCAAAAATTAAAAGTATTTGGATATGGTATAAAATAAGAAATCGAAAACATGAGTTGGGTGATAAAATTTCTGGTCCAAAAGGAATTCCATTTTTTGGAAATTCACTATCATTTCCTAAAGATACTAAAAAAACTATTGAATATATGACAGAAGAATTTAATAAAGTTAATGAAAAAAATGAACCATTTATTAGATTTTGGATTGGGGAGAAATTACTTGTAGTACCAATAAATGGAAAAGCTGCAAAATATATTATTGATAATGAATTAGAAAAAGGTGCCGATTATGATTTGTTAAGGCAATGGTTAAATGAAGGTCTTGTAGTAAGTAGTGGTGAAAAATGGAAACATAACAGAAAATTAATTACTCCAAGTTTTCATTTTGGTATGCTTAAAAATTATTTTTCTATTTTTAATAATGAAGGGAAAATTTTTGTTGAAACTTTAACAAAATATGCCAATACAAATAATGAAGTTAACATTATTAAATATGCTAAAAGAGTTGCATTAGACGTTATTTGTGGTAAGTTATTAATGAAAAAAATATATAATCTATGTTTTTTTTTTTTTAGAAACTGCTATGGGTACTAAAATGAATACACAAAAAAATCCAAATCATCAATATATTGAAAATGTAGAAATTATTAATAGAAATGCAGCTATATTTACAAGAAATCCTCTTTATCTTATTAAACCAATTTGGTATTTATTTGGTGAAGGTTTTAGCACTAATAGAAGTTTAAAAATTTTAAAAGATTTTACATTAAATATTATTAATAATCGTTGGAAACAATATAAACAAAATAACATAGATGAAAACAATAATAATAATGATAATAATAATAATAAAGAAAAGCATGATTTTTTGAAAAATCTTTTAGACTATAGGGCACAAAATAGTATGACTGATCAAGATGTTCTTGATGAAGTTCAAACTTTTACATTTGCTGGTCACGATACAACAGCTACAGCATTTTCTTTTTTAATATGGGCATTATCTACACATCCTGATATTCAAGAACGTTTATATGAAGAAATTTGTGATGTTTATGAGTTTGAAGAAAGAGATGTCATACCAGATGATTTAACAAAATTACCTTACTTAGATAGAGTTATTAAAGAATCATTAAGAAGGCATCCTACAATTCCAATAATTCTTCGTAAAATTAACAAAGAAATAGACATTCTTGGATATACATTACCCAAAGATACAAACTTTATGATAAGCATTTATCACATTCATTTTAATCACAAAATTTATTCAGATCCAATGAAATTTGATCCTGATCGTTTCCTACCAGAAAATTGTGCTACTAGAGATGCTTATGATTATATACCATTTAGTGCAGGCCCAAGAAATTGTATTGGTCAAAAATTTAGTTTATTTGAGTTAAAAACATTAGTAATATGGGTATTACGTAAATATAAATTTCATTCAAATCAACCATATGATTATATTAAACTCCTTCCTGAAGTTGTTATACATAATGATAAAGATTATCCAATATTAATAACAACAAGATAACATTATTTTCTATAAAAAAAATTTATAATTCTCAAATTTATACTATATTTTATTATATAGTTTTATATATAGCTAAAAAGTATTTAACATTATAAATAAAATTAATAACTTTTATTTACTTTTTGAATGATTGATTTATTATAATACAATTTAGACTTCAAAAAAACTACGTATAAACAATTTTAACAAATTTTATCTTTTTTTGATAAAGATTAAAAATAATACATTATAATATAAAAAAATTATCATCAAATATATTTTAAAAAAAAACAATTTTTTTATTGTTACTAATAATTCTCAATTTGTTTAGTGATAATAAAAGAAAATTGGATTTTTTTTATTTTACAATGAAGAAATTGTTAAAACGTTAAATAAAACTAAACATTTTTATTTAGTTAATTACTGTGTTAATTTGAAATATAAAAAAAATAAAAAAAAACAGTATAAAAAAGACTGTTAAATAAAAATTTCATTCACTTTTGATACAAATTCTACCCAGGTAACTTTACCATCACCATCAAGATCCATTTTTTCAATCCAATTAACAAGACTATAAAAGATATCGCTATATTTTTTACCATTAACAATTGCATTTGGATTTCTAATATTTAAAGGTTTTAGTTGATTAGAATATATTTCATCAAAATCCGTTATATTATTTTTATTGACATCTAAAATATCAAATATATTACGCATAATTTCCATTTTAAAATCGTCTGGTAAACATGAAATATTTTCACAAGTACATAAAAGTCTATAAAAGTATATATATAATTAAATATTAAATTTAATAAAAAAAATACTTACTCGATTTTATTATAGTAATAGTTTTGACCAAAAGTGAAAGTCATCATAATAATTATGTAAATAACTACCAACATTTTTTATTTAAAATAAAATATATTTTTATCATTTGGCAAAAAAATATAAATTATTAATATTATTGTCTGAAAAAAATTTCACTCCTCTTAAAGAAGATTTTCTTATTTTGTTTTTTGTCGTTTATTATATAAATTAACAGTGTTCCAGTAAAGCAATCTTAACATTATGCAATTTTTACAAATAACAACGTATTTAGAACTATTTATATATATTACAAAATATTATAAAAAAATAAATCTTTTAAATTTATATAATATTATTAGTCAATATAATATCTTTAAAAATATATTGGAAAAGAATAAAATACTTAACATAATAAGTCATTTATTAAAATATACACTTTTTTTTAAGTATATTTTAATAAATAAGCTCAAATATTTTTTTTTTGTTAATGTAAAAAATACTTTTAACTTTAAAAGGTTATAATAAAATTAATCAATTATTATCTCAAAAATGTAATAAATAATTTAGAAACCACTTATATGTTCAAATATTATTGCAAATTTATTAGAAATATTATTTATAATTTATAAATATTAATTTACATAATATTTTTAAATCTTCTAAATAAATCTTATATTAAAGTATTTTTATTTTGATAATAATACTATTCAACAAATTGAAAAAAAAATCCTCATAATTTTTTTTTCTAAAATTTTTATGATAAATAAAATTAATAAATATAAAAAAATGATAATTTTTATTTTTAACTGATTCTTTAAAATCGAAAAATGATATAAATTTATAAATTAAAAGAATATCATAAAGAATATTTCCTATCAAAAACATTTTTAAAAAAGAAGAATATATTTATAACATCATAAAATCTTCATGGAATAAAAAAATCACATTACAGTTCATTTTTTTTTGGTAAAGCTAATCCTACTAATTTAGCACTATCTTCAATAGAACGTTCACCACTACTATATTCATTTTGTAAACTGGATAAACGCTTTGTTGAAATAAGATATGTAGCATAAGTGTAATTAATTTCATCTTCTATATTTGAAGAATTCAATATCATTTTTGAATCAACATCTTTACAATATGAAGACATTGTTTTTAAAAAAAATTCTTTATCCAAAAAGTTTTTCTAAACAAAAACGTTATAAAATTTTATAAAAATTTGTTACCTCAGAGATTGGTAATATTTCTTTAAATATTTTTTTAAAATTTCCAACAATTCTCGAATTCATAACTATATCAATAAAATATTTAATAAAAGTTTAAATTTTACAAACAAGAAATATTTCTTAAAACGAAAAAAATTTGAAAAACGTACATCTAACAAATGTGTTTATTGTGTGTTATTCTTCGTTTACTGTTATTATCAATTGAAACTTTTTATTCATAATTTTAAATTTTTTTACAGGTTTAAAATGGCTATGCGACTTAGGCCTGTTGTCGCTTCTATTTTAAGACCAAGGCCAATTTTAAGTAGTCAACAACTAAGAAACGGACACACTATATGGTATCCTGATGCCGAATTTGAAAGAGATTTTAAGGTATAATAAATAAATTAAAAATAATATAAATTATTTTTATTATAGTCTGTAAGTGTTCTTGGTCGATTACAATTTTTAAAAATTAACGACCAATATGATAAGGATATTGGCTTAGAAAAATTACAAAAACTTTTGCTAGAGGAACCAGTTCTTTCTGATAATTTCGGAGGAAAGAAACGTGAGAAAGTACTAGAAAATATGATTCTTAATTTTGGTCCTCAACATCCTGCTGCTCATGGTGTGTTACGTCTTGTTTTAAAGCTTGAAGGAGAAATTATCATTAAAGCTATTCCTCATATTGGACTCCTTCATCGTGCCACTGAAAAATTAATTGAACATAAAACTTACACTCAGGCACTTCCATATTTTGATAGATTAGATTATGTATCAATGATGTGTAATGAACATGCCTTTTCACTAGCTGTTGAAAAACTTCTTGGAATAACTCCTCCACCACGTGCTCAAATGATAAGAATTTTTATGGCTGAGATGACAAGAATTCAGAATCATATTATGGGTATTACAACTCATGCTCTTGATGTTGGTGCAATGACTCCATTCTTCTGGCTGTTTGAAGAACGTGAAAAAATGTTTGAATTTGCTGAACGTGTTTCTGGAGCTCGTATGCATGTAAATTATGTAAGACCTGGAGGTGTTGCTTGGGATCTTCCTCTTGGTTATTTAGATGATGTTTATGATTGGTGTGTTAAATTTCCACAACGTATTGATGAACTTGAAGATATGCTTACAGAAAATCGTATCTGGAAACAACGTACACAAGATATTGGTATTGTAACAGCTGCTGATGCTTTAAATTGGGGTTTTACAGGAGTTATGTTACGTGGATCTGGAATTAAATGGGATGTAAGAAAAGCTTCTCCTTATGATGGATATGAAAAAATTGATTTTGATGTACCAATTGGAACTCGAGGAGATTGTTACGATAGATATTTGTGTCGTCTTGAAGAGATGAGGCAATCTCTTAGAATAATACAACATTGTTTAAATAATATGCCAGCAGGAGAAATTAAGGTAGATGATAATAAAGTAGTCCCACCAAAAAGAGCTGAAATGAAGGAGAGTATGGAGTCATTAATTCATCATTTCAAATTCTTTACAGAAGGATATCAAGTACCACCTGGAGCAACATATGTACCTACTGAAGCACCAAAAGGAGAATTTGGTGTATATTTAGTGGCTGATGGAACAAGTAAACCATATAGATGTTTTATTAGGGCTCCAGGTTTTGCTCATTTAGCTGCTTTGCATGATGTTGCATACATGTCCTTGATTGCCGATGTTGTAGCTATTATCGGAACTATGGATATTGTATTTGGAGAAGTAGATCGTTAAATTGTTAAATTAACACCTATAGGACATTATATCAATATATTTTTCATTGTTTTAACGATTTATTTTGTATAATATTTTAGATTGATAAATAAATATGCCTAACTTTGGATATTTTTTCTTTTAATAATGAATAAATATTTGAAAAGGTAAACCTATTTTTAATTCATTAAATTTTTTTTTAATAAAAATTATAAAAAAAAAAAAAAATTTTTTTATTTATTAGAATAAATTATATATTTAAAATGAATGTAATTTAGAATGAATTATTAGTATAAAAGTTTTAATATTAATTTATTTAAAAAAGAAAAAAGTCAAGCATGTGTAAAAATCACAATAGAAAAACCCATTCAAATTTATATAGAAATTTATGTATTTTATTAGAATTAATATTAATGTAAACTTTTTCATTTAATTAAGATGAATATTTCAATAATTTCATTTATAAAATATGTTTCATTTTTTTTGTTATTTAATAATTTTGTATACATTATGAATAGTCAACCATTAATTTCACGAGTACCTTATGAAGAAAAAAATAATGAACCAATTATTGTTTATAAACATTCAGAATATGGAATGCAATTAAAAAATATCATTTTATTAACAATTTTTGGAGGCTTTTTTATGAGCTGTGCATTGATATGCATATGTTTTTCAGTTATTATATGTATTGGGATTATAAAAAGTAGCTGTTGTGGACCTATAATAAATGATAATATTTCGAGTAATAAAAATGAAGATGATGATGATGACTCAGAACATTATTCATCAAGAAAATCAAAGCTGAAACAAAAATATTGATCTAAAAATATTTTTTAACACAATTATATTTTAATAAAAATATTTATAATGTACATTACTAAACTTTTGTATATACAAAAACAATATTTTAAAATAAAATGTTTTTACTAATAGATAATATAACATAATTGTAATTTAATATACTAAAAAAATATATTTATTTTAACATTTATATTTATTTTAACATTTCTAATTTTATTTTTAGAAAAGTTAATTTTAATCAATTTGACAAATCAAAATGTAAAAAAATCAAGTTATCAAAAACAAAACTTCCAAAAAATAATTTTCGATAATCAAGAAAATTTGATAAGCTACTTAAAAGATTATTTTCAAAAATCATACAACGAAAATGACATATAGAAGTTAGTATTTTGTAAAAAGTATACGCATTTAACACTAATTTTGCAAATATTTTTTTATCAAAATAATGCAATCACTTAAGGTATGTTTATTTATAAATATACTATATTTGTTTTTAAGTTTTTACTAACAAAAGAAAAAAATTATATGAAAAATGAGTTTTCAGAGGAATTTATTCATGAAGTTGGAATTATATGTTCTAAATATTTAACTGGTCAATGGACAAAGGCAAATAAAAGTAATATTAATATACAATACATTGTTGGTGGTAATTCAAATTTTGTTTTTAAAGTATCATTAAGTAATGAAAGCGTTACTCCTGTTTTGTTAAGAATTTATGGAACTGATTGTGAAGAAGAAATTTTTAAAGATACCTTAGTATTTTCAATTTTATCTGAAAAAAAATTAGGTCCTAAATTATTGGGATATTTTCAAGGAGGTAGACTTGAAGAATTTATTGAATCAAGAACATTGACAACGGAAGAACTAGGGTATCCATCTATTTTAAAAGTTTTAGCTAGGAAGCTTGCTGATATACACTCATTAGAAGTTCCGTTACCTAAAAAACCACAAATATTTGAAATGATTAGAAGTGAATTAAAAAAAATTGAAGATGCTACTGCATCGGATTATCTTATTGAAATTGTAACGACAGAAGTTTCAAATTTAAAACATCCTATTAAGGTTAACATAAAACAATTGGAAGAAGAGGTGGCACTAGTTGAAAAATCTGTAAAGCAATTTGATTCTAACATTGTTTTTTGTCATAATGATATATTTGAAAAAAATATAATGGTAAAAAGTAATACTAAACTTGAAAGAAATAAAGTTATTACAGATGATGAAAATAATTTTCTTGTTGTTATTGATTATGAGTATTGTTGTTATAATTATAGAGGATTTGATATTAGCCAAATTTTTTGTGAAATGTGTATTGATTATAGTAGTAACTCTAAATATGGTTATGAAATTAATCAAGAATTGATGGGAAGTGAGGAAGAATATCTAATTTTTATTAGTGAATATTTAAAAGAAATTTATAAAATAAAAAATATAATAGTTTCAAAAGAACAGTTTGAAAAAGACGTATCACAATTGTTGGTAGAATCAAAAATTTTTATTCAAGTTGTAAATTTGTATTGGGGTTTATGGAATATTCGACAAGCTCTCATATCAACACTTAAAACATATGATTTTATGACGCATGGAATAGATAGATTAGCTTTATATTATGATAAACAAGATGAATTGTTGAATATCAAATAATTGTAATGCATTTTTAAAACATATTGTAAAACAATAAAAATTTTACATGTTTTAATCATAAACCATTTTATTTCAAAAATACATACAAAAAAATTTTCTTAGCATTTATTTTGTCTGTAGAAACTTTGAAATAAATTGTCCATTACATTTTAAATATTTTGTTATTTTATTATTTACTTACTTCTTTTTTTTTGTCATTATATTTATGCGTTATTTATTCGCTGAATTTTTAAAAATAATAAATCTTATTTAGTTATTTAATATTTTTTAGATATCTATGATCAAAATTGATGAAAAAGAACCAGAAGGATATGAATGGTACAAAGAACAGATAGCTGGCCACCATCCATCCGTTATAAAAGGTAATCAAAAACAAATTGGGTTATTGAAAAAAAAGAATGGTAAAAATGTACTTAAAGTAGTTCAAGATGGAATAAAAGGTGAATTAGAAGTTCAGTTTTATGATACATTATTCAATCAAGAAGTACCAAAAAGTTTTAATATATTAAAAAGTTTTGTACCTGAGTACTTTGGATTACATGATATTAAATTTTCTGATAAAACATTTAAATTTATTGAGTTAGCTGATATAGCTGAAGTTTATAAATATCCTTGTCAAATGGATGTTAAAATTGGAATAAAAACATTTGATCCTCATGCATCAAAAAAGAAACAAGAAAATGAAAGTAAAAAATATCCCCCTCAAAGCACTTTGGGATTTAGAATATTAGGCTATAGATTGAATTTAATTGATAGCACTGATAAAAATAATACAAGTTTAATAGTTAAAGATCGAGTATGGGGTCGTTCATTTAATGAAAATAATGTATTGTATGCATTCAAGGAATTTTTTATTCATAATTCTTCATATCTAAATACTTATTTATTAGAAGATTTTCTGAAACAACTTAAAACATTGGAATCATGGTTTAATGTTCAAACAAGTTATCATTTTTATGCTTCCTCTCTTTTATTTGTTTATGAGGGTAATGCAACAGTAAAAGAAGAACTTAAACCAACAATAAAAATGATTGATTTTTCTCATACTTATTGTGGTAATGACCAACTAGATAAAAATTACATTCCCGGTTTAAAAAATTTAATTGAAATATTTGAAAAATGTCTAAATTTCTATAAGTAAGTTTATTATTGCCTTTTTTGTTTTTTTTTTAATTTTATTTAAAAAAAAAGATTAATAAAATGATAGTAATTCTCCACTTGTTACTGCTCTTCCAACTTCATTTTCACAAAGTACTGTATATGTCCCATAATGATGAGGACGAACATAAGGTATTGTAATTCTACATAAATCGGCAGTATCCTCAATAATTACATCTTTGAAGGTTAACTTTTCATCATTAAAAAGCCAGCAGACTTTCGGCCTTGGTGTACCAATTAAAATACAATCAAAAATTGCTTTTCCACCTTCATGCACTCGTAAATCAGAAAAAACTTTTAAAAATTCAGGAGCATACGACCAAGGATTTCTAGCATATTTATTAGAAGGAATTTCATATGCCAATTGATCAACAGGCTAAAAAATTATATTATAAAAATTAAATAAATATAAGTGTACCTTTGTTAAAGGGCTCCGTTGAGGCTGTGTATAATAGCCACCTGTATATGTATCAACATTCAAAGAATAATTTGATTGTGGTGAATGTCTTTGAAAATTATTATTCATTTTATTTACTAAAAATAAAATATATCAAAAAGTTTTTCACTTTTATATAAAATATTATCATAATATAATTTTATTTGTCATTTATCAAAATATACAAAGGATTATTCATAAGAATTTAAAAAATATAACAGAAGTAAAGCATGATAAAGTATTAAGTAATATAAGATGCTTAAAGATCAGAGGTAAAACACAATCATATGTTGAGGAATAATTAACATCTGCAAATATTTGTAAAAAGAAAATGAAAGTTTACATACTGTTGAGATATATAGTTGTATATTTTTTATATAATATATGGGTAAAAAAATTACCTGAATATTAAAAATTATTATAATAACAATAACAATTGTATAATCTAATATTATACAGGAAGTAATAGATTATTTATTATAAAAAAAATTATAAATAATTCTTAAATTATCAAGATATTTTTAAAAGTATTGAAAAAGTATAATTGATAGCAACTTTAGTCAGTAAAGATATTACGTTAAATTCAATACAATATAGTGTAGGAGTAAAAAGCTCTTTAAATTTTACTTTTCTTACTTTTTATTTTATTTACAAAGGAAACTATCGAATTTTGTAAATAAATTTTTACCATTACTTTTGAAGATTATAAATTTCTTTTAATAATATCGAAAAAAATTTTTTTCAACTGAATCTTATATTATTAAAGAAAAAAAAATTTGTACTTAAAATATTAAAATTAATAAAAAAAACTTTTTGATTGTTTATATTATTATAAATTATTATATATAAACTAATTTTTTTCCTCTCAAAGTGTTAATTAAAATTTTACAAAAAAAATAATATTGAAATTTATAAATTAAAAAAAATTAAAATTTTCAAATACTTATAGTACACTGAACATTCCTGAAATTTTAATTATTAATAGATTAAAAATTCCCAATATTTATTATACTATATTATATAATACATCACTTTATGAAAAAAATGTATTAAATTTTAGTTAGAAAAATTAATCATTATATATAATAAAATAATTTTTAAAAAAAATATAAAATTTTATTCGAAATTACAATTTTAAATCTATTTCCAGTATAAAAAAAAATTATTTTTTTTAAAAGACATATTAAATTCCAAGTTCAAAAGATACGTCTAATGATGCAGTTTTTGCAATTTTCATTATGTCTGATAATTTTACAGCCATTTTTGCAGCTTCATCTAAATCATCACAAGCCAAAATTTTAAGACCTGAATTAGCAATTAATGCTTTAGCATCACTCACATTTGATCCTTGTAATCTTACAACAATTGGTAATTTTATATCTAATGATTTAGCGGCTTTAATAATACCTTGTGCAATAACATCACATCGTACAATACCACCAAAAATGTTAACTAAAATAGCATGAACTTTATCTTTATCTGCAGTGATTATTTTGAAAGCTTCTGTTACTTGTTCGACAGTTGCACCACCACCAACATCTAAAAAGTTATTTGGTTCACCACCATGTAATTTAATAATATCCATTGTAGCCATAGCAAGCCCAGCACCATTAACCATACATCCTATATTTCCATCTAATCTAACATAATTTAAATTATGTTCAGCAGCTCTAACTTCAAGTTCATCTTCTTGTTTTGTATCTTTCATGGCAAATAATTCTTTTTGTCTACTTTCTGCATTACTATCAAGAACAAACTTACAATCCATACATACTAAATGCCCATCAACATCCTCAGCTAATGGATTAACTTCTAACAAGGTACAGTCACTTTTGACACAAAGATTATATAATTTTTTAACTAATTCTTTAGCTTCTTTTTGGGCACTTGAAGGAAATCCCATTTTTTGAACAAAATTTTCCAATTTACTTTCAACAATACCTTCACTGACATCAATTGGTAGTGTAGCAATTGCATCTGGTTCCTCAGCAGCAACTTCTTCGATATTGACACCACCTCTACTTGATCCAATAAGTACTGGGCCAGCAGTTAAACGATCAAGAGTAATAGAAAAATAATATTCACGTCTTGTGAATAATCTTTTAGCTATCATTACAGCTTCACAGGGTTTTCCAGGGGATCCAGTTTGCTTAGTAATAAGATTATATCCTATCATTTTTGATGCTTTTTCTTTAACTTCATCTGGTGAATAAACAATATGAACACCACCTTGAAGACCAGAACTAAATTTTCCCTTTCCACGTCCACCAGCAAGAATTTGTGCCTTAACAACATAATCTTTTATTGAAAGTTTCTTTGCTACATTATAAGCTTCATCAGCAGATCTAGCTGCTGCAAATGGTGGAACTGGAATATCATTGTTTTGAAGAACAGTCATAGCATAATGTTCTTGAAGCATCATACTTCTTATTTGTTGATTTAAATTCTAACGAACATATAATTATAAAAATTATTACAACATTTTAATTAACCAACCTTTGGAAGTCCTCTTAATATAGAGGTGGTAGATTTTCTTAAAAACATAATCTTCTAAAAAAATAGATCAAAATTATAAGTAATAGTTGAAGTATAAAACAAATAAATTAAATAACAATTATATATTAAAAAACATAGAATGGAAAATCAATAGTCGACAAATAATGATTAGATATACAAAATAAATAGTATGTAACAAACTACCAGCTATAAAAAAATTGTAAATTAATATTTTTAAAAGTTAAAAAAAAGAAAAATATATATATATAATAATATATTTTATTTGTTGTGAATGATAATTCCAAACTATTTAAATATAAAGTGTATGAATAAACAAAATTAATCGTGACAATATTAACACAATTAATTTTTATCACAATATTAAATGCCTAAACATTTATTTTGTAATAACTAGAAAATTTATCAAAAATATGGCATTTTTACTATTATATTAATAATATAATGTAATGTTTACTTAATGAATTATGTAAAAATGGCAAAACCAAAGAATTATAATATCGTTGTAGGATTATAATAAGATTGTATTTGAAAATTTGTGGAAGAGTGTGTCATATAAGTTGATTTTTAATACTACTACTAATTGTGTGTTATAAAGTTTATTATTATTATATTATACAAGATGGCTATTAAGGTCAACAAAAATATCGACGACAAAAAGTCCAAAAAAGACAAAGTTCTAATTAATGGTGCTGCTGTTAGAAATAATATTCAAGTACTTGAGTATTCTAGGACATTGCAAGCATTACTGGCAGGTTTAGCCGCTGGGATTATGGGGCTACAATCATTTGGAGGAGTAGCTCTTTACTTTATTACTCTATTTATTCAGGTATAATAGGAAAACTTTTTCTTTCTACTAATAGTTAATTAATTTTTTTAGAGTGGATTGTGGTATGCTAAAGCGGACTTTAAAGCACATCAATTTTTTCTCCAAAACCATCACCTTGTTACACATTCAATTGTTGGAGGATTTTTTACTTATATTTTAGCATGGGTATTTTTCTATGGTTTAATTCATGTATTTTAACACATTTTATATTATTTATATCTTCATTTTATATATATATTTATATAAATATAATTCTTTATTTTACTTTGTAATTTATTCTTTAAAGTTAATTTTTTTTCTTTCTATGATAAACGAATAAATAGAAAGTTCGACCCGATAAGATAGTGCAGATAATGACATTGAAGCGTATGTTAAACGAAGGTTATATATTGAGACTGTAGGGAATGCTCGAAGCACTGTGTCAATATTGATCACCCAACAGTGATGGCTTTCTCAGTTCAATTATACATTGAATGTATGTAGCCTTTTTACGTCTCTTGAAGCATGTGGAGCTTGGATTAGTGTATAATACAGTATTGCTATTTATGCAGGTTGGTCAAACCTATTGTAGCGGGGCCAACCTTCATTTGTTTGAATTTGCAACCTAGAGGTCACATTATAGGGCTGCCATATTAGTTCTCTTTATGGCAACTCATAAGGGCAATACTATACAGTGAAAGTATGTTGCGTTTTAGCCCATTTGTGTGTATTTTCCTATCGATGGATCACTTTGATATTGTTTGTGGGAAGCTATCGTTTTATTATATATCTTTTTTTTTAACATTTAAATGTCTATTATATTTACATATATATTTTTATTTTAGGCTGTTATTTTTTACAATAAATTTTTATAAAATGTCTACGACAATTAACAATGACAGTTCAGAGAATTTATTACAAAAAATACTTTCTTTATCACAAAGTATTACTTCATTAAATGATTTAAATAATACTAGTGATATTGAAAATATGATTAGTTGTATGAATAATAAAGATACTTATGATAATAAAAATGGTAGTAAACTTAGTTCAATTATTGAAAATTTAAATTCACCCAGAACATTTTTACCAAAAGAAGGTGAAGAAGCCACGAGAAAAAGATCTCTTGCAATTCAAGAACTTCTTGCAAATAAGAAAGCACGTTTAGAAAATGCTAAATCACAACCAATTTCTATCACATCATTATGTAATATTTTTTCTCAAGAAAAATGTGATGATTCAAATACTATTTCTAGTGTTGATACTGAATCAAATGATGGATCAGATATATCACAAAAAGACTTACTTCAAAATGTTAATAATTTAGCATTAGCAAATATTTTACAAAATTCAAATGACATTAATCCACAAGAATTTTTAGTTAAATTATTTAGTAATAATGAACAGGTAAAGCAAGTATCGACAAGTAGTAGTAGTAGTAGTAATACAACTTTACAAACATCAACAACAGGGGTTAGTATAACAGATGACAATGGTGTACTTAGATATCCTGATGTAAATGTTCCTGAAGATGTTATATTTGCTAAAGTTCCTGGAAGATTAAGTCTTCTTGCTAATTGTAAGAAGTATGAAGTATCTGTTGGTGAAATAAAACGTCGCCTTTTAGGACCAGAATGTTTTAATTTCTCACTTTTAGGTGCACTTCTTCGTAGAGCAAAACTTCCTCAAAAGTCAGATGAGTTAGTATCTGACCTTGCCAAAATTGGTCTTTCTATTGCTAGAGGTCGTCGTAGACATAGTAATCTTACTTTAATGTCTGCATTATGTGAGACAGAGGCACTTAAATTGGCAAAAGATTTAGGAAAAACAACTAAGATACACTTTCCATCAAAAACAATTGCAGAGGATGCTTATAAAAGATTTTCTCTTCTTCCTGACCCAGATAATAAACTTAGAGAAGAAAGAATTAAAAAAATGAAAAATGCAATAGAAGTATTTCAAGAAATGTCAGAATATATGTTATCTGATCGTAGTCCAATTTTAGATCATGAAACAACACCTATTTTACCTCCAGAAATTCAAAGTAAATTTACAAATTATTCAATGTTAACTCATGGATTAGGGGTACCAGTTCTTTTAATTGGTCTTCAATCAGCTATGGATTACGTCACTTCTTCATTATCATTTTTTGAAGGTTTAAACTGTACAAATAACATAGATTTGACAGCTAACATCACTACCAGTAATATTAATATTAAAAAAGAAGAATAATTCATTTATATTATATAAAGATAAATTATAAAATATTTCACTTATGGAGTTGTGCTCTTTACAAATATTGCACATTTTTTTTTTGCTGACAATTATTTTAAAAAATTTGTTAAATGCCTTTAATTAACATTAATAATTTTTAAAAACGTTCCTTAACATTTTATTTTACCGTAGTATTAGTTTTAGCTAATAAATTTGTCATTGTTTAGTTGTAGAATTTTCAAATAATTGAAATTTATACAGAAAAATATATGTTTAAATATTTTAAAAACATATTTTGTTTTAATATTTTTATTATGAGTAAAATATTATAAAATTATGTGAAAAATGTACTTTTTTTTTCTCTAAATTTGTAATGTTATATTTTATAGATTAATAAAATGTGTTTTATTTCTAACTATATAAAAACGTTTAAAATATTTAATTTAAAATTAATTATTGTATATATATAATTGCTTTATCATTATATTTAATAAAAAAAAGTGAATGTAAATTGCTTAGAAATAAAGCATGGATGGATGCATATGTTGATTATTTATGTAATTCGTATATTTATTTCCTTTTAAATCAGTAAAAAGTTTTAAAATATGCTAATTGATATAAATTATCAAACTTTTTTATTTAAAATATTGTAAATATAGTTTTTTTTTTTAAATATAATATTTGATAAATTAAATTGGTGGTTAAATTAAAATAAATGTAGAGTAATAATTGAGTAAATAGAAAAGAAAATCACAATAACAATATTACTTTTAATCTTAGTTTATCTTTTGTATCTAATATAATAAAGTGTAGGAAAATTTTTATCCAACTTATAATGAACAGTATTTTTTCGCTCACATATATTTCTCAAAATAACTCATTTATCTTCTTTAAACTATATTATTTAACTTTTTTTTTCTTTAAAAAGTTAATGCATTAGACTAATTGATATAAATTATATTTTCAATAAATATAGAGTAAAAACATTTTCAAAATTTTTTATTTACTTCTAATTCATTGTTTATTTTTTTTTTATTTAAAAATTGTAGTAAGTTTCTCATTGTTTATGAAACATTATTTTATCTTAGAATAACTATTTTGTTTATTGTTTATTGAAAAATAAATTTATTTAATATTTAGTTAAAATATTACATCTACTTGATTAATCGTCTAAATCATATCATTGACATTTATAAATTTTTAATATAAATATTAATATAATTTGATATTATAAATACTTTTTAAATGTTATGTGCTGTAATTTAAAATCACTACATATAATATATAAATAAAAATTACTAAAGAAATTTAAAAAAAATATTTTTTTATCTTAAATTGGTTTGTCAAAAATTAGATAGTTAACCTTTATGTAAGTATATTTAAAGCAGGTTCTTTACTTACTTTTATTAAAATTAGGCATTACCAATATGTTAAAAATTTTAATTCTTTAGTTTTTTTAAAAATTTAGTTTTATTAAAATCCATATATTTAAAAAAGTTTAACTTACTTTTTATTTAACTATAAAGAACTCTTATCATAAACTATTCATATATAATGATTACATTAATGTTTAAATCATACTTGTCTTTAAATGCTAAAATAGTTTATTTAGACTAGATTATTATTTATCCTTTATTATTCATGCATTTTTTTTTATTTTATATAATATATTGAAATAGAAAAAAACTTTTTGTGCTCAAATATTTTTGATTGATATTTATAATGACTCTCTAGGCACTTTATTTCTTATTTTTGAATTACATTATGACTTTGTTAATATTTAAAGTTTTAGACATAAAAAGTTTCATAATAAATGTCGTCAAATATTTCAGACTACTATTTCATTTTGGTTATTAATCAAATTTAAATAAAATCGAGTTGTTATTGAATGACAGTTGTTTTTTTTTTTAATTCTAAAGAGTTATTTTTCTGTTATTTTTTTTTCAAAAGGGAAATATTTCATAAGGAATAAAAATTGAATTATTTTTAACATTAATATTTATTTTCACGTTTTTTTTTATCTATGTAGAATGTCTTATAAATATTGAGTTATTTTGATATTGTCAAAATTTTATAACAATAAAAGTATTATTCTTATTAAGTAACTACTACAATGTTGTTTTTTTTAATAGTAATATATTATTTGTTAAAAACATTTTTAATTATTCAATTATTATAAGCTTTTTTTTTTGTTTTTTTTTTTTAAATAACATTATATTACATTTGAAACAATTACATCATTTATGACATAAAAAATTATTATTATGATTAAAATAATATACTATGATCCATCAATGAGCCTTATTGATATTCATACTATGCTTAAAAAAGATCCAAATAATACTATTTGCAATAATAAAGAATTAATATTTTTTTATTCTTTCATATTAAAATACAATTAAAAAACAATACATATATTCATTAATATTGTAATAGTTAATATTATTTAACAAAAAAGTTTTATATTAAATATTACTATTCCGCACACTTTTATCAGTTTAAATATTTTTGCACGTCTTCTTTAGAGAACTACTCTTGTAAATACTGTCTATAAACACCTCCACGATTTTTTTTTAAATTAGATTTCCTTTTCATTTATAACTATTATTTGCTTATACAACAAAATTTATATTTAAAATCTTTTCTAGTTTCTTTGTATATAATATTGTATTTAAAGCAATCTTTATATTTAACTAACCACTTCTTCAAGCTCAATAAACTTTAACTTATTTTATAACTTGTAGGGTAAATTTTAAAAAAAATGTTAACTTTATTTATATAATATGATGCACCAAGTATAATATTACACTTCCAAAAAAAAAAAAAATTATAAAATAAATGTATTATTATAATTGTCACTCAAGCATGTTTTAAAGTTATTTCTCAAGTAAATAATTATTTTGGATTTTTTTTATATATTAAAGATTTATTTAAAGATCTTATCTTTTGTATTAATATGGTATAAGTATTTATTTTTTGTATATTTATTGGAACAATAAAAAGATTGTTTCAATTACTAGTTTTTTTTTATAAGACAAGCTGTCTGATTAATAATGTAAATATATGTTCAAAAATTTTTTAGATATATTATTTTTAATATTATAAATATAAAACTTAAATAAAATTAAAGTAAAGCAGTTTATCAAAAATATTATTTTTCTAATTTTAACACTAATATTAATGTCTATTTATTAGCTTGTTGTTCATCTTTTTCTTTTATTTTATATATATATATATATATATATATATATATATATATTTCTAATCATTAATCACACAATATATCATTTTTTATTGTTAATAAAATTGTATGATAAACATTAAATATAAATATTTCTTAAAATTATACATGATACATTATATTAATATAAATACATACTTTTGTATAAAATGTTTCAATTGTAAGATTAATTTTTGTTATTAATATTATATTTTTTATCTTTAAATTAATATAAATTGAGATAAGTATTTTATATAAAAATAATAAACTTTTAATATCATATTTATCTTGTTAAAATTTTTACATAATTAAATAAAATTTTTTTATAAAGTTAAAATATTATAATAAATCAAAAATTTAATAGATGTAATATTTTCTACTTAAATATAAAACAAAATAATTATTATATTTTAAATTATATTTTCTTTATTTATAAGCTATCTTCATTTTTAAAATTATAAGTAGTTCACTTATTCTATGATCTCCAAGAAATTATATGAAATAGATACATTTAGAAAAGTTAGTTAAATGATACTTCAAAATTTAACGATATTGGTAATATTTGTTTTTTATATCATGATAAATAAGAAGTTTATTTAACTTTTAACATTTTATTTTAATCAAGAAAAAAAAGTTACTCTGATAAATACAACTGTGTAAATGTTAAATTATATATATAGATATTTTTAAATATATTGTAAAATAATAAAATATTGAATGTTTTAATGATGTTTCATGTTATAAATTTAAAAAAATATAATATATTTTTAATTGAAATAAGATTATGTGTTGTCCATTTGGAAAAAAAAACTGATTATATTTGTTAAATTTTAAAAGTTGATTAACTAAAAACTTTTTATAATATAATTTTTTTATTTTCCATTTAATTTAATATTGTTTAATAGTAGTTTCATTTTTATCTTATTGACAAATATTTCACAAATTGCCTGTAATTTTGTTTAAAAATTTTTACAAAACTAGTAGTAAAATGTTAACTCGAAGGATAATCAGTATCTCAACAATTATATTTTAGTATATAAATGTTTATCAATAGTATTGTTAAATTTTCAATTTATTTCCTACATTTTTTATTTTCCATATATATTTTAAATGTTAAGCTAAGAATCTATTAGAAAAACTCAAATAAAATAATTTTATATAAGATAAAAAGTTACATTATTTAAAAAATATATATTTCAACATTCAATGACTACTTAAGTTATTTAAAATATTTAAATAGTTAATTTTAACGATTCCTATTTAATTGATTATTATAAACTTAATAGCTTTAAATTTAAACAATAAATTTTATATTACCTATATATATTTTTTTTATCCAACTATTAAATTAACTTTAATTTAAAAGAAAATATTATAAGTTTTTATTTGCTAATTAGATAATATAGTGAAAAGCATAATTTATTAATTTGTAAAGCTTAGTATCAACTTAACTGTTTATCCTTCCTGTACTTTATACAAACTTATGATAAAATTTTAAAATCATTATTTATTTATAGCGAAATCTTTTTATTCTAGTTTGATCAAAAAAAATTTTATTTAATGCTTACATTCTAACAATTCAAAGAATTAAATAATAACTTAAAACACGTTATATTTTTTGTTATTCATCTAAAAAATTTTTTATTATTATAGTTTTCCTTTTTTGTTGGACAATTATTATAACACTTTAAATAATTGTTATTATTAAAAAAATACATTCATATATATTAATATAAAATAGAAATAATTTTTATATAAATTTTAGTTCCCTATTTTAAAAGCTAGAAACATTGAAATTTTATTAAATGTTTTGTTTTTTTAATATTTACGAAATAGATTATTTTTTATAAATGTTAAAAAATAAAGAATTATAATTTTTATTATTATATATTATTTAAAAAAAAAAAAAACTGGTACTTACGTCATGCAATTATAATTTTTACAATAATTATTTTAAAACTATTTTATATCTATATTTTAAAAATTTTAAATGCATTTTTGATACTTTTTGAATAACTAAAATAATACATACCAGATCATTTATAATTTAAAAAATTCTATTTCATATTTTAAAATGTTAAAGTAATATATATATTCATGAACTATCAAAATATTTGTAATTTTTTTAGATATACATTTAAACATTTAAAAAATATTTTTTATAAGAAAACGGTTCTACAATACAATAATTAGCAATTATTGTTATTGTTAATATTTTTATTACAATTTATTTTATTAAACAATTTGACGATTATTAATAGTTTGAATAATTATTTAGACAGACAAAATAATGAAAAACTAACTAATATATTTTGTGTTATTATTTTTTTTTTATAACTTATCTTAAAACAAATTTTTAAACTTCTTCTTTTAACCAGTTGAATTAGGAGTGTTGTATGATGATCTCTCAATTATAGTATTAACGCTTATACTTTTTATATTTGTTGCCATTTTTACTTAAATCATATTTATATTACATACTTTTTAAAATTTTTAAAATGTACATATAAATATGTATTATATTTTAAAATTAAAAAAAAAGTTTATTTTTTTAATAAATTATTTAATTTTGTTTTTAATTATTATTATATTTTTATATGTCTATTTTTATATTCTTTAATTTTAATGTTATTTCTCAAAATATTTTTTACAAATAATGAAAGTATTTACATTACATATAATTTTCAATTTTTATATTATCTCACAAAAATATGTCTATTTATTCATTTATATGTATTACTATAAATATACATAAAAATTTTTCAATTGCCGTTTAATATATATAACTGGATTTGTTCAACTAATAATATTTCTTTAAATAAGGTATCATGAAAACGGTGATATTTATCTACATTTATTTGATTCAAACTTTTATGAGTTATATATATATATAAAGTAAAAGTATATTATATAAATATTCAAATATCTACAAATTATAACTCAAAAATTGCACTATACAATTGTTTTAATATAGTAGCAATAAAAGTTAATTGATATTTATTCAGTTCATGGCTAATATCATTTTTTTTACATTAAAAATTGTTCATTTATTTTATATGATAATTTTTTGATTTAGTTATTGATTTAACAATAATTACATTAATTTTGACATACTTATATTTTAATTAAAAAAGAAACAAATTAATTATTGTATTTATTTTAAAAAATATTATAATTAACGAAAAAATTCTTAATCATTATTATATATACATATATTTGATTTTACATAAAACAAAAGTTTATTGAATATTTATATTTTTTTAAATTTTTTTAGAGATTTTTTTTAGTGATGTATAAGATACAAATATTTTCCAAAGATTACATTTAAAAAAATATATATTATTTTTATTTAAGAATGCCATTTCAATAAAGCTATTTTTTTAACAAATAAACAAGTATGGGATTTTTAATTGTATTTTAAGATTTATAGTTTTAATTGTGTCTTTAATATGCTATTAAAAAGTATTTTTACCATCAAAACATTCAATATTTTTTATATTATAAAGTATTATTTATACAATGTTATTCAATTTGTTATATTTTTTAATATTTAAATCTAAAAATTTAAAACCTTATAAATTTCTATTTAAAGTTACAAATCAGATTAATTTTTTTTTAAATATTTACTTTTGTAAAAAAATTAATTTTACTTTTTTTTAATATCTATTTTACGTCACTTTTATAATAACAAACATTTAATTTTAATAAAACTAATTATATAATATAAATATCATAACATATTATGAGACAAAAAAATTGTTTTTTAATAACAAACATTAGAAATTTATATAATTTTAATTATTTAAAAAAAACTCATTAAATAATTTTAATTATAGTTAAAATTTTGCTTTTCGCTTTTATAGCAGTTTTTGTACTTTAATGGGTACAAATTTTCTTAATTAATTTTATAAAACTTTATTATAAGTATCATTAAATATGCAAAGAGAAACGTCAGATTTATATAATAAAAATAAATTTAAAAGTAATTTAAATTGGTTCTTTTTTTTAAATATTTATAGATAGTCGTAATATTTTACTATTAAAAATTGAATGTTTTAGGCGTAAATAATTCCTCAACTACTGATATTGTATTAATGTTTTACTCTTTTCTTATTTTTTCAAAATTTTAATTTTTTTAAGTATAAAAGAATGAATAGCATTTCCGTTGAAAATAGTTTTTTTTTTTTTTTGAAAACTTATCCCGATAGAAATATTGAAATGATGGTATGTAAATATTATGAATATAATTTTTAACTACTCATTTCAAAACATCTAAATAGTTAACATTAGCAATCTAAACAACTTTTATACTCAGACAAGTTTATATGTTATAACAAAATTTAATGTAACATAACAACTAACGTTATGTATTATTATAAAATTAAAAAAATTATTTTACTTCATTAAACGTATGACCATAAATCTGTTATTTTATTCTAAAAAGAAAATTATTTTACCTCACATTTAACTTGTTTTATTTTTAATTAAAAAAGTTATAATTTATTTTTAAACAATATTCTTTTTTATATATAAAAACACATATTACATATCATCAAAATTTCTTAATAAAATTATAAATATATTAAAAAACAAAAGTGAATTGTTATAACCCATGTGTTAAATATTTATAACTCTTGTATTTTTTACATTAACAATACTTCTCTATTTGATTGTGTTTTACACCCACTCACTTTTTTATTATAAAAATAATTATACATTTTTGATTATAATAAATATACTTTTGATAAGAAAATTATTTATATATTTTTATTAACGATTTTTGAAAGAAAAAAATAATACTAAATATTTTTACTTAATGTAAAAAATATATGAATTAATTTTTAAGATATATATTTTTAACAATATTATATTTTTTTAAATAATATAAAATTAAATAAAATGTAAAATTTTTAATTACTGTTATTCAATGAATATTTTTAATTAAATAATCATTTGTATATAAAAAAAAAAAGTTTGTATTGTATAAATTATTTGTAATTGTGCTAAACTTTTTTGACGTCATACTTTTAATAATACACAACTTCCGATATACTATAAAAAAAATAAATTTTCTTTAAAAATTTTTACTATCTATTCAATTCATGATACAATCAAAACTATTAAATTTATTTTTTGAGTCATTATTTGATAAAAGAATTTAGTTTATAAAATATTTTAAAGATTTTAATAAGTATGGCTTAAATGTGGAGTTTTTATTGTTTATTATCAAAGAATATTTTATATATTAATTTCTTATTATTCTTATATTAAATATGTTTCTAGGTAATCATAATAAACTTTTAAAGTACATAAAAAAGTTTTTTTTACTAATAATATATAAATATATTTTGTTATTATTTATACGTACATTTATTATTAATTATGTACATATATTATATAAAAAAATATCTTATATTTAAAAAAAAATAAATCTAAATTTTTGATATTATCACTTCATGTTATATCTTTTATCCTATAAACATAACAGTTGTTTTGCCGTTATTTAACTCTTTAAAAATCACTAATAAGAATATATAGTTTAATAATAAGTAAAAAAAAAATTACTACTGCGACAAGACTTACTATGTGTTTGACATGTTATTATTAGCTTTCTTTAATAATGATTTAAACTTCTCTATATTTATTTATATTGTGTCAAGTAACATTTTTTTATTCAATATTTGTATTAAAAAGTTTAACATTTCCATAAAGTATGTAAAGTTAAATTTTTTATAGTATTCAAACAAGCAACGATTCGTATTTAACATTATTTACTTTTATTCTTTTTACAATTCATATTTATTCACATCTCTAATCATCTGATATATTATTATTAAGTGAAGCTTCATGAAATTTGTTATGAATTTATTGTCAACAAAATGATGGAAAATAAGATATCTTCAAAAAAAAAAAAAATAATAATAATTTTCTGAAAACAAGGTTAATTATATAATCATTATACATTTCGTTTTTAAATATTCTTTACTTTCAAAATGTATTTTATTTTTCTGTAAATTATAATTATATGAATTAATTTTCTCACATATAAAAGTACAATATTGTTGTAAATTTAGAAAAAAAATTATTATTATTTAGATATATATTATACTTTTCAAATATTAAATAAACAGTTGTTTAATAATAAAAGCCTAACTATTACAAATATATCTTTATATTTATAAAAATTTCATGAATTTTTTATTATTTTAAAAATTTTTAATTTATACATACTTTTTTATATCACTTTTAAAATGCTTTTATTATTTTTATTTTAAATAATTTTTTTAGATAGCTTTAAAATTGTAGTGTTTTATTATCGAATATAAACAATTTTACTATTCCTAAAAAAAAAATTCCAGATTTTTATCATACTACTTGAAACATTACACTTATAACATATTGACACTTCCAGGTGGTAACTAAGTCAACATCAAATTATAATAGTTCAACAGTCTATTATATTCTTCAATTTTCCTACTTCAAATTCAGTTTAATATTTTTTGTCTTATTTGAAAAGTGATATCCTGTTAATAATATTGTATAAATCAGGTTTCACTTTATTTTATAAATTACCTCGAACATGATTACTAGAAGAAAATCATATCATTTTGATCAATTTGATATTGATAGCATTATTGCTAAATTAGTTGGAGTAAGTTAAAAAAAAATGTATATTAAAATAAAAATAAAAATTTATTTTTAGCGTGAGACTACTTCTAGTACAAAACCATGGCATAGGACTGTTGAAATTTCAGAAAATGATATAAAAATAGTTTGCCAACATGCTAGGCAAATATTTTTAGAACAACCTATGTTACTTGAATTATCAGCACCATTAAAAATTGCAGGAGATATTCATGGACAATTTTCTGATCTTTTACGTTTATTTAATATGGCAGGATATCCACCAACATCAAATTATTTATTTTTAGGTGATTATGTTGATCGTGGACCAAAATCTCTTGAGACAATTGTTTTATTATTTTGTTATAAAATAAAATATCCTGGAAATTTCTTTTTATTAAGAGGTAATCATGAAGTAGCAAGTTTAAATAGAATATATGGATTTTACGATGAATGTAAAAGGCGATATTCAGTTAGACTTTGGAAAACTTTTCAAGATGTATTTAATTGTATGCCAATTGCTGCAATTATTGAATCAAAAATATTTTGTTGTCATGGTGGTTTATCACCACATTTAAGAAATATGGATCAAATAAGACGTATGGCTCGTCCAATTGATATTCAAGATACGGGTATTTTGTGTGACATCCTTTGGTCTGATCCTGATAGTAAAATTCTTGGTTGGGGTAGAAATGATCGAGGTGTATCATATACTTTTGGAACTGATGTATTAGATGATTTTTTAAGAAGAAATGATTTAGATATTGTTGTTCGTGGTCATCAGGTATTAATTATTATTTTTAAATAAATGAATAATATTTATTTTATATTTTAGGTTGTTGAAGACGGGTATGAATTTTTTGGAAAAAGAGGTCTTGTCACAATTTTTTCTGCACCAAATTATTGTGGACAATTTGATAATGCAGCAGCTGTTATGAGTGTTGATGAAAATTTGTTATGTTCATTTCTAATAATTCATCCTACATTTACTGTACTTAAAGATAAAAATAACTCTCCACCAGTGATTGGAAATTCAAGTAATGGAATATGTCATCCACTTCCAATGATGACTTCTGGTGAATCAAAAATGTTATCACCATTAGAAACAAAAGTTTCAAGAGTTTTTAGAAGAGGAATTTTATAATAAATAAAAAAAAAATTATAGTTAATTTGTATAATTTTGAAAACTAATTTTATGATAAAGATATAAAAAAAAATTAAATTAAATTATAAATATAAATTGATGCAACATATGATATTTTGAATATGTTATTTTTTAGTATTTATAATTTTATTTTACAATAAAAATTTGTATCTATTTGATAAATAAAGTTTTATATAAAATTTTTATTTATTTTCCTAAAATTTCTAAAATATTTTGTAATTTTTCTCGTTCCTTACCATATACCTTACCAAGTTCAATTTCTTTTTGATCAATTTTCTTCCAATCCTCCCAATTTACATATTTAATATTTCGATTATCAAGTAAATTTTTAATACCCTTTTTTTCTCCAAATTGATTATTACATAAATCATTAAATAATTCCCCTGCAACTCCAAATGCATCAGCTTGTGTGTTAGCAATAACACCTTTTGCTCCATGAGCACACCAACCCGTAGCATAAGTTTGACAATTACTATCTATACTTGAATTATTTACCCTATAAAAATCTTTCATTGCTAATTTATTAGAAATTTGTGGTAATCCATCTAATATAAATGTATCAAAACCAATAGCATAAATTAATAAATCACATGGTATTGTTTTTATTTCATTTGTTAAATTATTTTTTATATCTAATGCTTCAATACGATTTTTTGAATCTTTGTGAATTTTAACTGGAGATGTATAAAATTTTATTTCTCCATTTCTTTCTCCATCGACTTTTTTATTTTGTTCTGAAATATGAGTTTTCATTAATTCTAATATTCTTTTTAGTGGGCGAGGATATTTTTCAATATTAAGATTATTAAAATATTCTAATGGTATATCAATTTTAACAGATGCGCAAGGCAAACGTAAAAATTCTCGAAATTCTTTTATTGTTACTGATGTATGTTCTGGTCCCCTTCTACCAAGTAATTTAACATCGGACACACATGATTTTTCTAATAAATGTAATTCTCTATTTGTAATATCATATTTTGTTAAATTATTTACATTTTTTAATAAAATTCTAGCACAATCTAAAGAAACATTTCCATTACCGATAATAACTGCATACTTTTTATCTAATAAAGGAGCATTAAAATTAGGTGCTCCATTGTACCAGGAGACAAAATCACCTCCAGCAAAACAATTAATAGCATCTATTCCTGGTATACATAACCGCCTATTTCTAGAAGCACCATAAGCTAAAATTATTGCGTCATAATTTTGACAAAGTTCTTTATATGTTATATCATGACCTATATTTACATTACAAAATAATGAAACATTATTAGAATTATTTTCAAATAATTTTTCAAATTGATGTGTACAATTTTTAACATCTTGATGATCTGGTGCAACACCATATCTTACAAGACCATATGGAACTGGTGATTTATCAAATATATCTACATAAGCATTATTAAATTTTCTTATTACTCCAGTACTTGCATACAATCCAGATGGACCAGCACCAACAACAGCTATTCTAGGAGGTGAAAAAGAATTTGAAAAATACCGAAAAAATCTTATTTTTTTAATCATTCTTTTAATATCTAAAAATTATATATTTTTATCAAATTTTAAAAAAAATAAAAAAATGGTAAAATACCAATAAAAATAAAAATTAATAGTATAAAAGTTTTTTATTTGTTGAGAAAATTTTCTTTCCTATATACACGAAATATCATTGCTGATTTAAATCTTTCTCTTGTTTTAATATCTTCATCATCCACATATGGTATAAGATCATCTATCATTGTTTCAGTTTTTGTAAAAATATCAAAATCTAATGTAAACCCATATCGTTGTTGTAACTCTCCTAATACCAGGCAACCTTTATTTATTTGAGCACCCAAAGCAAAAAATGTAACTGAATCTGATGTTCTTTCAAGTGCTTTCATGCATCTATCAATTAGATACATTAAGTTTGACTTTCTAAAATATTTAGTAATAAAATGTTAAAATATATTTACCCATTAATGTAAATTATTTTTCCCTCTGGAATAGACACTTTAGGAGTTTCACGACGATACACATCGTAATTGTCAATATCCATTTATTTTATATAATATTAATATTAAAAGATAATTACATTTATAGAATATTATTTTAAAAAATACTAATAAAAGTTTGGAATAATGTTTCATACTATTAACATTTTAAAAGTAATAAAAGTGTAAAATAAAAAGTACAAGATTTTATTAAATTATTAATTCACAAAAGAATCGTTATATTTTTAAATGTTACCAATATTTTATATGAGATCATTGAATAAAATTTTTAGCTGCACTAAATTTTTCATCATTATTACTTGTAATTATTTGTTTAATCTCAGCAAATTTTTTATTTATTTCTTCAAAACGACGTTCCTTGGAATGTAACAGAGCCCGCCTATTTTCAATACCTAATTTTATATATTTATCTGAAATTTCTTGTTGTTTTGTTTTTATACTTGCTTTCCCTTGGAATTTTTGAATCTCTAATAATCTATCTTTTTCTGCATTCTTTTGCATTGTCTTTAATTCTGAATCATATCCTATTTCTAATCGTTTATGAATTTTTTTAATATCTTTTTCTATTAATTTAAAAATAATTTCGTTTATAATTATCTCGTACTTTTCAATATCTATAATAGTTGGAATTTTTTTGAGATATTGTTTAAAATACTTTTTTTCACTTAAACCACTAGCATTCCATTTTTCTACTGTTGATAAAAAATTAGGAAATTTTTTATCAAATTGCTTTCTTTTTTTAATAACACTTTTTGATTCAAAATATGAGGGAATTTCAGGAAATTTAAGATCCATTGTATCGATATAAAAAGATTTTTCTTCATTTGATACTTTTCCAATAAGTGTTATATTTGATCCATCAATTATTTGACTATATTTTTTTCTATCATATATCTCATGTGAACTATTACTAAAAGATGTTGATTTTTTTTTCAATCTATCATAATAACTGTCTAGTGAATTCTTTTTTTCTTGTAAATTAGAATCAACTTCATCAAATGATGTCAATTTATTAGGTGATATTATATCTGAAGTATCTGAATATGATTCACCTTGTATTGATTTTGCCATTGATATACTCATTATTTTATTTATATGTTCTTGATTTGTTTTACCAACATTTTCTAAAACTTCTAACATTTGCCTTTTATTTTCATCAATATTATTATTTTTTATATTATTTAAAGATCGACTAGAATTGACACTTCTATTTAATCCTGATGCTCCAATTGGATCCTCTAAAGCTATTTCCCATGTTTTTAATTTTGATAAAGCTGCAATTGGATTTTGAAGTTGCATAACTATTTCTCTATGTTGTTCAGCAACATAATCAGATACCTCAAATTTAGCAAATAATGAAATTGGACCTATAAAACGATTATATGCATTACGTAACATAACATGCTTATAACCAGGCGCTAAACCAAGAACTGGTATAATACGTTGGCCTAATAAACGATTATTTTCATCTAATAATGCTAATCGTAAAAATGCCATAGAAGGCATAATTATTTTATCAAATACAATTTGACAATTTTCATCATTAATTGAATTAGAAAATCTTGTATTAAATGTTTGTAAATTAACACCTTTAGATCTGAAAGGTTTCTTAGATGAATCTTTAGGTATACCATACATTTCAGCTTCAACATAAACAATTAATGGTCGTTTAGTTGTTAATAAACCAAGCATTTGCCCAGAAATAAGTGTAACCCTTAAAGTATTTGGAACAACATTTTCTACTTGATGAGTTTCAAATGGATCAAATTTCATACTTTCTTTTCTCATATTTTGAGGTTTTAAAACATAACCACAATTACCATTTGTTTCAAAAAAAGAAGAATTTATTTGAAATGGTAAATCAGGAGTTTGAAAATTTATTGCAACCATTTGACATGCTGAACAAAAAAACATTAAAGGCATAAAATTACTTGAATCAATTCGAGATCCTTTTGGAAAAACACGTGTAATTTGTCTTTTATTATGTTCAACAAATTGTTCACCCTCATTTTTTAATAATTCAATTGCTCTAACCTCATTCATACTATATAATTCTGAGCTAATTCCTTTATTACTTGCATCAACAAATGATGTAAGTTTTCCCATTGCTCTAACATAATTAACAAGATTTGATAAATCAGAAGCAACTCCAGAGGTACTTGAAACTTGACTACATGATTGATCATTTTTATTATCATTTTTGTTTATTTGCTCATTATTAATTATTATTGGAGATATTTCATCAACAGAATTAATACGTGAACCAGTTGAACAGGATAATTTAGATGGTCTATTACATTCTCTATTTATCATATTTTCATTTCTATCAAAATATATTTGTTTTATATTTTCTGAATTATCGTCATCTGGTAATTGTATGTTATCATCAATAAAAACATGTGATATTTCTTCTTCATTTTCATTTGTTTCATCAAAACTTTTAGATTGTTGTATTGTTACATTATTTGGATGGTAATCATCATCTACAAATGATTTATCTTCTGAATTTTGATTACTTTTATTATCCACTTTTTTATTTTTTATTAAAATTTTTCTTTTTAAAAGATTTGGTGAAGGTAATTTAACACCTGATTTTATAGGATATTCTGATAAAGCTTCACTAAGTAGTAAATCTCCTAAAATATTTCTACAATGTTGGGCCATTACTTGTTGTTGTTTTAATGAACAATGATTTTCAAAAGATAATATAACTGGATAATTTGAATTAACAAAAGCTGTCTCTGCAATTGCTTTAATAACATCTTTAAAAAGAATTGTTGAACAAAAAAAAATTGATTGTGGACCATGTGTTATAATAGGCTCATTATTTGGTCCATCCCAACAATCAAGTTCTACACTTCTACATCCTAATAATAAAACATATCTATACATAGCAACTGAACTTCGTCCCTTCATTTGTTTTCCTCGTAAATATGTATTATGAGAACTATTAATAAAATAATGAGATAATGGTTCATTCATATCTTCATTTCTTAATTTCATATATCCTTTTCTAATTAAAGTATTTTCAGGGCTAATTAAAAAATTTAAATATCCTTTAAAAGTTAAACCATTAGCATTAATATGTTCATAAGTTTCTATTAATTTTGTAACAGATTCCATACTATGATGAGGAAATAATATTTCATTAAGTCTTGGATCACAATGTTCCCGTAATAAATAATTATGTACTTGAGTATCAGAAGCAACAGGTTTTTGAAAAACTTTATCAAAAACTTCTTTAATATCATTTCTTTTCATTGTTACCATATAAACATGTAATTGAAATTTAGGACATAATACTGTTTCAAGTGGAATTTGTTTTTTTTTATTAAATTCTGGTACATATAATAATATATCTGACTCTAATTGTTTACGTTCTTCCTTTAATTTTGTAGATGGTAAAATGTATTCACTTAATCTTAAAATTAATTAAAAATATAATAATAATAATAATAATAATATTTATAAACATACATATCTGGTGTTATGTAATCAACTAAAACACAACATTCAATTTTAGTAAATAATCTTTTCCAAAAATAAAAATAATTTTTTTGTTGTTTATTTAATTCATTAGAACGCCTTCTAAGGTAATCTTTCCATTGTAAGGCTAATTTTTGTTTATCAAATAAGAATGTTGTTGTTAATAAACCATGAGTAATATCAGTACCATGGCAAATAGTTATAACACAATTTTCAATAGTAGATTCACTTTTACAAAAACTACCAAGAAAAGTTCTTAATTTTTGTTCATCTTTAAATTTTCCTGATTCTGTTCCCCAACCAATATATATATCAAATATATCTTCAATAAATAAACAATCTCCATAATTTGCTGTTCTCCAACCTACAACTAAATGATCTTTTGTCAATTTTATTTTAACAAATCGACCATATAAAAATTCAACATTTGAATCAAATTTATATACAGTTACTGAATTTTCCATTTTTTCATTATTATATATTAATGTATTTTCATGTTCAT
This sequence comes from Strongyloides stercoralis, assembly GCA_029582065.1. Lineage (NCBI taxonomy): Eukaryota > Metazoa > Nematoda > Chromadorea > Rhabditida > Strongyloididae > Strongyloides > Strongyloides stercoralis. The sequence continues at coordinate 11,421,485 of CM055866.1, read as the reverse complement.
GAGACATGTCAGATGATTGCATACCAAATGCATTTATAAATTTTAAAAATTCGAACCCTATCTGAAACATTATAAATAAAAATAATTTATAAAGAACAAAAAAAAAAATTTATATACATATATGGAATTTTAATCTGATAAGAGTGATAGTAAAATAATAATTTATATCTAATCAACTTAATAGTATTATATTAAAAATATTATATTAGGAATAATGACAACTATGCCACATATCAAAAATAAAATACATAATGATATGACTATAGGATGATTCAATAAAATAAATATAGGATTACCTAAATACTGTATAATATTATGAATAGGTACCCCCATATTCTTTCATAAATAATTTTTCTAGTGATAAAATTAAAATTTGCTTTAAAAGATAAACAAAAAGTCCATTTTAAGGGTAATAAATTATTAAAATTCCTTGATACTTAAAAGTTTTTATATTTTAAAATTTTAGAAATAAAGTAAAGATGATATAAATATAATTAAATTAATATTTATTTTTTATAACAATACTAAATTGTAATGTAAGACAAACATGTAATAATTTTATTTCTAATGACTTTAATATATGTATATATGTATTTATAAAAGAAATAGTGAGGACAGTAAGTCGAATTACAAATATAAATCTGTTGAAACGAATTTTATTCAATGTTAGAAATATATGGAACTCCCACATTATTTGCGCAAAACCTTTTCTTCCTAAAATGACACGTTTGATCAGCAATTATTTTGGGGATGAGATAAGACTAAGTTATAAAATGTCTATACTATTATCATTATTATATTAATATATATATATAACTTTAATATTTCAAAGTTTTTTTTTTTATTCAATTGTATTAATATATATATATATATATCCAACTCTTCAACATCATCTTTTTTATTTAAAAAGCATCATGCCTAATCATATGCAATTATTATTACAAGTACTTTTAGTTTCTTTAAATAATATTATATATAAAAATAATAAATTTATAAGAAAAGATAATACTTCTATAAATAAAACGTGATAGAGAAAAATGTTTTTGACAGTTAAAATATAATTTTAACGTAAAGAAAAAAAAACAAATTTACAACAATACAAATTTTGATTGTTATCAATTAAAAACAATAAGAATTCAAATTATTGTAAAATTTAATTTATAATTCAAATTTACCTATTAATACAAATTTCACTAGTTAAATAATAGTAAATAATTTAACATTAATATGTTATAGTTATTTTAATAATTATATTATTTGAAATAACTGGAATAATAAATTTTTCTTTAATAAATATTCATTCTTCTGTAGTTTTATTTTTATTGTATGATACATCTAATGTATGAAAAGCGTCCTATTAAAAAATATACCAACAAATAATATATTAATATTATAAAAATTATACGATATGTCAATTAAATATATTATTATCAAATAAGTAAAAATTTCAACATTTTATTCAACACATAAATAAAATATCAATACAGTCTGTTTATGAAACTATATTATTTGTTTATAATGTCCTTTTAAAATTATAGACTTGTGAGAATAAAGTAATAATAATATAGGAAAATACTTTTATTGAACATTTATGAATAACATTACGATTAATATTTTGTATTTTTTGACACTTAAAAATGAACAATTAACATTGTTTGAGTATAAGATTAACATAAAAATTTAAAAAAAAAAACTTTTATCAATTGATAAATTACATAAAAGCAACTATAACATAGTTATAGTATAAATAATATAATGCTTTGTTAGCGAACTTTCATATTAAGGTCTTTGTAAAAAGTAAAAATAAAAATGTTCATTATACTAATGAAATCTCAATATAAACCATCTTTAAAATATAATATAATAAAAATATTTAAATAATAATTTTTAATAATATAAAAGATCAATCAATCATATTATAAATCACTTTTTGAATTTTTTTAAGTTTAATAAAATTGAAATATTTATAAATTGTTATATTTAGACAAAAAATGACAAATGTTTTGTCAAAAATTTATAAGTAATTGTAAACACATATCTACATTGACAAAACATAATATAAATTTTAAAATAAATAAGCTATTTTCATTCATTTTACATTTTTTTATAAAATAACTAATAAATTTATTTTAAAATAAGTTTAAAATATTCTTTTTATTGTTTTTATTTGCCACAGTTATCATTTAAATCATTAAATATAATTTAAAAAAAAAAAAAAATTTTTTTATGATAACATATAATCTTTTATCAAAATTTAATTTACTTTTGAGAAATTTTCTTCTGATTATTACAATCTAATTAATATTATGAGAATATATCTGTTTATAAATTGGTTTTCTGTTAATCTAACAACTTTTTTTTAACTTTAATTATATAAAAAAAATAATTCTAAATTTAATTTAGTATTTATAATTGACATTTATTTGACACTTTTAAATAAAATACATACGATATAAACAAAATTAATAATAATAAATTAATTATATTTTCTTGTAAACATATTACATGCATCAATGTACATAAAATTCGTTACACAATTAAATTAAACAAATATATTAAAAAGTATTTCCATATTATTAACATATAGCAAAAAAGAAAAAAAAATTAAATCATTATAAAAATATATACCATTATAAATATATCTATCTTTCATCTATATTATTAGTTAAAAATATATCAATTTTATCATATTATTTTATGTATTATAATTTAAAGATAATTTATAATATATTTATAAAATATAAAATTTTTTTTTTAAAGTTTTTAGTTAAAAATAATAATTATGATTTTATCAAAATTTTATTAAAAAAATAATTTATAACTTTTTGTATTTTAAAATTACACGTTTACTTTACAGTTATTAATTTTAATTACTATAAAATTTGTTAAAAAAAAAGTATGATAAATTGATATATTTCATATTGTGAATACATTTATAAAAAGATAATTCTATTGAAGTAATAATTTTCTTTTAAATAAATTTTGTAAGTACTATAATTTGTATTGTTTTAACATTGAAACTATACAATATTGATGGAAATTTATTAAAATTTTAAACTAAAAATAAGTTACACTAGCATGTAATAAAATACGGAAATGAATAAAAAGTATATAAGAAATTAAAATAAAAACACATCCATATACTAAATTTTGATTTAACAATATCAACAGAATTATTTACAGGAAAATATTTTAGAATTTTCTTTTTGTACAATTAATGTGACACATTACATTATTTATATGCATGAAAATGATAAATATTATCATAAAGAAATCTTAAACATTTTATAAAAGAAATAAAGTTAACCTATATAAAAAAAATAACAAAAGTAAATTTTGCAGTAAAAAATTATATGAAAAAAATTTCAAGGTAAAAATAGACAAAAATTTTTCTTATTAATATTTAACAAATAATAAAACGATGTTTAAAAAAAAATAATTGCTTTCAGAGATTTTAGTAATATATAATTATAATATAATAATTTCGTTTATAAAACTTATTTGTAAACTATTATAATTTAAACATTAAATATAGCATTTTAATATATAAGCGTCATTAAGTAAACAAAAATTATTTATAAAAAAAGTAAAAAAATTGACGAATTTTTGTAAAAAAAAAATTAATGTTATATATTTCATCCCATAGGAGGACCTGCACCCCACATTTGATTTTGAGGAGGTGGTGGAGCATACTGTTGCCTGACATTTTGTTGAGGAGGATATCCCTGTTGAGGTTGTCCTGGATAAGATTGCATTGGTGGATACTGTTGTGGATAAGGTTGCCTTGGTGGAGCCGGTTGTGTATTATAATAACCAGGTTGTTGTGGCTGTTGATAATGAGCTAAAAACAATAGATTATATTAATATTTAATGTTTTAACTTACCCTGTGGTTGTCCTCCATATGCTTGTTGTGGTGGATAACCATGTTGATAAGGAGGCTGAGATGCATGTTGTGGTGGATATTGTTGTTGCATAGGCGGATACTGTCCAGGTTGCTGCGGTGGTGGATATGAAGCAGGTTGTTGCATCATTTGTTGTGGAGGTCCAACTGGAGGTTGATGAGATTGTGGTGGAGGAATTGGTTGTTGTTGTTGTTGTTGAGGAGGTGGTGGTAACTGTTGTTGTTGTGGTGGTATTTGTTGTGGTTGCATTTGATTTTGTATTGGTTGCTGCACAGGTGGTGGAACTTGTCGTTGAACTTGAGCAGGAGTAGTTTCACTTGAAGATTCTGTTTTAATACTAGTTTCATTTTCAGGTTTAGAAATTGTAGCTGGTGGTGGAGCAATTATTGTTTGTGTAGGTGGTGGAGGACCACTAACTTCAAATCCTGGCGGTAATTGTGAAGGAATTTTACCTTCACTAACTAATTGTTGTTGGGCATCCATTCTTGCTCTAGAATCCAAATATCTCATTTGATCAGCATGAAATTGTTGTCTTTCTACTAGTAGCTGTGTTTGTTGTAATTCTAAAAGCTCCCTTTCTTTATCAATAATATTTTCTAATTCTTCAAAACATTTCATTTTACAATCAAGCTTTTTAATTTGCAATTCCACAATCTGTCCAACAAGTGACTTCATCTTTCTTTCTTCTACAACGGCTAGTTGTTTTGATTTTGCTGCAGCCGCACCTAAAGCAGCAGCAGCTGCAGTACTAATTGTTTCATCTGATAGTTTTTTAGCCTCTTTAGCTAATTCATTAGTAGTATCACTTTCACCAGTTTCCATTGCTTCACCATCTTTACTTTCTGATCCAGGTATAATTGCTTCAAGACCAACTGTAGCATTTAATTTTCCAGTATCAGCATAATGTTGAGCAACATTCCTTTTATGAGCTTCTTGAACAACCGGTGGAAGTTCATCTTTTACCTTTGAATATTGTTCCAAAGCAGCTTTTGCTGCTGCTTGTGAAACACGTGGGTCAACCATTGAAGCTAGAAAAGCAACTGTAGACATAACCGGATTACCAGCTTGTGAAAATGGTAAGGGTCCATTATCATTATTTAAAACACTATCAAAATCCTTAGCATCATCCAAAAACGAATCCTTAATAGGAAGTTGTAAAAACTTTAAAATACATTCATACTGAGAACGAGTGCTAACATGATCAGAAACCTTGTTCCAATCATCTCTATATAATTCTAAACCTTCTAGAAGTAAAAGTGTCTCCTGATCAGACCATTCTTTTCCTGGTAAAGCACCTTTTGCTTTCATATTAGCAATAGCTTTACTATATTGATCTGTTTTTAAATTACTTACAAAAGTTTTTGGTCTTCTATGAAGAGGAATATTTTCATCAACCTCTGCTTCATCCGAATCTTTACTAGCTTTTTCTGTAGTTGTTTCACTTACTTCCTCTTTTTTAATTGTATTACCATGTCTAACAAGAGGTTGGATTCCCATTGGTGTATCTGCTAAAACCATAAAATGTGCCGTTGATGGTGGTACAACAGGAGTGGGTCTACTTTCTGATGCCACTTGATAATTAATCAAACCCCATTGTTCAAGAAATTGATGAACACGTAGAATTGCACATACATCACCACTTAAATTTCTTCGACAAGCTGTAGCACTAAGATATTCAAAAGGATTTAAACGGTATGTATCCACAATAAAATTTCTGTAGTAAACATAAACTTCAGGAGTCTTGCTTTTATTAAGTCCATTAAAAAATTCAGGTAAACCTTTTTTTTCATTGATATGAATAGAATTGTAATCAAACCAACTAGCATATGATGGAACAATTATATAATGAGTCTGCTCAATCGCTTGTGCCTGTGAAATATCAGTTTTTGTTGGATCTTTAACAATCCCATTTACCAATACTTCATCATCCAAATTAGTTAATTTACTATTTTTGCTTGGTTGGAATTCGGATTCTTTTTCCTTACCAGCAGGAACATTAACAGCAACTACACCATGTGAATTACGAGAGTCTTCTTCATCTTCCATTATTTCAGAACCATTTTCTTGAAGACGCCGTTTAATTCCGCTACAATAAAAAATTGATTGGGACTAAAAGACGATTTAAATAAAACTTACGATTTCCTCATAGTTATCAATTAAAAATATTTTCAAAATAAAAAATAAAAACAAAAAATTAATAAATAAAATTTAAGAATTGCTTGTTAAAAAGTCTGAAAAATAAAAACACAATCAAATGCACAACTTATTTAAACACAGAAACGTTACTCCATATAAATGCGTATGCAAACAAAGTGGCTGCTATGTGAATATCGTGTTAAGAACATATAAAAGTGTATATGTATAATAAGAAAAAACTTTAGTTCGCGCCATTAAAGTGAGTACAGCTTAAAATTTAATAAAACTTTTTACTTACTTAAAAAAACTAATGCTATTTTTATTAATATTATTAAAAATTTTACTTGATATAAATATTAATAATTAATGATCGGTTGGCTGGAGAATCATGTATACATTTGATCTGTTTAAAAATATATCTTAGCACGTCAAAATATTTCATTTTACAATATTATTAACGTTAATACATAATTCATAATTATATATAATTTCAGTTTCATTATGTTTTATCGATAAATTATATTTTGTAAATTGTTATAAATAATATTTGACAGATAATACATATTTATATTAGGTAAAAACAATTACGCTAAACTTTATCAATAGGATTTTTAATTTTTATTTCAAAGTACATATTTTTATTTCGAAAAAAAATTACCCAAAAAAAATCTTTTATATAAATGTTTCAGGTTTTAGAAAGCAAATAAATTATAATTAATCAATTTTTGCTATGGATAGTGGTGAGAATTCAATTAATGATGACCAATTTGAATTGGAATATCAAGGTACAGAGGATGCTGAACATATGACTTGTACAGAGGTAAGTTTCATAAAAAATGTATACATTTATATTTTTTAAAGATTATACAAAAAATGGTAAAAATATGGCATAATCAATATTTAGCACCGGATCTTTTAATTCATCGTTATGAAATTGTAGACGCTATGCTTGAGGTTGCAAATCAAGAAAAAGAAAAGATAGATGAAATGTATGTGGCATATGAAAAAAAACCAAAACCTGTACAGTTTGCTTTTAGAAAAATGGAAGTATTAAGAATTCAATATATGATAAAATCATATATCAATAAAAGACTTAAATTAATTGAAGAAAATCCTTTACATTACTTAAATATTGACACAAAATTAAGAACAGAGGGTAAAGAAGAATTGATGGACTTTAGAGAACGCAATCACTGCAAGAAATTTGTTGAATTATATGATAATCATATGCATAATGAAGTCCTTTCAGATTTGGAAGGTTTTTTTTCATCAAAACCTATTGCTTCTAAAAAACCATCATGTGCTAGAGTTATCGCTAAAGTAGTGGATGATTCAATTAAACATTTTGAAATTCCTGATTATAACTCACCTGGTACTAGTTTATCTTATGATGTTGAAATAGAAAGTATTCATGCCATTCCTTGGAGCGTAGTTTCTGATTTTGTTAATTCGGGTAAAGTTGATCTTATGTAGTTGTTTTAAATTTTTTCTTTAAATAAAGTTATTAAAATTATTTGAACGACTGGATAGCGTTACTCCAATTTTTTTTCTAAATATTGGATATTCTATCGTTTGAATACAATCTGATAGAAACTTAAAGAAGATTTTAGATAATAGCTGTCGTTTTTTTTTATTATTGTCATTTTTATTTCTATTTTAAGAGTTTTTCGTACTTTTTTACTATACTTTTTAAACTATTTTAATTTGAAATCACGACTATTAACTAAATAGTCTGAATATTTGATGATACTTTTGCAAATTGTGCTTGTTATTATAATTGGGGAAATAAATTCCCAATTGAATATGATAAACCTTCATATTTTTTCCATGTTAGATAAAGATTTATAAATTTTTATTAAAATATTAGTATTTTTTAAAGTATTCTTTTTATTTTCTTTTAATTTAGGGAATAAATTATTTCTTAAAAGTGAAAAGTAATGTGTTTATTTTTTAATTTCTATATAAAAATTTTATTTTGATAATATTTTTTTTTGTAAAAAATTATAAAACTAATTTATTTTGATCACTTGTGTTGATATATTATGCAATGCTTCTTCTTGTTATTGTAAAAAACTTCTTTTTTCCTCTGAAAAAGCAACATTTAAACAAATTATTTTTACGAGGAACTCGTTCTATTTATACAGGATAAATAAAAAAAATTTGTTTACAATTTTAAAATATATCTTTAGTGATTTCTATAAAAAAAAAGTTTGATAGTTTAAAAGTTTTATACTGATTAAAGTGTATTGTAAATAAATTTTCCGAAAAAAATTACTCATTTAAAATCAGTCAAAAATGAAGTATACCAACAAATAACGAAGTTTTTTTAAGTATTTACAAATAAATTAAGCAACTTTTAAAAACGATTTTAGTATAATACATTATAAAAGTTTACTTTTTACAAAATAATATTTTTATTTTAAATCTTGATATATATTATTTTAATAATTATTAAATAATACATTTTTAACAAGGATTATTAAAAAACATTCATAATAATAATCAGTTTTTTAATCTTTATGAAAAAAAAAATAAAAATAAAAGTAATTGGCCATACATCAATCAAATAAAAAAAAACAAAAAAATTTAATAAACAAACAAAAGATTATAAAATACAAAACTAAAAATAAGATAAGCGTCTTTTTTATAGTAAATTTATCAGACGAATCATATATCAATAAATAATATGAAAACTGTTTGCCAACTATACTATGTAAGCCAAATAAAAAAAAACTGATTTACAATAATTTAATTTGAAAATTTTTTTATTTTTCTACACATTTTACTAAATTAAAAATATTAAAAATAAAAAAATTAATTTTTTTTCTTAACTATTAATGTCTAATTTGATATTTGTTAATTTGAATTTATTTTTGTTATTATAAACTAATAAAATTTATAGTTATATGTTTAATTTATCAACATTTGGTAAATATAATAAACGTAGATATTAGACAAACTATAAAAAGTATATATATATATATATATTTCAAATAACTAAAAATAAAATATCATTTGTGTTTTTTTATAATATATTATTTCAATATTTTATATAATATATTGGTTATATTTTTAATAACAGGTCAAACATATGTGTCAAAAATATTGTAAAAATTTTTATTACATGTTATTTGTTAATATTATATGTTTATTTAAAAATAAACATAAACTTATAAAACATTATAATGTAATCTGTAATATTTACGTGATTATAGCTTTAAAAAAATCTTGTTTAAAAAATATTATTTAATTTAAAAATTAATAAATAAAACTTTATGATTTTTTTGTTAATTATAAATTAATATTCACGATTCTTGTATATACTTAAAGATATAAATTTACTCTGGCTATTTTTAATAGAGAAAAAGACTACTTTTATTTTAAAAAAGTATTTATATAAAAAGAAACGTTAATGATTAATAAATATTATAAAATAAATTTTTATATAAAACTGATTAATTAAAGATTTACGCATTATTAAATTTACAAAATTTAGTTTTGTTATTATTAGCTTATCAACATGATAAAAAAAAGTGATTATATTTTTTTATATCATATTATTATACATGATTTTTATAAATATTTGTAAAAGTTTTAGTAATAAATAAAAAATTATTATATATAAATATTATTCTTTATAATTTATGATTAAAAAAATTTATATAATTTTGTTGACCTTTTTAAAAATATATTAATTTTTTTTTTTCATTTAAACTTTTCTAAATATGTTTCTATATTACTTAAAGTTATATAAATTTGAATGATTCATCACAATTGTATATTCGATTGTGAGAAATATTTGTCTTGCGGTAAATTAATTTTTATAGGCAATGTAAAATTAACAAATTTAAAAGATTCGCCAAATTAATACATTGACAGAAGTTTGTTGACGCCTTTGAAAATAAATATTTTTAGGTGTATTTGTAGTAATTGTAGTCTATGTAATAATTTTCTTTATATAGTATAAATGAATACGAAACAACTTGTATTGTATGATAATTGTACTTTTTTTTAGTAACTACTAATTATTTATTTCTTAATACAACTTATCTTTTTTTTTATTATAAATTATTTATTCTTTTTATTAAATTTTATTCATTTAAAAATATTTAATAACTTTAAACATCATATTTTCATAATATTAAAAATGACTTAGTTTTATAAAAACTTTATATATTCCAAGGTGACAAATTTTATACAAAGAAGTTAACATTTATTTTGTTTTATTTAAATGATCAATGCCTGAAAAGACATTGAAATATATGTTATTTATACCACTCACTATATCACTACAAAATGACTGTGAATAATGTTTTAGTTATATATATATAAATTTATATATAAACATTTATTCGAAATGAATTTTGTTACGGCAAAAACTATAGTGTTATTCTTGTTAACAAATGTTGTTGGTTTCAAGAATTAAGACATGGTATGATCGAAAATAGAATTATAGATTTTGACAAATAGATAAAAGAACAATTTATATATCTTTACATTATCAAATAAATAGAATATATATATGATTTTGTTAGTAAACCTATATTTAATTATATTTTAACTTATAATAATAATGTACTTAATAGATAATTTAATAAATTTTTATTATTATAGGTTATTTTAATGAAATGGTGGACAGATTGTATGTCTTTCTAGGAGTATTTGTTGTAGTTTATTTCCTAGAAGCTATTGGTGGCTCATATATGGTATCAGCTATACAATCAATTGAAAGGCAATTTCAAATTCCATCAAAATTATCCGGGTTTCTTGTTTCAGCATCTGATATTGGCTATGTACCAACAGTTATTTTTATTTCATATTTTGGATCTCGTGGAAATAGAGCTAAATGGATTGGTGCTGGGACAATTGTTATTGCATTAGCACATATTTGGATTGCTATGCCAAATTTTATATTTCCTGTACCAAAACATAAACTAAATTTAAGTGAAATTGAAATGCAATTAAAACCTAGTCAAAAATTACTTTCATCTAATGTTTTAATAGAAGATTTTTTAAATTATTTACCTATTAAGGAAGGATTACCTGGAAAAATGAAAAATTTAGTGTTAGAAAAAATTAAAACTGGTAAAAATATTAACATTAAAAGATTAGAAAAAACAATTAATTTTAACTATAACATATCCAATTTAGAAATAGATAATATTAATGATAATAATAATAATAATAATGATGATGATGATGAAGAACCAAGTGTATATACTGTTGATAAAAAATTGATGGATGAAATTTATTTTAAATTTTCTATATGGTTAAGTGGTCATACAACAGATAAATCCTTATTACAATCATTACAACAATATGCATTAAATAGGCAAACAAATACAAAAGATGATATAAGTAAATTACGTAAAGCTGCAACAGCTCCTTTTGCATTTTGTGGTAAAGTTGTTAATAATCTTCGAGATGTTGTTTATCAATTTAAATGCCAAAATAAAGATTCTAATTTTGGTGCACTTAGTATTATGTTTTTTTCACTTCTTGCATTAGGTATTGGTAGAACAATGCCATGGTGTCTTGGTATTCCACTTATTGATGATAATGTTAAAAAGAAGTCAATGCCTGTTTATTTTGCTGGAATTTCATTTATCAGAATTTTAGGTCCAATTTGTGGATTTTTAATTGGTAGTGCATGTAATAGAATTTATTATACATTTACTTCACCACCGCCAGGATTGACAGCAAAAGATCCAACATGGATTGGTGCATGGTGGCTTGGTTTTTTAATAATTGGTATTATAACAATTTTTCCTTCACTAATTTTATTTTTTTTTCCAAATGGTAAAAAGTCAACTTTTACTGAAGTTGCTGAAACAGATGAAGATGTAAATATTAAACAAAAAAAACCAAGAGAATTAACATTAGTTGATAAACATAAATTAGAAAAAACAATTTCACATGATGAAAAATCGACAACTGAAAGAATTAAAAATTTTCTTGGATCATATAAAGAAGTTTTAAATTCAAAAGTTTATTTAGGTTCTGTTGCTGGAAGAGTTTGTGATATTCTTGCTTTTAAAGGATATATGGTATTTTTACCTAAATATCTTGAAAATCATTATGGAATTCCACAATATCAAGTTCATCAATATATGGCAGCTTTTGGTGTTTTTGGTTTTGGTAAATATATTTTTTAAATTAATATAATTTTAATAATAATAACAATATATTATATTTGTTATAATACAAGCATATATAAATTATATTGTTATTATTTAAAAAAAAAAAATAATAATAATAAAATGAACAATATTATATAAATATATTATTTTATTAACTACTTTTAGCATTAGGCACAATAACAGGAGGTTTCATAACAAGAAAATTTAAATTAACAGGTCGTCAAGCAGCAATTATGGTGTTTGTAATATCAATTATAAATTGTTCTTTATTTTTTGGAAAAGCTTTTTTGGGATGTCATTCTATTGTCAATTCTGTTGGTAGAAATGGAATAGTAACAAATTTTAACTATACAAAAAATTGTAATGCTGATTGTGGTTGTGAATCTGCAACAATTTTTCCTGTTTGTGATTCAAATGGTAATGCTTTTTATTCTCCTTGTCATGCTGGATGTAAACATGTAAATGTAATTGATCAAAAAACTTATCAACTTGAATTTACACAATGTGAATGTGCTCAAAATGATATTGTTAAAAAAGAATATTGTAAAGATGATTGTAAAACAATGGTAATATTATTTTTTACAACAGTTATTGCTGGTGCTTATATTGCTGGATCTGGTGTAGTACCAGGAATGTTATTATTATTAAGATCTGTTCCACCAGCAACACGAAGTATTTCATTAGGATTACAAGGTTTTCTTGTTTCATTAATTGGAACTTTACCATCACCTATATTATGGGGAATGGTTATTGATAGTACATGTTTAGTTTGGGAAAAGACATGTAATAATGAATCAAAAGGGTCTTGTAATATATATAATCCAGATCAATTAAGATGGAGAATGCATATTCTTTATTGTATTATTAGGATTATTTCAATGACAACAGATTTATATGTAATATATCATGCAAAAGATATGTCAATTATGGATGAAGAAAAGAGTAAAGACGATAAAAGTTATGATGATGATGAAAAACAAATTCATGAAATGAAAGATATGACATTAAATATTCTTCCACAGCAACCTTTAGCAGAATGAATATATTTATTATATTATAAGGTGTATATTTATATATTTTAATTAAAATTAATTCCATTCATTTATTTTTTTATTCATTGATTTTAATTTTTTTTTAATATCATTTTACCTTTTAAATTAGTTAATCAAATGGGGGCAGTTTTTGTTAAAATTTTGTGTATACATCATATATATATATATATATATATATATATATATATATATATATATATATATATTGTATTGAAGTACATTTAGATATTTATAAAATTTTTATATATCATTAAAAGTGATTTATTTTCTTAACTACTTTTAAATAAATATATATCAATCTAGAACTACATAACTTTTCCTTTCAAATATTTTATTTATAAAAGTATCATTAAACTAAACCAATTAATAGATACGATACAAAATGAAAGGTATATTTTTATAAAAATTCCATAATGCTTTAAAAATGATAATATTTCAAGTTTCTTGTTCAAAGATTATTATGTATAATAAATAAATAACACCATACTATTATCACTTTATGAAACTTTGTCTGAATGAGTATTATCTTATAGTTTAATTTTTATCATACAAATGATAAAATTGAAATCAATTTTATACTATAATATATTTCATTTAACAAAAAAAAAAGATAAAAAATTTTTATCTTTGATTGGTAAATTTTTTTTAGTGAATTTTTAATAATTTTTTTTGCTTTTAAGATATATAATAAATATATATATATACATATACATATATATATATATATATATATATATATATATATATATATATATATAAGTAATTGACAAAATAGTTAGATAAAGCTATTATTAAAGAATTTTTAAATTTGGAAATATAAAGTAAACATGTTTATTAGAATATTAAATATACAGTTCAACAGGCTTGGAGGTTAATCACAATCCATATTAAAACTTGTTGAGATCAAGTTATTTCGATCATCCATGCTATTAACAGTGTTTAATGACATGTTTTGATTAGAAAATGAAGCATCCTGTCCGTTATTGTTACATTCCATTACTTCGTCGCGATATGTTTTTGGAGAAGATACAGAACGTGGAGAACTTCTTTCACTTGTAGTACTTAATGTATGACTTCTTAAAGAATCGGGCCTTTTAAGACAAGGACTAGTGTTAAGTTCTCCGTTTATAATATTGCAATTGGTAGTTCCATTACCTCCCTTCTTATGACCTTGATATTTCTTTTGACGTGCACGGGAATTCTATAAAAAAGTGAAATTAGTTGTTTGTTGTGTTGTTAAAATTTGGCTTATAATAATAAAAATGTTGAAATAAGTGAAAATAAGTAATAAAATAATAAAACATTATAAAATTGACAGCATCTAATTTTTGATGAAAATTTTAAAAAATATTTTTCATCAAAAAATACATTTATATAATAAATATATTACAATAAACACTGGTTTTGAATGAATGAATGTTTTTAAAAAAAAATAATATTTACATACCTGAAACCAAACTTGCGTTACTCTTTTTGACAATCCTGTCATATTTGCAATTTTTTCTAAATCTGCTCCATCAGGATTTGAATCAAGTTGAAAATGAGCTTGCAAAACACTTATTTGTTCATCTGCAAACGTTGTTCTAACTCTTTTAGTTTTAGTTTTACTACTGCTTCCGTCACCATCAAACAGTTCCATGTAATGTTGTTTACACAATAATTTATCATTTTGTAATCCAAATTCTTCACCTGTTGATAATTGTCTTTTACATTGATCACAAGAAAAACATGCAAGATGATATACATTTTCTTGTGCCTTTCTTACCCAATCAGATGATTGAATTGCTCTTTTACATGAAGAACATTTAGCATAAAATTTACTAAAAATTATAAATTAATTTATTATTTATAATGGAAAAAAAAACTAACTAACCTGTCATAACATTTTTTGCAATAAATTTTTTTATCTTTCATATAACAGGAAGGATTTTGTTCTAGTATAATAGAACATACTTCACAACGCAAACATTGTGAATGCCAAAATTGATTATTCATTGAATAGATAAATTTTTCTTTTAAAATACCATTACAACCAGCACAAATATTTGGTCCATTTTGATGTTGATGATTTGATGAGTTTGAGTTTGAATCACAAGTTGAATTTGGAGATGATACGGATGTAGATGTCTGAATAAAGGGAGATGAAGGATATGAATCATAATAAAATGTTTTATCAAAATAACCAAGGCCAAAATTTTTTAATCTCTCAATATACATATGATTTTGTATATATTCATCATTACATTTATATAATTTAGATGGTCTATCCATATATACAATTTTCATGATATATATAAATGTTTTTTTTTATCAATAGAAATAAGTTAAATATAAGAAAATGAATTAAAATATTTTTTTTTTTTAGAAAAATAAAATTACTGGTCAATACATAAGTATCAACAAATTTTTAAGTGCGAAATTTTCGTTTCTACTCTTATATAGATAGAGTCTTCAGTATCTTCTAACACTTCCTCCATCATCAACGTAACAAGGCGGGCTGTAGCTGATACCTTTCTTCAGCAACACCGAAGTCTTCTTCGCCGCCTTTTCTCTCTATCAATTTTATTTTGATCATATATAAATATATAATATAAAATACAAGGTTGTAAAATTTTCAGTAGAGTACCTTTTTAGTGTATCAAATTTAATATAACAAATCAGTTTGCATTCCGATTAAAAAGAATTTTGTTTTACCTTACTACAAGATAAGTAATTGGTGATTGATAGATAGAAGTTATAAAGCTTATATATATTTTTGGATTGCTACTATAAATATATTTGAGTATTCATACAATTACTTTGAATATCTTTATATATGATAAGAGAAATTTTTTCTACTTTATCAAGTGTATTGTTATGATAAAAAAATATGATATGAAGCAGAAATAAAATAATCTTTAATGTTTATTTTATTTTAATGATAATTTTGACATTTTACCCTTAAACTGTTAAACGTGGTGAAAAAAAAAAACCTATCAATAACTTATATAAATATAAATAAAATTGTTAATATTAAAAAGATTATATCAAATTTTGATTAAAATAATGGGAAAAAAAATCTCTCTTTAAGAAGTAGTTTTAATAGTGACTTTTATATCTTATTTCTATTACAATGTTAAAATTTTTTCATTTAGATTGATAAAAGATCAACATACATGTTAATGGTATTTAAATGGATAGTTATAAAACAAGATACTTTTACGTGGAGCACTGTAAATAGTAATATAATGTGTTAAAAATTTATATATTATATATATATATGTTTTTGCACTTCTTAGGACTACCATAATATATTTAATTTATATATATATATATTTATATATTTATATAATATAAAATATATATACATATATATAATGTATTGTGGAAAATTTTTTACAACTATATTAAACTGCCATAGAAAATAAATGATAAGTAGGTTTGATAGATAATATTAAGTTTATAATAGAAACGTGTTTTCAATAACTTACATTTAATAAAGAAGTATTAGAATTATCAATTTTAGCCAAAGGCTGATACGTTTCAGTAGAAAACAAGGTTGATGATATATTTTCTCCACCATTTGTTGCAAGAGATATTGATGAGGTATTAAAAAAATTTTCATTTGATAATGGTGTTTGAATAGGATGATTTGAAAAATCTTGATTACTATTAACTGATAATGAAGGCAAATTTCCTGTGCCAACCATTGTGACAGGATTTGTTAAGATGTCTGAATATATAGTAGAATTCTCGATTTGATTATTTGTGTAATGAGAATATTGTCCTGTTGCCAGGAGATTTGAATAAAGCGGGTAATGAAGCTGATGCTGAATTTCCATTATTACGTATATAATAAAAAGCTTTATAAAAATTCTTGGAAATTGGAAACAAAGAAATTGAAGCAAATCTGCAAAAGATAAAGGTCTTTGAATAGAGAGTTAATGAGTCTCGGAAACTTTGTATCTTTAAATTATCTTTAAAAGGCGTGGTTATTATAGAAGACTCTTTGAGAGGATAATGGATAAAAGAATAGATACTGTAACATAGTGGTTGTTTTTTTTTTTATTATCATATTACATACTCCGTCTAATACCAAGTAGTTTGTGATAAATAAAAGAAGAGCCAAATAAGATTAGATGATATTTTAAATTGTTATGCAAATGGAGATTAAGAAAAAGAAAAAAGAAAAAAGAAAAGTTGTAGTGGAAACAAAAGAATTGTCGGAAGTGTTTTGTATTTGAATGTTAAGAATATACTTACTTATATTAAAATTACTTGTGCCGTTCCCGATAATGTAATTCAGAAGGATGTTTGGTATAGTCAATTGTCTTTTGATAACTTCTTTAAAGTCAAAATGTGCAGCAGGTTGTTTTGGTGATGCGACACAACCACTTGATTCATTTGTACTTCTCTTACCCGACATAAGGAGACTAAATTATAATTAGAAGCAGAAGGATAAAATAATTATTATTTTGAATTGTTGCCTTTTGGGATTCTTGATTGAAATTTATAAACATTTAATATATTTTATATAGATCTTTAACATTAAGTTAATTTTCTTAATTTAATGATAAAAGTTTAAATTGTCAACAAAAAAAAATAATAAAATAAAATATTTTGAAATAACATTATTATGTAAAATTTAATGTTAAAAAAGTATAAATTTAAAATTTAAAAGATATGTTTTATATTATAGGGTACCTATTATTATTGGCATTTGTTTTGATAAATAATCATGATAATCTATCTAATTTACATAATCTTTTTTATTTAACATTATAATTTGTTATTATATAACATTAGTTATACTATTATATTGTTCTTCAAACTATCAATTAATCAAGGATCTTCCTCTTATATAAACACCTTGCAGCTGACTGGTATTAAAGTGGCACTTACGTAACTTTATAAATAAGCCATCTGATTTAATTTCCATTCCAGTATCGAAAAAAATACTAATTTGTTTTAATATGACCCTATAGAATAATAATTTATAATGATAATAACCAACTTCTTGGTACTTGACTAATTAAACCTCTTCCATTCCATAATGTAAGATGTAAATCTTGACTAAACCTAATAATCTTTCAATAAATCCAATAAAAATGTTATTTTATAGTAAATCATGAAAAGTTTGTACAATCATATCTTGTTACTTTATTGTTAAATTGTGTTGATTGGATTAAATTAAGTTATTTATATGTTAAGAGTTAGCAATGAGTGAAAGTTATGTTTATGAGAATACAATTATATTAAATGCTATATGTTATGTGTAAGAGAAAAAGTAATCTGGCAAATTTAATTTTTATAACTAAATAAATGTATAAGTTACGATGAAGTTTTGTCTCTGGTTTGAGGAAGATATAATTATTATCACTAAATTTAGTTAAATAAATTCTTTGCTTCTCTAAAACATTAAACGGCATCATATTTTTAAAAACTTTTTATTCTATTATGGGAATATTTTTGTGTATGAATAAATAGAGTAATTAGGTATGATTTAAAGACATACGGTACCTGTTATTTAATGCCATAAATAGAGTCTAATTATGACTACTTTTTATCATACAAAAGATGACATGGTTCATTATTATATTATTTTAGACTAATATTTAAAAGACATAATAAATATATATATATATATATAAATTTTTATTCAATTAATATAAATTTTTACTTTATTATATTTAATTTATTTTTTTTTTTAATATTCAATTAAGTAGATATTAATAATGTTACCTAATCACTGGGATAAATATAATGAATAACATATATATTAAACAAAAAAAAAATAAAAATAAAGAATAAATTTTTTAGAGATACTTGACTTCCCAGTTTTTAAATAACATAACTATACATTCTTTTATTATTATATTTAAATAAAATTTCACATATATCATATTAACCTGATAAAAAAAATTATTTTGTATTTTTACAACAAACTTCTGTGCAACGTTTAAGAGAAAGAAAATTATTTAATGTTCCACCACATCCACCAAATTCATACTCTATACATGTATCAGTTTCAGAATCATATCCATAACGAATTTCATTTCCATCACATGGTCCATGATCTCTTTTTTCATTACAAAAATATGAAGGATCTTCACAACAAATAGCAATATTAAATTCAATATTCATATGGCATATACTTCCATCAGGACATGCTTTATCTATAGAACATGTTAATGGAAGATTTTCATTATCACTTGATAATATTGGTAAACCATGTGGACAATAATATTTATATTCTGGACATGCAGAGTTACATTGATTTTTAGATGGAAAATTATTTTCATTTCCTTTAAAACCAGCATAAATAAATGGAAGACATTTATTTAATCCTGTATCAAAGTACCATCTATTTATCATACGATTACCTTCTCCTTCATTTAATGGTTGTTCACATGGATCTTGTGTCATACGTGGACAACAAACTGTATCTGATGAACTTCCACCAAGATGACAAAAATGTGATGATGGACATGTATCAATTCCATTATATGATGAACATTGTATTCTTTGATTTGTTAATGAAGTTAATGGTTCACCATTTAAACATGGATTTGAATCTTGACATGTTTTAGTACATTCATTTAATGTTAAAAAATTATTTGGATTACCTTTTAATCCATTATAAATAAATTTTAAACATTTTTGTGATGTTGAATTATAATACCATCTTTCTAATTTTTCATTACCCTCACCTTTTTGTAATATCATTTTACAAATATTTCCTTCAATAATAGGACAACAATTTGTTGTATCAGGGGCACTTCCAATATGACAATAATAATCTGATGGGCATGTATCATGTCCTCCACATACAACTGAATCACCATTTGGATCAGTAAGAGGATTTCCAATACTACATGGATTAATTATTACTGGACATACAATTTCACAATCACTTTTAGTTAAAAAATTATTAGCATTTCCTTTTTCTCCAAGATATATAAATGGTTTACATGTTCTTGTTAATAAATCATAATAAAATCTTGATAATGAATGATTACCTAATCCTTCTTGTAATTCTTGTTCACATGGATTTCCATTTTTTCTACAACAATAATTATCAGTATTACTTGGACCAATATGACAGAAGTGTGTTGATGGGCATCTAGATGATGGTGAACAAATTTTTGGTCTTTTAGATGATGTAAGAAGTGGTGAATCAATAGCACATGGATTTTCATATACAGGACAAATAATTTTACAATCATCTTCTGTAAGAAACATATTTTGATTTCCTAACATTCCTTTATAATTAAATGGTAAGCATGATTTTAATAATGAATCATAATAATATCGTTGTAATTTACTTTCACCTACTCCCATATTAAGAGGTAATTCACATACATTTGGTACACTAGAACAACATACTGTTGATTGTTGAGTTTCTCCAACATGACACCAATAACCTGATGGACATGGTGATGAAGGATTACATTGTCTAGGATTTCCATTTGAATTTAATAATAATTCACCTGATGAGCATGGATTTGGACAATCTTTTCTACATAAAGATTCACATTCTTCTTTTGTTAAAAAATTATTTTGTGTTCCTCCAGATCCTGAATAATTAAATGATTTACATTTCCTTTCACAACTACCATCATCTTCATAAGCATACCATCTTGTAACATTACCATTACCATTACCAATTTTCATTGGTTCTGAACAAATATCTTTAGAAGGATTAGGACAACAAACAGTATTTGATGGTGTATCTCCTATATGACACCATTCATCATCAGTACATGAATTACAATTTTTACGTGGTGGTTTTGTATTACTAGAATCAGGACAAGGTGATATCCATGCTAAAAAAAAATTATATCATATCATATTATTTAATTAAAAAAATAGATAAAATACCTTTACATATTCTTTCACATTCACTTTTACTAAGGAAATTATTTTCATTTGACTTTAAACCACTAAAAATAAACTTTTCACATTCTTCTTTTTCTTTATTATAATAAAAACGTTCCAAAATACCATTACCTTCTCCAACTAATAATGGTTGATCACATTTTTCTTCACCTAACTTTGGACAACAAGCAGATTCAGAAGGAAATATTCCAAGATGACAATAATAATCAACAGGACAATTTAAATCATTTGGTCCTGTACATTGTATTCTTGATAATGTATCATTATTTAATACTGCTGGTTCACCATATGAACATGGATTAATAATATCAAAAGGTTTTGGTGTATTAGGTATAACACATGCCACTTCACAATCATATTGGCTCATAAAATTATTACCATTTCCACGAAGGCCTTTAAAAACAAATCTTTTACATGAATTTGAAAGTTTATCATGATACCAACGAGGTAAAAAGTTTTCACCTTCACCACTTGTTCTAGGTAAATCACAA
The DNA here is from genome assembly GCA_029582065.1 of Strongyloides stercoralis. Taxonomy (NCBI): domain Eukaryota; kingdom Metazoa; phylum Nematoda; class Chromadorea; order Rhabditida; family Strongyloididae; genus Strongyloides; species Strongyloides stercoralis. The sequence continues at coordinate 11,399,885 of CM055866.1, read as the reverse complement.
ATATTTCCTTCTTCTTCTAATAATGGACAACATGTTGTAGTGGAAAATGTAGCCCCAGTATGGCAATAATAATTTTCTGGGCATCCTCCATTTTCTGGTAAAAGATAACTACATGTTGAGAATGTTGAATTTTCTGACCATCCATTAGGTTCTCCATTTGGACATGGATTAATTTTTGATGATATATATGATGTTGTTGATTCAATTGTTGATTCCTCAGTTGGTAATGTTTTATTTTCAATAACATTTATTGATGTTTCACTTGATAATTGTATTGTTGTTGGTGATTGAGTAATAGATTCAGTTGTTATTTCATCAATAGGTAAAATTGTTTCTGATACTTCTTCTGTTAAAGGAATAATTTTATTTGTAGTTGATTTTCTATTTGGACGTCTAAAGTATGTTGTTGTAGCTTTTAAATCTTCCTCTGTTAATGTAAATGACTTCTCAGTTGTTTCATAAATATTATTTTTTTCATTAATTGTAGTAATATTTAATGAAGTAATTGTAACGGGTGTAACAAAATTGATTGGTGATGTAGTCTGTAACGTTGTAGAAATATCGTTTTCTGTGACTGTTGTTGATATTATTGAAGTAGATGTGGTTGTAGAAGATGTGGTTGTAGTAGATGTGGTTGTAGAAGATGTGGTTGTAGAAGATGTGGTTGTAGAAGATGTGGTTGTTGTTGTAGGTAGTACTGTTGGAATTGTTGTTGGAACAATTTTAGTACTGGATATAGTTGTAAATATTGATGTTGGAGAATCAGTTGGAGTTGAATTTGTAGTTATATTTGATATAATTCTATTTGGTAAAATAGATGATGTTGTTGAAATTATAAGTTGTTGGATTGTTGATGGAGTGTATGGTGGTTGAGTTGCTGCAGTTATTCTTGTCGTTAAATTATTATGAGGATTTATAGTAGATATTGGTGTTACAAGTTCAATATTTGGTGGTTTTGTAATTATTTTAACATTAGATGGAATTTTAATGTTATTTGGCACAATCTTTATATTCTTTATTGGTTTTTGTATAACTTTAAATTTATTTTGAATATTATTGTTATTACAATTTCTATTACAATTAATTGTTCGATACTGAACTTGACCTCTAGGAACATATTGAACATTTTTATATATAACTTTTCTATTATTATTATTATTATTATTTTGAATTACATTTTTAGGATAATAATAGTAGACTTGTGCCGAGTATACATGAAGACAAAAATAAAATATTAATAAAATTGTAAAAAGGTAAACCGGCGATTTAAATACTAAACAAAAAGTTTTCATTTTTCAATATATCTAAAAAAAATATAATATAAATAAATTTTTTATTTTAAAAATTAATAAAAGACAAAAATATTTAATAACAAAGAATAGGTTGATGATAAGATGTTATGTAATATAAATATAAATTTCATAAGTTACCTTAAACAAACTTTCAAACTACTTATAATTTTGACCAACCCAAAATATTATCTTTTAAATTTCCATTATTAACTCTGCTTATCCAATCTTAATGTTGATTCTGTGAATGATCCCATTATATAGTGATTTAGCTATAGTTATTACTTACCCAGCACCGCCATGGACAATTTAGTGATTATATAAATATACAAGGGTCCTCATTATTTCAATGTTTTACGGAAATAACATTTATATTTGCAATATTTCTTTTAACTTAAACTTATAAGATGTCCTAACATTCGACCATCAGTAATAATCACAAGACATATGAGTACAATAAACTTTTACTCATTCTTAAACTTATCTTCTCCTCACCTTCCATTAATCTTTTACTATTTTAATCTATGTGAATTTTTTTTTATAAATATATTACATCATTTACGTTTAAACATTTTACTTACAAAGTTTTTTTTTTAACGCAAATCAAAAGGAAGTGTTCTGATTATAATTTGTTATATTTACATAGTGACATTGAGATAACTGTGTCTTAAAAAAGAAAAATAATGGTCAATTGTTTAATGGACTTAGAAAAGTAAAATTAAATTTGTCTTTCTTATAACTTATAATAATATAAATACTTGTCTGTGGAAAAAAATTTTTTTTTTAAATTATTAACAAAAATTTAATAAATATATATTTATTTGATTAATATTTTATTAAATTGTTTATTTAAATCTGTAACAATAAAAAATAATTATAAATTTTGCTCATTATATGAATGAAATATATATATTTTATTTTTGATATTTAATAAAATATTCAGTATACAAAACAGCATCATGAATTGATGGAAAAAAATAATCTTTTGATATTATTGAATATGTTCCACATATTTCAAACATTTTTCTTAATGGAAATTTACATCCAGCAAGTAATAACTTTCTATCTAATTGTTTTAATTCTAAATAAAGTTCTTCTAAATATTTTACACCCATGTAATCAATTGAAGTTATTCCTGTACAATCTACAATTAAATATTTTGTATTTTTTAAATTAATTTGATTATTATTTTCTATATCATTTATATCTTCATTTTCTATGTGTATATGATTTAAAAGATTAGTAATTGTTTTTTTAAAATTTTCACAATTTAAAAATATTAAAGGTGCATCAAAACGGTATATAAGAATATGAGGTATTTCATTGTTTGATTTATAACGACTAACATCTTTATAAATATCTGTATCTCCAATTTTTGCTACTACAGCTGTTTTTGGCCATTGTATCCTAAAGATAACTGTTAATAATGCAAAACCAATTCCAATTAAAAGACCTTCTGAAACATCCCATAAAAAGACAGATAAAAATGTTACAACCCAAATAGAAAAATCTACAACTGATTTTTTAAATAAATTTGGAACTTCTAAAAATTGTTTAAACATTGTTTGAAGAGCTATTATAATAATACATGATAAAACACATAAAGGTAATGGTTCTAATAATGGTCCCACCCATAATATAACCAAAAGAATTGCTAAAGCAGAAATAATTGAGCCTGCCTGTGAATGACATCCCATTTGACTATTAACTGTTGATCTTGATAATGATCCTGATGCAGGATGACAACTAAAAAATGAAGCTATAATTTCTACCAATGCTAAAGCACGTAATTCTTGTTTTGGACATATTCGATATTTATGTTTTTTAGCAAAAATTTTTCCACAAGAAAATGATATAGCATATATAACAATTGATATAGTTATTGCATCAACTATTAATGATGAAAAAGCCCAAAATGATGGAGATGTTGGTGATGGAAATCCTGTAGGAATTTTTGATACAATATTTACATTATATTTTTTATGAAATCCTACAAAATATGAGAGTAATGTTGTAGCTATTACTACAAATAATTCAAATGGAATTGGAAATGGTACTTTTTTTCTTACAATTGGATTAATATATTCTTTTCCAACGTATAATACAATTAAACATACTATTGATGTAATAAGTGAAGCAAAATTTGTCTTACCAATATTTGAAAAAAAATCTATTGCAATTTTAAATAATTTTAATAATCCATTATGTGATTTAACATGTATATCAAGTAATTTTGGAAATTGTGATGAAAAAACATGACACGCAGCACCGGTTGTAAATCCACCTACCAATTCATCACTTAAAAATGTTGTTAAAATATGAAGTTGAAAAATTGACATTACTAGCATTGATAAGCCACAAAAAAAAGTAATCGTTACAGTAATTTCTATTGGTGTTAATAGATTTAATGTTTTTGGATCTAATTGATTTGTTGCAATATTTGATATATTTTCAGAAGAAAGATTATTATTAACATAATAATTTTGTTGTGCTGTACCAACCATTAATGCTACAACAGCAAACATACCTAATGAAATATGTTTTGATGTACCAAATATAGCATATATTAATGTTGGTAAAAATGATGTATATAATCCTATAACAGGGGGTAATTTGGCTAGCTGTGCATATGCCATTGATTGTGGTACATTCATTATAGCAACAGTTATTCCAGCAAATATATCATTAGTTAACCATTTAATATTATAATCCTTAATCCATCGAATAATTGGAATCCAATTCATAAAACATTCTTTTGAAAAAGAGTTTTTTTTTAATATTTTTAAAAAAAATTTTTTACTCTTTTTTTTAAATGATTTATTATTTTTTTTTGAATATTTGAATGTTTCATCAAATTCTTTCTTAAAAAATAAATAAAATAAAAATATTTTTAGCTTCAATTGACTTACCTGTGTTAATGCATTTCTAGTAACACTATAAATAACTGATTTATTTGAACATTCATTGTTATCACCTTCTAGTGACATTTTTTAATTAATGAATTTTGAAATATATTTGTAATAAAAATTATCAAATAGTACAATGAAATAATTTTTTTATATATTTCTTTTACTAATTTATACTAATACTCAAATTTGATAGATAATTATAAAATATCAAAAGCTTGAGATAAAGTTATTGTCTTGATATCTTTAATGATATATTATTTAACAATATATCATTGAGATTATTACGTTATTTTATCAAGGAAGTTTGTTTATCAGAATGTGCAGCATATGTTTAATGATAAAGAGTGCCGATTAGTAGGTGGAAAATAATTAAATTATCAATTTGATTTGTAGTTTGTGCCCTTTCTATATTTTGTTTTTGTCAAATTTATTTTTTTTCTCATATTTTATTTTATAATCTAAATTTTTTTAATATTATTTATCATGTTATTAAGTAAATTAAATCAATATATATATATCAAAAATTAAGCGGCCAAATTGTAAAACACTACATTAATATATATTTTTATCAAAAAATTGATATTAAGATAGGGTATGCAAATAACACTATCATGAATTAGTCCTTATATAAAGATTAGACAAGAAAATTAACTACCTAATGAAAAGTATGTGTATTATTATTAGTATAAAGTATATATCAAAAATTTTTATATATTAAAAGCATATATGTATTTATCATGTATGATCAACTGCCGCTTATTACCCATTCCAACAAAGGAAGATGGATAGTATACATTACAAATTTTCTAACTGTCTTCCTATAATTACTCCACCTATGGCCTTATCTATAAACCGCAACCCATAAGGAAAACGTCGCATTTTATTTAGAACATAGGCATCGTATCAAGTACTGTTATCATCATTCTTGAAATTATCTTTATTTTTATTTTACGGATAAGTTTGGTAGAAACAAATTGACAAGAAAAAACTTTTTTGAACGATAACAATATAGATATATTATCATCCAGCATTCATAATAATAAAGGTATGATAAAATTAACAGCTTTATTATCAGTTTACATATTCTAATCTTATTTTTTTAGGCAACATTCCTCTATTTAGTTAAATTATTGAATGGAGGACATCCCAACATCTAGAACAGAATTATCAATAAAAAATTTAAGTTCTAGAAGTATAAACATATCTTCACAAAATTTATTACCAAGAAATATTTTACCATCAATTGAAAGCATCCATACATCAGGAATATCTTTAACAAATATGCAAAGTACAGTTGATTCAACACCTCAAAGTATGATAACTCAAAGTATTACAAATATTGGTAATGCAGCTTCTTCTGGAAGGTCAGACATGTTAATACAAGCAAATACATTGAATTCAACAATTCCTAATGATATAAATTCTCATACAGCTAATCAAGTATATGCAGAAGCTAATTCAATTCCTCATTATAATTTTAATTTGAATCAATTTCCAACAGATCAATGTATTGCCCCACTAATCCAATTAAATGCTACAGGGCATTCTACAATACCAAATGGTTTAAATTCATATAATTCATTTGGTACTTTTAATAATTCAACAGGATATCAAACTGAATTTAGAACTCAATCTGGGCAACCAATTTTACAAAATTCTATACCAAATTCATTTAATAATGTTCAAATACCTACATATTCTTATAATGATCCAAATTTAACGTAAGAATTAGAATTTAAAAAAAAAAATAAATAATTTTGATTGTTTATATAAACTTTTTTTTAGAGTTACATCATATCAATATCCAAATAGTCATTCAATATATGGAATAGAACAACCTCAACCAAGATATATGCTTAATCAGTTAGAAAATACATATTATCAAGATGGACAAGCAGGTTTCATAAATCAACATACATTTATTGCTCCACAAATTACAAATAAAGAATGTTTTAAGTGTGGTACAAATATTGATTACACAACTTCTCAAGATGGTAAACTTTGTTTAGGATGCTCTTCAAATGATACAAATTCTAATAAAATTTTAACTATGGATAATATACAACAACAAGGATCACAAATTCCAATAAGTGATTCTTCTGAAGGAAGTACTAAAAAAACTTTTCAAAAAAAAACTATTACTAGTAATCAAAAAAGGCAAGATATGAAGTGTAATAATTGTGGTGGAAGTAATACAACATTATGGAGACGAAATGCTGAAGGACATCCTGTTTGTAATGCATGTGGATTATATTTTAAACTTCATGGTATTCAACGTCCATTATCAATGAAAAAAGAAGGTGATACACAAAAAAGAAAAAGAAAACCTAAAACTAATAATCCTGATAATGTAAAAAGGGGACGTCCAGATGTTGGACAGATACAAGGAATACATCAAAATGGTACTCATCAATCAGGTCATATTATTTATACTAATCAACCATCATTTAATCCTCCAACACAAAATTCAGTTTCATATCAAATTCCTACAAATGGTTTAGATAATTCTTATGAAAATACCAATTTTAATATGGATCATTTTACTCAAATATCAATACAAAATCAAATGGAAGGACCTTATATGGGAATACAAAATCAAAATCTTCAACAAAATGATGTAACAATAACAAAACAAGAATATATTTCTGGATTTGGAATAAATACAAATAATGTCATTCAATCTCCAATGGTACAACATAAAGATGAAATTAATAATGAAAATAAGGGAGAACAAATTATTGTTAAAGATGAACATTTAATAACAACTAATGATGCAAGTGAAAATGAATGTATTGCTAGTGAATTTTTAAGACCACGTGTATCATCAACTGTACCAGATAATGGTGAACAAATAAATGTTGAAAATATATCTGAACCTTATCATAATACTGATAATGAAGAAAATACCTTACCAAGTGTTGAAAGTCCAGATAATAAAGAAGAAAATACACAAAAAAATTTGGATAATGATGATACTAATTTATCTATTTCAATAGAAGAAAATAGTCATTAAATATAATATTATTATTTATATATAACAAAAAAACAATTTTTTTTTCATTTATCTGTTAAAAATATTTATTAAATTGGAATTGTCATATATAAAAGACATTTTTTTAAAGAATTTTATTATTTTTATAAAAGTTATATTTATTTCAAATGTAAAAGAATTGTGTAACATTTAATATAAATAACTATTATATATATTTTTTTGCCTAAAGAGAAATATCATTGACCTAGTATATTAATACAATACTGGTAACATTTAAAAAAAAACCGGATATTTAATAATATTTTAATTATTTAAAGTGTCTTAAAAATATTATTAGAAGACGGCAAGTTCATTTTGAATATTTTAACTTTTTACAACAAATATTTTACACTATTCTTTTATAGCAATGAAAAATTTACTATTATTAATTATTTTATCATTTTTAATTTATTCAAATGTAACTTTTAATCATTATAACTGAAATAAAATTTTTAGTGTTTACCTGATGATCATGAAGAACTTCTTCCAGGTATTGGTACATTAAAAATTCTTCCTTTAAAGAAAAGTAAAACATCAATATTAAATAAATTACAAAAAGTTGGACCATCATTTATTATAAAAGTTCCAGAAAATATGTATTATAGACCAAATTCATTAAGAATTACTAGTCAAACAATTTATTCAACAAAATTAACAACATTTAAACCAAAAATTACTACAACAAAAAATATTGATATTCCACCATCCGCAAAAATATCTAATAATATAAATGAAAAATCATTAACATTAAAAGAAATTGCAATAATAACATGTAAAAAAATTGATACATATAGAAATATTTATAATGTAAAAGATATACAAATATTTGCTAGAGATAATTGTTTTATTATACAAATATATTATCCAGACATCTCATGCCATGATATAAAAGAAATAGTTGATTATTGTGTAGAAAAAAATTTTTTTAAAGAATAATAATAATTATTTATTTTATATAAAAAAAAATTAATTAGAAATTATTTATAAAATTATTTATGTAACAAAACTAAATTTAATAAATAATAATGTTCTTAAATATGAAAATTTATCTTTTTGATATGAGTATCAATAAAGATTAAGTGTTTATCTTGTAAAATATTCATATGATTAGATTAGGTATCTATAAACTTTTATAGTTAACATTTAAAGAGATAAATTATTTTATGATATTTATCATTATAACTTTAATATTTTATTCAAAGTTACAAAAAAAATTATTTTAATTGTAATTTGTTAAATTTTGTTACAAAATATTCTACATGCCATTTTTCAAATAAAAATTTTTGTTTTAATAATGGTATATCAGAAAGTTTTACCCTTCTTGAACAATTTGGATCATCGAAATGTCTTTCACATATTATATAATTATTACTATTTATTCCTGTAGTACCTTCAAAATACCATATTTCTGTTCCAACATGATAAAATTCATCAATAAATGTTTCATTATCTGAATTACTTATAATATCATGTTTTCTACAACTTCTCATAAAATTATATGCTTTACAATTTGGAAAATTAGTAATTGGATCATATCTATTAACAACTCTATATGTATTTGGTATTAATTTATTAAAAGATACAGCAAAACTTTTATCACCAGTTCTAGGACTACCTAATGTAACAACTTTTGTTGTTTTTCCATTACATATTTTTCTATAAACACATTCATATGCATCTAAAACACTTAATGCTCCACCTAAAGAATGTCCTGTAAATATTACATTTTTATACTTTTTTTTCATTAATAAATCATTTATTTTATCAAGTAAATCATCAATATAAAAATTATGTGCTTTAAATTGATAATCCCATACTTTTTCATTATTATAAAATATTTTTTTATCGTAAAAGTACAAATTAAAAAATTGTTCTAATAATTGAAAACTATTATCAGTTCCTTTTTGAACAACTATTATTGTATTAGGCTTAGTTATATAATCTAAAATCATATATTTAAATTTACCAGGACCAAAATGATAAGTTGTACTTTTTTTTACTAAAATTTTTGTACTATTATATAATAAAGAATCATTTAAATGACATTCATTATCCCAGAAACATGAAACCATTGCACATATTTTTCCTAATAATTGAGCCTCTTCATGATTATATTCTCCTGTAAAATTTAAACATCTTAAATATAATAATATATATTGAAAAAATATTAGATATCGAAACATAATATAGAAATAATATATTAATAAAGGAATAAATTAAAAATTTCCTATTTCTATTAAAAACTGTAATAATAAAAATTATAAAAAAAAAATTTTATTTAACCATAAAATATGCAACTATATTTCTTTTGATATTATATTTATAATAACATTCCGTTAAGTTATCAAATAAAGCGACAAGGATTACCATTTTTTTCTATTCTAAAATATCTATTATGATTAATATTTAATTCATCTTTATAAAAAAGTAACGTCCATACTGATGGTAAAGTTCTTGGAGAACAATCTGAATCTTCATATCTTGGTTTACAATGTCTATATTTATTTTCATAACCATTCGGATAATATATTTCAGTACCAACATGATAATAACCTATATTATTAAACCATGAATCATTTTTCTTATCAAATATAGGGGCGTGACATTTATTTGAAAAAAAGTTTTTTGTACATGAAGGAAAAGATGGAACAATATCACCATCAACAACAACTCGATAAGTTTCAGGAAGTAATTTATTATAATGCTCAGCAAAAACTTCATCTCCAGTTCTTGGACCACCAAATGTTAATACCTTTGTATTTCCTGAACGGCAAATTTTTGCTTTTATACATGCAAAAGCATCTAATATAGAAGTACCTGCACCTAATGAATGTCCTGTAAAAATTATTCGTTGATATGTTCCATTACGCATTAAATTTTCAAGTCTATTTAATACCCATTTTATATGTACATTATGAACATCATATGTATACCTCCATACTTTACCAGATCCCATAAAATTGACTAATTCTTGAAAAATTCCACTAAAAAATTGATAAACTACTTGTGTTGGATTTCCTGATCCTTTTTCAACAACAATTAAAACTCCAGGTTGTGATTTATCCTCAAAAATTGTTGTCCTTATCCTTCCATACAAATCATTCCTCACAGTTGTTATGTCATCTAATAAACGTGAATTAGGAAATAAAATTGCATCACTTTGTAAGCAACTTTTTATTCGATCTCGTAATACAGCACCCGTTAATCTACCACATAAAACTGCTTCTTTTTCAATATAAATATTTCTACATAATTTTGGCACCAAAATAAAAAATAAAATAAAAATAATATTTTTATCATTTAATATCATTAGTGGTTAGTAAAAATTCTTAAACACAACTAGAAGACAAATAAAAGTTTACATATGTCATGATTATATTTTAATAAAGAAAATAACAAATAAAAACAACGCTGTCAATTGAAATAATACAATATGATGACAATTTTTATAATATATTATAGCTATAAAAATTTTTTTTAATTTAACATACAACAATTATTAGTGAGGAAAATTAGTATGAAGACTTTTTATAATATCATACTAACTTTATAGTATTGTTAGACTAGATTTCTGATAAATAATTTTAAGAACAATTGTAATGGTTCTAGCATAAGATAAGTGATAGTTTTATATTTCACTTTTTTTTCTTTAAATTTTTGACATTTAAATAAATGTATGATTTTTAATTTAAAATAACGACTGAAAAAGTATTATTTGCAAATATTTGATTCATGATACCGTTTAATTATCCTTTAGAAAAAGCATTGTTTTATTTTTTATTATTTAACAAGTGAATAAAATTTATTCTTATTTTATTAATAAAACTTATGATAAAGATATTATATAATAACAATGTTATTTTAGGATTTAATTTAGATTTTCATATATGATTAGAATATATTTTACTCCATATTTTACTTTTATTTTTATTATATTTTTTAAATCTCTTTGTTAACACAATAAGAATAATAAATTATAATGCATGTTAAAACAATTAATAATCATTGAATTTTTATTATTATTAACAGTAATTCTGCTTATAAAAACTTAAAATTTTACAATACAATACAAAGAAAACTTGGATTCAAATAATTATTAAATATATAATAATAAAATGCTACATTTTGAAAATTAAATAACAATTTATTAAAAATTGAAATAATTGAAAGTACTTTTCTTACCATTATATTATTTTTTTAAAGTTCATCATCAAATTATTTAAAAAAAATTCTACAATGATATAATAAGTTGATTGTAATTCTTCATTTAAAAAAAAGTAGTATATTATATTAAAATATATTTTTAAATTATATTTTTAATAAATAAAATTTTTAATTTTTATAGTTTTTAATATAAAAACAATAAATTTATATATAAAACTTTACTCTCATTAAAAAAATGTTTTATAAGAATAAAATTTTTTTAACAAAAAAAAATAATAAATAATATTTATGAGTATGTGTCTTTTAATGTTTTGTGAAAAATTAAAGTACAGTTATTGCATTGTTTCTATCATGTATTAAGTATAAATTTACTATGTTTGTGTAAATAAATGTAATTATATATTAAAAAAAATTTTATTAATATCCAGTTTGACTAATTATAAAAATTTTAAGTGTTAAGCGTTTCTTGTTTATATAACTGTTGTCTAATATTTAAAGCATAAAAATTTATAGTTTGATATTAATTAGATTATTAATGTTTTTAAAAGTTTTTATCATTTTTTGCCTTTTAAATATTATACTATCATTACATTATGTATTTGGATGGAGTAATGAAAAAACATATGATCAAATAGTAAGTGATTTTAAAAGTAAGTATTTATATTTATACTTAAATATTTTAAACCAAATTTTTGTTACAGTAGCTTTTCCTAGAGAAATGCAAGAATTTAGAAATAATTTGTCAACACATGAACTTTCTATTTTACATAATATTGAATCACAACAAAAAAAATATAAAAATGTAGAGGAATTAACAGATACCATTAATAATGCTTCTCCAGAATTTCAATCAAAATTTAAAAAACTTTATTCAGAATTACAACGAAAAATAAATTTATTATCTGTTGAATCATTATGTTTTATTTATGATATAGGAGAAAAAGTTCAATATTTATTTGATTCACAAATAGTTCTTTCAAAAATACAAATAAGTAATGAATTAAAAAATGAGTATATTTTAAGATATAAAAAATTATCACAAGCAACAAAAGATAACTTGCAAAAAGTTTTGCCAATGTATGATCATTTATATAACTTAATGTTAAAATCAAATTGATAAAAAATACTATATATTGATATGTTTCATAAAACTGTTCTTTTTTTTATCTAATATAATGATAATAATATAACTATCTATTAAAAATTTTTTAATTATATCATTTTGCTAACAATAATATATGACAATAATATTAATGTTAAACTTTCCTTATTAAATAAAAAAAAGTACAAAAATTGTAGTAACAATTAAATAGATACTTAATAGTGTAAAAAATAAAAGTTAAAAGTAATTAAAACTCCAGTAAAAGTATTAAAAATTATAAATTTTTATATTAAATGACTTTTTTTTTATTAATAAACAAGTACAGAAAAATTAATTATTTTACTAATTAATTATTTTTAACATTTTAGATCCAATGTGCGTTAATTTTTATTTTTCTTCAACTTTATATTGCAATTTTTTATTATTAAAAAGATATTTAAAATAATTTTTTTCAAATCACTAGAACATTGATATATGAATTCTTTATAAGATTTATATAATTTTAAGTATAAATTTTTATATCCTTATACATTTTTATAAAAATATGAAAACTCATTAAACTGATTCTGCATTAATTATATATAAAAAACAAGAAAAATGTATAACTTTATCATATAAAAATCATATAAAAAAAAATCTCGAATACATATCATTCCACAAAACAAAGGTGACGCGGCGTGTTTTTACCAACAATATTTTCATAACGACAAAATTTTTATTAAAAAATTAGAAATTTTTAAGTATAAATTACTATTTTTTTTTTAATTCAAGACTGCAATTTTTTTTTAGAAAATATTATTATATATTTAGTTAGTACTTGTTGGTATGTCTTCTAAAAATTCTGCTGAAAAATCCACTGGAGATGGAAAAAAACATTTTGAAAGTGTTGGTAAGTTTAACTAAATTTAATTTATATACTTTTTATAGATACCCCAAATGAATTTATTCAATATATTACATATCTAAAAAAATTATTTGATGAAAAAAATGTATTAGAAATGCAAGTTATGTACGAACAAGGACTTTCTGAAATGACTGAAAAATATTATCCAGACAAAACATGGCCAGAACCTAGTGTTTTAGATAATATTATTGATGATCCTGGATGTGTTTTTAACATTCTTTATAGAGAATTATATTTTAGAGATGTTCATGTTAAAACATCTTCTAGAGGAATACCTCTTGGTGCAAGATATGATTCTTTTATGAATTATCAAGATTTATTTTCTTGTATATTAAATACTCCTGATGGAAAACCAGCTGAATTTATTCTTCCAGATTCTTGGATTTGGGATATTATCGAAGAATTCATTCATCAATTTGTTATGTATTGTGGATATAAAGCTAACCCTTCTCATAGAACTCCTGATGAAAACCGTGATTTAGAAGAAATTGAAAATAATCAAACATGTTGGAATGTATATCCAGTTCTTAATATTTTATATTCTTTGATATCAAAATCACAAATCAATGAACAATTGAAAGCTATACGTGAAGGTGAGAATCCTGATGATTTTGCTGATAATTTTGGAAAAAGTGATCTTTACTTTAAATTAGGATATTTTTCATTAATTGGTCTTCTTAAAATTCAAGTTTTGTTAAGTGATTATCATCAAGCTCTTCAAACAGTTGAATATCTTGAGATGGATCCAAAAGGTTTATATAATATGGTTACAAATTGTTATGTAAACTTACATTATTATGTAGCATTTTCTCATATGATGATGAGAAATTATGGTGAGGCAACTAAAATATTTGTTAACTGTCTTCTTTATATCCAAAAAGCAACTAACATTTATAAATTTAACAATTCAAATGTTCAACGAAAATATAATCCACTTGATTTTGTAAGTAGAAATATTTTAATAACTTTTATAAATTTTTTTTTATAATAGATTGTCAAAACTCACGATCAAATGATATCTTTACTGTGTATTTGCCTAGCATTACATCCTCAGAAAATTGAAGAAAGTATTCAACAAATTATTACTGAAAAATATGGTGATGTTTGCTTAAGAATGATAAATGGAGAAATGGAAGAATATCAAAGTTGTTTTTTAGCTGGTGCTCCTAAATTTATTTCACCAACAACAGTTGCTTATGAAGGGCCTAGTGTTTCTAGACAAGCTTTGATGCGCCAATGTAATGCATTTATGCAAGGTTTGAAAGGACAAATTTGGCTTCCTATTCTTCGTAGTTATTTGAAATTATATACATCTATTTCAACAAAAAAATTAGCAGGATTTTTAGAAATGGGAGATGACAAACATGAAGAGTTTATTACTAAACTTCTAAGTTTTAAAATGATTGTTAGTGAATTAGGAAAAGAAACAGCTCCTAGCAATGATAAAAATGATATTGATGATACAACATTAGACTTAGATTTTTATGTTGATGATGAGACAATTCATGTTGCTGATACACGTATTGCTCGCAAAATTACTGAATTTTTCTTAAAAAGCTCTGTTAAACTCAGAAATCTTACACAAAAAGCTAAGTCAATCAGGATTCCACCACCTAAAAGAGATTCAAATTCTTAGAGTAATACAAATTGTTATAATATATTAATTGTTTATTAATATTATATTACCGTAATATTAAATAAATAATGTAAATTAATAATTTTTAAGTAAATGGGATAATATTATTGACAAAGTTTTAACTAATATTTAAAAATGTTTTAGCTGGTGTCGTTCGTTAGTACATCTTCCTGAATGAACTGCAACGACAATCGTCGTCTCATCGACTGTTTATAATAATGCACCACACTCTATTTCAACTAAACAAATTTTTCTGTACTTCTACATTTTTCTTTTGACCTTTAGATAAAAACTTAACATTTGATAGCACTTAAATTTATATCTATATCTACTATAACTATTGATGGCAGATATATTTAAAATATCTATTCTACTAACCTCATGTATTTTGAAAAGAATAACTAAGTTTTTTTTTTGTTTTTTGTCTTTCTATATATTATTAAATATATTTATATATATATATATATTGATGACAAATATATTTTCGCCTCTTTATATAGTAGTATAATGTAGATCGCTATTTATTGTATTGCGTGTACCCTTGTACAAACTTGTAACGACTTTTTTTTTTCTCTATCATCTTTTTTATTCAATATATTATTTTACTAAATTTTCTTTAGTACTATAATTTTTTAATTTATTTATTATAAAATTTTAATATTTTTATAGAAATGCAAACTATTAAATGTGTTGTTGTGGGGGATGGTGCCGTTGGTAAAACTTGCTTACTAATATCTTATACAACAAATAAATTTCCATCTGAATATGTTCCAACAGTATTTGATAATTATGCCGTAACAGTGATGATTGGTGGAGAACCATATACATTAGGACTTTTTGATACGGCTGGACAGGAAGATTATGATAGACTTCGTCCATTATCTTATCCTCAGACAGACGTTTTCTTAGTTTGTTTTTCAGTTATAGCACCAGCATCTTTTGAAAATATTAAAGAGAAAGTAAGATTAATTATATTTAATTATATTTAATAAAATATTTTTAAGTGGGTACCAGAGATTACTCATCATTGTGCTCGAACACCATTCCTTTTAGTTGGTACACAAGTAGATCTTCGTGATGATCCAAATGTATTAGAAAAATTGGCTAAAAATAAACAAAAGCCAATTTCTGCTGAAATGGGAGAAAAACTTGCCAAGGAATTGAGAGCTGTTAAGTATGTTGAATGTTCAGCTTTAACACAGGTAGTTTTTTTTTGTCTAATTAAATTATTAAAATAATACTTTTTTATAGAAAGGATTAAAAAATGTTTTTGATGAATCAATTATTGCAGCTTTAGAACCACCAGCACCTTTAAAGAAAAAAAGATGTAGTATTCTTTAGAGAAAAATAGGAATATCCTTTTTTTATGTACGGATACCACAAATTTGTTTTTTTTATTTTTCTAATTATTTATAACATAATTATAATTTATGGTAAAATTTATTTATTTTATCATATCAAAATGATTTTATTATGAAGAGAAATTATTATTTTTATTAAAAATTAGCAACAGGAAATTTGGCAATAATTTTAATTCAATTTGTATAACTATATGACTAAACAAAGTTTAACTTTGTGGATAGTTTGTCATTTAATTATTAATCTTATGTAGTATAGTAAATTTTTTTTTTAATTTAACATTATTGATATGTACATTTTACTGTATAAATTTTTTGCTTTTACAATTTGGTGATAACGGACATTTATGAGTGAAATTTTAAGAATTTTGTATTGTCTTGCTTATAGTACAGGAAATTTATTAGAAATGTATTTTCTAATGTGTAAGCAGATAATTTCTACAACAAAACAAAGGAATATTTCAGCTGTTTTTACTACGATAGCATTGTTCACTAAATTATCATAAAAAAACTGTCTTTTTGTGACTTCAGTATATATTTTTTTATTAAAGTGTTAACCTTAATTTTTATAAAGGAGTTTTTTTTTCATGTATGATAACAATTTAAAAAACTACAAACTATGTCATTGTAAGTTGATGAATTTTATTTTTATACTTGTAAAAAAAATGAAAAAGAAATATACTAATATTGTTTTATAAATAAAAAAAAACTTTTTATAGAATGTAAATTAACTTTTATATCATTAAATTTAATTAATTAAATAATTTAATGTCAAAATTGAAATTAATAACAAAACATGTGACAATTTAACATAAATGAGGGTCAACAAATTTGTTGACAAAAAAAAGTTTATATAACAGATATTAATAAAATTATTTAAATGTTTGTTGAAGAATTATTTAAAAACTAATTTGAATTATTGTATGCTTTTTAATTAATTGAAAAAGTCTGATTATAATATTTAATGGAAAAAAAACTATCAGTTTGAAGATAAATTTTTTTAAAAAAGTTTCAATTAGATAAGATAAAGTTATTTGATTAAATTTATTTTGACATTTTAGTATGGTATGATTAAATTAATAAATATTTTTTATAAATTTGCTAATATAAAATTTTACTTACTACAAAGTTAATCAGATTAAATTTTTTTTAAAAGATTTTTTTTATCATATTAGTGATAAGTTTTTCTTGGATAGTGCGCTACAACAGAAAATATTTTAATATATTAAAACTATTGTTTTATTGGAGTAAATTTTCTCTTAGAAGAACTTCTTTAAAGCACAAGTTAAAATAGCTAAAGAGAAGTTGCGATTAAAAACTATTGATTCCGCAAAAATTAAATATTAAAAAATTAAAAAAAACTGTTTAAAAATTTTAAAGAAGGATATTCCATATACTAAAAAAATGATAACTTCCGCCAATTGTCATCATTACTAATTTTAATATGTTTATGATAAAAATTGTATAACTTTATACTTTTTGTTTTAAATATAAAATTTCTATAGAGATTTTTACGGAAATATCAAATATATTAAATAAATGTTAGTGATTAAAATTTCATTCGAAAAATGTATAATATATTATTATTTATATATTGGTTTGTTTCATAATTCATTGAATCAGGAGAAATAAATTGTTTTTCTTTTTTGTAGTAGTTAAACATTAAAATTTTCTTTTACGGAAAAATGGTTATTCAGATGGGGGAAATAAAAAATGCAAAAAATTTAATAGAAAGATAACTAATAAAGTTAAAGTTATTTTGAAAAAAAATTTAATTTATTTAAATATAATTCCTTAAAACACATTTTTGTTATATTTTTTATTATTTCTTAATAAAATTATACTTTAGAATTTTTTTTATCTATTAATATATTAGGAATAATGGCAAGGCACAATAAAGCTTTAATTTTAATAATTAAACTACTCAATTTTTTCTATACTCCATTTTTGTTGTGGATCATTTTTATTACATGGTAAAGCACGAACAGCCGAAACAGTTACGTCACTTTCAGTTTCTAAATTTTCAATTAATGCAAGACAAAAGTTTTGTTGTTTAATCAAACCATTAATTTTAATAAATTGCCATCGATTTATTGATAAATTACATTTGACATGGAAAAGATTTCCTTCTGAATTAATTTCAAGGCATAATGAATTTCCAACATTAGAAATTTTATTTGATTGAATGTTAAATATCCATTCCTGATTTCCTCCATCTTTATGACAAGGATATATACCAGGTACAGATCCTTCTTTTGTTTCACCAAGTGAATCTAAACAATGTGTATTTTTTCTAAAATTATAATGTTCATTAATTGAATTTTTAGGAACTTTTAATTCTGGATAAACATTTTTTAAGTACCAGTCAAAATTTTTACAATTTAATTGTTCTTTATACTTTAGACGTTCACTAATATCTCCCGTTTTAATATATCTAGCTGAAGGAACTTTTTGAAGATAAAATTCTATATAGTTATCCATCCACACGGCAGCAGCACGTTTAGTATTTTTTTGAAAAACGTTACCACTACCACCTGGAAAAGTGTAAGGATGCTGTTTTCTAAAAACATGCCCAACTCGTGAGCAAGGAAGAATTTCTAATGAACCACCACATTGCCATACTCTAAAACTCATTTCAATATTTTCACCACCCCAAACATCCATATCAAGATCATATGTACCAAGTGTTTCGAACCAATCTTTTCTTATAGCAAAAAGTCCTCCTGCCATAACAGGACTTTTAACTGGTGCTGTCATATTCTTTCTACGTTCTTCTCTAGCATTACTTTCTAAGTATTCCCATTTAAAAACTAAATTCCATTCAAAGCCACCTCTTAAATCAGCACTAGCTGCAATATAATTAAATGTATCCATATTAATTACATCAATTACTGGTGCAACAACAGCATGTGGATTATCATGAATTCTTGATAATAATGGTTCTATCCATTTAATATTACACTCTACATGTGAATCAAGAAAAGTTAATATTTTTCCAGTAGCTATTGATGCTCCTTTTACTCGACTCCTTATTAATCCTTCTCTTTTTGTATTTCTAATAAGAATAACTTTTTCTAAACCAATTAAATCTTTTCCTACATTTTGGTTTTCTGAATAATCATCAACAAGTATAATTTCTTTTAACAAATTTTCTGGAGTTCTTTTTAATATTGATATTATTGTTCTCATTAATGTACTTCTAGCTTCATTATGAAATGTTATTATAATAGATGCTGAATCTAACAAATTTGTGTTATATTCTAATAATTTACATTCCCCTTCCCTAGTATCTGGTATATCTCTATTATATTTTGTATTATCACTTGCTTCTTGATTAAATTTATTTGCTTTATATTTATCTTCTCCTTCTTTAAGATATCCTTTTTTAAGATAACTATTGATGTCAAATAAATTCCATGATAAAAAGGTTATGTTATCATATATCTCAGCATTTTCTGGTATAATTTTTCCTTTTTCATATTTAATAATATCACCATAAGCAGATAATGATGGAATGGTACTTTCAGTTAGTTTAAATTTTTCAGTTGTAATTGGCTTATTTTTATCCTTATTATTGTTTTGAAGTACATTATTAAATTTTGGATTTTCTGGTATATCTAGAAAATTATTAACTGATGATTTATTAGAATTATTGTATACAAAAAATATTATTGCCATAAGCCAAAATGTAAGAAAAAATGTGAAAATGTTTTTTGCCTTACAAAGAAGGCGAATCATCGTGAGTACAGATGATTGGTTCTAAAATATAATATTAAAAATAATAAATTTATTAAATAAAAAAAATATTTTTAAAGTTTAATTAAGAATCTATATTATGATTATTTAGTAGAAAAATTTTTTTATATGTTAAAGTAACGTCAACTGATAAAACATTAAAATTTGTCGAGTGTAAATGATATTTAAGAAATAAAATTAAAACATTATTATAAGGAATACTTATAAATCTTGAAAAATACTATTAAAGGCATAAAGTTATATAAGATTTATATATATTAATTTTGTATTGGTTTTACTATAAAAATTTTTCAATTTTTAACTATCCTAAAATAATAGTTTGTTAACTTAAAATTTTATCAAATTAATTTTTCTATTCATCAATACATTGAAATTTTTGTTTTAATAGAAATTGATGTAACATTGTAAAATTATTTTTTTAAAATGTTTTGATATATTTAAAAACACATCAGTTATTTAAAAAATACCTTCTTCATATTATTTTATTCAATAAATATCGTTTACCAAATACAAAATGAAAAAATAAAAACTTAAAAATAAACAATTTTAAAGACAAAATTTATAGAAGTATTATAGATAGACTTTAATATTTAGAGATATCTAATTTATTTTGTTGACCATATGTAAACTAAGTCAAAATAGAAATTTGATAACTTTTTAAATGTTAAAACGATATTTCTTTGAAATAACTATTTTAAATATAGTTTTTTTATAAATATAATATAATAGTATATTGTAATTTTAATTAAATTAAATGAATAATTACAATAATTTTAACAAAGTTAAACTTATTTAATAAAAAAAATCTATTTAGTAAGTAAAAGAAACTTTCAATAAACAGTTCAGTAACTTTTTTTTTATATAACAAAATATTGTTATTTTTACATTCTTACACATATAATAATATACTTTGTGCATTTTTAAGGAACTAAAATTACAATTTATTATAAATAAAAAATTATTGTTAGCATAAAATTATATTTTATTTAAAATAAAAATATTAAATAAAATTTCTCCTTGAAAACAGTTAAAAGTTATATACATAATATTTTTTTAAATAAAAGGCAAAAATATTCAAGTAGTTGATGGAAGGAATAAAGATACAGTTGAACGAAATGTCAATAAAAATTTAAAATAAATATTAATGTAATATGATCTAAAAGTTACTTTTTAATTAAAAAATAATATTTAATTTTTTAAAATATTAATACTATTTTTATTTTAACAATTATTTAGTTGTACTAAATAATTAAGATAAATAAATTTGGAATAAACAAAATAATAAATAATTTACAAAGAAATTTTTTTGATGATACATTAAAAATATATAAATTATTAAAATAAAATTTTAAATACATGCCAATTTAATTTTTTTTTCAAATATTGAATTTGTTGAAACTTTTTATAGTAGAACAAATTATTTATTATAAAAAAATATCACTAACAATTTTGAAGTAAACATGTAATTCTCTTTTAATAACTGTCATCATTTTATCTAAGCATTAACTTTTAAATATTAAACGACTTTCTTGAGAATAATAAAAATATTTCTAAACATCACAATATTATAAACAAAATATAACAAAGACATTTTATAAAATATAACAGTTACATTATTCTTTACATTAATAAATTTTTTACAACATCTTTAAAAATTACAAAAAAAATGGCATTGTGAAAATTAATCATACCCATTATTCACCTATTATAAAAGATGCCATTTAATCTACATGTCTAATTTCCGCCTAATAGTTATTTCATTTCCTAAATACTTTTTATTCTGGCCAATAAACTTAACATTAGAACAGAAATATTAACCAGCTTTAAATTGCAATAAAAATGTTGATTTGAGACGGCGTCTTTTCTTACTCCAGTTAATTTCTTATTTTTTTAACATATTATGTGATTGTATCTATAATTCACCAAAATTTGGAATAATCATTTCACATTCATATCTTGTCAATACTTATCTTATAAAAATGTGAATTTTTTAAAAAAGATAATTCTTTTCAAAATTTTTAAACATTGACATTATCATATAATAACAATAGGTAAAACATATATACATAAAAAAAAAAATAATTATTAAAAATTTTATTTTTAAAATATTTTATTAATTAAATTAAAAATATGGCCATATAAAGTAAAAATGTAAATTTGTAATGCTTATCTAAGAATATTAACGTTTTAAAAACCATAAAAAGGTTAAATAAATAATGAGAAGTAATTTATGATAAAGAACTTTTTTTTTATTTATTATAAAAGTAATAAATGATATAAATAAAACTATCTAATAACAACATTGAATTGATTAACAAGATTATTACCAATAATATTGTGGATAATATTTACCTCTTCTTTAGTTAAGCTTTTTTCGTTACTTCTATAAGTAATTCGATAACATTGTGATACTTTTCCTGTTTTTTTATTTAAAAATTCATCAGTTAATGATACTTGTTCAATAATATCATCTCCAACAGAACGAACAATATCATAAAAGTTTGATGTCATATCATTTGTTGAAATATTTTTGGGTAACCAAAAAGACATATCCATATATAATTGAGGATGAGATGATATAGGTTTATATATTATATTATCTTCTGGTTTTATTCCTTTAAATTGTGATAAAAACCCTGTATCTTTAGACCAAAATAAACGTATATCGGGGATATTATACAAAATCATAGCTAATCTTTCTAATCCTAATCCAAAAGCCCACCCTACTTTACTACCACATCCAGCATTTTGTAGTAATTTTTGTTCAATAATACCACATCCAAGAACTTCAAGCCATTTCTCTCCATAAAAAACTTCTAATTCATATGAAGGATGTGTAAAAGGAAAATAGGCCTCTACCCAACGCATTTTTATTTCATCTCCAAATAACATACGACATATATTTTCTAATGTTCCTTTTAAACGAAATTCAAGTACTTTTGTAGCATCAATTGTATGACATTCTTGTTTTTGACTAATCCTTTCACCATTTTCAAAAACATTAAATTTATTTGGACCCTTATCATCACCAAATAATTCATCTGCTTCATACATCCTAACACCTTCCATCTAACAAAAATAAATTAAATGTTAAAAAATATATACCTGATGAAAACATGGATAATGTGTACTATCAATATCATCCCTTCTATAAACATCACCAATTACCAAAAAATTATTCAAACCACGTTTCATTATTTCAAATTGATGTGCACTTGTATGGGCCCTCAAACAATAGTTACTATTTACATAATATGTATCAGAATTTCTTCTACTAACGTGATCTTTAGGTATCAATAATGAGTCAAAGTTTTCAAAAATACTAACAATTCTAGGTTCATTCTCACAAACAGTAAAAGTTGGTGAACGGTTACCAGGTTTTCTATATTCTTTATGCATAAAATTGACAATCCTTTGTTTCATTAAATTAATAGGATTTCCTAATTCAAGATGTAACTTTCGTGTAAGTAATTTTTCAATTCCAATTGTAATATTATAATTATTATCAGGAACTACAACTTTACCGTCTAATTCGAATGTTGAAGGAATTTGCCTTTCATTCACAACATTTTTTTTAATTGTATTTAACTTGTTAGATTCAATTTTTGGAAGAGTAGAACATAAGCGTAAAAAATTCTTCTTGGAAAAAGCTAAATATTGTTTAGTTAAATTAAAGGCCATACTAATTTTATAATAAATATATTATTTTCATTTTTTTATCTTGAAGTATAAGAGTGGAAGGAAGTTTCTTCACGTTTATTTTTTTTTGTAGTAGTTTTTAGCTAATTCAAGATGGCTTAATGTAGAAAATATTTTTTAAAACGTATTATAGTTATTATTTAAATGAATATCTATATGAATTAACAATGTTTGTTTTACACATTTTAAATTTATTATACTTTTCAAATATGTCAATTTCAAAGCTATTTCTTTTGTTATAATAATTTATAAATATTGAAATTAATATGATTTAATTTTACTAATAGTATATTTATAAATGATATTTATAGTATAAAAAACATAAAAGTACATTATAGTTTTTTTTATACTAAAAAAGTATTATCTAAAGTTCTAATTATTACAATTAATTGTAATTTTTTTTAAGCTTTAAAAATTAATTATTAAATATTTCATGTATAAAGTTATATTAATACCTCAAATATGTCATTTGGAAACATGTTTAAATATTCGCTTATCATAAAAATATTTATTTTAAATTTGTATACTTTTAAACTATTTTTTTTTATAATATGTTCTAGAGAATTTAATATTATTAATAAGTTGTATGTTTGTAAAAAAATTATTACAATTTTTTTAAAAAAAATATATTATTAACTAAATAATTATGTTGGAAGGAGCAACAATTTTATTGGTTTTTTCATTTTCAATGTTTATTGGAAGCTACGTGGCAGGTCTGATACCCCTTGCATTCACTTTAAATGAAGTAAATTATTTTTATACATAAATTTTAGTAGTTTATTTTTATTTAGAATAAAGTGAGACTTTTTTCAATATTTGGAGCAGGCTTGTTAATTGGAACAGCTTTAAGTGTTATTGTACCCGAAGGAATTGTGGCTTTATATTCCGTACCAGAAGGTAACTTTTTTTAATATTTCTTAAATGTTTACTTTTTTTTGTAGAACGTTCAAATGTATATATTAATCCATTAAATAAGACAAATTTATTAAAAAAAGAAAATGAAAACATCAATAATATTGATAGGCACGTAGTAAAAAAACGTGAAACATTTCATCAAGAAGTCTCAATATATGATGATAAAAATCATATACAGGGGGTTCCTCACAAACACAAAGATTTTCATTCACAAGAAATTGGTTTTTCATTGGTTACCGGTTTTATATTCATGCTTATAATTGATCATATAACTCATTTTGCTTCAACTATTAATTCATCATTATCAAGAAATAAGATTACAGCAACTGTTGGTTTAGTTGTTCATGCAGCAGCTGATGGTATTGCATTAGGATCTGCAGCTGCATCCTCAAAAAATGACATTCAATTTATAATTTTTTTTGCTATTATGCTACATAAAGCTCCAGCAGCTTTTGGTTTAGTATCATTTTTAATGTTAGAAGGTCTTGAAAAGTTTAGAATTAAGAAACATTTAATGATATTTTCATTAGCAGCACCTGTAACTGCTATAATAACATATCAAATATTATTAATTATTAGTTCTGAAAATTTAAATTATTCTTCTACAACAGGAATTTTAATGTTATTTTCTGCGGGTACTTTTCTTTACGTTGCTACAGTCCACGTTTTACCAGAATTACAAGCAACAAAAAAAGGGACTGGAGAATTAATCGTGGTTTCATCAATGACACCGGGTCATAGCCATTCCTCAAATTCACCACAATTTTCTACAAAAGAACTTATTTTATTAATTATTGGAGCAATTTTTCCATTATTATTAAATTCAGGTCACTCACATTAATATAATGAAAATTAAAAATAGTATTTGCTTTTACTTAATTTAATAATATATAATTTACAAAAGAAAAAAATTAAAAGTAAAAAAAATAAATATCAATAATTAATTATAAATTAAAATACATTCATTCCTACTTCTTGAGATATTTCTTTTAACAGTTCTATCCACCGATCACCAATATTTACAACAATGTTTGCTTCGATTATTCCAAGAATAAAGCCTCCAATAATATCAGAAACATAGTGACGTCCCATCATTACTCTAGATATTCCAAGAAATATTGGAAACATCATCATAAACATGCTGAAACCTAAATTAACCGGTCTAAAGGCAATGAAATATAATACAGTTAGCATTGAAGCTCTTGAAGTATGCCCAGATGGAAATGAATATTTATCAGCTATTGGTGCATCATAATACTGATCAGATTCTTCATTGTATTTTGGCCTTCTACGCCTAAATATTATTTTAATTATTCCAACAATAATTAAATCAACAATTATTCCTAATAAAAGAATATATGGAAAATTGTAGTATTGTGAATTTTTGTAAAACAAAAATTTTCTAAACAAACATAAAATTGTTGATATAAGCAACCATGGTACCCCATGCATTGACCATTCAATTAATATTAAAACTATTCTTCCTACACAATCTTTTTCTCTACATATTGCTAAATTACTGGACAAAAAATAATCCACTGTATATAAATTTCGTAACATCTCAAACTGAAACATAAGAAAAATTAATATCAAAGGTATTTCTAAAATTTTTTTGTTAAAAATCATTAAATGATTAATAGTTTAAAAATGTGTATTAAATCTAAAGATAGTTTTCCATTTCAGAATCTTCCTAACCACTTTTAAAATAAATATTACATTTTGATTTAATGTATTCAAACTTTTATCACGACAATTGATATATTTTGGTATATCGTTTTTAAAATAAACAACATTTTAATTATTGTGTTTAATAATTTAAAATAATATTTTAAAATGGCTATCTATACTCAACATGTAACAGCATCTAAATTAATGAAACGTGCTCTTGATGGAAGTGATAAAGATGAAGAACCACACGCTAAAAAAGATTTTAAGAAAGCAAAAGATTTGGAAGAACAACGTAAAGCTGGACAAATTCCAGCTATGGTTGATGTTGTTTCAGGAAGAGATATTAATCCTCATATCCCTGCTTTTATTAGTCAAACTCCATGGTATATTAGTACAGATGGCCCCACATTACAGGTAAAAATTTTAATATAAATGTTTTTTTATAAATATTTTTTAGCATCAAAGACCACATCCAGAACGTCAAAAACAAGATATTGGTATTAATGAGTGGTATAATCGAGGAACAACTGGTGTTAAAGCTAAGAAATATAGAAAAGGTGCATGTGAAAATTGTGGTGCTATGACACATAAAAAGAAGGATTGTTTTGAAAGACCAAGGAAAATTGGAGCTAAATATACAAATGAGAAAATTGCAGAAGATGAATTTATTCAACAGAATGCAGACTATATCTCATTTGATGCAAAACGTGATAGATGGAATGGATTTGATCCATCTATGCAAAGTGAAGTTATTCAACAATATGAAGAATTAGAAAAAACAGAAGAACTAGTTAAAAAAGAAAAAATTGAAAATGGTGAAATAGATGCAAATGCTGATAATGATGATGATGACTTCAGTGCTCCAAGTAGTTCAGTTGACATGGATTCTAGAACTAGAATTACTGTTAGGAATTTACGTATTCGTGAAGATACAGCAAAATATTTGTATAATTTGAGTGAAAATGCTCCATATTATGATCCAAAATCAAGGTCGATGAGGGAAAATCCTAATGAAGGTAAAGATGAGATGGTTAAAGGAAATTTTGCAGGTGAAAATTTTGTTAGATATACAGGAGAAGTTATTGATGCAAATGAGGCTCAACTATTTGCATGGAATGCTAGAACAAAAGGTATTGATATAAATGCTTTAGCAGATCCAACTAAAGTTGAAATAATGAGAAAAGAGTACGAAAAGGAGAAAAAAGATAGAATGAAACAAATATTTGATAAATATGGTGGTGAAGAACACATGGTATCAAATAAAGATAAAGATTTAGACAATGTTTAAGTTTATTTATGCAATTGTTAATAAAAATTTGTTGAAATTTTAACTGTTTACAAGTTTTTATTATTTTTTGAAAAAAAAAATTTTAAGTTTTGAAGAATACTTTTACAATTTTTTCATTTTATTACAATTTAAAAGTCATGGAGCAAGAAAATTTACCATTAATTTCGAGAAAATGTATATTTAATTTATTAATTGTTATAATAACAACAATTTTGTTTTTTAACTAAAAGTGGCATTACATATAATATTTTAATTCTCTTTGTTGTGAAAATATTTATAATTATATTAAAAGAAGCATTGATGACATCAAAGTAAATCCTTAGAATATATAAATACGATTAAATATTTTTCATTAAAATCTTATAAATGTAAAAATTTTTTATCATAGATTTATTACTAAATATACTTTATGACTTGTTATTTTAAATTATTTTTAATAAGTGATATTAATTCATACTTATTATGATGTATACAAATAAATGATGTTTTCACTTGATAAATTTTACACTATCTTTTTTCAGGAAGTTATAATAATTAGTTTTAAAAATTTAATACAAAATTGTCACAAAGATAAATGTGATTTTTGATAAGGCATTTTTATAATGTTAATTAAAAGATATAAATTTTAAAAATACATGAAAAAAAGGAAGAAATAAATTAGTAAAACGATGCTTTAATTATTTTGACTAAAACATAAAAACTTTTTTAGAATAAAATCATTGGCAAACATTAAATTAATGTTGTGAAAATTTATGTTTTTGTTAATATTATTTTCCAAGTTTCAGTTATAAATATTAAAAATCAATCATATTTCTATTAAACTGACAAATGTTATTTATTTTTAAAAAAATTCCCTGGAATATTAAATGTTTTTATTTTATAAAAAAAATTTTTTAATTCCTATTTCTTAAAAAAAAAAAATATATATATATATATGAATAGAAAAATAAAGAGATAAATAGAGTTGCCATTGTTAAAAATTTAATTGTTTATTCATTTATTAGATCCAGTACTTCTTTTAGAAACAATAAAATTACCAAAACTTTATTGTAAAACCAAGTGTTATAATTACATTCATTCTAAAATTAAATTATAAATACAAGTTTATTCAACAGTACAAATTTGAAACAAATAAATAAAATGGTTGTAAAAAACACAAAAGTCACTTCTTTATTTCAAATTCTGGGTACAATAAATATTTGTATATGTTTGTAAAAGAAAATTTATAAGTGTAGTGGTAAAACATGCATTATAGGATTTTTTTAACGCTATCAAAATAAAGTATTTAGATTTAAATCTAAAATCTTTATATTAACAAAATGTGTATTTTTGAAACTCTAAAAATAAAAACATATTCCAAATTTTCAAAATATGTATACTAGGGTGAAGGAAACTAAGTAAAATACATTAATATTTCAAAATAGATAGACAAAAAAGTACTGAATATATAGATTTTTATAAAATAGAGATAAGGATAAATAGGTAAACTAAATATGCCTACCTTAGTATTTTCCATACCCATTTCATATTATTAATATCATGCATAGAAATTGACAAACTGTAATATCATAATCTAATATAGGATAACAATCATTATTCACATACTTAAACATTTTTTATATCAAGATACGACAATGTGCTTAGAAATAAAGAGGTTAAATTTTATATATAAAATATGCATTCTCATATTCACAGAGCGGCAATCTTCATTTCTTCTTTTGACCCGCTGGTGCAGCGCTACCGCGCTGAGGTGACTGCACTTGTCTTCCACTGTTCATCCCAGAATACTGATATTTGCCTTTTTTTTCTGATGGTTTCAAAATCTATAATAAAAAGAAACAAACAAATTAAATAATAAATTAAAATAATAATTAACATACTTGGAACGAGCACATGAGTGTTTCATCAACAGTCATCATTCCTCCGGCGTTGTCAAATTCTCCACAATAATTTGGAGCTGAAAAAAGCGTAACAAGTTGACGCTTGGCAAAGAACTCATATCCATCCTCAACTACCTAAAAATAATAAGCACGTTAAATATTAATGTAAAATAATAATATATTTCATGAAATAAATAAGTAATTCATACTCCTTTCCTTGATAAGAAAAGAAAACAACTTACTTGATGAGCCCTAACACATAAATCTAAATCATGACGTCCTAAAAATTTAGCTACAATATCGGCACCAAATGTAAATGATACACCACGATCATTTTCTCCCCATCCAGAAACATCTTTATCTGGATCAGACCACAATAAATCGCATAATAATCCAGTATCTGGTACATCTGTAGGACGCATTATTCGTCTTATTTGTTCCATATTTTGTAAATCTGGAGATAGTCCTCCATGACAGCAGAAGATTTTTTCATCAATCAAGGCAGCAATTGGTAAACAATTGAAACAATCTGTAAATGTCTTCCAAAGTTTTATTGAAAATCTCCTTTTACATTCATCATAAAATCCGTAAATACGATTAATAGAAGCACATTCATGATTTCCTAAAAAAAACAATACGTATATTATTTAGTCAAATATAATCATTAATTACCTCTGAGTAAAAAGAAATTTTCTGGATATTTTATTTTATAAGCCAAAAGAAGGCAAATAGTTTCTAAACTTTGTTTCCCACGATCAACGTAGTCTCCAAGAAACAAATAATTGGCTTCTGGTGGAAAACCACCATATTCGAAAAGACGAAGTAAATCATTGTATTGCCCGTGGATATCACCACAAATTTTTAAAGGTGCTTCAAGTTCCAACAATATTGGCTGTGATAAAAAGATCTCTCTAGATTTAAAGCAAAGAGACTTAATTTCTTGTTCTGACATTGTAACAGTTTTACCAGGTCTTGATCCTCTGACTGTAATTATAAATTAGAAGTTCATATGTACTCTTAGATTAAAAAAAATAAAAAATACCTTCGAGAAGTCTTGTGATAAGTCCATCAACATTGAGATCTCCATCTGCTGCCATGTTTGTTATTTTAGGTACTAACTAATATTCAATTATAATTATAAATAAGCGAAATATATAAATATTATTATAAATCAAAAAAAATTCGGAACAAACAGCCACAAAAGAGATATGACCACTTTAGGGCGTCTAATACAGCAATAGTACAGTATGTCACGCACAAGCTGACAAAAGAGACCTGAAAAAAAAAACTTAAATAACTTGGCACAATTTCACGGTGTATTATAACTATGTAACGAATAAAATAGTATGTTACAATGTATAACATGTAAAGCTCCGTTTAGAGTTAGAGCTCCTAAATCAATAGATTGACACAGCGAGAACGACTGGCCCGCACTTGGGATGCATCTTTGTGACAGCCCACTTAAAATAATCGATACTACACGATTTGATGACTTTACAAAAATTAACCGCCAGGGGCTGACAAGCATAGTTAAACCATGTATAACACTCACTAAACTTGTGCCCATAACTGATAAATCTTAAAAATGCTTAGATAACAAGCACCATCTATCCACATAAATGATACATACAAAATAAAATAAATAAATACTGTTCTATTAAACATATAACAGAATATAAAATAAAAAAAAATTTCTAAGAATTTTCTAAGGACCTTTACAAAAAAAAAAATAAAATCATTTAATGTTACAAACAAAGAATAAATCATAAATAATTTCGATACAAATACACATTAAAAAACAAATAAAGTACACGTACCTCCAATAAAATAAAAATAAATCGTATTTCGTCTTAAGAAGAAATATAATTCAACACATAGAGAATGAGTTAATGCACAACCTATATTAAAGTATTTCCTCCTATCATAAAGAAACTTTAGTAAAAGTGCTCTATATTACATGACGTGTCTAATATATTACAAATTTTTGTATAAAAAACAGATAAAACATTTAAGTAAGAAATAGATTTACAGGAAAAGAAATAACGTCCCTCCTTTTCATATTAATATTTCTTGGTAAAAGTGAAGAAAATTCTCTAGAAGTGTATGAAAGTAAAATTATTTGTACAGATATGTATAGCCATACATAACCAAAAGGAATAATTATAGATATAATAAATAATTTATATTTACAACACCTTACCAGTTTAATGAGAAAAAACAATTTTTTTTTCCGTCAAAAATATATTCTTCTTATAAAATAATAAATTAATAATTACTATATCTTGAAAAGAATTACATAAAATTGGAGAACATGTACATATTTACAAAGACAAGTAATAGTATAAAAACAAAACCACTTAACATTATATAACGTATAAGAATAATATATAGTAACTAAATACGCTTATTATAATAAAAAAAAATGTATATGTCGATAGATTAAAGTATATTTATTAATATATTAATGCTTAGAGAAATATTTAATAATTTAAAAATTTTTTAAAATATATCATAAATCAAATGAAAATGGTTTGTTAAAAATGGTCAATATATTGTTTTAAAAAAAGTGTTATAACAAACAATGTGATATCAAAAAAAAAAGAAAAAATAAAAGAAAAAAAAAAATAAAAGAAATAAAAAAGAAATAAAAAAAAATAAATAAATAAAACATTTGGTTATTTTGATGAAAAAAAAAAGTTTAAGAAACATCAAAATATAGTGGCATTATTACTTCAATTGATGCGTCAAATTGAATTGAATTTTTGATAAATATGGAGAACAATTCGCATGGGCTGTTGAAAAAATTTGCAATAGATAAACAAAAGCTAAATAGATTATTTTGAAGAAGAACAAATTTAGAATAAGTTTTTGAATTTTTAAAAACCAAATTAGTCGTTACCAAACAAATTCCACGGCATTCTTAAAAATAATTGAGTTGCAATTGTTATATATTTAATAATAGTTTTCAATGCTAACATTTTGTAAATAGTTTAGTAATGTTATAGCTAAAGAAACATGTGATGCGTTTTTCATGAGGAAGTTAAAAGAAAAAATATTAGTTTCAGAGTAAACTTATAACATTACGTTATGAAATATAGTAAAAAAAAATACTAAAGAAACTATAACTCACGCAATAGAATATGCTGACAATAACGTGTCAAATGTACACATTTAAATGAGGATGGTAACGATTAAATAACTTCATCAGCATCCTAAACTCTGTGTACAATTTTGAAGTTGCACAAAGAATAGAATATTGAAAAAGAGTATAAAGAATTATGAGAAGACAATACACGGGGGGGAAACGAGAGAAAATATTAAAAAAAAAACTTGTACACATATAAAAGGAAACAGAAACACAGTAAATAAAGGCGTACGAGAGAAAAGATTTTGTCAATGAAATTGTTTTGTTAGTTAAATCATTATATATATTTTGTAAAAAATAAACACATTTTTAATTTACTTTTACTAAGTTTTTAATTGTGATTTTTTTTATTATTAATAGAGTAAGTTTGAGTATTAAATTAAATAAAATAAGTATATTTTTAATCAATTAATTTGTTATTACTCAATATTTTAGATACTTAAAATTAAAGCAATATTGAATAGACTTGTATAAGTAAAATTGATTATTGGGAGTTTTAAAGAAAATGGGAGTATAAGCTTTAATGATATATAATTATATATTTAAAATAAAATGATTAAAAATTTATTTTTTACATTTATTATAAGAAAGTAGAATGATAAAGTTTATACACTTAGACAATATTGAAGCTCTGAAAATTTAAAATAATGTTATATTACGTAGAGAGGGAAATGCATTAATTTGTAAGAAACCGATTAAGATATAAATATAACGATTGACATTAATAGTGAGTATAATAATGTTGTTAGTGATATAATCTTTCTAACACGATTACGTATGGATTCTTTAATTTATTCATTTGTTGAAATTATTTAGTCCTAATTCGTATTATTATTATTTATATTTTAACAGAAATTATTATATAAAAGTTATATTAAATAATGTAATAATGTTTATATAATAAAAATACTTCTCATAACATTTGATTATTACTTTACTTTGAAAAGTTTAATTATATGTTGAATTTTATTTTAGAAGGACATTTGATCGAGAAAGGCCATGCCAAGGTATATATATATATGTATATATATAAATTATTTTTAGAAATTATTATATATATATAAAAGATATTACATTTATTTTCAAATAGATTATTTTAAAAAATTTTAAGTAATAATAGTTAGAAAATAGTGTTTTTAACTAGTTAATAAAAAAGATTTAAAGATAGATGCATCATTTTATAGCTAAGATGTAAACGGCATCTTTAAATGTTTTTATATTATTACAATCATCATTTAACATCATGCTCATGTTTAATACATTGATAATAAACAATTTAAATAAGATAATAATAATATGTATAGATATATATATATATATATATATATTACGCTATACAAATATAAATTAAAATTAATGTAAGTGAATACATTTTATAAACGAAAAAGTTAGAAGATACTAATATTGGATAAAAAAAATTATACACATTAATGTAACTCAGTTTTGATATTATACAAATATAATTTTATTGATCTTTGATTTAAATATTATTATTATAAATCTAATGGAAAAACAAGAATAATAAATAAAAATTAACTATTAAAATATAAAAATGTCTATTGAAAAATTATAATAATTTTATAATACACTAGTAATCACACATTTTTTTATTTATATAACAAATTAAATATATGAAAATAGCTTTTAATAATAAAAATAGTTTAGTTAAAATTAAGAATTACTTATTATTGATTAGAAATATTTTTAAACTTAAATTTTTATATCTAAACTATAATTTTTTTAAATTTATTTTACACTTTTTTTAATTAAAATAAAAAAAATAAAATATTTTTCAAAAATCTTATAATTCTTATAATAAGGAACCTTAAACTTTTAAATAAATAATTCTAAAATATTTTTAAAAAGATACATGCGTCAAGAATAATCTTAGCACGGTATTGTATATTATATAAAATAAAATTACTACATAAATTTAATATATTTATGTTTCTTAATACAATTAATTTTAAATTAAAAATATTATTATTTTTTAACAATAAAAATCTAAAAAACTTATGATATTTATATAAATATATAAAATATTTCGATTAATTTTTTTTTGTTTTTAAAAATCTTTTATTTCAATAATTTTAATGATTGAAATTTGAGTTAAAAAATAATTTTTTATTTTTATATTATACTCTGAAATTTAAAAACAGGTTTTAAATATTTATAAAAAAAAAAGTATAAATTAATAAAACTATATTTTATCTTGACATTTGAAGAGGTATTTTACATAAAAATCATTTTTTTTATTGATACACATAAAATATAAGTTATTTAAAAAACTTTAATTGAAAACATTTTTATTTAATGTTTGGAATTACCTAGTCCTCTTAAATTTAAAGCCACATTTTAAAATAATTTTTTTAAAGTAATCCTTAAATATAATGTATATAATTTGTACAAAAAAATATTTAAATAAAAAGTTAACAGTTAACAAATGATATAAATCATATATACATATATGTTTTTTAATTTATGGTTTTTTGACAAATATGTAAAACTTACATAAACTTTTTAACTTTTCATATATAAATTATAAATAATTCTAAATATTTCTTTGATACTTGTTTTAATTTTTTATTTTAAAAAAAATATAAAAAATATAGTATAACTATATAAAAAGTAATTTAAAGAAATATAATATTATAACTATAAAATTTCTAATATTTAAAAAATAGTTTACTTTAATAAAAAATTTTTTATTTTATATAAAAAATCTTTATTTTATTAGTTTATAAAATATCATAAAAATGTCATATTTTTAACTTTCTTAAGAAATACACAAAAAAAACTTTGTTATTTAAATTAAATAATAAAATACTTATTATAAAACTATAAATTATGCTTTAATTATTAATCATTAGGTAAAAGTATAACTCCTAGAGATAAATATTAAATAAACATTTTTATAAATGTTAATTTTAAAAAAAAATTATAAAATTGAGTATTGTAAATTAAATTTTTAATTTCATTCTGTTAATTTTTAATTTTTAAAACTTTTTCACAGTATTTAAATTTAATATGATTTTTTATTTTTTTATTATTCTTAAAATCAAAAGATCATTTTTCTTAACTTAAAGAAATTTCAATGAATAGTAAGACTTTAAGCTTTTTATTTCAAAATTCTATTAATTATTACTTAAATAAATATTAAATATTTGTTTAATTTAAAATGTCTTATAATTTGTTACCGTAAATTTTAAATGTATACTTAAAATTTTACAATGATAATTAGGTATAATTTAAAATGAATGTGTACAAATACTATTAAAATATAGCATAACTAAATCTTTATCAAATTAGTACAAACTTTTTTTTACAAATTCACATTTCTATAGATATAATTATTTATATATTACTTAACATAATAATTTTGGTATTATTAAAATGAAATATATATTCTAAAATAAAAAAATAAATATAAATTAAAACATTATTTATTTGATAAAAGTTAATAAAAACTGTTATTTTTTTATATTTATTATAAACAAAGTATAAATGTATAATAATGAAGAATAGGAAACGAAAAAGATAAATAAACTTTGAAAAAAAATCTCAACAGCCTCCAAACTGAGATCTAAAAAATTTTTACTTCTATAAACAATTCTCTCTCTCTCTCTTTACCATCGCCAAACTTCATCTCATACCAAAAAGAATTTACTCCTCACAATTCTTTGCAGTGTGATCTAATGATCCGCACTTAAAACATTTAACCCCTTCAGGACAATCTTTTGCAATATGACCTGCTCCTTGACACTGATAACAATGCTTAGCTCCTCTATCATTTCTTCCATTAGCATTAGAGTAGGTACGTTTTCTACCATTATTAAAATTTCTAGATTCTCCATCACTTTGTCTATCGCAAAAACGAGCTAAATGTTGATCACTTCCACAATTGAAACAGGCACGATTTCTTTGCCTATTACCACCCTCATTACTTTTATCACAAGATCTTGCTTGATGATTCTCTGAACCACAAATAAAGCATCCATTTACTTTGTCATTTTTGCAAACTGCTGATGTATGACCTACATTTCCACAATTATAACATGTTTTTGATCTGTTAAAATTTTGTGAATCACGATTGTTACGGCAAAATTTAGCAATATGACCAGATTTTCCACATGAATGACAAGTACGATCATCACCCCCTCTTCTACCATTGTATGATCCAAAGTTATCACCTGAATTTGGGCATCCTTTAGCAAAATGACCAGGTTCTGAACACTTAAAACAAACTTTCTCACTCATATTCTAAAAAAACAATATATACATCAAAGAAAAATAGAATCAACATAAAAATTATTAGTATATTATATGGTTCTAAAAATTTCAAATAAATGTTATAAATTACTTCCTAATCAAGAAAATAAAATAAAAATGCATTGGCATAGACAAATTAATATAAAACACAAGCAATAGTTGCGGTTAAAACTATAGAATAATATAAGAATATAGTTATAGTTAAAAGTAAAAAAGGTCGATAAATGAATTTTCAATAAATTGTAAAAAAAATCTATCCCTCTGGTTATTTATAATAATATGATTCAAAAATAAAAAAAATCGGTCATTAAGATATATTTAAATAAAACAGTCAATGACACGGATATAAAAAAAAAAACAAAATACCAGAAAAAAAGGAAAAAATTTTAACGCAGCATTCAAAAATAACATATCATTACATAAATTATTAATTACCAAAAAAATATTTTTATAAAATTAAAAAAAAAATAGGTAGATTTTGAAACGTTATTGTAAATTAAAAAATAAAAAAAAAGTTATTTAATATTTTATAACAACAGGACATCTAAAAAAAAATGATACTCACTTAAATTTTGGTAAGATGTATATTTTAAAAGATTTTTGAAGTTTGTACAACAAAATCCATCGTGTGTTTTATTTTCTTTTATTAATCATCTTTTATTAATATCCGTCTTCCGATATGTGTATTCTAGTTTAAATATAATAAATACAATAGCAAAAATAATTTTTATCAAGATAATCATGATTGTTTTTAAAAAAAAATTGTTTTATCAGTTGTCCTTTTATTTTCATATATTTGTCTCTTTAAAATTTCATTTGAAAATTAAATTTATTAAATATTAAAAAAAAGAATCATAATAATTTTTTTAAATAATAACATAACTAAAAAAATTGTATTCATAAATGAACAGAAAAAAAATAAAGTATTAAATTTTAATTTAAGCTTAAATAAGTGCAATTTCAAAAAGTGTATTTTGTCAGTATAAATCAAAATTAGTTACCTAAAAAAGTTATCATGTTTAAAGAAAACGTTTGATGAAGTGAAAATATAATCAAACTTTATCAAAATCCGGTAAAAACGTAATTTAATGATATGCAATAGGAATCAATTTGTTATCACTAAAAAATAGATTATTATATAAATGTCAAATTTATAGTATTAATTATAACCTTTATGATGAAGATTTTTATTACATTATTATTGCTTTCTGTGGCATTAACTACTTATGGAGGTATCATAAAAAGGCTTAAAAATTTAAGTGAAAGAGAAGTTAAAGCTTATTTTGATTATGATGCAAGATATAGAATGATGCCTTTAGGGGGTGCTGCTTATGGACAAAAAGATAAAGTTCAAGATTGTTTAGATAATGTATATGGAGCTGGAAATGCTACAGTAAATTTTAAATAAAAACTTACCATTAAAATTATTTATTTATAAAGGTAACAAAAATAGTAGAAGTTGTTTGTGATTCAAGTGAAAAAGATACATGTCAAGGATTTACTGGTGTTAATCATAATGAGAAAGCTATTATTGTTGCTTTTAGAGGATCTCAAGGAAATCTTCAACTTTTACTTGAAGGATCAGATGCTTTATTTAGTAGAAAAGTTGATTGGATAACAGGAGGAAAAGTTTGTCATTACTTTGCAAATGTATGTTACTAAAATTTAATTAAAACATTTTCTATAATACTATTTTTAGGCATTTTATATGATGTGGAATGGTGGTCTTAGAGATGACTTCTTACAATTAAAAAATAAATATCCAGGTTATGAATATTGGTTTACAGGACATTCTTTAGGAGGTTCTTTAGCAACTCTTGCTGCAGCAGAGGTTTAAAAATATATAATGTAAAAATAATTAATTTAATATTTATTTAAGGTTATACATGCTGGATATGTCTCAGCTGATGAATTAATAGCTATAACAATGGGTGAACCAAGAACTGGTGATCATGAATTTGCAAAAAAATATGATCAAATTGTAAAATATAATTATAGGTAAAAAATTAAAAATTGTTCAAAATAATTATTTTTTAGAGTTGTTCATAACAATGATCCAATTCCACATATTCCATGGGAGTAAGTTTAACTTTATTGAAATATATATTTTAAAATTCATATTTTAGGTTTGTTGAATATCGTCATCATAAACAAGAAGTATGGTACAAAAATGATATGAGTGTTAATTCACCTTTCATTATGTGTCCATCAGATGAGTCAAACAGATGCAGTAATAGTGTACTTGGACTTTCAGCTAGTGATCATGCTATATACTTTGGAAAACATATGAATAACTTTGGAAGAGATGGTTGTCCAGGATTAGTTGTTCCACCACCACCACCAGGTGCTAATTAATTATAAATAGAGATAATTATTAAACAACATTTTTCTTATTATTTGAAATAAAGTCATTGAATTTGTAATATATTATAATAAAATTCTTCTAGATATCCTTTTAACATAAATTAGAAAGATCGATTCTATTACTAACTGATGTTAGTAAAGGTAATATTGAGTGAAAGTCGAAGTCATTTATACTATATACATGACGAGTTTGAATTAATTTATCTTCATTATCAAAACATTCTAATGTTTTTGAAAATTTTTTTATCATGAAATCTGTTCCGTATAAATAAACATAAATATAACCATCAATTATACTTTTTACTTTAAAAATGGGACAATTTATATGTTTACTGAATATCGGAAGGCAATCTTTTGGTGCATAATGAGATCTTAATTCGAAATTTATAATTCGTTTTTGATTTCTAATGTCATAAATACTACAATCACCCATATTAGTTGTAACAAAAATGTAGTCATCTAACAACTCTATCTGACTTTTAACACATTTTCTGATTTTTTCACCAAATTTATTATCTTTAAGAAGACGTAAATCTTGAATAGATATCATGCCAAAATTATCACAAGAATAAATAAAATTTTGATTTTTATTATCCCATTGAAAATCTAAGATATCATTTGTTATAAAGTTTTGAGTAACTGCACCAGCTTCAACATCATAAATATGAATTGCATTAAGTTGTTTACATGCAATTTTTTCATTACCAATTTCATTAGGATTCCACAAAATTTTGTCACAATAATTTAAAAGTTTAAACTCATCTACCAACTGATTGTCTAATGTTGTTATTACTATTTGTGATAAATTATTTTTTTGCAATAACAAACACTGTAACGTTCCATCAAACGGGTATAATATAATTTTACTAATAAAATCATTTCCTGTCATAAAGTTGCAATTTTGTTTTTTTTCACAAAATTTATTATTAAATTCAATAACATCCATCTGACTTTGGATTATAGGTATATTACAAACATATCCATAATCTGTTGAAAAAGAAAAACTAAATTATTTACAAAATAACTATCAAATAATAATAAAACTTGCAATTGTGGAGAACAATTTGTATATGCTAAACTCGTAATGGTAGACATTTTAAACTTTTAATGAAATAAAAACAAGTTTAGTTGTGGTAAGAGTAACATGATTCCAATTTACATAGACATTTAATGTCAAGTTAAGATATTGGTTTATATATTTAATAGTATTTTTCTTTTTATTTATATTTTATTTTCTTTTTTTATTTTATTTATCTTTTTTTTACATTATATTTTTAATCAAATGAATGTTAAAAATAATTTACTTAATGAAAATCAATGTCAATTTATGATGAAAAAAAAAAAATTAATGCTTGCATTAGAAATGTTTACTAATGAATCAATAAAGGAATATTACAAAGAATTTTGTTCAAGTTTTGGTTTAATTATGAATACTGCAGATTCATTTAAATTTGGTTTTTCTTCAGGATCTAGAAAACAAAGTAGAAATACAACACCAAGTGAAGATAGTTCTTCACTAGAACGTTGGGAAAATAAAAATGAAATTGGAGTTAAATTTTATAATATTAAGGAGTTAGATGAGTTTATAGATTATTTTGGTGAAACTGAAGAATCTTCTTTAGTAAATATATGTATAGCAATATTAAATGATCCAGATTTTCAAGGATTTGTAGATACACAATTTAAAGTAATTCTTTATAGAAATTGTCAATTAAAAACATATATTGTTGAATTGTTTAATAGTCTTCCATTTGATTATGAGAATCTCAATAAGTGTTTTAAAAAACTTCATAATATATTTCATGAAAAAGGAAATTTAAATTATTATGATTTAGATATTTTAAAAAAAAAAATTCATCTTGAAATACTAGCTCTTCTTAATAAAATAACAATAAAAATGAAAAGTATAGCGGAACTTTATGGAGCACGTATAGCATTACTTGAAGAATTTAATTCTAAATTAGTGAAACAAAAAATTAAACTTACAAATGCTATTCATGATGTAGATGAAGAATTAAGAAATGCAACATTAAATGCATATCATAAGATGGCAATGGATATGACAGAAGAAAATGAAATGTTTAAATTATTTTCACGATATAGTACACTAAAAAATATGACTGAAGCAGATAATTCTGATTTTGAAGATGATATGGATGAGGATGAAGAAGATGAAACATCAAGTAGTATAAATGATGTGGAAAATGAAAGTGGAAATATATCAACAACCATACAAAGTCCTGAATGTTATATAGATATATCATCAACTGGATCAGCTTTTTCTGTAACACCAATTGTATCACCAAAAATAGATACAAAAAATACTTTAGAAGTAAATTCAATAAAAAGAAAACCAGGAAAAATTAAAAAATTAACTAAAGGTGAAGATGATATTGAGATAGAAGGATTAACAAAACGCGTAATTGGAAAAGGAAAAAAATCAAATCAATTA
This sequence comes from Strongyloides stercoralis, assembly GCA_029582065.1. Classification (NCBI taxonomy): domain Eukaryota; kingdom Metazoa; phylum Nematoda; class Chromadorea; order Rhabditida; family Strongyloididae; genus Strongyloides; species Strongyloides stercoralis. Next base: position 11,358,056 of record CM055866.1, on the reverse strand, counting down.
GATCTCGCAACACTTGCAGAAATGAATGCTGCTCCAGATGAGCCACGATACTGTTTATGTGATAGAGTTTCCTATGGTGATATGGTTGGTTGTGATAATGAAAAATGTACATTGGAATGGTTTCATTTTGAGTGTGTCGGTCTTAGAAGTAAGCCAAAAGGAAAATGGTACTGTCCACTTTGTAGAGATGATAAACCAACATCTTTAAAAAAAGTTAGAAATTAATAAATGTTTACCTCATTATTATTTTTTTTTATTGTTAAAACTAAAATAATTGGAACTTATTATTGTATAAATATTTAGCCAACCTTGTAATTTTTACAAGTATTGTATTAAATAAAAAAAGTTTTTAATTTTAACCTTCAAAACAATTTTAAAAAATTTATTTAATGAGCATTATTAATCCACTAAGTTATATGATGTAGTAAATTAACTTCAAAATAACTAACTCTCTAGTAGTAAATTATATTTTTAAAAAGAGAAAAAAAAACTAGTAAAGCATTTGAAATTTAATAACATAATGGATACATTTTTATATTTTAAATTTTTTCGGTACATTATATAATAATTATGATCAAAAACTAAAAAGTATTTGCCATCTACTTTCAAGGCTTTGTACAAAATACTGACGTTTTCTTTTATAATAATATTATTATTAGCGTAGTTCAAACACCACAACATTTTGAACAATTTTTATCAAAAATTTATTTATTTTCACGTACATTGTTAAAACAAGTTTTTCTTTTTTATTATATTTTAAAATTAAAGATCACCATATTTTTTTCATATATTCCTTCTTACTTAAATTATTAAGTACCGCCTATTCGTGTGTCAAGTTACTTATATAAATAATTCTAAATAGAAAAAGTCATCAAATGTACATTAGAGCAAATTTTAGAAATTACACTAAAAATTGTTGTTCCCTAATAAATTTTTTTATTTCAGTAGAAAATGGATAGTACTGAAGTTAAAAAAGTTGCCAGAAAATCTTTGGAAGTTTTAAGACTCGATGATGAACATGGAGCTATTCCACATGGAAAAGATTTCTATAAATTGTAAGTTATAGTTAAAATTTGTATTTATATTTTGTAAAGTATGTTTGGAAATTATCCCCAACTTCGGGTATATTTCAAAGGAGCTGAAAATTATACCCCAGAACAAGTAGGAGCATCTGAACGTTTTGCTAAACAAGGTGTTCGTATAATGTTGGCCATGCATATTCTTGCAACAGCATACGATGATCAACCTACTTTTCTTGCATATGTACGTGAGACTATTAATAGACATCGTATTTTTAAAATGCCTGAAGAACTTTGGGATGTAAGTTTTAATAATGATAATTTGAAACAATATAAATAAAATTGTAGGCCTTCTTTCCTGTTTGGCTTGGATTTTTACAAACAAAAGGTGTTGTAACCCCAGAAGTTACAAATGCATGGAATCAAATTGGAAAAACATTTACCAGTGAAGCTCATAGATATATAAAATCAAATTAAAATGGGAAGTTATCTTTGTCTTAAAAATAACATTTGATTTTTTTTTTTTTGATTAAATTTTTTTATAAAACAATTATTTTATTAAAATTGTTTTCATAAATAATAAAACAAGTTTTGCATTATTTAATAATTATACAGTAACATTTTAATTATTTTGCTGTTGTTATATGTGAAGTACAAGAGAAAAGTAAAAATAACAAGTTAAAATTAATTGAGTTTTTTTTACAACTTGGAAAAAATTTTCTTTTTCTTAGAAAAAAACTATTTAAAATGATTATTTTCCACAAAATATTAGTTGATATATATTATTCTATCAATTTAAATAAGATAAAAGATCATCATTCAACATGAAAGATGTAATATATAAATATATAACTTGCTTTAGACTTGTCGCTTTTAGTGTTACTCCTTTTTGTCATATTTTATTATTATTTTTTTATTATTGGTAAATGTCATTCACTAAAATTGACTTTTTTAATATAAAATGGGTTCCGTGGAATATACCACTTAAGGAAAAATTACAATTATTAGCTGTAGTAGTTTTTATATTTGCTTGGTTAATTTTACCAATTTTTTGTATCTGGGTTCCATTTTATATTTTTTTTTGTACTTCTATATGGTGGACAATTCCTATATATTTGATTTGGTATATCTATGATTTTAATACACCAAAAAATGGATCTAGAGTATCGTATAATTTTCGTAATTCAAGAGTATGGAAATATTTAGCTGATTATTTTCCTATTAAATTAATTAAAACTAGTGAATTAAATCCTGAAAAAAATTATATTATTGGGTATATAGAAATATTTTTTTTATTAATTTTTTATTAATTTTTTTTTTAGATGTCATCCACATGGTATTTTATCTATAGGATCTTTTGTTACTCTATGTACAAATGGTACTAATTTTATGACAATGTTTCCTGGAATAAAATCATATTTGATGACATTATATGCTCAATTTTTTTTTCCATTTAGACGAGAAATTGGAATAGCACTAGGAGGTATCGAGGCCAGCCCAACATCTCTTAAATATCTTTTAACAAAATGTGGTAAAGGAAATGTTGTTGGAATAGTTTTAGGTGGTGTAGATGAATTATATGATGCACATCCAAAAACAAATGTTTTAAAAATTAATAATAGAAGAGGTTTTTGTAAGTATGCTATAATGTATGGAGCTGATATTGTACCAATGTATAATTTTGGTGAAAATGATGCTTATGAACAAATTCCTAATGATAGGACTTCTTTTATTCGTCAAATTCAAATGAAAATTTGTCATAAATTTGGATTTATTCCACCAATTATACGTGGTAGGGGTATATTTAATTATTCTTTTGGTATGCTCCCTCATCAAAATCCTATTTATTGTGTAATAGGTAAACCTATCGAAGTAATACAAAATGACACACCTACGGAAGCGGAAATAGAAGAGCTATATCAAAAATATATAGATTGTCTTAAAAAATTATTTAATAATTATAAATGTGCTTATGGTTTATCAGAAGATGCAGCTTTAGATATTTATTAATATATGAATGAAAAATTTTATTAGTATTTTAATATTTCTTTAATAATATATATATATATAAAATTTTTTTAAATATAATTTTTGATTTGGAAATAATTGAATAAGATAATTATGGAGGTCTAAAATATCAATCAAACATCTTAATAGTTAAATTTAAAAATTGGTTAAATAATAAATTGTTATATAATTATTTCTTGATATCTAATAAAAATTTTTATTTTAAATAGTTGATATTTTATGAATCAAATTATGAATGGAATTGTTAACTTTATATTTATACTTCAAACATTATTTTGTTTAATGAATCGCATAAATATTATATATATATATATACAAGTAAAAAGATGAAGAAAAAAAATTTTTTAATATGAAGAGTTAAGAAACATATTTAATAATATGATTTAAATTAGGTATTATTTGAAATATTCTCGTAAAAATTTATCTTTTTCAATTATTTTTTTCCATATACATAATAATCATAGTCATTATTACTTTACACAATTGCCTGTACTGATAAGACCTCTAATTCTTCTATGATTCCTTATCTATACTTTTCAATCAACACAAAAATATATATTTGTGATCGCGGTCATTTGATATAAGAGACTTTGTCTACTGCTATCTATCTTACAAAACAGCTTTGCCCTCCGTAACTTTGCATGGTGTTGTGTATGATACATATCTGAAAGTGACAAAGATTTTGTGAATGTCTGGTATGGAACAAAATGCTCCGAGAAGTCGGACATATTTAATAAAAATTAAAAAATATTTTATTATATTTTTTCTTTCATTTATTGTTGCTTTCCAAATTTTTAAAGATTCTCATTATTCCTATAATTCCTATATTGATAATGAAATATTAGATAAAATAGTTCTATCAGATGTGGTATGTAAAGTACTGATTGCAGAAAATAAAAATGTTGGATGCAAGTATCATGAAAATAAATATAAATGTTGCTTATATGGTAGTGACATTGATTCAATTCCACAAAATCTTACTCAACAATTAAATAAATTAATTATTTTTAATACAAGTTTATCAAATATCAAATATAATGATTTGAAAAAATATCCACGTCTTGAGGATTTGTATATATCACATTGTAAAAATCTTAATATTATTGATGGAGCTGTCTTTGATGGTTTACAGCAATTAAAAAATTTGTACGTAACTTTTAAATATTTTTATTATATAACTATCATTCATTTTATAGAACAATTATCAACAATTTTAATCTTGAAGAAATTACCGGAGTACTATTTAAGTATAATTTTCGTATATCAAGATTAATTGTATCAAATAATGCATTAAAACGTTTACCAGGAATAGAAATGCCTTTACAACATAGAAGTATGGAAATAATTGATTTTTCACATAATCAAATTGAATATATTGGTGATAGACATTTAAAAAATATAAGTGCAAAAATTGTTAAATTAAATAATAATGAACTTAAAGAGACAGGATCACAAATTTTTGCAAATTGTAAATTTGGTAAACTTTATATGAATGATAATCCTGAATTAAAAAGAATGTCAAAAAATGTCTTTGATAAACTAGATCATCTTTATTTACTGTAAGTTATTTTCATATTAAATGCTTCATTTAATTTTATTGGTTATTTATTTGTAGAAATTTATCATCAACTGCTTTATCAGAGTTACCTATAACTGGGTTGAAAAAATTAAAAAGGTTATCAATAAGAAATACAGAGAAAATTAAAAAGCTTCCTCCTATTCTTAGTTTTACTAGTTTAGAGTATGCTGATTTTACCTATCCTTATCATTGTTGTCTTTTTAAGTATGCGAAAAGAATAATTGAAAAAGACAAAGAAACTTTTATGAATAATTATAATGAAATTCAAAAAAGAGTT